>OX336389.2:1482726024-1484098616 GCA_946902985.2 Meconema thalassinum | reverse complement strand
AAATAAATTAAGAAAACTAGGAGAAACACAGAACCATCAATCTAACGAACAACACACGAATAACAATGAATTCAATTTCCACAGCAGAGTAAACAACAGAACGAACGTAACCTTTTCTCAAGGTGAAATGAATATGTTAGACAAAGGTTTGAAATACAACTGCACAGACGCACACACGAACCACAATATAAAACAGTTAATCACAGATATTGAGATAGCCAGTCACAAGCTCCCAGCAGAAGACAGGGAATTAACCAAAAATCTCGCCACCAACGAAGCCAAAAAAAATCCTCAAACGAGAGGGCGATAGCAATAACATTCAAAACAACAAACAAATCAAAGAAATAAAGTCGTTGAAACAAAAAATAAAAGAACATGACTTAATCATCACAAAAGCAGATAAGGGAAACACTACAGTAATTTTGAACAAAACAGAATACATTGAAAAAACAGTCGAATTCCTAAACAACAACGAAATCAAGGAATTAACAAAAGACCCCACCAACAAATTCCAAAAACAAATAAAAAGTGCGCTAAAAGAAACAGAATACATACTGACCAAAGCCGAAAAATCAAAACTAATAAACATGAACCCGAAAATACCGTCATTGAGGGGACAACCAAAAATACACAAAAAGGAATGCCCAATGAGACCAATAGTCAATTGTAGGAATGCCCCTAATTACAAAATCAGCAAAGAGTTACTAAAAATCTTAAAATGCCGTCTTACCAACGACAAAAACAACTCTGTAAAGAACACAACAGAACTAGTAACAGCATTGAACACCCTACAAATGAAACCTAGCTTCAGGCTAGTATCCTTCGACGTAACTAACATGTACACCAATATTCCGATTATTGAAGCAATCAACACTATCGAAAACAACTTAAAATCCAACAATTCGGCAAAAGAAATTGAAGAGATTGTGAGATTACTGAGGGTCGTTCTCACCCAAAACGTGTTTCAATTCGACAATAAAATATACACACAGAGAGAAGGCCTAGCAATGGGATCGCCACTAAGTGGGTTAATCGCTGACATCTTCATCAATGCACTAGAAAATGCGTTCTTAGAAAAGACTTCAACAAAGGGAATAGTATTATGGAAAAGATACGTAGATGATGTAATTTGCATCTACGATACTGAACTAACTAGCGAAGAAACAATTCTCCAATCCATTAATAGCCTTCACCATTCTATCAAATTCACTAAGGAATCCGAAATAGACCGGAAAATAAATTATCTCGATATAACTATTGAACGTAAAGACAACGACCTTTCATATTCCATATTCCGGAAAGCAACACAAACCTCGCATGCAATCGACAATCAGTCTAATCACCCCAGTACGCACAAACTAGCGGGTTTCAATTCAATGGTGCACAGGGCTTTAAACATACCCATGTCAAAAGACAACTATAATAAGGAAATAAGAACTATTATGCAAATAGCAAGGGAAAACAACTTCTCGCCAAGCAAAATAAATCAAATTATAGCCAAACATAAAAATAAAGATAAAACGATTCCCAAACCGGACAGTAATGAGAAAAAATTTGCGCGTTTCAACTATGTGAATGCGAATACATATAAAATCACTAACCTATTCAAAAAGCAAGGCATAAAGATAGCTTTCACAACGAAAAACACAACCGCTAGGCACCTCCTAAATAGTAATCTAAATAAACGTGACCCGTATTCAAGGTCAGGGGTATATTCTATAACGTGCCAAGACACCGATTGTCAAGCTAATTACATCGGGCAGAGTGGAAGGCGAGTAGACACACGTTATAATGAACATAGAAATGCGATAAGATACGGAACACATTCAGCCGTGTGCGAACATATGTGTGACGCAGGGCATAGCTTTACCAACATAGAGTCGGACCTTAAAATAATCCATCACGAATCGAAAGGCAGAGCTCTTGACATAAAGGAAGCAATCGAGATACACCTAGCCAAACGAAACAATCCCAACAATCTAAATGAACACACGTTCATGGAGAGCTCACCCCTCTTCACGCTACTAAAAAACACACCCTGTCGGAAACAAAACTCAATTTAGCGACACAGCCAAGCTAGATAAAAAAGGGGGGAAATTAGGGGGTTTTTAATAGGTAAATGTTATCTGGATCAGGTGTACGATGTACTTTTTCTTCTGCAATAAACCAAGGCCCATATTAGAGGCAGTATTAAAGGTGCCGGGACGTCCTCATAAGACCGTCAACGCTTAGTTCGAATGGGTTATGCTCCACGCGTGGCGAGGACTAATCCACGGTCTTTAATAGTTGTAGATCCACCTCATTCAATAACATACATCTTATCTAGGTTGGCAACACCTCACATAAACACATCGCGATCACTCCCCACAGCACGTAGGGACAGGGGGGGAAGGCAGGGAAAAACCAGTCGTTAAGATAACCACCGCAGTCGGCCGCACAGCGAGTTCAAGTGAGCACGGAAACTGCGAATAGCTGTAGTACGGAAGACAATCAGATAAGTAGTTAGCCTAAAATTGTATAGTTTAACCATAGTTTACAACCATATAATCTCTCTAAAGTACAATCTCCGGATAGCCATCACCATTTAGCATTTCACCTAACATATATACTGCATTTAGCATACACTGACAGTTGCAGTACCAATACTGCAACTAAATAATTGTACATATTGTAAATATTTTCACCTGTATTTCAAACATAGATTTTATAGCCTAAGTGTATTGGATCTGATGATGATCGCTTGACGATCGAAACTGGTCATCCTAGTGTTTTATTAATCTCATGTAATTTATTTCAGGATTAGGGCATAACCCATCTCTTTTGGGTACATTCGTGTTGACCGACTGAAAAGCACTAAACTCTTGTGAACAAAATCTAAGTAGGTCTATTGGTGTTCGTAATATTCTCTTCTGTAGATTGCTCCTTTATTGAATTATAACTTATTATTTGAACTAGTTTTTCACATCACGTCAGGATCACCAATTTACCGTTTATAATAGGCATTCTATAGAGAAAGCCTTTTATGTGAGACCACATATTTGCTGCGATTTGACATTGTAACTGTAATAGATAGTGGATTGTCGATATTAATGTCTTACATATTCAAGATGGCAGCTACGTGCAATATGCAGGGTAATAGTCTTATGATTAACGCAAACGAAGTATCATACACGCTCCTGCTCTCTTACAAAGCTTCGTGATAATTGTGTAATTGGATCCTGAGTTATGTGTTTTGAGGTTTTAATAGTATTCTATTTCTCAGCCGCCATCTTGAATACATGGCGGGGGTGTTCATTTGCCTTTGGCATACAAAGCCCATACATATGGTTCTACATTTAATGCTAATTTCAGGTGTTGTATCTCCAAAATATATATAATAAACTGTTTTTATATTATTTAGTTTCAAGATGGCCACTGCGCCCTAAATTCAGTGAATAACGGTAATGACCTTTTTTGAATGGTACTCCTCTGTCACTAAATTGCGTGTCAATTGTGTTATTATTTCGTGAGTTAATGATACCATGAACGGATTCTCTGTTGTATTGTATTGTATTGGGAGACACATACAAGGTTCTACATTACTGCTGGTTTCGTTGTTGTATTAAAATATTTTGAGATAATACTTATGACGTTGTATGTATTCAAGATGGCCACCTCGCGTTGTATTCTTTGTGTTTCTTAAGGCTTATTTCATCAAGGACCCTCATTTGTTACTTCTTTCTTACTAAATTTCATTCTAATTGCGCAATTACATTATGAATGGATCAGTATTACGTATTGATATTACGCCCAGCCACCATCTTAAAATTTCAGATTCGCTGATATTTTCCTTTGAGTATACGATACTCCATATAGGTTTCAACCTTATCACTATTGGTTTGTTATTGCAGTTCTAAAACAGAAATTTATTTATTTTTGAATTATGAATTTTCAGGATGGCCGCTGCGCACGATATTCCGTTCAACAAATTTATCACTTAAACTACTAACGTCTGATGTATAATTCTCCTCTTCTCCCAAGTTTCGCTTTAATTGTGCAATAACATCCTGAGTTACTAATATGTATACTTTAATAGTACGCCTAGCCGCCATGTTGACTCTACTAAGTAACTGTTATTTTGCTTAGAGCATATGAAGCGTTTTGTAAGATTACATTTTTACTACATTTCACGCTCTAGGATACCGAAAGTTATTAATTTATTGTGAAATTTCAAGATGGCCACTGTGCTGTATGTTCATTGTGATAGTCTTCTGACTAACACATATGCGAGCTCTAATTTGACGCTCCCCTCTTGGCAAGATTCATCTTCATTACCCAATTTTATTCGGAGTTGTTGATTTTAATGTTCTAATAGTCCCCACAGCTACCAATTTGAATGTCTAGAGAGTCTGTGATTTTGCCTTGGCCATGCAATCCCACATATGCGGCCCTACATTGTCACTAATTTTTGTTACTGTAGCACGTAAGTGTTGAGAGTTATTTATTTTTTATATTTTATAATTTCAAGATGGCCGCTTCGCGTAACACACAGTCTCGCGCTGTTTTTAAGTTGACATAAGATGGTCCTGAAATAAAACTATCTCAATTATAAATACTACGAATATTGATTCATTGGAAAATAAGTTATGGAATATAATGTTAGAATGATTCACTCTGCCACAATCTTGAAATGTTCGGGCTGATGACCTTGAATTTTTTGGTTGCAAGATGCTTCTCTTATAATTGGATTTTCTTCCATAATGTGGCAGATATCAGATAGTTTAGTCGTAATTTGATTTAAGCTATGAACATTTCGGTGGCCACCATTTTGCTTTGGTTAAGATGGCGATGATATAAAACATTACATCGAGCTGCCCTCTTTATCAAATTTGGTTTATTCGGTTTTGTTGATTTGATTCGATACAAACACACAGATACATGGACGTGTAGATCTCATAAGTCTGGTTTCAGTTTTTGCAAAAAATTGAAAGTAGGCAAATAATCCCTGCCGAAGTATTCGATCTCGCAATTTGGGCAGATCACGAAAGCATCTAACCAGCTTAATTGTGCACACTGCTAGACAAAATTAGAAAAACCGAGAAGAGCTTACTTAAATGTCATCCATGGGGTGATTACAGCTAACTAAACCTGTGTGAAGCTAAATTTCTAGGTTAAATTTCGTTGTAACGCTCAATCAAAGTTCCAAGGTTCACCAATATGTGTCAGTGATATCTATTAGCGAAAGTTGGAACTACTTGAAATTGAACGTAACACGTAGCTCACCCTATGTGTGTCCGCTTGAAGCGGCTACAGCCTCTGGCGAGCCGAACATGTCCTCGGACACTCCCGGCACTAAACGCCACACGCTAAATAAATAAATAAATAAATAAATAAATAAATAAATAAGCTCATTTAGAGACGCCTGGGATCTTGAAACACCACACCTCCCATGAATTAATTTCGCGACTTCATGTACAATAGTGGAACTTGCCGCGTTGCGTGAGTTATTGTTCAGTGTCTCAGTCTGACTGTTCACAGACTGGTAAAAATCAGAACCCCTTCTTTTGCGAGTTTGGCAAACATTATTGATGTGAGAGTAATGTTTGAACGGTTTGTCAATGCAAGGAACATTTAACTTGAAGCACAACACGAAGTAGGTTACTTTTCTCGTTGAAGAAAGAAATAGATATTTTCCACGAATAGCGTTTTGGTCGTACTATGAAAACGCCTAGAAGTACAGACTGTCCTCCTTGAGAGCACATCACCAGTATAAGTTATACGTAACACTTATTATTTACGTTTCTATGAGGTAGGGAATAATGTGAAGAGTTTCTTTCCGGTGAATGAGTTTGATAGACAATTTCATGAAAGTAATACAGATCTGCGGGGTTGCCGTGTTTGTTAAATCGTGGACCACGAGCTTGCGGGCAGCTGAAGCAAGTCTGGAGACCATAGGTTCATATCCCGGCGCTTACAGCGGCTATCATGAGTGTGGTTTTTCACCGGGTTTTCCAAAATTCCTTCAGGCATAATTATATCGGGATGGTACCTTATTTCAAGTCCAGGGGCGCCTACCTCATCCCTGTCCCTAATTCATCCACACACACTACAACAGTCAGCACTTGAATACAGGTTATCAGAAACGTTGAACACACACTCAAATACACGGGACTGATGACAAAGATGTCCCAAGGCCCTCAAATTAATTAACAACACCAACAATAGCAACAACAACGAAAGTAGTACAAAAGGGATGAGAAGAATGAATGGAAATGTTAAATAGATTTTGAACGAAGCAGCCGTGGCCAATTGGAAATTACTTGAAATTCAAGAAGGGAATGTTACTGAATCCATTTCGGCCGATGGTAAGGTTCGGTTCCAATAATCTCCCGAGTGTGGATTTAGCCTCGCCCCGTAACCTAGCTCGTTAACGCTAGCAACTATAGCGGTCGGCAAAGACTACACTGTCAATAACCTGTCATTTACTTGGCTTTAGCTATTACGACAAGAGTTGTAAGAACAGGGCTGAATGTATAATTCATGAATTACCATTAACGGGAGAAATTGCCCCTATCAATTTACGTGGTGTTTAATGTCCGTTCCATTCCGAGTTGTATCTCACAAAACATTACTATGTGCACAAAAGAGAAAAACGTAAAATATCAAAGGGAATAACTGTTCAAAGCGAAGCGAGAACGTTACATTTCCACCGGATGCGAAAATTATCAGAGCGAGCACGATCTGACACGATTACAGGCGAGCTATTACAAACTGACGTTAATGGAGGGAAGTGAACGTCTTGTGAACTATTAACTACTGTCACAGAACGAAGCAAATTCATATCACAGGTCACTAATTTAAAAGCCAGAGCAATTCGTTTTAATTATATCTATAATTTCAGTGAGTCGTGAAGCATTTTTTTATTTTCTAATTTAGCTATTAATATTCTGGTTCATATTAAAGATTCCTCTATATATGGTACTACCCCGGCGTTGCTAGGGTTGGGAACTGGAATTAAGGGAGAAACAACGTTGCAGAATGTACTGAAGTGAAGTGAAGTGAAGACCCACGCAATCTGTTCGGGCACTCGAAGTACCTACTTCAGTGTGATATACTCTCATTGATGCTTTGAGTAAACATCCCTACCCTCAAAACGACGCGTCAGGTAACTGACCTGTCCTTCCTACATTCAAAGATATTCTCCACACTCCACACTCTCAACATTCCATAATCTAAAGATCCTCCCCAAACCGCATATCATCCCTGTACAAGGAAACGCGAGCTGGCCAAACCCACAAACAAGAGGGCGTTTCTGAAGCAGGAACTGTATTTAGAACTGTCATCTTGCCCATTGACGACACGGCTACGAGCTAGGTCATTCTACCGGTTCTTGATCATAGACTTGTTTTGTTATTTGGTTTTTATTTGTACAAGCGTGAGGGGCTCCCATAGCAGTAGTTTGTGCTTTGATTAATAAACAAAAACATATATATACAGTATATACATAAATAAATAAATCTCGTTCACTCCATTCTAAAATATGCTAAGCCAATCGGGAAAGGGAGCGGGAAATCGCAAATCGTTAGAAAATGACCTTTTCTCAGACTACCGTGTATCTATACTCAGGTAATTTCTGGAACCGGGTGGAATTTCCACAAGAAAGAAATCACATAACGTCGTGAAAGCACATGTTATTAGCCTACTTTCGATGTTTACAAAAATGAAAGTAGACGTATGAGATCTACACTGGCCTAATATACGTGTGTGTGTGTGTGTGTGTGTGTGTGCGCGCCATGTCAACCCCCCTCCTAAGAATTCACACACAACGAAACCTAGTTGAACCAAATTTGGTACAAAGGTTGCACTAGCAAACAAGACCTCAGTGTTATCAACACCATCTTAACCAACCCAAATATCCCACGCTTAAATTAAATTACGACTTATTGGATCGGTTCTCTCCCAAATTTTAGAATAAATATGCCATCATGCCGGAAGCGTCTGGCTTTCAAACTGCAAGGTAATCAGTCAAACCGTTTCAAAATGGCGGTCGTGCGAATCGTGCAAGCATTACAGTCCTTAAATTATGATCTAATGAATCAATATTCACAGCATTAGATAGTTTTATGTAAGTACTCTATGTTGTCATGGTGATAACTGATAACCACATGAGACTGTATGTTTTGCTCAATCGCCATCTTAAAACTTTAAAATATAAAAATAAATAATTCTGAAAATTTCAAAGCTAGTGTAAGGAACAAGGAAGAACCGTATATGTGGTCTTGTACGGCCATGGCAAAAGAACAGACTCTCTATACATTCAAGATGGCGGTTTTACGAACTATTAGAACATTAAAATCGGCAACTCTGATTGTAATTGAGGAATTAAGACGATTCTTGCCAAGAGGTAAGCACCATCTTAGAGCAGTCACATGCGCTAGTCAGAAGATTAGCTCACTCAATATGGAAGTGTACCTCACTCAATATGGTAGTGTACCTCACTCAATATAGTGCACGGTGGCCATCTTGGAATCTAAAATAAATTAATAACTTTCAATATCGTACAGCTATAATAACACAATTATTAATGAACTATTACCTTACAGGTCGCTTCGTAAGTCCTACACAGAAGATAGGCGTACTAACTTACACATTCGTAACTCAGGATATTATCGCTCAATTAAGGCGAAACATGGTAGAAGAAGAGTACTGTATACGAGGCGTCAGTTGCGTTGGTGATAAATTTATCAAACCGAATAAAACGTAAAGCAATCCTGAAAATTCACAATTTAAAAATAAATTACTTTCTACGTTTTATAACTACAATACCGAAAATTCATGATAAGTTAAAAAACTATATGTATTATCGTATGCCCTAATAAAAATAACAGCAACTTTAAACTTTAAAGACGGCGACCAGGCGTAATATTAAAACGAAATAGTGAATAATTCAGAATGTAATTGCGCAACTAAAACGAAACTTAGTAAGAAAACACTAAAATATAAGGGACCTTGATGAAATAAACCTTAACAATATCACACTGAATACAACGCCTGGTGGCCATGATGAATATGTAGAATGTCATAATTTATAACACCAAGAATTTCTAAGATACAACGAAAATTAGCAGTAACGTAGAACCTTGTAAGACACAATAGCATAATTAACATGAAATTTAGAATATGTAGAGTACCATATAAGATATCTCGCTACCATTATTCATTGGAATATCACACTGAGTATTGCGCGCAGTGTCTATCTTGAAATTCAAAAATATTCAAACAAATAACTCTATGTAATCGAAATTTGATGTTTATCAAAACATAATTATTAATCTCATGTAATTTTTTTTCAGGATTATGGAACAACCCATCACAATCGTGTTGACCGACTGAAAAACATCAAATTTAGTTTACTAGGGCAACACTGAAAATGGCTTCAAAAATCATAATAACTCTATGTATACGTTATCTCAAATTAGCATGACATGGGCTACGTATGCCACAGACAGAAGAAACCCCCGCCATATACGAGCATACTATTAAAACTCAGGATACAATTGCGCAATTAGCATGACATTTGTAAGAGAGGTGTATCATAAGAGAGACAACGTTAGCATTAGTCGTAAGAATATCACATTGCATATAGCCACCCTGAATATATAAGGTGCGTTCAAAAAGTAACGAGCCGGAGGCATAATTACAGAAACCAGTACCTGTATGTTAGAAGTATTGGCTCTGGCTGTTGAGGCACTTGTCCCACTGTGACACGAGGCGGTGAATGGCTGTCTCATAAAATTCCCTGGGCTGCGATGCGAACCAGTACAGCTGGACGTCGGCGACCGAGGTGAATCGTTGGCCCCGCAGAGCCCTTATCAGGGGACCAAACATGGCGTAATCACAAGGAGTGAGATCTGGACTGTATGGAGGGTGACCGAGAACCTCCCATTTGAATTTCTGCAGGAGTGCCGCGACTGTGTTGGCCGTATGAGGTCGTGCATTGTCGTGGAGCGAGCACGGCGGCAATGGCGTTCACTGTCACTCGGCGGTCCTGGGTAATGAGTGCATCAACCAGCTGGAAGTTGTCATCGGAAATGCAGGGGGGTGCCCCAGACCGGGCATCATCGGCTAACGACACCCGTCCTTCCCTGAAGCGCTTGTGCCACGCCTTGACCCTTGCAAGGGACATGCGGTGTTCGCCGTACACTAGTGACATTCCGTGATGGATGTCCCTACTCCTTCAGCTGTCAGAAACCGAGCAACACCCCTTTGCTCTTCGGTTGGCGCCTCCATGCGACTGGCAGCGTTGGACGATTGATGCATGTTGCTGCTCGCTTTTATCGTCACGTGACGTGCACGCGTGCCCTCTAGCGACGGGCTGTGACCATCCACGCTCTGGTCGGAACCACACCTCGTTACACACGCCACGATTAGCCGATGTCGTCACCGGTTTGCGCTTTCCAGCCTCCGGCTCGTTACTTTTTGAACGCACCTTATATAAGACATTAATATCGTATATCCACTATTTATTATAGTTAGAATGACGAAATGCAGCAAATATGTAGTCTAACTTACAATGTTCTCTCTACAGAAAGCGCAGAATAAACGACTCCATATATTTATGCTGCCAAAATAAATCAGAAACCTCTATGGACATCAAATTGGCAGGTGAAAATCTGAAGGAAGTAGGAGACTTCTGTTACTTAGGAAGAAAAATAACCAGTGATGGACGAAGCAAAGAGGATATAAAAAGTAGGTTGGCTAAGGCAAGGAAATCATTTCTACATAAAATGAATTTGTTGACATCGAATATAGATTTAGGTATCAGGAAGTCATTTTCGAAAGCTCGGAGCGTGGTGCTCTATGGATGTGAAACTTGGACTATTGGTGCAGCAGAAAAGAGGAGAATTGAAGCGTTTGAAATGTGGTGTTACAGGAGAATGATGAAGACCAGATGGGTAGATAGGGTTACAAACGAAGATGTATTAAGACGAGTGGGAGAGGAGAGATGTTTCTGGCGACTGCTAATGAAGAGAAGAGATAGGTTGGTAGGACACATACTAAGACACCTAGGAATAGCAAGCTTAGTTATGGAAGAAAGGGTCGAGGACAAGAACTGTAGGGGTAGACGAAGGTTAGAATATGTTAAACAGATAGCCTCGGATGTAGGGTGTGGTAGCTATGTAGAGATGAAACGATTAGCTCTGGACAGGGAGGCTTGGAGCGCTGCATCAAACCAGTCAAAGGGGTGAAGACTCAAACAACATATTTATGTTGGTGGATGGATGTACTTTTCTGATGTTTTAATAAACTCCTCTGGATGAAAATGCGGAATTACATCGAAACTTAGTAAACGGGCAGTGTTACGTAGAGTACAACACTTAACGTTCACCACAAGAACAATATTCCTTGCGGTGTGGTGGCACAGCGGTCAAGCAGTTGGTCTCTCACCAAGGACGACCAGGTTCGATTCCCGGTCAATGCATGTGAGATTTTCAAAGTGAAATACCATGTCCTATGGTTTGGATTCCAAGTAAAAAGGAGATCCCGCGGTTCATGATCACGAAATTAACGGTCACGTAATACTACAAAACTTCCTTCGTCTCCATATTATATTCCTTGATAAGGACAAAGAGAACTATACCCATACATTTAGGAGAAAGTAGGCTATATGTTACTGCTGAACATGTTGTTCTTGGTCTTTTTTCCAGCCAAAATCAAATTGAGCCTAATTGGCTGTAATGGCCCCAAGTAATTGGTATGAGTTGAAGATGGAGATTTAGTAAACCGCAGAATGCATTCCTCACTACAATGTTACTGTCCTTAATGGTTCACTACATAATGCTCACCGTACTGTGCGTCAATAATACATGCTCTTTTCACAGACACTGGGGCCGGCAGCCAACCGTAAAAGCCTACACCGATACATTATATCACAATAGTGGTATAACAATTCCTGGTTGCACTACACCCAGGTGTATTCAATGCCAACGGCATTTAAATTCCGACAGGAGTTTGCATGTAACGTTTTTTTAGAGCCTTTTAACAGCTCTCCTCGTACAAATTAATTGTCGTGAAGCTGTAGGACGTAGAGCTGGCAGCTATTGTTCACGCTTTATCCCAATACAAACTCTTTCACCTGGTGTTGCACAGAGACATCAAGAATTTAACAGAAAAGTGGTGACTAACTTCAAAATGTATGAAGGTGTGCCATTTCCAACAGGGCAGGTGGAAACGTATCACCACAAGGTTAGTTCGCTGTACGTTCGTCAACACCATTTGAAATTAGTTAGTATTAAATAAAAACACAGACAACAAAACATAAAAGAAGAATATGCAGAAATAAACCATGACTCTTTTCACATAAAAAGGAACATCGTGGACGTGAATCTCCCGATCAAGTCCTGGAGTTTCACATTTCTGTTTTACATGGTGTCTCCTTCAATAAAGTTTACAAAGCATGGATTTAAGAACTTGATGTCCGCCGTTCTGAGGACGATTTACGTAAATCCGCAATTTTTATCAGACTTTTGACCACAGTATTTCCTTTCCACTGTTCTTCCCGAGTGTCACACTTCTGACTTACCCAGTTTTAAGAAGCACAGGTGCACCTTAAAATAATTTTCATCCCCATGCCCATGTTTTAATCACCTCAAAGGGAAGGTAACTGAAATCGTCAGAACGTATGAATGATTTCAGTTTACCAAAATATAATTTTGTTGCCAGAATGGACGGTCCCTAGTCATGTGATTTATAGATCTCACATGCTGTATAACTTAACTTCCAAAATCCACCCCTTCCCCACTGTGTCGTTTGGGCTCGCTTAAAGAGCTATCGATTAATCACGTTCTTCCTTACATCTTATCGACTGACTTTCGTATTTCTCACTCAAACACTTTCAGAGGAACAATAACTTTCAAGGATTTTTCAACCCCAGTTTTCATGCCAGCAAATAGACCAAAAATTCCTAAAAAATGTGTCTCTTGACTTTAATGAAAGAACACTCGTGTCAGGTATCGTGCAACTTGGACTGTTACAAAAAAGCTCTAGTTTACAACCCCTCTATTTGTCTATCCGTTATAATTAAAATACTTCCGCTTTGGTGGCTTAGTGGGTAGCATGCTGAGCTACTATGCCCAGGATCGCTAATTCAAACCTGGCCGAAATCGTCGGTTTTTAAGAAGGTTAATACCCTTCAGTACGCGTTCCTTCGGAGGGGAAGTAAAGCCGTCGGACCAAAGTCATGGATTTATGGCATGGAATAGAACCTACCACTACCATTGCACAGTGGGTCAAAATTGAAATTTAGAAGGACAAAATTATTTATTTTCACAATTAAAAATCAAAATGTATTACTTCTACAGCATTCTCATATAATTTCCGCTCACTATTCTGGGATATAAACGCATCTTCGTGTAAATCTGTCACCACTGTTCGAGAAGTGTGAATTGGAGGATGAATGTAAGTGGCTGTGGTTTGGTTGTCTTTGCGGTTAGTGTGATGCTTCAAGATGGAACATGCAGCTGAAGGTATGATCTTTGTAACGTGTTTCAGTTTTTAATGGGCTTAATTTTTCCGCAAGTTTAGCTATATTTGCATTATATAACATTTAACTATTATTTTTAAAATTATATTTTCACTTAGATTTTTAGTATGTCGCGTCACTCAGCGTCACTTTCTACTTAATGTTAAGATGTAGATAATGTCTTGTAGTTTACGCCTGTTATAAGCTTTTTTGCATCTTTTTGCAACTTACTTAGTTATTTTACGTTTTGGAAGATGCCGCGCAACCTGTTCTCACACGTTTACAACTGTTTGAAGCACTGGGATCGACGATTATGTCAAAAGTGGAACTTTGTGACTTTGTTAAAAGTAAATTAGGAGTAGAAAATTGTTCTGAAGAGATAGCTGAATGCTCCATCCAACTCCTAGTCATAGACAATTTCTTGCTTGTGTAGACGTAGCTTAAAGAAGGTCTTAACTGATGTTTATTATGAAGTAAAGAAATTATATACGTTGCTTCCACTCTAAATTCATGATTAAAACTTAAAAATAATTTTGTCCCCCTAGATTTCGATTTCGACCCACTGTGCATTGGTAGCGCTTAGCAAAATTTGTAGGTTACTTGGTAAGAAACGCTCTACCAGGTTCCTGCTATGGCCATTGGCTGCAATTCAAACATAATTATAATTAAAATACTCAATTATTCCATCGTATCCTTTGCCTACGAACGTAAATGAACTCCATGACGTATTTTAAGTTTCCAACTCTCTAGTAACTGAGATATGGTTATGAGTGAGTGAGTGAGCGAGTGATAGTACATTTTAATTAGAGAGAGATTAATCTGCAAATTGAACATTCCCATTTTGCTAACATTTACTTATTAGTTAGAGTTCAGTCGCAATAGATGTTCCATATCAAGAATGTCTCGTGATTCCCTTGATAACATGGTATAGCGCATCATTAACAAGCTCTGGCAGACAAATTAAACGACGTGACGCTGCGCTTTAATCCAGCCTCGTCTCTTTTACATCTCATGCCGCTAAGATTGAAGCAAGTTCTGCAAATGGAAGATAAATATTAATGAGATTCTCAGTCCAAATATTGACATTGCACAAAGTCGCCAAACCTTTTGGGCAAATAATATCTAAATTGGGCCGTAAACACACAAACAGAAAGTCTTAGCAATTTGCTTTGAATTTGCATTGCAAACAGACCAGTACAAAATGAAGCATGACAACGATCTTCTGCCGGTAATCATGCGATAGGCAAGTGAGGGTACATAGATCATACGGGTCAGAGCCCGTTGTAACATACAGGCACATCTGAAGTTACATACATCTTGCACAACACTAGAACGGGTTCTATTTCATTTAGGACACAGACAAATCTTCCTCTGGACGATGCTCGAACTACCCGATAAGCCTTCCTGTTTTGGAGTGACAGTCTACACTAAAACACAAGATACACCAGGAAGGACGACTCCTTAAGTTAAACACAAGCTATATGCAAAATGAGTGCAAAATGAATACTGATAAAATGTATTCCATTCCATTCGGTGTCAGAAAACTGGAATAGCAATTGAACAGGAAACGAAAATTTGATGCTTTTCAGTCGATGAACACGATTGTACCCAAATGAGATGTGTTATTCCCTAAGCCTGAAAACATTTACATGAGATAAATAAAAATAATAATAAATAATTAAATAATTAAATAATTGTTTTTATTAATCTCATGACCCATCTCATTTGGGTATAATCGTGTTGACCGACTGAAAAGCATCCAACTTTTGTTTACTAAGACAAAACTGAAAAATGGCTTCAAACTCCGTAATGAACAGGAAATCAAAAATAACTTTCATTCAATGATTCAAAATAAATAAAACGCAATTCCAGAAGATTCTGTCTGTTTGTTCTTTTCCAAATTGTATTGCCTGTTACAAAATATTTCGTTGTTAATGTTTGTAATTGATCCATTTATGGACTTTGCCACATCATTGTCATGTAGTCCCATGTACATGCGTGTGTGTAGTCAGTTAACCTGTGTGATTGTGATTTATAAATGATATTGTTGATGTTGTTGAATGATATAGGGGCTTTACGAGATCGTGCATTTCGGTGTGTGTGTGTAATTTGTCTGATAACCTGTCTTATTGTGGTGGCTGTATTAGTGCGTTTATTTGTAATTCAGATGAGGATTGGGAAGGAGGCGACCCTGGCCTTAAGCTAGGAACAATCCCGGGATTTCCTTGGAAACATGGAAAACCACTTCCATGATGTCTGAAGTAGGAATCGAACCCGCCTCTTCTCAGTTTTGCATCACGACGCTGAGTGTTCCCCATTCCAGCCCTCAGACCAGATTTACATTTCTTGGCAGATCCGGGAATCGAACTCGGGCCTCCGCGGTGACAGCCAAGAATGCCACGAGGTGGGGAGCAAACTGTATCAAACGCATTTGTAACATTGAAAAGTGGAAGGCGAAGTTACCAGTAAGTTCACTATATCTAACTTACTGTAGCTTGTTAATCACAGCATATCCACAACGTGAACTGAAGATGTAACAGTGAATGCCATCTATTACCGTACAGGTAGCTTGCCACGGTGGGTGAGTGGATATCGTGTCGGTCTACTAACCCTAAGATTGCAGGTTCGCTCCTGGCCGTAGTAAGTGATTTTTGAAAGGCGGCAAAAATACGATACGCATGTCATACGTTGTTGGCATGTTAAAGAACCCATTTTAATTCAGTAGGCCGAGTTCATAATGGAAAAATTAATCTCGGGAGTTTCCGCCAACACAAAGTTCCTCATTTCTCTACTAGAAAGCGCTATAGTGTTCAAGGAGCTTAGATATCTAACATCTAACCTCCTTGACTTTCATAGTCAAGGAACAACGAAATTCGGCATGCAAGCTACCCTCTGGGTGTCAAATGACAAAGCTTGCACCCGGCATCCGAGGCCATACGATATTATTATTATTACCGTATAGGCTTCATGAAACACACAACCTTGGAAGCGGAGAGGATCGAGAGAGGTGTGTTGGAATCAAGGTTAACAAGTGTGCTTCACTTATTTTCAACTTTTTCATTTCTAATTTTTTTGTGAGCTGAAAAGTCTCCAAAAAGGTGCAAAATTGTTCAACAATAAACTGAGAGAAAATGTTGAGGGGAATTTTCAGCCATTACAGATTTAGATTTGTAGAGTTGTTGTTTGTTGTTTGAGTCTTAGTTCTCTTGACTGATTTGATGCAGCCGTCCATGCCACCCTGTGCTGAGCTAATCGTTTTATCTCGACATAGCTACCACACCATACATCTGTGTAAACTATTGTAACCTTGTTCTACCCCTGCAGTGTTCTTGTCCTCAACCTTTCCTTCCATAACTAAGATTCCTGTTCCTGGGTGTCTTAGTATGTGTCCTACCAACCTATCTCTTCTCTTCATTAGCAGTCGCCAGAAACATCTCTGCTCTCCCACTTGTCTTAACACCGCTTCATTTGTTACTCTATCTACCCATATGATCTTCATCATTCTCCTGTACCGGGTGAGTTAGCCGTGGTCGTTACGGCATGACTGTTGGCAGTCGCTCACATCCGGGAGGCGAGTTGGTTCGAATCCCCCCGCCAGCAACCTTGAAGATGGTCTTCTGTGGTTTCCCATCTTCCTTCCAGGCAAATGCCGGGGTTGGTCCCTAATTATAGGCCACAGCTGCTACCTTCCAACTCGTCGTCCTTACAATCACACTTTCCTCCCCCAGACAACACTCCACACGCGACGGTACTTGTAGCTCACCCATTTGGTGTACGCCTCGAAGCAGCTACAAAAACTGGCAAGCCAAACATGTCCTCGGACACTCCCGACACTAAAAGCCATACGCTAAAAAAAACATTCTCCTGTAACACCACATTTTTAACGCTTCAATTCTTCTCTTTTCTGCTGCGCCAATAGTCGAAGTTTCACTTCCATAGAGCGCCAGGCTGCAGACAAATGTTTCAAAAGTGAATTTCTTATACCTAAATCTATATTTGATGTCAACAAATGTCTTTTCTGTATAAATGCATTCCTTGCGTGAATCAACCGATTTTATATCCTTATTGCTTCGTCCATCACTGGTTATTTTACTTCCTAAGTAGCAGCAGTCTCCTACTTTCATTAGTTCCATTAGTTGACGATAATAGAGGTTTCTGATATATGCAGATTATAGGAAAGTAAATATAGCCAAGGAATGGAGAGGCACATAGAGGCACCATACAAACTGAACACTTAGTAGCAGAGAAGTTGATATCCCAAGACCCCTTAAAAATAAAACCAAGTTTGTGTTTCTTACGGAGCGCGAGAGACCTGTCATGGACAGAGTCTGCGTGCGTCAGTCGCCTCGCTTACGTGACCAAACTCGCCTGAGTGAATAACTCTCATTCCCAAGCGCTAATTGGCGTAATGTGTACAAACTGCTGACGCTCGAGCATAGATTCACATCCGGTCAGTGGCGGCTGGCAGTATTTTGTTCTAGGATTTGCACTATTTTCAATGGGGGGGGGGGGGGGGTTAGGGTAAAAGACTGATTGATATCAGAGAAAAGTGTATTCAAATGCGCCGTAAAACGAATGTACCTCATTGATTACGAATGCCGCAGTTCAGAGAACATCACATTGTCATCGGATTAAATGGATTAAGTTAGTCTACATGAAAACCTTTACGACAACGAAACAACGTAAGTTATGCCTAATGTTATTGGTTTTAAGTCCCTTTTAGCTACTGCGACTTTTAGAGATTTAAAGATTTTGCCCAGAAGGGGATCTTTATCCTGCCAGTAAACCTACTGACAAGTCTCCCTCACATTTGCGCACCCTCAAATGCTAGCTGACTGCGCCAGGATTCGATCCTGCAACCTTGGGAACAGCAAGCGAGAACGTTACCGCAGAGCCACGCAGTCAGCCGTAAGTTATACAGTACTGTTTGTAGAAAGTGAAACACCCAGAACAAGAGATGTGACCACATTGCACTTTATACCTCAGATTAGGGACATGACAATACATTACTGATTAGAAGGACAGTCCGGTACATGCACGTTGGCGGTCGATCTACAGTACGGCGTCGCGCCACCACGTGCTGCACTCAGAGCCGCTAGACATCGTGGCATGGAATCATACAGCGCTTGAATACGCTGCTGGGGACTACCGTCCCACGCGGTTTGTAGGCGAGTCCACAGAGCATCAACAGTGGCGGCAGGTGGACCTCAACGAATAAGTTGCCGATCGACCATATCCCAGACATGGTCAGGTGAACGGGCAGGCCAGGGAAGCAGAGGTAACCGTCGTTCTACGAAGAAGGCTTGCACATTCCTCGCCACATGTGGGCGGACAGTGTCCTGCTGAAATATGGCCTGTGGAATGGCCTGCAAGAGGGGCAGTGCCACGGGCTGTAAAACTTCCCTGAAGTAGCGGTCACTGTTCAGATTGCCCGCAAGACGTACGAGGCGCGATCGCCTGTTATAGGCAATTGCGCCCCAAACCATTAGCCTACACCTGGTGTTTGTCCGCTATGCCGCTCAACAATACAGTCTGCCTAATTGCGTTTTCCACGGCGGCGTCGAACGCGTATGCGACCATCACTGTAAGACAGGTTGAAGCGGGACTCGTCCAAAAACACTACATTTCGCCACTCAGCCTGCCAGTGTCGTCGTGCACGTGCCCATTGTAGTCGGAGGCGTCGGTGGTTCCCAGTCAATGGAAGCCGACGCAGTGGCATGCTTGCTACCAGTCCAGACCTCAAAAGACGGTGCAGCACCGTCGACGCAGTCATGTCCACCCCCGTTGCAGTGCCCCAACGTCGAGCCAACACCGAAGACGACGCTGTTCTGTCCGATACGGCCATGTGGAGAGGATGGCGTTCGTCTCACGCTGTGATCACATTGCGTCGTCCTGTACTCTGTCGTCGCTGTGTATGGCCCTCCTCTCTCCAGTAGATCCTCAAACGCCTTACTGTTGACGCAGCGTGCCCTGTACGAGCCGCATTGTCCTGGAACGACAGACCCTCCTCCCGGAACCCAAGCATTCTGCCCCGTTCAACCACACTCACATGCTGATAGTGCACCATGTGATGTCGGCAAGGCATCGTTGCACTTGCTTACACGTTTCCACTTGGTATGACGGCCCCACGCCGACAGAGCTGTGCGGAACACTGACCTGGCCAGTCCCACGACAGAGAGCACTGGTGGGCCAATGTGCACGCGATTTCAATCACTTAGTATGGTACCGCAGGCCTACACGACCCCTGTTCTGGGAGTTTATCCGACCATTTCTTCGGGATGTTTCACATTCTACAAACAGTACTGTATAAGAGGGCGAGAAAGAACCACAAGTACGTGAAAATTACATTGCAAGACATAATATCAGCAGTTGACGATACATCACGGATGTGTCCGTCCGTGCCTTGGCTCCCTTGTTGCAATCTGCGGGCAGCGACCAGCCAAGTTAACTGTTGGGATAGGGCTTACCCGGTCTAGCATCTCTGTTGAGTTCTGGTCGGTGCTTGGGCCTGGCAACGACCAAACGGACGAGCGCTCCTAGGCAGTCGGCGCGCTTTGCTTTCTCAGGCAGTTCACAGTAAATTACTATAAGATTTTCTTAATTATTAAAGAACAAAATGATGAATTCCTATACAAATAAAAGGAAACGTGCAGCTTTTATTACTAAAATTATTATTACGATATTAATTATTTTTCTTGAATTAATCTGGTCGTTGTGCAACACTGCAACCTTATTACAGGCCGCCACTGCATCCAGTCCATTGCCAGGTAGCTAAGTCGCACGGCGACACAGGTAGCTGTTCTGGGTGTGGTTTCTGCACTCACTCCAGGCAAACGATGGGACTGTATCGCTTTTCTCAAACTTATCGAATACCTAACAGCACTAGTTGTAAACTGACAGGATACAAGTAAGTGGAGAGGTTATACAGCAAGCATTGCATTTGGTATTTACTTAGGTCTACTATAATATTAACGATCACTTCTTGCCACGGGCAGGGACAACGCACGCGGTCAGGCCTGTCATTAATCACATACTAGTGACATGGATCAATACGGTTTGATAAAAGTTTGGAGGAGCGGTGATTTGCACTCGGTTTCTGCAGGAGCAGGCAACACAGTACTTGGAAATTAGTTTCAGAATATCATGCAGTGTAATGTCTCAAGAGTGACTTTACGTTCTGACCATGGCCGATAAAGTGAGGCTTCAGAAACATAATCACCGTCATTTTTAGCCTATTTTCATTTATGAAAAAAAAAAAGGCTTGTGAGACACCTTTTGTCCGTGTGTGTTTGCGCCTGTGTGCGTGTTCTCTAATAAAATCTAAACGGCCGATTTCAATGAAACTTGGGAAGTGCATACTACTGCCTCGTCCAACTTCAACCACGCCTTTCAAATTTTAATACATTTCACCACTCCAACATGGCGGCCGCGCGAAATACTTCACAGGCCTTCTATATCTCCGCAACAGTAACATACATCAACCTGAAACTATGTACGGTAATAAAAGGTTCTACAGTTCATCTATGTGACATTCATAAATCTGTTAAATACAAAACGAACATGGTGGCAAAGTGAATTTGAAACATTCAAATGGACTATTCTCGCGATGTAACTATTCGAGCGCAGTGAAACTTGGTACAGCAAATGTTTATACACATTGAAATGCACTGACATCTAATTTTGTTCAATTGTTTACATAACCTCAAAATGACGGCTGTGCGAAATTTTAAAATTTAGTTTTTATTTCTTGTGTCCTAATCAAGCGATCGAAGTGAACGTTTGAATAATGAACCTACGCAATAATCTTCATCTAATGATACTGTGCCCATCTGTCCACCTGTGATGGACATGCACATGAGCACAATGTGGGCATGAGTCTCAGGTCTCAGGGCGTCCTGGGCTATGGCGGCAAAAATCATCCACACACTGTACTCATGCTCCCCGTAAATAATTCAGAAAATTATGGGCCTATATGACATCACAACACTGAGTGAGAAAACATTTCTTTAAAGAAAATCACTTCACATGTTTATTCACAAAAAGTCATGTTTATCAGCAACAAACGAAATATATACACTGTAGCTTGTTAATCACAGCATATCCACAACATGTACCGATGATGTAACAGTGAATGCCATGAAACGCACTGCCTTGGTAGCGGAGAGCATCGAGTGGGCTGTGTTGGAATCAAGGTTAAAAAATGTACTAGTCTTCTTTTCAACTTTTTTTTCGCATTTTTTCGTGCGCTGAAAAGTCTCCAAAATGTGCAAAATTGTTCAACAAGGAACTGAGAGAAAATGTTGTGAGAAATCCTCAGCCATTACAGGTCTAGATTTTCTATGTATAGTTTACATAGGCCCCTGAAGTCGAGAATCGACTATCGTAGCGACATTACGTAATGCTGTTCTCCGCATTCCATTGGCCTTCGTACAAGTAAAATCAGAGTGAAAATGAAAATCCACAGCCTGCTTCCAGTCTCCGACCGGGTCAGGAATGGAATGAATGAAGCCCCCATCTAGCGGCGAGGATATGAACTGTGCCGGCTGCCGAGGCCTGACGCACTCCTCTGGGGCAATGATTAAATGAATGACAGATGAAATGAAATGATAGTGGAGAGTGTTGCTGGAATGAAATTTTGACAGGGAAAACCGGAGTACCCGGAGAAAAACCTGTCTGCCTGCGTTTTGTCCAGCACAGATCTCACGTGGAGTGACCGGGATTTGAACCACGGACCCAGCGGTGAGAGGCCGGCGTGCTGCCGCCTAAGCCACGGAGGCTTAAGTAAAATCAGTGTACTTCTCCTAAATTGTCAATGTTCTTCAAATGTTCAGGACATGAACTTAAACCTGTACTCTTGTTCATATACGCCTTAAACCTCCTTACGGGTAGTGAATCAGTGTATTATTCAAATGCGCTTCCTGGCCACGAGGTAAGTTCAATAATATACCAGGTAAACAGTGAGCAGCAGCCCTGACTTTAATTCCACGCTCCGAGTTCAAACATTCCTTCACGCCAGTCCTCCTGCCACATGTCATATAACAATTCAGCATGGCGACCATCCGAAATATTTCGACGGTTCTCAATATCTACGAATTCATTACAGCAATCGACGATAAATTTAGTATGCTGATAGAGGCAATTAACATAAGTTCACCTATGGATCATTGAATTATCTGGTGAGCACAAAGCCAACATGGCGGTGACGCGAAATTCAAATATTTAAATGGATTTTCTCGCGACTTTTCATCTGAGCGCTGTGAAACTCGGCACGGTATATCTTTATACAAGCCTTGCTATAGGCTACTGACGTCTAATTTAATGGCATTTTATGAGAACTTAAATATGGCGGCTGTGCAATTTTTTTTAAATCTCGTTTTTATTTCTCGTGTCCTAAGTAAGACCAGTAGGATATATGGCAATAGGCTACTTAGTTCTTCACGGAACTACTTGCTTTTACTGAACATATTTGTAGCAAATATCTTATTTCTATTTCTTTCAGGCAGGGCATGTAAGTACTTGTTTTTCCGCCTAATGTATTAGGGCACAATTTATGTTGACCGACTAAAAAGCATTCTTTAATAGAAATGGTCAACGCTGAAAGATGGCTTCTATCACTTGAACAATATTCCTACGGAACCTGAACAGTGATGTGACCTTTCTGTCTATCCTTCTTCCTTACGTTCTAACATCCCCCTTCCCTTCCTTTATCTTTCCTTTCGTCTTTCTATCCTTCCTTCTTACGTTCTAACATCCCCTTCCCTTCCTTTATCTTTCCTTTCGTATTTCTTTCTTTCTTTCTTTCTTTCTTTCTTTCTTTCTTACGTTCTAACTTCCTCTCTTCCCTTTTTTTCTCTTTCCTTCCGTGTTTCTCCCTCCCTTCCTTTTTCTTTCCTTCCTTCTCTCTTTCTTCCTCTTTCCTTCCTCTGTCTTTGTTCCCCCTTCCCTCTCTGTTTCTCTTTCCTTCCTACTTTCTCCATTCTTTTCATTTCTTTCTCTGTCCTTCCTTCTTTCTTTCTCTCTCTCTCTTCCCTTTCTTCCTCTTTACTTCTTTCTCCCTCTCTTCCTTTTCTTTATCTTTCCTTCCTTCTCTCTCCCTCCCTTCCCTTTCTTTCCTTCTCCTACCTTCTATCTACCTTCTATTTTTCAGTCCTTCTTTCTTTATTTCTTCTTGACGAACGTAGCCTAATGAGAAAAAAAAAACGTGAATTCATTGTGAACAAAGGAACTAAGCACGCTAACGCGCAGAGCTATACTGTACCATGGGGCCAAGCTATCTGCGGACTCAGTAGACGTGGGTTCGAACCCAACCGTCGGCCGTGGATTCCCTTGTTCAAATTCAAGCAAATACTGGGACGGTACCTTCCGACAGGCCACGGCCGCTTCCTTACATATCCTTGCCTAGTTTCATGCATCTTCATTTCATCTCTCACTAACTCCTCTCATGCGGTTGGCATCAGGCAGGGCATCAGGCCATAAAAAACACCCACCACATAGCCTTTAATCACATTTCATCTCCGACACTGAGGGAAATAGACACACACTCAGCCCGGGAAAGGAAGGGAATTTGTAGTTTTACGTGACCATTATTCTCAAGATTCTGAGTCCCGGGAATCAGGAACGCTGGACGTGACATTCACCCTGGAGAATCCCACTTGCATTAACCGGGATTTGATCCCTATCCACCTTGGTGGAAGGCAAGCAATTTGACTACTGCGCCATTTGCCCCTCTGCCTTCTAAGGCAGATAAGAAATGTAGCATCTGCGCAAGACTCAGGAGCTACTGGAACACATATTCGGGAGTACGAATTGAGACTTCTCTCTCACGGTACTGCCAAGAAATTTAATTCTGTAAGAGCCTGATAGTTGAGAACATGGATAATACAGTGAGTCCGGGAATGTTCTCCGCAGCGCCTACATGCGTCTGCGAGAGCTAGCAACAGACGTTACGTTGGCAGCACGGCTGCCGCTTGCATCATATTAGCCTTTCACGAAATGACTGCCGGCGGTCGAGATGGGAACTATTCTTTATTTACTTGTGTCACACGTCAGTCTGCTTCGTTGGCAGGTACAGTTGCGCGAGTAGGATATGACTCAGCTCAAGTAGCCTCTGTCAACGTTTAACTGTCCGTGGTGACATGTGCTCTAATGACGCGCAATGCTGCTTGACTTATGCGCAGAATGCATTCTGTCATCGCTGTGTTCCCTAATAACAAGCGAACAGTATACTTTGTACTCACCACAGCCATTCATAACAGATGCTGGAAGTGCTGATGACAAATACGCTCGCTAATTGCAATACACACTGACGATTTCGACAGGCTACAGCCCGCACGTGTGGGATTCACCCTGTCAAAGACACAGTGCTACCAACTAAACCAATGACGCAAACACTCACAGCTGCACCTAACCACTGCGGAGAACATTCTCGGGCGCCCTGTATTACCACTATAACATATTTGCAATCAACACTTAATAATTTTCAGTCGGTCAACACGATTGTCCCCAATTGTAATGAATGTTTCCCTAATCCTGTAAATGTTTACATGAGATTGATAAATCCACTTGGATGACCACGTGGCTATTAAATGTATGTCCACAAGTATGAGTGATGGTATCTACAATAGGCTATGTACATAAACCAGCGCTAGTCACAATCTGTTAGTAAAATGCGACTTTTTGTTAAGATTTTGTTAGTGGTGATCAGCGGCTTCGGTAGCGTAGTAGGTAGCATGCTGAGTTTCTATGCCCAAGATCTCGGGTTCAAACCCGGCCGAAGTCCTCGGATGTTTTAAGAGCTTTAAAATCCTTCAGTATGCCTTCCTCCGGAGGGGAAATAAAGCCGGCGGTCCCATGTCATAGATTTATGGCCTGTAAATGATCCTTCCACTAATTAAACTTGTGTGAAGCTAAATTTTCAGGTTAGATTTCGTTCAAACGCTCTATCAAAGTTCCAACGTTCACTACTAGGTGTCGGTGACATCTGGTAGTGAAAGTTGGAACTACTTGAAATTGAACGGAACTTGTAGCTCACCCCATGGGTGTCTGAATTGAAGCAGCTACAGCCTCTGGTGAGCCGACCAAGTCCTCAGACACTCCTGGCACTAGAAACCGAAAGGTAAATAAATAATAGTGGTGATTGACCCTCAAGGTTTCTTGCTTAGTGAATGGTCAGGTTACAGTGGATCGTGACCTTACCTGACTGCTCCAGCGACGTGTGGTCACCAGTTCAGTGCAGGTAGCAGCTTCACGAGAAAAATATTGTGGAAATTGTATGTCGCCTTTGTGGAACTTTAGCCTATCTGAGTTTGTTATGCGTGTTCATTTTGAGTAATTCTCCTGTCTCCGAGGGAATTTCGCGTTCTAATTCCTACAATGGAGCAACTACCCTATGGCCACATACAGTGTTATGGCCTGTTTCGTCATATAAGCGGCTCAGAGTTGGCCCCTTATCGTTCCACACATAATGGAGGTTTTATTTCAGTCTTCAGTCATTTGACGGGTTTGATGCAGCCCTTAATGCTCCCCTGACCTGAGCTACTCGTTTCATTTCTATTGTACATAGCTACCACACCCTACATCCGAGGCTATCTTTTTAAGATATTCTAACCTTGGTCTACACCTACATTTCTTATCCTCGACCCATCCTTCCATAACTAACTTTCCTATTCATGGGTGCCTTAGTAATATGTGTCCTACCGACCTATCTCTTCTCTCCATTAGCAGTCGCCAGAAACATACCTTCTCTCCCAATCGTCTTAATACCTCTTCATTTGTAACCCTATCTACCCATCTGACCATCATTCTCCTTCAACTCCACATTTCAAACGCTTCATTGTTCCTCTTTTCTGCTACTCCAACAGTCCGAGTTTCACTTCCATAGAGTGCCACGCTCCAGAGAAAGCCTTTCGAAAATGACTCCCTAATACCTAAATCTACAGGGTGCTTCAAAAAAATGTATACACATTTTAAACTATCGTAGTTTTCCCGCTCTACAAGGCTAATGTTATATTTCTTCGCCAGGTGGCAGCATAATCGTCCCTCTCTGTTATATTGTCAGTTGGAATTTGTAATATCAACATGGCGGACGTACGTTTGAGTTTTGAAGAACGTAAGCAGGTTATTAAGTGGTACTGGAAGTTTGAGAATGTAAATGAAGTTCAAAGACAGTGGAGAAAGGAGTATGATACAGAACCACCTTCAAGATTAACAATTACACGCATACGAGACAAATTCGAAGTTCATGGAACAGTGTGTGATGTGCATAAAGGTCATTCAGGTCGACCTCGAACAGCTACAAGTGATGAGTCATCAACGGCAGTCTTGGAACTGTTTCAACGCTCTCCTAACAAATCTTCAAGGCAAGGGGCACGTGAAAGTGATGTAAGTGCTAGCAGCGTGCTACGCATTCTGAAGAGAGGCAAGTATCGTGTTTACATTCCAAGGCTGGTGCAACAGCTAAGTGACGACGATCCAGATCGAATGTTGCAATTTTGTGAATGGGTTCAGGAGATGGTGATACGTGAACCGGGATTTATGGGTAGCATCATTTGGTCGGATGAAGCCCAATCCAAACTTAATGGAACTGTCAATAGGCACAATTGTGTTTACTGGAGTGAAGAAAATTCTCACATTACAATTGAAAAAGCTGTAAATTTGCCTGGTGTAAATGTGTGGTGCGGTTTGTCTTCAAGGGGACTCATTGGACCTTTTCGATTTGAAGGCACTGTAACTGGTATAACTTACCTAACAATGCTTGCTGATTCCATATTTCCTGCCATTCGTGCATTATACGGTAATGATAATTTTTATTTTCAACAAGATTGTGCCCCGCCGCACTATCACAGGGACGTACGAGCTTACCTTGATCAAAATTTGCCGGGCCAGTGGATAGGACGCAGGGGGCCAATCGAGTTTCCAGCACACTCTCCAGACCTTACACCACTGGATTTCATCTTATGGGGCACAGTAAAAGATGAGGTGTACAAACGTAAACCACGTAACCTAGACATTCTTTGGAATGAGATTCAAGCCGTGTGTAGAGAAATCTCATTGGACGTTTTGATACGATGTACAGAATCAGTGGTGACTCGTACTCAGAATTGTATTGATGCTGCAGGTCGCCAATTTGAACAGTATTAACATTTGTTATTTATGTTTCATTTACATTGGACTTTCAGCTTTCTAATTTCCTGAAATTTAACTTTGTAGAACGGTAAATAAATTTTCTATGGAAGTTCAAAGTGTGTATACATTTTTTTGAAGCACCCTGTATATTCGAAGTCAACAGATTCCTTTTCTGTAAAAATGTTTCCTTGCCTGGGCTAACCTACTTTTTATATCCTCTTTGCTTTGTCCATCACTGGTTATTTTGCTTCCTAAGTAACAGAAGTCTCCTACTTCCTTTAGCGTTTCACTTGCCAATTTGACGACAGTGAAGGTTAGGACATGGTATAATGTTCTTGTTATTGAGCTCCTGGACGAAGCAGTTTGTGCTTGACCTGATGACAGAGAGAGAGCAATCTACCAGGCCTTTCCCATATTTGTCATATGTTCGATAATTGTAGGGCACTTATGTCCCATGTAATATCTCGTAGTATTTCATTTTAGCTATGCTTTAACAGTTAGTCTATATTTCCTGTCTCAGATACGATTACCCAAAGCTGTACTGTGATTTGCTTGGCCTAGAACCTTAGGCTAGCGGGACAGCGGGGTAGAGGACGCTGCCGGTCGTCAGCTATTGTATCCGAGATGGGTTACACCTCCCCGTTCCTTCATTACCATGAACTTAAATTATAACCAACGTGACTTATATATTATAAATATTATCGTATATCGATGATGATGATGATGATGATAATTGTGGTTTTAAGGGGCCTAACATCTAGGTTATCGGCCCCTAATGATCTGGGTGATAGCGAAAATGGCAATGAAATGGAAACCAGAACGAAATTTAAGTGAGACGGAAAATACTAACAAAAAGGAACTCAGATTAAAACAACTCAGAATATGTTCTTACAAAAGGGAATTTAGAACGAAAAGATTCACAAAAGGAACAGATTGAAAAATACGCACAAAATGCAGCCTAGGCTAGGTTCAAAATACGTATAAAATGCAATGTACTTGACAAAGTACTTACAAAATGCAATTGCAATTCAAAATACTTACAAAATGGAAATGAGATCGAAAATACGTACAAAATGCAATTGAGGTTCAAAATACTTACAAAATGTAATTGAAATTGAAAATACACAATGAAATTCAGATTGAAAGATCCCATTTCCAATCCAAAATATTCACAAAGTGCAATTGAAATTGAAAATGCTTACAAAATGTACGGTAGATTGAAACTACACATTTGGATTGACAATACTTACAAAATGCAATTTAGATTGAAAATACTTGACAAAATGTATTTTAGGTTCAAAATACCCACAAAATGCAATTGAAAATCAAAATACTTGCAAAATGCCCACCACGCAAAATGCAATTGAGATTTAAAATTCTTGCGAAATGCGGTTTTGGTTGAAAATACTTACAAAATGCAATTGGAATTCAAAATACTCACTAAAATGCCCTGCTCCTACATTGAAAGACTTACTAAAAAGCAATTTAGATTGTCAATCTTTACAAAATGCAATTGAGGTTGAAAACAATCGCGAAATGCAATTTAGATCGAAAAAACTTACAAAATGCAACGTAGATTAAAAATACCTAAGAAATGTAGTGTAGATGCAAAAAAAAGTTAGATACACGGGGAGACAAGTAACAAAAACAGTGCGGGAATCTTAAAGAGAAAAGGAAATATTATGAAAGGAAAACAAGAGGTCCGAACCCTCGCAAGAAGGAGGGATCAGGAAAGATGAGACAAGGGCCAAGTAAGGCGGGAAAGTTAAAGACTCCCTAGGCCTTGGATACCCTAATACCTTCGGGTTCGGAAAAGAACAAGAGTTGACCAAGGGAGATCGACAGGAAAGAAGACGGAGAGGAGCCCGGCACAGGTAAGTGGAAGCAATGCCGGACTCAGCCGGGGTCCCGTGGTCGCCAACCCACGTCCCACAAGATGTGAGCCCCTGGGGGATTATCGTATATCAATTGCATTCTCATTCTTCATAACATCAACCCTTATTATCTAATCATTATTGTTATTGAATAAAATAAGTAATAAGGAAAGCAATTGCTAAATGGTACCTTGAGTTCACTTTCAAAATCCTCTCTCTTCTTGTTTACCAGGTAGGGGTGTGACATTACAATCTTAATGACACGACCACAACCTATGGACCCATTTACCAGGACACATAGTATAGACACCCCCAACGACGCAGGTTATACATTTCGTTACAGGGGGCTTATGCTACGATGTGCCAAACCCTTAGATGAAAGAGCAATTATAACAGGAACGCTCAATATTTGAGACATTGTAAGTCGCTTTATGTGGCACTTGATAGCATTGCTGATGTTTCTCTCTGAATGAGATATGCCCCGTGCTGCAGCGGTAACGTTCCCGTCTGCTGTATCCAAGATTGCGAGGGGCCACGCCAGTACAATTACCCTTTCGTGGCAAAATGCCGGCAACCTGGCGAACGTCTCTAAAAGCCATGGAATTTAAATGGGACGTAAAACCAATAACATTTTCACTATTATTATTATATATTATTCCTTTCAGAAATGGTTAGACGTGACGAAAGTCGACCATCCCTGTTCTGTAAGAGGAGGATAGCAGGTGTAGGCCCTAGGAAACACAGCGTGGAGAGAGGAGATGAAGCACACTGGAGGATAGAATCAATAACTGAAGAAAGGAAACATTCTATAATTAATGAGACCGGAAGATATGACGAAACGCACGGAGGGGGCGAGGCAGGAAAAAACAATACGCTACAGGTTATAGCATGGCACGACTTACCTCTGCGGCAGGAACGTCTCTTCACGCGTCCGTTTATGTCCCCGGATGTGAATTCCGATTACATTTACAGTAAGGATGACTTGACTGGGTACCTCAATGTTATAGGATGGGGCCTACCCACATTCTTTGAGGGATCAGCCTTCTTTTGCTTTTCGTGTTATCTCCTGCCTTCTGCACAAGGCCCTCAAGGAGGCAGGGTGTATGTAGCCCCACCACTTCTGGTGCACCCTGGATAGTGCTACACCCTCATGGGCTCACATCTGGTGAGTTCGGGAGTTGGGGACCCCGAGGGTTTCCTGAGCTAGGTCCAGTTTTCCCCTTTTACCACTGACGTTGGGGCAGGCCCTCTCCTCTTATCCGTTCCTATCTGCCTTTCATGGCTCTCCTTCCTTCCAAGTCCCTGGATCCTCGAGGGTTGAGGGCATTTCTGGTGCTCCTGCATTTATTTACCGTATTCTTTGTTTGTTTTCCATTTTGTCTTCTAGTATTTAAGTCAGTAGTTAGTTTTTAGTTATTTTTTACATTTCATTATCATCATCATTACCACCCAAACCATTAGGGGCCGATAACCTAGATGTTAGACCCCTTAAAACGACAATTATCATCATCATCATTTCTTTCAGAATTTTCTGTACCTTTCTGCACATTATGATGAACTGTTTTCTTTGCTACAAGATGTCCTTCTAACCTTCCCGGTCCATTATTGATCATTATCTCAAAACCTCAACCCCTGGCACTATACAGCCCATGAATGGCCTAGGCCGACCAAGCGACCGCTGCCCAGCCATTAGGCCTGCAGATATTGGGTGACGCGTGATCAGCGCATCGGGTCCCCTCGGCCGTTAATCTTGGTTTTCGTGATCGGGGCGCTGCCTCACTGTCAGACAGCTACTCAATTGTCCTCACGAGGCTGAGTGCACCCCGTTCCAACCCTCACGTCAGTTTTAAAATCCCTGACGGAGCCGGGAATCGAACCCGGGGCCTCCGGGTGAAAGGCAGGCGCGCTACCCCAACACCACGGGGCCGGCATCATCATCTGAAAAGCATCTCTTAATTATTTTAAATAACTTATTAGATTGGAATTTTGAATGCCTTGCTCTTTGTCCGTGGAACAATCCATTCCTTGTCACTCCGTTGAACAGGATTTGGCGCGAAGAATGTAAAATTAGTACTACTAATGAGTATCATGGATTTACAGTTACCGGCAGTTAGCTCTGCACTTCTCCATCCCACTCCCGGGGTATACTACTGCAGCGTAAAACATTTGCCACGCTTAGCGTGTCTATGTCTGATTGTGAGAACCTACTGCCTCGCACGTCAGTGTTCTCAGATTAGGAAGTATTTGGCCTACGCCCCGCACCGCTCTATGTTCTTCTCCTACCGTTGGGCTCTCAAGGACAAGTGCACAGCTAAACACCAGTATACTCGTATGTACTTGGATGTACAATTTGCAAACTATGATAAGTAATTTGGGTTCCCAATTTATTAGACTTGGGACAAAATCTAACATTTCTGAATCAAAATGCGAAAAGCACAAGTTCGAGATATACCTGAACTGGCTGCTATTTTGCGTTGTGTCACAGTAGTCTACTTTTTAACACATTTTACTAAGACAAAGGTCTTTGGATATTTCCATACTTGTCTCATCAATAAAATGGTCTTAATAATATCGTAATCACTATACCTTTAAGTAGTTATTTGTAGTTTGAAGGGTATGTACACTACTTGTTTCCCGCCTAATGTAATAGGTCACAATTAGTGTTGACCGACTGAAAAGCATTCCCTTAGAGTAGCTATTGTGCGTGGTGGCGCATCGGTCAAGCTGTTGGCCTCTAACCAAGGTGGACCGGGTTCGATTCCCGGTCAATGCATGTGAGATTTTCAAAGTGAAATGCTATGTCCTGTGGTTCGGATTCCACGTTAAAAGGAGGTCTCGTGGCTCATGATCGCTTGATTAACGGTCACGTAAAACAAAAAGCTTCCTTTCCTTGTCATCCCTCAGTTGAGTATATTGGCCTACCTAAAGCATGGCAAAAGCAATAATAAGTTCCCAGTAACACCTGACAAAAATGCAGATTTCATATAATAAATCACGAAACGTGCTTGCTCATATCTTGGAAATGAAATGCACTAGCGTAAATATGAGGCTGGCTGCGTGGCTCAGCGGTAACGTTCTCGCTTGCTGGGCCAAAGGTTGCAGGTTCGTATCCTGGCGCAGTCAGCTGATATTTGTTGGTGCGCAAATGCGATGGAGCCGTGTCAGTAGATTTACTGTCACGTTAAAGATCCCCTTCGGGGGAAAATTCCGGCACCCTGGCGCCTCTAAAAGCCAGAGTAGATAAAAGGGACGTAAAACCAATAATGTTATTATTAGCGTAAATATGACAAGATCTTAGAGCTGGGGTAGGTTCTAAACATGATGATTGGCTATTGCTAAGGATACTCAAGTCTTAGAGAGTAGTCTTGGTAATTCGAGGTGGACGGGTTCGAGACCTCCTCGGGCTATAGAAAAACTCGTATTTACGAAATTACACTTTCGTCAGCTCTCATAGTGAATAGAAGCAAAACATTAACTGCCACGTGTAAAAATGATGATGATAATTGTTGTTTCACGGGGCCTAACATCTAGGTTATCGGCCTCTATTGGTTTGGATGATAGTGAAAAATGAAATGAGAATGAAAACTATAACTAATACTAGCTACACACTTACATACTAGAAGAAGAAATGGTAAAGGATAATACAAGTAAAGGACAGGAAGTAAAGAAATGCCCTCAACCCTCGATGAATGAGTATTGAGAGACTTGGAAGGAAATAGAACCATGAAAGGCAGATAGGAAAGGGAAAGAGGAGAGGGCCCGCCCCTAGGTCAGAGGAAAGAGGGGGAAAAACGGACCCAGCTCAGGAATTCCTCGGGGTCGCCAACTCCCGAAGTCACCAGCCGTAAGCCCTTGAGGGTGTAGCACTATCCAGGGTGCACCAGAAGTGGCGGGGCTACACACACCCTGCCTCCTGGAGGGCCTCCTGCAGAAGGCAGCAGATAACATGAAAATAAAGAGAAAGCTGACCCCTCGAAGAATGAGGGTATCAAGAAAGATGAGACAAGGGCCAATTAAGGCGGGAAAGTGAAAGACTCCTTAGGCCTCAGATACCCTTATACCGTCGGATTCGGAGAGAAAACGAGTTGACAAAGATAGGTCGACAGGAAAGAAGATGGAGAGGAGCCCAGCACAAGTAAGTAGAAGTAATGCCGGACTCAGCTGGGGTCCCGTGGTCGCCAATCCACGTCCCACTAGTTGTGAGTCCCCTGGGGGCACGTGTAAGAACAATACGGTCCAAGACCGGGCAGGTTTACTTTATAACGTGGCAGCGATATGTGGTTTGCTTTAATTTTCTCATTAAAGACCGGCTTGCTTTTGAAACCGACCGGGGTGGCCATGTCTGGAGACCTGACAAGCGAGCCGGACTCTGAACTCCATGTGGACTGACAGAGGAAGCATGCTGTTGGTCAACAGCGAACAGTTATACACATGATTATTGCCGCCGCGTGATACTGTGTAATGTTTGGGTCACTGGTCATTAACAAGGGATTTGATAGAACTATATTGTACTGTAGGTAAGAAAGGGGGAGTGGAGGAGAGGGGTAAGAATGGGGAACTGCTGGATGACGTTCAACAAGCACGTCACCCATGTTCAGCTATCGCGGACTAAAACTGGCGATTTGTTTATTTTTCCAATTCTAATTTTTTAACTCGGATTTATAAGGAATATTGAACTATCAAGACTCAAGACATCGAAACTCTACTGTAATGCATTCCTCAACAAAAGACTATATTTGCTATTATATATCGCCGATTGTAAGGCATATTGAGATGTTTTAGAAATGTACCTGCGCATATAGCCAGGTACCGCTCATTATTCCCAGAATATATCTATTTGGCGGAAGGTTTTTATGGCCGGATGCCCACATGAGTGATAAATGAATGAAGATGGGCAAAGTCTTGGGCGGACGGTGGCCTATTCGAAAATTAGCCTGGAATTAAAAACGGGAAAACATGAAAAACTATTTGAAAGACGGCCGTCATTGGTGTTCGAATACACTCGTCTACCGAGTTCTGAGACAGCCTGGCCCCAAGGCCTTCCACCCTAACGCACCTAGCAACACTGGTTGGTGAATTCCGAATTTATTAATACTTGAAATAGTCTTCAAATTCATTATTCGCTTGCGGCCCTATAAAACGTACAGAACGCTCCAGTGCAGAACAGCGTCAATAATTGGGAGATAATGCTCGGACAAAAGGCTCCACCATGAGGCAAGATGACGTGTGCCTGTCATCTTGTGACTGCGAGTGTCAAACCAATACTGCAGCAAGCGGAAATTTGTTTTTAATGGAAGCAGATAAAGATACGAAATGTTTCGAAGCAATAAAAGTCAGACTTCGTGGAGAGAATTCGATCTTAGATATAATTAATGCATCAATCACAGTAATAACGAAATCAACATTCTAAAGTGCGAGAACCCAATCAGTTGGGTAAAGTCAGAAAAAGAAACAGCACAATGAATTAAAGCCATATTTTAATAATATTACGTGTATATACGCCAGGAAGTTGACCCAAAGGCGATCTTCAATCTGCCATTAAGTTCACTTTCGCATTCTTTTATTCCATCGGATTGCGTCGGGACCGAACCCACTATCTTAGCGTTCGAAGGGCAACGCTGAACCGACAGGTATTGGGATAAGTGGAAGAAGACCTTAGAAAGTAGAAACCATCTGTAACACGGGTGTCATTTGAGATTCGTTGTGCATATGGTATAGGCTATGTATAATCTCATGATATGTATATTTTATTAAGAATTGCTGGTGGAGAAATACGTCAGAATTGAAGAAAATTCTCAAACCAAGATAAAATATTATTATTATTACTGTTACATTCACATTTTGGACTGTGGATTGTGGGCACATTAACTTAACATATCAAAGAAAAAACCAGTTTGTGTTCACTTGTATGATTAAGTCAATGGACCATTGCCGCTTGGATGCAAAGCTTCTCGTGCTGCTTTTTCTCTTGTTCACTCGAGTAGAATCATCACGTTTTATCAGCCACCAGTAGTGATATTGTGAAATTTTGCAATATCTTGTTAATCAACATAACTGCAATTATACAAGATTGGTATGTGGCAGGAGAAAAGTAATGGCACTTCTGAATTCAAATGAACAATGTGTGTGTTTTGTGTGTGTGTTTGAGTCTCCAGTCTTTTGACTGGTTTGATGCAGCCCTCCATGCATCCCTGTCCTGAGCTAATCGTTTCATCTCTACATAGCTACCACACCCTACATCCGAGGCAATCTGTTTAACATACTCTAACCTTGGTCTACCCCTACAGTTCTTGTCCTCGACCCTTCCTTCCATAACTAAGCTTGCTATTCCTGGGTGTCTTAGTATGTGTCCTACCAACCTATCTCTTCCCTTCATTAGCAGTCGCCAGAAACATCTCTCCTCTCCCACTCGTCCTAATACATCTTCGTTTGTAACCCTATCTACCCATCTGATCTTCATCATTCTCCTTGTAACACCTAATTTCAAACGCTTCAATTCTCCTCTTTTCCGCTCTACCAATAGTCAAAGTTTCACTTCCATAGAGCACGACGCTCCAGACTAAGGTTTTCAAAAATGTCTTCCTAATACCTAAATCTATATTTGATGTCAACAGATTCCTTTTCTGTAGAAATGCTTTCCTTGCCCCGGCCAACCTACTTTTTATATCCTCTTTGCTTCGTCCATCACTGGTTATTTTGCTTCCCAAGTAACTGAAGTCTCCTACTTCCTTAAATTGCCACCTGCCAATTTGACGTCCATAGGGGTTTCTGATTTATTTCGGCTGCATGAACAATGCACATGCATAATAAGAGTTTAAACCAAGAAAGGAAAAATCGTGTACACCTGTGAAATTTGTCATTTTGGGGTGAAAGGGCTATGTCACGGGCAATCTACCACGTGTCACACTGGAGAGAATGTTTACTGATAGTTTCCCGCTAACGCTGCAATATACCTGCACGTGTGCCCCCGCTGATCAAATACAGTAGTTTGAGAGCTGTAATCCTCACTTCACCGCAGCGTGTCACGACCTGTATGAAGAGCATTAGTGAGCAAATCTATCGGTGCACTTATAGCTTACGTGTGGTGTGGCAAGCAACATCCTTCAAGAATAAGGAGCAATACTATTGTTAAAACCTTCAGCACTCATGTCACACTAGCACGGAACCAAGAAATGTTGGAGCACAGGAAAAGGTTCAGAGCATGTAACGTATCCTATGTACCTTATCATTTGAGTGAGGAGAGAATCAACGCCGTCATTATGAGGGGTGGGCAGACGATAGGGTAACGGCTCCACTGAGATGATTAACCATACATACTGTATAGTAGAATTCATTTTACTTTCATTTTATTTATTACTAGCAACCCGACCTGGCTTCGTCCGGGAACAGTTGTGAATGCATTATGTGATAAGCGCGTTTTTTTCCAATTTCAATGAACAACGACCATTATCCGTTTTACGTCTCGGCTTGATGGGTTAAAATCGCTGACTGGACTATTAGTTATATTATCACGGAGATGCATGTGCAACAAATTCTTGTCAGACGTAGCCTAATTTAACAATGGCGAGGTGCATGAAAAACAAAAACCCCTTCCGTCCAATCTTAACTTGGCTGTGAATTTTGCGGTACGAAAAGTTCACATGAGAAATGAAGAAAAGCCGAGTTGCTCTTCCAGGGAAACTCCAAACACAACCACTCTTCTCTAAAGTTATTAACTCAACACGATTCGACAGTTTGCTGCTGGCTGTATTTGGGGAAATAAGCTCGTCCGCTAGCTAAGCTGTAACTGGGTTTATAGACTCGCCCCTAGCTAGCTTGTAGACTGTCGCCTCACTAACTGAATGGAGATTATTGGAAGAAATGAAAACGTAAAAACACTTATAGTAGGCGATGTATTGAAGATAGAGATATGCTCCCCCGGGCTTTTTTTTCTTTTCATGCTGAACAATTCTTTCACTGATTGTATATAGATATTTTTAACGGTTTGCCCAGCGTAAGCTTAAAGAGCGAATGGACGCCAGTTTTTTTCGTCGTTTTCACTGAAGTCGTTAGTGCTTGACTTCCTTTGGTCATAAATAATTTTCTACAGAAACCTCCCTCGAGATGTCCTTTACAGAATGGTGAAAACCGCATCAAAATCCATCCAGTGGTTCTTGAGTTTACCCGCAACATCCAAGAATCGGGGACTTTGTTTTATACCAAGTAGATATATTCTTATGTTGTTTGAAGAGCAGATAATATATAGTGACCAAGTTAACTGCTTCATCAGGACCATGCAAGACTTAACCAGATACGTAGCCTGTACAATACAATCTTGAATCTTGACCATTTAACAACAATCACATATTCATTTTAAACAAGCAAATTTTGGAATTCTACCACCAATCCGGTATCTTAACAAAACATCACATAGACTAGAACTAACAAATGAATGGTCCACAGGAAGAAGGGGGAATGCCACTCAAAATGTAAACTCGAGATATCAGCGCGATCTGGTGGCCTCTTTGTGACGTATTGAAGGCACAATCTGTCTGAATAAGAACAACGAGGGTCGGGAGAAAATGACGTTTCAAGTTGATGCGTACATGTTAGTACATATAAGTAATGAAACTTTAAAACTCGTTTCCTGAACATTTTACATATTTGACATTCTTCCCGTGGACCCTTCAAATATTGAGGAGTTGTATTATATTAACTAATACTGCTGCAACCAGATATGTGTACATATTGTAAATACTATCACCCATACTCTCATGCCCGTTGCTCACGGTAAAATTTTCCTTCAAATTTATTGTACAATAATTTAATTTTTTAAAATTTCTGTTGCTCATGGTCAAATTCAAGTTTTATAAAACCTTTGATAAAACTTTCCATAAAATAGGACATGTTTTATTCCGTAAAATTAATTTTACGAAACGAACCAATCAGGGAAGCTGACATGAAGACGATGTTGGCGCCACGTGGTGAGAAGATTGAGAAGCTCGCTTGTAAACAAACACTTCGAAAATGGCAGGCTCTGGCTGGACTAAGGAAGCTGTTAGTGTTTTACTGGACGAGTACCAGAAATATCAGTGTTTGTATGAGGTTAAAACGCCCATATACCACAATAGAAATGCAAGAAGGGAGGCAGAAATCTAAATCGCCGAATATGTTTCACAAATTCGACCGAACACAAGCCAGGCTGATGTGAAGGCGAAGATAAACGGGCTTCGAACTCACTTGCAGTCTCATTTCAGGAGAAATGGCTTGCCTCATGTTAGTGTCCTGTCAAATATTTTTGGGACCAACAAGATCTAGGAGTTTTTTAAAACTGCCTTCCTCCATTCTTAGAAAATTCCTATATGAATTCGGATCTTCTAACCTCAGCTCATTTTAGACCAAGGACAGCATTCCTCTGCTCTTCTCTTCTCTTCTTTTTATCCATTCCCGAGTCCAGAACTTCCTAGCATTTCTTTTCTTCCTTTTTACCACTGTACGACATATAATTGTAGCTAAAGCAGCAATGTTTGCTTTGTTGGAGCCATAGGCCTACTATCAAACCAATGTGTGTTGAACAGCTGATTCTTGGTTCAGAAGTTTATCGGTAGATGGCAATCCTGATACATCCACGGATTTTATAAAATAATTTTACCGTGAACAACACAGCTTGCTTTCGTCAAATTTTTATAAAATTAGTTGTAAAATGAATTTTAAGAAACATTTGACCGTGAGCAACGGGCATAAGACATAGATTTTATAGCCTAAGTGTAATGGATCTGATGACAATCGCTTGACGATCAAAACTGGTCATCGAAGGGTATTTATTAATCTCATGTAAATTTTTTCAGGATTAGGGAGTAACCCACAATTGGGTAGAATCGTGTTGACCGACTGAAAAGCATCAAACTACGGTTATTATATTGTGTTGTTCTAAATTGTATACACGTGCATAATATCGGTACTCATACGTAATTCACTAACCCTTATAACAAAACCAACCAGTCATTCCAGTGAGGCTTTACAAGAGAGCCGTATATCGTTTACATCGTAGTCCACGTAGCGAAATCCCCTTTGGTTGCAGATCCTGTAGTGAAAGCCGCGTGCAGCCATTCCAGTGTACTGTGTATGTGTCGCAGCGGAAATTTGGATCCTTCCATTCATCCGTATTCATGGTTGGCGTTAGATGAAATTCTTCATCTATTCCATTTGCCTTTCCCTTCTATTGTGGGCTTTATATGCTGGTGTTTGCAGCAGGTTTTTCTTTGTCGCTATCTCTCTGATGAGAAAGCCTGTGGCGGCTAAGGGAAAGACAAGTTGTTGTTCATGACAGTCGAAGTGTTCTGCATAGGTATGTTACTTTAATTTGAAAATAATGCAAACAAAATGGCGGTACCAGAGTGTTCCATCTCGAAATTCACTACACCTCTGGGTCAAATGCCGGTATAATACTGTATTTTATTTCCCAGGGCACCGATAGCCATGTTAATGACCTAATAACGACAAACACACATAGCCTACGATTACAGTCACACAAAAACACACAAGTTTTGAAATAAATTAAACTCCACCCAAGTACACGGGGCTGATGATGGAAGTCTTACCTGTGGTGAGTGAGCCGGAGCCTAGCAGCACGTCAATGCTTCCCTCAGTGAGCAGTTCGCTGTCCTGATAGCTGATGCTGAGGGTCGCGTCCTCCTGCTGCAGGCGTGCCAACACAGACGCCAGCCCACTCTTGTCATCCAGGTCATCGGTGTCCCTCAGCTGCAGCGTCACGCTGCCCTCAGCACCGGTGCTATACATGAAGACGGCGTGTGGACTGGGTGACGCGTAGCTGGTTTGTAACGGCAAGCGGACTCCCGGGACCTCGTGGATACTCTGGAACAGACAGGATATAGTGAGCCTCTTAGTTATAAGACCATAAATTACCAGGGAATTAACAATTATTTATCACGCTGACCAACCTGGAAGAAATAACATGGAATACATTATTTGATACATAAATTCATATTAGAATACTAGTGTTCATTTCAGAGACCCTCAGATGTCTTCGCATCTTTTATTTCCTCGCCTTCCTATTGAACCCTATTGATCCAGGCCAATTAAATAGGTTCATTGCTATAAAATATAAAGCAATGCGAAAGTGAATGTGTTAATACATTGGAGCCTGCAAATGACGGACGCTGGAAAGCGGGCGCGTTTATTGTCTTGTAATAACAAACTGCGAGAGATTACGACCTAGAGCTAAAAAGGCCAGGGAATTCACATTTCGTTAGTTAGCGTGAGAAAGGAGGGGGCCAACTATCAGAGAAGACACGTGAATTCCATGAAATTCCATGATTATGCCGATCTGTATCAATTACATGAAAGTGAATAGACGCCTGATAGTCTATTAATAAAAATAAGATCCTAATTATGAAAGGATAACGAGTCATAAGTGTAATTTAAGTACATAAATTACGTACTTAGAAGCCAAGATTAACTATGCGCTGGCCAGGACGACAATTAATGGCAGGCCAAAAGTGTGAATGCCCTAATCATCTCTTGAGTAGCCTATGTGAACTCCGAAAACCGACGCGACCCAGATTCCAGGAGTTTGAATGATCGATTCTGAAAACAAGTACCACATTTGAAATCAGCAAGTCGCGAACATTAAGGGAAGGTCAGTCCTTAGTTTGAAGAACCAATATTGGCGGAGATCAGCTAAAAATATTCATGCCAATTTCGGGGCCTAGTCAAGATATAATAGCCTATAGGCAGGCTGTTGGAAGCCATTGCCGCTCAGTTCGAAAGCATCATCCGCGATGCACCGTGGGTCAAAATCGAAATCTAGGAGGACAAAATTATTTATTTTCATAATTAAAAAATCAAAATTGATTACTTCTACAGCATTCTCATATAATTGCCGCTCACTATTCTGGGATATAAATGCATCTTCGTGTAAATCTGTCACCACTGTTCGAGCAGTCTGAATTGGAGGGTGAATGTAAGTGGCTGTGGTTTGGTTGTCTTTGTGGTTAGTGTGATGCTTTAAGATGGAACATGCAGCTGAAGGTATGATCTTAGTAACGAGTTTCAGTTGTTAATGGGCGTAGTTCTTACATAATTTAAACTATATTTGCATTATATAATATTTAACTATTATTCTTTTAAATTATATTTTCACTTAGATTTTTTGTATGTCGCGTCACTCTGCGTCACTTTCTACTTAATGTTAAAATAAAGATAAAGTCTTGTAGTTTACGCCTGTTATAAGATTTCTTGCATCTTTTTGCAACTTACTTAGTTATTTTACGTTTTAGAAGATGCCGCGCAACCAGTTCTCACACGTTTACAATTGTTTGAAGCACTGGGTTTCACGATTATGTCAAAACTGGAACTTTGTGACTGTTAGAAGTTAATTAGGGGTAGAAAATTAATCTGAAGAGATAACTGAATGATCTCTCCAACTCCTAGTCATAGACAATTTCTTGCATGTGTAGACATTGCTTAAAAAAGGTCTTAACTGATGTTTATTATGAAGTAAATAAATTATAAACGTTGCTTTCACTCTAAATTCATGATTAAAACGTAAAAATAATTTTGTCCCCCTAGATTTCGATTTTGACCCACTGTGTGATGGGAGCGAGCGCAAATCGATCCCAGAGTAGGACGACAAAGGGGCTTATACTATATTATAATAAGAGTTACAGTCTCAGTTAGTACTGAATTCGTTCTACACAACATACCAGTAATGTTATGAACTTGTAGCGCAAATAGTCTACAGACATTTTAAGTAAGTGCGCGAACGTACGCGACAGTCCCGCGGAGACAAACTAGTGTTGTGAACTTTTGAATGCTTAAGAGGACTGCGTTGTCTGTGTTCTAAATTAGTGTTGCAAGTGAAAATATTCACGAGTGTGCAATCCTATGCAACAGAGTGACGCAAATATGGGAGGAGAGATATGTCAACCTCGGCTGAGTTGTGAACAGGGCGGATAAACCCATGTACAGGGATGAGATCTCATGTCACCTACCATGAATTACGAATCAGATGAGTACATATTTGTATTAATTTTGTTGTTTAAGAAATGGGGAATGAGATAATAAAGATGTATGACGTAATGTAGTAGGTAATCAAAAATTGCGGCCTGGAAAAATGTATAGAATGACGTAGATTTGTTGCCAAAAATTCGCAGTCGGAAAAATTGTCATTTATGTAATGAAGACGGTAATGTCAAATTAAGGGACGAATATTGTCTTCCCGCAAGGGAATACAATAGCTTCGTAATGTCCAGAATGTTGAGCAATAATAATAATGTCTTCACGTAGAATGAAAATCAAGATTAATAATAATAATAATGTCTTTACGTAGAATAAAAATCAAGATTATTATTATTAATAATAATGTCTTTATGGCGAGTGAAAATCAAGATTAATAAGAATAAGAATAAGGTCTTTACTTTGAAGACAATTAAGGATCTTAATGTTAATAATAATAATCACATTATTGTGCCATTGGCGAATTACGAATAATAATAATGATAATAATAATAAAAATAAAATAATAATAATAATAATAATAAGCTAATTACATTATGGAAAAATCAGTAATAAGAATATTAATGATGTTAATAATAATAATAAAAGTAGAAATGCTAAATACAGAATGTTTAATAAGTGTTTGTGAAACGTGGAAAATCGGGTGCATGTTATGTATTACGGTGGCTAATCGGTCATGTGATTAGGTGATTCGAAGTAAGCCGAATGGGTGCTAAGGTAAATCAGCGTACCTGTTGTGAAAGTGCAGAATCTTCGAAGATATAATAGGAGGCCATTAGGTAAGACCTCAGATTAGTAGTTAATGTCAGAGTGGAACAATCCCTTGAAAAGTGAGTACGTCAGAGGCTATTGCGTAAGATCTCATGTATATAAAATTCAGGGATGGAAAAGTCCTTTGAAAAGTAAAGTAATTGCACTGTAAACACGCTAGGAAGAAGAGAGCACTCTGAAGAAATTCGACAGAACCACAAGGTAAGTGACATCGTCCAACTCCAGTTGTATTTGCCACGAGCTAGAGTTCAATTTTAGCAGATGACATATTCCTTGTGATTATAGAGCAGTATAGACGGCAGTCAAGTTTATATGGAGTTTTATTGAGAGTTTATATTGAGTTTTATGGAGTGATTGGAGTTCTTGATTTTTAAGTTTGATTCTCGATTTTATATTTTGTTGTGGACCATGTCAGTGTACAGTTAGACAATAAATAAAGGGTCAAATTATGTAAAATGTTCAGTAAACTAGTTTTAAAGTTTCATTACTTATATGTACTTATATGTACGCGTCAACTTGAAACGTCATTTTCTCACGACCCTCATTGTTCTTAGCCAGACACAATTGTGCCTTCAATACGTCACAAAGAGGTCACTAGATCGCGCTGATATTGAGTGACATTCCCCCTTCTTCCAGTGCACCCTTCAAATATAGGCTAAGTATGCCCGCAAGCTAGTGATTGATATACGAAGGTATTTGATCCCGAGTAACGTAAACCGATGGATGTTTGATGGCATGCGAATTTTCCCACTAACCTAAGAAAAGGGTTATAGGCCTATATATAATTTGTGTTAGGGCAATTAATAAAATTCTAGTATATTAACATGTGTTATTTTGTAAGTTGGTAACGATTCTACGTCCGAAAATTCATGTTTAGGTTAAGTGTTCGAGTTGATTAACTCTTTATACCATGGTATATGTAAATAATTGCTTTAGAGGGCAGAGACCATAAAGTTATGTTGCTAGATTAAGTAGCCTACTTGTGTAATCTGGGACCAGGTCACATTTATAGGAAATTCCCCAGTTCTTAAATGTTGTAGTACTCCACAAGGACAGCGTAAAGCTGCCAGGAAAACGGAAAAGAAACATGAACAATACATTTCTTTTGTAAACATTCCAAAATTCTTATTAATAAATTGAAAATGCCTTTTTATAAACATTGCTAAATAAATGTTGATGTTATAATAACTTGCCAATATATTTTTATTATGAACAATTGATCAGATAAACTTTAAGGTATGTGAAAATCCTAACCAACAATTGGTATTCCAATTGCAAAATCTAAATAAGCATTGATGCCAATTTGTCAATACTAATGTTATCGACAGTGACCATTCTTATAAACGATTAAAATTTTGCAAACAATTACAATTTCATCTACAATTAAAATTTATTAACAATTTGTTGTAAACAATTAAAATTTTATAAACAAATATAATTTTATAAACAATTAAAATTTAATCTACAGTTAACATTATTAATTGGTTATAAACAATTAACATTTTATAAACAAATACAATTTTATAACAATTAAACTTCCATCTACAATTAATATGTATTAACAACTTTATTAGCATTTAAACTTTTACTATCAATTTTTTATAAACAATTAACATTTCATTTTTAATAATTATTTAAACAATTCTGTTAAAGCAATTAATTTTTTAACAATGAAAGTTTTATAATCAAATAAAAAATTATAAGGAAATAAAATTTCAAATTATGGTAAGCTAAACGATTCTTTGCTAATTCTTGGAATTGGTGTTAATTTATGTAAACAATGGCGGTTTGCGTAAATATTGAAAAATTAGGTAACTATTGGCCAACTCAAGCATATATTGGCAGATTGAAATAACGTTTGAAATAAATGACTGTTTGTATAGTATCCGACTCAATATTATAATTAAGCATTATATATTGCGCCTCCGTGGCTTAGGCGGCAGCACGCCGGCCTCTCACCGCTGGGTCCGTGGTTCAAATCCCGGTCACTCCATGTGAGATCTGTGCTGGACAAAACGGAGGCAGACAGGTTTTTCTCCGGGTACTCCGGTTTTCCCTGTAAAAAATGTCATTCCAGCAACACTCTCCACTATCATTTCATTTCATCTGTCATTCATTTAATCATTGCCCCAGAGGAGTGCGTCAGGCCTCGGCAGCCGGCACAGTCCATATCCTCGTCGCTAGATGGGGGCTTCATTCATTCCATTCCTGACCCGGTCGGAGACCGGAAGCAGGCAGTGGATTTTCATTTTCATTATATATTGCAGATTAATGGTGTAACGGAATGGAGGTAGATTTGGTCGTATGTGAGGCCAGATGTTAATGTTCTGAGCGTATTGTAGCCTACAGTTACATTAGTGTATTTTGTATTTTTGTTTCTTGTCAGTTATTCAGATATTAAATTCATTTTTCTTATTTACTGTATAAATCCACCCAAGTGTATGTGTAGTTCTGATATTCCCAGATTTTAATAAGTGCCAACGTGATTCCAAAATTTTAACCCGGCACCCTCTGAGTGACCGACTGATTGCATTTTTGCTTTTATTTTATTTTGCCCCCCAAATTCAAGTCTATACCACTGACACTATTCTTCTGTGGCCTCATTTCATCCGCAATTATTATTATCTTGCAGTTTTATAAAATGAGTAAAGACTGTAAATATGCACAACGTTGATATCAGTTGTGCCGGTAAAGTATACAGATGAACGATTAGAAAAATACTGTAAATGGATGGATGGACAGGGCGATTGAGAGAGGGAGGAAGGATGATGGACAGGGCGATTGAGGGAGGGAAGGAAGAGATGGGTGGACAGGGTGATTGAGGGAGAGGGGGAGGGATGGGTGGGCAGGGCGATTGAGGGAGGGACGAAGGGGGGGATGGACAGGGCGATTGAGGGAGGGATGGGTGGACAGGGCGATTGAGGGAGAGAGGCAGGGATGGGTGGACAGGGCGATTGAGAGAGGGAGGAAGGATGATGGACAGGGCGATTGAGGGAGGGAGGAAGGATGATGGACAGGGCGATTGAGGGAGGGAAGGGAGGGATGGGTGGACAGGGCGATTGAGGGAGGGAGGAAGGGGGATGGACAGGGCAATTGAGGGAGGGAAGGGAGAGATGGGTGGACAGGGTGATTGAGGGAGAGGGGGAGGGATGGGTGGGCAGGGCGATTGAGGGAGGGACGAAGGGGGGGATGGACAGGGCGATTGAGGGAGGGATGGGTGGACAGGGCGATTGAGGGAGGGAGGAAGGGGGATGGAGAGGGCGATTGAGGGAGGGAAGGGAGAGATGGGTGGACAGGGCGATTGAGGGAGAGAGGGAGGGATGGGTGGACAGGGCGATTGAGGGAGGGACGAAGGGGGGGATGGACAGGGCGATTGAGGGAGTGAAGGGAGGGATGGGTGGATGGTCGGACTGAAGGACAGAGTGATTGAGGGAGTGAGGGAGGGAGGAAGGAAGGGGGATGGATGGACAGGGCGATTGAGGGAGGGACGAAGGGGGGGATGGACAGGGCAATTGTGGGAGAGAGAGAGGGATTGGTGGATGGGCGGACAGAAGGACAGAGCGATTGAGGAAGGGTGGGAGGGAGGGACGAAGGGGGGGATAGACAGGGCGATTGTGGGAGAGAGAGAGAGGGATTGGTGGATGGGCGGACAGAAGGACAGAGCGATTGAGGGAGGGAGGAATGGGGAGAGAGAGTGTATAGACAGGGTGATTGAGGGAGCGACGGAGGGAGGGATGGATGGACAGGGCGATTGAGAGAAGGGAGGGACGGATGGACCGAGCATGTAAGGGATGGGATTGGATTGGATTGGATTGGATGGGATGGGACGGGATGGGATGGGATGGGATTGGAATGGATTAGATTGGATTGGATTGCATGGGATTGGATTGGATGGGATGGCATGGGATGGAATGTGGTTGGATTGGATTGGTTTGGATTGGATTGGATTGGATTGGATTGGATTGGATTAGATTAGATTAGATTAGATTAGATTAGATTGGATGGATAGATGGATAATGTCATCTCAGTTTTGCCTCACGAGGCTAAGTGAATCTGGTTCCAACACTCAGACTAGAATTATATTACTTGGCAGAGCCGGCAATCGACCCCAAGACCTGAGGATCGGAAGTTTCAGTATGTAGGCCTACCTCGACACCACAACAGACAGCCAATTGTACATTAAATTGAAATTACTCCTACTGATGTCAGTATACACTAATAACCCCGTGGTTGGACATCAGAAGGCCACGTGTATTCAAGAGCGACGGACGGCCAGCTTGTAGCAGGTGGGGTTTGCGGTTTGTGTGGCCAACGCGACGGAACACTCAATAGTATTAACTTGGTATTAGGCTACCGCATCAAGCAGCTACTCAATTGTTTTCATGTCCTAGGGGCAGAGTACACCCCACTCTAGCTCACGAGTTAGACTTAATATCTGTGGCGGAGCCGGGAATCGAACCTGGGGCGTCCTACTCTTACACCACTAGCCCGACTTACTATATGAATGAGGTAGGTTAATTTAGTCGCTGGTAATTAAATTGGATTTCTGGTGATAATTGCTGCGTCCGAAAACTTCTTGCCGGACTAATTTCGTTATGTGTTGCAGCGTATTAACTGCTCGCTTGCACGAGTAATTTGTTATCACAAATGTCTGAATGAACAGACGAGTAGACCGAGTCTTCACAAAATAATTAATTCTTTATACATAACTCACTGGAGCTCCACGTGCATCAAGATTTTAATTGGGATGTGGTTCTTTGCATAGTGGCAGAAAAATTCCAGGTAATTCATTAGGAGACCCAGAGAACAGTAATGGATGTTTGAATAAGACTTGTAATTAAATACTCCCGGCATTCAAAGTAAAAATATACAGTCAATAATCGAACATTCATTTGCTGGTAACTCCGAGAAGAGAAATCAAACAAGTTAATTATTTTAAAATTCATTTTATATATTGCGCTCCGGTACTCATTTAAGATGTAGGTCCTCACACACGTCACCTGTGAGGATGCAGACACAATGTTAAACGTTTGTAGAGATGTAGTCATTCAGTAAGAGCTCTGGCCAAGAGTAATGAGACTGACAAAGAGAGAAATAAAGATGAATGAAACTAGGAAAGGAAAGAAGCGGCCGTGACCTACCATACGTTTACCGTTCCCGCAGTTGGCTAACACTGGTCTAGCGAATCCGCAGATAGCTTGGCCCCATGGCCCAGCACTGTGCCTTAGTAAGCGTAGCTGCGGCTCTAGGAACATTCTGTGCAGATACTCGTCTAGTGCCATGGCGATAGTGAGTGTAGTTGCCACTGTCGGAACATTCTATGCTGATGCTCGTCAAGTGCCATGGCGATAGTGAGTGTAGTTGCCACTGTCGGAACATTCTGTGCTGATGCTCGTCAAGTGCCATGGCGATAGTGAGTGTAGTTGCCACTGTCGGAACATTCTGTGCTGATACTCGTCAAGTGCCATGGCGATAGTGAGTGTAGTTGCCACTGTCGGAACTTTCTGTGCTGATACTCGTCTAGTGCCATGGCAATAGTGAGAGTAGTTGCCACTGTCGGAACATTCTGTGCTGATGCTCGTCTAGTGCCATGGCGATAGTGAGTGTAGTTGCCACTGTTGGAACATTCCATGCTGATACTCGTCTAGTGCCATGGCAATAGTGAGTGTAGTTGCCACTGTCGGAACATTCTGTGCTGATACGCGTCTATTGCCATGGCAATAGTGAGTGTATTTGCCACTGTCGGAACATTATGTGCTGATGCTCGTCTAGTGCCATGGCAATAGTGAGTGTAGTTGTCACTGTCGGAACATTCTGTGCTGATACTCGTCTAGTGCCATGGCAATAGTGAGTGTAGTTGCCACGGTCGGAACATTCTGTGCTGATGCTCGTCAAGTGCCATGGCAATAGTGAGTGTAGTTGCCGCAGTCAGAACATTCTGTGCTGATACTCGTCAAGTGCCATGGCAATAGTGAGTGTAGTTGCCACGGTCGGAACATTCTGTGCTGATACTCGTCAAGTGCCATGGAAATAGTGAGTGTAGTTGCCACGGTCGGAACATTCTGTGCTGATGCTCGTCAAGTGCCATGGCAATAGTGAGTGTAGTTGCCACTGTCGGAATATTCTGTGCTGATACTCGTCAAGTGCCATGGCAATAGTGAGTGTAGTTGCCACTGTCAGAACATTCTGTGCTGATACTCGTCAAGTGCCATGGCAATAGTGAGTGTAGTTGCCACTGTCAGAACATTCTGTGCTGATACTCGTCTAGTGCCATGGCAATAGTAGTGTAGTTGCCACTGTTGGAAAATCCTATGCTGATACTCGTCTAGTGCCATGGCAATAGTGAGTGTAGTTGCCACTGTCGGAACATTCTGTGCTGATGCTCGTCAAGTGCCATGGCAATAGTGAGTGTAGTTGCCACTGTCGGAACATTCTATGCTGATACTCGTCTAGTGCCACGGCAATAGTGAGTGTAGTTGCCACTGTCGGAACATTCTGTGCTGATACTCGTCTAGTGCCATGGCAATAGTGAGTGTAGTTGCCACTGTCGGAACATTCTATGCTGATACTCGTCTAGTGCCATGGCGATAGTAAGTGTAGTTGCCACTGTCGGAACATTCTGTGCTGATGCTCGTCTAGTGCCATGGCGATAGTGAGTGTAGTTGCCACTGTCGGAATATTCTGTGCGCATACTCGTCTAGTGCCATGCCAATAGTGAGTGTAGTTGCGACTGTCGGAACATTCTGTGCTGATACTCGTTTAGTGCCATGGCAATAGTGAGTGTAGTTGCCACTGTCGGGACATTCTATGCTGATACTCGTCTAGTGCCATGGCAATATTGAGTGTAGTTGCCACTCTTGGGATATTCTGTTCTGATACTCGTCTAGTGCCATGGCAATAGTGAGTGTAGTTGCCACTGTCGGAACATTCTGTGCTGATACTCGTCTAGTGCCATGGCAATAGTGAGTGTAGTTGCCACTCTTGGGATATTCTGTTCTGATACTCGTCTAGTGCCATGGCAATAGTGTGTGTAGTTGCCACTGTTGGAACATTCCATGCTGATACTCGTCTAGTGCCATGGCAATAGTGAGTGTAGTTGCCACTGTCGGAACATTCTGTGCTGATACTCGTCTAGTGCCTTGGCAATAGTGAGTGTAGTTGCCACTGTCGGAACATTCTATGCTGATACTCGTCTAGTGCCATGGCGATAGTGAGTGTAGTTGCCACTGTCGGAACATTCTGTGCTGATACTCGTCTAGTGCCATGGCAAAAGTGTGTGTATTTGCCACTGTCGGATCATTCTGTGCTGATACTCGTCACGTGCCATGGCAATAGTGAGTGTAGTTGCCAATTTCGGAAAATTCTGTGCTGATACTCGTCTAGTGCCATGGCAATAGTGAGTGTAGTTGCCACTGTCGGAACATTCTGTGCTGATACTCGTCTAGTGCCATGGCGATAGTGAGTGTAGTTGCCACTGTCGGAATATTCTGTGCTGATACTCGTCTAGTGCCATGGTAATAGTGAGTGTAGTTGCCACTGTCGGAACATTCTGTGCTGATGCTCGTCAAGTGCCATGGCCATAGTGAGTGTAGTTGCCGCAGTCAGAACATTCTGTGCTGATTCTCGTCTAGTGCCATGGCCATAGTGAGTGTAGTTGCCGCAGTCAGAACATTCTGTGCTGATACTCGTCTAGTGCCATGGCAATAGTGAGTGTAGTTGCCATGGTCGGAACATTCTGTGCTGATACTCGTCAAGTGCCATGGCAATAGTGTGAGTAGTTGCCACTGTCGGAACATTCTGTGCTGATACTCGTCTAGTGTCATGGCAAGAGTGAGTGTAGTTGCCACTGTCGGAACATTCTGTGCTGATACTCGTCTAGTGCCATGGTGATAGTGAGTGTAGTTGTCACTGTCGGAATATCCTGTGCTGATACTCTTCAAGTGCCATGGCAATAGTGAGTGTAGTTGCCACTGTCGGAACATTCTGTGCTGATACTCGTCTAGTGCCTTGGCGATAGTGAGTGTAGTTGCCACTGTCGGAACTTTCTGTGCTGATACTCGTCTAGTGCCATGGCGATAGTGAGAGTAGTTGCCACTGTCGGGACATTCTGTGCTGATGCTCGTCAAGTGCCATGGCAATAGTGAGTGTAGTTGCCACTGTCGGAACATTCTATGCTGATACTCGTCTAGTGCCACGGCAATAGTGAGTGTAGTTGCCACTGTCGGAACATTCTGTGCTGATACTCGTCTAGTGCCATGGCAATAGTGAGTGTAGTTGCCACTGTCGGAACATTCTATGCTGATACTCGTCTAGTGCCATGGCGATAGTAAGTGTAGTTGCCACTGTCGGAACATTCTGTGCTGATGCTCGTCTAGTGCCATGGCGATAGTGAGTGTAGTTGCCACTGTCGGAATATTCTGTGCTGATACTCGTCAAGTGCCATGGCAATAGTGAGTGTAGTTGCCACTGTCAGAACATTCTGTGCTGATACTCGTCAAGTGCCATGGCAATAGTGAGTGTAGTTGCCACTGTCAGAACATTCTGTGCTGATACTCGTCTAGTGCCATGGCAATAGTAGTGTAGTTGCCACTGTTGGAAAATCCTATGCTGATGCTCGTCAAGTGCCATGGCGATAGTGAGTGTAGTTGCCACTGTCGGAACATTCTGTGCTGATGCTCGTCAAGTGCCATGGCGATAGTGAGTGTAGTTGCCACTGTCGGAACATTCTGTGCTGATACTCGTCAAGTGCCATGGCGATAGTGAGTGTAGTTGCCACTGTCGGAACTTTCTGTGCTGATACTCGTCTAGTGCCATGGCAATAGTGAGAGTAGTTGCCACTGTCGGAACATTCTGTGCTGATGCTCGTCTAGTGCCATGGCGATAGTGAGTGTAGTTGCCACTGTTGGAACATTCCATGCTGATACTCGTCTAGTGCCATGGCAATAGTGAGTGTAGTTGCCACTGTCGGAACATTCTGTGCTGATACGCGTCTATTGCCATGGCAATAGTGAGTGTATTTGCCACTGTCGGAACATTATGTGCTGATGCTCGTCTAGTGCCATGGCAATAGTGAGTGTAGTTGTCACTGTCGGAACATTCTGTGCTGATACTCGTCTAGTGCCATGGCAATAGTGAGTGTAGTTGCCACGGTCGGAACATTCTGTGCTGATGCTCGTCAAGTGCCATGGCAATAGTGAGTGTAGTTGCCGCAGTCAGAACATTCTGTGCTGATACTCGTCAAGTGCCATGGCAATAGTGAGTGTAGTTGCCACGGTCGGAACATTCTGTGCTGATACTCGTCAAGTGCCATGGAAATAGTGAGTGTAGTTGCCACGGTCGGAACATTCTGTGCTGATGCTCGTCAAGTGCCATGGCAATAGTGAGTGTAGTTGCCACTGTCGGAATATTCTGTGCTGATACTCGTCAAGTGCCATGGCAATAGTGAGTGTAGTTGCCACTGTCAGAACATTCTGTGCTGATACTCGTCAAGTGCCATGGCAATAGTGAGTGTAGTTGCCACTGTCAGAACATTCTGTGCTGATACTCGTCTAGTGCCATGGCAATAGTAGTGTAGTTGCCACTGTTGGAAAATCCTATGCTGATACTCGTCTAGTGCCATGGCAATAGTGAGTGTAGTTGCCACTGTCGGAACATTCTGTGCTGATGCTCGTCAAGTGCCATGGCAATAGTGAGTGTAGTTGCCACTGTCGGAACATTCTATGCTGATACTCGTCTAGTGCCACGGCAATAGTGAGTGTAGTTGCCACTGTCGGAACATTCTGTGCTGATACTCGTCTAGTGCCATGGCAATAGTGAGTGTAGTTGCCACTGTCGGAACATTCTATGCTGATACTCGTCTAGTGCCATGGCGATAGTAAGTGTAGTTGCCACTGTCGGAACATTCTGTGCTGATGCTCGTCTAGTGCCATGGCGATAGTGAGTGTAGTTGCCACTGTCGGAATATTCTGTGCGCATACTCGTCTAGTGCCATGCCAATAGTGAGTGTAGTTGCGACTGTCGGAACATTCTGTGCTGATACTCGTTTAGTGCCATGGCAATAGTGAGTGTAGTTGCCACTGTCGGGACATTCTATGCTGATACTCGTCTAGTGCCATGGCAATATTGAGTGTAGTTGCCACTCTTGGGATATTCTGTTCTGATACTCGTCTAGTGCCATGGCAATAGTGAGTGTAGTTGCCACTGTCGGAACATTCTGTGCTGATACTCGTCTAGTGCCATGGCAATAGTGAGTGTAGTTGCCACTCTTGGGATATTCTGTTCTGATACTCGTCTAGTGCCATGGCAATAGTGTGTGTAGTTGCCACTGTTGGAACATTCCATGCTGATACTCGTCTAGTGCCATGGCAATAGTGAGTGTAGTTGCCACTGTCGGAACATTCTGTGCTGATACTCGTCTAGTGCCTTGGCAATAGTGAGTGTAGTTGCCACTGTCGGAACATTCTATGCTGATACTCGTCTAGTGCCATGGCGATAGTGAGTGTAGTTGCCACTGTCGGAACATTCTGTGCTGATACTCGTCTAGTGCCATGGCAAAAGTGTGTGTATTTGCCACTGTCGGATCATTCTGTGCTGATACTCGTCACGTGCCATGGCAATAGTGAGTGTAGTTGCCAATTTCGGAAAATTCTGTGCTGATACTCGTCTAGTGCCATGGCAATAGTGAGTGTAGTTGCCACTGTCGGAACATTCTGTGCTGATACTCGTCTAGTGCCATGGCGATAGTGAGTGTAGTTGCCACTGTCGGAATATTCTGTGCTGATACTCGTCTAGTGCCATGGTAATAGTGAGTGTAGTTGCCACTGTCGGAACATTCTGTGCTGATGCTCGTCAAGTGCCATGGCCATAGTGAGTGTAGTTGCCGCAGTCAGAACATTCTGTGCTGATTCTCGTCTAGTGCCATGGCCATAGTGAGTGTAGTTGCCGCAGTCAGAACATTCTGTGCTGATACTCGTCTAGTGCCATGGCAATAGTGAGTGTAGTTGCCATGGTCGGAACATTCTGTGCTGATACTCGTCAAGTGCCATGGCAATAGTGTGAGTAGTTGCCACTGTCGGAACATTCTGTGCTGATACTCGTCTAGTGTCATGGCAAGAGTGAGTGTAGTTGCCACTGTCGGAACATTCTGTGCTGATACTCGTCTAGTGCCATGGTGATAGTGAGTGTAGTTGTCACTGTCGGAATATCCTGTGCTGATACTCTTCAAGTGCCATGGCAATAGTGAGTGTAGTTGCCACTGTCGGAACATTCTGTGCTGATACTCGTCTAGTGCCTTGGCGATAGTGAGTGTAGTTGCCACTGTCGGAACTTTCTGTGCTGATACTCGTCTAGTGCCATGGCGATAGTGAGAGTAGTTGCCACTGTCGGGACATTCTATGCTGATACTCGTCTAGTGCCATGGTGATAGTGAGTGTAGTTGCCACTGTCGGGACATTCTATGCTGATACTCGTGTAGTGCCATGGCAATAGTGAGTGTAGTTGCCACTGTCGGAATATTCTGTGCTGATACTCGTCTAGTGCCATGGCGATAGTGAGTGTAGTTGCCACTGTCGGGACATTCTATGCTGATACTCGTCTAGTGCGATGGCGATAGTGAGTGTAGTTGTACTGTCGGAACATCCTATGCTGATACTCGTGTAGTGCCATGGCAATAGTGAGTGTAGTTGCCACTGTCGGAACATTCTGTGCTGATACTCGTCTAGTGCCTTGGCAATAGTGAGTGTAGTTGCCACTGTCGGAACATTCTATGCTGATACTCGTCTAGTGCCATGGCGATAGTGATTGTAGTTGCCACTGTCGGAACATTCTGTGCTGATGCTCGTCTAGTGCCATGGCAATAGTGAGTGTAGTTGCCACTGTCAGAACATTCTGTGCTGATGCTCGTCTAGTGCCTTGGCAATAGTGAGTGTAGTTGCCACTGTCGGAACATTCTATGCTGATACTCGTCTAGTGCCATGGCGATAGTGATTGTAGTTGCCACTGTCGGAACATTCTGTGCTGATGCTCGTCTAATGCCATGGCAATAGTGAGTGTAGTTGCCGCTGTCGGAACATTCTATGTTGATACTCGTCTAGTGCCATGGCAATAGTGAGTGTAGTTGCCGCTGTCGGAACATTCTATGTTGATACTCGTCTAATGCCATGGCAATAGTGAGTGTAGTTGCCACTGTCGGAACATTCTGTGCTGATACTCGTCTAGTGCCTTGGCAATAGTGAGTGTAGTTGCCACTGTCGGAACATTCTATGCTGATACTCGTCTAGTGCCATGGCGATAGTGATTGTAGTTGCCACTGTCGGAACATTCTGTGCTGATGCTCGTCTAATGCCATGGCAATAGTGAGTGTAGTTGCCGCTGTCGGAACATTCTATGTTGATACTCGTCTAGTGCCATGGCAATAGTGAGTGTAGTTGCCATTGTCGGAATATTCTGTGAGCATACTCGTCTAGTGGCATGGCAATATTGAGTGTAGTTGCCACTGTCGGAACATTCTTTGCTGATACTCGTCTAGTGCCATGCCAAAAGTGACTGTAGTTGCCATTGTCAGAACATTCTATGCTGATACTCGTCTAGTGCCATGGCGATAGTGAGTGTAGTTGCCACTGTCGGAACTTTCTGTGCTGATACTCGTCTAGTGCCATGGCAATAGTGAGTGTAGTTGCCACTGTCAGAACATTCTATGCTGATACTCGTCTAGTGCCAAGGCGATAGTGAGTGTAGTTGCCACTGTCGGAATATTCTGTGCGCATGCTCGTCTAGTGTCATGGCAATAGTGTGTGTTGTTGTCTGTGTCGGAACATTCTATGCTGATACTCGTGTAGTGCCATGGCAATAGTGAGTGTAGTTGCCACTGTCGGAACATTGTGTGCTGATACTCGTCTAGTGCCATGGCAATAGTGAGTGTAGTTGCCTCTGTCAGAACATTCTATGCTGATACTCGTCTAGTGCCATGGCGATAGTGAGTGTAGTTGCCACTGTCGGAATATTCTGTGCTGATACTCGTCTAGTACCATGGTGATAGTGAGTGTAGTTGCCACTGACGGAATATTCTGTGCTGATACTCGTCTAGTGCCATGGCAATAGTGAGTTTAGTTGACATAGTCGGAACATTCTGTGCTGATGCTCGTCAAGTTCCATGGCAATATTGAGTGTAGTTGCCACAGTCGGAACATTCTGTGCTGATGCTCGTCAAGTGCCATGGCAATAGTGAGTGTAGTTGCTACTGTCGGAACATCCTGTGCTGATGCTCGTCAAGTGCCATGGCAATAGTGAGTGTAGTTGCCACAGTCGGGACATCCTGTGCTGATACTCGTCAAGTGCCATGGCAATAGTGAGTGTAGTTGCCACTGTCGGAACATTCTGTGCTGATACTCGTCTAGTGCCATGGCAATAGTGAGTGTAGTTGCCACTGTCGGAACATCCTATGCTGATACTCGTCTAGTGCCATGACAATTGTGAGTGTAGTTGCCACTGTCGGAACATTCTGTGCTGACGCTCGTCATGTGCCATGGCAATAGTGAGTGTAGTTGCCACTGTCGGAACATTCTATGCAGATACTCGTCTAGTGCCATGGCAATAGTGAGTGTAGTTGCCACTGTCGGAACATTCTGTGCTGATACTCGTCTAGTGCCATGGCGATAGTGAGTGTAGTTGCCACTGTCGGAACATTCTCTGCTGATACTCGTCTAATGCCATGGCAATAGTGAGAGTTTAGTTGCCACTTTCGGAACATTCTATGCTGATATTCGTCTAGTGCCATGGCGATAGTGAGTGTAGTTGCCACTGTCGGAACATTCTGTGCTGATGCTCGTCTAGTGCCATGGCGATAGTGAGTGTAGTTGCCAGTGTCGGAATATTCTGTGCGCATACTCGTCTAGTGCCATGGCAATAGTGAGTGTAGTTGCCACTGTCGGGACATTCTATGCAGATACTCGTCTAGTGCCATGGCAATAGTGAGTGTAGTTGCCACTGTCGGAATATTCTGTGCTGATACTCGTCTCGTGGCATGGCGATAGTGAGTGTAGTTGCCACTGTCGGAACATTCTGTGCTGATACTCGTCTAATGCCATGGCAATAGTGAGTGTAGTTGCCACTGTCGGAACATTCTATGCAGATACTCGTCTAGTGCCATGGCGATAGTGAGTGTAGTTGCCACTGTCGGAACATTCTGTGCTGATGCTCGTCTAGTGCCATGGCGGTAGTGAGTGTAGTTGCCACTGTCGGAACATTCTGTGCTGATACTCGTCTAATGCCATGGCTATAGTGAGTGTAGTTGCCACTGTCGGAACATTCTGTGCTGATACTCGTCAAGTGCCATGGCAATAGTGAGTGTAGTTGCCACTGTCGGAACATCCTATGCTGATACTCGTCTAGTGCCATGGCAATAGTGAGTGTAGTTGCCACTGTCGGAACATTCTGTGCTGATGCTTGTCTAGTGCCATGGCGGTAGTGAGTGTAGTTGCCACTGTCGGAACATTCTGTGCTGATACTCGTCTAATGCCATGGCAATAGTGAGTGTAGTTGCCACTGTCGGAACATTCTATGCAGATACTCGTCATGTGCCATGGCAATAGTAAGTGTAGTTGCCACTGTCGGAACATTCTATGCAGATACTCGTCTCGTGGCATGGCGATAGTGAGTGTAGTTGCCACTGTCGGAACATTCTGTGCTGATACTCGTCTAATGCCATGGCAATAGTGAGTGTAGTTGCCACTGTCGGAACATTCTGTGCTGATACTCGTCTAGTGCCATGGCAATAGTGAGTGTAGTTGCCACTGTCGGAACATTCTATGCAGATACTCGTCTAGTGCCATGGCAATAGTGAGTGTAGTTGCCACTGTCGGAACATTCTGTGCTGATGCTCGTCTAGTGCCATGGCGGTAGTGAGTGTAGTTGCCACTGTCGGAATATTCTGTGCGCATACTCGTCTAGTGCCATGGCAATAGTGAGTGTAGTTGCCACTGTCAGGACATTCTATGCTGATACTCGTCTAGTGCCATGGCAATAGTGAGTGTAGTTGCCACTGTCGGAACATTCTGTGCTGATACTCGTCTATTGCCATGGCAATAGTGAGTGTAGTTGTCACTGTCGGAACATTCTGTGCTGATACTCGTCTAGTGCCACGGCGATAGTGAGTGTAGTTGCCACTGTTGGAACATTCTGTGCTGATACTCGTCTAGTGCCATGACAATAGTGAGTGTAGTTGCCACTGTCAGAACATACTATGCTGATACTCGTCTAGTGCCATGGCGATAGTGAGTGTAGTTGCCACTGTCAGAACATTCTATGCTGATACTCGTCTAGTGCCATGGCAATAGTGTGTGTTGTTACCTCTGTCGGAACATTCTCTGCTGATACTCGTCTAGTGCCATGGCATTAGTGAGTGTAGTTGCCACTGTCGGAACATTCTGTGCTGATACTCGTCTAGTGCCATGGCAATAGTGAGTGTAGTTGCCACTATCGGAACATTCTGTGCTGATACTCGTGTAGTGCCATGGCAATAGTGAGTGTAGTTGCCACTGTCAGAACATTCTATGCTGATACTCGTCTAGTGCCATGGCGATAGTGAGTGTATTTGGTACTGTCGGAACATTCTGTGCTGATGCTCGTCAAGTGCCATGGCGAAAGTGAGTGTAGTTGCCACTGTCGGAACATTCTATGCTGCTACTTGTCTAGTGCCATGGCAATAGTGAGTGTAGTTGCCACTGTCGGAACATTCAGTGCTGATACTCATCTAGTGCCATGGCAATAGTGAGTGTATTTGCCACTGTCAGAACATTCTATGCTGATACTCGTCTAGTGCCATGGTGATAGTGAGTGTAGTTGCCACTGTCGGGACATTCTGTACTGATACTCGTCAAGTGCCATTGCAATATTGAGTGAAGTTGCCACTGTCGGAACAATCTGTGCTGATACTCGTCTAGTGCCATGGCAATAGTGAGTGTAGTTGCCACTGTCCGAACATTCTGTGCTGATACTCGTCAAGTGCAATGGCGATAGTGAGTTTAGTTGCCACTGTCGGACCATTCTATGCTGATGCTCATCTAGTGCCATGGCAATAATGAGTGACACAGTACTCGTACAGAACCAGCATGTTTTTGTTTATTTAATTGCACAATAAAAGATAAGAACTTCCACTCAAAATTGCTTGATAGAACAACCGCTGTCACTTTGAATTAATTTATGTACAGCCAATTAAGGTCAGTTCGATTCATTGAACTGATTCGGCATGCCTGTTATAAATCACATTACAGTCATGATAAGCTTGATTGATTCGAATTATCAAAGACGTACTCCACCAATAACACATAATGTCATGCTCTGTATATAAGTGCTGGCTGCGTGGCTCAGGGTTAACGTTCTCGCTTGCTGGGCCCAAGTGTGCAGGTTCGTATCCTGGCGCAGTCAGCTGGCATTTGAGGGTGCGCAAATGTGAGGGAGCCGTGTCCGTAGATTTACTGGCGCGTTAAAGATCCCCATTGGGGCAAAATTCCGGCACCCCGGCGTCTCTAAAAGCCAGTGTAGTTAAAAGGGACGTAAAACCAATAACATTATTATTATATTCTGTATATAAGTAGGTTGGCCGTTTGCCCTTCGTCCGCAGGGCCCCAACTTCGATTCATGTCCGGATCAAAAGTGACCCAGGGACTGCGTGTTCAAGACGTCTTTCTAATCCTCCATCATGACTTCTAGATCGCCTACGGGCGTCAAATGGAAAACCTGCTTCCGGCTTTTCCGTGGCTAAGAGACCATTATCATTATTATTATAATTATTAATATCAAGCCTCCTCCGCTGGCCTCTCACAGCTGGGTCCGTGGTTCAAATCCCGGTCACTCTATGTCAGATTTGTGCTGAACAAAGCGGAGGCAGACAGCTTTTTCTCCGGGTCCTCCGGATTTCCCTCTCAAAACTTTCATTCGAGCAACAATCTCCACTATCATTTCATTTTATATCTCATTCATTTAATGATTGCCCATGAGGTGTGCGACAGGTTTCTGCAGCCGGCACAGTTCATATACTGGCCGCTAGATGGGGGGCTTCATTCATTCCCGGGCGATCGACTGGAAGCAGTACAGAAGTTATTATGTTGGTCTACGCCTTTTTATTCACGTTTCCAACGGTGTCGTGTATGAGATGCGATGAAAGTCTTTGTGGCGGGTGTTTTTGACGGCCGAATGCCCTTCCTGACGCCAACCTCAGGAGAGGAGTTAATGAGAGATTAAATCTATGAAGATGAATGAAACTGAACAAGGATGTGAAAGGAAAATGCTGTGGCCTGTCTGAAGGTACCGTCCCAGCATTTGCCTGGAGTTGACAATGGGAAAGCACTGAAAACCATCTCAAAGACGACCAAAGGTGGGGCTCGATTCCATCTCTACTGAGTCCGCAGAGAGCTTGGCCCCGTGGTGTACCGCTGTCGGCTTATTGTCAATAATGCAACGCTGAAAAATGACTTCAAAATTACGGCATCTTTCCAGTAGAGTTCAGTCAAATTCCTCGCTAATGGCCAGTGACTTAAACGTTATGCAGTATCGCGCGCCGACAAGAACCACATTTATCAGGTGAGTTCAAAAAGTAACGAGCCGGAGGCTGTAATGCGCAAACCGGTGACGACGTCGGCTAATCGTGGCGTGTGTAACGAGGTGTGGTTCCGACCAGAGCGCTGAAGGTCAAAGCCCGTTACTATAGGGCGCGAGTGCACGTCACGTGACGATACAAAGCGAGCAGCAGCATGCATCATTCGTCCAACCAAGACCAAGACAGTAGGCCATTCAACATGCTTCCTGGTGTGGTTGAAGACTGTGGGGCACCCATTGGGCACACATTTTGCGCAAGTGCAGTCGTTCCTTCATGATGGTGTGCACACTTCCGACGCTCAATCCGACCACGACGGCTATGACGTTCACTGTCACTCGGCGGTCCTGGGTAATGAGTGCATCAAACAGCTGGAAGTTGTCATCGGTAATGTAGGGAGGTGCCTCAGACCGAGCATCATCGGCTAACGACACCCGTCCTTCCCTGAAGCTCTTGTGCCACGCCTTGACCCTTGCAAGGGACATGCAGTGTTCGCCGTACACTTGTGACATTCGGCGATGAATATCCGTTCCCCCTACTCCTTTCGCTGTCAGAAACCGAACAACACCTCTTTGCTCCTCGTTTGACGCCTCCATGTCACAGTTTGCAATGCGACTGGCAGCGATGGACGATTGATGCATGCTGCTGCTCGCTTTGTATCGTCACGTGACGTGCACGCGTAACCTCTAGTGACGGGCTGTGCCCTTCCACGCTCTGGTCGGAACCACACCTCGTTACATACGCCACGATTAGACGATGTCGTCACCGGTTTGCTCATTCCAGCCTCCGGCTCGTTACTTTTTGAACGCACCTTATATAACTCTTCACCCCACGTGGAGTCCACAGTCCAACCTACTCTCCGTCCCGTCTACTTCGAATTATTGATGATGATGATAATTGTTGTTTTAAGGGGCCTAACATCTAGGTTATCGGCCCCTAATGGTTTGGGAGATAGTGACTAACACTAACTCTCTCTTACAAACTGGAAGAGGAAATGGGGAACAAGAAGGAGAAGAATATAAATAAAAGACAGCAGGAAAGGAATGCCCTCAACCCTCGAAGAATGAGAATTGAGGGACTTGGAAGGCAGGAGAGCCATGAAAGGCTGAGAGGAAAGAGGAAAGGCAATGGAAGAAGGAGAAAAACCAGACCCTGCTCAGGAAGTCCTCGGGGTTGCCAACGCCCGAACTCACCAGACGTGAGCCCTTGAGGGTGTAGCACTACATAGGGTGCACCAGAAATGGTGGGGCTACACACACCCTGCCTCCTTGAGGGACTTAAGCAGAAGGCAGGAGATACAATGAATAGAAAACAAGAGGGCTGACCCCTCGAAGAATGAGGGATCAGCAAAGATGAGACAAGGGCCGATTAAGGCGGGAAAGTGAAATACTCCCTAGGCCTCGGATACCTGAATACCGTCGGGGTCGGAAAAGAACAAGAGTGGACCAAGGGATTTCGAGAGGAAAGATAACAAAGAGGAGCCCGGCACAAGTAAGTGGAAGCAATGGCGGACTCAGCTGGAGTTCCGTGATTGACAACCTACGACCCACAAATTGTGAGCTCTTGGGGGTCACCTCGAATTACCGAGCCACTACAAACTGAATGGTCTGTCAATTGCGGCTACCTCCCACAACGTGATTAAGTGCGCATAGTTCCCTTTCTACTAACGACATCTTCACATAGTTTTGTGTTTATTTATAAACAGAGTTGTTGTTGTTGTTGTTGTTGTTGTTGTTGTTGATTATTTTGGGGCTTTGCAACTTCGTGGTCATGTAGCTCCGTGTACTTATGTATGTGTATAATTTATCTCATAACCTGTATCACTGTGACTTCAGTACTTGTGCAGCCTATGTATAGCTCCTAACTTAAAGCCACGGCCTCCTCTTTCCCAATCCTATACACAATTTCAAATGCACCCACAGGTAGACTACAGCCATCACAATAACAGCCTTGTCCGGCTGCGTGGCTCAGCGGCAACGTTCTCGCTTGCTGGTTCCAAGGTTGCAGGTTCGTATCCTGGCGCAGTCAGCTGACATTTTAAGGTGTGCAAATGTGAGGGAGCCGTGTCAGTAGATTTACTGGCACATTAAAGATCCCTTTCGGGGCAAAATTCCGGTACCCAGGCGTTTCTAAAAGGGTAGTTAAAAGGGACGTAAAACCAATAACATTATTAGGAATACAATAGCAACCGACTGCAGTGGATACGCTCACTATAGCGCAGCGTTAAGCTATGGAGCCAAGCTCTCTGCTGACTTGGTAGACGTGGGTTTGGGTCCCACCGTCGGCCGTCTTTGAAATAGTTTTCCGTAGTTTCCCCATTTTCAACTCCAGGCAAATGCTGGGACGGTACCTTTTAACAGGCCACGGCCGCTTCCTTCCACATTCTTGCCCACTTTCATTCATTCATCTCATCTCTCATTCTGACGCGCAGGTCGCCTATGGGCGTTGACTAGAAAGACCTGTACTGAGAGGCCATACGAAAAGCCCCACAATAACACAGGTTATCTCACAAATTCATTACGCACCGAAGTACATGGATCTACATGACCACGATATCGCTACTCATCCGTCAACATCCCTCAATTTTGCGAAATCAGCACGAGGGGAATGATAATTTAAGCCAATGTTTATCTTGGTTTACTTCAGGTCTCAGCGAGTAAACATCAACAATTGGCCAAGTTTGTTGGGATGCAGGCTATTGTGTGTGTATCGCGAGAATTCGACTTACTGCGAGTTTGCTCACTAAGCAGTGCTTCAGAGGCGGGCGATTAGCACACACAATCAGGCTGTTCCACTCTCACGAGGAAAAAGTAAACACGAGAAACGAGAAGCCGAGTTGATTAAAGTGAAGAACAAATGCTCCATATGTCTCGACACCAACCCCCCCCCCCCCCCTGCTTCTACTCTAGTAATTACTCTTTCTTTATTGCTCCAATTTCTTTCACGATTGTGACTTCCTCTTGTCTGTCACCCTGGAGGTTAGATTCGATTCCTGGCTCGGCCGAGAAATTAAATTCTGGTCGGAGGGCTGGAACGGGATTTAATCCACTTCAGTAGTATTCCGTGCTTTTCCACTTACACTCCAGGTAAATGATGATGATGATAATTACTGATTAAAGGGGCCTAACATCTAGGTTATCGGCCCCTAATGGTTTGGGTGATAGTGAAATGAAAGATGATCAAATGAAACTTCAACTAAAACTAACTACTCTCTTAAAAACTAGAAGAGAAAGTGGGAAACAAAATGGAGAAGAATGTAAATAAAAGACAGGAGGAAAGGAAATGCCCTTAACCCTCGAATAATGAGAATTGAGGGACTTGGAAGGAAGGAGAGCCAAGAAAGGCAGTGAGGAAAGGGAAATAGGAGAGGGTCCGCCCCAGAGGCAATGGAAGAAGGAGAAAAACCGGACCCACCTCAGGAATCCCTTTTGGTCGCCAAATCCCCAACTCACCAGCCGTGAGCCCCTGAGGGTGGAGCACTATCCAGGGTGCGCCAGAAGTGGTGGAGCTACAAACACCCTGCCTCCTTAAGGGCCTTGTGCAGAAGGCAGGAGACATCGTGAAAAGAAAAAGAAGGCCGACCCCTCAAAGAATGAGGGTATCAGGAAACAAAGGTTTGGTGCTTTTCAGTCGGTCAACACGAATGTACTCAAAAAGAGCTGGGTTATGTTATGTATTTATTAATCTCATGTAATTTATTTCAGGATTAGGACATAACCCAGCTCATTTTGTGTACATTCGTGTTGACCGACTGAAAAGCACCACACTTTTGTTTACTTAGGCAACACTGAAAAATGGCTTTAATCCTCACAAGGTATCAGGAAAGATGAGAAAAGGGCCTATTAAGGTGGCATACACTAATACCGTCGGGGTCGGAAAAGAACAAGAGTTGACCAAGGGAGATCGATAGGAACGATGACAGAGAGGAGCCCGGCACAAGTAAGTGGACGTAATGCCGAACTCAGATGGGGCCCCATGGTCGCCAACCAACGTCTTACTAGTCGTGAGCCCCTGGGGATCCAGGTAAATGGCAGGATTGTTCCTTACCTATGGCCACCGCAAATTCTTTTCCCTTATCCATCTTATTGCGTAGTGGTTAGCACTATTGGCTGTCACCGCAGAGGCCCGGGTTCGATTCCCGGCTCAGCCAAGAAATTTAATTCTGGTCTCAGGCTGGAATGGGGTACACTCAGTCTCGTGAGGCAAAACTGAGAAGAGGTGGGTTTGATTCTCACCTCCGCCATCCTGGAAGTGTTTTTTTATTGGTTTTCCACTTCAACTCCAGGCAAATGCCGGGATGGTTCCTAACTGAAGGTCACGGCCGCCTCCTTCCCAATCCTTATCTGTATTACAAATACACACACTAATACAGCCATCACAATAACACACGTTAAGCTTATCAAATAAATTCCACACCCACCCAAGTACACGGGGCTACATGAACACAATGTCGCAACGCTCAATTAATCATCAACAGCAAAGCTTATTTTTCAATCCTCATTTGTCAACACGCAATCACAAAAACACACACTACTACCGGGTTCACTTCTTTGTTAACACATGTGGGATTTTCGAAGTTAAATGCCACATCCTGTGGTTCGGCTTCCACGTGGTTCATGTTCGCGAGATTACGGTGACGTGAAACATCGACCTCCTCTCCACTCTACACGTACCAAAGTACACGGGGCTAAATTACCACGCTGTCATGTGCTCACAAATTAATCAACGACAACTCTCTCGGATTTAAATAACTTCCGTCATTGTGATTACCCCCTCCAGGGACTCACATCAAGTGGGACGTGGGTTGGCGACCACGGGACCCCAGCTGAGTCCGGAATTGCTTCCACTTACTTGTGCCAGGCTCTTCTCCGTCTTCTTTCCTGTCCACCTCTCTTGGTTAACTCTTGTTCTCTTCCGACCCCGATGGTATTAGGATATCCGAGGCCTAGAGAGTCTCTTCCTTTCCCGCCTTAATTGGACCTTATCTCATCTTTCTTGATACCTTCCTTCTGTGAGGGGTCAACCTTCTTTTTCTTTTCATGTTATCTCATGCCTTCTACTCAAGGCCCTCAAGGAGGCAGGGTGTATGTAGCCCCACCATTCATGGTGCACCCTGTTAGGGAGTAGGCGATCCCGAGGATTCCTTAGCTGGGTCCGTTTTTTCCCCCTTTTCCAAGAGACTTTTGGGCGGGCCCTATCATATTTCCCCTTTCCTATCTGCCTTTCATGGCTCTCCTTCATTCCAAGTCCCTCAATCCTCATTCTTCGAGGGTTGAGGGCAGTTCTTTCCTTGCTGTCCTTTATTTGCCCTATCCTTTCATTGTTCATCATTTCTTCTTCCAGTATGTGAGTCTGTAGTTAGTATTAGTTATAGTTTTCATTCTCATCACATCTTTCACTATCACCCAAACTATTAGGGGACGATTACCTTGATGTTAGGCCCCTTAAAACAATAATTATCATCATCATCATCATTATTGTGATTAAGCAATCTGTCAACCAACTTACATCTAATTGCCCTAATTAGCTTCCAGTGTGCCAGCTGACACACGGAAGTATCAGTCTTATGGAGATTCATTTCTCTATAAAAAGAGGACTTGCTATTGGGGTTTAGTAGATTAACCTTCCTCCAGCGCTTCGAGAAGATGAGAATTGAGACCTTGTAGTTGGCCTGCAGGTCATGCATATGGAGCAGTGTTTCTGTTGGGAAATATTTCTCGTGCGGTATTTTGAATTCGCTGCTTGGAGGTGGGGAGGAATAAATACATTGTTACATAGTACATGGAGTTACCATCCGTCCCGTCCCCATTGGGTATATTCTCCTTCTTTGGCCCTCGGAGGTGGACTAGGTCATAGCTAGAGCCCTGCGCGGATAAACAAAACGTTATCCACATCCGGCCCGCATCCGCACAACTGTTATCCGCATCCGCCCCGCATCCACGCACGACTGTTATCCGCATCCGCCCCGCATCCGCACAACTATTATCCGCATCCGGCCCGCATCCACACGACTGCTATCCGCATCCGCCCCGCATACTCACAACTATTATCCGCATCCGCCCCGCATCCGCACAACTATTATCCGCATCCGGCCCGCAACCGCACGACTGCTATCCGCATCCGCCCCGCATACTCACAACTATTATCCGCATCCGCCCCGCATCCGCACAACTATTATCCGCATCCGCACGACTGCTATCCACATCCGCCCCGCATACTCACAACTATTATCCGCATCCGGCCCGCATCCGCACGACTGCTGTCCGCATCCGCCCCGCATACTCACAACTATTATCCGCATCCGGCCCGCATCCGCACGACTGCTGTCCGCATCCGCCCCGCATACTCACAACTATTATCCGCATCCGCCCCGCATCCGCACGACTGTTATCCGCATTTGCCCCGCATCCACGCACGACTGTTATCCGCATTTGCCCCGCATCCGCACAACTATTATCTGCATCCGGCCCGCATCCACACGACTGCTATCCGCATCCGCCCCGCATCCGCACAACTGTTATCCGCATCCGCCCCGCATCCACGCACGACTGTTATCCGCATTTGCCCCGCATCCGCACAACTGTTACCCGCATCCGGCCCGCATCCGCACGACTGTTATCCGCATCCGCCAACTGTTATCCGCATCCGCCCCGCAAACTCACAACTATTATCCGCATCCGCCCCGCATCCGCACAACTATTATCCGCATCCGGCCCGCAACCGCACGACTGCTATCCGCATCCGCCCCGCATACTCACAACTGTTATCCGCATCCGCCCCGCATCCGCACAACTATTATCCGCATCCGCACGACTGCTATCCACATCCGCCCCGCATACTCACAACTATTATCCGCATCCGGCCCGCATCCGCACGACTGCTGTCCGCATCCGCCCCGCATACTCACAACTATTATCCGCATCCGCCCCGCATCCGCACGACTGTTATCCGCATTTGCCCCGCATCCGCACAACTGTTAACCGCATCCGGCCCGCATCCGCACAACTATTATCTGCATCCGGCCCGCATCCACACGACTGCTATCCGCATCCGCCCCGCATACTCACAACTATTATCCGCATCCGCCCCGCCCCGCATCCGCACAACTATTATCCGCATCCGGCCCGCATCAACACGACTGCTATCCGCATCCGCCCCGCATACTCACAACTATTATCCGCATCCGCCCCGCCCCGCATCCGCACAACTATTATCCGCATCCGGCCCGCATCAACACGACTGCTATCCGCATCCGCCCCGCATACTCACAACTATTATCCGCATCCGCCCCGCATCCGCACAACTATTATCCGCATCCGGCCCGCATCCACACGACTGCTATCCGCATCCGCCCCGCATACTCACAACTATTATCCGCATCCGCCCCGCATCCGCACAACTATTATCCGCATCCGGCCCGCAACCGCACGACTGCTATCCGCATCCGCCCCGCATACTCACAACTGTTATCCGCATCCGCCCCACATCCGCACAACTATTATCTGCATCCGGCCCGCAACCGCACGACTGCTATCCGCATCCGCCCCGCATACTCACAACTGTTATCCGCATCCGCCCCGCATCCGCACAACTATTATCCGCATCCGGCCCGCAACCGCACGACTGCTATCCGCATCCGCCCCGCATACTCACGACTGCTATCCGCATCCGGCCCGCATCCGCACGACTGCTGTCCGCATCCGCCCCGCATACTCACAACTATTATCCGCATCCGCCCCGCATCCGCACGACTGTTATCCGCATTTGCCCCGCATCCGCACAACTGTTAACCGCATCCGGCCCGCATCCGCACAACTATTATCTGCATCCGGCCCGCATCCACACGACTGCTATCCGCATCCGCCCCGCATACTCACAACTATTATCCGCATCCGCCCCGCCCCGCATCCGCACAACTATTATCCGCATCCGGCCCGCATCAACACGACTGCTATCCGCATCCGCCCCGCATACTCACAACTATTATCCGCATCCGCCCCGCCCCGCATCCGCACAACTATTATCCGCATCCGGCCCGCATCAACACGACTGCTATCCGCATCCGCCCCGCATACTCACAACTATTATCCGCATCCGCCCCGCATCCGCACAACTATTATCCGCATCCGGCCCGCATCCACACGACTGCTATCCGCATCCGCCCCGCATACTCACAACTATTATCCGCATCCGCCCCGCATCCGCACAACTATTATCCGCATCCGGCCCGCATCCACACGACTGTTATCCGCATCCGCCCCGCATACTCACAACTATTATCCGCATCCGCCCCGCATCCGCACAACTATTATCTGCATCTGGCCCGCATCCACACGACTGCTATCCGCATCCGCCCCGCATCCGCACAACTGTTATCCGCATCCGCCCCGCATCCGCACAACTATTATCCGCATCCGGCCCGCATCCACACGACTGTTATCCGCATCCGCCCCGCATCCACACGACTGTTATCCGCATCCGCCCCGCATACTCACAACTATTATCCGCATCCGCCCCGCATCCGCACAACTATTATCCGCATCCGCCCCGCATACTCACAACTATTATCCGCATCCGCCCCGCATCCGCACAACTGTTATCCGCATCCGCTCCGCATCCGCACAACTGTTACCCGCATCCGCCCCACATCCGCACGACTGTTATCCGCATTTGCCCCGCATCCGCACGTTTGTTATCTGAATCTATTGGCATTACAATAATATTTTATCATTTTAAATGATCTTGTCGACTTCGTCGTTACGCTGAGGTCTGGCGTTACGTTACGGTGACGGGACGAAATGTACCGAGAATGCACTGAAGTGTGTGACGTCATAGTACGATGTAGCAGCCGAGTATCAAGAAGGCAGTGCGAGAACAATCAAGTAGGCAGTTAAGAAACAAAATAGAATCTTGAAACTCTGTTCTCACACTGCCTTCTTGGTACTCGGCTGCTAGCATTTAAAATGATATAAAGTCCAGTCTTTCAGACTGACTATCCGTGTCTTTGTAATTAGATAAGCGTAACTTACTAAAGCAACATATTTAGACGTCTGAGGAAAAAGTCGTCCCCCTAGACTAATTGTGTCATGTGCTATGTTTAAAATGAATGTTACACCGCCAGAATTGCAACCCTTTCCTGTTCGGAGGGTTCATTATGCTTAATGACATAGTTTCAATGAGATTATCTTAAATCATCATCTTACATTTGTCATGAAAAAAAACCTATCGGAAAAATATGATAAATTATGTCGTAATAAACATCTGGATCCTAGTAATGATATTAAGCCTAAACAAGTTCGGATTGTATTCTAAAAACTATCCGCAAATTTTCTCCAAACATTATCCTCAGTTTATTTGCTATCCGCACAGCCACGCAAACTATATCCCCATACGCGCAGGGCTTTAAAATATGCTACATGCGACTTCCTTAAATTTTTAAGAATGTTTACATGCGGAAGTGGCAAACTTTCATTTGTGAACATAGCCCATACCAGTATGGAATATCTGGTGGTTCGGATTGCACATTAAAAGGAGGTATCGTGGCTTATGTTCCTGAGATTGACAGTCACGTAAACTTATAAGCTGTTTTTTGCTATTTTATCCGCCAGGGACACACAACTACACTAGTGTTCCAAAGTTAAGCATAAGTTACGAATAGGCAGGGCAACAGGAAATAGACCGCAAATCACACGACATATGCACATATCGACCTTACGTGTTTGCTTTGTATAGGATAGGAGTATTCCCTGCTTTGACTAGCGGCGCGTAACCGCAAGGTAAACACAGCCAGTGCCTGCGCCCCATATTCCCTCAGTCGTGTTTGCCCTGTTATAGAGTGCGGAGTGTAGCCTCGTGACAAACGTGACAACATAATGGAACAACGACGCCATTTTGACCCCGTTTTAGCTTGGTAGAATACTCGGCCGCCTGGAAGCAGGTCAGACACAGACCGAAGTCGCCGTGTCCATGAATGTGCCACAAAGTGTCATTTCCAGGCTTTGGAGACGATTTCAAGACACAGGAGATGTTAGTCGTAGGTCAGTACCAGGTTGACCAAGAGTAACCACCCCACAGGAGGACCGATATCTGGCCTTAACTGCCCGACGAAATCAGAGTGCACCAGCAAGACAAAATTGTCGGCGGAGCTTGCAGCCGTCTCAGGGGTTGCTGTTTACCGGCAAACTGTGTACCGGAGGCTCAGAACATCAGGGCTGTTTGCCAGACGTCCAGCGGAGTGCGTCCCGCTCACTCCAGCACAGAGACGCGCCCGTTTACTGTGGAGCCGTCAACGTCGAAACTGGTCCATGAATGAATGGAGGCAGGTGCTCTTCACGGATGAAGCCCGCATCAGTTTGCAGAACGATTCCCGTCGCACAGTAATCTGGATAGAACCGGGTAGCCGATACAACCACAGGAACATCGTGGAATGGGACCAGTATGGTGATGGTGGCTCCATGGTGTGTGGCGGCATCATGTTGAATAGCCTTACGGACCTGCACATCTTGATGGGTGGTCTGAGGAACACTGTGAACGCACGGAGATACAGTGATGAGGTACTGTGACCACATCTTCGACTCGTCAGAGGTGGGGTTGGTCCAGACTTCCTCTTAATGGACGATAATGCCCGACCGCACCGCGCTGCTCTGGTGGGTGAATTTCTGGCTGGGCAAGACATTCATCGCATGGACTGACCAGCGAGGTCTGCGGATCTGAATCCTATAGAACATGCCTGGGATGCATTGGGGAAGCGAATTGCATCCTGTCAGCCTCCGCCAAGAACCCTCCAAGACCTTCGCGTTGCCCTTTCGGAGGAATGGGATCGACTGTCACAAGAGCTCTTGGACCATCTGATAGAAAGCATGCCACGTCCCTGCGAAGCATGTGTGGCCGTTAGGGGTATCCGTACACACTATTAACAGCGTATTCTGTTGTGGAAGACATTGCCAAGTTTTGTTAGTTGTCGTCAAAGGTGCTCCTTTGCTATCACAACCTTTCTGACACTGTTCTTTTGGACAAGTTGTGTGGCATATGGTGTGTGATTAAGCTTCCGTTTGTTCAACAATCCGTCTGACATTTTTATCAGGCGGTATGGCCTTGTTTAGTGATTATGCTTAACTTTTGGACACTACTGTAGTTGGGGTCCACCTCAGAGTGTAGCGGCTAGCATTCTTGGCTGCCTCCCCGAAGGTCCGGGTTCGATTCCCGGCTCTGTTTAGCAATATAGATAACTGATGGACTGCACATAGCAACTTTTGTAACAGGTGCCCGCGTTTGGCTTACTTTTCGATGAGCTGCAACATACATTTTAGAGGAGATTCACATTTCACCAGAAATTAGAAATTAGCTGCATTACATCCCGCTGTGCGTTATTCTGCAATTACCGGGACGCACTGGGGCCTTGCAAACATCACATCGCTAGCTCTATGGTGCGTGGGAGGGCAAGAAGTAGTGGGGGACCCCCACTGCCTGCCCTTAACCACCCCTTCCCCTCACCTATATAAAATTTTCCGCTGCATGTAATTTTATCGGGTGGGTTGGGATGGGATGGGATTGCAAGCCCACGATCGGGCAGCCATAACTCAGCGCTCAGCGCTCAGCGTGTGCGCGCCAGAAGAAGCAAATTCGGGCCATTACACCTTACCACAGCAGTAAATCAAGGGATCGCTTATCGGTGCACTCCGTGGGGCGCAAGCCACTGCCTAATTTATAACCAGTGATGCCAACATTGAGAAATTCTGCTATACTAAGCTCGCGTCTTCGTGGAATCATTGAACTACACACAATGACTGTACTGTATGTGGTGAAAGATGCGCACTCCGTGGGGTGCAAGCCACTGCCTAATTTATAACCAGTGATGCAAAAATTGAGAAATTCTGCTATACTAAGCTCGCGTCTTCATGGAATCCTTCAAATATACACAATGAATCTAGGTGGCTAGAGGCACGCACTCCGTGGGGCGTAAGCCACTGTCCGTTTATACCTTTCATGCTACGAGTTCCCACGGCAGAAGTGGGATCTAATCTTTGTTTGGACGTGGTGCACTGTCAGCCTGCTTGGTTGACAGGTACAGTCGCGTGGGCAAGATATGACTCATCTCCTTCAACTCAGACATCGTTTTACTCGTCGTCATGACATGAGCTCTTGTTACACTTCGTTGAGCTGTTGCGATACAATTAGAAATGCGCCATTCTCAATTCTCCCTTTATTATTTAATTTTTCGTTCACAATTCACAATATAACTACTGTCTAACACTAGTAGCGCACGCAATGCTGCTTTTCGTATGTGCTGACTGCACTGTCCCCCTCCTCGTCCCGAAAGGTTCCTGCTGCTATAAACAACAAACGCTGGCGTAGCCAAGATCAGAGGCACACATATCTTGAATGGCTAATAACCAGTAATCCGAGGATAGAAACTCTGCTATACCTGGCTCGCGACCTAACGAAATCAATGAAATACACTCACTTCTAGGCATTTGACATGCAAGCCATTCAGAAATTACGAAAACAAAACTACATGATTATATACCAGTAGATTATGAACATTGTAGTGCTTCATTGTACTAAGGTTCACTGCGATAGGTTCAAGAGTAACTTACACGATATATATAGCCTAAACATATTTTATATAGCAGATTTGGGTTCTCCGTAAAAAAAATAACTTTTGTACAATTTTTCGTTTCATGATAGGTGGCGCTGTAATCGGTAAAAATTAAAATAAGTTGAAAATTGTTGAAAAATGCGTCTGTAATTTATGAACACAGCTTTACATAATTATGCAAGAGGATGATTAGGTTATGGTACTAGTTCATTTCATCAACCTACTCAGTAAACAATGAGCAACGGGCATTCATTTCTATACGTCGATACGAGGGCCACTTAGAGATTACTTGCAAGTATACAAAGTGAGGCACTTAAAACTGTTTTTCGGAATATTTGAAAAAATACAAACCGGATTTAAAAAAGTTGCAATAAAGGTTGTTCAGCTCGAAGAGGGACATCTAATAACATAAAGCTCGACCCCCCCTGCACCACCCGCGGGGGTGAGAAGGGGGGACTTTGAAATCTTAAATAGGAACCCCAATTATTTATTGGAGATTCGGATTCTCTGTAAATATATATATAAATTTTGTATGAAACATTTCTTTCGTTTCATGTTAGAAGGCGTTGTAATCGACAATCTCCTTGTAAACAAGCACCCCGAGATAGTGAGAGGCAAGGGGACTCACAGTAATCAAGCACCCCAAGGTAGTGAGAGAAAAGGGGACTCACAGTAATCGAGCACCCCGAGATAGTGAGAGGCAAGGGGACTCACAGTAATCGAGCACCCCGAGATAGTGAGAGGCAAGGGGCCTCACAGTAATCAAGCACCCCAAGATAGTGAGAGAAAAGGGGACTCACAGAAATCGAGCACCCCGAGATAGTGAGAGGCAAGGGGACTCACAGTAATCAAGCACCCCAAGATAGTGAGAGAAAAGGGGACTCACAGTAATCGAGCACCCCGAGATAGTGAGAGGCAAGGGGACTCACAGTAATCGAGCACCCCGAGATAGTGAGAGGCAAGGGGACTCACAGTAATCAAGCACCCCAAGATAGTGAGAGAAAAGGGGACTCACAGTAATCGAGCACCCCGAGAGAGTGAGAGGCAAGGGGACTCGCAGTAATCAAGCACCCCAAGATAGTGTGAGAAAAGGGGACTCACAGTAATCGAGCACCCCGAGATAGTGAGAGGCAAGGGGACTCACAGTAATCAAGCACCCTAGATAGTGAGAGGCAAGGGGACTCACAGTAATCGAGCACCCCGAGATAGTGAGAGGCAAGGGGACTCACAGTAATCAAGCACCCCAAGATAGTGAGAGAAAAAGGGACTCACAGTAATCGAGCACCCCGAGATAGTGAGAGGCAAGGGGACTCACAGTAATCGAGCACCCCGAGATAGTGAGAGGCAAGGGGACTCACAGTAATCAAGCACCCCAAGATAGTGAGAGAAAAGGGGACTCACAGTAATCGAGCACCCCGTGATAGTGAGAGGCAAGAGGACTCACAGTAATCAAGCACCCCAAGATAGTGAGAGAAAAGGGGACTCACAGTAATCGAGCACCCCGAGTTAGTGAGAGGCAAGGGGACTCACAGTAATCGAGCACCCCGAGTTAGTGGGAGGCAAGGGGACTCACAGTAATCAAGCACCCCGAATGGAACAAATTACTATTACGTCCACGTCATTGTTCCTGGGTAATGCCAAACTTTGTCTAAGAATGCATTGTGGGAGGGTTGACGGTGTCACATGATAGCATTTTCAAAAATATCAAAAAAATTACTTTGATTTTCCTAATCTGATGTGCATTTTTCTGAGATATTACCATTTTTCAACAATAATTTTCAACTTATTTTCATTTATGCCGATTACAGCGCCATCTGTCATGAAACGAAAAATTATACAAAAGATACATTTTTTAACGGAGAATCCAAATCTGCAATAAAAAATAGGGGTACCAATTTAAGATTTCAAAGTCCCCCTCCCGCCGCCGGAGTTGGTGCAGGGGGGAGAGCTTTATGTAAATGGATGTCCCTCTTCGAGGTGAACAACTTTTTTTCCAACTTATTTATAATCCGATTAGTATTTTTCCCAATATTTCGAAAAACAGTTTTAAGTGCCTCATCCTGTATAGTACCCTGTGGTGTTGGGATAGCGCCTGCCTCTCACCCGGAGGCTCCGGGTTGGATTCCCGGCCCTGTGGTGTTGGGGTAGCACCTGCCTCTCACCCGGAGGCTCCGGGTTGGATTCCAGGCTCCGTCAGGGAGTTTAGAAACTGACGTGAGGACTCGAACGGGTAGCACTCAGCCTCATGAGCACAATTGACAGTGAGGCAGCGCCCCGGATACGAAAACCAAGATTAATGGCCGAGGGGACCCGATGCGATGACCACGTTTCGCCCCAATATCTGCAGGCCAAATGGCTGGGCAGCGGTCACTTGGTAGGCCTAGGCTCTTCATGGGTTGTTGTGCCAGGGGATATTAATGTATTATACAGTATATTACTTACAGCAGTAATTCATTACACCAGGTTCCTTGACTAGTATTAGAATACTTCAATTCTGGGAACTGATATGAGTGCCATGTATAATGCTTCAACTCAAAGATCGAGAATTATGAACCGGTAGATTAAAATCATTCTTCAGTCAGTGGCGGATCCAGCCCTTGCGGGGCCCTGGGCGATATGATGAGGTGGGGCCCACAACAATAGAAAATTAAAAAATATCAAATCAAATAGAAAATAGTTTTGTAATAATAATAATAAAATATAGAATGGTTACAATATTTTGAATACACTACAATACATTCTTTTAATAATATGAAAGAAAACTTTAAGTCCCCTTGAAGAAGATTATGAAAATTATGAAATATTAAAATATTAGTCTACTTTGCGACTCTTTTCCCGGCTGAAGTCTTCCATCATTTAACTGAAATCATAACTTGCTAAACGGCCACGGGAAGTCATACCTGCACTGAAAAAATAATACGAATTATAAATTAGTTCGAAAAGTATAATTAATTTATCATTTAGACTTAGACAACAGATGTTTGAGCAAACTCCCAAAGAGGGACAACCTGGAAAGAAGTGGACGAAGGAGAGAAAGAGGGAGAATAGTGTGTAAATGAGAGGTTATTGGGAAAAAAGAAGAAAGGGCAAGAATAAAACATGAAAATTGATTGTGTTATAATGCTCTCCTTGTGGGGTATTAATGAATAAACAAATAATTAACCAATTAAATTTAAAACAATCCATGACGCGGGGCCCCTCGGACCGCGGGGCCCTGGGCGGTCGCCCTCCTCGCCCTCCCCTAGATCCGCCCCTGACTTCAGTAGTACTGTAGTTAATTACCAACAAATAGGAACTGGGCGCCCTACCACAGGTAATCTCTGGCTGAAGAACCGTCTCTTCGGAGGTGCAAACCAGTCTAAGAGCTGGGAACCCTTCTCCTTCCTCCTCCTCTCCCTCTTCTTCTTTTTCTTATTCTTTGGATTGAAATATCACGACGACTAGCGCACGTCTGTTCACGCTTTAACTAACGTAGGCTATCTTGTGTCTTTAGCCTGCTGTGAAGAGTGAACACAATTGATTTTAAGCGCTGATGGTTTTAAGCTCGTGAAACGCGACCAATCAATGAATAAATGAATTAATCAATCAATTAACTAACCCAGCTTGGGTTTATCAGACATATGATGGTTCGCCCAAACGCGCGAACAAAATAGCATACTATGAAATTAATTTCTGAAGGTTTCTCTGGAGGCAATGGCCTGTTTTTATTCGCTTTGTAGGCTTTATACTGCTGTGAAAACATGATATGTCACTGTAACAATAACTTCAGTTGGAGTTGTTTACCTTTTCAGTCCCAAGTGAGAGGAAGTAAGCCATATCTGAGCAAGTGAATAGTTTGAGCTTTTAACATTCTCTGCTCTGAGGTTGAAACCCTCCTACTCACTCAAGAAATGCATGAGATAACACTTTGAAGCTTGAAATTCAGCAACAGTATCTCAGTGATGATATAATGGAATAGCGGTATTCCTGCTTCGTTCCTCTTTCTGATTTTCTATGCCAGACATTAAATCCAACTTTGAATATAAGCGCAACTTGAACTTAACGACCCGTATATCACGAGAAATTTCCTGATCTATGGCTGGAGACGAAGGATCCAAGTTCTGCTGCATGAACGCCTCAGACTACTTCTATCCTTCTCTACATGATTCACTTTCGATGACGCACGACTACAATATAAGTAACTTAGCTACTATTGTGCACGTCTAATGGTAGTTGCTCCCATATGCTACACCTTAATATTAGGTAAACAAATGAAATGTTAAAAACTCATCCGTCCCGACTCGAAATTAATACTAAGCATACAGTATATTAAAAGCTATTAAACAAACCATGATGGTCTACTTTGGAAAATTGGTTCCGCATTGACTTATGCAATAAAATAATCTGCTAGGTCTGTCCAACCAGAGAATAAAATTTAATTATCCTTGGACATGGTCGAGCTTTATTTCTTAGCTCTTCTTCAGCGATATTTTTATCGCTCAAACATTAAAATTCTAAATTCTTTATATAAAAATTCTAAGGTCTTCAACTCTGAGATTTTCTGATGACATAGTCATCTTGGCCGACAAGCCTGAGGATTTGAATGAGTTTTTGAATGGTATGGACTCCGTCTTACGGAAAGAATTCATGATGAAAATTAATAAATGTAAAACAAAAATACTGGAATGCAGCCGAAATAAAACAGAAACCTCTATGGACATCAAATTGGCAGGTGAAAAGCTGAAGGAAGTAGGAGACGTCTGTTACTTAGGAAGCAGAATAACCAGTGATGGACGAAGCAAAGAGGAAATAAAAAGTAGGTTGGCTCAGGCAAGGAAAGCATTTCTACAGAAAAGGAATCTGTTGACATCGAATATAGACTTAGGTATTAGGAAGTCATTTTTGAAAGCCTATGTCTGGAGCGTGGCGCTCTATGGAAGTGAAACTTGGACTATTGGTGCAGCAGAAAAGAGGAGAATTGAAGCATTTGCAATGTGGTGTTACAGGAGAATGATGAAGATCAGATGGGTAGATAGGGTTACAAACAAAGAGGTATTAAGACGAGTGGGAGAGGAGAGATGTTTCTGGCGACTGCTAATGAAGAGAAGAGATAGGTTGGTAGGACACATACTAAGACAACCAGGAATAGCAAGCTTAGTTATGGAAGGAAGGGTCGAGGACAAAAACTGTAGGGGTAGACCAAGGTTAGAATATGTTAAACAGATTGCCTCGGATGTAGGGTGTGGTAGCTATGTAGAGATGAAACAATTAGCTCAGGACAGGGATGCATGGATAGCTGCATCAAACCAGTCAAAAGACTGAAGACTCAAACAACAACAACAAGGTCTTCCATATAAATAAAAAGAATTAAAAAGTCTAAAAGTCACGATCTTCACAACACTTGTTTTGAGGTCTTGAATATTTAAAAACACTTAACTATTTATTTAAATGTTAGTCTTATACGTGGGGTGGAACAAAACTCTTCCGTTTGACGGTCGTACAGTTCCGACTCAGTACGTCAATCAGGCACAATAGCCGTGAGAATTGAGGCACTCATCGCACCGACGCACCAGGTCAAACATCCCCGTGTGGTAAAACACTGTGACCTGCTGCGTGAATAAGTCCATAACCGTCTGCTGCACAATCTTGTCCGACAGGCCCTCTTTAGGGAACTGAAGGCGTGATAATCGCATGGAGAGAGATCAGAACTATAGGGCGGATGCTCGAGTGTCTTCCACCTGAGGTGACGCACCCAGATCGACCGGCGTTTTGTCTCGAATCACGACCATCACGGAACTTGGAGCATTATTCCACAACGGTGGCACAATGCTGCTCCATACACATTCGTCATTCTCCGATGAATATCCACTGGTGTTTCTACTTCGGCAGCCAAGGATAGAATTACAGCACGTTGGTCCTGTTTGGACGAATTTGGTAAAAACGTCGCCATTGAACGCACGTACCTCGGAAAGACACGACTGGCACTCTAACCCCTTTCCTACCCAGCACTATACGCTGCAGCAACGCCCGTTTTGGTCACGCCTTATAGATGGCCACTATGCCTACTTCCTTTTCAACAGAAACTAACGACACAATATTAAACAAATCAAGTTCCATTTTAATTGAAGTAAATATGCTGGCTAACAATAAGACTAACATTTAAATTAATAGTAAGGCGTTTTCAAACATTCAAGACTTCAAGAAATGTGTTGAGAAGATTGTGACTTTGAAACTCTTTTTAACTCTTTTAATTTATTAGGAAGACCTTAAAATGTTTAGATAAAGAACTTAGAGTTTTAATGTTTGAATGATAAAATGCACTGTTCAAAAAGTTTTGCATATTGCATGATGTTGGATTTTCATTGCTGTATGACGGCATTTTGTTTTTGCACATTGGCTCAAGTTTTAACTCTAAGATAACACGTTTGTTTGTTCCGTGCACTCCTGCACCAATGGGGGAAGTGGCCAAAGCCCTGCTGTGATTGCGGTACATCGAACCAGACCACCAGGCACATTCTTGAAGATTGCAAACAAAGAGCGTACCTAGGTAACCCTAACGACATAAGCTATCTGTGCTTGTTATTATTATTATTATTATTATTATTATTATTATTATTATTATTATTATTACATATTTTACTTTTATCGTTGTGGCCACTGGCGACTGCGTGATGTGAACTGCTTTTTTCTTCTTGATAGCCCACCACGCCTTCATCCTTTCGGAATGGGATTTCTTCCATTCATCCGAGTAAACATATCTCTTGCTGGGTTTTACTTCCTCTTGATGAACCTGTCGGAGGTTTTGTTTCAATGGGGTTCTGAGCAAGATACCTGATTCAGAAATTTCAAACTTTAACAAGTCCTTATCCACTTCCACCAGCCACCTTTAAACCTCGGAAATATGATAATGGACGGTTGGAGAATCTACTGACAGGCATTCTGAGGAGGTGGGCTTATAATGCTATTCTTCGTTTCTGGATTACACTTGAGATCGTTTCAGTTTGGGAGGATATTCTGAATTACTCTAGAGCTTGTAACCTCCATCTTTGTACTTAGGACCAAGAATTTTCCTAATGATCTTTCTTTCCTTGACTTCAAGTCTCACGATAGGGCGCTGCGCTGTTTGTTAGGCATTCCGCTACATACAGGGCTTCCGGTCTAATCACGGATAAAAGAAGGTTCGGAACCTGCCCGACAAATTAAGAATGGGCCTAATTGCATTCACTGAGCGGACAGCATACATTATACAGTGTGGTAAGAAACAACGTGAATCTTGTATATGAGCGTTAGAGGATTGGCCATTCCGATAAATAAATTGTAAAATAAAATCTATATATCGCACCGGTATAATATTATCAGTTGCTGAAGTCAGCCAATCAGATTGCTCGTGGGCGAATTCAAAAGAGCTTTGCGAATAACTAACTGCACGTGGTTCAGGACCAGCGTGAGGCACCAATCGAAGAAGGAAACACGGCCATGAGAAGGATTTGAACACGGGCCTGCAGGCTAACAGGATTGTGGCATACCAACTACGCTACGGTGACACCGGCTCTACCCCACGGGGTATTTGTATTGTTGCTGATTTCTAGACAGATTGTGATGACGCGTGGTCAGCGTGACTGGTCCTCTCGGCCGATAATTTTTGCATTCTACACCAGGACACGGCCTCTCTTGTTATACAGCTCCCCAATTATCCTCACGAGGCTGAGTGTGCCCTGCTCCAATCTTCATGTCAGTCTCAACAATAACTACATGAGTCGGCAATCGACCCCTAGGCCTCCATGTGAGAAACAGACACGTTAACCCTACAACACAGGGCTGGCCATAGAGCCATGTACCAATGTTTAATATACGAACGTTCACTTCGATCATTTGAATAGGATCCTGGAAATAACAAGTACTGTAGTTCCGTGAAGACATGAACATTCTATTTTCATGTATCCTAGTTATGGTAATTGCCTCTATCAACATACAAACTTTCACTTCGATTGCTGTAATAGATTCGTAGACATTGAGGACTATCTAAATATTTCGGATGGTCGCCATGTTGGATTATTATAGGTCTATATGTTGGCCAGAGAGTTATGTACTATTAGATGAAGATTATTGCATAGGTTTATTATTCAAACATCAATCGCATGATTAGGATACAAGAAATAAAAACGAGATTTTAAAATTTCACTCAGCCGCCATAATGAAAATAATTTAAATCAATTAGATGGCAGTGGATTAAAATTTATACAAACATATACCGTACCAAGTTTCACTGTGCTCGGATGGTTAAATCGCGAGAAACGTCCATTTGAATATTTAAATTTCGCGTCGCCACCATATTGGATTTGTGCTCACCAGGTTATTGAACATTCCATAGGTGAACGTGTGTTTATAGCCTCTATAAACATACAAAATTTCAGTTTGAATGCTGCCATAGAATAATAGATATTGAGAATCGTCCAAATATTTCGGATGGTCGCCATGTTGGATTTTCAAATATGTAGGTCATAGACTTATATGTAACTTACTATTAGATGAGGATTATTGTGTACGTTCATTGTTCAAACGTTGATTTCGATCGCCTGGTTAGAACACAAGAAATAAAAACTAAATTTTAAAATTTCGCACAGACGCCATCTTGGGATTATGAAAATAATTGATTTAAATTAGATGTCAATGCATTGAAATGTGTATAGTCATTTGCTGTACCACGTTTCACTGAGTTCGGATGGCTAAATCGTGAGAAAAGTCTATTTAAATGTTTCAGTTTCACTTGGCACGTTTTGTAAAGAACAGATTTTTGAAAGTTTCATAGATGAACGTCTAGTAGTGCCATTTATCACCGTAAAAACTTCAGGGTGATATGAGTAATAGTTACGGAGATATTGAATGCCGGTGAAATATTTCGCAGAGCCGCCATGTTGGATTGGTGAGACGTAATGAACTTTGAAGGGCACGGTGGGGATCGGCCAAAATAGTACTATGACCTTACTGAGTTTGGTTGAATGCGTTTGAGCCGTTTGGAAGTTATAAGGGGGGTGGGGGGAGACTTACACATGGCCACACACACACATACACACACGGACAAAAGGTGATCTCATAAGCCTATTTTTTTTTCAAAAATGAAAATAGGCTAAGAACGAGAATTTAAAATTTCGCACAGGTTATGTAAATAATTGAACTAAATTAGATGTCAATGCATTACAGTGTGTTTAATCATTTGCTGTGCCATGTTTCACTGCGCTCGGTTAGTTAAATCACGAGAAAAGTCTATTTAATTGTTTCAAATTCGCTTGGCCGCATGCACGTTTTGTACTTAAGAAATATTTAAAAGTGACATAAGTGTACTACTAGTAGTACCCATTATCACCGTACAAAATTTCCGGGTGATACCAGTAATAGTTTCAGAGATATAGAATGCCAGTGAAATATTTCGCACAGCCACCATGTTAGATTGGTGCGAAGTAATAAACTTTGAAGGGCACGGTCGGGGTCGGACAACATATTACTATATCCTTACCGAGTTTTGTTGAATTCTCTCCAACCATTTAGATTTTATTAAGGGGGGTGGGGGGGGGGGGACGACACACACACATACACACACACGGACAAAAGGTGATCTCATAAGCCTATTTATTTCATAAATGAAAATAGGCTAAGAACATGGTCGCATAAGAATTGAATTTCTCATAACAAATTTATTTAATTACATTAGACACCGATATATTAGGTTTTAAATAAATATTTACTGTGCAAAGTTTGAGTGCGTTCCGATGATTAATTCGCAAGAAAAGCCTATTCAAGTACTGTCAATTGTCACTTTTCATTTGTTTTCTGCTGATCTGAAAGGAAGATGTGGATTGTCCAATCAATGTTACTCCAGTCAGAAACAATTTACCCGTGAAATCAGTTTCAGGTAATATGTATAATATCCATATAAAGCGTTCTCGAGGGTAGGGATGTCTATCCAAGCTCATGCTTGGCAGTATTTTAGGATTAAACCTCACTGCCGTACAGAATAGCCCAAAGGACAAACTCTCCCCAGCCTATAAGAATGGAATGAGATAGACGCACTGGCAAGAAGAGACATACGCTGTTATCAAAGGACAGGCTTGTGGCTAATTTCCGATTAAAGCTATGCATTCACTTTGGCCAGTCACTCGCTCATGTGTCATTTATATGCGAAAGAATAATCTAATCTACAGCGCTATGCAATAACGAGCCGAGCGCTTTGTGCCTGGAAATTGCTCGGTCACACAGCCGTGGGCTGTCTGCAACAAGCAGACACTATACCGGCATAGCCGAGTGGCCTACGTCCAGTTCCAGTGCTAGACTTGAACGTTCTACGTGCGTAGATATGAAGTACAAGGCTGATGACCAAGATATCTCTTAGCCCTTGGTAAAACAAGAACAGTTCGAATGGCTATTCTTCGAATGATAACCCACACTAGGCAAATGTTGACAATGGTACTTTGCTTTGATTCCCAGAGCACCTACACAATCCTAAAATCCACATCGGGGTGTAGTGGCTAGCATTTATGACTGTCAGCGCCCAGGCCCGGGTTCGATTCCTGGCTCTGCCAAGAAATTTAATTCTGAACTGAGATCTCGAACGGTGTACAGTCAGCCTCGTGAGAAGAGGAGGGTTCGATTCCCACCTCAGCCATCCTGGAAGTGTTTTTCCGTGGTTTCTCACTTCTAGTCCAGGCAATTGTTAGGATAGTTCCTAACGCAAGGCCACGGTCACCTCCTTCCCAATCCTATAACCAAATTATAAATACACTAACTACTAGAGCCATCACAATAACACAGGTTATCACACAAGCTCCACACACGGGGCTATATGACCACGATGTCACAGCCGCTAAAATAAGCAACAACAGCAATATCTAAGAGAGGAGCTTGTGTATTTCTATCGGCTGGAAGGGTGGCTAACATATTCTGTACAAGTATACCACAACAACGGGCACAAAAGCTAGCCTAGTTGTACATATTACTAATAAAACCTGCTTGGGGAAGTGATTATGTATTGATGACGTGAAACATCCTTTGCTGTAATAACTTCCATGTATCCCTTCATTATTCTCTTTACAGCGATGAAGTGGGCATTAAATATGAAATATGGAACAGTTCCAATCAACGTCATTGCATTATTTATACCCACGCTAATACATTTTGTATTCTTTGGCATTTGTGACACCTGACTTACAGATTGGAGGTGTTGGGTAGCTTAGGAGAATGTTGGCAGCGCCTAACCAACTCAATGGGATTTTAGCAACACATTCGAAACGCGACGCCGGGATGCTGAAATTTCCGGAATGGAATCTTGTGCGTGCCAGTATATGTACTGGCAAAAGTCTCTCGCATTTAAGCAACATCGAATGCTGACTGCGATGGGATTCTATTCCATAACCTTGGGATCAGCAAGCGAGAACCGTACCGCTGCGTCACGCAGGTGATATGATGATCGTGTGGCCTCCGAAGAGACCGAGTGAATATCTTTCTAGACGACGCCCTTGGGCGATCTGCACGTCCTAATGAGGATGAAGTGATGATGAAGACGTCACATACACCCAGTCCCCGAGCCACGGGAGTTAACCCCAGGAGATTAACATCCCTATGGTCCAGCCCGGAATCGAACCCGGGACCCTTTAGGCCAAAGCCTAGTACGCTAGCCAATCAGCCATGGAGCCGGACAATGGTCCAATAAAACCGCACAGATATGTTTTCTCAAAAACTCTGTGCTTTTCGAGCCGAGTCAAGGAGAGGTGAACAATACTGCTCCTGGTCACAATGCCATTCCATTGGTCTACTAGATTCAGTTCTTAATGTGAGCTATTCCAGTCCATAACCTCCTCCTCCAGACTCCTTCAAAGGAAGGAAGGAAGCTTGTAGCGTTACGTGACCATTAATCTTGTGATTATGAGCCACGGGTCCTCCCTTTTACGTGGAATCCGAACCACAGGACATGGCATTTCACTTCAAAAAATCTCACATGGATTGACCGAGAATCGTACCCGGTCCACCATGGCGAGAGGCGAATAGCTTCCAGACTCCTTGAAACAGCTATTTCTGTGCGCAATGAGGCAGATAGAGAGAGAGGACTTGGTCCGAACACTGACGCATTCTCGTACAAGTGACCAGGTGTCGCTGTTTCCTAACCCCCAGCCTTCTCTCCCCAATCGCTAATCTCCCGCTGGTTTTCATCCTGCTATCCAACCCACTTGATTTGAAGCACTGCCTGTCCTTAAACACACGATATACAATTATCACATGATATACATTGTCGCTCATTGCAGAAGGAATCATACAGTGAAACAGGATATTTTAAGTCTTTAAGTCCATTTGCTGATATTTGGAAAGGAACTACTAAAACATGAGAATGAAATACGGTAAAATAAACGCACAATCAAATGTGACAAAAGCAAAGGTTAGAGCAAATGGAATAACAAACTGTATTATATTCATTTTATTTCTGTTGACAGAAACTTTTGATAACTGAAACCCTATTCGAGCTGTAAGGTTAATATTCCTGCCATATGTAAATTTACGTTATGCGCCATGCGTCTGTGATCGATCATTATTTGTTATGGTCACGTCCACACCACATGAACCTTTATGTTTCTGCTCGTCTAAATAATGATAATGCTACTCACTTACACAATGCTAAGATACATGCGTGTCAATGAGTGCACGCAATGGAAAAGTCAAACGGAGAGAAAACCGCAACGAACTACTGAAGTACAGTACGTGCCTTCCATAGTCACCTCTCACCACAGCACAGACACGCTGCACTAGCGCTCCTCTGGCAAGTGACCAAAGCCTGTAGTATTAATCCCCAAGTTCATGGAAACAAAAGTTGATGTAGGTTGCACACCCCTGGTTCTCATTTCTTCACAGATTGCCTCGCCAAGTGGGAGTTGCTCTGTCTGGTGCCGCCTCCCTTTCCACTTGCTAGCTCGCAGTCAGCCAGCGGGCATTTCAACCGAAGAACAGTACATTTCTTCAACATTAGCGTTTGTTACATTTGATAATGTGTTAATGAAAGAGTAGAACGGAATGATATAAAGAGTGGTTATAGTCTTCATAGAATTTTGAGTTGTACAATCGTCTTGTTTGCTGTTGTACGTGTTGCATCAGCACGGGCCGAGGGATATCTTAGTCATCAGTTCATTTTACTCAAGGAATGAAACATGTTATATAACCTGTGATATTGTGTTTTCAATTTGGGTGTATGATTTGTGTGTCAAGAAGGTACTGAATTGGGCTTATGGCTTGTGAACTTTCAAAATAAATACATAATTTAATAAGTAAATCGATAAATTAGTATACGGTATATATAGGGTCTTTCATATAAAGTAAGAATGGCAAGCGGCAGTTTTGTTATTCGCTTCTGCAGTGGCCTTGGCCGAGCTTGTGGTGCGCCACGGCCCCCTGTTTTAAGCGTGTGTACAATCCTGTATGAAATATTACCTTATAAAAGATGCTGGAAGTGTCGTCCTTCCTGGGTTATACAGGCATTGTATCTGGTAACCACATTCTGGCTGACGCGAGGAAGTTCTGCCAATGTAATGTTTCTGATTTTTAATTTTATGCTTTTTATTGAGCACTGAGTCAGTAGTGTCAAATTTATTTACAATTACGTGAATCTGTGCTAGTGAAGGTGGCACTTCATCAGGAAATTTCTGAACAAATGCATCACCTATCCGCCGAGCCGACTCGTACTTAAAATAAGTTTTACATACAAAAATACGATTTTGTAATGATAACTGTCTCATGTTAACATCTGAGGTTAAGACTGGCGACTGAACACCTGCACGCTTATTGCAAGGTCGAGTACAGTATATACTATGCGCGCGCTTTCAATAATACAGGAGCGGGCCGTGGCGTGCCGCAAGCCCTGCCAAGGCCACTGCAGCAGCGGATAACAAAGCTGCCGCTCACCGTTCTTACTTTATATGACAGACCCTGTATATGACCCTGGAATTCTGGCAGGTACAACAAAACATGAATAAAGGTACGACTAACTGTGTAGCAAGACGTGGCCTTAGCACAAATAACACCCTTTGACCTTTCACCCTCCCATAGAGGATGTCTCAGTGCACATGGATATGGAGAGGATCTCACCCCTTGAGATCATTAACAGACACTGGAGCATTATTCGACTACCAAAAGTCTCAGAATAGTAAAATGATTATGTGGAATCCTTGGAGTTAAGAAACGTCCTTTGGAATCTATGTAAAAGATGAATATATCCCAAAGGAAAACTGCAGGGTTATACATAGGTTGGTTTTTTAGTTTTGGCACCTTAGTTATAACTGGATTAATAACTCACTTAGAAGGTTCCAAGTTTCACAGGCCCTCGATGTAGTCCCCACCGTTGCGTACAACGTGTTCCCAGTGATGCGGAAGTCGTTGGATCCCGTTGGCACTGCCCAATCTATTGATGGTACGAAGAGAGCGCTCGGCAGCCTGCTTAACGTCATTGTCATCTTCATCTTCGGGATGAGATCATAGTCGCAGGGACTGATGTCGGGAGAATATAGGGGGTGATAGAGGACCTCCCAGCCCCAGCGATCCAACAATGCCGACACAACGCCTGCTGTGTGTGCCCTAGCATTATCATGCAGAACGATGGGCGGTGTAACCATGTGGGGGCGCCGTTTCCTTCTCAGGAGCTCCTCGGAAATGGTCTTGCAGAAACGAACAATAGTACACCGCATTAACGGTTTGCCCTCGGGGAACAGTATGGCAGCGCTTCCGTACCATTGAAGACGTTAAGCAGGCTGCCGAGCACTCTCTTCGTACCATCAATAGATTGGGCAGTGCCAACGGGATCCAACGACTTCCGCATCGCTGGGAACACGTTGTACGCAACGGTGGGGACTACATCGGGGGCCTGTGAAACTTGCAACCATCTAAGTGAGTTATTAATCCAGTTATAACTAAGGTGCCAAAACTAAAAAACCAACCCATGTATTTATATAACAGCACCGTCGCGTGGGGATTTTTCACTCGGCCGACGCCCGTGCATCCGACGACCACGCCGCTGCTATAACTCCCCTTGTGAAACTAACTTTTCAAGCTTTACAGTATCTCTCATACATTGTTAATAATGTTCAAACCTTACCTTATAGGCTATGAGAGGCTGAAAATGGTGTCCTCCCGCAGCTTAACAGACGTATCGAGAAAACACATTTCGATTTACACGATTAGGTTCGGCCACTGAAATGTTTATGACTTAATGTGTTATGTTTTCCAACATTCCGCGCGAACACGGCGAGCAGATTCGTATTTCAAGTAACTTTTTAAAACAAAAATGCGCTGCTTTCTGGTTAACTGTCGAACTCTCTTAAGCCAGAGAATGTACACTGAGTGTGATAGTCGGGTGACTGCATGGTGACCGATGCAGCTGACAAGATGAGTGCGCATAGAGATAACAAGGGGAATTACATCAGCCGCGGCCGACCTATGCACGGCTAACAGCCGAGTGGAAAATTCACACGTGCGATGGTAGTCATTTTTAAATATAACCTGCTAGTTCTCAACCATTGTTAGTCCGCCTCGTTGCGTAGTGGCTAGCATTCTTAGCTGTTACCGTGGACGCCCGGGTTCGATTCCCGGCTCTGCCCAGGAATGCAAATCTGCTCTGAGGGCTGAAACGGGGTACACTCAGCCTCGTGACTCAAAACTAAGAAGAGGTGGATTCGATTCCTACCTCAACTATGCTGGAAATGGTTTTCCGTGGATTCCCACTTCTTCTCAGGCAACTGCTGGGATGGCACCTAACTTAAGGCTCTGGCCAGATTCTTCCCCAATCCTACCTCGATTACAAATGCGCACACTAATACAGACATCACAGTGACACACGTTACAAGACAACTTCTACACGGGGCAAAATCATCAGGATGTCGCAAAGCCCCTAACCATCGATATATCCATTCTACAAAATGAGACGTCATTCACGCGATACTTGAATCTGCACAGTGACATTTGAAGACCACAGGGTCACATGAAGTACATTTTGTAGAATAGGAAATTGATTGTTTGACGACTCATGTGGAACAGAAATGCAGAACTATGGAATTTGTGGCTCGAAAATATTGAAGATTCCTGCTTGGGGGAAACAATATACATATTAGGCTAATTTTATTACTTTTTCAGTAATAGGCTAATATTTTCACAAATGAGTTAAAAATATTAAAACACTCAATGGATCCCTGGCTATTATTCCCTGGAACGAAATACAAGGAAATGTTATTTTTATTATTCCATAACCAATGAATAACTATTGTTTGCATAATACATTATTAGGAAAAGATTAGTTAACATCATAAATTAACCATTAATTAATATAACAATGTGTTTTAAATTTCAATAAAAATAGTAGAAATTAAAATAGAAAAATCTCCGGAACATTGATGGTCCCATGAGAGAAAACGGAATGTGGATTAGGAAGACAACAGCGCCCTCCATCCAGGTTTACTAATGCCGTACGAAGGAGACGCCGGAAATTCTATGGCCATATCTATAGAATGAACAGCGACAAACTAACCAAAATATTGATTAAAGTAATGAACTCAAAGAAGGTCAAAATAAACTGGATTGAATAAACTAAGGTGGAGCTCCAAGAAATGAATGTCGCAGACGACATCTTGGAGCCATTAGTACAATAGTACAATAGTGCAATAGTAGGCAAGCACAAATTCGTGGAGAAACTTAAAAAGAGAATTGGTAGGATGTGGTCCATAGAACGCAACACAGTGCATTCGTGAAGAGATTTTGGGAGGATAAGAAAGTGCAAACTACCAGGCCAACTAGCAAGTTCAGACGCGGTCACTGAATGGGCATAACGAAGAGGAAGAATACGAGAATATTATAACTAGCGGACCCGTTCGAGAACTCTCGCATAATGGGTTGAGTGCGCCCCATGAGGACAGACTACCCGCCTGGCCCTAGTGCTAAGGTGGCTGTACGCGAAAGAGTTTACCAGGGTTTATTGTCTTGTTTATTTATTTAAAAGCACGTTATAAGCAAATAAATATATTTCTGTTGACTTTTCAAGAAACGCAAGATTTTTCCTGTACTATTGAGACGATTTGGAAGATTTTGGTACAAACCGCAACTTCTAACTCCCTCTGGTTTAGGAGCTTGCGTTTTGTGAAACATACACCTTAGCGTATTATATAATAAGATACCGTACAATAATAATGCTGTTTTTTTTGTCGTGTGGCCTCCTGAGAGGCCGAGTGCAGTTCTTTCTAGTCGACGCCCGTGGGAGACCTGCGCGTCGGGATGAGTGATGGAATGGATGAAGATGGATGAAACTGGGCAAGGATGTGGAAGGAAGCGGCCGTGGCCTGTCAGAAGGTACTGACCCAGCATTTGCCTGGTCTTAAAAATGAGAAACCACGGAAAACCATTTCTTGGCCCCAGGACCTAACGCTGCGCTTTAGTGAGCGTAGTCACTGCTGTCGGTAACCGGTAAAAATAATAATAATAATAATAATAATAATAATAATAACAATGTTTGCTTCTCTCTGATAATTCTACACTAACGACAATTCAAGCTAATATGTTTCCAGAGTACTGCAGCAGCTGCGCACGCGCTCTCATGGTTCCAGTAGACCCTGCTCACTTATCGGATGCTTAGTACAGTAATAATTTACACTTGCGGACCCGTGCGAGAAATCTACCTCTTCCCAGTTTTGCCTCACGACGCTGAGTATACCTCGTTCCAGCCCTCAGACCAGAATTAAATTTCTTGGTAGAGCCGGGAATGGAACCCAGGCCACTACGCAACAAGGCGGACAGAACGTTGAAATTGGAAAGTAGATCTCTTCGTTGGTTCCAACTAAAAAGGTCTACCCCACGGTAGTTGAGGCCATAAGACTATTACTTGTATTGTTATGGTTTAACAATCCTTTACAAATATGCAGGGTTAAAAACACCAAGTGTGAACCTTTGTGTATTTACCAAAGACTCAGAGCTCTCTTCCACTTCAACTGGTTTCAAAAAGTAAACAAGGATCACTCCGTCTATCCACCTGCTGTATCTGCATTCCCTCTGCCTTGTTATCCAATTGTGCGCTTCCAGTTCTCTGTCCCTCTCCTCTCACTCCATCCCACACACACACAGCAATGCTTTCTATTCACTGGCGCTCTTAACCTTTTCGTGACTTTGAGCACCACTCTCATGCAATACCAAGTACCCAAGCACCATTAAATCAAATTTAGTATAATAATATTAATATTAATAATAACAACAATAATAATAAAACCTCCGTGACTTAGGCGGAAGCACGTCGGCCTCTCGCCGCTGGGTCAGTGGTTCAAATTCCGGCCACTCCATGTGAGATTTGTGCTGGACAAAGCGGAGTCAGGCAGGTTTTTCTCCGGGTACTCCAGTTTTCCCTGTCACAATTTCATTCCAGCAACACTCTCCACTATCATTTCATTTGTAATTCATTTAATCATTTCCTCAGAGGAGTGCGACAGGCTTCGGCAGCCGGCAAAGTTCATATCCCCGCCGGTAGATGAGGGCTTCATTCATTACATTCCCTGACTCGGTCAGTCAACTGGAAGCAGGCTGTGGATTTTCATTTTCAAAAATAATAATAATAATAATAAAAACAACAACAATATTAATAATAATCATAAATAAAATAATACCGGTAGTAATAGGTCTACTCACAATAATAATACTAACTCGCTAACTCGCTAACGTACAGTACTAGGCCATGGGGCCAAACTATCTGCGGTTTCAGTACACTTGGGTACGAGCTCCACCGTCATCCGTCCTTGAAGTGGTTTTCTGTGGTTTTCCCATTTTCAAGTCCAGGTAAATGCTGGGACGGTACCTTCTGACAGGTCACGGCCACTTCCTTCCACATTCTTACCCAGTTTCATTCACCTTCATTCAATTCATCTCTCATTAACTCCTCTCATGAGGTTGCCGTCAGGATGGACATCCAACCGTACAAAAACATCCGCCACATAGACTTTCATTGCATCTCATCCCCGTCTCCGTTCAAAACGGGAATATTAAGGTGTAGACATAGAATTATTATTATTATTATAATAGTTAATATTATGATGATGCCTTCGTAACCAGGTGCAGTCAGCTGGCATTTGAGGGTGCACAAATGCGAGGGAGCCGTGTCAGTGAATTTACCGGTAAATTAAAGATCCCCTTCGGGTTAAAATTCCGGCACCCCGGCGTGTCTAAAATCCAGAGGGACGTAAAACCAATAACATTATTATTATATTATGATGCAACAAGCATGCGTCTCATTTTCCTTCTCTTTTCTCTGTCTCTTTCTCCCTCACAAGTGCTGAAATAGCTACGGATTCTCCAGTCATCAGGCATGCTGCAACTGCTTATATGCCTCATGCAGATATGACACAAGTTACGTGTGGCATCAGAATCTTTCGTGTTACTCAGAAAATAGAGATGTCAAAGTATTTAAATTTCACCAAATGTTAAAAGTTCTCACTTGTAGTGAAAACACTATCATTCCGGTTCGTTAAACAGAATTTGGTTTCAAGCATGGATCTCATGGCAACTTGTGCCAGGTTTAGAACACCTAGCTTAACAAGCAGGTAGTAAAGCTGATACTAAGCGATGTTCGGTAATCAATTATTAATCGAAATATTTAAAATTAAATCTAGAACGATTAATCAATTAATCGACTGACAGTTCATTAAATTAATCGATTAACCAAATAATTCCCTAACCATCTAACCTCAGAATCGATATATTGATTAGTAGACACTAGATAAGGAAATAAGTCTAAATGAGTGGTCATTGCTTAAGTTTATTTTAGGAATAATGTATAGAAATTTCTAAAAGTTACTTTTGCCTAAAAATGCTGTGTCCTTCTTTGTTTATGTTAACAATAACCAGATGAGAGTCTGTGACAGTGGAAGGACAAACATCAATCAAGTTGGGAGGGGTTTCGAAAAATAAAAATAAAAAGTTTTCAGCAAAGATTTTGAATATTTGTTCAATGTTTACAATTTGGTCAGCCTACAGCAACATTTTTGGTTTATTTTAGCCTAATTTTCAGAAAGAATAAAATATTAGAAACTATATGATAACGTCTGTTTAGCTTCAGTGAACGCGTAGTGAAATGTGCTAAGTACTGTACCTAATCAGAGATGGTACAAGATCGAACACAGGATTATTTGATGAAAAGAAGTGAGCTGTACTGTATGAAGAAAGGATTTTTACCAAGAGTTAGCACGGAGACAGAGCATGAGAAAAGCAGATGATAAATTAAAAGCTTGAAGGAAGGAAAGTTGTTCAGTTTAAAGAAACTAAAATGAAATGTTAATAAATGAAAATATCAACGAAGTTAAAGCCCAGAGGGGAATATAAATGTCCCACAAGCCTTAGATGAATAGTTTGAAGGTGTGATAGGCACGCTTTATGTCTAAATGATTAGTAATTCCAAGCTAAATAATATTAATGGTAATAATGAAGGGAATGAAGCAAGATACATTTTAGAATGATTTTGATGTTTTATTGAAGGAATTTGATTTTATTGATTGATTGATTGATTGATTGGTTGGTTGGTTGGATTAATGACAAGTGTGTTTTATTCATGTATTGGTTGTATTTTGTTTTGGGTGCTTCCCTAAGGATAATAAATAATGTTTAAGGTAATATGTAAGTATTTGTGTAGCCTTGAGAACCTAAAGGGCATCAATATCCGAATGTACGGTCATACGGTGGGATGAACGTAACACCCCCGAAAGCCGTGAGCTAGGCCAGGTTATGACTGTGCATTCTCCGTATTCATACACGGGTACAGTACATCGAGTAATCGAAAAAATGATCAATCATTTGACCATCTGAATAATCGACTAAACGACCAATCGATTGAATACGCTACTGATTAATCGTTATTTCTAGGAATTATCGATTATTTGGTTTCGATTGATCGATTACTCGATAACTAAAATGAATCTGTTTAGAGTACCAGCCCTAGGAGTTCGACACTTCTTACGGAGTCATGATATGCTCGCCGTGTAGGAGGGAAATTATTAAAGGGTAGAAATGAAACGAATTTTGAATAATGATCCGCAACACGAGCTACTGATATCTCTTTACTATTGCTGGTGGTTCAGTTCTTTGACCACCCCACGCCGTAGTAGCTACCATTCTTCGCTGTCACCGCTGATGTCCGGGTTCGATTCCCGGTTCTGCCACAAAATGTAATTCTGGTCTAATGGTTGGAATAGTGAACACTCACCCTCGTGAGGCAAAATTGAGTAGAGGTGAGTTCTATTCCCTTCTCAGCAATCCTAAAAGTGGCTTCCCAATTCTACTCCAGGAAAATGCTGGGATGCTACCTAGAGTAAGGTTGCAATCGCCTCATAGTAAATTCTAGTCCCAATTAAATGTACACCCACTTGAATTGCCATCAAAGTGGCAAAGGTTATTAAGACGGATGCCACACACACAGAGATACTGGGCTGCTAGACCACGATGACAAGCGCCTCTGAATCAACAACAACAACAACAACAATACTGTTGCTGGTAATACTACAGTTGTTGTTGATTCATTTAGAATCTAGTAGTCATCCGGCCCCCTGCACGTGGGTGTGTGTAGGATTTTTTCGATAACCTATGTTAATGCACTGTCTGTAGAAATGTGTGTACTTGTAATTGAGACTGGGAACTGGAATGAGCCGGCTGTGACTATAATTTAAAAAAGAAGAAATTCCCAGCATTTACTTGGAGTAGAAGTGGGAAATCACGAAAAACCACTTCAAGGATATCTGATTCTGGAGTTAAGCCCATTTCCTATCAGTTCCTTTTTCAAAAGGCTGAGTGTACCTTGCTCCAGCTTTCAGACCAGAATTAAACTTCTTGATAATATTCCAATTAGTGCGTTCATAATGAGAGGAGGGGGAAAATTCTCTCGAGCGATCATTTAAAGCCACTTAATCACCGGATATATATTATCTTGCCCTAGAACATAAATGCACTGCTTAAAATGGGTGTCTTCTACTCAAAGGACGATCTTTACTCCGTAATGAAAACATCATGTGCAACAAGACGAGGGAATACGTCTCTTGGTTTATACGTAATGTGGCGCGACAAGACTGGTCTACACAAGGACTTGTAGCGAGGTGTGTATCAGGAGGAATCTCTAGTATAAAACCAAGTCCCCGATTCCTGGATGTTAAGGGTAAACTCGAGAACCACTGGATGGATTTGATGTGGTTTTCACCATTCTGCAAAGGATATCCCTAGGATGATTTCTGTAGAAAATAATTTATTTATGATCAAAGGAAGCCGAGCAGTAACGATTTCAGTGGAAACGTCGATAAAGAAACCTGGCGTCCGAGCGCTTTGTAAGCTTACGCTGGGCAAACCGTTAAAAATATCTAAATACTATGAGTGTGAGAATTGTTCGGCATGAAGAGTTCTACAAACAAGTCGTTGAGAGCATATGCCAATCTTCAATAGATCGTCCACTAAGTGTTATTGCGTTTTAATTTCTTCCAACCATGTCCATTCAACTACTGAGGCGATAGTTTACGAGCTAGCTGAGGGCGAGTCTATCACCCCAGTTACAGCCTAGCTTGCAGGCGAAGCTATTGCCCCAGATACAGCCAGCAGCAAACCGTTGAGTGGTGTTGAGTTAAGACTTCTGAGAAGGGTGGTTGTGTTTGGAGTTCCCTAGAAGTGCAACTCGGGTTTTCTTAATTTTGCCTGTGAAACACAGTCAAGTTAAGATTGGACGGAAGGGGCATTTGAGTTTCATTCACCTCGCCATTCCCTGGAAGTGCAACTCTCATTCCGCCTGTGAACTTTTCTTACCGCAAAATTCCACATTTGAAAAAAAAAAGCGCTTATCACGTAATGCATTCATAACCGTTCCTGGGCGAAGCCGGGTTGGGTTGCTAGTATATCATAAATTACAATTAAAATGCGAGACTAAAATTTATGTTATTATTATTATTATTATTATTATTATTATTATTATTATTATTATTATATATTTGCAAATGGGGTAATTCCCCGGTGGCAAATTGTACAATTACAGAATATTACCAACAATAACATCAAACACAATTCGCAATTTAGGAACTAGAGTAATTACACCGTAGTATTTACACAAAACATCAATATGTTAGGGGAAAGGCTCTAAGACTGAGGCAGGTAATGAGTTCCAATTACCAATACCATGGTTAATGAAAGAATATTTCCCATAATTTGTACGCTGTGGTCGGACCTTGACTTTATGTGGATGATCTGCCCTGCTCAGGTAGGTGGGATTTCCCAGACCTTTGTTTAGTTCTCCCCATGATGGCCGATTAGTGTAAATGTTAATCATAGGGCATAGTCTAGATTTCGTCCTTCAATCTTCCAGAGATTTCCACCCTAGTTTTTCTATCATTCGTGTAACACTACTTCTAGGATTAAACTCGTTGATCACAAACCTAGCAGCCTTCCTTTGTGCCATCTCCAGCTCAATGATGAGCCCTACCTGATGTGGGTCCCAAACCGCTGAGCCGTATTCCAAGTTTGGCCTCACCAGGGTCAAATATCCTAGTTCTTTTGTGGTAGAGCTACTGCCTTTTAATACCCGAATTACAAAATGAAGTAATTTGGAGACGACACAACCCACATGGGTACTCCATTTCATATCATTCCTTACTTGGATGCCCATGTATTCGCACGAGTCTTCTTCTACAAGTAGCCTATTTCCGAGCCGATATTATATTGCAAAACGTGCAAAACGTTGAACGCGGGAAGATGATTGTATCGGCAAAGACCTTGAGTCATACCTCAATTCCAATAGCAACATTCAAAAAAGATTGTTTACAATTGGCAACAGTGTCTGGTACTACTTAACTCGAGAATTCGGATACGGAAGTGACGTGTCGCAGCACGCGAACTGCAAGGATCACGCACGCGTGACGTCATGGATCAATAGTCGTGCTTGCGTCATGCACACACCTCACACCCCTCACTCAATTCAAGTTGAAAAAAGTGAAATACTAATGGAATGCGCATGCGTTACAAAGTGGTCCTGTGACGTCAGCAGATGGAACAATTTTAAACCAATAACGGCTGTACGCGTCGCCCCGAGACCATCAAAGAGTTGGTCTGTGCCCGGGGATGTTTTGTTAACGAAATTAATTACACAGCATCTCGGCCTTGTCAAGTACACTGGCTTGCTGCTCATACCCTGACTCACAAGAGCTACATTGTCAACAGCCAGCCGCAGAGGTTCTTCCAGGCTCCCCCAACCCCGAGCGTGGTCACAGCCATTGTTACTCTTATTATTGTTACTATCATTATTAAATCAAAGGGTGAAGGGCGTAAGTTGGTTAGCGAAATTGGAGAGAAATTTACGTTAGAAACACTGAAGAGCATTAACATTTACCATGTTAGAATATCTATTCTATCGTTGGTACATTGGAATATAGATTCTATCGTTGGTACATTAGAATATCGATTCTATCGTTGGTACATTAGAATATCGATTCTATCGTTGGTACATTGGAATATCGATTCTATCGTTGGAACATTAGAATATCTATTCTATCGTTGTTACGTTGGAATATCGATTCTATCGTTGGTACATTACAATATCTATTCTATCGTTGGTACATTAGAATATCGATTCTATCGTTGGTACATTAGAATATCGATTCTATCGTTGGTACATTCGAATATCTATTCTATCGTTGGTACATTAGAATAGCTATTCTATCGTTGGTACATTAGAATATCGATTCTATCGTTGGTACATGAGAATATCTGTTCTATCGTTGTTACATTAGAATATCGATTCTATCGTTGGTACATTAGAATATCTGTTCTATCGTTGTTAGATTAGAATATCGATTCTATCGTTGGTACATTAGAATATCTGTTATATCGTTGTTACATTAGAATATCGATTCTATCGTTGGTACATTAGAATATCTGTTATATCGTTGGTACATTAGAATATCGATTCTATCTGTGGTACATTATAAAGGTTACTTAGAATCACGAAGAAAAAGAAAGTGGCGACATAATTTGTCCACCCAACGTCCATCAAGAAATGTTGTTGTTGATTCATATTGGGGCTTTGCTACACCATGGCCATGTAGATCTGTGTGCTTGGATGTGTGTGAAGTCTGTCAGGTAAACTGTGTCATTGTGGTGGCTGTGATAGTGTTTGTATTTTTAACAGGGGCTACAATTTGAGCAGGAGGCGGTCGTGGCTTGATTTAAGGTTCCCTCCCGGCATTTTACCAGGAGTAGTAATGGAAAACCACTTCTAGGATTGCTGAGGTAGGAATCGAACACACTTCTTGTCAGTTCTGCCTCACGAGGTTGAACAATACCCGTTCCAGTCCTTAGACAAGAATTGAATTTCTTAGCAGCGGCTGGTAACGAGTACGGATCTCCACGGTGACTGAAAAAGGCAATTCTTACACCGTGAGCTGGATCCCTCAAAGAAATGGACGGCAGTCAGTTAAACTGGCAAACTAATGCATTACGTTTGACCATTTCCTGTCTCAAAATCATGTTACTTATACCTTTTAAACTGCGCCTTCCGTTAATTGAACGTTGTTAGGCTTGTTGAATTGGAAGAGTTTTTAATGGAATTGAATTTCACAGGACACCATGTTGAGCTTCTACTAGATGCTGATGGAAGTATACTGGGACAGTTGTCTACTGATATCAATATTTACAAGTGGTTTGAGATTCAATAAGTAAATTACCAGAATCGTGTTGTGGTACTAGCTCATTTCTACGACACAACTACTGCAGATAAGAAAAGGTCTGTGTGGAAATGGAGATGGGCTATACTGCAGTTAGGTGTATTTCTGGAAGGGAAATTATCGTATCCCCGCTCCCCCAAACAATGGATCTCCTTCCGAAAAAAAAACCTGGGAAAAACATTAATCAGCCACCGAATCTCAAGTTTCAAATATATAGTTTTTGCATGTTTCAACCAAAAATAGAAGTAGAATGAGGATGGGAACAGAATCTTGGTTGAGGCATAAGAGAGAACGGTAAGAGGGCTACAATGTCACAAAGCAGCAGGGGTAGTTGACATTCGGCCACAAATTCATTTGGGAATGCAGAAATGAAATGGATGCATAGGCTAAACGATTTGGTATGCGATTTAGGAAAGGTGCCCTGTATAAACATGCTAACGAGAAAGATTGCAACAATTGTTGAGGTATTTCCTTGATACCTGTCCCGGGCAATGTTTGCTCAGGCACTGTAGGAAGGAGAGTTGACCGAAGGTAAGATCGATGAATCTCAGTGTGAAATTACACCACAACTAGGATATCAGGATCAAAATTTCCGTATCCACCAAATTATTGAGAAATGCTATGAGAGCAATGGACAGTTGCTTCTGTGTTTTGTACAGAGGTGTGCAAATTATTAGACTAAAATCCAGTTTTCCAACATTTCATTTTTTTAACTTCCGTTACTTAATGGAATTGCCGGCCTCATGGTGTTGGGGTAGCGCGCCTGCCTCTCACCCGGAGGTCCCGGGTTCGATCCCCGGCTCCGTCAGGGATTTTAAAACTGACGTGAGGGTTGGAACGGGGTGCACTCAGCCTCGTGAGGACAATTGAGTAGCTGTCTGACAGTGAGACAGCGCCCCGATCACGAAAACCAAGACTAACGGCCGAGGGGACCCGACGCGCTGATCACGCGTCACCCCAATATCTGCAGGCCGAATGGCTGGGCAGCGGTCGCTTGGTCGGCCTTAGCCCGTCATGGGCTGTATAGTGCCAGGGGTTGTTTTTTTTTACTTAATGGAATAGAAACGTTTGCAATACGCTGAAATTACCTCAAATGTTTAACCAATAGCCTTAAGTATATTTTCTTTTAAGAAATTCATAGCATAATGTATATTTTGAATTTTCACTAACAGAGAAACCTTGCTATTGCAAAATGTGATACGTTTGGTTTTGAGTACTTTCTAGTTTTCGTGTGAATTTAGAGTAGAGAGGTTGGAAGTGTTTATTACTGATAGTCCTCTCTTGAACTATTCACAGGTCCGTGGACCATGCTTTGAAATTACCTGACTTACAGGGTACATTCCAAAGTCATTGAAAACCGAGAAAACGGGCTCAGCTCAAGCATCCCTCAGAATGTCCAATTCTGAAAATACTAGAGGCGATTCCTTATGGAAAAGTTGTAAGTCCATAGGGAAGAAAACATTACTAAGCATGGTAAGAAAATACGTCAGCATGTGGTCAATAAAATTATTTAGAACAAAACAAATGTGAAGGGTTTTAATTCTAATAATATGCACACCTCTTTAGATCTCGAGAAGTACGATAGGCCTACAGTGCGTAAGGAAAAGATGTTTTGTACCCTGCAGTATGAGGGAAGCCTGCAACAGGCAATCATAAAACAGGCTAAAGTGAGATTTCATGGTAGGATGAGTTCTTGATTTCAGGTTGCTACAGGAGTGAAGCAGGATTGATATCTTCCTCATTACTTTTTATTTTTGTATGGACAACTTGCTGAAGGGCTAAAATTTGCTGCTGGGAATTCAGTTTGGTGGAAATCAGGTAAGCGATTTGGCTTATGGTTACGACCTGGTTGTAATGACGGACACTCTCGAAAGCTGCCCCCGTTGGGTTCACATGTTCAAACTTGAACAGAAATGTAGGCAATATGGTATGAAAATAAGTTTTTCAAAAACGAAGGTGATTATGGAAAGGAAGGAAGGAAGATTGTAGTTTTACGTGACCGTGAATCTTGTGATTATGAGCCACGGGACCTCCTTTTTACGTGGAATCCGAACCACAGGACATGGCATTTCACTTCGAAAATCTCACATGCATTGACCGGGAATCGAGGTGATTATGGTGTTTGTAGCCATTTTTCAGTGTTGCCTTAGTAAAGAAAAGTTTGCTGCTTTTCAATCGGTCAACACGATTGTATAGAAATGAGATGGGTTGTTCCCTAATCCTCAAGAAATTACATGAGATTAATAAATACACTAGGATGACCAGTTTCGATCATCAAGTGATCATCATCAGATCCATTATACTTAGGGTATAAAATCTATGTCTAAAAGTATGGGTGAAAATATTTACAATATATACACTCATATACTGTAGTTGCAGTTTTAGTTGAGATAATGCAACTCGTCAGTACATAGTGTATACATAAGTGTACATATTGTAAATATTTTCCCCCTTACTTTCAAACATAGATTTTATAGCCTAAGTTTCATGGATCTGATGATTATCGCTTGACGATCGAAACTGGTCATCCAAGTGTATTTATTCATCTCAGGTATTTCTTTTCGGGATTAGGGAATAACCCATCTCATCTTGGGTACAATCGTGTTGACCGACTGAAAAGCACCAAACTTTTGTTAACGAAAGTGATGTTGGTAGGGAAGAAACACACAAAAAGATATATAATGCTAGATAGGAGGAAGTAAATTGGAAAAAGTGGGCTACCTTTTCTACTTAGACTGTGTATTCTCTCTTGACGGTTGTATAGTGAGAGAGATGGAGGGCGTTAAGCCAATACACTGAGTTCGCAGTTCCGGTCTTCTGTATTTTTCAAGTAAGAACATAGCGTAGCGACGACACTCTCTCTTCATAGGTCAGCATTTACACTGGCTTTGCTCTATGGGAGTGAGATCATGGTAGATTCAGGTTATCTGATACAAAAGCTGGAGATAACTGATATGAGGGTACTGGGACAAATAGATGGTAACAATGACAGGAGGGCAATTGTTATAAAGATATGAAGGCTAAGTTAGAAACGAACACGTTAGTTGATCACAATTTTCATCTCTCTTCATCAAGCTGTAGTAATTTAATTCAATAATAGCATTGTCATTGTCATTTCACAGGGGAAACAAATGAGAAGGAATTGAAAAGAAATTCAATTTTTCGTAGGAGCGGTGTTGGATGGTGGAGTCATGTGATGGGAATGGAGGAAGAGAGGAGATTAATCAGAGGTAAACCCTGCAGGGGATTCTTACAGGCTATTCCTTTGTAAACGACTTCAAGGTGAGAGGTTTAGGACCCAAGGAAGGGGTAGTGCTAACTGCTAGTAGGGTATCGTGGAGGTGACTCACTCGCATAAAGAGGCTTGCAAACTATGTTCAGTTCAATATATAACGCAACACATTTTCTTTTCTAAAAGCAGGTTGGTTTTATTGAGGATTCAAATACACCATGTTATTCCCCAATCCTTTGGTACAATACCCTGGGCCTGTATGCCTCCATGGTACCACTCGACTGGTCGATGTCGGAGCCAACGAACAGAATAACCCCTTCAGAGTCCCAGAAGACCGTAGCCATGACTTTACCAGCTGAGAGTACGGTTTTGAACTTTTTCTTCGTCGAAAAGTTGGTGTGGGGCCCCTCCATGGATTGCCGTTTTGTTTCCGGTTCGAAGTGATGAATCCATGTTTCATCACCTGTGACAATGTTTGAGAAGAAATTGTCACCTTCAGCCTCATAACGAGCAAGCAATTCAGCACAGATGTTTCTTCTTTGGTCTTTATGGTCTTCCGTTAGGTGTTGAGGATACCCAGCGAGAACAAAGCTTTGAATACTCCAACTGGTCTCCGTAGACATTCTGCAAACGCCTATGAATATCAGTGATGCCCTGGTTTTCCGCCAAAAGATAGGCAGCCCCTTCCAGCAGTGCTGCTTGCCTGCCTGCCAGCTTCAATCGCGTTTGCTCTCTGTTTGGTACGCACCCCTGTTACAGACGCCATTTTCAAGGCTAGTTATAGTGCTGCCACCTATCGGAAAGTAATGAAACTCTACGAGACGAAGCGGGAATATTCAAAGATGTCCCAAACAGAATTTCAATTTTTAAAAACAGAACTTGGCAGAGAGAATGGACGCTGAACGGCAAAACAGTCTCAAATACGAGTAAATTAATGAAAGAATACTCCTGAAGCATCCTTGCACATGCTCTTCAACCTCTTCAATAATTACTTCATATATTCACGCCAATTCCTTACCTAGCATTCCTGAGACACAGGTAAAGATTTTTAGCCTACTTTCGATTTTTGCAAAAAAAAAAAAAAAAGAAAGTAGACGTATGAGATCTACAATGGTGAAAAGTTGTCACGTCTCTGTGTGTGTGTTTGTGTGTATGTCTGTCCCCCTCAATCAATTCAATCAAGACGAAACCAAATTGAACAAAATTTGGTGCAGAAATAGCTCTAGCAAAGGACACCTCAGTGTCATGTTTTACACCACCGCCATCTTAACGAAAACGAAATGGCGGCCCTCCAAATGTTCAAATCTAAAATGAAATTACGACTTAACTATTCATCCGATCTCTAACAAATTTTGCAATCACATACAGTACCTTCATATGAACAACGTTTGATATCCGAACTACAAGGTCATCAGCCAATTATTTTCAAGATGGCAGCCGTGCGAATTATGCAGCATTATAGGCTTATCCGTAACTTATTATTTAACAAGACCTGGTTTCATCAGTGCAGCTTATCGTACAGAGGGTGGTTTAAGCCATCCTCAAGGAGGTGACCCGTTGGATATTGTAACTTTACATTTGAATATTATACTGTAGCAATGACCAATGATCAACCGGCCATGCCGTGCTAGCCATGCCATTCCCTTCAAGCGAATTCATCAAAATGGTGACTATAGTCTATATATGGCGACTATATTTCATTAGCTTAAAAATCTTTTATGGAATTTTCTGTACGAAATAATACGAGTATAATTTTAGTATATAATGGTATACGTATAATAATTATGACATAATATGCTAAATACATCATTCTTTCTGAGGCTTTATATGCTAGGGAGTAATACTAACGCTATTTATAACACTTTATAAGCAATGGACACATGCATCCGAGGGGTAGCGAGTTAGTTTGACACGCGGAGGACAGGGGTTCTGATCCATATGTGGTTGAATATTTTACTTGACTTTCTTAAATATTTATTGTTTTATGATCACTCTCACGTTAGGCATTAGTAGTGTGTGGGCCAAGGGATGCGTGTAGGAATCTTAAGTCAATGAATTAGCCTCTTTGTTATGGAAGCTTGCAATTAAAAGTCTGTGCAGTTCGTATTTGTTTCCCATTAGAAAATACCCACTATATGTAATTATATTCGCAATTATAGAACACCAAATATAATAAAACACAAATGAAAAGCCCATGTTTTACACCGACCCCATTGAGTTAAGAAGTCGATAACAGGCCTTGGAAGTAGCCTGCCGTAATGTTTGGAAATAAGGAGAATCTTCAGCATAGTATAACATAGGCCTATAGGTCTAAAACTGGGCTAGATGATCTCACTTTTCCGTCCCTTAAAACACAATCAATGAATCAACGTCTGTATTTCAACGAGCTACTACAACCAATATTCTGTTATACTCCTTGAGAAGGTCAATAAGTTATAAGTATACCCATACGTTTAGGAGAAAGTAGGATATATATTCTATACTGAACATCTTGTTTAATATTGTTCTTCTCATGTATTTTAGCCTACTTTCGATTTTTGCAAAAAATGAAAGTAGACTTATGAGATCAACACAGGGCGTAAAAAGTGTGTCTGTGTGTGTGTGTGTGTGTGTGTGTGTCTGTGTGTGTGTGAGTGTGTGTGTACTCTGAATGTCTGTCCCCCCCTATCAATTCGAACACGGTGAATGCGATATGAACGAAATTTGGTACAAAGGTAGCACTAGCAAAGGACACCTCAGTGTCATGTCTTATATCGCCGCTATCTTGACGGAAACGTAATGGCGGCCACACAAATGTTCAAAGCTTAAATCAAATTACGACTAACCTAATCATCCGATCTCTACCAAATGTTGCAACAACATACCTTTATGGGGGGAGCATCCTTTGACCAAACTAATAGGTCATCAGCGTAATAGTTTGCGGATGGCGGCCATCTTTGTGTGAAAATCGATTGCCCCTATTAATTCGAACACGGTGCAACCGAATGGAACGAAATCTGGTACAGAGGTAGTACTAACAAAAGGCACCTCAGTGTCATGTTTTATATCGCCGCCATCTTGACGGAAACGTAATGGCGGCCACACAAATGTTCAAAGCTTAAATCAAATTACGATTAACCTAATCATCCGATCTCTACCAAATTTTGCAACAACATACCTTTATAGAGGAAGCATCCTTTGACCAAATGAATAGGTCATTAGCCTAATATTTTGCAGATGGCGGCCATCTTTGTGTGAAAATCAATTCCCCCTATTAATTCAAACACGGTGAAACCGAATGGAACGAAATTTGGTACAGAGGTAGCACTAGCAAAGGGCATCTCAGTGTCATGTTTTATATCGCCGCCATATTGACAGAAACGTAATGGCGGCCACACAAATGTTCAAAGCTTAAGTTAAATTACGACTAACATAACCATCCGATCTCTACCAAACTTTGCAACAACATACCTTTATGGAGGAAGCATCCTTTGACCAATCTAATAGGTTATTAGCCTAATAGTTTGCGGATGGCGGCCATCTTTATATCAAAATTGATTCCCCCTATTAATTCGGACACGGTGGAATCGAATGGAACGAAATTTGGTACAGAGGTAGCACTAGCAAAGGGCACCTCAGTGTCATGTTTTATATCGCCGCCATCTTGATTGAAACGTAATGGCGGCCACACGAATGTTCAAAGCTTAAATCAAATTACGATTAACCTAATCATCCGATCTCTACCAAATTTTGCAACTACATACCTTTATGGAGGGAGCAAACAGGATAAGAACAAACCATGGTAGATGTGCAGATCTTCTCTACAAATGGGGATATATATCTTCACCAGAATGCAGTTGTGGTGATCCCAGGCAGACCATACGGCATATAGTGAATGACTGCCCGACGCATTCCTACAGTGGCAACTTCAGTGACTTTGTGGAAGCAGGCCCAGCTGTGATAGACTTTATTAACAACTTGAAAGTGAAACTGTAAATAATGTAAATACACATCTATTTTTGACTAATGTTGATATGTACAGCCAAACGCTAAATATGGAGGGAGCATCCTTTGACCAATCTAATAGGTCATTCGCCTAATAGTTTGCGGATAGCGGCCATCTTTGTGTCAAAATCGATTCCCCCTATTAATTCAAACACGGTGAAACCGAATGGAACGAAATTTGGTACAGAGATAGCACTAGCAAAGGGCATCTCCGTGTCAGGATTTATATCGCCGCCATATTGACAGAAACGTAATGGCAGCCACACAAATGTTTAAAGCTTAAATCAAATTACGACTAACATAACCATCCGATCTCTACCAAACTTTGCAACAACATACCTTTATGGAGGGAGCATCCTTTGACCAATCTAATAGGTCATTAGCCTAATAGTTTGCGGATGGCGGCCATCTTTATGTCAAAATTGATTCCCCCTATTAATTCGAACACGGTGGAACCGAATGAACGAAATTTGGTACAGAGGTAGCACTAGCAAAGGGCACCTCAGTGTCATGTTTTATATCGCCGCCATCTTGACAGAAACGTAATGGCGGCCACACAAATGTTCAAAGCTTAAATCAAATTACGATTAGCCTAATCATCCGATCTCTAGCAAATTTAGCAACAACATACCTTTATGGAGGGAGCATCCTTTGACCAAACTAATAGGTCATTAGCCTAATATTTTGCGGATGGCGGCCATCTTTGTGTGAAAATCGATTCCCTTTATCAATTCGAACAGGGTGGAACCGAAGGAACGAAATTTGGTACAGAGGTAGCACTAGCAAAGGGCACCTCAGTGTCATGTTTTATATCGCCGCCATCTTGACGGAAACGTAATCTAGGCCACCCAAATGTTAAAAGCTAAAATGTAATTACGACCAACCTAATAATCTAGTCTCTACCAAATTTTGCAACACCATATCTTTATGTGGGAAACATATTCTGACCAAACTGCAAGAACATCAGCCCAATAGTTTGCCAAGTATGTGTGCAAATCGATTCCCCCTATCAATTCAAACACGGTGAAACCGAATTGAACGAAATTTGATACAGAGGTAGCACTAGCAAAGGGCACCTCATATTCATGTTTAATATCCCTATAGCACGTTGTATTTCAACAAGCTACTACAACCAACATTCAATCATACTCCTTGAAAAGGACAAAGAGTTATAACAATACCCATGCATTTAGGAGAAAGTAGGCTATATGTTCTTTCCTGAACATCTTGTTTTATATTCTACCATCAAGGTTATTAGCCTACTTTCGATTTTTGCAAAAAATGAAAGTAGACTTATGAGATCAACACAGGGCGAAAAAAAAGTGTGTCTGTCTGTGTATGTGTGTGTATGTGTGTGTGTGAGTATGTGTGTGTGTGTGTGTGTGAGTGTGTGTACTCTGAATGTCTGTCCCCCCTATCAATTCGAACACGGTGAACGCGAATTGAACGAAATTTGGTACAAAGGTAGCACTAGCAAAGGACACCTCAGTGTCATGTTTTATATCGCCGCCATCTTGACGGAAACGTAATGGCGGCCACACAAATGTTCAAAGCTTAAATCAAATTACGATTAACCTAATCATCCGATCTCTACCAAATTTTGCAACAACATACCTTTATGGAGGGAGCATCCTTTGACCAAACTAATTGGTCATTAGCCTAATATTTTGCGGATGGTGGCCATCTTTGTGTGAAAATTTATTCCCCCTATCAATTCAAACACGGTGAAACCGAATGGAACGAAATTTAGTACAGAGGTAGCACTAGCAAAGGGCACCTCAGTGTCATGTTTTATATCACCACCATCTTGACGGAAACGTAATGGCAGCCACACAAATGTTCAAAGCTTAAATCAAATTACGACTAACCTAATCATCTGATCTCTACCAAATTTTGCAACAACATACCTTTATGGAGGAAGCATCCTTTGATTAAATTAATAGGTCATTAGCCTATAATTTGCGGATGGCGGCCATCTTTGTGTCAAAATCGATTCCCCCTATTAATTCTAACACGGTGAAACCGAATGGAACGAAATTTGGTACAGAGGTAGCACTATCAAAGGGCACCTCAGTGACATGTTTTATATCACCACCATCTTGACGGAAACGTAATGGCGGCCACACAAATGTTCAAAGCTTAAATAAAATTACGATTAACCTGATCATCCGACCTCTACCAAATTTTGTAACAACATACCTTTATGGAGGGAGCATCCTTTGACCAATCTAATAGGTCATTAGCCTAATATTTTGCGGATGGCGGCCATCTTTGTGTGAAAATCGATTCCCCCTATCAATTCGAACACGGTGAAACCGAATGGAACGAAATTTAGTACAGAGGTAGCACTAGCAAAGTGCACCTCAGTGTCATGTTTTATATCACCGCCATCTTGACGGAAACGTAATGGCGGCCACCCAAATGTTAAAAGCTAAAATGTAATTACGACCAACCTAATAATCTAGTCTCTACCAAATTTTGCAACAACATATCTTTATGTGGGAAGCATATTCTGACCAAACTGCAAGATCATCAGCCCAATAGTTTGCAGATGGTGGCCAAGTATGTGGGCAAAACGATTCCCCCTCTCAATTCAAACACGGTGAAACCGAATTGAACGAAATTTGGTACAGAGGTAGCACTAGCAAAGGGCACCTCAGTGTCATGATTTATATCGCCGCCATCTTGACGGAAACGGAATGACGGCCACCCAAATGTTAAAAGATTAAATCAAATTACGACCATCCTAATAATTTGATCTCTACCAGATTTTGCAACAACATGCCGTTTTGTGGGAAGCATCTTATGACTGACTACAAGGTCATCAGCCCAATAGTTTGCAAATAGCGGCCATGTATGTGTGCAAATCCATTCCCCATATCAATTCAAACACGGTGAAACCGAATTGAATGATTTTTTTTACAGAGGTAGCACTAGCAAAGGGCACCTCATATTCATGTTTAATATCCCTATAGCACGTTGTATTTCAACAAGCTACTACAACCAACATTCAATTATACTCCTTGAAAAGGACAAAGAGTTATAACAATACCCATGCATTTAGGAGAAAGTAGGCTATATGTTCTTTACTGAACATCTTGTTTTTTAAATCAAAAGTGTTCCCTATTTTTAAAAGGCTCTGCAGATTTTAATATCTTGACTTTATTTGTAATTTGTCTTCAAATTGTTTGTAGCTGCAGCAGGAAAACAACAAAAGATGTAATTGTGATGTGCGTGTTCACTGTACAATGTTGTTTAGCGAAGAATCCCTGCAAGATGGAAGGCCGAAAGCCAGACTATATACTTGCACTAATCGGCCAGCATGGGGAGATCTAAGTAACGTCCGGGATATCCCACCTACCTGAACACCCGCAGCGTACACATTATTGGGAAATAATTATTCTTTCATTAGTCTAATCGTAGTATAAGACAATCCTCAGCCTGTTTTCAGTTGACTGACCGGGTCAGGGAATGGAATAAATGAAGCCCACATCTAGTGGCGAGGATATGAACTGTGCCAGCTGCCGAAGCCTGTCACACTCCCTTGGGGCAATGATTAAATGTATGTCAGATGAAATGAAATGCGAGTGGAGACTGTTGTTGGAATGGAATTTGTGACAGGGAATACCGGAGTTCCCGGAGAAAAACCTGTCTGCCTCCGCTTTGTCCAGCACAAATCTCACATGGAGTGACCGGGATTTAAACCACGGACGCAGCGGTGAGAGGCCGGCGTGCTGCCGCCTAAGCCACGGAGGCTCTTCTAATCGTAGTAGAGATAATTGGAACTCGTTACCTGCCACAGTCTTACATATTGACGTGTTTAAGAGAAGACTGACTTTTTGTGTAAATTCCCCGATGTACTTACTAAAATTTCCAAATCGCGACTTATGTTTGATATTATTGTTGGTAATGGTCTGTAACGGGGAACTACCCCAATTTGTAAATTAATGATAAAAAAAACAAGATCAATGCTGGGATATATATTAGTGACGCAAGATCCTACATCCGACACTTCACTCGGCTTTTGATGCGTGGCAAAAGGAATCCGAAGCTTGCGAACTGACCGATATACAAACAAGACTGACAACGCTAAATAAGGAGCAGGATTTCAGAAAAATGAGGGGTCGCAGAGTTACATTATGATAGAGCGTACATTTTATAGGGGAGGACGGTCTGGGTAATTACTAGGGCCCGGATTTTTTTAAAATGCATATGCGCATATGCATATTTTGACATATTTTGAGGTTTAGTGCATATTCTAGACGTAACAGCATATTCCGGTATATATGTCTGAATTTAAGGACAATTACAAGAACTACTAAAACAAATCTGTTTTGTGCATCACTAGCTAGTTGCCTATATTATGTGCATCCCTCACTAATTGGTGTTTTCGACTCTCTGTGTAACGGCACTTTACTTTCACAACTGACAATGGCAACATATAGCTTAGGTATGGGTAGGCAGGCTGGCTGGACTTCCCGGAATTCCTTTCTCTACCACAGTAGATAATAATCTCAGGGGGTTGGGCAATTGGTCAGGACAGAAGTATCTTCAGTTCACTAGTTACGTTCCAGTTTAATGCCCTGCATCTCAAGTGTTAGTTTCTAAAAATGCCTAAGGAAAAGAGCAGGAGAAGAGATTTACTAAATCAGTGGGTGTCGGGTAATAGGGACTATTCAACAGATGGTGTCATCGTGTACTCTCAAGTTTGCTCAAAGGAAGTAAAATGTGAAAAGAAATTTCGGCTTGAACAGCATTCAAAAACAACTGCACATATTAAAGCAAAGGGGGAGAAGAACAGCACACCACAACAACTACTTCTTACGCAGGTAAAATCCTAAGTCCGCTATTCTTAATACATTTTCAAATGATCTTTGTAGGGCTTTCGTATGCAGCAACATTCCATGGAATAAATTAAACAATCCAGTTCTGCGATCATTTCTTGAGAAATATTGTGTAAATCAAAAAATACCAGATGAATCAACTCTTAGGAAAAATTACCTACCTCCGCTATATGAATCTACCCTGGAATTGATCCGTTCTGATATCGGAAGGAACTATGTCTGGATATCGGTGGATGAGACAACAGATTCATGTGGCCGTTACATAGCAAATTTCGTGGTTGGTAAATTACATCTAAACGAGCCCGGTAAGCCGCATCTTCTTCTTGTAAAGTACTAGAGAAAACCAACCATAGCACTATAGCAAGATTTGTAAATGACTCTCCGACTATTGTGGCCATCTGAAATTGAGGATAATTGTTGTAAAGTGCTTGCACTGCTCACAGATGCAGCTTCGTATATGTTGAAAGCAGCAAAGGCCCTCCAAGTATTTTATCCGAAACTCATACACGTAACCTGTTTAGCGCACGGATTACACCGCATTGCAGATGAAATACGCACACAGTTTCCAGCTGTTAGCAATTTAATTGGATGTGAGAAGAAGCTGTTTCTGAAAGCACCAGCTCGTGTCCAGTTCTACAAAGATTGTCTACCTAAAGTTCCTTTGCCAATTGAACCTGTCCTGACTAGGTGGGGGACATGGTTATCTGCAGTATCATTTTATCAGGAGAATTTTAATGAAGTGAAAGAAGTGGTTACAAAACTTGAAGATGAGCATATTGCGTGTGTCCGTGATGCAAAATTTGTGTTTGAAACCGCTACTGTTTATCAAGATGTGAATTTCATTCATGCACATTTTTCTAAACTTCCAAAAGCCATTGAGAGCTTAGAATCTCCATGAATCACTTGATCTCGTTGAGAAAGCTGCATCTTCATTGAATTCCGCTCCAGGCGAAATTGGAAAGAAGATTAAATGCAAGTTAGAAAAGGTGTTGAATTCGAACCCAGGACTGAAGAAGATTAAGTTAATTAGTCAATACTTGAGTGGAACTAGGGTATCCTTGCCAGATGTGTGCTCCGAAACTTTGGTGCCCGTGTATAAGTACTGTCCAATCACGTCAGTTGATGTAGAACGATCATTCTCAGCCTATAAACTCATTTTGACGGACAATAGACATAGTTTGTCTCCAGAAAACATTGAAAGACTACTAGTTACCTATTGTGATGCTTCTTTTTGCAACAAATGTATGTCTACCCCTGATTATTCCCGTTTTCCAACGGGGTCGGGGATGAGATGCGATGAAAGTCTTTGTGGCGATGGTTTTTAAGGCCGGATGCCCTTCCTGACGCCAACCTCATGAGAGGAGTTAATGAGAGATGAAATGAATGATGGTGAATGAAACTGGGCAAGGATGTGGAAGGAAGCGGCCGTGGCCTGTCAGAAGGCACCGTCCCAGCATTTGCCTGGTGTTGAAAATGGGAAACCACGGAAAACCATTTCAAGGACGGCCGACGGTGGGGCTCGAACCCACGCGTCTACCGAGTCAGCAGAAAGCTTGGCCCCATGACCTAATGCTGCGCTTTAGCCAGCATAGCCACTACTGTCGGTTCTTTTTGCAACAAATGATACCTGTAAATAGGTAAGTGAATAAAATTGCATGTTTTAAGTGCATATTTCATTATTTTCCGTGCATATATTCTAACTTTTTAGTGCATATTTGCATGCATATTTTCAGGTTTTTAGTGCATATAAATCCGGGCCCTAGTAATTACAGAAACAACAAACATGGGAAAACTTATTTAGGGAAATAAGAACATATTTCCTACTCAGGCTGCCTTCTCCCGATTAAACTCAGGAGATAGGCTTGAGCGAATGAAATGTAAATTCTGGAAACAGCGACCCCATATCCCAACGTGGTGGCGAGCCAAATGGCAGTTTGGTGGTGTGTGGCAAGAGGCCAGCAATCTGGCAGGCACCCCTGCAAACATATGTGAATATAGTGTAGACTTATTTAGGAACGGCTTCCTTCTTTAGCCCTAAACATTATTATACGTTCCTCATACTGTACGAGGGTGACAATGGCTTGGCCATGTTGCAACACCAAATCCCATGAGATCTCCGATGTTAAGCAACATTGGGCGTGGTCATAACGTAGATGGATGAGCATCGCCGAGGGAACACATGCTGTCGGCGGGGAAAGAATGAATTGTTGTTAATTGATTTACGGGGCTTGGGACATCGTGGTCATCAGCCACGTATAGTTGAGTGAGTGTTGAGCTTGTCGGATAACCCGTACTTCTGTAGTAGTGTGTGCAGCTGTAGTAGGGACAGGGATGGGTTAGGTGCCTCGGGACTATATCCCAGCATTTGCCTGGAGGTAGTGTAGGAAAACCTGGGGAAAAATCAAACTCAGGATAGCCACTGTCAGCGTCGAGATTCGAACATCCGATCTGCGACTTACTGAAGCTGCCCTCACGGCCATGGTGAATGCTTTAACGAGCACGGGTACGCTGCGGGAGTTATTCGAGCGGAAGGACATCAGAGAAAAGCTGGTATTCAGAAAGGTGTAAGGTAAGGCTGAAACTTATCACCCATACTTTTCAATCTATACATTGAACAAGCAATGAAAGAAATTTGAGAAAAATTGAAACTGGAGTAAAGATTCAAGGAGAATTAATTTCAACTCTGAGATTTGCTGATGACATCGTCATTTTGGCCGACACACCAGAGGATTTGAATGAGTTCTTAAATGGCATGGATTCTGTCTTGAGGAAAGAATTCATGATGAAAATTAATAAATGTAAAACAAAAGTATTGGAATGCAGTCGAAAGAAATCAGAAACCCCTATGGACATCAAATTGGCAGGTGAAACGTTAAAGGAAGTAGGTGACTTCTGTTACTTAGGAAGCAAAATAACCAGTGATGGACGAGGCAAAGAGGATATAAAAAGTAGGTTAACACAGGCAAGGAAAGCATTTCTACAGAAAAGGAATGAGTTGACATCGAATATAGATTTAGGTATTAGGAAGTCATTTTTGAAAGCCTTCGACTGGAGCGTGGCGCTCTATGGAAGTGAAACTTGGACTGTTGGAGCAGCAGTAAAGAGGAGAATAGAAGAGTTTGAAATGTGGTGTTACAGGAGAAATATGAAGATCAGATGGATAGATAGGGTTACGAATGAAGAGGTATTAAGAAGAGTGGGAGAGGAGAGATGTTTCTGGGAACTGCTAATGAAGAGAAGAGATAGGTTGGTAGGACACAATCTAAGACACCCAGAAATAGCAAACTTAGTTAGAGAAGGAAGGGCCGAGGATAAGAACAGTAGGGTTAGAACAAGGTTAGAATATGTTAAACAGATTACCTCTGATGTATGGTGTGGTAGCTATGCAGAGATGAAACGATTAGCTCAGGACAGGGAAGCATGGACAGCTGTATCAAACCAGCCGAAAGACTGAAGACTCAAAAACACACATGTTATTTTTTCCAGGAAGTAATTGTGATAAACATTTCCGCGTAATTTAATTCGGCACATTACCGTGTTGACCGACTGAAAAGCGATTCTGATATTAGGTGCACAGCAATGTGGGCCCTACAGTGTATCACTTGGGCCCCCGTCGTATTCTGATATTAGGTGCACAGCAATGTGGGCCCTACAGTGTATCACTTGGGCCCCCGTCGTATTGGACCACACATTCATATTAGCTTATGGCAGCCTATTCTTGTGGCCATGCGTTTCGTTGCCAGAGCGTAGTGGATCTTTGTTCTCAGGTGGCCTGGTTGCTGTTCCAAGAGAACTCCAGTTATTCCATATTTCCGGGGCGATTTTATAGGTCTATTAGCAGAGCTTTGATCTTTGTCCATGGCCACTTGCGTAACGCGTTCTAGTGCTAAGGCTAATAACCCCGATAGATCAAAGTTACAGTGAAAGCCGCAAATAGATCAAATCCAGGAATTGTGAACACTTCAATTTAGTGGAGGGTCGTTCCACAACTATCAGCATAAATGTTCCCCTTTCATAGACCATTCGCAAAATACAATATTCAATCAAGAGTCTCTGAAACGAAGCCGTTAAACAGGATATCTTAAGAATATTGGAAACATCTTTGTTACATTCAAACCTATGTCTGCAGTCACTGAATACTTTAAGCTAAATTAATTATTAAACTACATTACATTAAGAATAGCCCAGCAGGCCCAAATATTCCGCAGAGGAACAAACACTAAGAACAAAAGGCCCAGATATTAGGCCATGGCTGCTAATAACTAAACCAGGGCAGGCCTACCTACGCGAAACAACGTACCACTTGAGATGTAGATATTCACAAATGTTCCACTCTAATTTATCCATTCTATGCCCATATTTTGCCCGAACGATAAGGAAAATATGGATATAGGTATGTTGTTGTTGTTGTTGTTGTTTGAGATATCAGTCTTTTGACTAGTTTGATGCAGCTCTCCTTGTCCTGAGCTAATCGTTTCATCTCTACATAGTGAACCCGATGGGGTTATGCTGACTGGAATCGAACATGGTTCTCAGAGACTGTGATCTCAGTAAAAAGGTTCCACCAGGAAGCGAACCAGAGATCTACAGGGAGTTTCTTGGTAAAAACCCCTCGAAAGAAATGTATATTTAATCACTGGTGTGATTTTTGATGAAATGGCATTATTTATTAAAATAATGTAGGAAATAATGAGCAGATTATATCATTATAAGACGATTTGGTGTAAGCTATTGGGAGTTTGAAGCAGAGAGGAGGGCAGAGCTGACATTTACTAATCGGCCCAGAATTGTGGGTTGGTCCCAGTGGAGCCACGTCCATCTCTGTCACCCCATTATGTCGTCTGGAGCAGGGGAGAGGCCTGAATAATGACACAGTTATTCCCCGACGGAGAATAGATTTGGAGTAGGGGCGGTGAAATGCCCAGAAAAATCATTGATTACTCGTGATTGGAGTAACGAATCGAGATGAGAGTTGCACACAGGTGAATATCTTGGCAAGAAGATAATTTTAGAGTCTTTTACCTGCGAAATTGGTGCATATTTAGTGATGTGCGTAAGGACTGTAAAACGACCATTGTTCGCGGATGGATGTGGAGATGTTGTAGGGGATTTCCCGACTAGGTAGCGTCCCACGCCATGGAGAAAGGAATTAATATTAATTAATTGAACGAGCGATTCCTTTGCACACATATAGTTTTGGGACCTGTGAAGAGAGAGGAACACAATGATCATGGTTTGAAGACCTGAATCATGCTGTGAGAGGAGCGAAGATTACGCGGGAAGATGTTGCTCTACTTTCTGTGGAAATCCGATATAAGGGAGTAGACCCCAGGAGGAGCTCTCAGTTGAATCTCACTTGAAGCTCTGTTCTAACTCAGTCAAGCTCAGTCTAACTCAGTTGAACCTCACTTTGAAACTCACTCTGTTCTCACTTGAAACTCTGTTCTAACTCAGTTCTAGCTCACTTGAAACTCTGTTCTAACTCAGTCAAGCTCAGTCTAACTCAGTTGTCACGCAGTCTACATGCCGCCAAGCGCAGTTACAGCCAGTTATAGTTTTACTCAATTGTCAATTGTAGCACAATGGCAATAAGTTGCAATCAGTATGCAGCAAATATGCAGCAGTACGAGACAGCGTGTAAGCCGCAGACAGAAGTCTTCAAATAAGCTACGTGCAGTCTTCGAGTGAAACTTCAGTCAGCTACAGCCAGGTTGAAGCAAGTTCGTCAAGGCAAAACGCATGACGATTCTATTCATCAAGACGCCGAACAAAGACGGGTATGTGTAAAAGAAACAGTAAATACGCTTGTATGAATAATAGTCGTGATACAGGCATAATCAGCAGCACGAACTATGACGTGTTCAGTTACGAAGCACCGTATAGACTAACGGTAACACTATTGTATATAATTATTTGTGAAAGTGTTGAACTTTATTAAGCGCAGTGTGTATAGTATTAACTAATCGTATATGTGTAACTACGATAGAATGCGCGAAAGAAACTTTACTAAGTGTTTGGTATTGCCATGAGAATACCAGATGTTAACGCTCATGTTTGGGAGCCAGCGTATTGATGTAACACAGGACGCTCACTGTAGGAGTAATGATCGTCATAAAACTGTTGGAGAGTTCCGAGAGCAGATAACCAGACTTTCAATCAGGAGTTGGTAACGTAAGATGCCGTCGACACCTGCAATTTCGATCTCTGCTAGGGAATTTCAGCATTGAAGTGTGTATAAGTGACGAGTGTTCAGTGTAATGTATATGTAAAAATATCATTTAAAGTAGTGTTTGATGAAGTGTTTCACATGTTTGGGGAGTGATAACTTCCTGAAAGGTATGCAACGTGTCGTGTTGGTGATAGAAATTATGTGTAATCAAATGTGTGTAAACAAGAGAAATATGTCGCGTTAAACCCATTATGGCGGGCGACATGGAAGAATATGATTGGTCGGAGCCACCTTAGATGCCTATAGAGATGTAAGTACCCCACAAATTATGGTTATGATCATGTAGAAGTATGGACCGATGCATGTCTGTGATTCCGTAAAGATATTGTGAATTCCTTATAGATGCCAGTAAAAGTCAGTTAGGAGGCTGATCCTCCATGTTTAATCAGTAATGAGTTGATTTTGATAGAGTTGAAATGTTGATTTGTATCATTAAGTGGAGTAATTATTCCCACTATGAATTAAGAATGGCAATCAGTTATGTAAATGCAACGAACGCGATTGTTCGAGTTTAAAACGTCTAGCTATGTCGGAAATTTGGTAATTTATGTGAGAATAATAATAAATGATGATTTTGGTCATTTATGTCAATGAGATATATAATAATAATAATAAATGATGATTTTGGTCATTTATGTCAATGAGATATATAATAATAATAATAAATAATGATTTTGGTCATTTATGTCAGTGAGAAATGATGATAATAATAATAATGGTTATTAAGAGTATGAATGAACACATCAGGAAACAAATAAATTGTTGTAAGCGAGAATTATTAACGCTAAGTGCAAGACTTATCAATCTAAGCAGGAAGATGTTACAATGAGATTACATTTCAGTAATTATGGAAAGAAGTTTTATATCAGAATATTGCATATATTCGGTAATGATACCAGTAATGAAAGAGCTTTTATTGAATTGAATTTGCAACTTAATTGAGAAGCTTATAGAGTAAATGTTAGATTTCTCTTAATATTAGAGGTCGGAATGTCGTAGCATGGAGCATTAGGGGCCAGATAGTCTATTCTACGTATGAATTCTCCTATGTCGTGGACATTGTTGGAGATATTATCTATTCCAGAGTTGTAGTGATGGACCCTAACTCTGAAGAAAGGATTGAAATGTGTTCCGGATTGGAATCTTTATAAGAGCCGAGGAAACAGGGACACCTCGCAGCTCCATGATTTCCCGAGAACTTATAGATGAGTTATGTACGCTCGTGGGCAGCGAAAACTCATGGCGACAGTGGTTTTGTGCGCCTATATTATACTTGAGACATCGGTCAACCGCCAGGCTCATGCATTACGAACCCCGAACCTTCATGTTGAATGGACCCATGTGAGGCCATTAATTAATCATTATCCTCGACGTAGGAATAATTACAAAAGCTCATTCAATACCTGTTGGCATAATAGTCAATTAAGATCCTTTGGGAACATGTGTGTCGCTCAGGACACAGTATTTTGTCTTGTAAATCTCCACTGCTTAGAGAGAGGGAAGCTTTCAAACTTTTAGAAAGGTCGAGATAATTGGTGAAACGACCCATTCCACTTTCTATTGTGTAGCGATTTCCTTAGCCGAGGGTCGGAGCCAACCACCCGGACCGCTCAGGCAAGTAAAAGAGGGAAGAGTCTAGACCTTGTTGAAATGACATATAATGCAAGATTGTTATGTTGAGTATTATAGCCATGTGGTTTGTGAACACATGGATAATTATAGTTAATCCTGATGGTTCATTAATTTAGCTATCTGACGAATAGTTACATGATATATTTGTACTGTCACTGGAACCAAGTCATGTAGTTGGTGACTAGATGCCAATCGCCATGAGCGCGAGGTAGTCTATCGTACAATCCGACATAAGCTATAACGTAACGTTTTATCTAGGAATCACAGACAGCATGCGGTGAAACCATATAATTGGAGGATGTGTAGGGGGTAGCTTACATAATTATGGAGTTGCACGTTGATTTTGGTGCAACGTCCAAATAGGTAAATGCATGCAAAGCATTTCATTGGTGAGAAGAAAAATATTAAAACACGCACGGCACACATAATTGTTTAACATAAAGAGGTTTAAGGAATAATCCTTGTTGTAATATTAAAGAAGTCACATTGTATGACTGTTATGTTAATGTACAGTTTGTTTTGAAGTCGTAGGTGCATCAGCGCACTAGTATATCCTTGTGAAGTTCACAGAAGGGTAAAGCATTATGGCTAGGTATGACTTTGTTGTGATTTCATATTTGTTTACTTGTGGATTGTGGAAGTAAAATTTTGTTTGCTTTTATTTTGTGCTTTTTGGGTATTGTTTTGTGTTTGAAGCCATGATTTATTTCAATGAATTAAAGTTTTAGAATAGAGTTGTGCTTTATCATTGTAGAGTTGATACCTTTGCCTCAAATCCAAAATATGCACTGCAAAATTGGGGTTACCGTACACGCCTGAGAGCTGATGCTAGTTGGAGGCAGATGCATATTATCCAACGAGATTACTCACATGGGTACATGGGAATTGATGTCCTATACTGTGATTTGAGCTAAAGGTACGACTAAAGTTGGTCAGATTTAATGCACACAACTCTATTAAAGTAAGAATTAACGAAGTAGGGTGTGACCGCTCCTAATCCATAGCTAAGTTCCGATACGTATATATAAATTTTGATAGATTGTGCATATCGCTATTCATTTACCATGACGCCCATTTGTGGAGTCTATGGTAGTAAAAGCTCTATTAATTTATCATGGCGCCCAACGTGGGGCTTTCGGCAGTAAAAACCACTCCCTGAACAGTTTTTATAGTAAATTAAAATACGGCCGATGTCCTACTAATACTAGTACCACGACACATATTAATTTATCATGGCGCCAGAATACGTGGAGCTTATGGGATTTAGGGAAAACCCATAGATTTTTATGGTATTCCATGGGGAAAACCATAGTAATTGTTTTGCCTCAAACTGTGTTTGAGTGATTGTTGAATTCAGTAGGCTTTTGAGGTAACGCAGAATCTCTCTATTGAGAAGAGAATGGCCTAAGGGTACTAGCGTTACATACCCAATCCACAATCTACTATAATATTATCAGGTTTTGTACGACTTCACAATATGTGTGCAGTGTTTGATGTTTCTCTTCGAAAGGTATCCACATATTTTTCCAGGAAGCCTGCCTGCATATTTAAGTGTGTTATTGTAAAATGTCAGGTACGGAGGAGATCTTGCAAGTTATTGCAGGACTGAAACAACATTTTGATGCTGTTCATGAGCAGAGTAAACTGGAAACCAAGGCGTTCCAGGATAGTATAAATGCTCGTTTAGATGCCAATCAGGTTGCAATGAACAATAACCAGATTGAATTAAACAACCGTTTAGAGGCAAATAAGGTTGAATATAAAGATGAATTAAACAATAAGTTAGGTCAAATGCAAGAAGTCATTAAGACCGAAGTAACAGATACTGTTGTAAGCATTGTATCGGAAATGCAGGTAAATACTGACAAACGTTTCGAGGCCATAGAAGCCAAACTTGAGGGTAATTTGCAAGCGTGTAGGCATGCTCAGGAGCAAACCAACAGTAAATTAGAGGCGTTGTCTAACGATATTAAGGATATTCAGATCCAAAATGAGGCGAATCTCGAACGCCAAGCGAAACAGTTCGCAGAGTTTACGAAAACAGTAGACCAGAGATTAGAGGAGAACGACTCCAAATGGGACCAGAAATTGAAAAGCTACGCTAGAGCAATTAACGGTGACCTCAAGAAACAGGACCAGAATATATTAGGTCAATGCCAGGAAATAGGCGAAATTAAGGCTATCGCTCAGGAAAGTAAGGAGCTGGTAGGCAACGTGAAAGGTCAGATGGGTAAAGTTCATAAAGAACTGGACCAAGTGCAAAGCGACATTGTCATAGTCAATAAAAGACAAGAGGAAAATAGAGGCGAGATCACCAAGGTCCGGAATGAATTGTCTAAAGTCAATGGACACATTCAAGATGAAATTAAAGGTCTGAGAGAAGAACTCGAAATAAGAGAAGGCCAGAAAACAGAGGCAAGCGACAAGACCCTTGCTCAAATTAAAGAGGACGTAGAGGATGAAATATCCCATATCAAACAAAGTCTGAAAGAAGACAAGGTGAAAATTTTTCAAGTAGCCGAGGAAAACCGAGATAGGCTTACGAGAATAGAAAAAGAAGTCATTACTCGCCTAGAAAGAGCAGAAATGCGCCATAACCAAATGGAGACTAGGATAATAGCACAGGAGGAGACACTTCTGAAGTATCCTAAGTCAAGTGAAGGCAGCATAGAGGATATAAGAAAAACAAGGTGGGCAGACCTAGAAACCCAACCTATAAGCAGAAATGCTACAGGCGCAGGAGAAAGTCCTTACATGACGCCAGGTGTACCAATTGCGGCATCGACGCCACATGAAAACGCGATGCACACCCAGGTGATAAACGTCATTAGGGCAAGCGAAGAAAAACCTAGGAAGTTCTCAGGTAGTCACTGTAGTATGACACCAAAATATTGGTTAAAGGAAGTGACTGAATATCTCAATGATGCACGAATACCGCAGGAGCGTAGGCTACGTGCTATAGAGAAGTTAACAGAGGGGGAGTGCGCATTATGGTTTCGCAGCTTCCGTTACACTTTTGATACTGTTGAGGAATTCCGCGAGGCATTCTTGAAGAGATATTGGGACGCCGCGACTCAACAGAATTTACGGCTGGATTTGTATGCCAAAAAGTACAGCACGAACAACCCGACGAAGTACGCAGAATTCTTCATATCGCAGATGTGTCGTTTTAAAGAGCTGGATCAAAAACCTAGTGAACTGGAGCTATGCATTGCTATCGCCAAACAGCTTCCATACGAGATCCAAAGGCTACTAATCTCGGCTAATGCGAAAACTGCTATGGAAATGGAGACAGTTCTAAGGCAACTGGACCTCACCACAGCAAATACTATGCGTCAGAGTCGAACCGTGGAACAAGTCCACGTGACCAACACACAGACTGACCAACAGCAAGCTCCAAGGAACAACAAGGCCACGAGCACAGAAACTTTAGATTCCTATGGACGGAAATGGGAACAGGAACCCAGAAAATGGCAGTCAAGGTACAAAGGAAATGCTAATAAAGCAGGAAGAGGTCGAAGTTCGTGGAATAAACACAATAACAGGGGCAAACCGTACCATAACAATGGAGGTAATAATGGCCAGGAAGGCAATAATAGAAATTGGAGACCCCAAGAGAGAAGAAATAACTTCGATGACGAGGCAGAAGAGCGATATCATGCTTCTTTGCGATACCTCGAAGAAAGGGGAGATGAGCCCCAGAAATCACAAGTCCGCTGGCAAGAAGTCATGCAGAACAGGACATCGCCAGACAGATATGGAGATGGAGCTAAGAGTTTGGAACTACAGCGCAGCGAACAGGAGAGAAGGAACTCCAAAGGGGCGGGCGCTGAAGAAAAAAAAAACGCCAAAATTAGAAGAGCTCGAGACTGATGGATGGAAGTCTATTAACATCATCAATTGGATAGCCAAACCAGAAGAATTGATTGAGGATACAGGAGGACCACAGGTCATGGTCAAGAGAGAATTGCCTATTATAATTGTGAGAGTGGCAGGATTAAAAGTCAGAAGTCTGCTAGACACAGGATCAACAGTGAGCCTGATGACACAAGCTCTATATAATGAAATAGCCCGGAGAGAGAACATTTTGAAGATACCGATCTCCAGTGTCAAAATTAAAGGGGTAATTCCAGACAGAACAATGATATGTAAATACCAGGTATTCCTAGATTTACAGATAGGAGGCTCTATTTTCTCACAGAGTTTTCTGTTAGTGAACAAACTACCTTATAACCTACTTATTGGGGCAGAGTTTATAAGGGAATACAGAGTGATAATTGACCTAGCACAGGACAGGGTTATGTTCCAGGTGAATGAAGAAGCTGAAGGCTTAGAGGTCGCACTCAATGAAATTGAACCAGGATCCAGTGAACAAGTATGGCATACATACAGAGATGTGGCTGATGAAGAAGTGTTAGCTATTGAGCAGTTAGAAGCGGAGCTCAAAACACTAGCCACAGACTTGGAAAAAGATCTGGAACCCAAATTGGAAGACTACATTTCGGAGAAGCTAGAAGAAGCGAAAATTGGGCTAAAAGAGAAGGAAAATTTAAAGCAGTTATTGCTGGAACAGAAGGAAGTCTTTGATTCGAGACCTGGTCGGATAAAGAACTTCACTTATGCTTTTCAAGTCAGTGATTGGACACCATTTAGGCAGAAACCCTACCCTATAGCTGAAAAGCATTATGCTAAAGTGAAAGAGGCAATTCAGGAGATGTTGGAGGCCGGCGTTATTGAGAAAACACCTACGCCTTATGTAAGTCCATTGGTAATTGTACCAAAGACAGACGGATCTGTCAGAGTCTGCTTGGACCTGAGACGCTTAAATTTGAGAGTTATTCCGGAATTTGACCAAGTGCCACCTATTAAAGAGATCCTCAGGAAGTTTAAAGGAAAAACTATATTCTCAAACTTGGATATCACATCCAGTTTCCACCATCTTGAATTAGAGAAGAAAACTAGTCTGTTGACAGGATTTATGTTTGATCAACATACATTCACATTTTTAAGGCTACCTTTTGGGTTGAAAACAGCTGGTTCAGCCCTGATAAGAGCGTTAGATCGCAATCTATCAGATGAAGTTAAAGAGAGTACCATCAGATATGTAGACGACATTCTACTCACATCAGAATCTCTGGAGGAGCACATGAGAGACCTGAAGAAGTTGCTAGATGACCTTCGAGAGGCTAACTTTAAGGTCAATATCAAGAAATCGCACTTCTGTCAGAGGGAAGTTAAATTCCTAGGGCATGTTATTGATGCAAATGGAGTGAAGCCTAATCCAGATAAATTGGAGATAATTCGGAATTTCCCTCGACCCACGAAAGTTAAGCACGTCCGACAGTATTTGGGAGTAATTGGATTCTTTTCGAACCACTGCCCAAACTATACTGCGACAGTAGCACCACTGCAGGACCTATTGAAGAAAGGCGGCAGATGGAATTGGACGGAGCAATGTCAGGAAGCATTCGTGAGGTCAAAACAAATGCTTTTGGAATATGTGAAACTGGGATACCCAGATTATACCCAGAAGTTCATCATACAGACGGATGCATCACTTATTGGGATTGGAGCGATGCTATTCCAGGAAAATGTTGACCAGCCTGAGAAGAAAGTTTTTATCGCCTTTATCAGCAGAAGACTGAGAGCCCATGAGAAAAATTACACGATCACAGAGATAGAATTGCTCGCAATTTTGTACGCGTTGCAATCGTGGCACAAACTCGTGTACGGCTTCAGAATAGTTCTGAGAACAGACCATAAAGCTTTAACATTTTTGTTAAAGACAGATTTGTCTAGTCAGAGATTGACAAGATGGTCCCTGTATATCCAGCAATTTAATGTGGAAATAGAATACTGTCCAGGGAAAGAGAATGTAATACCGGACATATTAAGTCGTTACCCTAGAGAAGAAGAAGTACTAGCGGTCCAGATTGAGAATCGAGATCAGAAGACGTTGGATGACTTAAGGAACATTACCAACCTACAACGCGAAGACCCATGGTTGAAGATGATAATCGATTACTTCGAGGGACGCTTAGCAAGGGGAACCGCGATATACAGAGAGGCGGAGGCATTGGCAACAGATTATGTATGGTATAATCAGATATTACACAGGTGGGACGATGTGGATCACACACGTCAAAGGATTGTAATTCCTGCATCTTTGCAGAGGAGATTAGTATGGCTAGCCCACAGAGCATTTGGCCATCCGGGGATTGATAAAATCTGTGCTCTGTTGAAGGAAGCATTTACTTGGCCAAAATTGAGAGAAACGGTGAGAAATGCTATTAGAACATGTGATCTTTGCCAAAGGGTAAAGCCGAATCCCTTTTTAATGAGGCAACGACCTATCCCGTTGTTACCAGAGAAGCCAAGGCAGCTATTGAGTATCGACAACTTTGGACCATTGCCTAGAGCACGTAGAGGCAATAGACACATTTTTTGTAGCCATGGATGTATTTTCGAAAATGGTGGTGTTGTGCCCCATTCAAAAGACAAGTTCAAAACAGGTCTTGAAGCGCCTGAAAGAGAGAGTTATTCCGATTCTTGGGAAGCCGGATAACATTCTCTCGGACCACGGAAGTTGCTTTACTAGTGCAGAATTTCGTCGAGAACTGGAAACTCTAGGAATTAGGCAGATTTTATCTACCATTCGCCATCCTGAGGCAAGTCCCGTTGAAAGAGTAATGAGAGAGATCCAGAAATACATGAAGATCTACTGTTCTGAAGCGAATTGGCGTTGGATTGAATTTCTAGAAGTCATTGAATACTGTATAAATAATACTGTACATGGGGCGACAGGTCAGGTTCCCGTTACTCTACATCTGGATCAGAGACCAGAGAGACCGTGGAATGGTGTTATTCCATTACCTGTAGACGCACAGCCCGGTAGAGAATTGAGGATCCAACGAACCTTTGAATATCTCAAAACACAGGCGGAGAGACGTCAGAGAAGGAATCGTGCGAAGAGGTATCATAAACCGCTTCTCGTGGGACAGAAAGTTTTAATTAAGAAACCCGCCAGTTCAGATCCAGAGGCACGGAAGTATAAAAAGTTTAATTTTTCTTACCACGGCCCGTTCGAGGTGATAAGAGACCTCCAGAACAATGCATACAGGTTAAGGCATTTAGAGAATGGAAACGAGGTCGTTATGAACATAGCCAACTTAAAAATTTATTACTCGCCAGAAGAATTCGATGAACCAGAAGAAGAATTAGTAACACACACCCAACTCAACGTGGAGAGCGGAGGCAGCCAAGCAGGCAGACCTGAATGTTGGAACGGCGAGACGGGACAAGAAACAGACAGTTTACCCAGTGTAAGCGGAGAGCAGAAAGAATGCCAGTGTTTGCGAGAATTCTATGAAGAAATGGTCAGAGTAGCCAGAGAGGTTGAGGCTGTAAACGCGACCCTTCGCAGGGAGAATAGACAGCTCAGAAACAAGGCCGAGTGTGGAAGGGGGAACACTACTAACCCACTCGCAGCCAGACAAGGTGAAGGACCCCAGACGTAAACACAGACGGTGGTCGACAGTCAGCTGGTTACTTATATAAGCCACTTGCATTGGACTTTTATAAGTTTTGCAAGGGGAACATGAACCCGATGGGGTTATGCTGACTGGAATCGAACATGGTTCTCAGAGACTGTGATCTCAGTAAAAAGGTTCCACCAGGAAGCGAACCAGAGATCTACAGGGAGTTTCTTGGTAAAAACCCCTCGAAAGAAATGTATATTTAATCACTGGTGTGATTTTTGATGAAATGGCATTATTTATTAAAATAATGTAGGAAATAATGAGCAGATTATATCATTATAAGACGATTTGGTGTAAGCTATTGGGAGTTTGAAGCAGAGAGGAGGGCAGAGCTGACATTTACTAATCGGCCCAGAATTGTGGGTTGGTCCCAGTGGAGCCACGTCCATCTCTGTCACCCCATTATGTCGTCTGGAGCAGGGGAGAGGCCTGAATAATGACACAGTTATTCCCCGACGGAGAATAGATTTGGAGTAGGGGCGGTGAAATGCCCAGAAAAATCATTGATTACTCGTGATTGGAGTAACGAATCGAGATGAGAGTTGCACACAGGTGAATATCTTGGCAAGAAGATAATTTTAGAGTCTTTTACCTGCGAAATTGGTGCATATTTAGTGATGTGCGTAAGGACTGTAAAACGACCATTGTTCGCGGATGGATGTGGAGATGTTGTAGGGGATTTCCCGACTAGGTAGCGTCCCACGCCATGGAGAAAGGAATTAATATTAATTAATTGAACGAGCGATTCCTTTGCACACATATAGTTTTGGGACCTGTGAAGAGAGAGGAACACAATGATCATGGTTTGAAGACCTGAATCATGCTGTGAGAGGAGCGAAGATTACGCGGGAAGATGTTGCTCTACTTTCTGTGGAAATCCGATATAAGGGAGTAGACCCCAGGAGGAGCTCTCAGTTGAATCTCACTTGAAGCTCTGTTCTAACTCAGTCAAGCTCAGTCTAACTCAGTTGAACCTCACTTTGAAACTCACTCTGTTCTCACTTGAAACTCTGTTCTAACTCAGTTCTAGCTCACTTGAAACTCTGTTCTAACTCAGTCAAGCTCAGTCTAACTCAGTTGTCACGCAGTCTACATGCCGCCAAGCGCAGTTACAGCCAGTTATAGTTTTACTCAATTGTCAATTGTAGCACAATGGCAATAAGTTGCAATCAGTATGCAGCAAATATGCAGCAGTACGAGACAGCGTGTAAGCCGCAGACAGAAGTCTTCAAATAAGCTACGTGCAGTCTTCGAGTGAAACTTCAGTCAGCTACAGCCAGGTTGAAGCAAGTTCGTCAAGGCAAAACGCATGACGATTCTATTCATCAAGACGCCGAACAAAGACGGGTATGTGTAAAAGAAACAGTAAATACGCTTGTATGAATAATAGTCGTGATACAGGCATAATCAGCAGCACGAACTATGACGTGTTCAGTTACGAAGCACCGTATAGACTAACGGTAACACTATTGTATATAATTATTTGTGAAAGTGTTGAACTTTATTAAGCGCAGTGTGTATAGTATTAACTAATCGTATATGTGTAACTACGATAGAATGCGCGAAAGAAACTTTACTAAGTGTTTGGTATTGCCATGAGAATACCAGATGTTAACGCTCATGTTTGGGAGCCAGCGTATTGATGTAACACAGGACGCTCACTGTAGGAGTAATGATCGTCATAAAACTGTTGGAGAGTTCCGAGAGCAGATAACCAGACTTTCAATCAGGAGTTGGTAACGTAAGATGCCGTCGACACCTGCAATTTCGATCTCTGCTAGGGAATTTCAGCATTGAAGTGTGTATAAGTGACGAGTGTTCAGTGTAATGTATATGTAAAAATATCATTTAAAGTAGTGTTTGATGAAGTGTTTCACATGTTTGGGGAGTGATAACTTCCTGAAAGGTATGCAACGTGTCGTGTTGGTGATAGAAATTATGTGTAATCAAATGTGTGTAAACAAGAGAAATATGTCGCGTTAAACCCATTATGGCGGGCGACATGGAAGAATATGATTGGTCGGAGCCACCTTAGATGCCTATAGAGATGTAAGTACCCCACAAATTATGGTTATGATCATGTAGAAGTATGGACCGATGCATGTCTGTGATTCCGTAAAGATATTGTGAATTCCTTATAGATGCCAGTAAAAGTCAGTTAGGAGGCTGATCCTCCATGTTTAATCAGTAATGAGTTGATTTTGATAGAGTTGAAATGTTGATTTGTATCATTAAGTGGAGTAATTATTCCCACTATGAATTAAGAATGGCAATCAGTTATGTAAATGCAACGAACGCGATTGTTCGAGTTTAAAACGTCTAGCTATGTCGGAAATTTGGTAATTTATGTGAGAATAATAATAAATGATGATTTTGGTCATTTATGTCAATGAGATATATAATAATAATAATAAATGATGATTTTGGTCATTTATGTCAATGAGATATATAATAATAATAATAAATAATGATTTTGGTCATTTATGTCAGTGAGAAATGATGATAATAATAATAATGGTTATTAAGAGTATGAATGAACACATCAGGAAACAAATAAATTGTTGTAAGCGAGAATTATTAACGCTAAGTGCAAGACTTATCAATCTAAGCAGGAAGATGTTACAATGAGATTACATTTCAGTAATTATGGAAAGAAGTTTTATATCAGAATATTGCATATATTCGGTAATGATACCAGTAATGAAAGAGCTTTTATTGAATTGAATTTGCAACTTAATTGAGAAGCTTATAGAGTAAATGTTAGATTTCTCTTAATATTAGAGGTCGGAATGTCGTAGCATGGAGCATTAGGGGCCAGATAGTCTATTCTACGTATGAATTCTCCTATGTCGTGGACATTGTTGGAGATATTATCTATTCCAGAGTTGTAGTGATGGACCCTAACTCTGAAGAAAGGATTGAAATGTGTTCCGGATTGGAATCTTTATAAGAGCCGAGGAAACAGGGACACCTCGCAGCTCCATGATTTCCCGAGAACTTATAGATGAGTTATGTACGCTCGTGGGCAGCGAAAACTCATGGCGACAGTGGTTTTGTGCGCCTATATTATACTTGAGACATCGGTCAACCGCCAGGCTCATGCATTACGAACCCCGAACCTTCATGTTGAATGGACCCATGTGAGGCCATTAATTAATCATTATCCTCGACGTAGGAATAATTACAAAAGCTCATTCAATACCTGTTGGCATAATAGTCAATTAAGATCCTTTGGGAACATGTGTGTCGCTCAGGACACAGTATTTTGTCTTGTAAATCTCCACTGCTTAGAGAGAGGGAAGCTTTCAAACTTTTAGAAAGGTCGAGATAATTGGTGAAACGACCCATTCCACTTTCTATTGTGTAGCGATTTCCTTAGCCGAGGGTCGGAGCCAACCACCCGGACCGCTCAGGCAAGTAAAAGAGGGAAGAGTCTAGACCTTGTTGAAATGACATATAATGCAAGATTGTTATGTTGAGTATTATAGCCATGTGGTTTGTGAACACATGGATAATTATAGTTAATCCTGATGGTTCATTAATTTAGCTATCTGACGAATAGTTACATGATATATTTGTACTGTCACTGGAACCAAGTCATGTAGTTGGTGACTAGATGCCAATCGCCATGAGCGCGAGGTAGTCTATCGTACAATCCGACATAAGCTATAACGTAACGTTTTATCTAGGAATCACAGACAGCATGCGGTGAAACCATATAATTGGAGGATGTGTAGGGGGTAGCTTACATAATTATGGAGTTGCACGTTGATTTTGGTGCAACGTCCAAATAGGTAAATGCATGCAAAGCATTTCATTGGTGAGAAGAAAAATATTAAAACACGCACGGCACACATAATTGTTTAACATAAAGAGGTTTAAGGAATAATCCTTGTTGTAATATTAAAGAAGTCACATTGTATGACTGTTATGTTAATGTACAGTTTGTTTTGAAGTCGTAGGTGCATCAGCGCACTAGTATATCCTTGTGAAGTTCACAGAAGGGTAAAGCATTATGGCTAGGTATGACTTTGTTGTGATTTCATATTTGTTTACTTGTGGATTGTGGAAGTAAAATTTTGTTTGCTTTTATTTTGTGCTTTTTGGGTATTGTTTTGTGTTTGAAGCCATGATTTATTTCAATGAATTAAAGTTTTAGAATAGAGTTGTGCTTTATCATTGTAGAGTTGATACCTTTGCCTCAAATCCAAAATATGCACTGCAAAATTGGGGTTACCGTACACGCCTGAGAGCTGATGCTAGTTGGAGGCAGATGCATATTATCCAACGAGATTACTCACATGGGTACAATAGCTAGAGCCCGAAGCACAAGTCTCTGCCGCGACGCAGTAACGAATTTTAGTTCCTTCACGCCTGCTTTGTAACACGTATCACGTCCTGCCTCCTTAAGTCTCAGTGTAGCAACATAATTTATTCTCTGCTTGGACTTGAACGTGGGAACATAATGCTAACCCTATGGAGGGAGAGCTTCGCGCACCCACCTCGTCATACGCTGCCGAAGTGACGCGCCTAGCAACCGCGTGGGCGCAGCCACATTGGACCCAAACAACTGGTTGCTAGGTTTTTTATACATAGGAAGCTGCATTAACGCTGCGCAGCGTCTTGAATTTTGTGGATAAAAATATGTAATAAGCGTGAAATAAGGCAAACGCCTCCCGTGAAGATCATCTACAGTGTTGGAGCTACAAAATAGAAGTGAAATTTTATGGATAAAGTACGAGAATGTTGCGAGATAGTATGAATAAAGTTGGCCTCACTCCTGAGGCAAGAATTGCATGGCGGGTACTACAAATTATAAGTATTTATCATTTAGTAGATAGAGTATATCTAATATAGAGACATATTTAGGACATATATGTCACATAAAGGGTTTTGGTTCATGTGGGGAGTGTAGTTGTAATTAAATATGGTTTGTACTATAAGTATTATAAACGACAACCTACATAACCTTACAGCTGATTCACTAACACCAATAAATTTGATCCTACAACATTTCTGAGTGGTGATTCTTCACTTAATTTATTTAAGCAGTGAATTGTGTTTCCAAATAACAATTAGGCCTATCCCAGACTAAATATTTATGCCTAAATATTTAATTTTTGCACTTTCAGAAAGCAATTATCATGTAGACCTACCAGTAGCCTAGGCCTACACCCTGCAACAAAGTTACAGTACCGTATAGTGACATTATTCAAGCCAATGAATACTGCTTATTTCTGAAGTGATGGAGTGGCAAGTCTTGTTGTGATTGTTGTGATTATATTTAGAGCTAGGATAGGAAAAGTGCCCCATTATTTAGAATGAGGTAGGACGATAGGCCTTAATTGTAGACTTCTCTAACCTGTTAGTGAGCATACAGGTTAGGCTTTGATAATTTGATTCGTTTTCAGACAAACGCGGCGTTGTGGTAAACACACAAATTGTATTGAAATGCAGTCTTTGTTTCTTCTATAGCTGTTGATGAGATTTGGCCTAAACTCTCATCCAAATATTTTAAACCTATGCATTGATAGACCTTAAGTTCATTTTATTCGTCACTTACTGGTAGGGCCTACGGTACTTTATTTTCCGTAGTATTGGTCATTCATACGGGACGTGATTCACAATATCCAGAAATGTTATATTTTCATGTTTTCACTTTAAGGTAAATATCGTAGGCCACATCTCTACGACTTATGTTCTAAGACTTAATGTGCATCTCGTACGCAATATTTTACAACTTTACTGGACAACTATGTTAAATTACTGTGGAAAATATACTTTTCTATGCTTTCTTGCCTCTGGACATCCATGCATGTACAGTTTTATACGATACAAATAGGAAATAATGACGGCTTAAAGACGAAGCAAGCTACAAGCGAGCCATGTTGTATTGCTCCAGTTGCTTAGCAACGGAGTGGAAGTGACGTTGACTTCGGCAGCGTATTGTGCATGACTCGTGCACTCTGCAGCAGCTAGGGACGAGTGTTTAACCGAGCTAAGACAGTCCCACTCCTCCCACTGTTCGGTGGCCACGCCTTCGCGGTCATGACGCAGCTGGGACTGCTGTGTCGGGCTCTACCACACCTTAAATTGGACACAATCTGTTTAACATATTCCAACCTTGGTCTACCCCTACAGTTCTTGTCCTCGACCCTTTCTTCCATAACTAACTTTGCTATTCCTGGGAATCTTAGTATGTGTCCTACCAACCTATCTCTTCTCTTAATTAGCAGTCACCAGAAGCATTTCTCCTCCCCCACTCGTCTTAATACCTCTTCATTTGCTATTCTATCTACCCATCTGATCTTCATCATTCTCCTGTAACACCACATTTCAAATGCTTCCATTCTCCTCTTTTCTGCTGCGCCAACAGTCCAAGTTTCACTTCCATAGAGCGCCACATGTGTACATTTCAAGTAAAATAACATGAAAAAAAACATTATTTCATAGAAGCAAGGCCATTGTATTACCATTAAAATATAAACTATGACATATTCTCACCACCTGTCAAATAGAAGGGTCGCCAAGAAATCGCAAACTCCTGGTCACCCTTCACCTCTGGATGACCGGGTGAGTTAGCCATGGTCGTTAAGGCATGACTGCTGGCAGTCGCTCACATCCGGGAGGCGAGGAGTTTCGAATCCCCCCGCCGGCAACCTTGAAGATGGTCTTCTGTGGTTTCCCATCTTCCTTCCAGGCAAATGCTGGGGTTGGTCCCTAACTATAGGCCACAGCCGCTACCTTCCAACTCCTCATTCTTCCATTCCACCTTCCCTCCCCAACGGTATTTGTAGCTCACCCATTTGGTGTCCGTCTCGAAGCAGCTACAAAAGTGGCGAGCCGAACATGTCCTCGGACACTCCCGGTACCAAAAAGCCATCCTACGCAAAAAAAAAAAAAAAAACTCTGGATGGCCTGGATTATTAATAATAATGTTATTGGGTTTACGTCCCGTTTTTCAACTGCGGCTTTTACAGACGCCATGGATGGCCTGGAAGACGCTAAATAGATTACGAAGTGAAGTTGACAGATCCAAGGCTAACCTACCCCACAGATAGAGCGTTATGTGATTGGTGAGATACCTCTTTGTTGTTGTACCGGTACCTTACACCCATCAAGTTACACCATGAACGATCTGGAATTAGCCACCCCCAATGGTCTGAACGAAGGGAACGGTTATTTAACTTCGTAATTTTGAAGTGTGTAGAATTTGTCTGGTAACCTGTATTATTGTCGTGTCTGCAGTAGTGTGTGTATTAGTAACAGAGGCTGGATTTGGATTGGAGTGATTGTCACCCTACGACAGGAGTCATTCCTTAGGAAACCACGGAAAATCCCTCTTAGGGCGGGTGAAATGAGAATCAATGTACCGCTTCTCAGTTTTGCCCGACGAGGTCGAGTGAACCCCATTCTAACTTTCTGACCATATTTAAGTTTCTTGATAGAGGTGGGAATCGAGCTCACGACCTCAGAGGTGACATAAAAATATGCTAGCCGCTACACCACGAGATAGTAAAGCAATGCCGTGCTCCTAAATTCTTCACTATACTGACAACTATATGTTCTGTTCAAGATGTTATAAATAATAATAATGATGATGATGATAATTGTTGTTTTAAGGGGCCTAACATCCAGGTTATCGGCCCTTAATGGTTTGGGTGATAGTGGAAGATGAGATAAGAATGATAACTATAACTAATACTAACTACAAACCTGCATACGAGAAGAAATGATGAACAAATGAAGGATAGAAAGAAAAGAAATACACTCAACCCTTGAAGAATGAGGATTGAGGGACTTGGATGGAAGGAGAGCCATGGTAGGCCGATAGGAAAGGGAAAGAGGAGACGGCTTGCCCCTAGGTCAGAGGAAAAATTGACAGTCAGTCTGAAAGACTAGACTTTGTATCATTTTAAATGCTACAAATGCTGAAAAATGCTAGAAAGGCTGGAGGATTCGAGCGAAGCGAAGACTCTTGACATGTTAGAAAATTATCTGCATAGTACTAATCTTGTTTCAAATTACTGGTGTACGGCAAGTGCAAACCAAGGGCAAAGCAAGGTCAAGCGCGCGGGATGCCGCACGCTCACGAGAGCGCGCGGGGACGTGCCCCTTCCATCCAGTTTAAAAACACTTATAGTGGGCGATGTATTGAAGATAGAGATATGCTCTCGTGGACTTTTTTTTGTAGAACTTTTTATGCAGACCAATTCTTACGCTCATAGTATATTGATAATTTTAACGATTTGCCCAGCGTAAGCTTTAGAAGCGCACGGACGCCAAATTTGTTTTCGACTTTTTCACTGAAATCGTTACTGCTTGGCTTCCTTTGGGGTCGCCAACTCCCAAACTCACCAGCCGTGACCCCTTGAGGGTGTAGCACTCTACAGGATGTACCAAAAGTGGTCGCGCTAAACACACTCTGCCTCCTTGAGGGCCTTGTGCAGAAGGCAGGAGATGTAATGAAAAGAAAAAGAATGCTGATTCCTCGAAGAATGAGGGATCAGAAAAGATGAGAGAAGGGCCAATTAAGGCGGGAAAGGAAGATACTCCCTAGGCCTCGGATACCCTAATACCGTCGAGGTCGGAAAAGAACAAGAGTTGAGCAAGGGAGGTCGATAGGAAAGAGGACAGAGAGGAGCCCGGCACAAGTAAGTGGAAGTAATGCCAGACTAATGCGACTATTCTGTCAAGGTAACCAAAAATAAGGAGACTCGCAGATGTTACTCTGTTGTATTCAGTGAGTGGTTTTTACAATATCTAGATGTTTCATCCGGCTTGATTATTGTTTGGTGCAAACCTAAGATTCTCCTGTTCTTGACTCCCCCTTAGGATTGCACGTGGACGATGACACGGACGGAGGCCACGTGAGCTGCTGAGGCTGCTGGTTATCTCACCTCTTCTAGGCATTACGTGTTCACTGTTCAACCAGCGGGCGAGCTTGACGTCAGTAGCTGGCAGGCCTACGTGTCCGCCCTCTGACGCGAGGGATTCTATAGTATTTATTTACTTGTAGTTTATTCGTTATAGGTAGAGCTCTGCGTGGATAAACGAAACTTAACCGCATCCGCCCCACATCCGCACGACTGTTATCCGCATACGAACCGTATCCGCCCGGCATCCGCGCAACTGTTATCTGCATCCTCCCCGCATTTATACAACTGATATCTGCATCCTCCCCGCATCCGCACAACTGTTATCCGCATCCGCTCCGCATCCGCACGACTGTTATCCGCATCCGCTCCGCATCCGCAAGACTGTTATCCGCATCCGCTCCGCATCCGCACGACTGTTATCCGCATCCGCTCCGCATCCGCAAGACTGTTATCCGCATCCGCTCCGCATCCGCATGACTGTTATCCGCATCCGCTCCGCATCCGCACGACTGTTATCCGAATCCGCTCCGCATCCGCACGACTGTTATCCGCATCCGCTCCGCATCCGCACGACTGTTATCCGCATCCGCTCCGCATCCGCACGACTGTTATCCGCATCCGCTCCGCATCCGCACGACTGTTATCCGCATCCGCTCCGCATCCGCACGACTGTTATCCTCATCCGCTCCGCATCCGCACGACTGTTATCCGCATCCGCTCCGCATCCGCACAACTGTTATCCGCATCCGCTCCGCATCCGCACGACTGTTATCCTCATCCGCTCCGCATCCGCACGACTGTTATCCGCATCCGCTCCGCATCCGCACAACTGTTATCCGCATCCGCTCCGCATCCGCACGACTGTTATCCGCATCCGCTCCGCATCCGCACGACTGTTATCCGCATCCGCTCCGCATCCGCACGACTGTTATCCGCATCCGCTCCGCATCCGCACGACTGTTATCCGCATCCGCTCCGCATCCGCACAACTGTTATCCGCATCCGCTCCGCATCCGCACGACTGTTATCCGCATCCGCTCCGCATCCGCACGACTGTTATCCTCATCCGCTCCGCATCCGCACGACTGTTATCCGCATCCGCTCCGCATCCGCACGACTGTTATCCGCATCCGCTCCGCATCCGCACGACTGTTATCCGAATCTACTGGCATTACAATAATATTTTTAATTAGATAAAGCAAACAAAAGTTTGGTGCTTTTCAGTCGGTCAACACGAATGTACCCAAATAGAGCTGGGTTATGCCCTAATCCTGAAATAAATTACATAAGATTAATAAATTAATAATTAATGTAATTCATTTCAGGATTAGGGCATAACCCAGGTCTATTTGGGTACATTCGTGTTGACCGACTGAAAAGCACCAAACTTTTGTTTACTTAGGCAACACTGAAAAAGTGGCTTCAAACCTCACAATGTAGATAAAGCATACGTTACTAAAGCAACATATTTGGACCTTTGAGGAAAAAGTCGTTCCCTTAGGCTTTGTGTGTCAAGTGCTATGTTTAAAATGAATGTTACACCGCCAGGATTGCAACCCTTTCCTGTTCGGAGTGTTAATTATGCTTAATGACATAATTCGAATGAGATTAGCTTAAATCATCATCTTACATTTGTCATGAAAAAGGAACATAACGGATAAATATGATACCGGTATGCCATAAACATCCGGGTCCTAATAATGTAATTAAACAATTTCGGATTGTATTCTAAGAACTATCCGCAATTTTTCTCCAAGCATTATCCGTAGCTCATCCGCTATCCGCAGAGCCTTGCAAATTATATCCGCATCCACACAGGGCTTTAGTTATAGGGACTTGGGGCACATTGATGTGTGTGTTCATTTTGTCTGATAACCTGTGTTACTGTAGTGATTGTAGTATTTTACGTAACTATAATCATTAGGGTAGAGGGATGGGATAGTTGTCCCGAGATTTAAAATAAGGTTATATCACTGCTGTCTTCTGGTGGGAGTGTGGAAAAAACCGGGGATAGTCCACACTCAGGATTGCCACTGTCAACACCGGGATTCGGACCTCTGATCTCTGGACTAGCTGCAGCTCCCCATCGTGGTCGTCTTGAGCGATATAACGCTCACTGCTACGCTGCGAGGTGTGTGCTAGTTAAAACAAGTACATTATATGATAATGATCCTAATCCATGACTGAGAGGGCTGACTGTATGGTGCAGCGGTAGGCAGCAATTAATAACTGACGGCGCAAACAAGTGCGAATCCATCAGCGGTGATGGGAAAAGAAGGTGGTGGAGGGGGTCACTGCCGCTGTGCTCGTAGGAGACACTACAGTTACAGTAGGAGCCCATGTGAACATTTTCGTAGCAACGAGAGAAGTGAACGTTCCTCCTCTCTTAATCACATTGCAGCACATTGCTTACGTATACCTCATCAGGTAATACCTGCGCTAAATCATCCTCGCCTAGCTGTTTGGCGCAGTGGTAACATCCTCGTCTGGTTGTTTGGCGCAGTGGTAACATTCTTGTCTGGTTGTTAGGCGCAGCAGTAACATTCTCGCCTGGTTGTTTGGCGCAGCAGTAACATTCTCGCCTGGCTGTTTGGCGCAGTGGGAACATTCTCGTCTGGTTGTTTGGCGCAGCAGTAACATTCTCGTCTGGATGTTTGGCGCAGTGGTAACATTCTCGCCTGGCTGTTTGGCGCAGCAGTAACATTCTCGTCTGGTTGTTTGGCGCAGCAGTAACATTCTCGTCTGGTTGTTTGGCGCAGCAGTAACATTCTCGTCAGGTTGTTTGGCGCAGCAGTAACATTCTCGCCTTGCTGTTTGGCGCCGCATTAACATTCTCGTCTGGTTGTTTGGCGCAGCAGTAACATTCTCGCCTGGCTGTTTGACGCAGCAGTAACATTCTCGCCTGGTTGTTTGGCGCAGTGGGAACATTCTCGTCTGGTTGTTTGGCGCAGCAGTAACATTCTCGTCTGGATGTTTGGCGCAGTGGTAACATTCTCGCCTGGCTGTTTGGCGCAGCAGTAACATTCTCGTCTGGTTGTTTGGCGCAGCAGTAACATTCTCGCCTGGCTGTTTGCCGCCGCATTAACATTCTCGTCTGGTTGTTTGGCGCAGCAGTAACATTCTCGCCTGGCTGTTTGACGCAGCAGTAACATTCTCGTCTGGTTGTTTGGCGCAGCAGTAACATTCTCGCCTGGTTGTTTGGCGCAGCAGTAACATTCTCGCCTGGCTGTTTGGCGCAGCAGTAACATTCTCGACTGGCTGTTTGGTGCAGCAGTAACATTCTCGTCTGGCTGTTTGGCGCAGCAGTAACATTCTCGCCTGGTTGTTTGGCGCAGCAGTAACATTCTCGTCTGGCTGTTTGGCGCAGCAGTAACATTCTCGTCTGGCTGTTTGGCGCAGCAGTAACATTCTCGACTGGCTGTTTGGCGCAGCAGTAACATTCTCGTCTGGCTGTTTGGCGCAGCAGTAACATTCTCGTCTGGTTGTTTGGCGCAGCAGTAACATTCTCGACTGGCTGTTTGGCGCAGCAGTAACATTCTCGTCTGGCTGTTTGGCGCAGCAGTAACATTTTCGTCTGGCTGTTTGGCGCAGTGGTAACATTCTCGCCTGGCTGTTTGGCGCAGCAGTAACATTCTCGTCTGGCTGTTTGGCGCAGCAATAACATTCTCGCCTGGCTGTTTGGCGCAGCAGTAACATTCTTGCCTGGCTGTTTGGCCCAGTGGTTACATTCTCGTCTGGCTGTTTGGCGCAGTGGTAACATTCTCGTCTGGCTGTTTGGCGCAGCAGTAACATTTTCGTCTGGCTGTTTGGCGCAGCAATAACATTCTCGCCTGGCTGTTTGGCGCAGCAGTAACATTCTCGTCTGGTTGTTTGGCGCAGCAGTAACATTCTCGTCTGATTGTTTGGCGCAGTGGTAACATTCTCGCCTGGCTGTTTGGCGCAGCAGTAACATCCTCGCCTGGCTGTTTGGCGCAGCAGTAACATTCTCGCCTGGCTGTTTGGCGCAGCAGTAACATTCTCGCCTGGCTGTTTGGCGCAGCAGTAACATCCTCGCCTGGCTGTTTGGCGCAGCAGTAACATTCTCGCCAGTCTGTTTGGCGCAGCAGTAACATTCTCGCCAGTCTGTTTGGCGCAGCAGTAACATTCTCGTCTGATTGTTTGGCGCAGTGGTAACATTCTCGCCTGGCTGTTTGGCGCAGCAGTAACATTCTCGCCTGGTTGTTTGGCGCAGCAGTAACATTCTCGCCTGGCTGTTTGGCGCAGCAGTAACATTCTCGTCTGGTTGTTTGGCGCATTGGTAACATTCTCGTCTGGTTGTTTGTCGCAGCAGTAACATTCTCGCCTGGTTGTTTGTCGCAGCAGTAACATTCTCGCCTGGCTGTTTGGCGCAGCAGTAACATTCTCGTCTGGCTGTTTGGCGCAGCAGTAACATTCTCGCCTGGCTGTTTGGCGCAGCAGTAACATTCTCGCCTGGCTGTTTGGCGCAGCAGTAACATTCTCGTCTGGCTGTTTGGCGCAGCAGTAACATTCTCGCCTGGCTGTTTGGCGCAGCAGTAACATTCTCGCCTGGCTGTTTGGCGCAGCAGTAACATTCTCGCCTGATTGTTTGGCGCAGTGGTTACATTCTCGACTGGTGTTTGGCGCAGCAGTAACATTCTCGTCTGGCTGCTTGGCGCAGCAGTAACATTCTCGTCTGGTTGCTTGGCGCAGCAGTAACATTCTCGTCTGGTTGCTTGGCGCAGCAGTAATATTCTCGCCTGGCTGTTTGGCGCAGCAGTAACATTCTCGCCTGGCTGTTTGGCGCAGCAGTAACATTCTCGTCTGGCTGTTTGGCGCACAGTAACATTCTCGCCTGGCTGTTTGGCGCAGCAGTAACATTCTCGCCTGGCTGTTTGGCGCAGCAGTAACATTCTCGCCTGGCTGTTTGGCGCACAGTAACATTCTCGTCTGGTTGTTTGGCGCAGCAATAACATTCTCGTCTGGTTGCTTGGCGCAGCAGTAACATTCTCGTCTGGTTGTTTGGCGCAGCAGTAACATTCTCGTCTGGTTGCTTGGCGCAGCAGTAACATTCTCGCCTTGCTGTTTGGCGCAGCAGTAACATTCTCGTCTGGTTGTTTGGCGCAGCAGTAACATTCTCGTCTGGTTGTTTGGCGCAGCAGTAACATTCTCGTCTGGTTGCTTGGCGCAGCAGTAACATTCTCGACTGGTTGTTTGGCGCAGCAGTAACATTCTCGCCTTGCTGTTTGGCGCAGCAGTAACATTCTCGTCTGGTTGTTTGGCGCAGCAGTAACATTCTCGTCTGGTTGTTTGGCGCAGCAGTAACATTCTCGTCTGGTTGCTTGGCGCAGCAGTAACATTCTCGCCTGGCTGTTTGGCGCAGCAGTAACATTCTCGCCTTGCTGTTTGGCGCAGCAGCAACATTCTCGTCTGGTTGTTTGGCGCAGCAGTAACATTCTCGTCTGGTTGTTTGGCGCAGCAGTAACATTCTCGTCTGGTTGCTTGGCGCAGCAGTAACATTCTCGTCTGGTTGTTTGGCGCAGCAGTAACATTCTCGCCTGGTTGCTTGGCGCAGCAGTAACATTCTCGCCTGGTTGCTTGGCGCAGCAGTAACATTATCGTCTGGTTGTTTGGCGCAGCAGTAACATTCTTGCCTGGCTGTTTGGCGCAGCAGTAACATTCTCGCCTGGCTGTTTGGCGCAGCACTAACATTCTCGTCTGGCTGTTTGGCGCAGCAGTAACATTCTTGCCTGGCTGTTTGGCGCAGCAGTAACATTCTCGCCTGGCTGTTTGGCGCAGCAGTAACATTCTCGACTGGTTGTTTGGCGCAGCAGTAACATTCTCGCCTGGCTGTTTGGCGCAGCAGTAACATTCTTGCCTGGCTGTTTGGCGCAGCAATAACATTCTCGTCTGGCTGTTTGGCGCAGCAGTAACATTCTCGTCTGGCTGTTTGGCGCAGCAGTAACATTCTCGTCTGGTTGTTTGGCGCAGCAGTAACATTCTCGTCTGGTTGCTTGGCGCAGCAGTAACATTCTCGTCTGGTTGTTTGGCGCAGCAGTAACATTCTCGCCTGGTTGCTTGGCGCAGCAGTAACATTCTCGCCTGGTTGCTTGGCGCAGCAGTAACATTATCGTCTGGTTGTTTGGCGCAGCAGTAACATTCTTGCCTGGCTGTTTGGCGCAGCAGTAACATTCTCGCCTGGCTGTTTGGCGCAGCACTAACATTCTCGTCTGGCTGTTTGGCGCAGCAGTAACATTCTTGCCTGGCTGTTTGGCGCAGCAGTAACATTCTCGCCTGGCTGTTTGGCGCAGCAGTAACATTCTCGACTGGTTGTTTGGCGCAGCAGTAACATTCTCGCCTGGCTGTTTGGCGCAGCAGTAACATTCTTGCCTGGCTGTTTGGCGCAGCAATAACATTCTCGTCTGGCTGTTTGGCGCAGCAGTAACATTCTCGTCTGGCTGTTTGGCGCAGCAGTAACATTCTCGACTGGCTGTTTGGCGCAGCAGTAACATTCTCGCCTGGCTGTTTGGCGCAGCAGTAACATTCTCGTCTGGTTGTTTGGCGCAGCAGTAACATTCTCGCCTGGCTGTTTGGCGCAGCAGTAATACTCTCGACTGGCTGTTTGGCGCAGGGGTAACATTCTCGCCTGGCTGTTTGGCGCAGCAGTAACATCCTCGCCTGGCTGTTTGGCGCAGTGGTAACATTCTCGCCTGGCTGTTTGGCGCACAGTAACATTCTCGTCTGGCTGTTTGGCGCAGCAGTAACATTCTTGCCTGGCTGTTTGGCGCAGCAGTAACATTCTCGCCTGGTTGTTTGGCGCAGCAGTAACATTCTCGTCTGGTTGTTTGGCGCAGCAGTAACATTCTCGTCTGGTTGCTTGGCGCAGCAGTAACATTCTCGTCTGGTTGTTTGGCGCAGCAGTAACATTCTCGTCTCGCTGTTTGGCGCAGCAGTAACATTCTCGTCTGGTTGCTTGGCGCAGCAGTAACATTCTCGCCTGGCTGTTTGGCGCAGCAGTAACATTCTCGCCTGGCTGTTTGGCGCAGCAGTAACATTCTCGTCTGGCTGTTTGGCGCAGCAGTAACATTCTCGCCTGGCTGTTTGGCGCTGCAGTAACATTCTCGCCTGGCTGTTTGGCGCAGCAGTAACATTCTCGTCTGGTTGTTTGGCGCAGCAGTAACATTCTCGCCTGGCTGTTTGGCGCAGCAGTAATATTCTCGACTGGCTGTTTGGCGCAGTGGTAACATTCTCGCCTGGCTGTTTGGCGCAGCAGTAACATCCTCGCCTGGCTGTTTGGCGCAGTGGTAACATTCTCGCCTGGCTGTTTGGCGCACAGTAACATTCTCGTCTGGCTGTTTGGCGCAGCAGTAACATTCTCGCCTGGCTGTTTGGCGCAGCAGTAACATTCTCGCCTGGCTGTTTGGCGCAGCAGTAACATTCTCGTCTGGCTGTTTGGCGCAGCAGTAACATTCTCGCCTGGCTGTTTGGCGCAGCAGTAACATTCTCGCCTGGCTGTTTGGCGCAGCAGTAACATTCTCGCCTGATTGTTTGGCGCAGTGGTTACATTCTCGACTGGTGTTTGGCGCAGCAGTAACATTCTCGTCTGGCTGCTTGGCGCAGCAGTAACATTCTCGTCTGGTTGCTTGGCGCAGCAGTAACATTCTCGTCTGGTTGCTTGGCGCAGCAGTAATATTCTCGCCTGGCTGTTTGGCGCAGCAGTAACATTCTCGCCTGGCTGTTTGGCGCAGCAGTAACATTCTCGTCTGGCTGTTTGGCGCACAGTAACATTCTCGCCTGGCTGTTTGGCGCAGCAGTAACATTCTCGCCTGGCTGTTTGGCGCAGCAGTAACATTCTCGTCTGGCTGTTTGGCGCACAGTAACATTCTCGCCTGGCTGTTTGGCGCAGCAGTAACATTCTCCCCTGGCTGTTTGGCGCAGCAGTAACATTCTCGTCTGGTTGTTTGGCGCAGCAGTAACATTCTCGTCTGGTTGTTTGGCGCAGCAATAACATTCTCGTCTGGTTGCTTGGCGCAGCAGTAACATTCTCGTCTGGTTGTTTGGCGCAGCAGTAACATTCTCGTCTGGTTGCTTGGCGCAGCAGTAACATTCTCGCCTTGCTGTTTGGCGCAGCAGTAACATTCTCGTCTGGTTGTTTGGCGCAGCAGTAACATTCTCGTCTGGTTGTTTGGCGCAGCCGTAACATTCTCGTCTGGTTGCTTGGCGCAGCAGTAACATTCTCGACTGGTTGTTTGGCGCAGCAGTAACATTCTCGCCTTGCTGTTTGGCGCAGCAGTAACATTCTCGTCTGGTTGTTTGGCGCAGCAGTAACATTCTCGTCTGGTTGTTTGGCGCAGCAGTAACATTCTCGTCTGGTTGCTTGGCGCAGCAGTAACATTCTCGCCTGGCTGTTTGGCGCAGCAGTAACATTCTCGCCTTGCTGTTTGGCGCAGCAGTAACATTCTCGTCTGGTTGTTTGGCGCAGCAGTAACATTCTCGTCTGGTTGTTTGGCGCAGCAGTAACATTCTCGTCTGGTTGCTTGGCGCAGCAGTAACATTCTCGTCTGGTTGTTTGGCGCAGCAGTAACATTCTCGCCTGGTTGCTTGGCGCAGCAGTAACATTCTCGCCTGGTTGCTTGGCGCAGCAGTAACATTATCGTCTGGTTGTTTGGCGCAGCAGTAACATTCTTGCCTGGCTGTTTGGCGCAGCAGTAACATTCTCGCCTGGCTGTTTGGCGCAGCACTAACATTCTCGTCTGGCTGTTTGGCGCAGCAGTAACATTCTTGCCTGGCTGTTTGGCGCAGCAGTAACATTCTCGCATGGCTGTTTGGCGCAGCAGTAACATTCTCGACTGGTTGTTTGGCGCAGCAGTAACATTCTCGCCTGGCTGTTTGGCGCAGCAGTAACATTCTTGCCTGGCTGTTTGGCGCAGCAATAATATTCTCGTCTGGCTGTTTGGCGCAGCAGTAACATTCTCGTCTGGCTGTTTGGCGCAGCAGTAACATTCTCGACTGGCTGTTTGGCGCAGCAGTAACATTCTCGCCTGGCTGTTTGGCGCAGCAGTAACATTCTCGTCTGGTTTTTTGGCGCAGCAGTAACATTCTCGCCTGGCTGTTTGGCGCAGCAGTAATATTCTCGACTGGCTGTTTGGCGCAGTGGTAACATTCTCGCCTGGCTGTTTGGCGCAGCAGTAACATCCTCGCCTGGCTGTTTGGCGCAGTGGTAACATTCTCGCCTGGCTGTTTGGCGCACAGTAACATTCTCGTCTGGCTGTTTGGCGCAGCAGTAACATTCATGCCTGGCTGTTTGGCGCAGCAGTAACATTCTCGCCTGGTTGTTTGGCGCAGCAGTAACATTCTCGTCTGGTTGTTTGGCGCACCAGTAACATTCTCGTCTGGTTGCTTGGCGCAGCAGTAACATTCTCGTCTGGTTGTTTGGTGCAGCAGTAACATTCTCGTCTGGCTGTTTGGCGCAGCAGTAACATTCTCGTCTGGTTGCTTGGCGCAGCAGTAACATTCTCGCCTGGCTGTTTGGCGCAGCAGTAACATTCCCGCCTGGCTGTTTGGCGCAGCAGTAACATTCTCGTCTGGTTGTTTGGCGCAGCAGTAACATTCTCGACTGGCTGTTTGGCGCAGCAGTAACATTCTCGCCTGGCTGTTTGGCGCAGCAGTAACATTCTCGCCCGGCTGTTTGGCGCAGCAGTAACATTCTCGTCTGGTTGTTTGGCGCAGCAGTAACATTCTCGCCTGGCTGTTTGGCGCAGCAGTAATATTCTCGACTGGCTGTTTGGCGCAGTGGTAACATTCTCGCCTGGCTGTTTGGCGCAGCAGTAACATCCTCGCCTGGCTGTTTGGCGCAGTGGTAACATTCTCGCCTGGCTGTTTGGCGCACAGTAACATTCTCGTCTGGCTGTTTGGCGCAGCAGTAACATTCTCGCCTGGCTGTTTGGCGCACAGTAACATTCTCGCCTGGCTGTTTGGCGCAGCAGTAACATCCTCGCCTGGCTGTTTGGCGCAGTGGTAACATTCTCGCCTGGTTGTTTGGCGCACAGTAACATTCTCGTCTGGCTGTTTGGCGCAGTGGTAACATTCTCGCCTGGCTGTTTGGCGCAGCAGTAATATTCTCGCCTGGCTGTTTGGCGCAGTGGTAACATTCTCGCCTGGCTGTTTGGCGCAGCAGTAATATTCTCGACTGGCTGTTTGGCGCAGCGGTAACATTCTCGCCTGGCTGTTTGGCGCAGCAGTAATATTCTCGCCTGGCTGTTTGGCGCAGCAGTAACATTCTCGTCTGGCTGTTTGGCGCAGCAGTAACATTCTCGTCTGGCTGTTTGGCGCACAGTAACATTCTCGTCTGGCTGTTTGGCGCAGTGGTAACATTCTCGCCTGGCTGTTTGGCGCAGTAGTAACATTCTCGTCTGTTTGTTTGGCGCAGCAGTAACATTCTCGTCTGGTTGTTTGGCGCAGCAGTAAAATTCTCGCCTGGTTGTTTGGCGCAGCAGTAACATTCTCGCCTGGCTGTTTGGCGCAGCAGTAACATTCTCGTCTGGCTGTTTGGCGCAGCAGTAACATTCTCGTCTGGCTGTTTGGCGCAGCAGTAACATTCTTGCCTGGCTGTTTGGCCCAGTGGTAACATTCTCGTCTGGCTGTTTGGCGCAGCAGTAACATTATCGTCTGGTTGTTTGGCGCAGCAGTAACATTCTCGCCTGGCTGTTTGGCGCAGCAGTAATATTCTCGACTGGCTGTTTGGCGCAGCAGTAACATTCTTGCCTGGCTGTTTGGCGCAGCAGTAACATTCTCGTCTGGCTGTTTGGCGCAGCAGTAACATTCTCGCCTGGTTGTTTGGCGCAGCAGTAACATTCTCGCCTGGCTGTTTGGCGCAGCAGTAACATTCTCGCCTGGCTGTTTGGCGCAGCAGTAACATTCTCGTCTGGCTGTTTGGCGCAGCAGTAACATTCCTGCCTGGCTGTTTGGCCCAGTGGTAACATTCTCGTCTGGTTGTTTGGCGCAGCAGTAACATTCTCGCCTGGCTGTTTGGCGCAGCAGTAACATTCTAGCCTTGCTGTTTGGCGCAGCAGTAACATTCTCGTCTGGCTGTTTGGCGCAGCAGTAACATTCTCGCCTGGTTGTTTGGCGCAGCAGTAACATTCTCGCCTGGCTGTTTGGCGCAGCAGTAACATTCTCGGCTGGCTGTTTGGCGCAGCAGTAACATTCTCGACTGGCTGTTTGGTGCAGCAGTAACATTCTCGCCTGGCTGTTTGGCGCAGCAGTAACATTCTCGACTGGCTGTTTGGCGCAGCAGTAACATTCTCGCCTGGCTGTTTGGCGCAGCAGTAACATTCTCGCCTGGCTGTTTGGCGCAGCAGTAACATTCTCGCCTGGCTGTTTGGCGCAGCAGTAACATTATCGTCTGGTTGTTTGGCGCAGCAGTAACATTCTCGCCTGGCTGTTTGGCGCAGCAGTAATATTCTCGACTGGCTGTTTGGCGCAGCAGTAACATTCTCGTCAGGTTGTTTGGCGCAGCAGTAACATTCTTGCCTGGCTGTTTGGCGCAGCAGTAACATTCTCGTCTGGCTGTTTGGCGCAGCAGTAACATTCTCGCCTGGTTGTTTGGCGCAGCAGTAACATTCTCGCCTGGCTGTTTGGCGCAGCAGTAACATTCTCGCCTGGCTGTTTGGCGCAGCAGTAACATTCTCGTCTGGCTGTTTGGCGCAGCAGTAACATTCTTGCCTGGCTGTTTGGCCCAGTGGTAACATTCTCGTCTGGTTGTTTGGCGCAGCAGTAACATTCTCGCCTGGCTGTTTGGCGCAGCAGTAACATTCTAGCCTGGCTGTTTGGCGCAGCAGTAACATTCTCGTCTGGCTGTTTGGCGCAGCAGTAACATTCTCGCCTGGTTGTTTGGCGCAGCAGTAACATTCTCGCCTGGCTGTTTGGCGCAGCAGTAACATTCTCGCCTGGCTGTTTGGCGCAGCAGTAACATTCTCGACTGGCTGTTTGGCGCAGCAGTAACATTCTCGCCTGGCTGTTTGGCGCAGCAGTAACATTCTCGACTGGCTGTTTGGCGCAGCAGTAACATTCTCGCCTGGCTGTTTGGCGCAGCAGTAACATTCTCGCCTGGCTGTTTGGCGCAGCAGTAACATTCTCGCCTGGTTGTTTGGCGCAGCAGTAACATTCTCGTCTGATTGTTTGGCGCAGTGGTAACATTCTCGCCTGGCTGTTTGGCGCAGCAGTAACATCCTCGCCTGGCTGTTTGGCGCAGCAGTAACATTCTCGCCTGGCTGTTTGGCGCAGCAGTAACATTCTCGCCTGGCTGTTTGGCGCAGCAGTAACATCCTCGCCTGGCTGTTTGGCGCAGCAGTAACATTCTCGCCAGTCTGTTTGGCGCAGCAGTAACATTCTCGCCAGTCTGTTTGGCGCAGCAGTAACATTCTCGTCTGATTGTTTGGCGCAGTGGTAACATTCTCGCCTGGCTGTTTGGCGCAGCAGTAACATTCTCGCCTGGTTGTTTGGCGCAGCAGTAACATTCTCGTCTGATTGTTTGGCGCAGTGGTAACATTCTCGCCTGGCTGTTTGGCGCAGCAGTAACATCCTCGCCTGGCTGTTTGGCGCAGCAGTAACATTCTCGCCAGTCTGTTTGGCGCAGCAGTAACATTCTTGATTGGCTGTTTGGCACAGTGGTAACATTCTTGCCTGCTCTACCCTAACATGCAGGATCGAATGTTGGTACAGTTGGCATTTGAGGGTGCGCAAATGAGAGTAAGCTGTATCAGTAGGTAACAGGCACGTTTAAGATCCCCTTCAGGGCAAACCACAGTAGTTAAAAGGGGCGTAAGACCAATAACATTGTTTTATTATTGTATTCATTCTTCCTCCTTTACGGAACTGATAACTGCACCTTTTCATACGAGTAGGCCTATAACTATAACTACTGGGGAACTTGTATCCAGGAGAAAATGTTGTTGTGTTGTAGGACAGATAATACCAACACGGTATAATGCTTAGAATGCCATATCTCACGTAATTCCTGATAAATGACGATTATTCCTCCACTAGAATGCACAAAATGATGTGCCATTTTTGGTATGGTAGCCTATCAAAATAAGATTATAAAACATAAATCTATATAGCAGACAAGTATTTTGCGTGAGGTAGTTGTCTTGTCCTCATTGGTTGAGTTGTTATGATTACGCTGCATAGGTTACAGGGGTTTGATGTCTTTATGAACGTGTCGATAAGCATTCTATATTTTATACGAAAGGAGCTTTCAAGTATATTACATTATTGTATTTCTTCAGAAATTACTGTAGTTGTTCGCGTGGACGGACGGTTTACCAACGGTCAGATGTGCGTTGGGTGCTTCACTGAGAATATAGCCTGCATGTCCTTGCAATGAGGTGCTTTATCTGGAAAATGTGGTAGTCCATGAATATTCAGCGTTTTAGCTTCATATTGTTATTGATTCATTTATCACGCAGCCCTATGCACTTAGAATCTGTCGGATAACCAGTGTCATTGAGGTGGCTTCGGTTGTGTGTATATTTGAAATTGAAGCTGGGATTTCGAAGGAGGTAGACGTCCACGTTTGTAAGAAATCATCCCAGCATCTGCCCTGAGTAGGAGTGGGGGACGCCATGGAGAAACACTTCTAGAACATGTGAGGTGGGGATCAAACCCACTTCCCCTCAGATCTGCATCACGACACTGAGGGTACCATTTCTTAACGTCAGATCAGAACTAAATTTCTTGGTAGAGCCGGGAATCAGACCAAGGGATTTTGAGTCTCAATACGACCCCGAGACCGCACAAGGCAACCTGTGGCCTATTACAGCGTATCGCCCCGCCCGTACAGACGATGCCAAGATCAGATCATTTCACGGACCACAAGACTGCTGTTGTCAGTAAGTAAAATATTTTGAGAATGTTATCAGACCTATGAATGATGGGTCAAAACGTTAGTTTCAGATATAAAGCAGCCATCAAGTACACAAGGGACATTCAAATAGGAACGAGCAAATGGAGGCATGTTCATAGTGGTATGGGCATTACTACGCTGTAATATTTGGATGTCACGAGAAGACTATCTGGGTTCAAGGCTTCCACTCGTGTGCCCACAGCCTACTAAAATTAGAGGGCATATTCGAATTGGAAGTGGAATTATTGTTCCGGAAAAGTATGGGAAGGACAGTAGTCATTTCTTTTTCCCATGATGATGGTGGTGTTGATAACTCTAGTTTAAAGGGGCCTAACATCTACTCTAGGTTCCTTTAAACATTTGCTCTGGTATCTTAAAGGCGAAGAGTTTATGGTTTGCAAAGGCTCTGCTTGGTCAAAGAAGAGGGAGAAATTCCTTATAAGAGCACGGAACGCGTTGGTTGGCTTTGGAGGATTACGCTATGAATGGTTCCGCCTGCTGGCACCTTGTTCACACGAGGATTACCGTTTGGTGTCGTAGTGTATTGTGTTTGGTGAGGATGTAATCGGCTAATATCCTGTTCGGTTAGTTTTCAGCCTGAATGCAGCAACGATTTCAGTTCATTTTTTATTATGACAAAAATATGATTTTATAATAATAGACTAATACTACTACCAATAATAATAATACGAAACGAATTCTTTTTTTTTACGCGAAGAGAGAGATTGCAAAGGGCAAAGTTTAAAAGTGGATGGATATCGATCTATCGGGAAGGCAGGCAGGATACTTGAGGACGCAGGACCCAGGACATGCTACGCTCCAGCGGCCGTGCTCAGGGAGATTGGGTCATTCATCCCCTGAATGGGGTCTACGTGGCGTCACGTGCCAACACAAGATTGATCCTCGGCGCGTGCAACGCTCAGTCCAACTGCATCACCCCTCATCCTTAACGGTACACACCAGAAACAACAAAACATAAAAATAAATCTTTGATATGAAATGGAATCCCATCTCACGCATGACGCTTGTGAATGAGAGCAATGTAATGAAAGTGCTGATCGGGAAGGCATTACTCCACAGGGTGTTTCCGACATTTGGGGTCAAAGTTATATCATACAGTTGGTACAGCACCCTAACCCAAGTGCAGTAAACCCCGTTCTTTTTCGCTCTTCAAGGGACTGTGGTTTAAACGCCTAACAAGCGGGACAGCGCTCGAGACGGGAAATGGTTTTTGCGGTGGGAAAACAATTTGGAAACAATATTTCAGTAATTTACAATAGTTTGTTACCACTGTCTTATTATAATTACTATATAATAATAATACCAACCGTTCAAGGTCCTGAAAAAAGCGTTATAATCGTGATAGAGTAATTACGGAGTTTACTGTATTTGAAGATCAAAAACCATTGATCATATCAGTATGTTTATTTTTATAGTTTCCATAAACAACTTACACTTTTTAGGAAAATCGTACACCTCATAACAATATCCAACATCTTCTTGCAATATCTTACTTATAACTCAGAGAATCAACTTACATCTTATACCAACATCGTAAATCTCTTAGCAAAAACTCACATCTCCTAATAACAGACGCACATTTCAGAGTAATGTCGCGACCTTGTTTTATTACAGGATCTACATGCATGTCGGACGAATGGTCCCTGTCTCAAAATACTCTATTTAGCGTCATCTACCTCATTTAAAATTTTGACCCGAAATGATGCAGCCAACCTCTATTAACGACAATTTGGTGGTCTTTAAGAACATCTAAAAAGGTTCGGCATGGATTTACACCTTAATGCGCCAACTCCATATGGGCCATAGAGCAGCGGCCATCTCACTGGATGAGATGGAGTTGTCAGCTCCATGCCACCCGGACACCTTTGCTCCCAAGAATTACCCTGGTACTCATGTCTTTTGAAGGCTGAGTGAATTCCAGGGCCATTAGTGATGTTTCTAAAATACTTCACCTGGGTGGGAATCGAACCCACTCCCTTTCAGTTAGAAGTACGGCACCTCTACTGGCTCGGCTACGCAGACTTACTTAAATTCCTTATTTTGTCATTTTTGATAAAGATTATTTCGCGCGGCCGCAATGTTGGATAGGTTACACTGAAATTTGAAAGACATGGTCGGGGTCGTTGTTGTGTTGATTCTTTAGGGGCTTTGCGACATAGCAGCCCTGTGTATTTGGGTGAGTGTAGATTTTTCTGATAACCTGTAGCCCTGTGGTGTCTATACTAATGTGTGTATTTTTAATTGGTGTAGGAATCAACCGTGACCTTAAGTTAGGGACCATCCTGGCATTTGCTTGGAGTGGAAGTGGGAAACCACTTAACCCACTTCCAGGATGGCTGAAGTAGGAATCGAACCCGACTTTTCTCAGTTTTGTCTCACAAGGCTGATTGTTCCGACGAGATAGTTATAACAAGCTATTGCCAAGTTTGATGGCAATCGCTCCCGGCTATGGAAATTGATTAGGAGGGATTCCACACACACACGAACAAAAGGTGATCACATAGGCTATGTCTGTATTTCATCAGATGTGAAGAAGGTTAAGAATGTAAGATTCTAATGGACAGCAGCTGGCAAAATGATGAGGAGGATCAGAGGGTTTGCTGTACACTCAATGAACACTAAGTTAGGCCCAGACCTTGAGGAATAGCAGAGCACATGCCTTCACCCAGCAGCTTAGCCGAGTGCATAGAGCCTCGCTCTAAGACTGCAATACTGACATGGTTCTAATAATAATAATGTTATTTGTTTTACGTCCCTTTTAAATGCTGCGGATTTTAGAAACGCCGGGGTGCCGGAATTTTGCCCCGAAGGGGATCTTAAACGTGCCAGTAAATCTACTGACACGGCTCCCTCACATTTGCGCACCCTCAAATGCTCACTGACTGTGCCAGGATTTGCTCCTGCAACCTTGGGAACAGCAGGCGAGAATGTTACCGCTTAGCCACGCAGCCAGTCAAGAGATGGTTCTAATTCCCGCACTGAGAGCGGCCGCCCTGAGTGTAATTTTAACCGGTTTCTTTTCACACCCCTTCCAGGTAAATGCCCGGGAATATATCTTATATGAGGTGGTCAACCAAATCAGAGCCCCAAATATTACAGTTATACACACTCTTGTAGTCATCACAATAACGCAGGTTATCAAGCAAATGACATACACACACGAACTCAGAGCTGATAATGAAAGATGTCCCAAATCCCGGACTGAAGCAACAACAATAGACTACACATCTTAGAACCGAGGCAAAGATGTGACTGGGACTCGAATATTCTTGGACTGAGTGGAGTGCTCCATACCTTATAGAGCCCTGCGCGGATAAACAAAACGTTATCCTCATCCGCCACGCATCCGCACGACTGTTATCCGCATCCGCTCCGCATCCGCTCCGCATCCGCACGATTGTTATCCGCATCCGCCCCGCATCCGCACGTCTGTTATCCGCATTCGCCCCGCATCCGCACGACTGTTATCCGCATCCGCCCCGCATCCGCACGTCTGTTAACCACATCCGCCCCGCATCCGCACGTCTGTTATCCGCATTCGCCCCGCATCCGCACAACTTTTCCCGCATTCCCACGTTTGTTATCCAAATTTACTGGCATAACAATAATATGTTTAATTAAGTTATATAAAGCATAAATATTACTGAAGCAACATATTTGGACATTTGAGGGAAAAGTCGTTCCCTCAGGCCTTGTATGTCATATGCTATGGTAAAAATGAATGTTATACAGGCAGAATTGCAACCCTTTCCTGTCCGGAGTGTTAATTATGCTCAATGACATAAATTGAATGAGATTTTAAATCATCATTTTACATCTGTCATGAATAAAACATAACGGAAAATATGATATCTCATAAATATACGGATCCTAATAATGATATTAAACACGTTCGGATTTTATTGTAAAAACCAACCGCAAATTTTATCTAAACATTATCCGCAGCTTATCCGCTATCCGCACAACCGTGCAAACTATATCCGCATGGCGAAAAATGTTGCGGATATCCGCAGGTTTATCTATAACCAAATGAGCTACAGCGGCTGCTATGGGCCATCATGTCACACTACAGCTGCTTTGGCTCTGCTTCCCATCTGCTGTGGTCGGCGTGCGTACAGGAAGAAAATAGCTCTTCAGTATGCACCATGTGATGAGTCATCCATGACTTGCAAATGAAATTGCATGCGGCTTGCAGTGAGAGGTCCGGGGTGTGAATGTGGGATAACAAAGTCTCCAGACACTTTGCTGGAGAATGGGAGAATTCACATCCAGGAATCCGAATTTCACACCATTCCTCCGGCTTGGATATCGTTCACGAGCAAGAAGAGTGCTGCGAAGCACACGTGTTGCAAGACAAGTGAAGCCATGTGATGCCTGGCATTAGCATACAGACTGGGCCGAGAGCACACGTGTTACAGTTAGTTATCCACACACACTTCTGGGCCGACCAGCTGGGCTCATGCAACAGCCTCCATCCTCACCATTACATCATAGCAGCGAGCCGCTCTCCGAAACTACAGTACTGTATGTGATTGGTGACAAAAATGCATAACTGAAATTATACACAAATAAATATATTTCCGTTGACTTTTCAAGAAATGCAAGATTTTTCCTGTATGACTGAGACAATTTGGAAGATTTTGGTACAAACCACACCTTCTAACTCCCTCTGGTTTAGGAGCTTGAGTTTTGTGAAACATACACCTTAGCGAATTACTGTATATATTAAGATATAGATTATATGTATTATATTAATGGTAGGATGAGTTCTTGGTACAAGGTTGTTACAGGAGTCAGGCAAGGTTGTAATCACTCAACTATTTACTGAAGAGTAGACCTATTCAACAAAGTTATTGATGAAGACATTGCTCCTCCTAGTTGGCGAACTAGTGTCACGATTCCTCTCTGGAAAGGAAACGGGAATGATAGAGACTGCTCGAACTATCGCCCAATTCGTACTACGCAGACGCAGTTCTTCCGTTGCGAGAAGAGCCTAATTAATCATCAGTCCTGCGAGCCGCAGACCACGAGGGCGATCAAAGAAGCACTGGCTTGTCACACTGCTGGAGCATATGAATGTGGCTAAAGTCTCTCCTGAAGATGCACGAGACCGCATCAAGTGCAGAACAGCAGACTCTGTAATTCAGCGGGATAAACGTCAATAAGTAGAACAAGAAGAAGGAGACTGAAGAGCATAAACTGGCGGGGTGGGATTCAATTAGGTGGAAACCAGGTAGCAGTCTGGCCTATGCTGATGACCTGGTTGTAATGGCGGATTCCGTCGAAAGCTCGCAAGCCAACATGTTACATCTTGAACCGAAATGTAGGGAGTATGCTATGAAGACCAACATTTCAAAGATGAGTTTGATGTCGATAGGGAAGAAACGCAAGAGAACAGAATGCCAGGTAGGAGGAAGTATATTGGAGCAGGTGGGACATTTTAAGTCCTTGGGCTGTGTATTCTCTCAGGATGGTCACAGTATGGGGAAGCGAATAGAGTCGAGGTGCAGTGAGTTCTCAGATGCGATTTACAGTAGGCTATTCTGTGAGAAGGAAGTTAGTGTAGCGACGAATGTCTCCCTGTATCGCTCTGTATTTAGACCGACCATGCTATATGGAAGTGAGAGCAGGGTTGATTCAGGATATCTGATACATAAGCTAATGGTAACTGATATGAGAGTAGCACGAATGATTGCTGGGACAAATAGATGGGAGCATTGGCAGGAGGGTATTCGTAATGAAGAGATAAATGCTAAATTAGAAATTAACACGATAGATAAAGCTGCCCGGTTGAGCCGACTTAGATGGTGGGGTCATGTGAAGAAAATGAGGGGGGGGGGGGGGGAGAGAGAGATAACCTCAGAGGTTAGTGAGTCTGCTGTGGAGGGTAAGAGAAGCAGAGGTAGACCTATGATGCGATGGTTATATTCAGTGTTCAACGATTTCAAATTGAGAGGTGTAGAAGCAGAGCAGGCCGCAGTGCTAACTGCTAATAGGGGATCATGGAGGCGACTAGTTAGCAAACAGAGGCTTGCAGACTAGACTGGACGCTGTAAGGAAAACTGTCTCAAATGAATATTGTGTTGTATTGATATCGTAATGTATTGCAATCCATCTGTTGGCTCAGCGTTTCTTGCAGATGTAGGTCAGTTAAGGGGATTTAACAAACTTCTTCGTACTTAAAGACCCACGCCAATTAAAACGGCATTCGTTCGTTTAAGAATCTACCCTGCTATTCTATCACTTCTTGCACAACCTGCTATATAACGAAAGCTTTCATATTTCACGTCGAGAGTTAAAAAAAAAGTGTTTTTTTTTCATTAAACAATTAATGTGCGACATATTGTCACGGAAAATGATGTTATGAAGAGTTCGCATTATACTTTTAAACATGTCAGAGGTTAAATACATTGTATTTTGTTTGGTTGCTCATTCTGTTAATGACAGGATAATTAATTCCTATCATTAATGCCACTCGGGAAATTGATTCGTAAATTAAATATTATATTAAGGGTTAATAATTAACAGCCATTATGAACTTTATATTGTAATAACTCTTTTTGAGGTTTATAATTATGAATATAAGTATTTGGAGAATTAAAAATATAGGGAAACATTTGAAATGCGTCTACCAGAACGCCAGGACAGTAAATGCAATTACGCTCTTCATCATGATAAGTTAGGGATGTAAACGTGGTGCGCAATGCAATCTTAACTTTAATATTGTCAATAATTCTCACAATATAGGCTACATGATTATAGTCTATATATTCAAGATACCAATCTGTTCGAATGCCATGTGTTGTTCATCCTTCAAAAACTTTCCTATGGTGGATTATTTTATCCTAGTCATTATGCCACGGTCAACTCTTTCCAATATTACTTGTTTCAATTTCTAATGGCCACTTCGGAAAATGACAGGCTACGAGATAGGCCAGTGCACGAAGGTGGCCATCATTAATAGCAGAGCATTTCCAGTAGATGGTGTTCCAGGAAAGTATGGTAACATTAACTGCCCAAGATAATTGGCCTCCCTTACAAATGTTCACCGACTGAAGAACAATTTTACGTAGGAAAACTGATCAAAGCTGGGTTTATTCCCATCTTAGTATAAGTAGTTTTCCATGATTTCCCACTCCCAATCCTGGCTTAAAGCTGCGGCCATCTTCGTCACAATCGCAAACTCAATTATAAGTATACGCACCAATAGCCTACAGAAACAACAACTCGCTTTTCCAATAAACTCTACACATGCCCAAGTATCATGGTGTAGATTACGTTGTTTATCCCCGGATCGAACAACGACAACAACAGCAACAACAACGAAATTTCATCGCATGTTGACATTTTCTTAATGTCGGTTTCTCATAGCCTACTTCGATAGACTACAGTATTATAACTCGATGCTGCAGGAGAATAAGACACTAACGTTTGTGAAAGTTGCAAACCTATTTAAGTTAGGCCGGTATGAAACCAAACTCGGGAAATGTGTAGAACAGTATAAGTGATTACATTTCAGGGTGACGGCGTGTACGCAGGCCTCTCTTCTGTGACCAGAAATGTCACAGATACGCCAAACTCACACACGAGATGGAAACATGAAAGCCAGTTCCAGTGCAATGCTTCGTCGACGTCACAGTACGCAATAAAGGCTTGTGAGTGAGTTAGACCAGGAGAGAATGTTCGGTTATACTGTGACGTATCGGTTGGCACATAGCATGCTGCTACGGCAGTGGATAGAAGAGTGTCGCACGTAGCGACGAGTGGATACGGGACCCTGCATTGTGACCACACCAATGGATGACCGCCATTTTGTCTACATGGTCGTAGCGGACCGAACTGCTTCATCAAAAACGTTCACTTGACACTGAAGCACTACATCAAGTGTGTCCCTGTCTGCGTCGACGGATCAACGCCGTCTGCTGCAGTCTGGACTGTTGGTACCCCTGTCATTGTGTCAGACTACAATGTCGCTGGTGAAGTGTTGTGTTGTGTAGTGCCAACAGTGATGGCCACACACGTGTTAGGATCTACCACGCTGACCGCAGTCTGGCAGCCTGCATAGTGTGATGGTTTGGGGCGCCTTGGATGCAGCATGCGAGCTTCACTTCTACTTATTGAGTACATATGAACAGCCACTGCTACATCAGAGAGATTTTAGAGTCCGAGGTTCTACCCCCGTTTAGGCAACTCCACATGCCCTATTTTACCTACTTACTTACTCCTGGGCGCTACAGTCAATGTAGGACCTTGGCCTCTCCAACAATCGTTGCCCAATCCTGACGATCCTCTGTACGTTTCCTCCATCTTTTTACTCCCATTGTAGCAGTTTGGCTTAGGCTGGGATGACAAGTGAAACGGTATTTACTTTGCTCCACGTTGAGCGTACAAATGTAATGGTAATTAGTGCCCCATGTTGGTAGCGACAAATGTAATGGTTTCGCTAGCCCACACTGTTGGGAGAGAAATGTAACTGTTTACCTTTGCCTAAGCTATGTTGTTTTAATGGGCGCCAAGACCTCAATGCAATGTTGAAATCTAAATTTGTATTTAACAACGTCTAGCTCTGGCAGAACACATTCAAGACTCTATTCACTCAGATCGTGGTATGATTTGATCATTAACCCAACAAACAATTGTATCAGGAGAAGGAATTGGTCTATATCTATTGCTACCTACTGAAAGCAAAGATTGCATTGTAAAAGAAATGAATTTATTATATAAAACAAGTATAGCAAAATTAATAATAATAAGTTTAACATTTAAATTGGAGCGTTGTGATTTGAATATTACCGATAGAAAATTACGTGAAAACGGAGTCTGATAAATTGATTTTACTCTTATTTCCAAGCTATGAAGTTACTGAATTATGAAATATAAAACAAAGAAAAATGAGAGATTGCGTATTTCTGCGTCATTAGCGCTTACCCCTGGAAATTGCCAATGCATTTCCCTCGTTCTTGATGATGCTGTGTGCTTCCCACAGTCTCCTGGACGTCGTCATCTCCGTCGAAATTTGATGATATCCTGGTAGATTATATAATTCTATGGTCCGTACATCGGACCCAAACTCTCGTAAAACCGCACTGGTTACGTTTTACAAAAGTTCGTCGCTAACTCCACTGAACATCGGAGCGTCACGCACTTGCGACCGTACACTGCAAGTCCTACACAGATTGTCCCGAACTCCACTGAACATCGGAGCGACACGCACTTGCACCCATACTCCTCAAGTATTTCACAGATAGTCCTCGTCTCACGGCGCGTCGAACGATATATTCACCTGTCGGCTCCCCCACTCCGGAGCAGTCTCCTAGCTTACGCTGTCTCCGCTGATTGGCTGAGCACGCCGCCACTTCCCCTCCACCGGTTCATTACACTCCGCGGGCGAGAGGGAGAAGTCGTTTTCCGTTTCAACAATTCGCCTCTTCTAGACCTTGCGACCCAGGATTGCGTCATGCTTCTCGACAGGAATCAGCTTGTATTAGAATTCCCAGTGAGTCATGTCTCTCAAATACCCTAACTGACAAAACTCCGTAAAATTCCGTAATCAGATAATTTTCTATGATATCGTCGTTCGTAATAATTTGCTTGTTAGCGTTTTCTAAGACATAGAAAACCTATCTGTATGCTTATAATTTTTATAAAATGCTCCGAAAATATCTTAATAATAATTATAATAAATTAATAATAATAATAAATTAACATGAAAAATTATCTTGGCTGAACAATTTGCCGCGTAAATAAATATAGAATGGCTTCCTACTGACTTATGCCAGTTGCATAAAAAACCCTCGAAAAACACGTTACACCATCTTGTGTAAGTCGTCCTCCACGTCATCCAACCATCGTTTCCTAGGTCTTCCTTTGCATCTTCTTCCACCTGGAATTCCCCTATAGGTCTTTTTAACCACTCTATCACATACCATTCTCTCCAACTGCCCCAGCCATCTTAGTCTATTACTCTTTACTTCCAAAACAATATTAGGATGACCAGATCTACTGTAGTTCCTCCGATTCTTTTTTCCCGTATTCTCCATCTTCCTGCCTCATTCACTGCTCAGTGATTCCCTTACCCATCTTCTCAAAAGCTCCTCTTCTGTCACAGTCCTAGTCCATGTTTCCAAGTCGTACATTACCACTGGTCTTATAACTGATCGGTACACTGTCACCTATGATCTTCTACTGAAGCTACGTGCGTTGAGGTATTTGAGGTATTGATGTATGCCCTATTGTAGCAATAAAAAACTCCCTCCAAATGTGTCCTTCTTCGATAAACGGCGGGTACCTCTGCTTTCCTGGCGTGCACGTTCGCATGACATGTGTCCTATTGAACATGTCTGCGATATGATCAGTCGGACATTGTTCATCACGGTCCTCTAGCAACCTTTGTTGATACATTGTTGACTCGAATATAAACCGCGTGTAGGGAGTTTCCCCACAAACATAAACAGGCCCTCTTTTGATTCCATTCAAGGGCGCGGCGCTTAGAGACGCTGACTTATGCAGCCGGGCCTTTATCATACCGGTACTGAATTCTCAAGGTCGGGGAACATGTACGGTTCTATAACCCTAATCATTTGTGTCTTGTCATATAGACCTACCTAATATTGGTATCAAGTTCATTTCTAACACATATAGAATTCTCCATCTTGGTTTTGCAATGTTCACAAAACGTAATGCAAATGAATAATCCAATTATAACGGTTACTAACGCTTAGAACTAAACAACTTAAAAATTAAAGAAATATCCCCTCGAGAAGGATTCGAACTTTTTCTCGCAACGCATTGAGTCAGGAGCTAAGATTATAACCCTTCCGACGCCAGAACACGTATGATATTGGGTGTTGTCTGTTCAAGTGTATTTCATACACGCCTAACTGCTGTCTCCTTAAAATCACATTAAGTCTGTGCCATGATTGAGGTCTTTTATAATTCTATTCCTATAATTCTCCATAATATGGCAGATTTAGGTCGTTCTGTCTCAATGCCCCATGTCCATTGTTGGAGTGAATAACTGCGCACGTGCGAGTGTCAGGAAACGAATTACAGCCTTGACTGCTCTCGTGAAAAGCATCGAAGATAACAGTGCATCAACTTACGGGTACTTATTAAAGTTAGAGGTGAATTTGCCAATCCATTGTTATAGCAGAGTTGGTGAAATATGCCCTAAGAAACATAAGATTACCCTTTCACGAATTGATTGCCGACGGTCGAGATGGGGACTATTCTTCGTTTAGTTGTGTCACACGTCAGCCTGCTTTGTTGACAGGTACAGTTGTGCGAGTAGGATATGACTCAGCTCCAGTAGCCTGAGTCATCGTTTAACCGTCCATAGTGACATGAGCTCCTGTGACGCGCAATGCTGCTTGACGTATATGCAGAATGCACTGTGTCATCGCTGTGTTCCCCGCTTCACCCCACGGGGCAGCTGCTGCAATAAACAACAAACACTGGCGCAGCCACGCTCAGCGGCAATCAAATCTTAAATGGGTAAATACAATCGTTATAATGAACATTTACAGCAACGACCACAAAAACGAAGATTGGATTTAGATTCAAAAGTACACATCTAAAAATAAACTAACTAGAGCTCACACCGAAGTACTTTATTTTGCAGGCAGGCAGGCAGGCAGAAGGATACTATAGTAAGGCGCTGATATGCATTAATATACAATGTAGGCACCATTCTTCTCCAAATAATTGTTCTCATAGTTTTCAAAATGTTCAGTCCGTGAGTCACCAGAGTAACGCAGTAACTGGCAACACTCACTGTCACTCCTCGTGTGAACAAAATCAGTCAGAAGCACGACCTTATGATCGCCATTTCTTTTTCTGCGGATAAAGAGGTAGGGACTTTGTGGCGAGGTTGGTACGAGGGGTATGTGCTCGCTTCGTCTCCCCCTCATTTCATCTCTTGTTTCGATACGCAGAAACCGGATCACAAAACACACGTCCACGTTTGATCCTGTTTCCATTCGCGCAGCTGTAAAGTTCCGACTTAACGAGTAGTGAGTGGGCACGCTTAGAGCATACACGTGTACAACTAACGGCGCGGTGGTACGGGGATAATTAACCATGGAATTCAACTGCTTGTTCTATTTTCTTCTTATTATATCGTATTGCTTTAACTGTATATTCGTGCATAATACTCATACGTTGTTCAAAGACCCCTCAAACCGTTGAGTGGCCGGTCCCGTGGTGTTGGGACAGCGCGCCTGCCTCTCACCCAGAGGCCCCAACTTCGATTCCCGACTCCGTCAGCGATTTTAGAAACTGACGTGAGGGCTGGAACGGGGTGCACTCAGCCTCATGAGAACAGTGAAGCAGCGCCCCCAGTCACGAACACCAAGCCGAGGGCCGAGGGGACCCGATATCTGCAGGCCAAATGGCTAGGCAGCGACCACTTGGTAGGCACAGACCCTTCATGGGCTGTAGTTCCAGGGCTTTTTAACCGGTTGAATGCATCGCCCGTCTATAAACGGCGCACAAGAACCTTGTTATTCATATTTCCCATTTGCTTTCGAGTGTCAAGTCAATCTCTGGCATGGTCTGCCATCTATTGGGCATTATGTTGGAGAATACCAACTAAAGAATGGCAGGGGAGGCAGGATACTAGCCCTGGATCAATCTTACCTCGCATTGGATCATCGCTGCCACCTGGATTTGAGTTTCCTCGGATTCATACGGGTCATGGCAACTGTGCAGACTTCCATTATAAATGGAAAATAGTTCCTTCACCTAACTGTAATTGTGGTGCCCCTAAGCAGACCATCCAGCATATCATCACCAAGTGCCCCAACTGAGAGTACAGTGGCAACGTCACTGATTTCGCTCATGGATCACCAGAGGCAATGACTTATATAAACGATTTACATATAAATACATATATATACATATAGTTTGTCTTCCATTTCTAAATTAATTATCCTCTCCGTAAAAATTGTATCTGTAAAGCCATACGCTAAATAAATAAAATAGTACTACTTGAGTTGTTTAAGCCTCCGTGGCTTAGGCAGCAGCACGCCGGCCTCTCACCGCTGGGTCCGTGGTTCAAATCCCGGTCACTCCATGTGAGATCTGTGCTGGACAAAACGGAGGCAGACAGGTTTTTCTCCGGGTACTCCGGTTTTCCCTGTCAAAATTTCATTCCAGCAACACTCTCCACTATCATTTCATTTCATCTGTCATTCATTTAATCATTGCCCCAGAGGAGTGCGTCAGGCCTCGGCAGCCGGCACAGTTCATATACTCGCCGCTGGATGGGGGCTTCATTCATTCCATTCCTGACCCGGTCGGAGACTGGAAGCAGGCTGTGGATTTTCATTTTTCACTACTTGAGTTTGGATTTTTGCTACCGGATGTAAGTAACAGAGCATTTTGTTGACGACTCTCCTCTATAGCAGGAGTTCATGTGTGGTATAACCAAGCATGGTGGAATAACAGGGAAACTCTTCACGCCACGCTAGGATTTCTGATGAAAAGAACTCAATTTTGCTACTAGAAAGGAGGAACAAGTATTATTTGCCTACTGAGTTTAGGAAATAATTTTATTATTGGCCCTTTACCAGGTGTGTGGGGGGGGGGGGGGGGAAGAGGAGGGGGTGCAAGCGTGGGCTAAACAATTATACTTTTGATTCCCGCCTCCTTGAGGGCCTTGAGCAGAAAGAAGAGAACAGAAGAGGTCTGACCCCTCAAATAATGAGGGCCAATTAACACGGGAAAGTAAAGGACTCCCTAGGCCTCGGATACCCTAATACTGTTGGAATCGGAAAAGAACAAGAGTTGACCAAGGGTGGGCGATAGGAAAGATGACAGAGAGGAGCCGGGCACAAGTAAGTGGAAGCAATGCCGAACTCAGCTGGGATCCCGTGGTCGCCAACCCACGTCCCACTGGCCGTGGGACCCTGGAGGAAAATCCTTGTCGACTGACTGAAAACTTACAACCAACAGTTTATATAGGCAACACTGGAAAATATGGCTCCGAAAGTTGCCATTACACAGGTTCACGCACATGGCGGCAGAGAATTTTAAATATTACCGCAGGTAGCATACACGTTATGGTAATCATTATACAGTGATGGTGATAGTGAAGAGGGCAGTGACGTCCATCACAGACATGGCCCACGGCCCACGGCCTAGCTCGAGGCGAACGCAACATCCTATCTCCATAGATAAAACAAACGTTAAATGGGAAATAAATTACCTAGCCCAAGTTACAACTCGATTATAACATTCAACTGAGGCAATAAATTCATAGCGAGGCAACTTTTATAATTTCAGTGTGTGGTTTAACTCGGACACGGCCGCGATCAATGTGTTTCACTAGGTGCAAACTGAATGCGCTGATTCGCGATAATTGTGCTTGAGTAGCTGTGCCCGTGTTGTTGTTGATTCTTTAGTGGCTTCGGTAGCGTAGCCGTAGCATGCTGAGCTTCTATGCCCATGATTGCGGGTTCAAACCCAGCCGAAGTCGTCGGATTTCTTAAGGTCGTTAAAATCCTTCAGTGTGCCTTCCTTCAGAGGGGAAGTAAAGCTGGCGGTCCCATGTCATTGATTTATGGCATGTAAAAGATCCTTCCAGTAACTAAACTGGTGTGAAGCTAAATTTCTAGGTTAGATTTCGTTGAAACGCTCTATCAAAGTTCCAACGTTCACCACTAGGTGTCAGTGACATCTGGTACCGAAAGTTGGAACTACTTGAAATTGAACAGAACTTGTAGCTCACCCCATGGTTGTCCGCTTGAAGCAGCTACAGCCTCTGGCGAGCCGAGCATGCCATCGGACACTCCCGGCACTAAAAGTCATACGCTACATAAATAAATAAAATAACCGACCCCGTGGAAGAACGGGAATACTCAGGGGTAAACACACATACAAAGGTTTCTGAGAGAAAGGTAAATAAGCATTTGGAAATTAGCCTGGGCTTGGACATTCCGCTGTACCGTAAGAGAGTCATATAAAGTCACAGCTTCACACGCATGGCTAATGTGATTGGGAGAAGGACGACGATATAATGGTAGTGAGGTTAATGGTTTTCATCCGGTGGTGATGGTAAGTTTTAAGAAAGTCAACTGTGACTGAGTTATTATGAGATATTTTCATTTGAGGGGAAGGGTGGTGAGAGTACGCTACGGTATGTCAACACAGGCCCACTTACTGGCGCGCTCGAGGGTTCCCAAGAGCTTGGCTTCACTCAGAAAGAGCCTTTGGCCAACGAAAATTACTGCCAAAAGAATAAACAAATGAAATGACTTGAGACTGCTGAATTTGCTGAGTTTCCATCCAAATGGACAACGTCTATTTTAGATAATGACGAAAGTGAAAGAACACAGCAGAGGCTGGCGTTACGTATAAGAACTGTAAGACTTAATATTTAGCCTATTTTCATTTTATGATAAAAATAGACTTATGAGATCACCTTTTGTCCGTGTGTGTGTGTGCGTGTGTATGTGTGTGTGTGTGACCCCTCTAATAACTTCTAAACGGCTGGAGCAATTTCAATGAAATTCGGTACGGTCATAGTACCATTACGGCTAACCCCGATCGTGTCCTTCTAATTTTATTACGTCTCACCAATCCAACATGACGGCTGTGCGAAATACTTCACCGGCATTCTTTATCCCCGAAACTATTACTGATATCACCCTGAAATTTGGTACGGTGATAAAGGGTACTGCTAGAAGTTCACCTCTGAGACTTCCAAAACCTGTAAAATACAAAACGAACATGCCGGCCAAGCGAACGTGAAACATTTTAATAGACTTTTCTTGTGATTTAACCATCTGAGCGCAGTGAAATTCGGTACAGTATATGTTTATACAAATTGTAATGCACTGGCATCTAATTTAGTTCAATTGTTCACATAACCTCAAGATGGCGGCTGTGCGCAATTTTAAACATTAAGTTTTTATTTATAGTTTATTAATTATACGAACAAAGTGAACGTTTGAATAATGAACCTATGCAAAAATCGTCATCTAATAGTACATAACTCTATGGCCTACATATATAAAAATCCAACATGGCGACCATCCGAAATATTTAGACGGTTCTCAATATCTACGAATCTATTACAGTAATCAAACTGAAATTTTGTATGTTGATAGTGGCAATTAATGTAAGTAGGATATATGAAAATAGGCTAATTAGTTCTTCACCGAACTACTTGTTAAATTTGAAACAATTATTTCACAAACGAACTCATTACAAATCACTCAATACTCATTACCATTATACAACGAATTGCTTCTTATTTTCAGCATCGGTTTACCGCTCCTTTCTACTTGAGAAGTCTAACTCTAATATTCCCCTTTCATATACTAAAACTAATCCACAGTTATATTTGGTATAACAGAATGCAAAAACAAAAAACGAAACAAAAAAACACACCAATCTACTTCGTTGAATCTGGGGTGAAGGCACATATGGAAACTCCACTATTTCAATGTAGGCTACGGCATATCTCAGGCTGTTCCAAATCCACGAGTTTGAGTATGCGTACACGCGAGTACTCAGCAGTGATGCTCGGAGCACGGTTGGAGAGGCGCTGGGGGGTGATAGCCAATACGTCACTGGGCGAAGGTCACAGTACAAGTCCATGCGCTTCCTGCCAGTCTTGATGTATCCACTGCGCAGTGACGGCAGTTTTCACATCAGAGCTGTGTTGCATGTTGCTGGTTTACTTACACAAGGTGGCGAGTACTCCGCTCCACACTGGCGAGCAGCTCGGCTGGAACAGTCTGGATCTGGTCAAGCTCATGCTTAACCAGTAGGTATGAGCTGCACACAGTCCTGACCACACAACTGAACCAAGAAATGCAGTAAAGTTAATATTCTAAGAGTGTGCAAAATGAAATGCATTGCAACGAACATCATCATGTTGTCAATCTCCCGCAACCAATAAGGCAATGATCAGCGCAAACCTAAGCCTAGCACAGGGCTGCATCCAGAAAACATAAATCATTCAGTAGTCTACAACGCGACAGAAACTGGAAAATTCAGACTCGCACAATCAATACCCAAAACTTTTTAAAGCAAATTGAAGCCATTACTCACGCACTAACAGTGCTAGGTGTGCCGATTGATTCAGGGGTGCAGAAAATCACTCTGAATTAAAGAGGAAGGATTGATCCCACCAACATGATCAATAATCGAGTTGCTACTTGGCATTGACCACGGCATTACCTTTTATACTAATGCTAGTGTCGGAAAGAAAATATTGAACATGGACTAATAGGCCAACTCTCATTTTATAGTCCAGTGGCATAGGCGTGCTCGTTAAATCGTGCACCATGGCCGTGGGGACAGCTGCAGCCAGTTCGGATTCGCAGGTTCCACTTGAGTCGCTGACAGCGCCCATCCTGAGTGTGGTTTCTTCCCTCGGGTGTTCCATACTCCCTCCAGACCTGACTTCAAGTCCCAGGTCACCAACCCCATCCCTGTCTCTAATTACACACACCACTACAGTCATCACATAAATACAGCTTATCACACACCCAACTACACGGGGCTGATAACCAAGGTGTCTCATACCCCAAAAATAGATAAACAACATCTTATTTTATATAGTAATGATCAGCTACTTGGAAGGTCGTTTATGATCACGGATACTGTTGCTGTAGGAATATACGCTTCATACTTGCTGTCCACTTCACATTTTGGCCGCTGTGACGCGTGATTCATGTCATTTTAACATTCTGAGGTCTTTTCTTTATCATTTTGCAGGGATTTCAGAAACAGACTAAATCAAAGGAATGAGTACTCAAATCGTATAATTTCATATATATCGAATAGCCGGTGAGTGTTATGATGATCCAATTTTCAATGATTGCCTTCTTAAGTTACGGAACGTAGAACTTGGAATTCTAACTGAAATGAAAATAATGTTCTATAATCATTTGGTTGAAATTAAAACATAACAACCTTTCTCCTTAAGTCTCTCATTATTGACCTATTGGGGAAAGTGTGATTTATGAACATGCGAGATTAATCGCACGGGTTTATTGTTGTTGTTGTTGTTGTTTGAGTATTCAGTTTTTTGACTGGTTTGATGCAGCTATCCATCCCTCCCTGTCCTGAGCTAATCGTTTCATCTCTGCATAGCTACCACACCCTACATCCGAGGCAATCTGTTTAACATATCCTAACCTTGGTCTACCCCTACAGTTCTTGTCCTCGGCCCTTCCTTCCATAACTAAGCTTGCTATTCCTGGGTGTCTTAGTGGTGTCCTACCAACCTATCTCTTCTCTTAACCGACAGCAGTGGCTACGCTGGCTAAAGCGCAGCATTAGATCATGGGGCCAAGCTCGCTGCTGACTCGGTAGACGCGTGGGTTCGAGCCCCACCGTCGGCCGTCCTTGAAATGGTTTTCCGTGATTTCCCATTTTCAACACCAAGAAAATGCTGGGATGGTACCTTCTGATAGGCCACGGCCGCTTCCTTCCACATCCTCTCCCAAATTCATTCATCTTCATCCATTCCATCTCTCATCCCGACGCGCAGGTCGCCCACGGGCGTCGACTAGGAAGACCTGCACTCGGCCTCTCAGGAGGCCACACGACAAAAGAAAATCTCTTCTCTTCATTAGCATTCTCCAGAAACATCTCTCCTCTCCCACTCGTCTTAATACCTCTTCGTTTGTAACCCTATCTACCCATCTGATCTTAATCATTCTCCTGTAACACCACATTTCAAACGCATCAATTCTCCTCTTTTCTGCTGCACCAATAGTCCAAGTTTCACTTCCATAGAGTGCGACAGTCCAGACAAAGGTTTTCAAAAATGTCTTCCTAATACCTAAATCTATATTCGATGTCAACAGATTCCTTTTCAGTAGAAATGCTTTCCTTGCCTGAGCCAACCTACTATTTATATCCTCTTTGCTTCGTCCATCACTGGTTATTTTGCTTCCTAAGTAACAGAAGTCTCCTACTTCCTTTAGTTTCTCCCCTACCAATTTGATGTCCATAGAGGTTTCTGATTTATTTCGGCTGCATTCCAATATTTTTGTTTTACATTGATTAATTTTCATCATGAATTATTTCCTCAAGACGGAGTCCATACCATTCAAAAACTCATTCAAATCCTGAGGCGTGTCGGCCAAGATGACGATGTAATCAGCAAATCTCAGAGTTGAAATTATTTCTCCTTGAATCTTCACTCCCACTTAATCTTTCTCTCTAATTTCCTTCATTGTTTGTCCAATGTATTCTAAATGATTTATTTGATGAATGCTGCCTGCAATCCAATATGGGAATAACGTCTGTGCATTCATCCAACAACCAGGTTAACAAGGATCAGATACATATTACACTCACCGTTCGAGGAGTAAAAATCATTTTCCAGTGAAGTGGAATATTGACCCTTTCCGACCAGTCTACAGTATTTAATAGGAAATCCCTGTGAGCCCCCGAGTGGCTGATCTGAGGGGGAAGATGACACCGTAGCAGCGCAAGGAGCGGCATTATGCAATCCTTTTCTCTCGCGATGCTGATAACGGATTCTATTACCGCGGCAGTGCCTCTGCCATGGCAATTATCATAGAAATAGCCTGCTTTGGGGGCGATCCACTGCTCCGTATGGCCGGCATGCACTAGATGCGAGGTGTCACATGTGACATCTGGATTAAGAACGTCTCGGTCGGTTATACCCGATTATCAAGTCTATACGGTATAGCTGAATGGTTCTTGTTGTTGCTTGATAAGCAATATTATCAGCCCAACGAACATATGTTTGCGTGGGACGCGTCTAGTGTCTGTAGTAGCGTCTTAAGCTGTGCGGAATTTACTTAGGACAGGTAGGTTTACGTCGCAACTTTAAATTGCGTACTCTCACAGAATTTTACTTGAGTGAGTATGGTTAAGAAGACTATCGCTCAAGATAGATACTAAAGTTTTTCAAGGCTTAATTTGATCTACTCTTCTTTGCCTTTCATAACGTGTGTAGGCTACTTCACAATACTAGGCGACTATTCCCCTGTGATTATTCTTGGTTTTAGACGAGGCTTCGGTAAAAAAAAAAAAAAAAAAAAAAAAAGATGGTTCCCTTCTATCGATGAAAGACCAACTCGTGATGTGGATACTATTCCAGGCTCTCACCCGTGAGTTCCGAGTACAATTCCCGGCTTTGAGCATAAATTTAACTGAGTTCTAAGTGTTGAAACGGGGTACTCCCCTCATTTTGAGGCAAACCTGAGAAGGGTGGGTTCGAGTTCCACCTCAGTCATCCTAGTAGTGGACATCCATGGTTTCTCAGTTTTACTCGAAGCAAATGCTCAGATGGTTCCTAACATAAGACCATGACTGTCTTCTCCCCAATCCTAGCTCCAACTATAAACACACATCCTTATTCAGACATCACAATAACACAGGTTATAGAATACATTCCACCACGATATCCAAGCCCAAAAAAGAATCAACAACTACAATCTGTGCTAAGACACACTAACGCTGCAATATGGCCTCATCTGCCATGACGTTGAGCATGTGAGACGATCTGTTAAGCACTGTCATCTGCCTGTAAAACCTAGAACTCTATTAAGTGACCTTTGTCCTAAACAAAATGTGATATGAGAGCTCGTACGTCTCGGAGTGCTGGGAACTGCACCCGCGATCTTGAGATCTGCCACTGAATCACCGAGGAAGCAATTGTGTGGCATGTACTGTTACACTAGTGTAATTGGATCGAGACGGAGTTGGCCGTGGAATTGAGCGAGATTTGTAAAGTTTGTGCTGGGCAGCCAACCGGATTTATTTCCAGCGATTGGTCATTTTCATTCATTGATCATCATTGTATTTATCCGTCATCCGATACTTGGATGGAATCAAGTTAGTATATTATGTCATTGTTCTTCAATGAAGTTTACCCCTTGGATGTATTGGACCTTTGCACCCCAGGAACAAAAATTCATCCCTATGTGTTAACTTAGTGCTGAAGAAAATGGAGGAAATCCAGGGTTTACTCTGGGATCTTAAGTTATCCTTGCCAGTTAAATTCCATTAATAATCGGCAATAATTATTAATAACCTGTGTGTTAACAGCTAGGAACATTGGGCCTATATTATAGGAGAGGCAAACTCTTAGGGACTAGTTCAGTTGAGCTACCCCATCGGATGGTAGGTTGCCCTGCCCTTTAGGGATGTTTTTTTTTTGTTTGTTTGTAATTTCTGTACCTCAGAACCAGACTAACGTAAGTCACATTACGCCAACTTTTCAGGAGAGTATAAAAACTGTAGAAAATGAACTCTATGTCTGACTGCAGAGCTAACACTTGAATTAGCCAGCAAAAAACTATTGACATTATTAAAGTTGTATATACTTACCCCCTTTATTGGTATTTCCTTTAGAATTAACGCAATATTCAGTCAGGACTGGACTTACGTTTTTTTGGCTGAAATTATAAAGTCGTTTTAGGACTTAATACTGGACTTGCGTTATATTGGCTGTGTTAATGTACTCTTTTCCTCTTAGTCTCTTCTTCCTTATAAGGACTTGAGAGTATGTCTTACTCATGAACATTCCAGCGAGTGGACTTGCGCGTTAATGTATTGTTTAAGCTTCAGAACCACGATAACTTAAGTGGATTTAAGTTTGTCTGGCTCAATCATAGGTTAGGACTTACGTCCTTACAACCCTTATTAAATACAAAACGCGATGTTTCCCCGGACTTAAGTTGTTATGGCTTAATGTAGAATCAAATTCTGCATACAATGATGTAATACCTGAAAATCGTAATTTTTGGACTAACGTTTGTCTGGTTCTGAGGTACAGATTTGTAATTGTAATTTAGCCGGGAGAAGTGGGATAGGCCTCGCTAGCCAGTAAGTTTCTCTTGATATAAGGCGTGATCAAAACGTTTCCGTTTGAGGGGGTTGCTACTGGAAGGTCTGCAGCCAGTGGATAGGCCTACCCCGAGCGTTGAATGCCGAACGAAGAGCACACCGGATGGCTGTTTGCCTGCAGCACCTGATGCGTTACAATGTGGAAGGCGACACGTTCCTGGAGCGCATTGTTGTTGGTGCCACCGCTGGGAACCGGAATCGAAAGCAGTGACGTCAACCATCGCCCCCTCGTCCCAAGAAGTTCAGGAGCTGGGAAGGTGATGCTCACCCTGTTCCTTGATTACCGGGACCCATTGCTTATTGATTCCAAGGAACCTGTTGTCTCCATCACTGGCGATCGGTACTGCGCAACACAGGAAAAATTATGGCATGCAATTAAGGCGAAATGTCCGGGAAAACTGAGACAAGCGCTGCTGCTGCTGCTGCTGCTTCATGATAACGTACGCCCCCACACAGCAAACGTCGTAACGCAGAAGGTAGGCCAACTCAAATGGGAGACACTCGTGCTTCCGCCCTATATTCCTGATCTCTCCCCATGCGATTATCATGCTTTCGGTGCCTTAAGAAATGCCCTGAAGGGTCGACGATTCCTGTCGGACAAGGATGTGCAGCAGGCGGTTACGGACTTCTTCTCGCAGCAGGATACAGTGTTTTACCGCATGGGGATCTTCAGTGGGATGTGTGCCTCAATACTGTACGGCCGACAAACAGAAACGTTTTGATCACGCCTCATACGCCCCGTTATGCATCGTCCCCAACCAGGACTTTAACTGGAATCAAGTTAGTTTACATTTTTTAATCATAGAACTATTCTTTTTCTCTCAAAAAACTTCAACAATATGTGAGTTTATATAGAATTTCCATATAGTAGGCTATTTCATTTTATAATACTGATGAAATAATTGGAATTCTAGCCCACGCACTTAGGACACAAGTAGGCCTATTTGCTTGTGTACAGCTGGCTCGTCGTACACATACTGACCACGAACTACCCGACCGATCTGGTGATTGAGCGGCCTGGTAGTAATTGAAACATTGTTTTGTTTTATCCAGAGAGATCGAATTCTGACAGTTATGCCAGGTTTGGCGATGTATTTTGGTGAAACATTGCAAAAGGGCGTTCTGTGTTCACGGAAAAGCTACGGGTCATAACATAACATTGAAGGAAGGAACACCAGGGACTTACACTAGACCTAATTTTCTTTTAAAATTATACATAAGCATTATGTAATTGGAAAACTAATTGTTTAGCTAAGCAAGATTCAGTGACGTTTAGTGTTATAAGAAGGCATTGTATTCTTCACCTTCCTGGCAGTGCGCTAGTATATTTACTAGGCCTCGCCATACAGGCTACTCTAGTTATCTCATTCATTAGAAAACTGAACGACGTGTTTCAGACTAATATGAGTGATCATCATCAGGAAACAGTGTACGATGTTGAGTGAAACTTGCTGCGTAGCTTAAAAATTGGTGCTATAAATATGACCATGTTTGCAGAATTTGCAAGTGTCCAAATTACAATACCTGCACCTAGCAATGTTCATTATAGATGACAATGCTCAACAATGCCATTATGAAGGTAGGATATACGACGGAGGACGTTTTAAGACGCTATGGTTGTTTTGACAGCAATCACTTTCACCTCTTATTAGTGAGAAATATTTTACTATAGATTGACATATAGATTTTCGCACTTCCTTCTTATGTAATGTAGAGGCTATCGGATCCTTTTGCCTCTAGCTGATTAGATTCTCATCCTTAACTCACATTGCAACGTCCGTTTAACCTAGAAATTGATTTGGTGATGTTCGTATCCTTTAATTCCTTCCTGCTTACGTCCTTGACAATTTGTGCATTTCGCGTATCAAGTATCGACATTGTAATTGAATTGATGTCACAGCCTTGTTGATTCACTTCACTCGTATTTCACGTCTGAGACTGTGTGTGTACTGCTGAGCTGCGCGTGTTTACTCAAACTAAACACATTGGAAGAATGACCAGTTGTTCCACCACCTGTGGTCCCCTGATTTATTGTTCACAGACATTAATGGTATTTACTCAAGAACCATTGTGAGAGACATAGCAATGATTGATCTACTTGCCAGTCGTTGACAGGGCTTGGAGAAGTCGTGGGAGAGGAAGAGACATGGGTAACTTCAGTAGCCCTGGAAAGTCGAGGTTCGATTCTTAACCCTTTCACTTTCAAGAGCTCATCTGATGGATGTGTGAAAACTTGTCAGCCATATTTACAATGAGATGGAAGGGAGACCATTAAATATATTAAAATAAAATATGATAAACATAGAGTGTATAAATCACTTGTTATTACTGTCTCTGAGCCATATACAGGGTCTTTATATTTGCTTGGCAAGGGCATTCTCGCTCACGCGCTCCGCTAGTGACGCCTCAGTTGCCGGCTGCCGCGTGCGCGTTTTTACGGCAGAATACGGTGCTTAAAATCAGTATCATGCATTTTTACTCACTATGTTTACAGTATATGCTGAAAATGTTCCCCACCCGCTGCCAAAAGTAATCAGCATCTCCTTATGAGGTTTCCGGTTAATTTGGTCACCAAGAGCCCGCTGATGAGCCAGCTTGGTGCCCTAGGTGAAACCCCACACAAGACACGGCACAAACCTAGAAAAATTGCTGACTTTTAATTAACTGACCGTAAAAGCCAATATACCTTAATAGTTGTTAACACATGAAAAATACCGATGTACCGGTATATTGGTCGGTGCAGTGGCTAGCAGTAGTGGAGTAAGGGGGGTTCCAAGCCACCCGGCGTTGCTCGGGCGGCGTTCATATTAAATAATTAATAACTCCCGAACCCTTGGTCGGAGATTCACGAATGAGGTGTCGTTGGACTCGGGCTGACGGGGGCTTTGTTATGGACCACTCATTTCAACCCCTAAATAAAACCTACCCCTACTAGGGGGTGAAATTGTAATTTTTTAGTGAAAGTCTCTTTTCAAATGGGACATGTATAAGGTGCGCTGCTAAAATGAACTTAAATGTTGTTGCTCATATCGCGCATGCGTTTTTCTGGCTGCCGCTATGGATGAACATTTTTGTTTTTGATTTTTACGCATGCGCACTTGGGATTTTTGTAAGAGGGCGAGCTCTTTGAAAAAAAAAATGATTGATAAGAAGAGGTTTTGGTGGTGAGGAGAGAGCCAGATAGTCGCCTACTTTCCTACGACGTTTGCCGATATCTCTCGAACGCAAGGTCGGATTTGGACGTGTGACGTGTCAAATCGCTTGTCTCAAAGCCCTATATATGTTATTAATAGGTTAAAGTTTTGAGAATGAGGGAAACAGGCGTTTTGGGGTAAAATTATGATTTTAGACTTTTTCTGATATTTCACGAATGCCTGGTCGGATTTGGTCCTATGACGTGTCAAATGGCTTGTCTCGAAACCCTTTTTATTTTGGTAATAGGTTAAAGTTTTTGAGAATGAGGGAAACAGAATTTTTTGTTGTAAAACCGTGATTTTAGACTTTCTGTTATATTTCACAAACCAATAACGCCAGAGACGTATACGAGGGGTCGTAGGACTCGGGGTGACGCCCCTCCCCTATCTCCCTTTCGAATATAGTATTTATGTTTAAAAAAATGCGAAAGAGCCTAACGACACTTATGTTGAAAACATTTCAGTTTTTAAAACTTTTCTTAAATTTGTCTAAAATGTTCATGACGAGTGGTTGTAGATAGAAAGAGACGATACCACTGGACACGTGTTTCAACGAAGCTATTACTGGCCACGGTGGTGATATACCAATACAGTATTCGCTATTTCGATGAGACGGCGGGTCGAGGGTTCGTTTTCTGATTTTTCCTATGATGGAATTCCTAATTCCTAAACCCCCTGAAGGGGGTCTTTAACGTGTAAACGATTATGAGTGACATGACAAATGATAATTCCTTGATTCGATGAAGTTGGCTTTAGATAGAACAAACAGAACTTGGTTATATATTGCTTGAAGTGAGTATAGAAAACAAACTTGCTGGGGCAGACTGACAGGATGTGAATGTTATTTGATCTTATTGGAATGCATTGACTTGACAGGGCAATGAAAAAAAGCACAGAGATGCTGAGGACACTTGAAGGTCAAACGATATGGCAACCATGGTGGGAGGGGGAAGCTAGGATGATGTCGCCGATCATGTTCAATGGATGAATTTATATTTTGCGAAGCATTGTTCGGAGAGGGTCATGGGACGACTTGTTTTAAGGGTATTTATTTTTTCGATGTTTCCTATGGTGGACTCATTGATTGAAATAATCCAAAACTGCTAGGGCATGGCCTTGAGATTTTATAAACCGATAATGGGATTTTGACATACAAGATCCACTCAGAACTTGACATGATGTCATTCTTTTTATGGCTTATGAATTTCCCCAAAAAAGACCCAAAACAACAAGATCATGGACTTTTGCTTTTCTTAATATATTGCAAACCCATAATGTAAGATGTTTACTGTGAGTGACGAAATCTAGCTAGGTAACGAAAGAATTATTGTAGGATATATGTATGGTGACTGACACGTCTTTGACCATTGGAACTTGTTTTCAGATCTGACTGTAGTACATAGGGAGTATAGGTTGTAGGCATGGATTGACAAACGGTGCACACAAAATTCAATTTATCGATTCAAGAATTAAGAGTAGACTATCATTAATTAATTGGTTAAAGAGTGTAGCTAAAAATAAAAAAATGGTGACTACATTAAACTAAACTGAACCAAGTCGAATCAAACCCAACCGAACCAAACCAAGCCTAAAGCAAACCAAACCTAATCAAGAACAAGCCAAGGGCTTAAGTGTAAAACTTGTGGGGGAATGCAGTCATTGGCAATGTCCAAAGGAAGGGATAACGCTCTACCTCTAGAGGGTAAGGTAAAGCTAGCGCATGGTGCTAATGCATATTCCCAAGTACATGAACCACACACACACACAACTATCCTATGCTGTTTTTATGAGTTAACTGTTAAAACTTACTCAGTGGTTACTGAGCAAGATGGTCGCTACACACAACAAGCTTTAAATACTTGAGGCTAATAATCTATACACACACACACACGCTTGTTCTAAACTAAACTGTCTTGCTGGCAGTGCTCACACAGTAGGCAAATGACAGAAATGCTTGGCTAACAGAAATACAATCATTTTCGTTTGTCTAATGTTACCAGCTAACCATTACATGCTATAGTGGTGAGCACATGTGCCTCTTGCACTGGAGATCGTAACTCGATTTCTAGCTCTAAGGCCTAGAATGAATCAAACTAAGAAAGAAGGGTATGGTGACGCAGTGGTTAAACTGTTAGCCTTTCACTAAGGTAGACTAGGGTTTGATTTTAGGTTAATATACATGTCATAAACAAACAAACAAACAAACAAACAAAAAAAGCAGAGATAATGTTTAAAACTGATTACACTTGTCTCTTTTCAAATTATTACTTAGATTGCAAATACAAAGGTGGACTGGGTTTGATATTCAGTTAATGCTGCCTATCGCATACTAGCCTGTAAGAAAGCCAAACAAGCAAAAGGCGTAGGTAGAGCAGTGGTAAAATCGCTATGTGTAGAGAACTACCTAACGGTTTTATGAACTGGCAATGGTATGTCGCATAAACAGTGCAGGATACAATCCAGCAACCATAATTTGTATCTTGTGGAGCAGAGAAAACATATATATAGAGAAAGATATAGAAAGCTAGTGTATGTATGGGTAGCATTGATAATTTGACCAGAGAAAATACGATGAGGTAGGGTGGGGAGAGGGAGAATTAACACTTATATATGAATGAATGGTAAATAGTATTTTAGTTTTTTTTCCCCAATAGTTTTGTTTTTTAAATGCAGTGGTAGATAGTCGTTATTTTGTAAAACATTCTTACTTGCAGTAGTAATAAGACTCTATGGTTTCGCTAACACATAGATAGACTGTATTATTGCCATGGTCAAGCACTCACATTAAGATCATTTACAAAATCATAAAATGAAAAATAAAAAATCTTGTTTTGGAAATATCGTTTTTCAACATACACAAAATAAATATATAAAAAATTTGTAAACAGCAAAATGGAAAATCCATGGTCAAGCACTCACATTAAGATCATTTACAAAATCATAAAATGAAAAATAAAAATCTTGTTTTGGAAATATCGATTTTTTTCAACATACACAAAATAAATATATAAAAAATTTGTAAACAGCAAAATGGAAAATCCATGTTTCCATATAGACAAAATTTAAAAACCTTAAACGGACATTTAAGAAAATATATATAAATGGGAAATTGACAAATGTGTAAATATGAAAATGGAAAAATCCATGTTTCCATATCATGAAATTGAAAAACATCAAACTGTCATTTTAAAAAATGCAAATGGAAAATTGACAAATTGCAATGTGTGAAATGTGAAATTGAACAAATGGCTATCATTATTTAAAAAAAAAAAAGAACATGGTGCTCTATGGTTGAGGTGTGAATCAAACCCTTTCTACTTATTTGGACCACCCGAGACTGAGTAGACTAGTTTAAGTTGTCATACCACTTTTAAAAGTTTGTGTTAAATCTAGGAATTGAACCCAAGAGCTTGTAGGGGAGATCAAAGGTTATAATATGTTAAACAGATAGCCTTGAATGAAGGGTGTGGTAGCTATATAGAGATGAGACGTTTCGCTCGGGGCAGGGAGGCATGGAGATCTGCATCAAACCAGTCAAAGGACTAAAGACTCAAACAACAACATGTACGTTCACCAAAATAATGTTGTGTAACGGTAAATGTTAGTCAACGAACAGTAATGCATTACTAAAACCCATGACACGATACCTAAGAGCTTTTCTAAAATGATTTTAAAATGCCTTTAACCCTATATTGAACACCCAGTTCACAAAACTCATAACTGCAATGTTATGGTAAAACAAAACAAAATCTATATTTCAAAACAAACAAGTGGTTTAGTCAATGTATACTGGAAAAAGTTTTGTAAACACTCAAGTCCTCAAGACCAATTAAATTAGTAACTGTCAGGTTGGCCGAGTGGTTAAGGTGTTTGACTTAAGATCAAATTTCTGTATAAGGAAGCAAGGGTTCGAATCCCTTACCTGACATAACTATTGCCTTAACATGGCTTGGCCACACTGTATTATTATGATACTCAGTACACAAACCATAGATATAGTGTATTGTTTAAGGCCACTCTCTTTCTGAACATAGTCAGAGACTGTTGATGGTTAACAATTGTATTAATAGTGGGACATGGGGATAGCAATTAAGAAAAAACAGCCAATACCCATACAATATTTTTATTCATTTTAGTTTTTTTTTTACAATAGTTACACACTGAATACAACTTTTTATCTCTTTACCATTGTTTGTTATAGATTTTAAACACAACGCTTGTTGTAGATCCTTTTACAACTTTCTCTAGGTACTCTTGTTCTTAAAAACTGGGGAAGCCGCAATGGTTTTATAGACATTAAACCCTCATTCTCTTCTTTTTCATCATTATCATCATCATTATTATAAATATTATCTTTATAATTATTATAGTCATTGTCACCATCATTATCATCATCATCATCATCCTCAACATCACTAGAACTATCCAATTCCATTTTTTCCTTTTCAAAAGGGATCTCTTGAAGAGTCTGTGTTGCTTTTGATAGTGTTACGGGTTCATTGAACGTTGACAACTGTCCTAACATGACTTTTTGAGGAGATAAATGTTTTTTCATAAGGAAGTCACTATGTTGAGTAACACTATGTTTTTGTCGGACTTGCTTTTTCTTGTTCTTTTGATCATGTTTTGTTAACACTAACGGTGTTTCATTTGGTATACCACATTGATGAGTACCCACACTTAAGACCTCACCATGTTTACTTTTTAGATGACCTAGACATTTTGTTGTTCTTTGTTTTGAGCACTGCCAAAATATGATGCCATTCGCATTTTCTCGCTTATAGTTATAAGAGTACCCATGATACAGGGCACGTGGTTTACCTTTATTGGTTATAGTATATTCCATAGTAGTCACTGACTTGTATAGTCGATCCGCCTACTACAAAGGTCTGAACACTTGTGGTGAAAGAATGATGTTGTGTTGACGTTTTATGCAGGATAATGTTGGTGGCATATGTGGGTGGCTTATGTTGATGACATGTGTTGTTGGCTGATTTTGGTGGCTTATGTTGATGGTTTATGGTGGTGGCTTATGTTGATGGCTTATGTTGGTGGCTTATGTTGATGACATATGTTGGTGACTTATGTTGATAGCTTATGTTGGTGGCTAATGTTGATGACATATGTTGTTGGCTTATGGTGGTGGCTTATGTTGATGGTATATGTTGCTGGCCTATGTTGATGGTTTATGTTAATGGCTTAGGTTAATATCTTAGGTTGATGGCATAAGTTGATGGCTTATGTTGGTGGCTTATGGTGGTGGCTTATGCTGGTGGCTTATGCTAGTGGCTTATGGTGGTGGTTTATGGTGGTGGCTTATGTTGATGACATATGTTGGTGGCTTAAGTTGGTGGCTTATGTTGGTGGCTTATGGTGGTGGCTTATGGTGGTGGATTATGGTGGCTTATAGTGGTGGCTTATGGTGGTGGTTTATGGTGGTGGCTTATGTTGATGACATATGTTGGTGGCTTATGGTGGCTTATGGTGGTGATTTATAGTGGTGGCCTATGTTGGTGGCTTATTTTTGGTGGTTTACGTTAATACCTTATTTGTAATGGCTTATTTGACAAGTTATTGTTGTCAATGTATTTAGAGGATTTTTCTCTTGGTTTTGGAAAGTATCTCAACTCTTTTTTATGGTAGCATAATGCTTACCGCCATGTTTGTAAGCAACAACAACACACTAAAATTCCAAGAATCCAAAGTACTCTAAGGTTAATGATTGTCTCTCAACTCCATTCAACGTCTAGTCAAAAAACATTATATATTTTTCACATTTTACAAAAAAGGTAAATTGGGAAAGTAAGCTATATGTTTAAACTAAAAATCATATCAAATCATATGCTAACTCCAACACCTACGTCTACCCCAATCTCAGTCAAAAAAATATAATATTCTTCAAATTTTTCCAAAACAGTATTTGGAAAGTAGGCCATATTTTGAAAACTAATCATCCTATAAAGTCATATATATATATATACTGAAACCAATGGCTTTTATATCCTTAATCTTAAGAACAAAATATGGAATTTTTGACATTTTTTCCAAAAATGTTCATTTTAAAACGGGGCTATATTTTGGAAACTAGGAATTTTACAAGAAAGTTTGTTTAACGTAAATGGCAGGTATTTACCCCCACTACCCGCAAACCAAGTCCCAGGTCTCTGGGGAAAAATCCAAAAAAAGTTCAATTTGGAAAGTAGGCAATATTTTGAAAACTAATCATCCTAAAAAGTCATATATAGACTCAAACCAATGGCTTTTATGTCCTTAATTGGTAGAACAAAACTTAACATTTTTTCAGTTTTTCCAAAAAAGTCCAATTTTCAAAAATTGTCTATATTTTGGGAACTAAGAATTTTACAAAAAAGTTTGTTTAACGAAAATGAAAGGTCTTTACCCCCCTCTACCCAAAACATAAATTTCAGGTCCCTAGGACAAAAACTGTGCAGTATATATATATATTTTTTTGGGGGGGAGGGGGTCTATATTCACTTTACCTCCCCACTTCACAAGATGGCGGCCATAGCTTAACTTAACCTAGCCTAACCTAACCTGACCTACGAGGTGTGATCAAAAAGTTCCAAAAATGTGGCTGCAACTTAACCAAACCTAGCCTAGCCTAACCTAACCTCCCTGTTGACTAGCCCCCTTTGGACGGGTCCTTTTTGAAGGGAGTCATTTTTTTTACGTGTCCCGGAGGACGGGTCCTTGTTGACGGGTCCCAGGATGACATAATTTGGATAAAATGCAAGGCCAGTCCATAGGGATCAGTCCAAAGGACCCGCCACAGGGACCCGTCAACAAGGACCCGTCCTCCGGGACACGTAAAAAAAATGACTCCCTTCAAAAAGGACCCGTCCAAAGGGGGCTAGTCAACAGGGAGGTTAGGTTAGGCTAGGCTAGGTTTGGTTAAGTTGCAGCCACATTTTTGGAACTTTTTGATCACACCTCGTAGGTCAGGTTAGGTTAGGCTAGGTTAAGTTAAGCTATGGCCGCCATCTTGTGAAGTGGGGAGGTAAAGTGAATATAGACCCCCTCCCCAAAAAATATATATATATATATACTGCACAGTTTTTGTCCTAGGGACCTGAAATTTATGTTTTGGGTAGAGGGGGGTAAAGACCTTTCATTTTCGTTAAACAAACTTTTTTGTAAAATTCTTAGTTCCCAAAATATAGACAATTTTTGAAAATTGGACTTTTTTGGAAAAACTGAAAAAATGTTAAGTTTTGTTCTACCAATTAAGGACATAAAAGCCATTGGTTTGAGTCTATATATGACTTTTTAGGATGATTAGTTTTCAAAATATTGCCTACTTTCCAAATTGAACTTTTTTTGGATTTTTCCCCAGAGACCTGGGACTTGGTTTGCGGGTAGTGGGGGTAAATACCTGCCATTTACGTTAAACAAACTTTCTTGTAAAATTCCTAGTTTCCAAAATATAGCCCCGTTTTAAAATGAACATTTTTGGAAAAAATGTCAAAAATTCCATATTTTGTTCTTAAGATTAAGGATATAAAAGCCATTGGTTTCAGTATATATATATATGACTTTATAGGATGATTAGTTTTCAAAATATGGCCTACTTTCCAAATACTGTTTTGGAAAAATTTGAAGAATATTATATTTTTTTGACTGAGATTGGGGTAGACGTAGGTGTTGGAGTTAGCATATGATTTGATATGATTTTTAGTTTAAACATATAGCTTACTTTCCCAATTTACCTTTTTTGTAAAATGTGAAAAATATATAATGTTTTTTGACTAGACGTTGAATGGAGTTGAGAGACAATCATTAACCTTAGAGTACTTTGGATTCTTGGAATTTTAGTGTGATGTTGTTGCTTACAAACATGGCGGTAAGCATTATGCTACCATAAAAAAGAGTTGAGATACTTTCCAAAACCAAGAGAAAAATCCTCTAAATACATTGACAACAATAACTTGTCAAATAAGCCATTACAAATAAGGTATTAACGTAAACCACCAAAAATAAGCCACCAACATAGGCCACCACTATAAATCACCACCATAAGCCACCAACATATGTCATCAACATAAGCCACCACCATAAACCACCACCATAAGCCACCACTATAAGCCACCATAATCCACCACCATAAGCCACCACCATAAGCCACCAACATAAGCCACCAACTTAAGCCACCAACATATGTCATCAACATAAGCCACCACCATAAGCCACTAGCATAAGCCACCAGCATAAGCCACCACCATAAGCCACCAACATAAGCCATCAACTTATGCCATCAACCTAAGATATTAACCTAAGCCATTAACATAAACCATCAACATAGGCCAGCAACATATACCATCAACATAAGCCACCACCATAAGCCAACAACATATGTCATCAACATTAGCCACCAACATAAGCTATCAACATAAGTCACCAACATATGTCATCAACATAAGCCACCAACATAAGCCATCAACATAAGCCACCACCATAAACCATCAACATAAGCCACCAAAATCAGCCAACAACACATGTCATCAACATAAGCCACCCACATATGCCACCAACATTATCCTGCATAAAACGTCAACACAACATCATTCTTTCACCACAAGTGTTCAGACCTTTGTAGTAGGCGGATCGACTATACAAGTCAGTGACTACTATGGAATATACTATAACCAATAAAGGTAAACCACGTGCCCTGTATCATGGGTACTCTTATAACTATAAGCGAGAAAATGCGAATGGCATCATATTTTGGCAGTGCTCAAAACAAAGAACAACAAAATGTCTAGGTCATCTAAAAAGTAAACATGGTGAGGTCTTAAGTGTGGGTACTCATCAATGTGGTATACCAAATGAAACACCGTTAGTGTTAACAAAACATGATCAAAAGAACAAGAAAAAGCAAGTCCGACAAAAACATAGTGTTACTCAACATAGTGACTTCCTTATGAAAAAACATTTATCTCCTCAAAAAGTCATGTTAGGACAGTTGTCAACGTTCAATAAACCCGTAACACTATCAAAAGCAACACAGACTCTTCAAGAGATCCCTTTTGAAAAGGAAAAAATGGAATTGGATAGTTCTAGTGATGTTGAGGATGATGATGATGATGATAATGATGGTGACAATGACTATAATAATTATAAAGATAATATTTATAATAATGATGATGATAATGATGAAAAAGAAGAGAATGAGGGTTTAATGTCTATAAAACCATTGCGGCTTCCCCAGTTTTTAAGAACAAGAGTACCTAGAGAAAGTTGTAAAAGGATCTACAACAAGCGTTGTGTTTAAAATCTATAACAAACAATGGTAAAGAGATAAAAAGTTGTATTCAGTGTGTAACTATTGTAAAAAAAAAACTAAAATGAATAAAAATATTGTATGGGTATTGGCTGTTTTTTCTTAATTGCTATCCCCATGTCCCACTATTAATACAATTGTTAACCATCAACAGTCTCTGACTATGTTCAGAAAGAGAGTGGCCTTAAACAATACACTATATCTATGGTTTGTGTACTGAGTATCATAATAATACAGTGTGGCCAAGCCATGTTAAGGCAATAGTTATGTCAGGTAAGGGATTCGAACCCTTGCTTCCTTATACAGAAATTTGATCTTAAGTCAAACACCTTAACCACTCGGCCAACCTGACAGTTACTAATTTAATTGGTCTTGAGGACTTGAGTGTTTACAAAACTTTTTCCAGTATACATTGACTAAACCACTTGTTTGTTTTGAAATATAGATTTTGTTTTGTTTTACCATAACATTGCAGTTATGAGTTTTGTGAACTGGGTGTTCAATATAGGGTTAAAGGCATTTTAAAATCATTTTAGAAAAGCTCTTAGGTATCGTGTCATGGGTTTTAGTAATGCATTACTGTTCGTTGACTAACATTTACCGTTACACAACATTATTTTGGTGAACGTACATGTTGTTGTTTGAGTCTTTAGTCCTTTGACTGGTTTGATGCAGATCTCCATGCCTCCCTGCCCCGAGCGAAACGTCTCATCTCTATATAGCTACCACACCCTTCATTCAAGGCTATCTGTTTAACATATTATAACCTTTGATCTCCCCTACAAGCTCTTGGGTTCAATTCCTAGATTTAACACAAACTTTTAAAAGTGGTATGACAACTTAAACTAGTCTACTCAGTCTCGGGTGGTCCAAATAAGTAGAAAGGGTTTGATTCACACCTCAACCATAGAGCACCATGTTCTTTTTTTTTTTTAAATAATGATAGCCATTTGTTCAATTTCACATTTCACACATTGCAATTTGTCAATTTTCCATTTGCATTTTTTAAAATGACAGTTTGATGTTTTTCAATTTCATGATATGGAAACATGGATTTTTCCATTTTCATATTTACACATTTGTCAATTTCCCATTTATATATATTTTCTTAAATGTCCGTTTAAGGTTTTTAAATTTTGTCTATATGGAAACATGGATTTTCCATTTTGCTGTTTACAAATTTTTTATATATTTATTTTGTGTATGTTGAAAAAAATCGATATTTCCAAAACAAGATTTTTATTTTTCATTTTATGATTTTGTAAATGATCTTAATGTGAGTGCTTGACCATGGATTTTCCATTTTGCTGTTTACAAATTTTTTATATATTTATTTTGTGTATGTTGAAAAACGATATTTCCAAAACAAGATTTTTTATTTTTCATTTTATGATTTTGTAAATGATCTTAATGTGAGTGCTTGACCATGGCAATAATACAGTCTATCTATGTGTTAGCGAAACCATAGAGTCTTATTACTACTGCAAGTAAGAATGTTTTACAAAATAACGACTATCTACCACTGCATTTAAAAAACAAAACTATTGGGGAAAAAAAACTAAAATACTATTTACCATTCATTCATATATAAGTGTTAATTCTCCCTCTCCCCACCCTACCTCATCGTATTTTCTCTGGTCAAATTATCAATGCTACCCATACATACACTAGCTTTCTATATCTTTCTCTATATATATGTTTTCTCTGCTCCACAAGATACAAATTATGGTTGCTGGATTGTATCCTGCACTGTTTATGCGACATACCATTGCCAGTTCATAAAACCGTTAGGTAGTTCTCTACACATAGCGATTTTACCACTGCTCTACCTACGCCTTTTGCTTGTTTGGCTTTCTTACAGGCTAGTATGCGATAGGCAGCATTAACTGAATATCAAACCCAGTCCACCTTTGTATTTGCAATCTAAGTAATAATTTGAAAAGAGACAAGTGTAATCAGTTTTAAACATTATCTCTGCTTTTTTTGTTTGTTTGTTTGTTTGTTTGTTTGTTTATGACATGTATATTAACCTAAAATCAAACCCTAGTCTACCTTAGTGAAAGGCTAACAGTTTAACCACTGCGTCACCATACCCTTCTTTCTTAGTTTGATTCATTCTAGGCCTTAGAGCTAGAAATCGAGTTACGATCTCCAGTGCAAGAGGCACATGTGCTCACCACTATAGCATGTAATGGTTAGCTGGTAACATTAGACAAACGAAAATGATTGTATTTCTGTTAGCCAAGCATTTCTGTCATTTGCCTACTGTGTGAGCACTGCCAGCAAGACAGTTTAGTTTAGAACAAGCGTGTGTGTGTGTGTATAGATTATTAGCCTCAAGTATTTAAAGCTTGTTGTGTGTAGCGACCATCTTGCTCAGTAACCACTGAGTAAGTTTTAACAGTTAACTCATAAAAACAGCATAGGATAGTTGTGTGTGTGTGTGGTTCATGTACTTGGGAATATGCATTAGCACCATGCGCTAGCTTTACCTTACCCTCTAGAGGTAGAGCGTTATCCCTTCCTTTGGACATTGCCAATGACTGCATTCCCCCACAAGTTTTACACTTAAGCCCTTGGCTTGTTCTTGATTAGGTTTGGTTTGCTTTAGGCTTGGTTTGGTTCGGTTGGGTTTGATTCGACTTGGTTCAGTTTAGTTTAATGTAGTCACCATTTTTTTATTTTTAGCTACACTCTTTAACCAATTAATTAATGATAGTCTACTCTTAATTCTTGAATCGATAAATTGAATTTTGTGTGCACCGTTTGTCAATCCATGCCTACAACCTATACTCCCTATGTACTACAGTCAGATCTGAAAACAAGTTCCAATGGTCAAAGACGTGTCAGTCACCATACATATATCCTACAATAATTCTTTCGTTACCTAGCTAGATTTCGTCACTCACAGTAAACATCTTACATTATGGGTTTGCAATATATTAAGAAAAGCAAAAGTCCATGATCTTGTTGTTTTGGGTCTTTTTTGGGGAAATTCATAAGCCATAAAAAGAATGACATCATGTCAAGTTCTGAGTGGATCTTGTATGTCAAAATCCCATTATCGGTTTATAAAATCTCAAGGCCATGCCCTAGCAGTTTTGGATTATTTCAATCAATGAGTCCACCATAGGAAACATCGAAAAAATAAATACCCTTAAAACAAGTCGTCCCATGACCCTCTCCGAACAATGCTTCGCAAAATATAAATTCATCCATTGAACATGATCGGCGACATCATCCTAGCTTCCCCCTCCCACCATGGTTGCCATATCGTTTGACCTTCAAGTGTCCTCAGCATCTCTGTGCTTTTTTTCATTGCCCTGTCAAGTCAATGCATTCCAATAAGATCAAATAACATTCACATCCTGTCAGTCTGCCCCAGCAAGTTTGTTTTCTATACTCACTTCAAGCAATATATAACCAAGTTCTGTTTGTTCTATCTAAAGCCAACTTCATCGAATCAAGGAATTATCATTTGTCATGTCACTCATAATCGTTTACACGTTAAAGACCCCCTTCAGGGGGTTTAGGAATTAGGAATTCCATCATAGGAAAAATCAGAAAACGAACCCTCGACCCGCCGTCTCATCGAAATAGCGAATACTGTATTGGTATATCACCACCGTGGCCAGTAATAGCTTCGTTGAAACACGTGTCCAGTGGTATCGTCTCTTTCTATCTACAACCACTCGTCATGAACATTTTAGACAAATTTAAGAAAAGTTTTAAAAACTGAAATGTTTTCAACATAAGTGTCGTTAGGCTCTTTCGCATTTTTTTAAACATAAATACTATATTCGAAAGGGAGATAGGGGAGGGGCGTCACCCCGAGTCCTACGACCCCTCGTATACGTCTCTGGCGTTATTGGTTTGTGAAATATAACAGAAAGTCTAAAATCACGGTTTTACAACAAAAAATTCTGTTTCCCTCATTCTCAAAAACTTTAACCTATTACCAAAATAAAAAGGGTTTCGAGACAAGCCATTTGACACGTCATAGGACCAAATCCGACCAGGCATTCGTGAAATATCAGAAAAAGTCTAAAATCATAATTTTACCCCAAAACGCCTGTTTCCCTCATTCTCAAAACTTTAACCTATTAATAACATATATAGGGCTTTGAGACAAGCGATTTGACACGTCACACGTCCAAATCCGACCTTGCGTTCGAGAGATATCGGCAAACGTCGTAGGAAAGTAGGCGACTATCTGGCTCTCTCCTCACCACCAAAACCTCTTCTTATCAATCATTTTTTTTTCAAAGAGCTCGCCCTCTTACAAAAATCCCAAGTGCGCATGCGTAAAAATCAAAAACAAAAATGTTCATCCATAGCGGCAGCCAGAAAAACGCATGCGCGATATGAGCAACAACATTTAAGTTCATTTTAGCAGCGCACCTTATACATGTCCCATTTGAAAAGAGACTTTCACTAAAAAATTACAATTTCACCCCCTAGTAGGGGTAGGTTTTATTTAGGGGTTGAAATGAGTGGTCCATAGCAAAGCCCCCGTCAGCCCGAGTCCAACGACACCTCATTCGTGAATCTCCGACCAAGGGTTCGGGAGTTATTAATTATTTAATATGAACGCCGCCCGAGCAACGCCGGGTGGCTTGGAACCCCCCTTACTCCACTACTGCTAGCATTCTTGACCGTCAACCCATAGGTCTGGGTTCGATTGCCGGCTTTGACAAGGAATTTTATTCTGGTCTTAGGGCTGGAATGGGGTACATTCACAAGGGAACCACCAACCCTGGTCACATTAATACCCCTTTCTAACCTTCACGCACCCGCAGATAAACAAGTAAAATATTTAACTGAAAACTTAATTTGCCAATTAATCACGGTAAGAAGGCCAATGATTCGAAGTTGAAATTAAGCGTGAAATTTCTGGTAAATTTGACACGAAGCTTTCTGGTCGCAAGCACGCGGCGAGATGGTGAGGGGAGGGGAGGGAGGGAACAAATAACTCGGGGTATTATTTGTAAGCAGTTCGATACTATCGTGTTGTCTTGTAAGCTTGGTTGTTATTTACTTGCTGAGTGCAAACTAGACCCAACCCCATCAGTCTACTGAATCTTGTGCTTTGGTAAAGACGTGCTGTTATTTATAACAGTACAATGTCGCTGAATTCAGTTAAGGTACCTCAGTTTTAATCACAATATTTTCGTAATACGCTTAAAATATAATGAGTGATAAAGAAAAGTTAATAGCAAAAATATAACAGCTCTTCTCGGAAACCATCTTTTAGGGGCAACTTCTTCACTGGATATTCACGATGACGATGAGGGGACAACAGTGATGTATGTTTAGAATCACTTCCACTTCATCCTGACACAGAAAATGATTTTTCACCTTTCGAAACACCAGTGATTCACCACCATGACCCAAGAGAAACGCAAAAATGAAAAATACAATTTGTAATATAAAATGCAATGAGTGATGAGGAAATGTTTATGGCAAAAATATAACAGCTCATCTTGGAAACCAATTTTGGTATAATGAAGCATTCCATATGTACTGTTCGCAAACATGACCATGCCATTGCTTCAATAAAGCAGCTTTCAATGTGTAAAACTCAATTAGAAATTAATGTGACAAGTCCAATGCAAGTAGAAAGTCTGTTGCCTCGCCAACTTGGATTCTCAACATTAAAAAAAACAAAACAAAGGGCACATGATTAGAAGTAGGAAAACAACGAAGCTTGTCTTATTGATGAGTTTGTTCATATTACAAGAGTACAGTTGTCATCGTAAAATTACTTTTGAGCAAGGTGTACTTTATTGTTGGTTGGTGAAAAGCATTCTATAGACTAACTGCAGCACAGCCAGTTAACACCGTTACCCATTCCTATACCATAATATCTAAGTTACAATGTATGAACGGAACACTATTGTTGAAACCTTTTGTATTTTTTACGGAGCCGACATGAAATTTGGCCCCAAAGTGTCTAAAAATGTTTCAGGCAGACAACCTAGTAGTGGAAATGACAAAATCAGGAAACCAGGGGAAAACAATTAAAAGAGTGGTACTGTACCAAGAAGCCTTATTTCTAGTTATCGGTGATGAGTTTGCAGTGCTCTTATATTCTTGGACTGCGTATAGTGACACGTCTGGTTTAGAAGGCATCCCTGGCCTCCTAAGAGACCGAGTGCAGATCTTTCAAGTCGACGCCCGTGGGCGACCTTCGCGTCGGGATGAGAGATGGAAAGGATGAAGATGAATGAAACTGGGCAAGGATGTGGAAGGAAGCGGCCGTGGCCTGTTAGAAGGTACAGTCCCAGCATTAGCCTGGGAAACCACGGAAAACCATTTCAAGGACGGCCGACGGTGGGGCTCGAACCCACGCGTCTATCGAGTCAGCAGAGAGCGTGGCCCCATGACCTAACGCTGCGCTTTAGCCAGCGTAGACACTGCTGTCGGTGCCAACTAGAGTGAGATTGTGGGATTATACTGCCCCTCCCCCGTGTAGAGATGCAGGTGACACCGCTACACTGATGAATTCATTTCCTGGTTCCACGGTGGGTTCGCATTATCGTTGTGCTGGTGATTGATTTCGCGTTACACAACACTTGTGCCAACATTATGACAACTTGTTGTATTTCTCATTTCATTTGCTGACCTTGGGGATCACGGGCAACAGCTCCGTGTGATTGAGTAGCCTTCTCACTACTTTTCGAAGTGAAATATCACATCCTGTGGTTGGGATTTTGTGTAAAATGCTGGTCTCGTGTCTCATGATAACGCTAGCCACGTCAAACTACAAACTTCCTTCCTATCCTTCTCACTACGAGTGCAACATCTGTCTGATATCCTATATGGTTATTCTAATGTCCATAAGACTAGTAAGTATGCTTGTAATTTGGCTATGATTTGTAGGAAACTGGCCAGGGCTTTATGAAAGGAACCTTTCTAGCATTTACCTTGTAATGGGAAACCAACAAAATCCACTTCAGAAATAGGTGATGGAGGGATTCAAACTCACATGTCAACAATATTATGCTACAAGGGTTGCTATTGTAACACATATTTCTATCCGTGGAGGGTTTCTTTTACGAGCTGGCTAATCTACCAACACGTCGTTGTCGTATTCAGTTACCCTTCAACGTCATCGGACTAAGCCAGGATCGAACCCGTTACTTTAGGCTTTGAAGCCCAACGCTATACTGTACCAATTGCAGCACTCATTACAGCAAGGTCAAACAGCTTGCCATATGCATGTACTCCGATCCATATTATTCCTTGCTCTAATGGGTCATTGATGAAGTGAGATGAACTCTATGGCGGACGATTTTTACGGTTGGATGCACTTCCTGGTGCCAACTTCGTCAGAAGAGTTACTGAGAGATGAAATCAGTGAAAATGAATGCAAACGGCCAAGGGTTTAGAAGGAAGCGGCCGTAGACTATTGAAATTATCATCCCAGCATTTGACTCAAGATGAAAATGGGGAAAACACGAAATACATTTTTGGATGGCAAACGGTGGAGTTCGAACCCACTTGAATGCCGAGTCCAGGGATAGCCTCGTAAAGCATACATAAATAATTGCATTGATAAGGTAAGGTTTTTGACATGGTTGAATTAAGATTGACAAGTGCTCGAGATAAATACGATATGATACTACCAAATATATTGAACGAATTTGGATCTACATAAACTAATCGCAAGTATCAAGTGACAAACTCTGGAAATAGAAAACTATAACTAGGTCTATATCGAACGTTTTGAAACCTTAGTATTATAATTCGTCGCTTTCACTTGTGGGATTACATGCGAGTGTAAATAAGCACTCTATCTTTACCGTTAGGTAATACATGTAACCAAACTCAGCAAAGAACTATCAGGTTGGCGGAGTGAGTAGAGCGCTCTCCTCTAGCACGAGAGATCAAGGGATCGAGTCTCGTTTAATGGGTATTTTCTTTTACTTCATACATTTCACTTTTCTTCGCATGAGCAGTGGTTGTTTGGTACGCCATCATCATTCATTTCATCATAATGATGAACATATAGACTAAATATTTATATAATTTTTCATGTCCTTGTACTGCAGGTAGTTCACCAATATTTTATTGCTTGATGATGATAATTGTTGTTTTAAGGGGCCTAACATGTAGGTTATCGGCCCCTAATTTTACTTGTGTAAGTATCCTTCTTGCCACGTAAGCGATCCATGGTTTTACCCATGTACGATTACTTTATCTTTCCGTTTCTTTCACATACCAGCATTGCCACTACAGAATTTCAAGTACCATAACATAGTTAAGTGAACAAGGAACCTTCCTTCATCCATTTTGCAGATCTATGATAAAGCATGTTTTGTGTAATGGCGTGATGAATGCTTTGAATAGCTTTAATAAAAGATCAGTTTTAACAAATATTTCAAACAAATTTGTTAATTCCGACCTTAGGAATGTTAGAGTAGGGACGAGGAGAGGAGAATTGGGGAGTAAGCGATAGTGCTCGGGCTGACTATTGCGGCTCCTGCACAAGCCTGCACGACCTGCACAAGCCTGCACGAGCTTGCATGAGCCTGCGTGAGCCTGGACGAGCCTGCACGAGCCTGCACGAGCCTGCACGAGCCTGCGCAAGCCTGCACGACCTGCACAAGCCTGCACGACCTGCACAAGCCTGCACGAGCTTGCATGAGCCTGCATGAGTCTGCACGAGCCTGCACAAGCCTGCATAAGCCAGCACGAGCCTGCATGAGCCTGCACGAGCCTGCACCAGCCTACACGAGCCTGCACAAGCCTGCACAAGCCAGCACGAGCCTGCATGAGCCTGCACGAGCCTGCACAAGCCAGCACGAGCCTGCACGAGCCTGCACAAGACAGCACGTGCCTGCATGAGCCTGCACGAGCCTGAACGAGCCTGCACGAGCCTGAACGAGCCTGCACAGGCCTGCATGAGCCTGCACGAGACTGCACAAGCCTGCACAAGCCAGCACGAGCCTGCATGAGCCTGCACATGCCTGCACGCGCCTGTATGCCTTAACGAGCCTGAAAAAGCCTGCACGAACCTGCTCGAGCCTGAACAAGCCTGCACGACCTGCACAAGCCTGCACGAGCCTGCACATGTCTACACGAGCCTGCACGAGCCTGCACAATTCTGCACGAGCCTGAACAATCCTGCATGAGCCTGCGTGAGCCTGCACGAGCCTGCAGAAGCCTGAACGTGCCTGCACAAGCCTGCATGAGTCTGCACAAGCCTGCATGAGTCTGCATGAGCCTGCACAAGCCTGCACGAGCCTGCACGAGCCTGCACAAGCCTGCACGTGCCTGCACAAGCCTGCATGAGTCTGCACAAGCCTGCATGAGTCTGCATGAGCCTGCACGAGCCTGCACGAGCCTGGACAAGCCTGCACGAGCCAACAGAAGGCAGAAAACATACATAAATTTCAAGTAGAATTTCATATTTACCGACGAAGATAATGGGGCAGAAAATTAATTTCGATTTACTGATAGCTACCATTGATCTCTCTTTAAAATTGTGCGATCAGATGCGAGGGATTCCCTCTGTCACGTAAATATTAGCTTCATGTTAGTGTTCCTGAGATTAGGATCCAACCAGATGAGAGTAATTCCCTCTTCATTTTAGTGTTCCTGAGATTATGTCACAACCAGATGCGAGTAATTCCCTCTGTCACGTAACTATTAGCTTCATGTTAGTGTCTCTGAGATTATGGTAGGAACAGATGCGAGTAATTCCCTCTGTCAAGTAACTATTAGCTTCATGTTAGTGTCTCTGAGATTATGGTAGGAACAGATGCGAGTAATTCCCTCTGTCACGTAACTATTAGCTTCATGTTAGTGTCTCTGAGATTATGGTAGGAACTGATGCGAGTAATTCCCTCTGTCAAGTAAATATTAGCTTCATGTTAGTGTCTCTGAGATTATGGTAGGAACAGATGCGAGTAATTCCCTCTGTCAAGTAAATATTAGCTTCATGTTAGTGTCTCTGAGATTATGGTAGGAACAGATGCGAGTAATCCCCTCTGTCACGTAACTATTAGCTTCATGTTAGTGTCTCTGAGATTATGGTAGGAACAGATGCGAGTAATTCCCTCTGTCAAGTAAATATTAGCTTCATGTTAGTGTCTCTGAGATTATGGTAGGAACAGATGCGAGTAATTCCCTCTGTCAAGTAAATATTAGCTTCATGTTAGTGTCTCTGAGATTATGGTAGGAACAGATGCGAGTAATTCCCTCTGTCAAGTAAATATTAGCTTCATGTTAGTGTTCCTGAGATTGTGTTAGAACCAGATGTGAGTAATTCCCTCTGTCACGTAACTATTAGCTTCATGTTAGTGTCTCTGAGAATATGGTAGGAACAGATGCGAGTAATTCCCTCTGTCAAGTAAATATTAGCTTCATGTTAGTGTCTCTGAGATTATGGTAGGACCAGATGCGAGTAATTCCCTCTGTCAAGTAAATATTAGCTTCATGTTAGTGTCTCTGAGATTATGGTAGGAACAGATGCGAGTAATTCCCTCTGTCAAGTAAATATTAGCTTCATGTTAGTGTTCCTGAGATTTTGTTAGAACCAGATGTGAGTAATTCCCTCTGTCATGTAAATATTAGCTTCAGATGTTCCTAAGTTCCAGATTCCAAAAGGAGCTAATTTTGCATTCTATATCCTTTATCTAAGTTGAAATATCCTCTGTGGCCTCATACATTATGCAGGATGAAAGTGGTGAACACAACTCATTAACCTGTACTTTTAGTCACTCTTGAATTATATGCAGAACCAACGGAAGAGAACTTAACAATGTTAGGGGATATAATTTATACAATCCCATCTCTCCTCTGGAGTCTTAAACGCGTACTTCTAGCGCTAGTATTAAGGTGTGTTAATATTCCACACCATGCCAACAGCAACGAGCAAACTAGGCGAAACTGTTCCCATTCCAAGTGAGCAAGGAAGACTTCTTGTAGTTATTGTAATCACTGTAAAGGCTTCTGCTCCACTTTAATGAAAATATTTTCCCGGTCATCCACTGAAGAGCAGCTTAAATCATAATTTCACTTTCTTCTGCAGTAAAGAAACTGAAGAGCAGATGGGCACAATCAAATATAACCAAACACTTGAAAATTATAATACCATTTCTCAATTCCCATTCAGTAGACTACAGAAAATAAAATTACTTCGGTAAGCCGTCATTTAGTGAACGGGAGTGAACATTGAAGAGAATGATACAACCATACAACATGCAGAGGCAATCTGACAGTACACATACACTGGAAGTCCAGAACTGTCATAGTCACCAAACATCGTGATGATTGTCGTAGATTGGAGTAAATTGTTTGACAATTTTGATAGGATTAGAATACAGTACAGTACAGTCCAGTCTGGAGACAGCAATGTTGCTATTCAGAGTAAAAATTCTTCCAATAATGACCTATGGCATTGAAATCATCTGGACACATTTAACAACGAGGAACCTATCCACCTTGGAAATGGTGAAAGCGAACTACATAAAGAAGGTGATAGGAGTATCAAAAACGACACGATCTAGACTTGTTTATCTCCTGGCAAAGGAATCTTTCCTCGTAGATGACCTCAGGACAAGCACACCTCTACCAAGCACCAGTGCATCAGAGAAACTTCTGGCAACGTTGACGGAGAAGAGAGAAGAAGTACAACCAGACTTCTATGGCACAGGGGCTATGATAGAGCGCTCGTGGACAAAAGCTAATTTCGAACTAAGACATGTCATTACGAGGTTGGCAGTTCACCTGTTTTCACCACCTACTCTGCAAATCAAAACACTTCCATGGCACAAGTATAGACTGTGAGTGCTCATTATGTGGAAAAATGTGTCAACGGTACCACATAGAATTCTGTACAAGAGGAACAATGTATATAAGTGATTATGGAAATATGTAACCCATCAATGTAACCTATATTTTAAGTTATGGCTATTTGATTCCATTAAATATATTATTTAATACAGTACTGGGATTGGAGGGTGATTGACATTTTATACAGGAGCCAGGCTGCAGTTGTTGAACGATATGGGAGAGAGGCTGGTATTCAGATAGGCGCAAAACAAATGTGACAATTATCGTCCATACTTTTGAATATACATTTTAAACAAGCAATGAAGGAAAGGAGAGAGACAATTATATAGGAATAAAGGTTCAAGGTACACTCTACTTATTTCACGCTGAGATTTGCTGATAACACTGTCATCTTAACCGATTGATCGGGGAATTCGAATGCGTTTCCAAATGTACAGTATGGACCCAGTTTTGAGGAGAGAATTCAGGATGAACATCATTAAATGTAAACCAAATATAATGGAATGCGAACCGGTGAAATCAGAAACTTCTGTTTACACCGAATTGCCAGATGAAAAGCTGAAGGAAATAGGAGAATTCTGCCAATTTGGAAGCAAAATAAACAGTGATGGCCGAAGAATAGACGATATAAGACGCATGTCAGCACATGGGAAGAAAGCTTTTCCAGAGAAGAGAAGTATGTTGAGTTATATAGTCAATGCACCTTACATAAGAAACAATGCAATAGAAATTCATTTTTGAAAGCCTTTATATATGTAGCGTGGCACTCTATGGAAGTGATACCTGGACTGTTGATGCTGCTGAAAAGAGGAAAATAGAAGAATTCATGATGTGGTGTTACAGGAGAGTGATGAAGATTAGATGGGTAGATAGAGAAACAACTGAACAGTTCTTGAGACGAATGGGGCAGGATAAATGTTTCTGGAGAGTGATAATAAAGAGAAAATATAGCAAATTTAGTTATGGAAGGAAAGGTCAAGGACAAGAACTGTCGGGATAGGCCAAGGTTAGAATATATTAAACAGATTGGCTCGAATATAGGGTGTGGCAGCTATGGAGAGATCAAACGTTTAGCTCTGGACAGGGAGAGATAGAAAACTGCATCAAGACTGAAACACAACATAATGGTATATTCCATTAAAATACTGCATTTACTTCAGTTATTGCATAGTTATTTCTGCCCTCGACAGTTCCCTGCATTGATCACACTTTCACATCCCTGGATTCAGTGGACTTTCTCAACACAACATAAGGTGACAACATTTTTGTCCTAGTGTAAAGGATTGAAATTAACGGCACATGTCACAGTCCCTGATGAAGGAAGAACTTCTTTCAGTTACTTCAGGTTTATTTGTATCCCTTAATGCTTATTTATCTACGACAGGAATTGTCGGAAGCTTAAGATGTTAATTCTCAATTCCTTTGCACTATTTTTTCACAGATTACCGCAAACATGTACAGTATAATGATTAGCATTTAAAATATGAGGTGTTGTCTATATCACTCCACAGCTAGTACTGCGCCTTTCTCAGGAGACATCAAGCTGGATCTAGAGCCATTGCGTCTTGGAATAGGATGCGAAAATCACCAAAACTTTGTCAATAAAGTTAAGTCCTATCGTCAGGGGATTGAAAGTCGGTCCTGAAACTGTTCTCTCTCCCACTGGATGCTAACTGCAGCCAGCAAGCCGTTACCAAGCCGACCGTATCGCAAACTAGCAGCCAGCAGTCAGGTCGGTATGGTCCCAGTAATACTGATTTATCGTAAGCGATCAGCTAAACTGGGCGCACTTGCTCCAGCCTCCCGGCAGCTTTGCTTCCCTGCATCGCGACAAAGAGCATGGAATGGTATCTGGAAGCACATTATCTGCTATATGAACAGTATTTAACCCATAACATTGAAATTACAGTACATTGGTTGATCAGGAACAACGCCCAAACACGAGGTGAAAATGAAAATCCACAGCCTGCTTCCAGTCTCCGACCGGGTCAGGAATGGAATGAATGAAGCCCCCGTCTAGCGGCGAGGATATGAACTGTGCCGGTTGCCGAGGCCTGACGCACTCCTCTGGAGCAATGATTACATGAATGACAGATGAAATGAAATGATAGTGGAGAGTGTTGTTGGAATTAAATTTTGACAGGGAAAACAGGAGTATCCGGAGAAAAACCTGTCTGTCTCCGTTGTGTCCAGCACAGATCTCACATGGAGTGAGCGGGATTTGAACCACAGACCCAGCGGTGAGAGGCCGGCGTGCTGCCGCCTAAGCCACGGAGGCTTAATAATAATAATGATAATAATACTAATTACACATAATGATAATGATAATATGTTTGCCAGAAGTCTGCCCCAACGGGGATCTTTGACGTGAACAAAAAATCTACTGACATGGCTCCCTCGCGTTTGCGCACCCCTAAATGCCAACTGACTGCGTCAGGATTTAATCCTGTAACCTTGGAAACAGCAGGGTGGAACGTTACCACTGCACCACGCGACCAGACAGAATGCTAAATAGAGCCACAAAATGATGCAATATAAACCCATGGGAAAGAAAATACATTAGTCATATTGGTGATCACTCGGTGAGGGACATTAATGATAATAATATTAATAATAATAATATTAAAATAATTTGATAGTTGTTGTTGATATATTTCGGGGCCTTGTGACATCGTGGCCATGTATCCCCGTATACTTGGCTGTATTTAGAATCTGTTTGATAACATTAGACAACAAATTTTAACTTTTTGTTTTCGACAAAGGCCAAAGTAGTTGATTTATATGGATTTGAGTGTGCTGAAGTTGAAAGTGACAGTTAAAATCTAGATTAGCTCAGATTTGGAAGTTAATGAAACGTTTATGTTCTTCACATATTAGGCCTATAATGGGACAAAAATGTTCAGGTTATTAGCACATCTGCTGGGCATTATATAGGGAGTTTTGATTCCACACAGTAAATAAGAAACTCACGTAAAAGTCACAATAAACAAGTAGTTCCGTGAAGAATTATATAGCCTATTTTCATATATCCTACTGGTCTTACTTAATGAAACCGAGATTTTAAAAAATGCACAGCCTCCATTTTTAAGTACTCATAAAATTCCATTAAATTATACGTCAGTATATTTAGACTTGTATGAAGATATACCGAGTTCACAGCGCTCGGATGAAAGGGTCGTGAGAAAAATCCATTTAAATATTTAAATTTCGCGTCGCCGCGATGTTGGTTGTGTGCTCACTAGGCTATTGAGTGATCATAGGTGAACTTACGTTAATAATGTCTATCAACATACACAATTTCAGTTTGATTGCTGTAATAGATTCGTAGATATTGGGAGCCATCTAAATATTTTTATGGTTGCCATATTGGATTGTTATATGTGTAGGCCATAGAATTATGTACAATAAGATGAAGATTATTTCGTAGGTTCATTATTCAAACTTTCACTTCGATCGCGTGATTAGGACAGAAGAAATGAAAACTTAATTTAAAAATTTCGCACAGCTGCCATCTTAAGGTTATGCAAACAATGGAATTACATTAGATGTCAGTGCATTAGCCTACAATGTGTATAAACACTTTCTGTACCAAGTTTCACTGTGCTCGGATGGGTAAATGACGAGAAAAGTGTATTAAAATATTTCAACTTTGCTTAGCCGCCATGTTCGTATTGTACTTAGCAGTTTTATGAAAGTAACATAGATGACCTTTTAGTAGCATAATTTATCATCGTACAAAATCTTACGGTACCGGTAATAGTTTCAGAGATAAAGCCTACTGTAGAATGCCGGTGAAATATTTCGCGCAGCAACCATGTTGGATTGGTGAAATGTAATACAATTTGAAGGGCACGGTCGGGGTCAGACATGTAGAACTATGACCATACCGAGTTTCATTGCAATCTCTCCAGCCGTTTAGAATGTATTACGGGACACACACACACACACACACAAACACACAGAAACGGACAAAAGGTGATCTCATAAGCCTATTTTTTCATAAATGGAAATGGAGCAGGTTTGACTCCACGCAGTAACTCAGAAACTCGCGTCACAACGCTACGGAAATAAGCAATCTTAGGCTCTGTTAGCTAGAAACAGAATATAGTATTCATTGGCATTGCTGAGATAAGAGAAATCGAGAGCAAAAACAGAAATATGGACGTGACAAACTTCATATAGAACGAAAACGGTAGCAAAAAAAGAAAACGAAAATTATGGTCATTTTCGAATTCAGCGTACCGTACCAAAAAAGATACAGTCAGTCTGAGAGACTGGACTTTATATCATTTCAAATGACGCATGCTACAAATGCTACACATGTTAGAAAGGCTTAGGAGGACTCTTTCAACAGACTCCATTACTCATTAACTTAGGCTTCCCGCGCGGGGAACGGAGAGCGGGAGGTGCACTCTGCTGCATGACGTCACGTACTCGCCGTCTCCTTATCGCATAACGCCAGACCCCAGGAGTAAACTCAGACTCAACAGACTCCATTACACTTTAACTTAGGCTTCCCGCGCGGGGAACGGAGAGTGGGAGGTGCACTCTGCTGCATGACGTCACGTACTCGCCGTCTCCTTATCGCATAACGCCAGACCCCAGGAGTAAACTCAGACTCAACAGACTCCATTACACTTTAACTTAGGCTTCCCGCGCGGGGAACGGAGAGCGGGAGGTGCACTCTGCTGCATGACGTCACGCACTCGCCGTCTCCGTATCGCATAACGCCAGACCCCAGGAGTAAACTCAGACTCAACAGACTCCATTACACTTTAACTTAGGCCTCCCGCACGGGGAACGGAGAGTGGGAGGTGCACTCTGCTGCATGACGTCACGCACTCGCCGTCTCCGTATCGCATAACGCCAGAACCCAGGAGTAAACTCAGACTCAACAGACTCCATTACACTTTAACTTAGGCCTCCCGCACGGGGAACGGAGAGTGGGAGGTGCACTCTGCTGCATGACGTCACGCACTCGCCGTCTCCGTATCGCGTAACGCCAGACCCCAGGAGTAAACGCAGACTCGGTGCATATGCACTGAACAACATGATGACGTCATACATGCCGTAACCGTAACGCATAACGATGAAGTCGACAAGATCATTTGAAATGATAAAATCTATAAACATTTGGTATATTTGTGTATATATTGTTGAACAGTGTAACCTGTATTAGTGCTAGCTATGGGTAGGAGACAGCTGTCACCTTTTGTTTGGTACCATCGCAGAATTAACTTGGAGTAAAAGTGAGATACAACGGAAATTCATTTCTAGGATGGCTGAACCCACATCTTCTCAGTTGTGACGCACAAAGATGAGTAAACCCCATTCTAGTCCTCAGACCTAACTTTGTAGGGCTGGGAATCCAACCCGGACCTCCGAGGTGACAGTCCCGAATGCTAGTGACTACGTCACACGGTGGTCTATAATTTGCCGACACATCCGTCATCTGAAACCAGAACCAGCTTCATTTCTCGTGTTTGGTTTTGAGCCAATACATTGGTTGCGCTCGTTGTAGAAAGAACATTACCAAATTGTGGGAATTTTTTCCACATAAATATAGTGAGTGTAATGTCCAGTTATCAATTAAGGTAAACACCAATTAAAATGTTTATCATTCATCATAACATTTGATAGTTTAAATGTTGACAAGTGCGGTAATTGATAGTATTCGCTACCAATTAGCAGGATAAACACTGCGTGGTTTACTGTGCTGTTCACTGTTACCAACCGACCTCCATAGCCATGATAGAGGCTTGTCCAGCGGCTCCAGTGAAGAGCTGAGGTAAGCACAGCGGCAATTCCAAATGTACAGTATATCATCGCACCCTACCATATAGCCACCGGGTGAGTTAGCCGTGGTCGTTACGGCATGACTGCTGGCAGTCGCTCACATCTGGGAGGCGAGGAGGTTTGAATCCCCCCGCCGGCAACCTTGAAGATGGTCTTCTGTGGTTTCCCATCTTCCTTCCAGGTGAATGCCGGGGTTGGTCCCTAACTATAGGCCACAGCCGCTACCTTCCAACTCGTCGACCTTCCATTCCAACTTTCCTCCCCAACGGTACTTGTAGCTCACCCATTGGGTGTCCGTCTCGAAGCGGCTATAAAAACTGGCGAGCCGAACATGTCCTCGGACACTCCCGGCAATAAAAGCCATACGCTAAAAATAAAAAAAAAATAAAAAAAAATCATATAGCCTGCTGTAACATCACGAATGGCGGCTTCGGTGGCGTAGTCGATAGCATGCTGAGTTTCTATGCCCAAGGTCACGGGTTCAAACCCGGCAGAAGTCGTCGGAATTTTTAAGAGCGTTGAAAATCTCTCAGTATGCCTTCCTTCGGAGGGGAAGTAAAGCCAGCGGTCCCATGTCAAAGATTTATGGAATGAAAAAGAACCTTCCACTAACTACACTTGTGTGAAGCCAAAATGTGTAGGTTAGAATTGGTAACGCTCTATTAGTTCCAACGTTCGTCGCCAAGTGCTGACTGTAATGCCATCTAGTAGCCAAGTCTGCAAGCTAGGTGTCCTGGACGGTAGCATTTGGTAGCAAAAGAAGGAACTACTTGAAATTATTGTCTGCACTCCTTACTTGAATTAAAACAGATAGCACACACTAATACAGTCATCACAATTAACACCGGTTATCAGACAGATTCTACACGCACCCAAAGTACACGGGGCTACATGACCGCGTTGTCGCAGCCCCTAAACTAAGGAACCAACTAACCAACCAGCATCACGATTACAATGAAACTAAGTGGATGGGTCCACTGACCGCGAAACTGTTCAATAACAACAACAACAACAACACGAACAACAAAGGTTTGTGACGAAAAGTGATTTATTAGAAGAAATTGCACAGACACATTATTAATGTGTAGCCTACTTTATAAGGAGCGTAGTATCCAGGCACTTCCTGACTGCTTGTACAGTATGTGGTGCTGCTTCAAGGTCACGAAGGGTATGAGTGGTGGGGAGCCACATTTCTGGAGGAGACACCCCCTGCGCCGAGCAGCCTTTCACTGCTGACACGTTGTAGACATCACGGTGGACGACGAGTGACTACTGTCGCTGCCTGCCCAGAGCAGTCAGCTTGACCTCGAAGCCCCACCAAATACGGTCGGTACTCTAGTAGCTCTAGTTCTATTCGGTATCGCAAGCTTCCGTATGGCCAGCACTACGGGCATTCAAGGTCAAGTCTCTTTACTGAGAGAGAATCTCTAGTCTTGATAATACCGTAATTCCCTAATCTCAGCGTTGTCAGCTCACTCCAGCCGCTGCACGCGACAAGTCAAAACCCTCGGTTACCCGTAATGCACTGTGGACCATTCTTCAGTATAATTCCATTCGCTTATGAGGAATACCGTTTTGATATTGTTAATATGACTCCTTTTTTCACTTGAAGAAGAAACTGGCAGGTTGAAGTCTCTAAATTATCAGAAATGAAAACTAAGTGATAGAAGTAAGGCATGATGGATACATTTTCAGGTAGGATTATTTTTATATTTTTATATATTAACAAATCGCGGCGAAGAGCTGGGCACTTTACCTTTAAATCTCAGTGGTATGAGAGGGACATAGAGCGGTGCGGGGATCGTTGCGAATACCGCCCTGTCTGAGAACATTGACGCGCGCGACAGTAGCATGTTCCCTTGGACACTGGTATCCTAAGCCAGTGCCACTGGGCGTGGTAAATGCTTTACACTGCAGTAGTATGCAGGAGGATGGGGAGGAGGGCGATGGGCGAGTGCACGGCTAGCTGCCGGTAAGTGTTACCAGTGCGAACAGTGTTTTATGGGCTACAATACAATCATTTGTGAGGAAGATGCATAGGGGTGTACATTTTGTACCGGTACTTCAGTACTACCAGTTTAAAGTTACTATGGAGGTAAATGTTGATTTGCCTAGCTTACCTGATGAAGCACCTCAGAGCTACGCTGATACCAGGAGGCCTTTACCCTTTAAGGAGTTTATCAATGGCTCGTAACTAGCGGACCCGTGCAAGAACTCTCGCATAATGGGTTGTGTGCGCCCCGTGTGTATAGACTACCCGCCTGGCACTAGTGCTATGCGGGCTTTATGCGACACAGTTCTGCCAGGGGCTATCGTCTTGTTTATTTGTTTAAAAGCACTTTATAAACATATATAATTCCGTTGACTTTCCAAGAAATTCAAGATTTTCCCGTACTATTGAGACGATTTGGAAGATTTTGGTACAAACCACACCTTCTAACTACCTCAGGTTTAGGGGCTTGAGTTTTGTGAAACATACACCTTAGCGTGTTATATAATAAGATAAGATAATAATAATAAGAAGAATAATCATAATAATAACGATAATGATAATAATAATAATTATTATAATAATTATATTGATGTTACGTCCCTTTTAACTTGTGATGCATTTAGCGACATCGGGGTGCCGGAATGTTTCACAGAAGGGGATCTGTAACGTGCCAGCAAATCCAATGACACGGCTCCCTAGCATTTGCGCACCCTCAAATTTCAACTGACGGTGCCAGGATTCAATCCTTCAACCTTGGGAACAGCAGGCGAGAACGTTACCGTTACACCGAACAACCAGTCCCCAGAAAAATTGAAGAAAAAATAATGAAAACTAATTTTAGCTAACTAATACGTAGGCCTATTTCTGAAAACTAGAGTACCTACAGCACCACTGATTTGTCTAAATGTTGTTTAAGTTGTTGAAAATCAACACGATCACAATTATATAGCAGAAAACGAATAACTCTCATTTTGAGTCAAGTTTGCCACTGAAACCCACTCATAGGGTTCGTGATCATGAAGACACATGTCGATATGAGTTAGCATCTATCGAAATTGTTTTACAACACTAGCTCCTTCTTCACCTTCGGTACGTAACCGTTGTGGCTGAGCAATCTGTGGCCTCTCTCAGCATTTTTATGGTCCTTCATCATGGTGTATTGCACGTAAATGTCGAGCCAAACCACATGGCATGCATGACGTTACAGCAAGACGTGTTGAGTGGAGCTGCTTGCCAATATAGCGTCAAGTTTCCTACATACAGACCTTCTGGCAGTAGTTGGCGATTTTATCCGGAACATACACACTGTATTCTGTGTACTCTTGGACACAAATTCTAGTGATAGAAGCCTTTTTTCAGTGTTGCCTAATTCTAATAAAGAACGCTTTTCAGTCGGTCAATACGAATTGTGCCATTTACATAACCTACAAGCTAACACACTCTTTATGCACAAATACCTACTTATTTGGATACAATGTTTCGAACGTGACGCGTTCATCCTCAGGTCCTGTTCCCTTAGCCTTAACTAGTATATGATGTGTATGAATCACAATTAATCACAAATAAATATACAGGGTGTTTCAGGAGGAATAGTAAATATTTTAGGAGGTAATAGTATAGGTGAATTGCAATAAAAAATTCCATATAACATTTGTCCCAACTGTATTGCGTACCGAGATACAACTGGTAGGATTTAACCCAAACAAATGTAAAGCCAAGGCAAATGAGGACGTTCAAAGTTGATTTTCAAAACTTCCACCACCAATTTCAATACATTTTGCACTTCTCATGATAACACCCCGTGTAGGTCTTCGGAGGGCGTCTTGGCGTTCTTTGATGAGGGCTGCACTATGCATAATCCGAACGACCAACTCGGCTCTTGTGTTATTTTTTTTCCTTGTAGACGTTGCATTTCAACCATCCCCACAGGCAACATTCCAAAAGGGTTAGGTCCGGGGACCTTGGTGGGCAAGAAACGTGTCCACATCTCCCGATCCACCTTACGGGAAATGTTAGGTTTAGATGTTGTATCACCATATGGACAGCTGGGTACTGCACCAGAGTCATGCAGTGTATTATAAACACTCTTGAATCTGGTCGTTTCCGGTTAGGAAATCGTATTCTGTATTCTCTACAAGCAGCAGCGTTTCCATTACAAAACCCACACATAAATACCATATCGGCATACTCAGCATGTGTAGAAACGTGTTTAAACGATAAAGTACAGTCAACTTGGCCAACAAAACACACTGACAGGTGAACACATTCAATGGAAACTAAAGCACAACTTCACAACGTGAACAACAGCACACGACTGTTGACAATCGTTCAATACGCCCATAGTTACCGGTGTACCGACACTCTAAGCGACAACTACCCTGGTTACATACCAACATCTGTATCTCGGTATGCAATACAATTGGGACACACCTTGTATACACTACTTATATTACGTAAGTTTGTAAGAACGTGTGTAACGTGTCGACTATTTACAAACAGTAGCCTATATTACCCTTCTATGGTTTTTGCGTTATTATTATTTATTTATTTATTTATTTATTTATTTATTTATCATATGGCTTTTAGTGCCGGGAGTGTCCGAGGACATGTTCGGCTCGCCAGAGGTGGTAGCAGCTTCAAGCGGACACCCATAGGGTGAGTTACAAGTTCCGTTCAATTTCAAGTAGTTCCAACTTTCACTAGCAGATGTCACTGATACCTAGTGGTGAACGTTGGAACTTTGATAGAGCGTTATAACGAAATCTAACCTAGAAATTTTGCTTCACACAAGTTTAGTCTGTGGAAGGATCTTTTACATGCCATAAATCTATGACGTGGTACCGCTGGCTTTACTTCCCTCCTTTCCCGGTCAATGCATGTGAGATTTTCGAAGTGAAATGCCATGTCCTGTGGTTCGGATTCCACGTAAAAAGGAGGTCCCGTGGCTCATGATCTCTCGATTAACGGTCACGTTAAACTACAAGCTTCCTTTACTTCCCTCCTTATGATGGCATACTGAAGGATTTTAACTCTCTTAAAAATCCGACGACTTCGGCCGGGTTTGAACCCACGATCTTGGGCACAGCAGTTCAGCATCTACCAACTACGCCACCGAAGCCGAGTATTATTATTATTAATGTGGATTCAGTATGTTTCCTGTTGTCTATTGGATTGTTATTATGGATCATCTCAGGATTGAAATTGTCTGCCAGTTTCGTTATTACTGCTATTAATCAACAGTTCCTATTTAAACTATTGGCCTATTTGTATCGCAACGTCTCGCGAGGCAAACAGGCTACACTGTTAAAAATATACAAATGCACTGGAAGTAATGGAATGATGTCAAATTATCTGGTCTATAGAGCTGATTCTTGTGGTCCGGTTCGACTGCGTGTCTCCAGCGGATACACAATACTCCAACACGATACAGTTTAACAATAAACAGGACGTTTAATTATTATGGTCCCTCCTTTTCAGGTCATATAGCCTAGTGTCGGTAAATATTCGTCTAAATCGGAAATCGCAACCTCCGTAGGCATTTTGTTACGGAGTTGCAAGACTTTACGTATTGCCGTATAGTCTACGGGAACTGTGTTCTTTGTCTGTACGAAAGCAATCCAGTCATAGTGCCTTCCGGTCAGCGTGTAAGAGTGAGGCACCAGACCAGTGAATATCAGCATGCTACAGTATAAGGTACAGTGGAAGGCTACTGTCAAGTATTGGCACTGTTTCAATGTCTTATACGTGGTTCCAGTCTATTCCATTTTATACAATAACCCCTGGCACTACAGCCCGTGAAGAGACTAGGCCTACCAAGCGACCGCTGCCCAGCCATTTGGCATACAGATATTGGGGTGACGCGTGATCCGCTCATTGGGTCCCCATGGCCGTTAATCTTTGTTTTCGTGATCGGGGAGCTGCCCCACTGTCAGACAGCTACTCAATTGTCCTCACGAGGCTGAGTGCACCCCGTTCCAGCCCTCACGGCAGTTTCTAAAATCCCTGACGGACCCGGGAATCGAACCCGGGGCCTCCGGGTGAGAGGCAGCCGCGCTACCCCAAAACCACAGGGCCGGCTACTATTCCATTTTACAATTGAAAAAAAAAAATGATTGTAAAAGACACAATAACAATAAAAACAAACCAATTTACACTGATAAATCATTGAATCTTGGCTCGTGTTATTGCTGCCTAATCAAGCACATGATGCAGCAGAAAAAAAGCTCTCCAATTCAGAGGGAAAACCCCGGTCAGTGTTTGAGCGCTAATGTTCTTGAACCAAGATAAGTTTTTCAGCAGTTTGAAAGGCATCGCTACAAGACTCTTGAAAGGTAGGTTCATATCTGTAGCGATATACGATACACGACGCTGAAATTATATCCACAACAACGGAACGATGAACTCCGTGATATTGGTTTTGGACCGATATTTCCTTAGTTACACATAAGTAAGCAATTTAATTTGGACCTAAAGATGTTCGCGCAACAAACGAAACGAATCATTCTCCTAGTTATTTAACGCAGTGAAGTGTACAATTTGTAAATGTGTATTTCATTTTAAGCCTTTGTGTTGAATGTATTAATATTAACCACACGAGGTAGTTAGGCTTCCTAATTGTTGCTGATCGACTCAGGAAAACTTTTGCACTGCCTGTCACCCCTGAGGTTTGGGTTCAATTCCATTTTCGCCCAAGAAATTTAATTCTGGTCTGAGGGTTGAAACGGGTTTCACTCAGTCACGTGAGGCATAACTAAGAAGACGTGAATTCGATTCCCGTCTCAGTCATTCTAGAGGGGATTTCCCACTTCTGCTCCAGGCCAGTGCGGGAATGTATCCAATTTAAAGCCACGGCCACCCCTTTCCCTACTCTAACCTCAAGTATGACGGGTGTTCAAATGAGAAGGTACGAAACGATACTGTGGGTACAATTTATTCGTTATTCAAAAGTAATCACCACAGGCCTGTGCACAGGAGTCCCATTGCTTCACTAGTCGCAGGATTCCCTGTTCCCAGAAGTCTTGTGGTTGTGACAGGAGCCAATCCTGTACAGTGTCCTTCAGTTCGTAGTCCGATTGTAAACGTTTTCCCTTGATATGTTTTTTTAACGGACCAAACAGATGGAAGTCGCAGGTTGACAATTCCGGGCTGTAGGGTGGATACTCATGTTGATCCCACTGGAACGTGGCCAATACAACTTGTGTGACGTTAGAGACGTGTGGGCGAGCGTTATCATGCAGCAGAATCACTCCCTTCGTGAGCATTCCAGGCCGTTAGTTCTTGTTGGACTCTCTGCTCATCACTTGTCGAATTGTACAATGTGAACGCCATCACTGCTGCTGCTTCAACTTCAACTGGACGGGACGGAACGTCCAACTGTCAGCTTCTCTTCTGCGTCATGTGTGTGTGCGTGCCGACGCAACCGCAGTACCACGCCGGACACTACCTCTCCTAGATGTCAGCCTACGTTATCCCAAAGCGGCATATTCAAATATCAACCGGTTTCGGATTTCCGACGATTCGTACCTTTTCATTTAAACACACCTCATACAACTAAACACACTACTACAGAGATCACAATTACACAGGTTATCAGGCAAATTGTACACACACCCAATTAAACGGGGCTGTAATGACCACGATATTCAAAGCCTCTAAGTGAAAACAATAACTTGTACGGTAATTTTTGTTGCATAGAATCAAAGAATGCAACACTGGAAAAATAGATTTTCAGTTTTCTCTTTTCCTCCCGAATGCACCCTTAAAATTCAGTGCCACATTTCCGAAAAGCTGTGCATTTATGATGATCCAAGCCGACTGAGAACACTAAATGCGTGGCTCAGCGGTAACGTTCTCGCCTGCTATTCCCAAGGTTGCAGGATCGAACCCTGGCTCAGTCAGCTGGCATTTGAGGGTGCGCAAATGCGAGGGAGCCGTGTCAGTAGATTTACTGGTACGTTTCAGATCTTCTTCGGGGCAAAATTCCGGCACTCCAGCGTCTCTAAAAACCACAGTAGTTGAAAGGGCCGTAAAACCATTATTATTAGGCAATTAATGTCATTATTTACACTCGTCACGACCTGAAAATATGCCTAAGGATGTGCTTTAGACTCCACTTTAACAGTTGTTTCATTTCTCAACCACTGTAATGGCTAGGACTAACAGTGAGTCGTATCACGTGATTCCATTAAGTGGTTCTTTCCCGAATATTCTTTTCCTTCGCCATCTCCTCATACATAAGTTATAGCATGTATCAAGGTTCCAGCCGGGTTTTTTTTCTTCACAAAATGAAAATAGGCTAAAAATCAGCATATTTCCAAGTACACAAGACCGATGACCTAAATGTCCTAAGACTCTATTCCAAGCCCCGACAATATATTAATGCTATCCAGTCGGTCAAGATGATTGCCACGAATTCTAATGGGTGTTTCCCTAAACATGGAAAAACGTATATGGGATTAAAGATATTTATATATTTTAATCTCATGTAGGCTACATATTTTTCTGGTTTAGGAAAACACCCATAACAATTCGATTACTAAGACCACACTGAAAAATGGCTTACGTCACGATAATGAATTAGTAAAATGAACGCAGTTCATGAATGCAAGATGATAATGCTGATGATTAATGTTGTTTTTAGGGGCCTAACATCTAAGTTATCGGTCCCTAATGGTTTCGGTGATAGTGAAAAAAGAAAATGAACCTATAATGAAATCCAACTACAAACTTACAACTAAAACTAACCACAGCTTACAAACTAGAAGAAGAAAAGGAAAACGAAAGAAGAGTAAGGGAAATAAAAGAAAGGCGAAATAAATGCCCTCAACCCTCGAAGAATGAGGCTTGAGGGACTTAGAAAGAAGGAGAGCCGGGAAAGGCAGAGAGGAAAGGGAAAGATGAGAGGGCCCGCCCTAAAGCTAAAGGAAAGGGGGGGGGGGGACCAGACCCAGCTCAGGAATCCCTCAGGGCCGCCAACTCCCAAACTCACCAGCTGTGAACCCCTGAGGGTGTAGCACTATCTAGGGTGCACCAGACGTCGTGGGGCTACAAACACCCTGCCTCCTTCAGGGCCTTGAGCAGAAGGCACGAGATATCAGGAAGAGAAAACAAGAGGTCAGTCCCTCGAAGAATGAGGGATCAGGAAAGATGAGAATACAAGGGCCAATTAAGGCGAGAAAGGAAGAGACTCCCTAGGTCTCGGATACCCTAATAACGTGGAGAATGGAAGAGAACAAGAGTTGGCCAAGGGAGGCCGACAGGAAAGATAAAAGAGAGGAGCCCGGCGCAGGTAAGTGGGGGTGGGGTTATGTATGCATTGGGGCTATCTTACTAACAAAGGAAGAATTGCTGTCAACCATACAGAACCATGGCAGTGTCAGTTTGCACCAGATGTAAATTAACTGTAATGATATAAGATAACCGTGAATAATATGATGATCACACTAGCGTTAATCTAAATAATTCGGACATGGTAGCTCGTACACCGGCTCTAATTAAAACTGCCATGGGGAGAGAGGACACCCGCTCAACCAATTCGTTTCATTTGCTACACACAGCACATTTACATTAAAATACTTTCTGGAGTTGACACTAGAATTTCATCCGCCCTGGCTTAAGTAAGCCACAGTGACGATGATCAATGGGTACAGATTCTATTGTACTCCGCACTCAAGCTCTAATGTTGTCAGTACAGAAACCTGCTAGAACTTGGGAATGCGAAGAGCTCTCCACTGTTAAACATTCGCCAGTAAATCTAAGACATTCTATCCACTACTTAACTATCGAAGTGAGCAGGGAAGATTGTAGTTCTACAGTGGGTATCATATTATTAGGACCTCTATGTAAAAATTGGGAAATGAATGTTTGGATCTTTATTCTTGTATTAGTATTAACTCATTGTTTCTTTTTATTGTTGGATATTATTAAGTACACATTTCCGTAGTTGCAATCAACAATCAGTCCTGTATTGAGAAGCATAATAATGAAAACTCTGGTCATTAACTGAGAAAGGAGCCAATTATGTTACAGCAAATATCTTATAAAGATAATAGCGGAAACTCGGCCGTAAAAGCATGCGCTCGCCTGGAGACAGCGATCACAGTGCCATCTCTTGGTGCGAGTTGACAGCATTACTCTTCTTGCCACCCACAGCTAGCATTTTTGAGTGCGCACAGACCGAAATTGCATTGTGAAGTTAACATATGTCTCGGCTTGATATTTAGGCAGCAAATAATTTAAAGATTAGTGTTAAAAGAAACAAAAGATACTTGGTTCTGTACAATATTTATAGAGAATTCTAAAAAATACTGTACTGCTTCTGCATATGGTTTGCTTTGCCATAGGCAGTAGAACTGAAGGCACTGCACCAGGCCAAATACTGAAATTTACAAGGAAATATTTGCATATTGGTTTTAATCCATCCTTTTTGACGTACTGGTATTTAAAAACGAGTTGAACACGCTTAATTACATTAAAAAAACAGTTACCTTCTTATATAACGTATTTCCTAATAAAGTCAGTAAAATTAAAATTTGTGTTTCTGAACTTGTTCGATTACACCAACCTCCTTTGCTTTAATAGTGCAATACGTACACTTTAGAGGCAGATGACCTCGCTGTTCCGCCCCTTATAACAACAATAAATAACTACGTACACTTTCAATCGGGAATATTGAAGCAAGTTGTTAAATTTTAGGCCTACTGTACCGTAGTCACCACGTTTTATAAAGGCTCTTATTTCAATATTAACATTAGGCCTACTATCAACAACCTACAAAGATCTTACCCTTGACTTAACAAGTTTTTGTTCCTGAAATCTTTCTCCACAAAGTGGTCTGAGCATACAACACGAGTTCTGTTTTAAATGTTCTGGGCCATTCCTTTCAATACGTCATCTAAGTCAGCTCTACAGCTTCGAATAACCCACAGCGTGCACCTATAAATAAATAAATAAAGAACAGGCTAAAATATGCTAAATTATATTGTAAAAGCATTTTGTATTAAAAGAAAACCGAACTATCAGTGTAATGGTAGGCTACTTGTTTACAATAATTTCTTGGGAACCTGAAGAAAGATTTTGGGTCACTTTGTTGTTTATAATTATTACAGCCATATATGGCACAAATACTCCCCGTACCAACCATTATAATTGGATAATTAGATCATTCACAGGTCAATAATTTCTTATAATTGTTTGGTTGGATCTCACGGTTGTAAATCAGCTGGTCTTACGTTGCCAACTCGGACCGTTAGGCAGTGCTGGGTAGCGCTGTCTCCTGTTTTGGCGAGGAGTTTCCGCTATTATCTTTATAAGCTATTTGGTTACAGCTCCTTGCCGACTGTTGTTGCAGTGGCACGTGTTACTTATCGTAGATTTGTTCCATTGCAACTTTTGTGTGAATTTTAGGTTGCATACGATGCAGTAAAGTGACAATGGCTAAATACAGTTAATTACAGTTCGTTGCATACTTAACAAGAAGTTCCGTGACGAACTAAAGAGCCAACTTTTCTTAAATTTTAAGATTCATGCCAATTATTAATCTACATGGATCTATCTAGAATAATGACGAAATTAAGTTGGTAATATCGAAATTTTTAATTAGTTCGAAATACTGTATACCTGGCATAATGCAGCCTAATAGAGCACTACAGTTGGCAGCCCTGGTGACTGAATATATTCTTAGTTCCATCTCTTAAGGTACAGAATACAAAATTTCGTTGGAGTCCAATGAATAGCATGGACGTTACATGCAGTTAAACATTGGATCTAACAGCGCGTGTAAAATCATGTTGGCAACAATATCATGCATGTATTGGTCAAAAATAATCTGAAATAATCTGATCTATTGTTGTGCCAATTTTGAATGAAATCCATTAGTTAGTATCGAAGTTACATGCATTTTAAAGTTGGACCTATTAGCAGGCTTAGAAACATGTTGGCAGCACTGACGGATATTAGTTACTCCAAATTCATATAGAATGCCAGGTACTATACAGTACGTGAGCAAAGTTTAGAGCTATTGGCTTGCATACTTTCTGATATATTGATATTAGGGTAACAAAAATAGAGACAGCACATATTAACAGTTGGCAGCCCTGGTTGCTCTTAAGAATACGCATAGTCGTATCTGTTATGGTACACATAGCACATACTAAATTTGGTTGAAATCCAAATGATAGTATGGAAGCTACATGTATTTAAAGTTGGACCTCTCAGCAGGCTTAGAATCATGTTAGTAGCACTGACGAATATAAGTTACTCCAAATTAATATAGAATGTCAGGTACTATACGTGTGCATAGTTTAAAGCTGACGGCTTGCATACTTTCTGATATATTGGTATTTGGATAAAATAAATTAAGAGCATTTATTAACAGTTGTCAGCCCTGGTGGTTCTTAAGAATACGCTCAGTCATATCTGGTTATATACACATACTACATACGAAATTTGGTTGAATTCCAATTGATAGTGTAGAAGTTATATGCATTTAAAAATTGGACCTATCAGTAGGCTTATAATCATTTTGGCAAAACTGTCATATATGGCCTCCAGGAAATTTAACTGCAATATTCTTATCTATACGTGTGCCAATTTTGAAACAGCTCCCATTCATACCTTCCAAGATATCCAACATGGAGCTCAAATTTCAATTGCGATTTTTTAGCAGTTGGTAGCACTGACATCATTTTCAAATATGGCCGTGAGATATTCAGGTATAGATCTTTACTCCTACCAAATTTTGTTTCGATTGCTCCAGCCGTTTAGGAGTTGATAGGGGGGGGGGACACACCCACAGCCAGACAGACAGACAGAAGGACAGACAGACAGACACACATTTGGCCGATCTCATAAGTCTACTTTTTCCTCATTTTTGCAAAATGTGAAAAGTAGGCTAAAAAATACTGGTATTTTGAAAACGAACATGGGGAAAGCTAGAGACCTTTCTCCGGGTAAAATTTCGGATTTAAAAACACTTTTATTGAATACTGATCATTCTAACAGAAAAATAGCATCTATTGCGTCTGTTGCAAAGTCAACAGTGGACAGAATTAAGAAGAAATTTGACCAAGGGACGATATTGTCACCTAAACGGGTGGGTAAATGTGGCCGCAGAATAATCACCACTCCACGAGCAGAGCGCCAGTTAAGAAATATCCTCTTTAACCACAGAAAGGCTTCAATGAAAGTCATTTCTACAAAAATTCGACAAGCGGGGATCAACGTCTCTTCAATGACTGCTCGTCAAAGAATCAATGAGTTGGGATTCTCTTGTCGACGTCCAGCAAAGAAACCATTACTGACACCGGCCACGATGAAGAAGCGATTACTTTGGGCAAAGCAACATCGGGATTGGACTGCTGATGATTGGAAAAGGGTAAGCTGTTTGCCAGTCATGTGATTTGTTTTTTTTTCCTGCCTGTTAAGCTCAATCGTACCTCGCGTTAACATGTTATACTGTACAAAGCTACATTTTTTCAGGTTTGCTTTTCGGATGAGTCATCAATACACATCCTAGATGACAAATCTGTATTTGTGAGGAGGCGCAAGGGTGAGAAATACAATAGTGACTGCATTGTCAGGACCGTTAAGCATCCGTTAATTGTCATGGTGTGGTCCATCGTCAGTGGTAAAGGAACTGGCCACCTGTATATTGTCGAAGGAATGATGAATCAACACCAGTACATCAAGGTTCTGGAGAAACGGCTGTTTCCACAAATATGTGAATGGTTCCCAGATGGATTTTTTTTATTTGTGCATGACTCTGCACCTTGCCACAAAGCTAAATCAGACAACATAGTGATGGTTCTGGATTGGCCTGGGAATTCTCCCGATCTCAACCCGATCGAGAACCTTTGGGAGCTAATGAAGAGGAAATTTTATGTTCAGAATGTCACGAACAAATTTCAATTGCTCGAAAGACTCGTCAATGTGTGGCATCATGATGATGAAATTAAAAATAACTGCCTCAGCTGCATTTGCAGTATGCCTGATAGGGTCCAGTCTGTAATCACTGCAAAGGGAGGTATTATAAGATATTAGATTTCCCTACGTTTTTCATGATTTTCATTAATGTTTCAAATGTAAATTAGGGTAATATGTATGTCATAGTCCATTTTAGATTAATAAAGTATATATAAGTGAAATTTTGTTTTGTATGTCTCATTAAGTTCGAAAAATACAACTTTTACCTAGTGGCCCTAATAATATGATCACCCAGTGTATGTGACAATGGATCTCGCGATTATCGGCCACGGGACTACTTAATTATCTGTGGTTCTTATTACATCGCTCTCAGCCACACAGAAAGTTCTGCTCAGCAGCTATTTAACATCGTGGAACTGAACCCTCTTTCGCTAAGCAACATGCTGATGTTAATCAACGTCAATTTGATATAACTTACAATAATAATAATTGTGGTGTTTGAAGCCATTGTTCAGTGTTGCCTCAGTAAACAAAAGTTTGATGCTTTTCAGTCGGTCAACACGATTGTACCCAAATGAGATGGGTTATTCCCTAATCCTGAAAAATCTTACATGAGATTAATAAATACACTTGGATGACCAGTTTCGATCGTCAGGCGATCATCATCAGATCCATTACATTTAGGCTAAGAAATCTATGTGTGAAAGTATGGGTGAAAATATTTTCAATATGTACAGTTATTTTATTGCTGTATTAGGAATGCAACTCGTCAGTATTTGTTAGTTGTAATCTATGTGATGTTTTGTTGAGATACTGGAGGTGGTGATTGATCTCCGGAATTTGCCTGTTTGGAGTGAATATGTGGTTGTTGCAATAAGTGTGAGTGTAATAAGTGTCCATGTGAACTGCTCTCAACAGGACCACCCAAGACCCTAACCAGATAAGTAGCCTGTACAGTACAGTTCAATCAGAATTGACCATTTACAACAACCATATGTAAATTAATTTACTTATTTTATATCGCTTTGTATTTGTACGGGGAATTAAGACATGGTTCACCAGCTAGCCGCTCCGGGAAATGCGGTACAGCGTTGCTGATATGGAGCCCATCACTTCCAAGCGAGAGGCGCCATGACGCGTGATGGAGCCCATCTTGGCAACGTTGTGCAGCTTTCACCGGAGCGGCTAACTGGTGAAGCATGTCTTAATTCCCCGTACAAATACAAACCGATATAAAATAAGTGAATTAATTTACATATTTCACAATCATACAGCATACCTTATTGATGTATAAGGATTACAACGCAACCAAGAACTACATTTTCCAACCACCCCGAGCCGAGAAAAAGTTACCTTACAAAAATGATAACAACTTTCTTTCTTGGACACACAAAGTTTTTAAATTAATAAACCAGTTATACAACATTCCAATGTATATTGTCTTAAAATTTGGATTCGATCTGATGACGGGTTTGTAAGATAATACTTCTTAAATGTGACGCATGGTTGAAACAAGCTTAAAAATGGGCACTTTTTGTGTTCCAACTGCGATAAAAAATATTAAAATATAAATTAAAAATTCCAAACCTACATGAACTAACGTACAGAAAAACAGAACGACGAAAATGATGATGTCATTGGATTTTATGTAGGTCTATTTGTTACTTCACAAACAACATTCAAACTCGAGTACAAATAATATTTTGGTCGACAGTAAGCAATGGTCTACTAGCAAATTTTTCAACAATGACAAGTTGTATTGAGAGTTCTGAATTCCATATAAATGTGGCTAAATATGCATCTCTTGTAGTGGAGCTTCACAATGAGTTTTAAAGACGATTTGAAGATGTAAGAAAAGTTGAGTTTTTGTTTGATATGTTTTCTCTACCACTCACTACTGACGTTGCGTCAGTGCTACTAGATTTCCTGATGGAATTAATTGATCTTCAGTGTAACAATGAGTTAAAAACAAAATTCCCTGAAGTTTCTGTCCTAGAATTTTACAAAAAATACTTACCGAAAGAAATGACATTGCTCAAAGATCATGCTATAAAAACAGCAATGTTGTTTGGAAGTACCTACTTATGCGAGCAATCGTTTTCTTTGAAGAAATAAATAAAGTCAAAGTGTCGTTCCCGTTTAAGTGATACACTATTCGAGGGAAACTTGCGCATTGCCATCTCTAACATTAAGCCTGATATTGACAGACTATTGAAAAATAAACAATGCCAAGCATCACATTAGGAGCATTAGGCTACTACTTGATTTGGTGGTCAGTTTGACGGTATATTGATTTTCATTTTTTGTATACTTTGATGTTAAGAATTTTATTTTTTGTAAAAATAAAAATGTTACAACCTTGTGTTAGTATTATTTTATTTTATATACCCCTAAACCTTTTCGAATTAGGAGTAAGTTGATGGTAAATCAGTAATTTGATAACTCAATAACGCAATCTGCCAAAAACTTCAAAAATGGATTTAAACCATTTAGAGGGCACAAAAAAGGTATTGAAACACATTTTTTGTCTGCTGGTAAAATACCGTAGGTTATTCAGATAATAGTAAAATTAGCTTTAGCGGTCGGGTTTGGCAAGTGTCTATGTGGAAAGGTAACTTGCGGCCCGCCACTTATAGAAAGGTTGTGCATCCCTGAACCTATTAGATGAAATTAAAACATACTTAATACCAGTAATTAATTACTGGAGATTCATTTTAGGGGCTGGGAAGCTTGGCAATCAGCCTCGTGTACTGAATCTTTAATTGGTGTAAATTACATACAGTATGTATATACTGTACTAACCAAGGGTCACAATATTATTTAGCAATTTTATATTTCGACCATGCAGCCAGCCTGAAATGGGTTTCATTGCTTTCCTATTTTCAACTCTATACAAATCCAGGAACTGTCCTTTCTAATAGGCCACCTCTATTTCATTCCAACTCCTTACTTAGGTTCATTAATTTCTTCTCTCATTAGCTCATGTTGTGAGGTCGGCTCCAGGAAGGGCATCAGGCCGTCAAAAATACCCGCCACATAGAAATTCATGGCATCTCATTCCCATCGAGAAAAGGGTAGATATCCCAAGTAAATTCTACCTTTGAAATCCTCTTGGTGATGACTAGAGGGCAGATGCTGTTGAAATGTCGTTTGCTTTTCAAATTACAGTAATACGACGCCAATTGCTGCAGAAATCCTTTCTACGCAGTAGCGAAGAGCAAGAACACATGTTCAATTCAACATTATTTTATATTTTTGCCATTTCATGTTTCATGCTATCTAGACAATTTTACGGCAGTATTTACAAATATGATCATCTTTCACATAATTTCAATGCATCATATTTTTTTTCTTATACGTTGAAATATGTTAAAATATATTTCATACACAAATAAAGTGACTAATCTTGTTAAGGGAGTGTAGTTGGTTTTGTAAAGATTGTATACAAGAAAATCCTACGGCTGACACAACAAATATACGTGTTGATTTAAGTTAAATGAGAGAAGTGTTCTACATAATTTGAATTATTTCCAAAGTATTGCTGTATTAAATTACTCCAGCGATTCGTTTTCTTCTGTCCATCCGGGAAGTTTGTCTTTTAATTAATATGGTTCTAAAAACATTAGGATTAAGAATACTCCGTAGGCCTAACATTTTAACTGCCATTTCTATATTGAATTCCAGCATATTTTAATGAGAGTAGGTAATTGAGTAGTGAATAGAACATGATTACGTTTATGAATCCTTTGTAAAACTGTCGCCATATTTCAGTTTGATCGAATATTTGATTAAAAAAGTCATTTTCATTCTTTTTTATAGTTTCTTTTTTCAGAGTTCATTTCATTGAGCATTATATGTCCACCTCATTACGTAGTGGCTGTCACCGCGGAGGCCCGGGTTCGATTCCCGGCTCTGCCAAGAAATTCAATTTTGGTATGAGGGCTGGAACGGGGTACACTCAGCCTAGTGGGGTAAAACTGAGAAGAGGTGGGTTCGATTCCCACCCCTGCCATCCTGGAAGTGGTTTTCCATGGTTTCTCATTTCTATTCTAGGCGGATGTCGAGATTGTACCTAAACTAAGACCTTGGACCCCTCCTAGCCATATCCTAGCCCAATTACAAGTACACAATAGTACGCTACAACAGTTACAATAACACAGATTATCAGACAGATTCCACACACACCAAAGTACTACATAAACGCAAAGCCTTCGAAATGAATAAACGACAAAAAGTACCCCTTTACAGCCCTCAAGTCAGATCTTAAGTATGACTGGCTGCGTGGCTCAGTGGTAACACTCTCGCATGCTGTGCCCAAGGTTACAGGATTTAATCCTGGCACTGTTAGTTGGCATTTGAGGGTGCGTAAACGCGATGGAGCCAGAGCCGTGTCAGTAATTTTACTGGCACGTTAACGATCACATTCGGGACAAAATTCCGACACCCCGGCGTCTCTAGATCATAAGTTTCTGGCTGGAATCTAACCCAGAGCCTCCTCGGTAAGAGAAAAGCGTGCTATCCATACACCAGGGATAACAATAATAACAATAATAATAATAATTATAATAATAATAATAATAATAATAATAATAATAATGTATGTATGTCTACCCCTTATTATTCCCGTTTTCCAACGGGGTCGGGGATGAGATGCGATGGAAGTCTTTGTGGCGATGGTTTTTACGGCCGGATGCCCTTCCTGACGCCAACCTCATGAGAGGAGTTAATGAGAGATGAAATGAATGATGGTGAATGTTACTGGGCAAGGATGTGGAAGTAAGCGGCCGCGGCCTGTCAGAAGGTACCGTCCCAGCATTTTCCTGGTGTTGAAAATGGGAAACCACGGAAAACCATTTCAAGGACGGCCGACGGTGGGGCTCGAACCCACGCGTCTACCGAGTCAGCAGAGAGCTTGGCCCCATGACCTAATGCTGCGCTTTAGCGAGCGTAGCCACTACTGTCGGTAATAATAATAATAATAATAATAATAATGTAATGGGTTTAAGGTACCTTTTACTGCTGTGGCCCTTTAAAAGAATAAAGGCATAATGTTTAATTCACTGAAATTGAGCTAGATCCCAATAATTTTTACAACCCTACATGGAAGAGTGTTTACAGGAAATTCCAGAGTCAACCGGTCATTCTGCATGAACAAATAAGTTAAATTAGCTTTTGGGTTTTCACAATGGTAGTGGCGGGGGACCAAAGGGAGGATGATTTCAGCGGAAGAACCAGAACTTGGCCTGGGGCAAGTGGCCCGAAAGGGCTGTGTGACGGAATGACAAGATAAGAAAGATCCACTCGGAAGATTAGCTGGCTCAATTCGCCAACATCCCAAAATTTCCCTTTAAAAAATTAAAATGCGTTATGTAGCCTATATACCACCCACTCAAATATAAATAGCCATCTTCCATAATCAAGTTATAGTACCTTTAAACTAAACTAACATATCATTCAATTTTAACAGACCCCTCTTTTAAAAAGGAATGAATGAATTATTTAAATAATTAATTCTTAATGCATATATTAATCCTAACTTAGTTAATATGACATAAACACGTAATTACTATATCCTTCTAATCGTAATAGATCTCCTGCTAGAATAATTGAACCAGACAATGGCGCTTCAACATATGCCTTACGTAATATCAAATGAACTTCAGTATTTAACTACAAAGCTAAGATTGAAAATAAATAAAATCTTGACATAAAATAGATATATCCAGAGTCTCTTTACATACAGAAAGGTCAATGACATTCTGAAGCATGTATACAGTATTTGAAAATGAAAATCCACAGCCTGCTTCGAGTCGACCAACCGGGTCAGGGAATGGAATGAATGAAGCCCCCATCTAGCGGCGAGGAAACGAACTGTGCCGGCTGCCGAAGCCTGTCGCACTCCCATGGGGCAATGATTAAATGAATGACAGATGAAATGAAATGATAGTGGAGAGTGTTGTGACAGGGAAAACGGGAGTACCCGGAGAAAACCTGTCTGCCTCCGCTTTGTCCAGCACAAATCTCACATGGAGTGACCGGGATTTGAACCACGGACCCATCGGTGAGAGGCCGGCGTGCTGCCGCCTAAGCCACGGAGACATGTATACAGTATTTAAATATACAAATAATCATAAATATAATAACAAGGCCGACACCGCTCAAATATGCTCACGAGTTTTGAGGAGGGAAGGTTTTTCCTTCTTGAGAGGAGATAGCGTGATAAGTAAAAAATGAATAATTACTATTAGTAAATCAAATTAATGCAATAAAAATTATAAATTAAAAATAATAATTATCTAATAAGTGCTGCTTCAGAAATACGTTTTCGCTTGTTCTAAGAAAATGTGTAGGGATTGTGGGCCACGCGTTCATTCGCAGTAGGGGTGTCCTCAAAGTTTAATGTTACCGGTTAGATCCCAAGTACCACAACATTTGTGTGTCTGAGGAATTCAAACTCACACATGTTTCAGTGATGTTGTTGTTGTTTCATTTAGTGACATCGTGGCCATGGCTGGAATGCGCAAACCGGTGACGACATCGGCTAATCGAGGCGTGTGTATCGAGGTGTGGTTCCGATCAGAACGTGGAAGGTCACAACCCGTCGCTAGAGGGCACGTGTACACGTCACTGACGATACAAAGCGAGCAGCAGCATGCATCAATCGTCCAACGCTGCCAGTCGCATTGCAAACAGTGACATGGAGGCGTCAATCGAAGAGCAAAGAGGCGTTGTTCGGTTTCTGACAGCGGAAGGAGTAGGGGGAACGGACATTCATCGCCGAATCTCACAAGTGTACGGCGAACACTGCATGTCCCTTGCAAGGGTCAAGACGTGGCACAAGCGCTTCAGGGAAGGACGGGTGTCGATAGCCGATGATGCCCGGTCTAGGGCACCCCCCCCCCCTGCATTACCGATGACAACGTCCAGCTGGTTGATGTAGCCTACTCATTACCCAGGCCGCCGAGTGGCAGTGAATGCCATAGCCGCCGTGGTCACTCCACGACAATGCACGACCTCATACGGCCAACACAGTCGCGGCACTCCTGCAGAAATTCATATGGGAGGTTCTCGGCCACCCTCCATACAGTCCAGACCTCTCTCCCTGTGATTACGCCATGTTTGACCCCCTGAAAAGGGCTCTGCGGGGCCAACGATTCACTTCGAACGTCGACGTCCAGCTGTACGTCCGGAACTGGTTCACATCGCAGCCCAGGGAATTTTATGAGACAGCCATTTACCGCCTCGTGTCGCAGTGGGACAAGTGCCTCAACAGCCAGGGCCAATACCTCTAACATACAGGTACTGGTTTCTGTAATTATGCCTCCGGCTCGTTACTTCTTGAACGCACCTTATTCTTGGATGTGTTTTGTGAATGAGACTAGAATTGGAAGGAGGTGGCCGTGGCTTTAAGGTAGGAACTATCCCGGTATTCGCCTGCCGTAGAAGCGGACAACCACTTCCAGGATGGCTGAGGTGTGAATCGAACCCATGTCTTCTCAGTTCTGCTTCACGAGGTTAAGTGTACCCAGTTCCAGTCCTCAGATCTGAATTGAGTCTTAATTCATATCCCGAAATCACACCACAGAAGGCACTGTGCTCCAAGCATAACAAGTAGAACATGCTCAGTCTTACTGGCCTACTTTCTTCTGCCATCCAATGCTGATCAACTATTGGAGCTCTGATCGATTACAGGCCATGTGGAAAGAGAAGGTCAAAGAAAAACATTTGGATGAATCAACCGATACCTTGGGAGAGGTATGCCAGTAAAAGCTGACTTCAAAGAGTGAAATGGAGCGTTACCCAGCATAATGGCTTTCCAGCGCTGCCATTAAAGTGCAATGGAACTGCGGAAAACACGACAGTAGTGGAGTGCCTGCCGCTAACTTGTCACCACAAACTGATTCTTGTTGTGGTCCAGTTGTTGATTCATCTAGGGCTTTGCGAAAACTTAGGCATATAATCCCTCCCATGGCACCACAGCTCATGAAGGGACTTGGCCTACCAAGCGACCACTGTCCAGACATTTGGCCTACAGATTGCGGGGTGACGTGTGGTCAGCGCGTCGGGTCCCCTCAGCAGTTAATCTTGGTCTCTGTGACCGGGTCGCTGCCTCAATGCCAGCCCTCCAAGGATGAAATGAGTGATACGCTATACAGATATTTGACGTAGTAAAGTAAGATAATATTAATGACATGACTTATTGCCGTTTAAACCAAAATGGATGGTATTTTAATTCTCAAACGGCAAGATGAGAAAACTATCAAGTTTTAAGAGTAATTCTCTCAGAATTATTAGAGTATAAGCGGATAAGTTTCTCTTGAACTCAAAACACGATTGTCTTTGAATCCACAAACAGAATAATAGACGAGATAATCATGTTCCGTTACATACATCGGAACCAATATTAATAGTACAGGCCATCAATGTTTCGTGGTTTAGCGCTTTGACAACACTTGTATAATAGGCTACATCAACTCTAATGGAATATTCACCTTTCTCTCATATTTCTATTACAAACAGAACTGCGCATAAAACTTGTATTTTCAGTTCAATCGAAAAGGTTACGATAGAGCCTGTACAGGACACCTCACTAGTTCCACTAAATTGCTGGTCAGTGATAACCATAATGAGTTCTGCACGATGAACTGAGTCAATACCTAACTGCACTGAGTTTGAAACTTATGGTACTTTTATTTACCATTTTATTTCATAGATCACAATTTTAAATTAGGCTTAATCACTGCATTGGCCAGAGGTGAAATGACTAGAAGTGCATTGACAAAATATTGCGTCTGAATAAGTTTATAGTTTAGTAGCTGCCAAAAAGATGGATTTTTGTGGAACTTTTTAAAATTAAATTAATTAAAAGGCCGTAACTTAAAAAAAAACTCTGTATGTTGCAGTGCAACTATAATCTCTCTATCCCCCCCAACAAGGCTGTCCCGATATGGTCACCGTAGACATGCAGTGCATCCTAGTGAGAGAACTTGGGACTCACCCGCTCAGCTGCGGCACTCGACTTACCTGAAATAGAAAGAAAGATCATTAGTAATATAATACAACAACAAACAGTCATAGAAATGTGGTGTTGTTTCGTTTTGGGACACAGGGGATCTTCGTGTGTCATTGTGACGGCCGTGGCCTCAATTTAGGAACCGTCCCAGCATTTTCCTGGATTAGAATTGGGAAATCTCAAGGTTGGGCGAGGCGGGAACCGTAGTTGTGCCTTCCAAGGCTGAGTGTACCAACCCTCACCACGAGCTAGTCACATCCTCACCTCTCAGGATAACAGACATACAGGGATAGCCCTCGTAGTTCACCCCGGAGACGTGTAGTGAAGTGGACATCAGTTCAGAAGCAACCGCAAATCAGCTAAGTCTAAAAAACCACATTGTTAACACAGTTATATTTAAGTGTTTAACCTCACTAACCGATACAAAAGTTCACCAAGTTAATAAGACCGTTGACAGCATAAATAGCTGGATTATTGAAAATCGAAATGCGGCCTGAATTTAATTCCATTCTCATTATCGGTTTCCCGAGCGTTGATGGAAGGAAGAATAATAAGAGACACCGTAGAAGATTACTCAAATATTTTCAGTTGATGGAATTACTGAATACTAGTAGTAACACAAGACAACCCTTGATGCTCGGGTCTTTTCACTTCCATGATGTACCTCTAATGATGACATCATTAGTGTACTGACAGCTCCTTAAAAGCCATGTTTCCATCCAATGAGACACATTGGTTCAGAGCATGACGTGCTCTACATCAGGGTTTATAAGTTGTGTGAACACAGTGTGGTTCTCGTAATTATGCGTACAAACTCCTGAAGACACTTTTCCAAAACAATCCTATTCACTCAAAATTCCCACGCGTCCTTGATAATAATGATGATGATAATTATTGTTTTAAGGGGCCTAACATCTAGGTTATCGGCCCGCGCGTCCTTCAATCAGAAAACGAATAGCAGTTATATATTAGGATCGGCTGTATATGTAAGTGCTCGGAATTGCGCGAATGTACATGACGAAGAGTCGTATGCCAGTTAGATTGGATCGGGCTGGACACCACTGTGTGGGTTGCGTGAGTTATATACCTCGCCTGATGTTGAACTCCAGCCTGTGTCTCCTAATGGATATAACTTCTAAAATAATAATAATAATTATTATTATTATTCTCACAATGGAAACACAGGCCATATTCAGCAAGAAAGCTTTCTCATGAAAGCTACTCATACAAGAGAACACCTAGGCTTGCTTTCTGGGAACAGAAACCGACCCTCAAATGAACTTGAAGGAATAGCCAGCGAACAAGACCACTACATTTGAGAGCAAGGTTACTTAATATTAATTATGAGAACGAGTATTCTCAATTCTGCAACAAGAGTGTTGTTGTAAACAAACATTCGTGTTTCCCAGAAATCCTTGTATGTTCCAAAGACCATCCAAGGAATATTGTGTTTGGTTGGCCTCTGCTACCCTCATTGGGTATTCACTAAGTACAAAAGCCTCTTGACTGGCTAAAGATTTCGGGAAGACTCATAAGACCTCGGTTCTCCCCACTAGGCCAACCACCTGTATAAAATATGATGTTTTGTATCAAATCGCTCTGTTGCAATTCTTGTAACCTCTCTTGCAACTTAGTATTTCTGCATCTTAAGAACTACCAACTGAATAGTTGGCAGTCAGGCGTTATGCCTTAAGGACTTGCAAATATTTCCAAATGTAATAGTTGTTGGTCGACAAACAAATAGCATATTTGGGAACTCTTCGCTTCATTTGAATTGGATCCCACTGAGACTCGTGGAGAACCTGTGAGGACCTAGCTTAACAACTCACCAAGATAGCCACGACATTATTAAACATTGTTAAGCGACAAACTTAACTCGTGTAACTGACCGAGCTGTGCACATGACAGTGTCAAACTGTCCACTACGTCAGTGGACCCCCAAACCGTGGCTCACAATCAGGAACGCTTTAATAGCAATCACTTAGAGCTACAAGCTTCCTCCCTGTGTACTGCCAGACAGTTCACGTTAAGCTGCTTTGAAATGAACCCCAAGAGTTACCATAAGGGTTCAATCGCTCGCCACGATCGCGATGGCTAGGTGCGGCTATTCGAAAGATACGAGGTTCAAATACCGGTGCTGACAAAGACTATCTTTAGTGCGATCCTTTTACGGATTTTTCCACATTCCCTCCTGTCAAATGATGAGATAGTACGTTACTTCAAATCCCGGGCACCTACCCCTTTCCAGAGGCTACTATAGGCATCATAAAACCACAGGAAACCAGAAAAATTGAACAAATACCCAAGCACATAGAGCTGATAACCAGCATGTTCCAAGCCCCTTAATCGAATCAACAACAACAACAACAAGCTTCGAAGTAAATCACTATTAAGTTTACTTAAAGCACCAAACTTCATTTCCTTTGTTGTACCAGTTCTGTCAAGAAATTTAATTTTGGTCAGAGATGGAAAGGGGCCCACTCAGCCTCGTGAGTGGGTTTGATTTCCACGTCAGTCATCCGGGAGGTGGTTTTCTGTGCTTTACCAGTTCTATTCTAGGCAAATGCTTCACAGGGCTGAGTGTACCTCGTTCCAACCTTCAGATCAGAATTAAAAATCTTGGTATGGCGGGGAATCAATCCCCGGAGTCTGAATACATAGGCCTTCTGCTAGTACACACAAAGCTTAGAGTGTAAATGAGTTCTAACACGGGAAGTTTCAGGTAAGAAAGGTGGAAACCTACCTTGAAAGTGTGTGGACGCAAACGTTGTAGTGTAGTAGGACAACGTGTGGAAAATCATCCACCAGATTGAACTGCAAGGCTGAGAAATTATGTGGTGAATCTCTCATATATATCAAAGAGAAGTAGCGAGTACCGTACATGTTGGAAAGGACAGCCCTGACAACCCAAGCACTCATTGCCAGTAGGAAGCAGCCACACGCTCCAGTCAACATATACGCCGCGCCTAGCTACTACTCCGCAGGGATGTCCAGCTCCGCCAGCCGTCATGCCAGCGTACCAGGATGTCAGGTATGACTTCAGAGCCTTGCAGTTCAATCTGGCGGCTGATTTTCCACACATTGTTCTCTTATAGTACAACACTTGTGTCCACAAAGTTTCAAGATAGGTTTCGACCTGCTTTACCTGATACCTCCCTTGATAGTAACGTCTATAATTACTAATCATGATATCCAGTAGTTTATAATGGTTCATACTGAAGCTGAGTTTGTGGTTACCCGGGTAAAACAGTGTTGTGGCGTGGGGTTATTCCGACGTTCATTTTATGGCATCTTCAGATGAACGCGATGTGGATGTTTTAAGCAGTGCTTCACCCATGTTATAACATTAGCATATAGGAACCGGCCTGGTTAATTAAAGTATTAAACAGGCGAAGCTGTGAACTACACCTACGATCAGCGAATTCTCTGAAGACAAAGAATGTGCGAAACGTCAGAAAAGGACTCTACCAATACGTCACGCTGGAATCTGGAAATCCTTTAGTTGAAGCACAATATTCTAGCTAATATATATCTGGGAATTAACGAATGTCTGCTTTAATAGGTAGGGTTTGAAAGAGAGAAAGACAACACCCACTACTCTGCGTCAAATTGAGGACATGGAAATCAATTTCTATTTAACATTCAATCACTGAATGAAGTTCTACCATGCATTGTGTCCAACGTGGATAAATGCTGTATTCCGGTTAACTAATGGGATAGCGAGTGCTCTCATTTAGATAACACGTCTTGTTCAACTCTGCTCCTTTCTTCAAATATATTCACAGTTAATTCGATTCCATCTTCATAATGAAGAGGGGGAAAGTTTCTTAATTTAAAGAAAGTTGAAAACAATTTATGGAATTTTAGCAACTACATTGGAATTTCATAATTGAATTATCTTAGGCCTATGGCACTGTCTGGCTAGGAGCCCTCGGGAGCAAGCTAGCACTGAATCCAAATTGGAACAAGAGGGATTAATCTTAGAGACAGATGCATACTCCTTAAAAACTCTTCCCTCTTGTATTTAGATAAACTGTACGAAGAATTACTCTCACGAGCCACGAAGCGCCTAAATTCAGATTATCACAATTCCAACGGGATTTCTCAGGACTCATAGAATTGTCACTGAATCACAACAGTTACGGATCAGTTATTGTCCAATGTTGTGATATCATAAGAATTATTATTTAATTATGGACCTTCCTCGGAGGACCAGAAGGAGAGAGAGTTTTCTGGACCTATAGAGGAAAGTCGCCAAATATGGGGAGTTTTTTATAGGGCTCACATTAGTCATCAGAAGGAACGGAATAATTTTGGTTTTATCGCCAATGTAAACCTTAGGGGATATACTATGTATATTACAAATATGGGCACGTTTGATGTTTTAATGCCCTCTGATATTATTGTTAACTTTAAAAGTGCACTTTCCACATATTAGGCAACCGGGGTTCGTAATATGTGGAGGTGAGAAACCTCACGGTTTTTATTTATAATACCTACACTGAATACTATACCAATCTAATTAAAGCATTAATTCTGACAATGTAATAAAATCATGAACATAAATAGTACAAAAATACAAAAATGAACATTGCAAGTTATTAAGAGTCCTAGTTTCCTGTTGCCGAACTTCCAAACAAAACAACCTGTCTCTGATTCTACACACAATGCGTAAGCCCAGCACTCTGTTTTGAATTAATGTGAGTGCGTTGCCAACTGTTTACAACTGTCTGTCACCTCTTCAGGGCGAGTGTGGGGCACAAGGGAAGGCATGAACACTCAGGGAGAACTATTTGTTTACTAACTCTGCTGCTCCAGCACGCAATTCATTTCCCCTGTTAGCAGCCAATTTGGGATTGGAAGGATGTCAACAGCTCGAACTAGTTGACTGCCCCTCTCCCCCTCCCAATCAGATGTTGAGGCCTCTGTTGAAATATCAGCACTTTTGTTTTGAGGAGAAGATCTAGATTTCCATGTTGTACCTCTACTGAGAGGTTCGGAAAATCATGGTCCTGGAAGATGTTCTTATTGCACGGATAAAGCCCAGATTTACGGAACCCTCCTACATTTTCAACAGTTGCTGCCTTCATGTACGCACGACCAAACTGCTCACCAACCCATTTCTTCCTTCCTGGCATCTAAAAATAAGTGATATGCCACTTAGTAAGAGTTTAACTATTTCATTACATTCAATAGAACGTAATATGGGGTTCCCCATATTAGGGGACATAAACTCCCCATATTAGGCTATCTCAGTGTCCATGCTTTAACATTTTACTTCCAAGAAATTTATAGGCTAAGACAAAATACTACAATAGTACGTTGAACCCAAACCCCTGACTGTATATACAAACACATTTAGAAAATTAATTCGCTTACCTTTTCTTATCAATTCGTACGAATTCAGAAAACTGAGAAATATTTCACAACGATGTAGAACAACAAACTTCAATAAAAAAATGGCTATGATGCGCAGCTAACGGCAACTTGGTGCGTTACCTACACAGCACATGGATAACAATTTAACGTATTCACCGCAAGGTAACAGCATCTACTAAATTACAAAATACTACTTCCCCGTATAAGGAAACCTCCCCATATATGGCGACTTTCCTCTAAGCAAAGACGTTTCTTCATTATATCAATCACACACGCATACACACATACATACATACATTACATACACACAGTGCAACGCAGAAGTGTAGTCTCGTGTTAGCTCAGCTAAGGGCTTATCACAGTCGTCTATAAGGCAACAGGCCATCCAAATGTCTGAAGCTTTGATTCTCACTGTTAGTACTGTAGTATATCCACTGTTGCATGTTATTGGAAGCACGTTATTTTATATAATTGGAATCCGTTTTCCACTCTCTGTGTTGAGTACATGGAGCTATTGAAGGGAGAGAGGGAGGGACTTCCAATTAATATTACTGTAACTCGCAATGAAAGTACGCTTAATGAGCACTGTGGTTCTTATAATCAACATAAAGCACTTTCAGTTTGTATGTGGTGCAGTATACGATATAGGCTACTTGCTTTGAAATTAAATGAAGCGCTTGGGGAAGGAGGACATGAAGCGTGTAGGAGAGGAGGAGATGAAGCGTGTAGGGGAGGAGGAGATGAAGCGTGTGGGGCAGGGAATGAGGCTTGTAAGGGAGGAGGAGATGAAGCGTGTAGGGGAGGAGGACATGAAGCGTGTAGGGGAGGAGGACATGAAGCATGTAGGGGATGAGGACATGAAGCGTGTGGGGGAGGAGGAGATGAAGCGTGTGGGGGAGGAGGAGATGAATCGTGTAGGGGAGGGGGAGATGAAGCGTGTAGGGGAGGAGGAGATGAAGCGTGCAGGGGAGGAGGAAATGAAGCGTGTGGTGGTGGAGATGAAGCGTGTGGGGAGGAGGAGATGAAGCATGTAGGGGAGGAGGAGATGAAGCGTGTAGGGGAGGAGGACATGAAGCGTGTAGGGGATGAGGACATGAAGCGTGTGGGGGAGGAGGAGATGAAGCGTGTGGGGGTGGAGATGAAGCGTGTGGAGGAGGAGATGAAGCGTGTAGGGGAGGGGGAGATGAAGCGTGTGGGGAGGAGGAGATGAAGCGTGTAGGGGAGGGGGAGATGAAGGGTGTGGGGGTGGAGATGAAGCGTGTGGAGGAGGAGATGAAGCGTGTAGGGGAGGGGGAGATGAAGCGTGTGGGGGTGGAGGTGAAGCGTGTGGAGGAGGAGATGAAGCGTGTAGGGGAGGGGGTGATGAAGCGTGTAGGGGAGGAGGAGATGAAGCGTGTGTGAGAGGAGGACATGAAGCGTGTAGGGGATGGGGAGATGAAGAGTGTAGGGGAGGGGGAGATGAAGCGTGAGGGGGAGGAGGAGATGAAGCGTGTAGGGGAGGGGGAGGTGATGCGTGTAGGGGAGGAGGAGATGAAGCGTGTGGGGGAGGAGGACATGAAGCGTGTAGGGGAGGAGGACTTGAAGCGTGTGGGGGAGGAGGAGATGAAGCGTGTAGGGGAGGAGATGAAGCGTGTAGGGGAGGGGGAGATGAAGCGTGTGGGGGTGGAGATGAAGCGTGTGGAGGAGAAGATGAGGCGTGTAGGGGAGGAGGAGATGAAGCGTGTAGGAGAGGAGGAGATAAAGCGTGTAGGGGAGGTGGAGATGAAGCGTGTGGGGGTGGAAATGAAAGTATGGGGAAGGGTGAGATGAAGCGTGTGAGGGAGGAGGAAGCGTGTAGGGGAGGAGGAGTTGAAGCGTGTGGGACGGGGGAGATGAAGCGTGTGGGGAAGGAGGAGATGAAGCGTGTAGGAGAGGAGGAGTTGAAGCGTGTGGGAAGGGGGAGATGAAGCGTGTGGGGGAGGAGGAGGAGATGAAGCGTGTGGGGGAGGAGGAGATGAAGCGTGTAGGGGAGGAGGAGAAGAAGCGTGTGGGGGTGGAGATGAAGCGTGTGGAGGAGGAGATGAAGCGTGTAGGGGAGGGGGTGATGAAGCGTGTAGGGGAGGAGGAGATGAAGCGTGTGTGGGAGGAGGACATGAAGCGTGTAGGGGATGGGGAGATGAAGAGTGTAGGGGAGGGGGAGATGAAGCGTGAGGGGGAGGAGGAGATGAAGCGTGTAGGGGAGGGGGAGGTGATGCGTGTAGGGGAGGAGGAGATGAAGCGTGTGGGGGAGGAGGACATGAAGCGTGTAGGGGAGGAGGACTTGAAGCGTGTGGGGGAGGAGGAGATGAAGCGTGTAGGGGAGGAGGAGATGAAGCGTGTGGAGGAGGAGATGAAGCGTGTAGGGGAGGAGGAGATGATGTGTGTAGGGGAGGAGGAGATGAAGCGTGTGGAGGAGGAGATGAAGCGTGTGGGGAGGAGGAGATGAAGCGTGTAGGGGAGGAGGATATGAAGCGTGTATGGGGAGGGGGAGATGAAGCGTGTGGGGGAGGAGGAGATGAAGCGTGTAGGGGAGGAGGAGATGAAGCGTGTAGGGGAGGAGGAGATGATGCGTGCAGGGGAGGAGGAGATGAAGCGTGTGGGGAGGAGGAGATGAAGCGTGTAGGGGAGGGGGAGATGAAGCGTGTGGGGGAGGAGGAGATGAAGCGTGTAGGGGAGTGGGAGATGATGCGTGTAGGGGAGGAGGAGATGAAGCGTGTGGGGGAGGAGGAGATGAAGCGTGTAGGGGAGGGGGAGATGAAGCGTGTGGGGGAGGAGGAGATGAAGCGTGTGGGGGAGGAGGAGATGAAGCGTGTAGGGGAGGAGGAGATGAAGCGTGTAGGGGAGGGGGAGATGAAGCGTGTAGGGGAGGATGAGATGAAGCGTGTAGGGGAGGAGGAGATGATGCGTGCAGGGGAGGAGGAGATGAAGCGTGTAGGCGAGGGGGAGATGCTGCGTGTAGGGGAGGAGGAGATGAAGCGTGTAGGGGAGGAGGAGATGAAGCGTGTGGGGAGGAGGAGATGATGCGTGTAGGGGAGGAGGAGATGCAGCGTGTGGGGAGGAGGAGATGAAAATTCTTCTATCTAAATATCCAACTTAATTAAATATTTATGTTTCTCTGTAAATTTCCGGACTGACATCGGCGCCCGTAAAATCGATAACAATAGCAGAAAGTGGGCGTATTACTGTATGTACCGTAACATTTAATGGCTGTAATCATTTTGATTAGTTAACGGCATCGAGTGCCGACTCGACTAGAAATCTGACTGGAACGGGTTGTGCCCAGAATCGTGAGGACAATTGAGTAGATGAGAGTAAGCACCGAATGACATAAAGCGAAGGCCATACGACCTGCGGTGTCGTTGCGTTGGCTGTAGGTACAGTACCTATAATCCGCCCCTTTTTGAGCAACAATAACTGACTATAATAATAATAATAATAATAATAATAATAATAATAATAATAATAATAATAATAATAATAATATCGTATGGCCTCGGATGCCGGGTGCAAGCTTTGTAATTTGACATGTCGAATTTCGTTGTTCCTTGAATCACTATGAAAGTCAAGGAGGTTAGGTATCTACTGTAAGCTCCTTGAACAGTATTGCGCGTTCTGGTAGAGAAATGAGGAACTTTTTGTTGGTGGAAACTCCCGAGATTAATTTTGTCATTATGAACACGGCCTACTTAATTCAAATGGGTTCTTTGACATGCCAACATCGTATGACATGCGTGTCGTATTTTTGTCGCCTTTCAAAAATCACTTACCACGGCCAGGAGCGAACCTGCATTCTTGGGGTTAGTAGACCGACAGGCTATCCACTCACCCACCGTGGCAAGCTAATAACTAACTAACTGGAGTTCTGAATGCAAGGATTCGCAATGTACCTGTAGGTGGATTTTTTGGTACTGATGGAGAACTGGTGATAAATGCAAATGGACAAGAGCTAATCGATTTTGCAACCCACAATGTCCTAAAGGTGACAAACACTTTTAGACGTAAATATATACATAAATTCATTTGATGTTTCAGTGGCTTTCCATCAATTATACAATATGCAATATCTTACAAAGATTATCATCGTTATTTCGGGATACCAGTGTATAGAGGGCAGATACAAATAGTGACCGCCTCTTACTGATTTCCAGAACAATAAACCCCAAAGGTGGCAGGTGCAAGAACAAGGTAAGAGAAAAGAGAAAACCTTCAGAATTAATTTACTTGTAGATCAGAGTATCAAAAATGTTTACCAAAAGGCTTCGGTGGCTTGGTCGGTAGCATGCTGAACTGCTATGCCCAAGATCACGGGATCAAACCCGACCGATGGCGTCGGGATTTTAAGAGCGTTAAAATCCTTCAGTAGTCTATGCCTTCCCTCGGAGGGGAAGTGAATCCGGCGGTCCCATGTCATAGATTTATGGCATGGTAAAGAATCTACACTTGGTAGTGTCGCTAAATTTGTAGGTTATTTGGATAGAAATGCTCTATTAAGTTCCAACGTTCACCGCTAGGTGTCAGTGACAGTGGAATCTCTGAACATGATGGAGAGCTTTCGGGCGTTCAATTAAAAATACCCCACTTTGGCCATTGGCTGCAATTCAAAATCAAAAATGTTTACCAGCAAAGAGCTGAAAGTCTCCTCCACCCGACTGCTGTTAGCACACATATTAAATGTCTACCCTTTATTAATCCCGTTCCCAACGGGGTCGGCGATGAGATGCGATTACATTCTATTTGGCGGATGGTTTTACGGCCGGATACACTTCCTTACGCCAACCTCATGTGAGGAGTTAAAGAGATATGAAATGAATGAAGATGAATAAAACTGATCAAAGATGTGGAAGGAAGCGGCCGTGGCATGTAGAAGGTACCGTCCCAGCATTTCGCTGGAGTTGAAAATGGGAGAGCACGGAAAACCATTTCAAGGACAGCCGACGGTGCGGCTCGAACCCATGTCTATCGAGTCAGCAGAGAGCTTGGTCCGATGGCATATCTCTGCACTTTAGCGAGCTTGGCTACTGCTGTCGGTTAGCACAAATATTGTAACGTGTTTTTCGAGGGGTTTTCATGCCACTGGCATAAGTCAGTAGGAAGCCATTCTCTATTTATTTACGCGGCAAATTGTTCAGCCAAGATAATTTTTCATGTTAATTTATTATTATTATTAATTTATTATAATTATTATTAAGGTATTTTCGGAGCATTTTATAAAAATTATAAGCATACAGATAGGTTTTCTATGTCTTAGAAAACGCTATCAAGCAAATTATTACGAACGACAATATCATAGAAAATTATGTGATTACGGAATTTAACGGAGTTTCGTCAGTTAGGGTATATTGAGAGACATGAGTCACTGGGAATTCAAGTACAGGCTTAATCTTGTCGGGAAGCATGACGCAATCCTGCGTTGCAGCTTAACGAAAAGGCGGATGTATGGAACGGAAAACGACTTCAGCCTCCCGCCGAGTGTAGTGAGCGAGAGTGGGGATCTAGCGCGTTGGGAGCAGCCAATCAGTGGAGACCGCGTAAGCTGGAAGTCGGCTGAAGAGTGGGGATGCGGAGGTGTGCATATATCGTTCGGCACGCCGTGGAACGAGGACAATCTGTGTAGAACTTGCCGAGTATGTTTGCATGCGGGAGTCGCTCCGATGTTCGGTGGAGTGGGGGACAATCTGTGAAAGACTTAACGAGTACGGTTGCACGCGGGAGTCGCTCCGATGTTCCGTGGATTGGAGGACTAACTTTTGTAAAACTTAACCAGTGTGGTTGTACGAGTGTTTGGGTCCGATGTACGGACCATAGAATTATCTAATCTACCAGAATATCATCAAATATCGACGGAGATGTTGGCAATTTCCAGTGGTAAGCGCGAATGACGCAGAAATACGCAATCTCTCATTTCTCTTTGTTTTATATTTCATATTTCAGTAACTTCATAGCTTGGGAATAAGAGTAAAATCAATAATTTATCAGACTCCGTTTTCACGTAATTTTCTATCGGTAATATTAAAATCGCAACGCTCCAATTTAAATTTTAAACTTATTATTATTATTAATTTTGCTATTCTTGTTTTATATAATAAATTCATTTCTTTTACAATGCAATCTTTGCTTTCAGTAGGTAGCATTAGATATAGACCAATTCCTTCTCCTGATACAATTGTTTGTTGGGTTAATGATCAAATCATACCACGATCTGAGTGAATAGATTCTTGAAGGTGTTCTACCAGAGCTAGACGTTGTTAAATACAAATTTAGATTTCAGCATTGCATTGAGGTCTTGGCACCCATTAAAACAACATAGCTTAGGCTAAGGTAAACAGTTACTTTTATCACCCAACAGTTAGGGGCAGCCAAATCGTTACACTTGTTGCTACCAACATGGGGCAATAATTAACGTTACACTTGTCACTCAACGTGTGGGCTAGCGAAACTGCTACATTTGTACGCTCAACGTGAGGGACCAAACCGGCTACACTTGTCGCCGACAACTTGGGGCTGAAAACCTAATAACATTTGTGGAAGGAGAAGGGTATATATTTCTGTGCCTGTATTTTGGGGGTTATTTGTCTGTATCAGTGTATATCATTATGGGGGATGAGAAAGAAAGACAGATGAGGTTACGTAGTGGTCATCAACGGGAGAGTGATGAAAAAGGAAAGGAAGCTTGTAGTTTAACGTGACCGTTAATCTTGAGATCATGAGCCACGGGACCTCCTTTTTTTACGTGGAATCCGAACCACAGGACATGGCATTTCACTTCGAAAAAGGGAGAGTGATGATACGAGCAGTATGTCGAGTGATGGTAGTACCGGGGTTGCGGAGGTAAATCCCAATACTGAAACAGGGAGTGTAGGCGGCCAACCAGAATTAAAAACTTAACTTCTCGAGTTTATGTATCAGAACAAAGTTAGTAGTGATGCCTTAAATGCTAAATTAGAACAAAACAGTAGGGAAAATAATGAAAGTACAGATGCCTTAAACGCCAGATTAGAACAAAACAGTAGGGAAAATAAAGAAAGTACAGATGCTTTAAATGCTAAACTGGAACAAAACAACGCTAAATTAGAACAAAACAGTAGGGAAAATAAAGAAAGTACAGAAGCTTTAAATAAAAAATTAGAACAGAATAATGCAAAATTAGATAAGAACAACAAGGAAATTAGTGTGAAAATGGAGCAGATTAGAGGAGAAATCAGAGGAGTAATGGAAGAGAAGGTTAAAGAGATCATTGCAGATGTAGACAAGAAATTAGGAAAAGTACAGGAGGAGTTAGACATTAGAATCAGTACACAGGCTGAAAATTTAAAAGAACTAGTGCAACTGGAAACACAGCAGGTCAAAAAGCAATTGGGGGGAGAAATTGACAAGATTCAAGTATCAACTAAAGAGGTTAAGGAACAGCTGGGGGGTAGAATTGAGAAAGTCCACTCACAAATAGTTGCAGAAGTAAATGATTTAAGAGAGAGTAATAGAGAGAGCATTAGCAAGATTGAGGAGAAACAAGCAAAGCTATATGATAAAGTAGAAGAATCAGAAGGAAACATTAAATTAACAGTAAACAGTATTGAGAGGAAGGCTGAGGAGAAAATCGCAGAATTAGAATTAAAATTAAAAGCTAGGATCAGGCAAGAAAATAGTCAGAATAGGCCAGTTTTTGTGAATAGCACACACAGGGAGGTAGAATTGGGGAAGTTCAGCAATCGACAAGGGTGCCCAATGGAGTTCATGAATTCTATAGAAAATAAATTTGGGGAGAGGTTGGAAGATGGTAGTATTGAGTGGTGTCAGGTAGTTGAAATTTTAGAACAAGTGTTTGTGGGGGAAACGAGGAATTGGTTTGCTGTCTACAGAGACAAGTTTACTGATATTAATGACTTTAAAATGAAATTCTGTGAAAAGTTCTGGAATGAGGTTATTCAGTCGCAGCATCGTGAGGGAGTAGTGTGTGGTAAATATAACCCTAAAGGAAGCTCCACCATGACCGAATACTTTTTAGGGCAGGTATTAGTGTGTAAATATCTGGATGGCTTGAAGGAGGAAAGTGATGTGGTGAGGTTGCTACTTAGGCACTTTCCCTATAGGATCAAGGAGGCTGCTTGTATCCAGAATGTAAAGACTATATCACAAGTAGAAAATTTGTTAAGCACATTTGATGCACTAGGGAGAGGGGGTTATGAGGACAATTTCAATCGGAACCAGGGTAATAATAATAATAATAGACCTAATGAAGCCAGGCATCAAGAAGTTCAAGGGAACGGTGGCGAAGGGGCCAACGCTCAAAATAGAAATAATAATAATCAGCTAAAACAGAACAGAGGAAATGGCTATGGTAATCAGTATCAAGGAAGGAACAATGATTTCAGGGGAAATCAAGGGAGGAACAATGATTACAGGGGAAATCAAGGGAGAAACAATGATTTTAAGGGAAATCAAGGGAGAAATTATAATGACAATAATTACAACCAGAATAGGGGTCAAGGAAGAGGACAGCCTAGTGGTAGTAATATACAGCCAAACAATGACTACACAGCCCAGAACAACCAGACCAGTTCAGTAGTTAGTAGTACTACGGCCAGCTGTAGCGGTTCTTTAAACGCGAACCAGGCTGCGAAGTAAGGTCAGAATCTCAGTCTGTAGCATGCCCTGTCCATACAATTATACAGGAACCCTATGACCTAAATGTAAGAAATGAATTATTACATGAATAATAATAATAATGTTATTGGTTTTACGTCCCTTTAAATACACTGGCTTTTAGAGACGCCGGGGTGCCGGAATTTTGCCCCGAAGGGGATCTTTAACGTGCCAGTAAATCTACTGACACGGCTCCCTCGCATTTGCGCACCCTCAAATGCCAGCTGACTGCGCCAGGTTCCGAACCTGCAACCTTGGGCTCAGCAAGCGAGAACGTTACCCCTGAGCCACGCAGCCAGACAATTATTACATGAACTAAATGATGAAGGTATTATTCAGGAAGTGGTTAGTAAGAGCCCCATAGTTAAATTTAACGTGTCCGAGGCGTACACAGATGTTTTAATTGACAGTGGTTGTATGAATAGTTGCATAAGTAGTGCATTTTATGATAAAATGAAAGGAACTGGAGTAAATTTTGAGGAGATGCCAATTAAAAGCACTTTTGTTATCACAGCTGTTGGGAAGAGGTCTAAAGTAATTTCTAAGCAAGTTTTAGTAGATGTATTTTTTTTTTGTCGTGTAGCCTCCTGAGAGGCCGAGTGCAGGTCTTTCTAGTCGACGCCCGTGGGCGACCTGCGCGTCGGGATGAGAGATGGAATGGATGAAGATGAATGAAACTGGGCAAGGATGTGGAAGGAAGCGGCCGTGGCCTGTCAGAAGGTACTGTCCCAGCATTTGCCTGGTGTTGAAAATGGGAAACCACGGAAAACCATTTCAAGGACAGCCGACGGTGGGGCTCGAACCCACGCGTCTACCGAGTCAGCAGAGAGCTTGGCCCCTTGACCTAACGCTGCGCTTTAGCCCGCGTAGCCACTACTGTCGGTGATATTAAAATTAATAATCATGTAGAGAAGCAGATTTGCCTTGTAATTCCAAATTTAGTATTCAGTGTTATCTTGGGTTCAGAGTGGCTAAGTAGAGTGTCTGGTAACTTATGTTATGATGTAGGGAGTTTGAAATTTAAATGGGGAGATTCTGAAGTAGAAGTAGCGTTCAATGACCATATTCAGAGGAGTAGTATTGTAGGTGTGATTTGTACTTTAAATGAGATATCGCCAGCCGTAGAGCGGGGTCTCCATGTTTTGTGGGCAGTGTGATTACGAACGGTAGTCTAGAGGACTCGGTACGTGATGCTGAATTTCAGGGAAATATAGAGGTGGAACAATGTGTTCGGCTCTATGATGTGTTATGGTGTAATAGGAGAGTTTTTGAGGATCGCATTGGTATGGCCAATTGCTATATACATTCATTGATAGGTCAGTATTCACAGGACATAGATATCCTGTACCTTTCGCTTATCAGAGTGCAGTTGAGGCACAAATTAATCAGATGCTTGAAGATGGGATTATTGAGCACTCTAACAGTCCATATGTTAATTCTTTGATCACGGTACCCAAGACCGACGGCACGGTTCGTATTTGTTTAGACGCTCGTTTGGTTAACAGTAGAATTAGTTCAGATCAGCTGAAATCTATGTCAATAGAAGAATTAATGCAAACATTTGAGGGGAAGAAGTATTTCACTTGTGTAGATTTGAGTTCCAGTTTTTGGCAAGTGCCACTTATGTACGAAGATAGACCATTTACAGCTTTTAGTCATAAATATAACCTTTATCAATTTTGTAGAACACCTTAAGGGTTAAAGAGTAGTTCAGCAGCTTTAATTTGGGCTTTAAACATCGCATTAGGGGATGACACAGGAGAGTTTGTAACCATTTACATTGATGATATGGTAATTAGTTCACGCAGTTTTGAGGAGCATCTACGTCATTTAGATATAGTTTTTCAGAAGTTAGATCAGGCAGGGTTCACTTTGAAGCTGTCTAAGTCGTCATTCTGTCAGTCAGAAGTGACATTTTTAGGTCATAGAGTGTCGAGTAGAGGTGTAACACCAGAAGAAAGTAGGGTTAATAAGATACTTAACGCAGAGGTGCCACAGAATGTTAAACAGTTAAAAACTTACCTGGGAATTTGCAACTTTTTCAGGAGGTTCGTTCTTAAATACTCTGGGTTGGTAGAACCATTCAGGGAATTGCTTAAGAGTGGGACTCGGTGGAGATGGGAGTCCAAGCATGATCAGGCATTTAGAGCGCTGAAGGAAGGTTTTGAGAAAGCTGTAGTGCTGAAATATCCGTTAAAAGTTAAGGAATATGTGGTTATGACAGATGCTTCACATATAGGCATTGCTGGAGTATTATGTCAGAAAGATGATGAGGGTAATCTGTGCATTGTATCTTTAGCCTCGCGAGGACTGACAGCAGCAGAGAAAAGATACACGATTACTGAGTTAGAGCTTTTAGGTATTGTTTTCAGTTTAGGGAAATTTAGAATGTATTTAGTAGGGGGGAAATTTGAGATCCACACAGATCACCATGCATTACTGTATATGAGAACTTGTAAACTCAGTTCTAACAGAGTTAGTAGGTGGATTCTTGCTCTGCAGGAATAGGAATTCACAGTAAAATATATTAAAGGTAAAGATAACATTCTTGCAGACATGCTATCGAGGGACACTAATTTATGTAGGGATTATCCTGTGGTTAAAGCAGAGGACGGTATTTTAATATGTGCATGTGTGGACAGTAGCAACAGGGCATCGTTACAGACACTGAGAAATATGCTAGTGGAGCAACGTGATGACGTCAAGTTAAAGGAGCCACTGGCTAGGTTGGAAATAGGTGAAGAAGAGTATGTGAAAGTAGGACGGTTCACGTACAAGATGCAGGATGGGCTTCTTGCAAGGAAATGTAGGAATAATCGGTGGGCAATATGTGTTCCTGCCACTTTGCGGGAGGAGCTAATTTGGTTCATTCATAGGGAATTAGGACACATTGGTGCTGCCAAGTTCTTCTATGAAATTGGTCGTGACTTCATTTGGAGTAAAATGGGAAGGGATGTTAGGAGGATTTTAGCTAAGTGTGACACCTGTCAAAGGAGTAAATATCCAGTTAAATATTTAGTGGGGGAGAGATCTGCAGTTCTCACAAGTAGTCCCGGCGAACTACTGTGTGTGGATTTATTTGGCCCGATCGTTAAAGGACAGTACGGCTACGAGTACATTTTTATAGTTATTGACGCTTTTAGTAAGTATGTCAAGCTATATTTGCTAAGGAAAGCCACGGGACTAGCGTGTAGCCGTCTGATCATTAATAAGTATGTACCTGAGTTTGGCATTCCTCTCAGGATACTATCTGACAGTGGACCACAGTTTACTGCAAAGAAATGGAGAACCAGTATGCAGGAAGCTGGTATAACACACGTTCATTCCTCTGTAAGGTACCCTCAGGGTAATTCTGCAGAGCGTCCATTAAGGGAAGTGGCTCGTCTTTTTCGGACTCTAGTGCATAACAAGCATGCGGCCTGGGTTGGACATCTTCCCAAGGTCGAGACTTGGCTGAATTCTGTCCAGCATGAGAGCACGAAATTGACGCCATACGAAGTTCACTTCGGAAAAAGACCACAAAATTAACTAGCGAGGGTGTTGGGATTAAATGAGGGTAAGCAACCGGGGATGGATTACATTGTCCAGTTGGCGAAACAGAATTTATCTAAGTCAGCACAAAAGAGAATTCGCCAACAAAAAGAAACTAAATTTGACCTATTCGAGCCGGGAGACAGAGTCTTACTTAGAGTGCCGAAACAGTCAAATAAGCTAGAGAAAGTCATGTCCAAGTTCTTTTATCTCTACGAGGGCCCATTTATAGTTTCCAAACGTATTGGGAAAACAGCATATGTGCTGGAGAATAGTGAGGGAAACAGATTATACGGAACGTATAATATACATAGTCTACGAAAATATGTGTCATAAAGTGAGTGTGTTTAGCTGGCGAGCCAGCCTATCAAATGAGTAAGTGTGGTGTTTGGTGCGTGGAAGATCTGGTCTTCAAGGCAGGCGTATCAGAAGTCGCACAGGGGGGTAGTATGTAAGTAAATGAGAGTTTTTAAGGTACAGGGAAATATGACGGGATTGTCGGATGCTCTTGAGCACTAAAATGTCTCGATACACCAAGGCCAGAATTTGGTAGCGCTGGTGAATTCCCATTTGCCTCCAAGAGATGGGTGAGTGCTTGAACAGGGTATTTTTGCTTAAGGCGTCCACGAGGCAAAAGATGGGCCATCAGAAGGCGAGACAGTCCTTCATGAAACTCATACATATCAGCACACGTGATTTCTGTTTACGGCCTCGCCATGTAAGATTTGTAAGTGTGTAATTTAAGGTAATTTGTACAAAGGTATTATTTGTGTGAGGAGAACTGGTCTGTGTTGAGAACTAGTATTAAGTAGAATATGGTCTACGGGAACTTAACAAGACAGGGCGATTACGGCACAGAAATATTTGGTGTTATATGTAATGCGCACTTACTGTTTTTCTTTTCAGAAGTCAATATTAATTTAATCTACTTTAACGAGAGATTAAGTATTATGGTCACGAGGCGCTGCCACAATAGTGTGATCGTGTGCTCAGTGATAAGTGGGATTAATTTCACAATAAGGAAGGAACCTCCAGTGAAATTAGAAAGTTCTAGGGAGATATACATATATCAGAACACCTTCAATGCGTGTGATATGACATCATAAATACATAGTGCTCACACATTAATTATGTCTATTTTTCCAACATAGAGAAATTTGAGAGGCGGAAATATCCGTGGAACACTATTCTATATGTAAAACATTGGACTGGTTGTAAAGTGCAATCCATTGTGACAACAAACTTTGACGCAAAGTGCGTAAAGAAAAATTATGAGTGCATATATCTGTAATTTAGGGTGATTTCATTTATGTAATATGTATTTTGGATGGGGTTTATTAACGTGTCTGGGATAATCGGATAATGGACCGTCGTCACGGTAAATCATCCGATGATCCGAGGCGAATATGTAACGTGTTTTTCGAGGGGTTTTCATGCCACTGGCATAAGTCAGTAGGAAGCCATTCTCTATTTATTTACGCGGCAAATTGTTCAGCCAAGAGAATTTTTCATGTTAATTTATTATTATTATTATTAATTTATTATAATTATTATTAAGGTATTTTCGGAGCATTTTATAAAAATTATAAGCATACAGATAGATTTTCTATGTCTTAGAAAATGCTATCAAGCAAATTATTACGAACGACAATATCATAGAAAATTATGTGATTACGGAATTTAACGGAGTTTCGTCAGTTAGGGTATATTGAGAGACATGAGTCACTGGGAATTCAAGTACAGGCTTAATCTTGTCGGGAAGCATGACGCAATCCTGCGTTGCAGCTTAACGAAAAGGCGGATGTATGGAACGGAAAACGACTTCAGCCTCCCGCCGAGTGTAGTGAGACAGAGTGGGGATCTAGCGCGTAGGGAGCAGCCAATCAGTGGAGACCACGTAAGCTGGACGTCGGCTGAAGAGTGGGGATGCGGAGGTGTGCATATATCGTTCGGCACGCCGTGGAACGAGGACAATCTGTGTAGAACTTGCCGAGTATGTTTGCACGCGGGAGTCGCTCCGATGTTCGGTGGAGTGGGGGACAATCTGTGAAAGACTTAACGAGTACGGTTGCACGCGGGAGTCGCTCCGATGTTCCGTGGATTGGAGGACTAACTTTTGTAAAACTTAACCAGTGTGGTTGTACGAGTGTTTGGGTCCGATGTACGGACCATAGAATTATCTAATCTACCAGAATATCATCAAATATCGACGGAGATGTCGACGTCCAGGAGACTGTGGGAAGCACACAGCATCATCCAGTACGAGGGAAATGCTTTGGCAATTTCCAGTGGTAAGCGCGAATGACGCAGAAATACGCAATCTCTCATTTCTCTTTGTTTTATATTTCATATTTCAGTAACTTCATAGCTTGGGAATAAGAGTAAAATCAATAATTTATCAGACTCCGTTTTCACGTAATTTTCTATCGGTAATATTAAAATCGCAACGCTCCAATTTAAATTTTAAACTTATTATTATTATTAATTTTGCTATTCTTGTTTTATATAATAAATGCAATGCAATCTTTGCTTTCAGTAGGTAGCATTAGATATAGACCAATTCCTTCTCCTGATACAATTGTTTGTTGGGTTAATGATCAAATCATACCACGATCTGAGTGAATAGATTCTTGAAGGTGTTCTACCAGAGCTAGACGTTGTTAAATACAAATTTAGATTTCAGCATTGCATTGAGGTCTTGGCGCCCATTAAAACAACATAGCTTAGGCAAAGGTAAACAGTTACATTTATCACCCAACAGTTAGGGGCAGCCAAACCGTTACACTTGTTGCTACCAACATGTGGCAATAATTAACGTTACACTTGTCGCTCAACGTGTGGGCTAGCGAAACTGCTACATTTGTACGCTCAACGTGGGGGCCCAAAACGGCTACAATATAAATACGAGTATTCACCTAAATTATCTTGCATCTTATTGCAAGTAGCTTTCGAACCCTTGGGAAAACGTCAGTAAAAATGGAATAAACATGGTCTCTAATACTGGAATTACGACATTGCATTCTTAATTAAAGAGAGAATGAAAGCATATCTCCAATATCTCAGCTGCAGTACACCTGGAAATATGGCAATGTACAAAAGAACTTCAGTGGTAAATAATAGAAAAAATTGTAAAATCTGAAAGGAAACCTGGGAAAATAACTGGACATGCATGATAGACAAGTGAAAGCCTGCAGAATTCTAACTGAAGAATTCTAAAACACTTGAATTAAAAGGGAAAAGATGATTTACCATTAACCCCTATTTCGTAAAGGGAAAGGTTATAGGTTTCTGTCAGCAGCTGTGGTCAACAAGGGACGATGAAAACGTAAATGAAGGTGTAAATAAAATATTTATTTTCAATGAACTTGTTGACAAATTGGAGATTGAACTTGTTGAAGTGTTTTAGTCACTTAATAACAGGAAGACATCAGGATCTGTTGGACTAAGTAATGAATTTTTCAACTAGCCTATGTGACATATCCTTTTACAAAGTGATCTTTGAAGTTTCTCAACATCTGTTGTACATATGGACATATCCCTGAAGATTGGAAATTTGCTATCGTGACACCTGACAGGAGCAGTTGTGATAACTCTGTGGCAAGCACCTAATATGAGTCGTACAAAGATTTTACCAAGAGACACAAATAAATGTTAAAACGAAGAACGGGACCGCGGATGGTAAAAGAGAAACAACAAGGAAAAGGGGGCGTGGTGGCTCAGCGGTCTAGCTGAATGCCTCTCACCAAGGCGGTCCGGGTTCGATTCCCGGTCAATGCATGTGAGATTTTCGATGTGAAATGCCATGTCCTGTGGTTCGGATTCCACGTAAAAAGGAGGTCCCGTGGCTCATGATCTCGAGATTAACGGTCACGTTAAACTACAAGCTTCCTTTTTTAGAAACAACAAGGGTGTCCATCATCACCCGCACTTTTTAATGTATATATCAATGAACTGGGCCGGCCCCGTGGTGTTGGGGTAGCGTGCCTGCCTCTCACCCGGAGGCCTCGGGTTCGATTCCCGGCTCCGTCAGGGATTTTAGAAACTGACGTGAGGGCAGGAAAGGGGTGCACTCACCCTCGTGAGGACAATTGAGTAGCTGCCTGACAGTGAGGCAGCGACCCGGTTACGAAATCCAAGATTAACGGCTGAGGGGACCCGATGCGATGACCACGCGTCGCCCCAATATCTGCAGGCCAAAAAGGCTGGGCAGTGGTCGCTTGGTAGGCCTATGCCCTTCATGGGCTGTAGTACCAGGGGTTATTATTATTTATCAATGAACTGACGAAATAGTGGATGATTTCACTCAGAAATAATCATTGCATTAATGGAAAATCCCTAATCACTGTATTGATTGCCGATGTGCAGGTATTATTTGCGGGTTGAGAAGATGCTCTTCAGAGATCCTTTCATAAAATATTTCTTATTGCAAAACTTAAATATTTCACCCAGAACAAACCAAAGTCATGACATTCAATCATTCGAACCTGGAATAATAAAGATTAAAATTAGTACAATTTCCATAGCGAATGCATGGTCTACGTTGACTACTTCTCCTTCGAGAATATATTAATTGGCGTGACTGGAATAAGTGGCCTTCGTTAAACCAGTGATGGATTACCATTTCAAATGAATTTCTTAGTATGATTTTGTACATTTAAACTGTAGTAGAATATAAATCAAATATTCTTATTTCAGGCATATGTTAAAATTGTTACGTGGACGTACACAGTAAAGAGATTTGTCGCCTCTCCATGTGTGCAAATCCCATCACTGATCCCTAGGATGATGGTGACTTACTGTGGAATAAACTGTAGGTCTGACTGTCGCTTCTCAATACAAAAGTGAGACGGAAAATGATAACAACGAACATTTCTCAGAGAATGGCTTTCCTATTATTCAGTTACTCTAGAAGAGACCGTTTACATTTTCACAGAAGTGTAGTGTTTAATTTTAGAATGCAGCTGTATTGTGGTGAAGCGATTTGTAAAATTTAACCAAGGTTGGCTTTATCGACTCGGTGTTCAAACATTTACTTATGTGTGTGTGCGTGTTTAATCTACTGTTGGGTTTTTACCATTACACCAACGAGCACTGCTGAGTGACAGCACAGATCACAAACATTTCTATTATAGTAGCCCTTTCCTTGTGAGTTTCATTAATCTCTTTTACTGATTCTTGATAATTTTCAAAAGCCATCCTGTTTAGAATTGGCATTGAAAAATTATTTATAATTGTATTCTTATGTTAGCGTAATAATTTTCATAACACTTCGTATTAAAATCATCAAAATTTTTCCTAAACGCGTAAAGATCTGCAAATGCTTTGCATGGGCTTCGTCTCCTAATATTTCAAAATGACCGTGATGTAATTAAGGTTATCAAATACTAGTATAAGGTATGTCCTTGAGTACCATTCCTTCCCCGTCCTTTCGTGAGCCCAAAGACATGACTTGTTCTGTGGTGGTTAATGATTTCATCCGTGCAATTGTTCACTAGCAATCTGAAATTTGGAACAAGAGTTTAGTGCTTTTCAGTCGGTCAACACGAATGTACCCAAAAGAGATGGGTTATGCCCTAATCCTGAAATAAATTACATGAGATTAATAAAACACTAGGATGACCAGTTTCGATCGTCAAGCGATCATCATCAGATCCAATACACTTAGGCTATAAAATCTATGTTTGAAATACAGGTGAAAATATTTACAATATGTACAATATGTACAATATGTAAATATTTTCACCTGTATTTCAAACATAGATTTTATAGCCTAAGTGTATTGGATCTGATGATGATCGCTTGACGATCGAAACTGGTCATCCTAGTGTTTTATTAATCTCATGTAATTTATTTCAGGATTAGGGCATAACCCATCTCTTTTGGGTACATTCGTGTTGACCGACTGAAAAGCACTAAACTCTTGTTTACTAAGGCAACACTGAAAATATGGCTTCAAACACCACAATGAAATTTGGAACTTGATTATTTATTTACTGACCTTGACAAAAGAAGAGAATGTAATTACGTGTACATTTAAATTAATATGAGTGGTATATGCAAAGTTAGTTGCGACGAAGGTACTCATTTTAATAAACCATGCAGGCCTATATGGCCGGGGTAATTGTTGGCTCAAAAGAAAACTAGCTGTACTCATCCACGCTGCAAATAAGTGCGGCAAATTGAAATAAGATCATTCTTATCTGGAAGAAAATGCATACATAATATTATATCAGGTACCGATTCTGACTTGACTTGAAGGCGTACTATTTAAATAAATGTCTACTTGGTTGGCGGGGGACCGTGAGTTTTACGATGTCATACACCTGACGGTCTCGCCACGTGCTGTACTCCCAAGACATTGTGCTACGGCTCTAGCTTCTCGTTAGTGCGGGATCTGCGTGCTAACTTGGTTATACGCCGACCTCCATGCGGAGGACGAATATATTACTGCATTTGCTGGCAGCAAACCGAGTTACACGAATTGTTCATATAAATCGTGGCTTGCTTTTTCTCTCCCCGGCCGCTCCATATGCAGTAGGTTAACTAACCGGAGAGGGACGATTGATAATTGTGGTCTGATTTGGGTCGCAGGCGTGCTCTAACTCGGTTATTGCCACAGTGAGCTAGTCTCTAGCCTTGTCGACAGAAAAATAAAAATGGAATATTTAAAAAACTTACGGTGATGGAGAGCAATGCAAGAGCATTGCAAAAATTAACACTCACAAACTTTTTAGCACTTTGTCGTGTAGAAATGAAAATCCTCTCCATGGAGTTGTGGAAAATTAAGATGATTACAAATAATAATATATTTTGGGAACGTAATACTAATCAGACTTATTTCATTCCTCAGAACAAAGTAATCGGCTACCTCAGTACCACTGTCGAAGAGGCAATTATGTTGTTTCGTGAGTTCAATTTGGAGCTTGTCCTTAGGTAGTCTCTCTGGCTATGTTGGGATCGCTGAAGTTTCACCCACTCCACATTCGTTAATCATACTTACTAATCATCCACTAATGGCACATATCCTACCAGTGTAGCCCAGTGGACTGTATCATCACTTTAACATCAGCATTTTGACTCCTCTCTTTCTATTTAATTCTTTCTTCTCTTAATTCTCACTCTCTAGTGATCAATGGACATCATCACAACTATCATCACCGTTCCACTACTACACACAGTAATTGTGTTGCCTCTTTATCTTTCCCAGAAATACCCTCTTAAAGTGGTGGTGTGTGAGGACCAGATTGACTATGATAAGGTGCAAAATAGTGTGGCTAGATGACTGGATGAAAGTATTCCTGACAGTGAACTGAACCATACTTTTCTAGTATCTTTATTAATAGGTGTCCTGAGATTGGGTGGGCTTCTTATCCCAGCAGTCAAGGAATTGCGCAATCTATAACCCATCCACCTGTTAACATGACAAGGTTGACTCACTTGCTGCCACCAAGATGTGATGTCATTTTTATTGGTTTTACGTCCCTTTTAACCACTGAGCCTTTTAAAGACGCCTTTGCCCGAAAGTGGATCTTTAACGTGCCATTTAATCTACTGATACGGCTTCCTCGCAATTGCGCACCCTCAAATGCCAGCTGACTGCGCCAGGATTCGATCCAGCAATCTTTAGCACAGCAGGGGAGAACATTACCGCATCAATATGAGAATATCGCGTGAGAAGGATACAGCATGTTCCTCATTGAAGCAACATGAAATCGCATGGCACGTACCGTGGAGTGAGTCCATACACGGTCTCTGACCAGGAGAGTCTCTTCAGATATATTTTATGACGATTGCGATCTTACTGCACTGGCAATTCTCAGTAAAGGATGTGCTAACACAGGTTTCTTGCTATAGATTACAATATTTAGTACTTTATTATTCGCAAACATCGAGTTGGTGCAATCTACTCCACTACCAGAGATTTAAAGGGCAAGGCTCTCATCCAAGTGGCTTTAATATATTTTTCTACCTTTTGGACGTTCTTTTTTCTCCTCAAAGACGGGGACAAGTCGTAGAAGTTGTTACCTTAAACTCCCTTCTTTTGTCCACTAACCCATGAACAATGGGTAATCACCTACCTTCTGGTGTACCGGCTAGCCATCTTGGCTGTTGCCCGGAAGTCCGGATTCGATTCCTGGCTCTGCCAAGTAATGTAATTCTGGCCTGAGGGGTGGAGAGGTGTACACTCAGCCTAATGAGACTTAACTGAGAAGAGACGGTTCGATTCCCACCTCAGCCATCCTGGAAGTGGTTTTCCGTGGTTTCTCAGTTCTACTCCGGATAAATGCCGGGATAGTTCTTACCTTGAGGACAGGGCCGCCTCCTTCCCAATCCTCAACTGAATTATTACTACGCACACTACTTCAAGCGTCCCAATAACACCGGTTATCAGACAAATTCTATATACACACACAAGTACATGGGTCAAAATGACCACGATGTCCAAGCCGCTCAAATTAAACAACAACTACAACGGGTAATCAGTAATAATAATATCGTATGGCCTCGGTGGCCGGGTGCAAGCTTTGTTATTTGACGCTCAGAGGGCAGCTTGCATGTCGAATTTTGATGTTCCTTGGAGCGTTATGATAGTCAAGGAGGTTAGATGTCTAAGCTCCTTGACACTATAGCGCTTTCTAGTAGAGAAAGGATGAACTTTTGTTTTGGCGGAAAATCCCCAGATTAATTTTGCCATTATGAACACGGCATGCTGAATTCAAATGGGTTCTTTAGCATGTCAACAACGTATGACATGCGTGTCGTGTTTTTTTTCGCCTTTCAAAAATCACCTATAACCTATAAGCTGGGGGGGGGGGGGTTGGTAGTCCGATACGATAACCACTCACCCACCGTGGCAAGCCGTGCTGGTGGTGAATGCCACTAAAACGTTTCAATCTTGCGTTCATACCCCTACCATGGATATAACTACGAAACAAAATTGTTTCGCCAACACAATTGCTCCAGTGAAATCACTCTGACGACAAAGCTGCCCGATCCACGAGCGGAGGGCCTGTTCATTACAGTGGAATATTCCCCTGTACCATCATCACTGATGGACAGCAGACACTCGTCATCTCATTTGAGAGTGGTCCATTTAAATTCAGTCCTGTGTGAATCAACTTTCATTTGCATCGTACGTAGACTGTTCTTGGACACGAGCTCAATTTAAGAGCTTCGATTACGCTCTCCAGCACAACTGTGACTATAATCAACCATTTGAAATGCTTTAACAGTAATCGATGTGAATATGCTTTCCTTGCCACCTTTAGCATTTTACTCGAAGGCACGCACTGTTAGGTATTCAGAGGAACAAGGCAGGCACTCAAGCACTCGAGGCTCGGCAGAGTGCTACATTACCGACCACGGCGAATGACATTTGACCTGCATCTTCCATCATGCAAATGTCAGCTGAGTGGCAAGCAAGCGGCAGTAGTTTGTAATTCAAATCCAGCGGCGAGCGTGGCGCTAGGAGCACAGTACTGTAGTTAGCATAACCCAGCATGTGTACTCAGCTGACAACCCAAAAGTTGCCAATATCGCTACCAAAGTTTTTTCACTCAAAAACAGATATTTTCAACAATACTCCCATTTGGAAAGAAATCATACCAAGAGCCAATGAGATCGCGTCTCAATACATCCCAGTAGAAAATAAGGAGTAGTAACTGGTCCTCTCTTGAAGCCTCCGTGGCTTAGGCGGCAGCACGCCGGCCTCTCACCGCTGGATCCGTGGTTTAAATCCCGGTCACTCCATGTGAGATCTGTGCTGGACAAAACGGAGGCAGACAGGTTTTTCTCCGGGTACTACGGTTTTCCCTGTCAAAATTTCATTCCAGCAACACTCTCCACTATCATTTCATTTCATCTGTCATTCATTTAATCATTGCCCCAGAGGAGTGCGTCAGGCCTCGGCAACCGGCACAGTTCATATCCTCGCCGCTAGATGGGGGCTTCATTCATTCCATTCCTGACCCAGTCGGAGACTGGAAGCAGGCTGTGGATTTTCATTTCAACTGGTCCTCCCTTGGCTGGAATAAGAGGCTGCTTATCTCAGTCGCTGTAATTTTCAGTGAGTTCGATCCCCATCCAGTAATTGCAAGTACACTGTACAGAATTTCAATTTGAAGAAATGCAATTGAATGGGTCGGAGGTGAAAAGCATTAAGTCAGTTTTCACTACTTTTCAGGAGTCAGATAAAACGTCATTGACAGAACAGAACTTAACAGACACACTATATTAGTCATCTATGTTGTGAAGCAACTATTCAGTTTTTATTTGTGTTAGCGGAATATCAATTTTAATTTTATAAACAAAAGTTTGGTGCTTTTCAGTCGGTCAACACGAATATACCCAAAAAGAGAAATCATACCAAGAGCCAATGAGATCGCGTCTCAATACATCCCAGTACAAAATAAGGAGTAGTAACTGGTCCTCTCTTGAAGCCTCCGTGGCTTAGGCGGCAGCACGCCGGCCTCTCACCGCTGGATCCGTGGTTTAAATCCCGGTCACTCCATGTGAGATTAATAAATACACTAGGATGACCAGTTTCAATCGTCAAGCGATCATCATCAGATCCATTACACTTAGGCTATAACATCTATGTTTGAGAATACAGGTGAAAATATTTACAATATGTACAATTATTTAGTTGCAGTATTGGTAATGCAACTGTCGGTGTATGCTAAATGTAGTATATCTAATGTTAGGTGAAATGCTAAAATGGTGATAGAAATCCAGAGTTTGTCTGTTTGGGGTGATTATATGGTTGTAAAATCAATTATGGTTACACTGTAATAATACAGGCTGATACTTATCCGGTTGTCTTCCTGGCTGGGACCTCGAACAGTTTCGTGTTCACTCTAGCACCAGCTGTGGTCGACTGAAGCCGGGTGTTAACTGGACGAAACCCCACAAGGTAATTTTATAAATATATTTTCCCACTCAATTTTGCAATCGTGACTTAATGCCTTTCAGCTCTATGGCCAGTTTAGTGCGGCATAAAGCCACCCAGAATGAATATTTCACATGATATTTTATTTTAAAATGGATTTGTAACATAAGAACCACCTAAACCTTGTACAAATGTAATTTACAATAGCACTGTACCACGCGGGAATCTTGCAGTGCGGCCAACATTAAGTACGGAATACGGCGCTGAAAGACAGCAAGTAGGCTTATTGACTTAATGCTTTTCTCCTCTGATCGCACTAGGCCTACATGTAGCAGTGGTTTCTGGCTTAAACTGAAGGCTGACTTAATTCTTTCCTGTGCCGATCCAAGTCCCTTGGACCAATACTTCAGAATACTATTTTTTTTAATGACCATTTTTGACTTAATGCTTTTCTACTCCGACCGATTCAATTGGCACCCATGTTCAAGAGATATAGGTGAAAATGGGAGAACAGACAGCCAGGTACACCAACACACTTGTGCATATTTGTACCTCTCCAGTCGGTCAACACGAGGAATGGGTGGTGTACAATGTCTATAATATGCAAATAACACTCCTAGAAAAACAAACATGCATTAGTTTATGATTACCATTAAAACGGGTCAATTTTCAGGATCATAAACTATACTCTGTATACTGCCAGAATGGTATTGACATTTAGCTGGAAATTCCACGTCAGTCATCACCCTTCTGTCTCTTGACCAATCCACGTTCGCATAGTTGATATCATAATACTCTGCGTTGCAATATCACAGCCCACGTGCTTCAGTGCCTGGTTAGCTGTGTCTCTGGCTTGTACAGTGTGATCGCTTGTTAATTCTAACTGTGCATTGGTGCTTTAGTGATGGCAATAGTGCATTTATAAATGTCTTTATGTTCGACCCTGACTATTATATGTCTGAAAACTGTATCATAATGATGGTCATTATAACACTATTTTTCATTATGAAACAGTTTCTCCAACCAATCACAGCTCAAGAAACAGTTGTTTGACCAATTAGATAAGGATACCTTCGCGCATGCGCTCAAAATCCAACATGTCTATATAAATTACCGAAAGTGCACCGTCCATATGTTCGCGTAAATAAACTGGTGAATATGAGACAAGAAATAGCACTGTACCTTAATATCCCCAAATCCAATTTCTACACAGCGCGTTGTTTTCAAACGACTTCGGTGAAATTTTTACTGCATACTGGTGCTCAATCTGCACATATGGCATTGAAGCTCACAGAGCGCATGCGTCGGTCGGTCAGAGAGCTTGGAAATCAGAGATATCCTACCCAGCACAGCACCCGATCACAAAATTCTAGTGACAATCTCAACAGATATTTATGAATATTTATGTTAAAACATATAATAAAGTTATAATTATCGATAAACATACTCGTGTCTTAATTATAGCCATTATAGGCTCGTTGCATAATGTACTAGTATAGTACGGTAGAGTAGAACAGCAGTAGTTCAAAGTAATTAGTAATTATTTGTGTGACTTTATTCAGTTTTCATTCACATCAACAGTCTATTTTCATATTATATTTCGCTATGTCGGAGGCGGGTATGGCGGCTAAGGGAAGGGGTCTTAGTGGGTCACCTGCCATCTAGCTACCAGAGTGAAAGTCCTTGATGCTATCCTTCAAATGGTAAGTTCCTTTTTCTTAATCTCTGAACTGACAGTTCATCTTTATTTTATTGTGTAATTTCTTAAGCATGATTTTGCTTTGAGTAACAACTTGCTCTCTCCAAAGTTAAGGCATAGCTTGAGACGTTAAGCAAAGTAGCTGACATGAGGAATGTTAATGATGCCACAATGAAAACTAAGCGTCATGACTGGTGCGTATAGCAATAATGGTAGTGAGAACTGATGAAATGCGGAGACCTCCTTCTCGAACATAAGGTAGTTAATAAGCAGTAAAAGAAAGTTGAAGGCATGTTAAGTAAATCTTTCTCAGGTTTAAGTGCAAACCTTGCCTGAATATTTCGTACGCAATATAGGAACAAAATCCTCTTTTACGCCTGAAGCAGTAGATTGACATAGAACAAATATTGTAGGCCAACATTATTGTAAGTTATCGAACTCAGCGTTTTCTTGAAGCCATTAATATTATCACAAAGTATAAGGAGATATTGTATATTCTTCATCTGTAGCAACTATTCTAGATTCTAAATAATTGTGTAGCTTATCAATGAAATAATTATTAAATATATTATAGTGAGTTGAATGAACTAACTCATTTGCCCACGCACAAGCAGTAAGAGCGATCGGTTTGGCAACCTCGTTCTCAGACCACATGACGAGGTGAGTACTGTCTATCCCATTCTAGCAGTGAACAGAGTTTAACACATGGAATTCTTTGCAGGAGTGTTATTTACATATTATTTACATATACTTTGTCTTTGTACCCCGCCCAGTCATTTGGTAAATTCATGTTAACCGACTGAAGAGCAACAGATAACAGTTTGTGTAGGAAACACTGAAAGAATGGCTTCAAAACATTACATTCCTTGTGCATGTCTCAAACAGGCAGAGCCTCAATCATCTACTGTTACATTATTCCTCTTGGTTTATACCACAGGGTATTCCAGGATGCAACATTCCTGCGCTCAGATATCAGCATTAGAGTGATCACAAGTGCTTTTACCGAAATAATAGATTTCATGTGATTAGGTACCGGTATTTTCTATTAGTGTTCTCTATGCAACTGTGAGCTTTCGTTATTCGAGGGACTATCCTGCATGGGTGAAGAGGGTGAATCATCTGCTGCTAATATTGTTTTATGCATCCCAACTAGCGGTGTTATCAGGAAGGTCGATATTTCTCTGCTTGCAACCCGTATGGTACTAATGCACTGCAAGCATATCGTGCAAGCGATACTGAACACTATCATCTTATCCTGGATGTGACTACAGACTAATGAAAATGAATATCTAGAGCCTGCTTCCAGTCTCCGACCGGGTCAGGGAATGGAATGAATGAAGCCCCAATCTAGCGGCGAGGACATGAACTGTGCTGGCTGCCGAAGCCTGTCGCACTACCCCGGGACAATGATTAAATGAATGACGGTTGAAATGGAATGATAGTGGAGAGTGTTGCTGGAATGAAATTGCAACAGGCAAAACCGGCGTACCCGGAGAAAAACCTGTCTGCCTCCCCTTTGTCCAGCACAGATCTCACATGGAGTGACCGGGATTTCAACCACGGACCCCAGTGGTTAGAGGCTGGCGTGCTGCCGCCGAAGCCACGGAGGCTTCTACTACAGACTAATACGAGGGAAAATAATAGTGTTGAGTATGGTTTGTAGGATAGGCTTGCAGTGCATTAGTACCATACGGGATGCAGCAGAGAAATATCGACCTTCCTGACAACACACGTTAGTTGGGCTGCATAAAACAGTATTATTAGGGGCAGCGGTATGCGGTATAACCCGTCGTTCATTGAGTTCAGGAAGGGAATTCACAACGACAACTTCTAGGTCATCACTCCGCCAACGAAGAAGAGAAAGAAAGAATGAAAGAAAGAAAGATAGAAAGATAGAAAGAAAGAAAGAAAGAAAGAAAGAAAGAAAGAAAGAAAGAAAATCCAGTGGCACAAAAATGGAGGACAGCCTTGCTCTTTCAATCGCTACTAGTGGAGTAAATTATGTGCCGTAAAGCGTTAAGTACTTACTAAAATTAGAATCTATAGCAATAAATCAATGTGAGCACATCCTTTCCGGAGAGAAAATGAGTGGAATTTGAATGAAACAGCAATAAACATAAAATTACTGTGAAGGGATTTCATCGTCAGTAGTGTACTCCTGGCAGGAGACGGAGTTTAGGTAACGTACGTATGGACACACTCTACGGTCCGTGCTGCTTGTGAGAAGGATGTGCTCTTTGCAGCCATCTCCGTATGCGATCCACCAATTCATATCTGAGACTATAGCTTCATGTCGAGAGATGGATCTGAAACGTAGTTATTGTTGTTGATGATTCTTTTGAGGAGCTTGGGTGTCGTGGTCATTCAGCACCATGTACTTGGGAAGGTATGGAATTTTGTCCATTAACCTGTGTTACTGTGATGGCTGTATTGGTGTGTGTATTTGCTATTCAGGTAGGGATTGGGAAAGAGGCAGCCGTGGCCTTAAAGTAGGAACGAATCCGGCATTTTACTGGTGTAGAAGTGGGAAACCACGAAAAAACACTTTCTGGATGGCTGAGTGAGGAATGGAACCCACATCCTGTCAGTTTTGCCTCAAGAGGCTGAGTGTACACCGTTCCAGCTCTCAGACCAGACATAAATTTCTTGGCAGAGCTGGGGATCGAAAATGGACCTCTGGGGCTACAGCCAAGAATGCTAGGTGCTACACCACGAGGTGTTGGGAATCGTGAAATTTGATGGATTTGAGGCTTTCACTTCACCGCTACGTCTCTCTTTGTACCCAGGTCTAATTCAAGGGTGCCTTCTGCCTAAATACGAATCTTTAAGCCATTGACTTGTGGTGTAGCAGCTAGCATTCTTGGCTGTCACCTTGGAGGTCCGGGTTAAATCCTCGGTTCTGCCAAGAAATGTAATTCTGGTCTGAGGGCTGTAAAGGAGTACATTCAGCCTAGTGAGGTAAAGCTGAGAAGAGGTGGGTTCGATTCCCACTACAGCCAGCCTGGAATGTGTGTTCCGTGGGTTCCCACTTCTACTCCAGGCTAATGCCGGGATGGTTCTTAACTTAAGGCCATGGCCGCATCCTTCCCAATACTCACCTGAATTACAAATTCACACACCCTACTACAGACACCACAATACAAAAGGTTACCAGTCAAATTCTACGAACATACACAAGAACACGGGGCTAAATGATCACGATGTCCAAGCCCCTTTAATTCATCAAGAACAACAACAAAAGGCTTACTTCATTCATAGATATATTTTTTGTTGTGTGGCCTCCTGAGGGGCCGAGTGCAGGTCTATCTAGTCGATGCACGTGGGCGACCTGCGCGTCGGGATGAAATGGATGAAGATCAATGAAACTGGGCAAGGATGTGGAAAGAGGCGACCGTGGCCTGTCAGAAGGTACCGTCCCCGCGTTTGCCTGGTGTTGATAATGGGAAACCACGGAAAACCATTTCAAGGACGGCCGACGGTGGGGCTTGAACCCACGCCTCTACCGAGTCAGCAGATAACTTGGCCCCATGACCTAACGCTGAGCTTTAGCGAGCGTAGCCACTGCTGTCGTTATAGAGATATAACAACCCTTTAATCGGTGACCAATGGATGTCCAGCTTGTGCGACTTGAGCTGTGTTACGTAATCTGGAATATTTATGTTATTCTCTGGAGATGACTGCGGAAGAAGAGCTCTCTTCCCTTTATTGAATGCTCTGGAAGCACTGGATTGGTTTGCTAAACATATACCATGAGTCATTCCACAGCTACTATCGTTCTCACAGTTAGATAATAAGGCTGTCCATGTGTGTTCTAAATGTAGTAATTAAGCGCCATGTTGGAAGATAATCTAACTAGCCTCAGAAGAGAAAGTTTCCAGCAATCAACGAACATAAGTGTGTATTTCCCGTAACGCTTCGAAATACTCCACTAGCATTCTTGGCAGTCACCACTGAGGTCCAGATTCGATTATCAGCCCTGCCAAAATAATTAATTCTGATCTAAAAGCCGTATAGCCTCCGTGGCTTAGGCGGCAGCACGCTGGCCTCTCACCGCTGGGTCCGTGGTTCAAATCCCGGTCACTCCATGTGAGATCTGTGCTGGACAAAACGGAGGCAGACAGGTTTTTCTCCGGATACTCCGGTTTTCCCTGTCAAAATTTCATTCCAGCAACACTCTCCACTATCATTTCATTTCATCTGTCATTCATTTAATCATTGCCCCAGAGGAGTGCGTCAGGCCTCGGCAGCCGGCACAGTCCATATCCTCGCCGCTAGATGGGGGCTTCATTCATTCCATTCCTGACCCGGTCGTAGACTGGAAGCAGGCTGTGGATTTTCATTCATTCATTTTCTAAAAGCCGTAGTGGAATACTCTCAGCCTCGTGAAGCAGAAATGAGAAATGGTGGATTCGATTCGATTCCCATACCAGCGATCGTAGAAGCAGTTTTCCATGGTTCCAATCTCCTAAACCAGGTAAATGCTGGAATATTGTACCTTACATACAACCTCTAACCCAATCCTAGCTCAGATCACAAATGCACTTGTACACACATCAAAAAAAGTTTTGCATCACCTCGGTTCCAAGAGTTCCGGAACCGTTAAATACAAAGGGAATAGAGATCAACACAAACAACATTTCAGCTCGTTTTATTGCTCATGAGACCCACACATTGCATGTTGTACCATCATACAGCTAGACTTTCAGCATTTGTGGTCCAGATTGCAGTACACACCACTACCTCTAATACCCAGTAGCACGTCCTCTTGCATTGATGCATGCCTGTATTCGCCGTGGCATACTATCCACAAGTTCATCAAGACACTGTTGGTCCAAATTGTCCCACTCCTCAACGACAATTCGGCGTAAATCTCTCAGAGTGGTTGGTGGGTCAAGACGTCCATAAACAGCCCTTTTCAACATATCCCAGGCATGTTCGATAGGGTTCATGTCTGGCGAACATGCTGGCCACTGTAGTCGAGCGATGTCGTTATCTTGAAGGAACGCATTCACAAGATGTGCACGATGAGGTCGAGAATTGTCGTCCATGAAGACAAATGCCTCTCCAATATTCTGCCGATATGGTTGCACTATGGGTCGGAGGATGTCATTCAGGTATCGTAAAGCCGTTTCGGAGCCTTCCATGACCACCAGTGGCGTACGTCGGCCCCACATAATGCCACCCCAAAACATCAGGGAACCACCACCTTGCTGCACTCGCTGGACAGTGTGTCTAAGACGTTCAGCCTGACCAGGGTGCCTCCAAACACGTCTCCGACGATTGTCTGGTTGAAGGCATATGCGACACTCATCGGTGAAGAGAACGTGATGCCAATTCCGTGGGGTCCATTCAGCATGTTGTTGGGCCCATCTGTACCGCGCTGCATGGTGTCGGGGTTGCAAAGCTGGACCTCGCCATGGACGTCGGGAGTGAAGTTGCGCATCATGCAGCCTATTGCGCACAGTTTGAGTTGAAACACGACGTCCTGTGGCTGAACGAAACGCATTATTCAACATGGTGGCATTGCTGTCAGGGTTCCTCCGAGCGGCAATCCGTAAGTAGCGGTCATCCACTACAGTAGTAGCCCTTGGGCGGCCTGAGCGAGGCCTGTCATCGACAGTTCCTGTATCTCTGTACCTCCTCCATGTCCGAACAACATCGCTTTGGTTCACTCTGAGACGCCTGGAAACTTCCCTTGTTGAGAGCCCTTCTTGACACAAAGTAACAATGCGGACGCGATCGAACTGCGGTATTGACCTTCTAGGCATGGTAGAACTACAGACAACATGAGCAGCGTACCTTCGTCCTGGTGGAATGACTGGAACTGATCGGCTGTCGTACCCCCTCCGTCTAATAGGCCCTGCTCATGCATGGTTGTTTACATCTTTGAGCAGTTTTAGTGACATCTATGAACAGTCAAAGGGACTGTATCTTGGATACAATATACACAGTCAACGTCTATATGCCGGAGATCTGGGAACCGAGGTGATGCAAAACTTTTTTGATGTGTGTACAACAACCACAAATGACAAATGACAAGGCCTAGTACTTGGGGCTAAATGACCACGAGTTGGCAAGCCTGAGCATAAACAGCAACTTGGTGTTCTCCATGCTCGTATATCTGACAAGGAATCATGGAAGTTGTTCTCTCAAATTCCGCTCAAATAAGCATGTCATAAGAAATCTATCGTACCTACAGCATGTTCAAATACATCCGCTACACGATACCCACCGGCCAATTGAGGAGTTATTGCAACACATACCTTTAACATAACCTAGACTTGATTATGTATAAGGGAATTCATCTGCGCTAAACACACATTTGTCGATTTGATAAAAAGAAGATGGCAGCATAGTAAAGGATTTAGGGACTATAAAACAATGTACTCTTGCAAGGCCACAAAGGTGAGAATTGTTTTAAATGGGCCTTCTATTAGAATGGATTTATATTCAGTTTATTACTATTTACAATTTTCATTGCAATATTAATAGGCTCTTTGTTGAAGTTAAAAAAGGAAGAGATGCCCTACAGTCAAGAGAAATGCAGCTGACAGAAGGCAACCCACATCGTTCCATCATTAGAACAATTTATTTAAGGGCACTGAACACTGGACTTCCATTAGCTCGCCTGTCAGGCACAGAAGAGACTCCCATACATATTTCATCACTTCAAAAGCTTTCTGACTTCACTTGTTTTCAAGTATAAATTGATAAGGCGATAATGATGATAGGCTTTTATTGGATAGGTCTATCTCTCCTAAGAGACGGCAGAAACGTTTTCTGGTAATCGGTTTAAGAAATTTACCATTATTTTTAATTGCACGTTTTGAAATTTTTAACTGTTTGACTAGAATGTAAATAAATGCAATGCGAATGGATACTTTGCAATTTAAAGGGTGTACAAAAATTATTTTGTAAATACAATTGGATTTTTTTGGGGATTACCTGGTAACAAGCACAAGAATCTGTTTCAATTTTTCCTTCGTTTTTAGATCACCCGAACTACACTTATTAAACTATCACTATCATACCAAGAAGTATAACATATTCTTTCAAAAATATATTTTAGTTTATTAATGGGGACATATTGTTCGTCAGCTATAGTACAGGTCATGTGTAATTTAATTATGTTTAAGTTTTGACCTCATTGAGGTTGATGGGTAAATCATAACTTGACTTATTGATGTTTGAACATGTAAAATAACAATTCCTTTTAATTGAGTAGCCTAAGGTAACAAGTTTTGATTCATGATTAGACACATGAGCCCTGGTCCATTTAAATCAATTTTCTGAGCATATTTATTCATGAAACATGTAAAAACCACACATTTACTGATAGCAGAAAAATTAAGCTTCCATCTGGAAACGGAAAGATATGAACATTTCACCCCAATACGCCTTTTCAAACATATACGAATACCTGAAAGAACGCAACAAAAAATATAGTTGCTCACAGAAATCTTATCAAGGAAACAAAAAATTCGAATAACTCTTTTAGACTTTACATCACTGATTTAAAAGTAATTTAATCATCTCTTCCTTTCGCTTCCTTAATTGATCTCTATTCAAATTTTGGGGACGTTGACTTGGCTGACTAACGTTTGAGTGCGAGCCTCACAGATTTGCATAGAACCATTTCAATCTTTCCGAACAACACTAGAGGCAGTTGATGTTTACATTGAAAGATTACATTTCGTGCAGAGGGGAAGAGTAAAGGGTGGAGGACGCCCAAAAATGCGATGGAGCCGACAAAATGGGTTCTGAATGTTCGGCCTCGTAGTAAAAGCGAAGTCAGAGGCTGTTCTGTAAGTGAGACATCAGCAAATATAGCGTCTGGGCTGGAGGGGTTCCAGAGCGTGGCAAGAAACAGACAAATGGGAAGAGAAAGACGGGTGGAGAAGGGAGAAGCGAGAATGCGATGGTGCGCCGGTACTTGCGTGATGGACTCGCAATAACAATACACATTCATCTGGGAACTAAACATACCCAGCGACTACAAGTAGTAGGCCTATATACGTGCGGTCATACATACATACATGTATGTCTACCCCTTATTATTCCCGTTTTCCAACAGGGTCGGGGATGAGATGCGATGGAAGACTTTGTGGCGGATGGTTTTCACGGCCGGATGCCCTTCCTGACGCCAACCTCACGAGAGGAGTTAATGAGATATGAAATGAATGATGGTGAATGAAACTTGGCAAGGATGTGGATGGAAGCGGCCGTGGCCTATCAGAAGGTACCGTCCCAGCATTTGCCTAGAGTTCATAATGGAAAACCACGGAAAACCATTTCAAGGACGGCCAACGGTGGGGCTAGAACCCACGCGTCTACCGAGTCAGCAGGGAGCTTGGCCCCATGACCTAACGCTGCGCTTTAGCAAGCATAGTCACAACTGTTTGTTCATACATACATACATACATACATACATATATTTGTCCGCCTCGTTGCATAGCATTCTTGGCAGTCACCACGGAGGCCCGGGTTCAATTCCCGGCTCTGCCAAGAAATGTAATTCTAGTCTGACGACTGGAACGGCGTACACTCAGCCTCGTGAAGCAACACTGCGAAGAGGTCGGTTCGATTCCTACCTCAACCATCCTGGACGTGGCATTCCGTGGTTTCTCACTTCTACTCCAGGCAAATGCCAGGATGGTACTGTACTCTCATTTGCTGTGTATACAAACTCATAATTTGAAAGTTTTGGAACAAAGCCCATGATAAAATGTATCGAGTCTGGATGGTGACAAGTAACCTGTTTGTTACAAGTTAGCAAGTTAGCCGAGCTCAGCCAATGGGACAATTCGCTGCATAAATACAAGCTAGGGGCGCAGGAACCGGTCACAGCGAGGTCGTGTCGGAAGCCGAACTTGACCGAAGAAGGGGTGAGTCGACACGCGCCGAAGGAATTCAGCCACGCGCCAAAAAGCCCGACTCAAGTCTGACACGTGATCAACGCGAGCCAATGGAATGCTGTGTTACAATAATTACGACAATTAGCACTTATCATTACTAGAGTTATTTAAACTATTTACACCACCAGAAAAGTTGTCAAATGCCACATAAAAATTATTGAGATATATTTGATGGTATGTAAAGGCATAATTACGAAGTAATGAGTATTTTGAATAGAGAAAGGTTGGACCCATCTCATTAAGAAGAAGCCAAGCAGAATGGACGCTGTAACAACACGTTGATGTGTGGAGTTCGATACCGGTCCCAGGAGATTGACGACTTCTGAAGGCGATCCAACATGAAGCAGCACCGCAGCCATAAGCAGGGGTATCCCAGAAACACTCTGTTTCTGAAGTTCAAAGAGGAAATCCACTTCTAGATAAATTTACCGCAACTCAAGGTAGAATCAAGACCAAACCAGTATCCCATATTGTAGCTTTGTAGATACACTAGATAATATCCGACCATTTATCTATGAATGCCATTTTTCAATTTTTTTTAAAAATTTTATTTTCTAAAGTCTTAAATTTTTATTTTCTCATCGTAATGTCATGTAGGATTTTTGAGACTTTAGTGAGTTGATTCGACGATTTATATTTGCCATTTGAAGTTTAGAGCATTTCTTATTGCGATCTCGAATTTATTTTCGGAGATTTTATTGTTTCGTTAAGATAGATTGATTTCGATTGGAAAGTGTAATCCAAGAGTTACTTTGCCAGAGTAGAATATTGAGGATCTGTGATCTTTTAAGATCTATTTCGAGATCTGAGTATAGATATATTTTGGATAACTTATTCTCAAATCTGGTTGTGAATACTTCTTCACATTATTCACTAATGAGAAAGAATGTATTTTATTGAAGAAGAATAAGTGAAATGTAACATTGTGATATTGTCAAATAAGGAGAGGTAACTGTATTAACGTCGTCATTTTGATAGAATATGAAGTTGAAATAAATACTCGAGTGGAGTATAACAGCTGATTAAAGCTAGCGTTAACAATGTTTATATGGAAGGAAAGTTAGAGCTATATTGAAAATATTAATTTATTATATTACCAGTTATAATATGACATCGAAGGAACCAATATTTTATTACCGTATTTGTATGAAACTTGTATTACCTGTAAGTGAGGATTTTCACAACATTATGTTATGTATTTGGAGAATACAAAAGTTGTATTTTAAGGAAGGTACTGCGAACATATTTGTGAGAGATATCTGAAGTATTCCCGTCATGATGGATGACTGTATTGATTTTATGGCAATGGGCAAGATAAAATTGTTTCAGTATTTATGAAGAATTATCTGTGAGGACAGATTTGCGAAAGGGGCAGATGACCTCGTAGTTCCGCCCCTTAAAACAACAATAACTAACTAACTAGATTTGCGAAATATATATGGTTTATGAAGAGAGAATAGTAAGCAGGAATGTAAGTGCTATTATTGAAGGAAGGATTATGAGAGTTATCGATATAGGCATACGATTGAAATCCTTCAAACAGTTGGACAGCTGATCTTTGTGAAATTGTATCTGATAGAAATTATAGGAACAACGGATCTCTGTTAAGCTGAAGTAAATTTGAGCTCTATTCAAACGGTTCTGAAAAGCTACAGATGTAATGGTAATTATTCGACGAGAAGTAATCTTATTTTTATTAATTATTTTTATTAAGTTGATGGACCAGTCTTTACTTCATTGTACGGATACTAGCATCCCGAATTGTCACAATATTCAGATATGACATAGAGAAATGGAGATTTACGAGTTTTTACTGAAAACATGCATAAATATGATTTAGGAGGAGTTGTATAAACATTTTAAAGTTTGAAGTTAGCAGTGCTGCTATTGTAAATAATCTCTGTGTGAGATAGTCTTTGACGATATAAGTCATACATATTTCTGTTGTAAATAGAACGAGTTTAATAGGTATAAAAGTTTTACATTATATTTTAAAGGGTATTTATCGTTATTTAGAGCAGGTTGATTTTATCGCTTCTAAGAAAGATTTTTACGATAGTAGGAGACGGGAGTTATGATTGTGTGGATTAAGAAATAGTTATTGTAATGGCGGGGGCCTACGTCATGGGTAAATTCATTTATTTTGCGACTTAATTTAACGACATTAAATTTGTGTTGTTAACTCCCGTTGGTTAGGGTACATCAGTTTTATTAAGATTATATTAGTTTGAGCTTGTATAAGCGATCTTTATTTTGATTGTTTCCGAGGGAAACTATTTAGTTAACTTTACTAATGAGCGGAGATTTACGTAATATTTTGAATTCATAATTAAATTTATATCGTGTAATTCGTGTGTTAATAAATAAGCAGGCACGTGTTTACGTTTCCCTGTATTTGTAGTGTATTGGTAGAGGAATGTGCTATAGACCTGATCATTATCCTTACGCCCGAGATTTTTGATTCTCGTACTCCCGAGTAGTGGATTAGAACCCATGTTTTTGTATATTCTTTTTATATCACATTCAGTTTGTTTCCCCTGTCCTTTATCCGGAGCGTATTCGCCCCTACCTCTATGCAGTTTTTCTAGCCGGGGACTTCAAGATACTACGATCCATTTTCCATCAGCGAATTTTGGTGGATAATTCCAGGAATACGGGTACAGTCACTAACATAAGTCCACGGCTGCTTCCCACCCAAATCCTACCTGGATTACAAACACACACACTAATACAGACGTCACAGTGACACGGGTTATCAGACAATTCCTCTACACACCTCAGTATACGGGGCTACATGACCACGAAGTCGCAAAGCCCCTAAACAGTGAACAACAACAACAACAACATATATTTGATGCAGCTCAAGGAATATTAGATTTAAAATGGACCCCGCAGCTTAGCCGTGGGCATAAGATCGCATTTAAGCACCCTCAAATGCCGTCTGACTGTGACGGAATACGATCCCGCTACCTTAGGCACAGCAGGCGTGAAAGTTTCCGCTACGCCACTCTGCCCGCCTGTTTTGAAACAGATGTGGTATCAAGCACGTGCAATAGGCTGAGTAAAGTACAAATCCTCCTTTTATTGTTTTGAATTTCGACACCCCATTATTAAATTAGGACACAGTTGTGGAGTTAAAATCTGGTGGTGATTTTGAGCCGTCATACACTGGCTATCTTTAGAATATAATCCATGTTGCTAAATAAAAGGTGAGGGAAGCAACGTAACTCACAGTGATACTGAACAATGTCCTAAGATTCAGTTTTCCAGTACACAGATCTCTCGGCTGTAGGTAGCCTATATGAAAATACTTCAAGTCAGTTTTGGAGACATTTGACGTTTCTTTTGAAATATCTTCAATTAGAATGTCTTTAGAATGCTTGAATAATTCGTCAGCTGGCATATACTATACTTTCTAATATCCAGGGATAGCCAAAATCCCTAATTAGGCAAGTAATAACTGTTAACCATCTATAATCGTGTGACTTACACAAAATTGCACCTTTTGAACAGTAAGTCCGTGACAAATACTTCTTTCTAGTAGGCTAAATGTTATTCGTTCTCATACGATGATTGTACAACATGTGTTTTACAAAATTAATATATTTAATGTGGTTGCTGCGTGTAATATGAATCAGCTAGCCTTGTGATAGCGAGGTTTCTTGCATAAGATTCTTCTTTTACCAAGTTTCGTGCCAATCAACCCTGTGAAATGGGGGCGTGTGTGTTGGATTTGTCTGATAGCCTGTGTACCTATGGTGCGTGTAGCTGTAATTATTAGGGGCAGGGATGGGTTGGTGTCCCGGGGCTAGAAATAAGGAACTAACCCGGCATTTGTTTGGAGGGAATGGGAAATATTCATGAGAAAAACCACACTGTCAGTGCTGGGATTCAAACCACCTTCCCCCTGACTTGCACGCGCTGCCTATAACATTCGTGGTGCACGGCTACGCCGCTGGTTAGGATTCTTGAGAAGGAAGGCAGAAAAAGTTGGGTTTAGGGTTGAAAAGGGCTATAGAAATTATATAATCTAGGATTCGGATTGAGCACGTGAGCGTTGGACTACAGACCTATTGATTCACGATACGGCTAGAGCATTTTTCTCTACTATTATCTTTTAGATAATTGATCCCACAGCAGCTGAGCTATTTATGGCTATTTAAACTAGCACAGTAATAACTGATTGCAGAGCTGAAGTTCTGCGCATCATTTCTGGACCATTTACTTTTCTATCTATGCGGCTATTTGCTGATAAAGTAGGGATCTCTGGCAATGGTATTTTCAATTTCCGTAGCAGTCGCCGTTATGCCATCGAATATACACATGTTAATGGAAAATAGTGACGTCATCACGATCATTCCATTTATGTGTGTAACGCATGGACTGAAACATCCACATGTAGGTCGCTCAGTACAGTATTCTGTGTCCCTCTTGCACAATACTACCAGGTGTAGACATTCGACTACCGTTGTTATTTAATGTACACATGGTAACATTGATTAAGGCTATAAATCAACATAGTACGGCAGGATGTCCTAGTTGCAGTGCAAATCATAGACCTACGTGCAGATGAGATATGCGAGCTAAAGCAGAATGTCGTAGCTGGATTGAATTCAATATCAAGGCTCCAGGGGAAGAAGGGGGAATGTCAAATAAAGTAAAATGTTCAGGAAACTAGTTCTAAAGTTTCATTACTTATATGTACTCGTTAAGTTGAAACGTCCTTCTCTCACGACCCTCATTGTTCTTAGCCAGACACAATTGTGCCTTCAATACGTCACAACGAGGCCACCAGATCGCGCTGATATCTCGATTTTACATTTTGAGTGGCTTTCCCCCTTCTTCCCGTGCACCCTTCATTTATTAAACTCATGATCAGGGAACCACCCATTATAATTGCGTACAATCATATTGGCTGACTGTAAAACATTAAATTTCGATCTCTTAGGCGACAGTGAGTAAGTTAAGTGCAACGGCACTCCCTCTTCTGTTCCTGAGATAGATTTCTTAACACCCATCTTGCACACAATATTAGAGGTACCAAGCGATGTGTGTTGATCGTTTGATCCACATGGATATAAGAAACGAGTCATTGTCTGTCACAAATCATTCTGGCCTAAATTGGAGCCCAAGAAGCAATCCAAGGGGTGAAGGCATTCAACATCACCACTGAAGAAGAAACACGCTGCCCCATTATGACAAGCATCACAAGAATGTTGGCAGTTCTGTGAAAAATGAGTTTAAGGTGTAAAGAATCCAAAGGTGTTTCTTCGAAATAAAACGTTGGTACTGATTTTGAGTTGATGATGAATGCGCTCTACAGCTCTTTGTGAATCGTCTTCTTTGACTCAGTGATCTCCAAAATGAATCCGGATTCCAATTTTTTTTCAATCGTAGGTTAGTTCCTGTCCAATGATGATAGTAAAAATCTTCTTTGCTTTAAAGTGTTTTCCTGTTGTTGGTTAGCAACTTCAGTTAAGGAATAATTCTAAATGTTGATATACGAGTAGAGTTAAAAACAATGTAAGGTGATAGGAAATATTGCACGAATTTAAAGGCATTTCTTTAATAAGTGTCCCTGGCAATGTGTGCTCGATCATTGGGGTAGAATAAAGTGGATGAAAACCAGTGTGACTTTAAACCACAACGGGGATATCAGGATCATGACTCCAGTATGCACCAAGTTATTGGGAAAATTTACGGGGGAATAAACAGTTGTTTTTATAATTTTTAGATCTAGTGAAGCTAGCAATATCGTAGTATCCTGAGGTGTTGTGGTCTCGAGGATCGGCTGTCACAGGCACTCCAAATTATTTATGTTGATATTCAAGCTGCAGTGAGAGTTGAAGGTAGGATGAGTTCTGGGTTGTAAGTTCTTACTAGAGTAAGTTAAGGCTATAATCTTTCTCTAATACCGTTTATTTAATGTATGGATCATTAGCTAAAGGGCATAAACTAGCTGTCTGGGATCAAATAGCTTAATACCAGGTAAGCAGACTGGCTAATGCAGATGACCTGGTTGTTATGACAGACTGACAAAAGCTTACAATCTAACATGTTAGTGCTTCAGAAATTTAGGGAATATGGTATGAAAATCAGCATTTCAAGAACGGATATTATGTCGGTAGGGAAGAAGTACAAGAGAATAGGATGCCAGATGAGGGACTAAATTGGAGCGGGTGGACCATTTTAAGTACTTAGGCAGTGTATTATCTCAGAATGGTTGTATAATGAAAGATATAGAGTCAAGTTGTAGAGACGCCAATGCAGTGAGTTTTTAGTTGTGATATACAGCATTCTGTAAGATAGGAGTTAATATAGCTACGAGACGTTTCATATGAGTATATCGCTCAGTATTTAAATCAAACCTTGCTGTGGGTATGAGAATGTGATCTGGGTTGATTGAGGATATCAAATACATGAGCAAGGGGTAACTGATTTGAGAGTAGCAGGAATGACTGATGGGACAAATTGATGGGAGCAATGTAAGGAAGGTACTCTTAATGAAGAGGTAAAAGGTTAGTGAGAAATGAACACTTCAGATGAGGCTGCTCCTATGAGCCAATACTCATGGTGGGGTCATGTGATGAGAATTGGATACGAGATATTATATACGAGTTTAACAAATTTGGCTATAGAGGATGAGACAAGCGGAGGTAGACCTAAGAGGCGATGGTTTAACGATTTGAAGGTGTCTGGTGTATAAGCGGAGGAAGCCACCGTATTGACAGCTAAAAGGGGATGCTGTAGGTGACACATTCGTACACAGAGTCTTGCAAACCAAACAGGACGTTGAAAGACAATACAATACCGAATTAAAATGAATGAATGAATGAATTAGTTATTTAATAGATTAGAATTACAGTCGTAAGAAATTGTAGAGAATTTTGGGGGCATCCAACATATTCAGCACTTCGCTATTATACTGTAGTAAGGACATTGGCGTGTATATTCATATAAACTATTCATGAAGAGAGACTTACAACGGAGTTGCAACAGGCAGTGACATTTCAATACTTCCCCTTACATGCACAGTTTTAATTGGCGAAAGGCGGAAGAGTAGCAGTTCGATTGCGAGATATACAGTAACAACTTGATCCTAGTCAAAATGGATGCTCGGATTGAAATGGAAGCGGCCATGACACTAAGAATGGCACCATCCGATCAATAGGCTAGATTTGTAATGAAAGATCAAAGGAACAGTCTAATAATAATCAAAAAACAAAAGTTTGGTGCTTTTCAGTCGGTCAACACGAATGTACCCAAAGAGACCTGGGTTATGCCCTAATCCTGAAATAAATTACATGAGATTAATAAATCCACTAGGATGACCAGTTTCGATCGTCAAGCGATCATCATCAGATCCATTACACTTAGGCTATAACATCTATGTTTGAGAATACAGGTGAAAAATATTTACAATATGTACAATTATTTATTTGCAGTATTGGTAATGCAACTGTCGGTGTATGCTAATTGTAGTATATCTAATGTTAGGTGAAATTCTAAAATGGTGATAGAAATCCGGAGTTAGTCTGTTTGGGGTGATTATATGGTTGTAAAAAATCAACTATGTTTATACTGTAATAATACAGGCTGATCCTTACCCGGTTGTCTTCCTGGCTGGAACTTCGAGCAGTTTCGTGTTCACTCTAGCACCAGTTGTGGTCGACTGAACCCGGGTGTTAACTGGATGAAACTGGTTTTTCCTTTCTCCCCTCTTTGTTCTGTCTGAGGTCAGTGCAATGTTTATTTGTGTGACGTTGCCAAATCTAGATAAGAATGTATGTTATTGAATACAGGAAGATCTACAACTATTAAAGACCGTGGAACTGTCTTTGCCACGCGTGGACTAAAAAGCCATTCGAACTAAGCGCTGCCTGGTCTATTGAAGACGTCCCGGCACCTTTAATACTGCCGCACATACCGGCCTAGGTTTATTGCAGAAAAAAGTACATAGTACACCTGATCCAGATAACATTTACCTATTAACCACCGCTATTTTCCCCCCTAATAATAATGTTATTGGTTTTACGTCCCTATTAACTACTCTGGCTTTTAGAGACGCCGGGGTCTGGAAGTTTGCCCCGAAGGGTATCTTTAACGTGCCAGTAAATCTACTGAGACGGCTCCCTCGCATTTGCGCACCCTCAAATGTCAGCTGACTGCGCCAGGATACGAAAGATCAAAGGGAACCATTTCGACCATACCTGACAGTGGAATTCAAACCCACCAGATTCTGAGTCACATTATACACTAGAAGGCTTACTTAGAAAAGTGTAAACGAATTTAGATAATATTATGAACAACCAATACGCCACTTCAAAGTGTTAAAGGACGCACAATTGTGTCCTGAAATACAAATAGAACTTCGAATGATAAGGTTACAACCGCATGAATATACCTTTAATACATTTGGACTGAAACAGGAGAACAACGAATCCCAGAAGATAATTTCATTTCCATTGTAAAATAAAATAGGAAAAATATGTAATACGCCATTCTCGTCGTTGTTGATGAGACAAGTGTTTGTTTTCACTGGGTTGTACAAGGAAGCTAGCTCCCGCAAATCCCCGGGGATCAATACCACGACGACGACAAATCAAAACAAAAATCTGCGGACGATAAATCCCGTCGCCTACCGTTTCACAAACAAGCAAGTTGTCAAACTCTCGCAAATGGTGCAACTTTAGTGACCCGCAGCTCCTCAACTTCATCATGAAATACACGCTGAGTGAGCACTGCTCTGTTTCTCACATCTAAACGAAAATGAATGCCAAGGTAGGCTACTTTAAATTTCATTGGCGAACCTCGTCATACTGGTTATCCATCCCTTACTTAATAATAATAATAATAATAATAATAATAATAATAATAATAATAATAATAATAATAATAATAATAATAATAATAATAATAATAATAAATAAATAAATAAATTTAACAAAAGACATTTACAAAACACGATCAATGTCCTTCAGGGCTAAACTGAGGCACTTCGTCACCGTTATTCGCCCGAAGGCGCTATATGCATCAGAATGCCTGGCGATGAATAAGAAAGGCCTGGCAGAACAACTCAAAGCCAAAGAGAGGAAGATTCTGAGAAAGATCTTGGGCCCGGCCAAGGAACGAGGAGAGTATAGATGACGACACAACGATGAACTTTATCTACATGTGGATAAAATAACGGACACCATTCACAAATGAAGGCTCTCCTTTTATGACCATTTAACACGAATGAACTCCAGACGATTATCCAATCGAATCTGTATCTACTTTGTGGGAAAGAAAACCAAAGGGATCTGGTTTTCAGAGGTGGAAAAAGACCTACAAGAACTGGGGATATCACATGAGGACATCTTGGAACGTGACTCTTTCAGAAGAAACTTGGGGAGATACAGAGTTTTCAGCCAAAACCTATATTGAAAACCGGCAAGAAGTGGACCGAAGAACGAAGGGAAGCTCACCGAAGAAGAATGCGCGAATACTGGGCCAATGTGAAAGAAAGAGGGAAAAGGCAGTTGGAATAACGTGGTCCATAGACGGCCGAAACGATTTTAAAAAATACTAATAAATAATAATATAATAATAATAATATTCATTTGAAAATCTACGTACAATAGCCTACATTATTTATTGAAGGGCCGCCAAGATTCCGATGTCTCAGGAGCAGGATTGAAGTACTGTGACATCTAATCTCCTAGCACTAATGCATACTTCCACATGTGCGAGGCTGTTTTGGGTATTTAAGGATGAAAAAAGGAGCTTTTAAAAGTGTAAAAATTAAATAAAATTTAAATATATAAATTAAAATTATTAAAATATACATTAAATAAAAACAAAGGTTATAAAAATTGTTAAAACTATAAAGTAACGATTGAAGAAAGGAATATAAAAATGAGAATAATAAAACCAGTCTAACTATAAAAATAAATATTATGAAAATATTTATAGAAATCATTTGTAAATAAATGAATACATAATTTAATTAATCTTAAATATTAAAATAATATCTATTTAAACATAAGTTATACCATTTTAAAATATCAAAATTAAAATGAAAATAGAAAATAAAAACAAATAGTTTTGTCCTATAAAGGGTTAACGTCACTGTTTATCTCGCGATAATGAGCCACGGAACCTCCTTTTTACATGGAATCCGAACCACAGGACATGGCATTTCACTTCGAAAATCTCACATGCATTGATCAGGAATCGAACCCGGTCCACCTTGGTGTGAGGGAGACAGCTTCACCGCTGAGCCACCATGCCCCTATTTAAGGATGAGCAAGAGTGGTTACAGAAGAACCGAAACCTCAAAATGGCAATGTGACTAGAATAAGATATTTAATTGTGTGAGCGTTATCATTGCATCATCTCCAAATTTGGTCCGAGTTGTGCAACGGAGGTCGTGAGGTTACCAACTGCCACCCCTGAGTGCGGTGATCTTGAAATACTGTACGCAGCTACCCAGAACCAGGCCATGGTAGTCTATGTAAACCTTCAATAAACCACTACCGGTATCGATAAAATATAAACATACCAGCGCATTATGACTTAAACATGAGCAGTTTGGTGAAATGAACATACTTCTTATCCATGGCAGAAAGTCCGAACTATTATAAATAGCTGTGATCGTTGTGAAAATGTTAATTATGAGTACGTCTCAACAACATGGAACGGTCTTGCAGTAGTGTAATAATCTAACTGACACACACGCTTTGAAGATTAGGTTGATCAAGTTACAAATACCGTTAATGAAGACAATCAAAATTTATGTGCTTTCAATTTAAGGCAAATTTTTAGGAACCATTTTGCTCTGGTTTCGGTAACCACAGATCATGTTCTATAAAATGATTGAGATGTATCGGATTTGAAACCGCCTCCACTTACCTGTTTAATGCCACAAATTAATCAGCAAGCTGGTGCCCACATTAAGATTATTGCCTGGAATACTCTCCGCCTCCTACCCGAGATACAGGAATTGTGTGAAGTACTCACCACTGAGAATATTAACATCGCTCTGCTGGGAGAGACTCACACGAAACCTGGCGACAAAGTCTACATTCCGGGGTACAGAGTTTACCGGAATGATAGGCTCGGGAGAGCTGGTGGAGGTACAGGCATCCTAATTAAATCTGACCTGGTCCATCACAGAGTCCTGACACCAAATAACCTGCAGTTCATTGAAGCCACTATTGTACAGGTAGAATTAGATAGCGGACCATACCGAATAGTCTCCATCTACCTACCTCCCGGGGTATCGTTTATTCCGTCAGATTTGGAGTCACTAATCCTTGCCAATATTCCAGTAATATTGGCGGGTGATTTCAACGCCAAAAATACGCTATGGAAAAGCCGGTACACAGAGACTAGGGGCAGGATGCTTGAAACGTTGTCACGATCACGATTGCCTGGCACATGGGCCGCCTGAACCCACGTTCTTCCCTTTTAATCCAAACCAACTTCCTGACACCCTAGATATTGCTATCAGCAAAAATCTTGATATCCCAATCGTGGTAGATAACCTCAGAGTTCTCAATTCTGACCACGACCCCATCCTAATCGCACTAGGATCAGACTACATTCCTACCCACTCCGAAATCCCTCTTCATCTCCGCAAAATGGACTGGGACCTCTACAAATACACTCTCCAGTCAACCGTCGCTGGCAATCCCAGCATTCGAAACGTGGGGGACATTGACCCCCTCGTTGAGAAAATTACCAACTCCCTCCTACACGCTGCCAACACAGCCGCTATAGGCCCTAAACACAAGAAGATCCAAGCATCCACCATCCCAGCCTACCTTAATGCCTTAATTAAGAGAAAGAACGTGGTCAGAAAGCGCTGGCAAGTCACTCGTGATCTAGGACAGAAACAGGAATGGTACCGCATGAAGCGACGAATTCACGCTGACATGCAACAATTACGAAACAAAGCATGGAATGATAAATTAGGGTCCATGGCTGGTAACTCCAGCTCACTGTACGGTATGGCCAGAAAACTTCTTAAGAAACGGACAGGCATTCCACCACTACACGGGGAACGTGGAATGGTCTACACAAATACAGACAAAGCGAATGCTCTGGCGGACACGTTCGAGAAAACCTGTCAGCCAAACGATGAACCTTGCGATGAAAACTTCATGGAAGAAGTTCATCGCGGTCTTCATGGTGGTTTTCAGGAGGGACTGCCGCCAGACTTCAAATTTGTCACCCCAACCGAACTGCTTGGACTAATTAAAAAGCTGAAAACCCGTAAGGCACCCGGGCCAGACGGGGTAGCGGCTTCTTTTCTTAAAAACATCCCTAAAAATGTCCTCACTTGCCTCACAAAGCTATTTAACGCTATTTATAGATTTGGGTTCTTCCCCACAGCCTGGAAAATTGCCAAAGTAATTATGATAGGTAAACCTCATACCAACGGCACCTTCCCCCAAAATTATAGGCCCATTAGTCTCCTCTCAATCATCTCGAAACTGTTCGAGATGACCTTACTTTCCAGGCTTCAAAATATTATTAATGACTCACTAAACGAAGAGCAGTTCGGCTTTCGTAAAGGCCACTCCACAGTTCATCAGCTACTCAGACTTACTGAGACTATATCACGCGCGCATTTAATGAAAACCGTATGACAGGAGTTTGCTTTTTAGACATCAGTTGTGCCTTCGACAAAGTATGGCATAGTGGATTGCTATACAAGTTGAAGCACAGAGGTCTCCCAGACTACTTATTACAAGTAATAAATTCCTATCTTAGGAAAAGAAAATTCTATGTCCAGGTGGAGGACGCCCAATCCTCACTGAGGAAGATAAAAGCCGGTGTACCGCAGGGCAGTGTCATTTCCCCCCACTTGTTTAACGTCTATGTCGCTGACATGCCCAAGACAGATAACACTAGCCTCCACCTATATGCAGACGATACTGCTATTTCTACCACTTCCTGGAAAGGAGATAGAATTTCAATTAACCTCCAAGAAGCTCTAGATATACTCGAATCCTGGTTCGAGAAATGGAGAATTAAAATTAATGTTGATAAATGTTCTGCCACGCTTTTTACTAAGAAACGTAAATTCACAGACGTCCAGGATCTCGCCTTTTTCGGCGAAGTAATAAGATGGCAAGAAGCTACTAAGTATCTGGGAACCACGCTAGACCGCGGCCTCACCTTTGCAAAGGAAATTAAAAAGCGTGCCGACAGTGCAAAGGGCGTTCAAGCGCAACTCTGGCCTCTCATTAAGGCCAGAAGTTCACTCGATGACTTTAGCAAACTCTTGGCTTATCGTACTCTTGTACGTCCAGTTATGGAGTATGCCTGTCCAGTGTGGGGCTACGCAGCTCCCACCCATATCAATAAACTGCAGGTTATTCAAAATAAAGCCTTGCGCATGATATCAGGAGCTCCCTGGTACATGCGCAATGCCCAACTACACGCTGAGTACCAACTCCCGGTCATCAGCACCCGCATTAAACAGCAGGCAGCCACTCTCTACAGAACAAAAACACGAAACTCTAACCCTCTAGTGAACAGGTTGGGTGATTACCAAGCCACCAGGTGCCGACACAAACGGCCCCGTATTCTCATTGAGTAAACCTTCTTAGCTACTACAGCTCTAAACTACTTTCCAAATCTTCTATCACCCAACACCCCTATATCAGTTCTGTTCGGTCCATACCGCTTTATAGACATAGCACTAAAGCCCGCGTCGCTGGGTACCAGACCAGACCAGGGGTAGTTATTATTCCAATTCAGTTACAGTATGGTAGTACACATAACAGATAAAAGTAGCTCCCTATCCCTTGAAATCTTTCAGACTTATGAGAGAATATCATCAGAGATTTGACATGAGACAGTATATCGTGGAACAAGAGCAGAGGATCTGTCCACGCATGTTGTATGTCCATGAGTGTTGGATACTCATAAGTGGGAACAGTGGCACAAATCAAGACTTACAAAGAGCAGGAATTTTGTTTTAAGTTTCTTTTTCATCTTAAATTTATTGAAAACTATGATTTGTTACAATTACATTACTTCTCCTACCTTTCAAGTTTAAATTCTTGGAGGTATTTGAGTCGTTTCCACCTAGGATGAGGTAAACATGAAAAGTGTGCAATTGAAACTGCCGAGTAAAATCTGTGCTCACATTGATGGTCCATAACTTCATTATTTCAGCCAGCAACAAGTACACGCACGAAGAAGGTTTGTAATGATCACGATTGTGCTGAAGCTCTTCAAGCAAGGTGATAAGTTATTCAGTCCGTATTTTGAATCACAGTTCAGTATAAGGAACTAAGTTATGAAATGAGGACAGACTACGCTAACGTTAGCAATAGAATTACAGAATGGACAGGAGTTAGGAGATAACACAGAACAAGTGACACTAAGTGATTCGAAATGCGGAGTACGTGCCGCCTGCCTCTCTCACATAAATAGATTTAATAACTTTGTACTAGGGTTGAGATGAAGCCTGGCAACAACCACCGGCTCGGACATGCTCGTTACCATGCAGTGCATTGAGTAATCTGCAATTACAATAAAAGCATATCAAATGCTCGTCCACATTGTGACAGCCACCTAAATGGGTGAAGTACGACAGGCTCAACTGTGAGCCAACGTTATAAATATTCAACATTCAATGACTCTATGCATTTGTTTCTTTATTGATCAAAGACCTCCGTGGCTTAGGCGGCAGCACGCCGGCCTCTCACCGCTGGGTCCGTGGTTCAAATCCCGGTCACTCCATGTGAGATCTGTGCTGGACAAAACGGAGGCAGACAGGTTTTTCACCGGGTACTCCGGTTTTCCCTGTCAACATTTCATTCCAGCAACACTCTCCACTATCATTTATTTCATCTGTCATTCATTTAATCATTGCCCCAGAGGAGTGCGTCAGGCCTCGGCAGCCGGCACAGTTCATATCCTTGCCGCTAGATGGGGGCTTCATTCATTCCATTCCTGACCCGGTCGGAGACTGGAAGCAGGCTGTGGATTTTTTTCATTGACCAAAGAAATAGGAAAAGTTTAGTTGACGGGTGATTAGTGACATGCCATTGAGTCTGAAGCTTGCACTTCATACTAACACAAGCTAATCACTGTAGCCTATATCAATCAGCCAGGTATTGTCAATTCATGAGAAGCATCACTATCAGGCGATGCGGCGAAGTAGTGAGGTTTTGTTTCTTGTGCTCTTGTGTTTAGGCAGAGTTTAAGAGAGCAAACTCCGTCTATTCAAGTTCCTAGAAAATCTCACCAGAGTGAGCCACAGGCAAAGCTAACACGATTTCTTAAGATTTGCGAGTAGGGTTTGTAACGTAATCTTGATTACGGTACAAATTATTATTATTATTATTATTATTATTATTATTATTGAAATATCAAAGTTATATCGTTTTATTCACCCATTAATATCAAGGGAGGGGCCATACCATATTCACGTCATTACCATAGTCATATATAATATTGTCAAGTGCTTAGATTAAGAAACAGGGTTTTTATAGAGGTCTAGGGCTGTTTTATTAGTTAAATTGTAAAGACAGGACGGGCATGGTTGGAAGAAGTTACGGACGGTGAAGCAACATATTGCAAGAAAATGTATTTCTGAAACGAAGCCACGCTGACTGGAGACAAGGGCTTGGAGAAAGATTTCGGCGGAATATATAGATGCGCAACGAGAGGAATAGCGGGTTCTGAGTGGAATATTTGAAGTACGCTGGCCTGTATTCCCGCTCGGAGAAGTTTTAGCGTCGCTTGAGGACTGAGAAATGCTTTGCTATAATTGGTCTGATGGGTCGCGGGCAAATTTATGCCGCGAAACATCGGGACCATTCAGAGTGTATAAAAGCCCAGCGCGACTTCAGCACTGGCTATTCTATAGATTCTATTCTGTCATTCACATATTCGATCACGCACTCACTCATTGACTTTGTGAGTCGTAGCCTCTGCCAGTCCCTCAGTAAGATGGGACTTAGTGAATTCAATTAGCCTGGTTTGTTCAAATTTGCTTACCATGGTGATCAAACTCAGAAACAAGCAGCAGCAGCAGCAACAACAACAACAACAACGAGAAGAAGAAAACATATGTTTTCAAAGGTCAATAAACGTGTGTTGGCGTAAGATCTCAAATTAGACTGCAAGCAGACCAACGAGATGGACTTTGAACCACAAGGCACCAGGTATGTGGACCGAGTTATTATCAACACAGAAGATCAGCGCTAGCGAGAAGACAGTCAATATTGCCCCGCAATTAGGGAATATTAATGCACATATTGTACACAGCTCGAAACCTCAGATCAAATGTTAATAATTTTGTTGTAAATAAACCAGTATTAGTTAAAATGTCTTGTTCATTGGGAGTTGAATATATAGGATAGTTGGAATGCAAAGAGTATCTCATAGAGCAAGTTTATTGCCCTACGCTCCGATGATAGATCTTGGCTCAAGGAAGGGAGCGGCCGTGGCTAAATAAAATTTTAATGTGTTATCTTTACGATAACTGGCGCCCAGTAAATCTAAATTAATAAAGTGTATGTCGTCTGTCTAGACAGGCCAATGCTAAATAAGAACGATGAGGTGGTTTTAAGGAGTCTTGAGTGTAATATCTGTAGAAACGTTATAAATGATCGCCCAACTTGTAGAGCGATATCCAACGACAAAGGTAGCCGTTACAAATGACGCCCAACAATGGGACGATATTCCTAAAGCCCTTGTAGCCGTTACAAATGGCACAACCAATGTGGGGCTACGAAATATCGTACTGTAGTGAATGGATATTATGTATAAATCCAGTTTATTTCAAGTATGTTAAAGTTTAAAGTTGTTTTCATGTACGATGTAAACGAGTACTCTTTGCATTCATTCCGAGTTTTTCAATAAAGAGGCATATATCAAGTTAGGGAACTACGGTTATAAATTAGGAGTGTTCTTTTGATGAGTTGTTTTTTGGGTAATGAGTAACAGGGATAATTTGGGGAATATACATTTGAGAAACCGTAGTATTATAAGATCAGTTAAAATGTCAAAATTAGATGTGCAGGGTACCAATGATGAGATGTCAAAAGTAAGCGAAAATCAGGAAACTGAGGAAAATAAACAAGACGGGGCTACAACCATCCAGAGTAATGAGGGGGAGAATCCTTCCTGGCTTCGAAACCTGACGATGCTCATAACTGAACAGAGTAAGAAGTTAGAGGAACAGAGTAAGAAATTTGACGTGCGTAGCGATCAACTAGAAAAAGCAATAGATCTTAAGTTAGCTGAACAGAGTAAAAAGCAAGAGGAACAAAGTAAGAAATTTGACGTGCGTAGTGATCAGTTAGAAAAAGCAATAGATCTTAAGTTCTCTGAGCAGAGTAAGAAGCTAGATGAACAAGGTAAGAGGTTTGATGAAGCCACAGAGAACTTCAATAGACAAATTAAAGAAGTAGGCCGAGAATTTCACAATAAGTTAGAAAACAGGATTAGTGAGGTGGAGGAATCATGGTCACTTAAGGTTGATGCCAGAATGCAACAAGTGTCGGAGCGAGTTGATAAAATTGACGAGGAAGTGAAAATTAAATGTAGTAAGGTTAGGGTTGACTTAGAAGGAGAAGTCAACAGTATGAAGGTCAAGTGTGATAATAATATTGCTAAAATAGGTAATTTAGAAAATAAACTAGAGAGCGATAATCAAGAAATTAGGGAAGAGGTTAACAGTAAATTTAACAGTATCAGTGAACAAGTAGCGAGTAAAACAGATAAAATGGAGGAGAAATTGCAGAGATGTCAGAAGCAAATAGCAACAAATAGCGGTAATGTACAATTAGGAAATTTAAGTAGATTTCTAACTAAAGAGGCAGATTTACCAGTATTCACAGGCAAGGCATATAACCCAATGGAATTCTTAAAAACAGTAGAAAAGAAGTTCGCTAAAGATTTAGAAGAGGGGATCGTTCAATGGGAACAAGTACTTGAGATGCTAGATAAATCTTTTGTTAGGGATTCAAGGTCATGGTTCAGTGTGTATAAATACCAGATGACTAGTTTTAGAAAATTTAAAGAGAAGTTCATAGCCAAGTACTGGAATGAAAATGTGCAAGAAAGAGAAAGATGTAACATTATTTTTGGGAAGTACCAAAGGAGAGATGGTGTTTCGTACACAGAGTATTTCTTAGCGCATGTACTTATATGCCAGAATTTAGAAGGTTTAGAGACTGAATCACAGGTAATTAAAACATTATTAAGGCATTTTCCTGATATAATTAAAGAAGCATTCTTCATGCAGAATATTACTACTATTGACGGATTCGAGAAGCTATTGGAAAACTTTGACTCTCTTGAAAATAGTAGGACCGACCGCAAGCCAATAAGTAGAGGAGATAATTTCGTGCAAAGTGAGAGAGAGAGGGGAAGAGAACAAGGCAGGAATGCGAATTACGAAAGACGACTTGACAATGGGGGACGCACAGCAAATACGAGGAACGAGAATTTGAACAGAGGAGGGGAAGGTACTAGGCCAGACAGACGTACAGGTCAACAACAACAACAATCTACACCAGGGGCAAGTAGGCCTAATTTAAACGAATAACGGGTTGCAGTGAGGTCAACAGACAGCCCGAAGTGATTGCAGTTCAATGTCCTAGGAATATTGAGTATTTAGGAGATTTTAATATAGATGTTAGAGAAGAACTGCTTTATGACCTAAATGGTGGAAATTTAGACAATATTGAGAATGAGATTATGTCACCAGTAATTAAACTTAATGTGTGGGGTAAAGAAGTTGATGTTTTATTGGACAGTGGAAGCGAAAACTCTTGTATAAATTTAAGATTTTTGGAAGATGTAATGAGAGAAGGTATTCATGTTGATATAATTCCAGTTAAGTCCACTTTCATTGTCACAGCTGTAGGTAGTAGGTCTCAGAAAATATGTAAGCAAGTCGCAGTTCCAATTAACATTAGTGAGTTAGTTAAATTTCAGCCCTGTTTGGCAGTTCCAAATTTAGTATATCCGGTGATTCTCGGTGCGGAATGGTTATCATTATATCAAGTTAAATTAGATTTTCATTTTGGCAGGATATGTTTATTTTGGCAGGATAAAGAAGTTCAGGTTACGTATAAGGTGTCTAAGACTGACAAACAGATGAAAGTGTGTATGTTTGAGGAAGAAAGCAACGTGGTTGTGAGTGATGAGTTTCCTGAAGTAAATGAGGTAGACCGCGGAGATGCTAGTGAGAGCAAAGTTTTTAAGGTGTGTCAGGTTGCAATGGAGTCTGAACTTGAGAGTAGGATCCATGATGCATTGTCACAGTGTAAGCTGGATGATGAGCAAGGTCATCAGTTACATGAGGTATTAATAAAATATAAGGAAATTTTCAGCTCAAAACCCGGAGCAACACACTTATATGAGCATAGTTTTGTCGTTAAAGACACAAGTAGTTTCGTAGGGCCTAGGTATCCTGTCGCAACTAAATATATGAAAGCCGTCGAAGAACAGATAGAATTAATGTTGGAAAACGACATAATTGAGCCTTCAGCTAGCCATTGTTTAAATCCATTAGTTGTAGTAGCCAAGAAAGACAATTCAGTGAGACTGTGCATAGACGCCAGAATGTTAAATACCAGAATCGAAAGCGACCAGCTGAGAACTGAAACAGTGGAGGATTTAGTTCAACGTTTTCAGGGGCGGAAGTGGTTCTCAACAGTAGATTTTAGTAGTAGTTGCTCAACGTTAGTGAGGAAATTAGGTAGGACACTAGGTAGTTATTTCAGGTATGTATTGTTGACTCATGTGACGTTATTCAGGCTAGCCAGTGTTTTGTTGAGAGGTAGGAAGTACATGGAAGTTTGTAGCAACGATTGTTACGTAAGCCGTTGCCATCTTGTGCATTGGAAGGGAAAATGTCAAAGCTGTTTTTATTGTTTACTGGACCTTATGTCGTTTCGAAGAGGATAGGAAAGAATGCCTACTTATTGAAAGATCAGGAAAATTGTGTCATTGGTACATATAACATTTACAATCTGAGGAAATATCATAGAAAAGAGCAAGTGCTGCAAGAAGGGCAGACTGCCGTGTGTTTATAATTAGAGTCGTGTCGTGGCTCTAAGGAATTGGTGGAAGTGAGATAAATCACTTGTGTTGCGTGAAACAAGAAGCAATATATATTGTGTTCTGTTATTGTAAGGGACTACAAGAACAAATGTAGCATGTAAATCCTGTATGACTGCACAGGACAATCAGAATGTTTATGTAACATTGCAAGAAGAGTGCAGATCAATCAAGGAAAATGAAAAGGGTATAATCATTATGTATGTAATTTGAAGGGTCATATATGTATATTCAGTGTATTTCCTGTTAAGTTTTAAAGGGAAGATTTGTGATTTCATCATTCATTACATTCTTTATGAAACCATGGGGACGTTTTGTAACGTAATCTTGATTACGGTACAAATTATTATTATTATTATTATTATTATTATTATTATTATTATTATTATTATTATTATTATTATTGAAATATCAAAGTTATATCGTTTTATTCACCCATTAATATCAAGGGAGGGGCCATACCATATTCACGTCATTACCATAGTCATATATAATATTGTCAAGTGCTTAGATTAAGAAACAGGGTTTTTATAGAGGTCTAGGGCTGTTTTATTAGTTAAATTGTAAAGACAGGACGGGCATGGTTGGAAGAAGTTACGGACGGTGAAGCAACATATTGCAAGAAAATGTATTTCTGGAACGAAGCCACGCTGACTGGAGACAAGGGCTTGGAGAAAGATTTCGGCGGAATATATAGATGCGCAACGAGAGGAATAGCGGGTTCTGAGTGGAATATTTGAAGTACGCTGGCCTGTATTCCCGCTCGGAGAAGTTTTAGCGTCGCTTGAGGACTGAGAAATGCTTTGCTATAATTGGTCTGATGGGTCGCGGGCAAATTTATGCCGCGAAACATCGGGACCATTCAGAGTGTATAAAAGCCCAGCGCGACTTCAGCACTGGCTATTCTATAGATTCTATTCTGTCATTCACATATTCGATCACGCACTCACTCATTGACTTTGTGAGTCGTAGACTCTGCCAGTCCCTCAGTAAGATGGGACTTAGTGAATTCAATTAGCCTGGTTTGTTCAAATTTGCTTACCATGGTGATCAAACTCAGAAACAAGCAGCAGCAGCAGTAACAACAACAACAACAACGAGAAGAAGAAAACATATGTTTTCAAAGGTCAATAAACGTGTGTTGGCGTAAGATCTCAAATTAGACTGCAAGCAGACCAACGAGATGGACTTTGAACCACAAGGCACCAGGTATGTGGACCGAGTTATTATCAACACAGAAGATCAGCGCTAGCGAGAAGACAGTCAATATTGCCCCGCAATTAGGGAATATTAATGCACATATTGTACACAGCTCGAAACCTCAGATCAAATGTTAATAATTTTGTTGTAAATAAACCAGTATTAGTTAAAATGTCTTGTTCATTGGGAGTTGAATATATAGGATAGTTGGAATGCAAAGAGTATCTCATAGAGCAAGTTTATTGCCCTACGCTCCGATGATAGATCTTGGCTCAAGGAAGGGAGCGGCCGTGGCTAAATAAAATTTTAATGTGTTATCTTTACGATAACTGGCGCCCAGTAAATCTAAATTAATAAAGTGTATGTCGTCTGTCTAGACAGGCCAATGCTAAATAAGAACGATGAGGTGGTTTTAAGGAGTCTTGAGTGTAATATCTGTAGAAACGTTATAAATGATCGCCCAACTTGTAGAGCGATATCCAACGACAAAGGTAGCCGTTACAGGTTTGAGGGATTTGTTTTCAATAAGTTTGAAGTAAGTGGCGTGGTCAGGCGCACTGTCTGGCAACTCAAAAATCAGATGGTACCATAATATTCTATCTATTCTATTCCTCCCTGACTATGCCATTTTATCAGGACTGGCTGGCTGCGTGGCTCAGTGGTAAATTTCACGCCTACTGTGCCCAAGATTGCAGGATCGAATCGTGGCACAGTCAGCTGTCATTTGAGGGTGCGCGAGCCATGCCAGTAGATTTACTGGCACGTTAAAGACCCCCTTCGGGGCGAAATTCCGTCTCCCCGGCGTCTCTAAAAGCCACAGTAGTTATATATGTATGTATGTCTACCCCTTATTATTCCCGTTTTTCCAACGGGGTCGGGGATGAGATGCGATGGAAGTCTTTGTGGCGATGGCTTTTACGGCCAGATGCCCTTCCTGACAACAACCTCATGAGAGGAGTTAATGAGAGATGAAATGAATGATGGTGAATGAAACTGGGCAAGGATGTGGAAGGAAGCGGCCGTGGCCTGTCAGAAGGTACCGTCCCAGCATTTGCCTGGTGTTGAAAATGGGAAACCACGGAAAACCATTTCAAGGACGGCCGACGGTGGGGCTCGAACCCACGCGTCTACCGAGTCAGCAGAGAGCTTGGTCCCATGACCTAATGCTGCGCGTTAGCCAGCGTAGCCACTACAGTAGTTATATATATATTTATATATTTCGTATGGTATGAAGATGCAATATACAATTTTTTACATTCTACAGTATTTACAGTACAAATATATACAGATTGAGATCTTGATCTGCAAGTAGCTTCAGTTTTGTTAGAGCTGGATATCTAATTTCTCTAACCATTCTAAAGCTTCATCACTAGCTTGATGAATCTCCTTCATTGGACCATTGAACCACAGTAGTTGAAAGGTTCAAACAAATAACATTATTATTTATCAGGACTCCCTTTGGAATATAAATTTGAATTGTATGGAAAGTGCAATTACCTAACCAAGATAAAATAATCCTGATGAAGAGTCTTTGGATCATTTTGAGCGATTATTCAATAAATTAAACATTATACTGACGAAATGCAGTTCTAATACAAAATTCCCTGCGGTGCATAGTGTGTCGAATCTCATATCTAGATGGGAAAAATTCACTGTCGCAAATGAAAGCGAAAACTGGCTCATTTGATAGTGAACAAACCAGATGGTGATCTTCAGTCTTCCTTTCCGCTCTCTGGTGTGTAGGAGGGATGTTATAGGTGCTGAAACGTCTTCCTGGCAGTTATCAGGTAATTTGATAGCAGGTGTCGGAGTGGACCGAACGTTGTGATTTTAGTGAGTTCAACGAGGTGTGTCTTCCGCGGCTCATGGCATAGTGAAAGGAGGTATGTGTTCGCACTTTTATGCGTAATACACGCTTTCTGCATTAAATAAATTATTTACTTTATGAGTGCCTCATAGTGCCACTTTACTTTAAACGTCATTCGATAGCAAATTTAATGTAGATTCAGGATCTGTAGTGGTTTGGTTGCGCACGAATGTGCATGATGGTTTAATTTCTTATTGTCAGTGACTATGTGGACATTACTGCGAGAAGAATTTTTCAACGCGTGGCGGTCGTGTCGTAAATAGGGGCGTACAGACGTCATAAACAATATGTTATGAATAAATTTGATCCTACAACTCTCACTGACACTCAGGTGCAAGAGCTAAGAAACAAAATTAAGTTGATATCCCATAATATTAACAAAAATGGGAGAGTGCAGGAAGAACAATGCCACGTAGGCTACATAGGTAATCTGCTTATGGAAGCTATTGAGTTAATTAATGACCCCCAAGGAAATTTGACATCAAATGATGAAGGCCAGTATAGCAATGACTACGATGCTCTGGACTCGACAGAAGAATCAGGTGATGAATGAACATTTAGACATTTTGTTATTATTAAGGGGAGTGAGATTAATGAGAACATTACTTGACGAATGGACGTTTTCTTTTTATTTGCAATAGGAGAAATAGGCCAAATATTCAATATATGTTGTCTTTATTTCCATGCTTTTCTAGAGAAATAATATTGTTTTCGTGTGTGAAGTGTGTTTACTAAAACTACGTCATTAACAGGACTGTAAAATGACATTTTGTTATAAGGAAATTGTTTGTATGATTTTGACGATATTTTATTTTTATTTTTAGAAAATAAATGTTTTTTGTGCTTATTTCGTTGTTCTATGTTTAATAACAATTTAATATACGTTTTTAATCTGGATGATTTTTCATACAGTGACTTTGTCTATTCCCTCAAATAAGGTGTAACAAGAATACTTGACTGAAAGTCTCATTTTTATTCATATTATATCCGGTTTTAAATAGTATGTTTACCACTGTCATAAACTATCATATACATATCCAAATCGTGATTTTTACTACCAAAAATGCATGATTCTTGTGTTGCTTTCGGTCATTTTTTGCACCTCACCTTACCCTCACCCCTATATATTTACCCCCGAAGATCGTACACTTTAGACGATGCCAGAAATGAATTCAGCGACCTCGAAAACAGTATATTGCCCACTTTTAATAGAATCCCACTACTATTAACGATGTTATTAATTTTTTCCACCTAGAATTGGGATTCGAAACATTGTGCGGTGTCAGAAGTGGGGAGTTAGACTGGGGATGTTCTCCTTGCTATCAGGAGAAACGAACCACCCTCCCGCGGCGTAGTTGAGCTCGTTAAATCGTGCGCCACAGCTGTAAGGGCAGCAGCATCTTCAAGTCCAGAGATCGATGGTTCGAATTCCGGCGCTAACAGTTGCTATCTAAGTGCTAGTCCTTTCCGGGTATTTCCACACTCCCTCCAGGCAAATCCCTGTCTCTGATACAGTTGTACATATTACTACAGCCATCACATAAATACGAGTTTTCATAAAATTCACAACTACATGGTGCTGATGACCAAAATGTCCCAAGCCATAAAATGAATTATCAACAACAACAAAAAGCACAGATGGCGCTATGCAGTTAATATTGAATAACTCCGTGGCTTCTAACCTAGCAATGCCATTGAAGCCACATGAGACGATAACGACATTATTATAGGATTTCTGCTGGTCACATGACGTCAGTAATCAATACAAGTTAAACACCACCGGGTGATTTTTAGTTACCTAGAAGTAGCATTGAAATCGGTTGTGTTAAGACAAACAACAGACTAACAATTCCACATCACAGAGGTGTTGAAAAGCTTCCCTTTGCCGTTCTCCTAAATTAGGCTGGGCAATTGGCTAATGGAAAAGCCTGCGTGGCTTAGGCGGCAGCACGCCGGCCTCTCACCGCTGGGTCCCTGATTCAAATTCCGGTCACTCCATGTGAGATTTGTGCTGGACAAAACGGAGGCAGACAGGTTTTTCTCCAGGTACTCCACTTTCCCGGTCAAAACGTACATTCCAGTAACACTCTCCACTATCATTTAATTTCATCTGACATTAATTTAATCATTGCCGCTGAGGAGTGCGACAGGCTTCGGCAGCTGGCACAGTTTATATCCTCGCCGCTAGATGGGGGCTTCATTCATTCCATCCCTGACCCGATCGGACGACTGGAACAGGCTAATGCGATTGCGATGAGCCTGCTATGAGGAGCCGTAATAAATCTGGAGATTGAAGATTGGAATCTTGCTACTGACAAGAGCACCTGGTATATCCGCACTTTCTCATGGCAAATGTATCTAACTACATGTCACGGAGGACCCACTCCTGTTTAAATTCGAAGCACTTGTAGTGGCTTTGTAATTGGCTTTAGAATAGGGAAGGACGTGACCATGTCCATCCCAGCATTTGCACGGTGTAGAGTTGGATATTATGGAAAGCAATTCCTAGGATATTCGAGGTTAGAATGGAATTCACCTCTTCCCAATTTTGCTTCACGAAGCTCAGTGTGTTCCGTTCCCACCCTCAGACCAGAATAAACTTTCTTGGCTGAGTCGAGAAACGAACCTGGGCCTCAGGTGGGAAAACCAAGAATGCTATCCACTACACTACGAGGTGGTCCCAATAACAACAGTAGAGCCACATTTTGTTTGGTTTGAATATTGCAATGTTATATTTTTCCTGCTGCATTAGAACGAATAGGCTACCTGATAAATGTCCCCCTTTTCGTTACTTTCGTGTTCATATTTTCTCTCAGACCTATTTTCATTCTTCTATCAACAGATTGAAGACAGATTCTGCACTGATGATCGCCACAGGGAGAGCATGGTGTTGATCCTGTTTACCCAGACCATCCTGCAAAAGCTGTTGAGAACGTACGTAATTCAAGTCCTGGACCCCTATCCTAAACCTAATCCCAATTAACAACAATATTACAGAACTTTGGGCAGAGTAGCTCAGTGCGTTAAAGTTCTAGGCCACTTGAAAGACACATAGGTTCGAAACTTACAGCCATCTAGAAATGGAATACCACGATTCCTACATTGACAACGCCAGGCCAATGATGAGATGGCACCTTGGTTGGTAGGTTGGTTCCTTAGTTTAGGGGCCGCGACAACGCGATCATGTAGCCCCGTGTAGCTTGGGTGTGTGTACAATCCGTCTGATAACCGGTGTTAATTGTGATGGCTGTATTAGTGTGTGTTAGCTGTTCTTAATTCAAGTAAGGACTGCAGACTATAATTTCAAGTAGTTCCCACTTTCGCTACCTAGCTGTGAACTTGGCTACTACTAGATGGCATCGCAACCAGCGCCTGGAGACGAGCGTTGGAACGCAAGATCATTAGTCAAACCTAAACTACAAAATTTTGCTTCACACTATTTTAGTTAGTGGAAGGTTCTTTTACATGACATGGGCCCACCGGTTTTACTTCCCTTCCGAAGGAAGGCATACTGAGGGATTTTAACGCTCTTAAAAAAATCCGACGACTTCGGCCGGGGTTGAACCCCCGACCTTGGTCATAGAAACACAGCATGCTACTAACTACGCCACGAGATGGCACCTTATGATAAGCCACGGCCGCATTCTTCCAACCCCTTCCAATTCCTTTTATCTTCATTAACTCCGCTAAAGAGGTTGATAGTCTATCTATTAGGATATAGAGATGGAAAAGGAAACAAGAAGTTCCGTGAAGAACTATACAGCCTACTTTTCATGCCAATGATAATTCTACAGTATATGAACCTATCTAGAATAATGACGAAATTAAGTTGGTAATATCGAAATATCTAATTAGTTCAAAATATACCTGGTATAATGTAGCCTAATTGAGCACTACAGTTGGCAGCCCTGGCGACTGAATATATTCTTAGTTCAATCTCTTAAGGTACAGAATACAAAATTTGGTTGAAGTCCAATGGACGTTACATGCAGTTAGACATTGGATCTATCAGCACGCGTAAAAGCATGTTGCCAACAATACCATGCGTGTGCTGGTCAGAAATAATCTGAAATATTATGATATCTTGTTGTGCCAATTTTGGATGAAATCCATTTGTTAGTATAGAAGTTACATGTATTTTAAAATTGGACATTTCAGCAGGCATAGAATCATGTTGGCAGCACTGCCTTGTATTAATTACTCCAAATTAATATAGAAAGTCAGGTGCTATACGTGTGCAAAGTATAGAGCTGTTGGCTTGCATACTTTCTGGTATATTGATATTAGTGTAAAATAAATATAGACAGCATTTATTAACAGTTGGCAGCCCTGATTGCTCTTAACAATACTTATATTCATATCTGTTATGGTACACATAGCACATACGAAATTTGGTTGAAATCCAACTGATAGTATAGAAGTTACATGTATTTAAAAATTGTTGATGATAATGATGATGATAATTGTTGTTTGAAGGGGCCTAACATCTACGCTATTGGTCTATCAGCAGGATTATAATCATGTTGGTAGAACTGACGTATATAAGTTACTCGAAATTAATCTAAAATGTCAGAATATACGTGTGCATAGTTTAAAGCTGTTGGCTTGCATACTTTCTGATATATTGGTATTTGGATAAAAAAATAAAGAGAGCAATTATTAACATTTGGCAGCCCTGGTGGCTCTTAAGAATACGCTCAGTCATATCTGTTTATGTACAGATATTACAGACAAAATTTGGTTGAAATCCAATTGATAGTGTAGAAGTTATATGCATTTAAACATTGGACTTATCAGAAGGCTTAAAATTATTTTAGCAACACTGTCATGGTTGGCCTCCTGGAAATTAAACGGAAATAGTATTATCTACATGTGTGCCAATTTTAGAATAGCTCTCATGCATACCTTGCAAGATATCCAATATGGAGCTCAAATTTCTAGTGCGTTTTTTCAGCAGTTGGTAGCACTGACATCATTTTCAAATATGGACGTGAGATATTCCGGTGCACATCTTTACTCATACTAAATTTGGGTTTGATTGCTGCAGCCGTTTAGGAGTTGATAGGGGGGACACACACACAGCCAGACAGACCGACAGACAGAAGGACAGACAGACAGACAGACAGACAGACACACATTTTCCCGGATCGATCTCATAAGTCTACTTTTTCCTCATTTTTGCAAAATGTGAAAAGTAGGCTAAAAATCCGTAGAAGTACACAAATATTGTATACAACACAAGAACTTACCTGTACATAAAGCAGGGCCTTCGTGAAGTTTAGTGGCCATCAAAGTCTACTTAACGTAAACTGTTGACTTCCTGCGGGTACAGATAATTACTGTTCATCGGTTTCCAATGTCAAAAGAGGATAGCGGTCGAATGATGTTGAACTGAGAACTGAACATAACCTCAGGAGGATATGGGAGTGGTTTCCAACACTCAAACCTTCATCACATTTGTTCACAAGACGCGTAATCTGTCATTTAGTTCACATGCATGTTACATTGGAGAAGTAGCCCACACAACAATGCCATTTGTTGTCGTGGTATGCTAACTGCTAAGTGGCCAACCGCTATAAGAAATAGTGGAAGAACATATAGCATACATTTTATTGAGGAGATGAAGAAATGTCAGAATGAAGGTAATTTGATTACCATCCAGATAGTCTGAAAAGTAAATATTAATCTGGTCGCAGACGAGTGCTAATTCAATTGGCCTACAACATCCCATCCCGACGTGTGCATGAAAAAAGAGCAAGACAAGGAAATGATTACATTCCCCCATCCAGCCGAATATAGAAGCGTTGCAATGCGTCCTTCAATAAAAAAAATCACATTCTTACGGAAGCTACAGATTTCACGCCGCTGCTACTGCTTACAAATACCGCACACACAAGTGAATTAATTTAGATTTCTCACGGTGTAGGTAGCATTGTTTGTAAATGCCAAAAAATGCCCATTGCACGTACACTGTTTAAGGTGTTTGGAAAACGTTTGCAAAGAGGTTTTTGCAGGGTCAAAAAGGGCTGAAATCTCATTCTTGTCAGAGGCCGAGTAGGCTACATCCCACTTACTATCCAAAGAGCTTGGTGCCTGTTAGATTGGACATCATGTAATACCGAAATTGCCGGTGATTGTTGTTTTAAGGGGCGGAACATCGAGATCATTCATCCATTAGTAAGAAAAGTAAAATCCAGTTTAGCTCACTTCAAGCATTCACTATCCCAAACACGGGTGTACACTCTTCTGAAAAGTGCTGCGAAGGATGGACTATAGCCTACCTAGGTATTTCAATTTCTGAGCTTCTTATCCGAATTGTAAAATTAAGTACCACTAGGCCTACTACAGACATAATTATAGAGCCACAATAACTTCAGCAATCACCCGCAATTAAACGGGACTGATTGTCACGTAGTCCCAGACTCCTATGCAAGTGATCTCTATATCGCGCTTCAGCCTTACAGTACAGGGCGTCAGGAAATGTTCTCCGCAGTGGCTAAGTGCTGCTGCGAGAGGTTGCGTCATCAGTTTAGTTGGCAGCACAGTGTCCTTGATAGGGTGAAGGCCACATGTGTGGGCTGTGGGTTGTCAAAATCGACAGTGTGTATAGTTATATTATTGGAAGAGTGCAACAGTATGTTATGAATGGCGGTGGTGCATATAAAGTTTACTCTTTGTTTGTTATGATACAAGCGACAGCCGTGCTGCCAACATAACTGGTGACGTAATCTTTCGCAGCAGCTTGTAGGCATTGCGGAGAACATTTTCTGGCGCCCTGTAGTAGCCTCCATGCTACTGAAGCAGTTAATTTCCGGACGATAGCGTAAATCCTCAAGACCTGTAACTATCTATATCAAGTTGTAGAGGACGTTAACCTGATGGATAAGAAAGCACTTGTCTGAAGGAAATGTAGCACAACGCGGAAAGTAGCTATTTCACTGTCCGGATAATAAATGGAGTTGCGAAGTAACTTAAAGAATAGCCAATGGACTGGAAATAAGATAGAAGGTATTAAAAGCAGCTATACAATGTATGAGAACATTTGACGGTCTGCTGATATATCGGGCTACATTCTACTCCAGCGCGCAATGAAGTTTCTTCAAGGAAATATATTCCTAAGTAATTCGATATTTTTCTTTGCCTCAATCCTTGAATTCCTCATTTCAGATGAAGACAAGAATCTTGAGATATTCCTTGTTTCTTCTTTTCCCGTGGCTCTTACTTGCAGCCTAACTCATAGATATTTCGTCCTTTCGATACATCGACACAGCTGTTATGACATGTTCAACTTCACATCACTGGAGAGTAGAAGGCTGCTTATTTCATTGCAAACATTGAAGAAAATAATAACAAGCAAATTTGATTCCATAGAATTAATGATTTTTTTCTCTTTTCACGTTCAACAGGTTAGATCTCGAAACTATAAATTATTTCACATTCAAAGATCAAGAGCTTCCCACCCCTTAAATTCACCACTCATGAAAATAATAACCAACTGCAATAAATTTGCTACAGTCCTAGATATATTTATTGAAACAGACATTGTGTTCAATAACAAACTAAAAGTCTTAATGTCTAAACTATAAGCTGTTCCTCTCTTTTAGGCACTATGCATGCTCCGCCAATGTGTTCATGTTTATGTTTTGTGATGATGATGATGATGATGATGATAATTGTTGTTTTAAGGGGCCTAACAACTAGGTTATCAGCCCCATTTATGTTTTGTTTCGTATTATTTGTTAGTTAGTTTTATTTATAACTAAACATTGGCCAGATGGGGGACTGATTCAGTTTTGAAGTTTTATTATTTTGTAGTTTTAATTCTCCTTTTCTTTTCTTATCTTAAAATTATTATTTATATTTACAATTATCTACTTTGTATTTTTATGTCAAAAAAGTACAAAATAGGGCTAATGGCCTGTGTACCTTCATAAATAAATAAATAAATAAATAAATAAATAAATAAATAAAAATAAATAAATAAATAATAAATTACGTAATCTGTAACAGTAACCTATGTTATTGTCTACGTCTCGTCCTAAATACGTAGCCAAATTTTAACAGCAGCTCCAATACCCACCCCTGACCGTTCTCAGTCCAAAATAATTTACAACTGCAAGCACCAAAATAAATGCATTTAGTCAACGTTACTTAGTAAATCAGCAAGAGTCCGCCTCGTGGCGTAGTAGCTAGCAGTCTTGGCTTTCAACACGGAGGCTAGGGTTGGATTCTCGGCTCTGTCAAGAAATTTAATTCTGGTCTGAGGGCTCGAGTGGGGTACAATCAGCCTCGTGAGGTCAAACTGAGAAGAGGTGGGTTCGATTCCTACCTCAGTCATCCTGGAAGTAGCTTTCCGTAGTTTCCCACTTCTACTTCAGGAAAATTCCAGGATGGTTCCTAAGGTAAGGCCACGGCCGCCTCCTTCCCAATTGTCACCTGAATTACAAATACGGATACTAGTACAGACATCACCACGATGACACAGATTATCAGACAAACTGTACACATATCCAAGTACACAGGGCTACATGACCACGATATCGCAAAGCCCCTAAATAATCAACAACAACGTTTAGCTAATTGCTGCCGTTAGTTTTAGAAAACCCATGTTGAATCTATAATCTTCACAAATTTTCTTTGTACTTCCGCAATAGCTCTGTAGATAAATATAAAGGAACTAACGAAACACAGAATTAAAGAAAGCTTAATTTCTAATGAACCGCTTTGTGCTTTCTCTTTGTTCTGATGATCAAGCATATTCTTCTTCCAAATGTATCGCGGTTATGGAAAAGCTTAGTTATGAAAATACATAATCATATACAAAACGCTGAAATGAAGTTGAGATGAGTTCAGAATCATTGGGGTTAGCCTGGCAGGGCGCCAGTAAAGCATTATGATGCCGTAAAGTACCTTGACGAGGACTGGGGACAGAACTATGGTGTTGACCGATAGTTGATAGTTTCTCCCTTGTAAGCTCTGTGCCTTTGTTCGTAATAATAGCGGGGATCGAACACCGTCGGGTCCATACACATGTGCACGCGTGCGGGCGATCAATACTACGTGCCACATACAGTTTAATGTCCATGTGTCCGTCTGCTCACAGCATTGAGCTAAACTGAAGATTCTCCTCTCATGGAGCACGGTAAGCATCATAGGATGAAGGATGAGGTCAATGATTCATTGAATTGTGGACAATCCACAGTGACTGATCTCCGCTGAGCTCCCCTTTATGGGGCAGACAATTTTTTTTCTAATTTTTACTTTATTTTTTTTTAAATTAAATTTTCATTTCAGTTCTAACTTTTATTTTTATTTTAAATATTCAATATTATTTTAAAAATTATCTATTTAGGCTACTGATTATTTTAATTTTATAATTTTAACTTTTAAATTTTTATTTGATTTATTTAAATTGTTAGTGTCCTTTATGTTCGACCCTGACTATTATATGTCAGAAAACTGTATCATAATGATGGTCATGATAACACTATTTTTTAAAATCATGAAACCGTTTCTCCCACCAATCACAGCTCAAGAAACAGTTGTTTGACCAATTAGGTGAGGATAGCAAAGCATCTGGGCTAAGTTCCAAGGCCTTCTAATTTAAATTTCACTGCCTGGCCTAGTGTCATAGTGGGGAAATCGAGGAGGCCATGGCCAAATACAAGGTATTCTGTGCGTCCCATGCTCTCTGTTCAGTACTAAAACTGGCGAAATATCGACAGATATTAAAGCATATTTATGTTCGAACATAAAATAGTTTTAATAATTATCGTCGAACATAAACAGTCGTATGCAACTCGCCTACAATGGTAATTAAGACACTCGTATGGAAATTGTAAAACTCGCATACGCTCGTTTTATAAACATACTCGTGTCTTAATTATTGCCATTATAGGCTCGTTGCATAATGTACTATTGTATATTTATGTTTTATTTTATTGCTTAATTTTAATATCTTTGATTATATTTACTAGCTGAAATTTTATCCAGCACCATAAAACTAGACTGATATAATATTTGCCTATCAGAAATATTACATCCACAAGACATTTTGTTGTGATTAGGCTGAAAGTTTCAACTTTTAGCACCTTTGATAATAGTCTACAAACTCTTTCTATAGTAGGTGCTTAATATATAGACCACTATCCCATAAAGGAAGTAGCGAAACTATCTGAAGGTCCCCCAAATATATGATTGTGAGATGAACCTTTCAGCACTAGATTTGATCGTGAAATATTATACTGAACATGAACCTAGAACAAGAGTTACAGCAATTCACACCTTGGCCGTGCTCACAACTGCAGGGTAAAGGTGCAAATCCGGAGATCCACGGTTCAAATCCCAGCAATGTTAGTGGCAATCTTGAGTGTGGTTTTCCTTGGGATTTTCTACACTCCATCCGGGAAAATGCCGGGATGAGACCTTGTTTCAAGACCCAGGGCGTACAGTTACACACACTACTGCGGTCACCACACAAGTTAGTTATATCATCTGCCCCTGTACCACAGAAGTGCATGTGATGGTGGTTGGAACTTGTTTTCCGTGGTTTTACTCGAACTACAAGCAAATGCCGGGATGGTTCCCAACTTAAGGCCACGGATCCTCTCCTCAATTACAAATATACATAGACTACTAGACTACTGCAGCACCATAATATCACAAGTCATCAGACAAATAACACACACAAATACACGGGACCTAATGACCACAATGTCCAAGCCCCTCAAATGAAGCAACAACAACGGCATGTCTGTCAAACTGCAGATTATTGAGATCAGGAAGCGTTTTTGGCGTCATTAATAAACACATTACGGCAAGATGTCAAGGTTAAACTCTTCTAGACAGTAATACTATCAATTCTCGAGTTGTTTACAGACAACGAGTATCGAACTCTTGTCATCCATTTGCTCTTATTCTAAACTACTTAATTTAAGCCAAGTTTCGGTGCAATTTCATTTATTTATTTATTTATCGTATGGCATACATGAAAATTATTTATAAGTTTACATCAAGGTTACAAACATAATGAAGTGCCTGGAAGTCCATAGGAAAAAGTCGCTGAATTCACCACTGTAAGATGTTTGTGGGCATTCTTGAACTAGGTGCCGAACAGTCTGTCTTTCAGCACCGCACTCGCAACATGATGAAGATGTTTTCCTCCACCTGTACAGGAGATCCCCGCATACACCGTGATTGGCCCGGATTCTATTTAATTTTGACCAGGTCTTTCTAGGCTGAGTGAACCCTGGCTCCTTCTCAGTTACGCATGGCATTACTAAACTCTCTGGAGGAGCAAACGAATTCCAATCAGAAGACCATCTCTAAGTCAGGTTGAATTTGTTGGTTGCAAGATTCCCCGCTGTGCAGATAGGTGGATGGCTTGAACGTAATCGTTTGACATGTAGATCAGCAATGTCTCCATGGATAGGTAGATGTTTGTTAGTTGTTGCACTTTCATTGTTAAAGCCAGGCGAACGCCGTAAATTTCACATAGTGATCTCTATTTATCGAACTTTGAATGAAAACATCCCATTGTATATTTCATCAGAATTTAATTTTTGTCCTCATTCATAATCGAAATACTCGATCTGGAACTAGCCATCATTCACTGGTCTTTTGTCGTGACTGGGTTTACTGCTGAAAATATCATTCACTTTCATAAAAGTTTTCACGTGATCAACAATCATATCATACAGACAGAAATCGAACCAATGACATTTTCGCATTCAATTGATGCGAAACGCACTGGAAAGTAACATTTTAATGGAATTTTATATTTAGAGATAACCTAAATATGTATATTTTCAACTTTGCTGCTGGGACATCCAGCTCAACATTCCTGAGTTGGCCTACTTGCGCCTACGCTGAGTTTTGGTGATAACCCATTTTCTGGTGTTGACTGTTCTAGTTGAGAGCTAGGTCGACGGGACATGAGACTGGAAGAACAGTGCCCATATTTGAACCTCAGATCCCTACCCAGCTCAGCTCTGTACACTATACAGATCGGCTACGCTGGTGTGGGGGAAGAAATCTCAGGTAAAGAGCAACATGATCCAGGGGATCATCATTTCTCATGATCGCCTTTCCCCAAGCTGGTTTTAAGAGATGAATATCTGGAAGAAATTGCACTTTTTTACCGCACGAAATTCATTAGCGCGGACCAAGATATGGGCCTATACCCGAAACATCCAGCAAATCGAACCACACATTTCCCCTAGAATTTGACTACCGTCATTCTCTCCTCCTTAACTTGTCTGCATAAGTCAAATGTCGCAATTGTCCACGACATCACTGCTCACCAATCCCAGTCCACACCGTCCCATCTGAGCCAGCTTGAGCATTACACATGATTTTCGTTATAGCACATTTATAATTGATTTTTCTTCTGCTTTAACACACTATCGTTGTTATGAATGAAATCCACAGCCTGTTTCCAGTCGACCAACGGGTCAGGAATGGAATGAATGAAACCCCCATCTAGCGGCGAGCATATGAACTGTGCTGGCTGCCGAAGCCTGTCGCACTCCTCTGGGGCAAAGATTAAATGAATGAGACATGAAATGAGAGTGGAGAGAGTTGCTGGAATGAAAGTTTTGACAGGGAATACCGGAGTACCCGGGGAGAAACCTTTCTGCCTCCGCTTTGTCCAGAACAAATCACACATGGAGTGACAGGGATTTGAACCACGGACCCCAGCGGTGAGAGGCCGGCGTGCTGCCGCCTAAGCCACGGAGGCTGCTATCGTTGTTATGGATATTGTAACAGAATATTACTTGAATTCCTGGATCATTGTGCTGTTTTGCAAAGGATGTGGTGTTACGCCGATTGGAATGGAACTGTCCAGATGGTCCGAGAGTTACCCCGAACTTGTTTGCTAAACAGAAGCGAATCCTCCATTAAGCAAAAATCAATGGACGAAGTTGTGTGAGAGCAAGAGTGTTGTGATGATGTTTAACGCGGCTGGCTCAAGCTGTGTGGATGTTTTCACTCATCGTACTGTTTTCATTGAGCGCACAAAAACTTTGTTCTATGAGCTGGGTTCAGCATTCCCTACTGACCATGGATCGCTGCGAACACATGGTATTGCACTTAACCTACTGGATTCCACTCTGTCCATTCCAATCGTCCTGAGCCTCATCGTTTCATATTCCGTTACTGTTTGTGCTTGAAGTTCGGCTTCACTTCTCAACACTGCGAGGGATTTATCCCGTAACACACAACAGGCCATGATACCCACGTAAACTCACAACTGCAACCATGTGTTATATTTTAATACTTACCCGAATCACACTCAAAAGAATGATTTCTGTAGTAGACCCTACCTAAAAAGACAAAATGATATTCGAGTAGGCCTACTTAAGGAATAACATGATGATGATGATAATTGCTGTTTTAAGGGGCCTAACATCTAGGTTATCGGCCCCTAATGATCTGGGTGATAGCGAAAATGATAATGAAACGGAAACCAGAACGAAAATTAAGTGAGACGGAAAATACTTACAAAAAGGAACTCAGATTGAAACAACTCACAATATGGTCTTACAAAAGGGAATTTTGAACGAAAAGATTCACAAAAGGAATAGATTGAAAAATACCCACAAAATGAAGGCTAGGTTCAAAATACGTACAAAATGCAATGTAGCGTCGATATACCTACAAAATGCAATTGAAATTCAAAATACTTACAAAATGCAAATGAGATCGAAATAAGGAATAACAAATTGCAGTTTTGTTCCATTTATTGTAGTACAGTATATTGAATCTTTAGTCCATATTTTTAAAGAGATACTTAGCTATGGTTTTTTTTGTAATCAAGGAAAGTGCGGCTAAATATCTTATTATATTCAGTCAGGAAAGTGGGGATAAATAACTTAGACTACTGTTCCCAAGTTCCCTATACGGTATCCTAAATAAACAAAGTTAATTTAACGGCCTAGAGTGTGAATATCACCTCTGACATCCTTGGTTGTATTGAATTTCAATAATTAACATATTTAAGGAGAGGAAGAGAGCCTCCATGGCTTAGGCGGCAGCACGCCGGCCTCTCACCGCTGAGTCCGTGGTTCAAATCCCGGTCACTCCATGTGAGATCTGTGCTGGACAAAACGGAGGCAGACAGGTTTTTCTCTGGGTACTCCAGTTCTCCCTGTCAAAACTTCATTCCAACAACATTCTCCAGTATCATTTCATCTCATCTGTCATTCATTTAATCATTGCCTCAGAGGAGTGCGTCAGGCTTCGGCAGCCGGCACAGCTCATAATCCTCGCCGCTAGATGGGGGCTTCATTCATTCCATCCCTGACCCGGTCGGTCGACTGGAAGCAGGCTGTGGATTTTTATTTTTAAGGAGAGGAAATATTGCCTTAAAAGTGTTAAGTTCCCTCTGATAGTTTGATAAACGACGTATCATTTCTACTAACAATTCATTAATTTTTAAGCTTTGCAAATTTAACTTCTGCTACACTTTAAACATATAAACCCATTTGAAACGCTATTCTACCTATTAAAATTCTAAAAAATAAAAATAAAATAAAAATGTTCTTGAAAACCTAGAATGACAGTTTTCAAAAGCTGAAAGTCCGGTCTCTAGTCATATGGCACGGTCGGCCTATCATTTCAGTGCGATGTGGGAATGAAGGAAGCGGTTGGGGCATATGATCCAGTAGTTCCATGAAGAGCAAACCCAGCCTCTTCCCATGTAGCTTATTCCACTAATCCTTCTTAACTCAAATCTCTCCCGTCAATTAAGTAGATATTCCACGTGATGGACTACAGAGTTTATTTGTGGTCTATGACCTACATTTTTACTCGATCTCGAGGCATAGTGACTAAATTATCAATAAATGATAAAAATGGTCCGGTTAGCTCAAACAATGCCAGCGTTTCGCCCCAGTGTTCCGTTGGGCTCGTCAGTTGGTACAGACACACCTACCAATACGCGTGGCTAGCACATACTGAGAAGGCCATGCAAGACACAAAATACAAGCAGTATTGACGTCACGAGCATGCCAATGTGCTACGGGAGTAAAACTCCCTTTCATAAAAACAAAAGCCTTACCTTGGCAATCCAAATAAGGTTTTGAATATTCCCGAAGGGAATATGATGTAGTTTCCATTTGAGCGGATGAATTATCAATAAATGATAAAAAAGCTGAAAGTATGTGCTAGCCACGCGTATTGGTAGGTGTGTCTGTACCAACTGACGAGCCCAACGGCACACTGGGGCGAAACGCTGGCATTGTTTGAGCTAACCGGACCATTTTTATCATTTATTGATAATTCATCCGCTCAAATGGAAACTATATCATATTCCCTTCGGGAATATTCAAAACCTTATAGTGACTAAAGTCTATTCGCCGAGTCGAGACAGTGCCCCTGGCTACCCGGTAGCAAGAAGCTCCGAGATCATTAGTCATGCTGTAGCCCTAGAAAAGACAAGACTTGCTGCACTTACTGTCGACCAAAATAGTATGTGTACTTGAGTTTGAAGGTTGTTTGTGAAGTAACCAATAGACCTACATAAAATCCAATAACATCGTCATTTATTCGATCTATTTTACGTTAGTTCATATAGGTTTGGAATTATTAATCTATATTTTAATATTTTTTATCGCAGTTGGAACACAAAAAGTGCCCGTTTTTAAGCGTCTTTCAACCATGCGTCACATTTAAGAATGATTATCTCAAAAACCCCTCATCAGATCGAATCCAAATTTTAACACAATATACATTGGAATGTTGTATATCTGGTTTATTAATTTCAAAATTGTGTGTGTCCAAGAAACAGAGTTGTTTATTTTTGTAAGGTAACTTTTGCTTGGCTCGAGGTGGTTGGAAAATGTAGTTCTTGGTCGCGTTGTAATCCTTATACATCAAAAGGTTATGCTGTATGACTGTGAAATACGTAAATTAATTCACTTATTTTATATCGGTTTGTATTTGTTCGGGGAAATAAGGCATGGTTCACACGCTAGCCGCTCCGGGAAAGGTTGTACAGCGTTGCCGAGATGGAGCCCATATCGCGCCATGGCGCGCCTCGCTCGGAAGTGATGGGCTTCATTTCAGCAACGCTGTACAGCTTTCCGTGGACCGGCTAGCTGGTGAACCATGCCTTATTTCCCCGAACAAATACAAACCGATATAAAATAAGTGAATTAATTTACGTATTTTACAGTCATACAGCATAACATTTTGATGTATAAGGATTACAACGCGACCAAGAACTACATTTTCCAACCACCCCGAGCCGAGAAAAAGTTACCTTACAAAAATGATAACAACTCTGTTTCTTGGACACACAAAATTTTTAAATTAATAAACCAGTTATACAACATTCCAATGTGTATTGCGTTAAAATTTGGATTCGATCTGATGAGGGGTTTTTGAGATAATAATTCTTAAATGTGACTCATGGTTGAAACACGCTTAAAAACGGGCACTTTTTGTGTTTCAACTGCGATAAAAAATATTAAAATATTAATTATAAATGCCAAACCTACATGAACTAACGTAAAATAGATCGATGAAAATGATGATGTTATTGGATTTTATGTAGGTGTATTGGTTACTTCACAAACCACCTTCCAACTCGAGTGCACATAATACTTTGGTCGACAGTAGTGCTGTGCTGCACTGTATACTGTTACCTGTCATAAGCAGTTAAGAACTAATTAATTAATTAAATAAATAAATACATAAACGAAGAATATATAAACCGCGCTGTAGCGTGTAAGTTAACCTTCACATGTAGGCTATACACAGCACTGAAGTTGGCGCACAGCTCTATGCACCCCTTGCGGGCAGCTCTGCAATCACGTGTACAACTGTGATTACTTCCACTATCTTGACTCGGTGAACAGACTTTCGGACTCATGGCAGTCACGGTGGAGGTTCGGATTTGATTCCCGCCTCTGCCAGGAAATTTATTTACTGAGCCTCTAGAGACCTCAGACCAGAATTAAAACTCTTTCGTGGTGACAGTAGTGCTTAGACTACTTGTTATGCGCATGTTCATTTCTGAAAAGGAACACATTTTATGGATGTTTTATTGAATTGAGTTGATCAACTAGTAGGCCTACCATGAACCGGTACACTATTCACATATTGTAGATAAGCCTCATCTTGAGACTTTGGACACACATTTTCTAGTGGTGATGGCGTAAGTTATCTTGTGTAACGATGCAAGACAGGGCAAGCACTATCGTACAAGGACCATTTGGCTATTTTAAAATATGAATCTTATCTTCCATGACTAATATGTCTACTACGTTTGGACACTGAGTTTTGAGTTTGTAGGCTAATCGTTGCTCTATTCTTTATCGCAACGTACTGTAGGTAATGTACCTAAAGCTATTTAATCTACAATAGGTGGGAGAGCTTTTAAATAGAAAAGTTTGGTGAAACATATGAAAGTAGACTATTTAGTTCTTTACGGAATTACTTGTTTAGTTATGCATTTAACTAATAAACAGGTAAGTACGAAACCACATTCTGTGATAGTTCTTAGTCAGTAAATATGGGCCAAATTCAAATACGCAGTAACCAACTAGTCTACTGGAGTAGCGGCAGGGAGTTGTAATTATAGGCTATGTTGGTCTAAAATACGGCCATTGGAAAGAGACGGGGCAATACTCTTGAGAGTGGCTTGAACGGATATCCTTCAAGCAATAAGGGAGGGGTATGGGGCTTGATGGTTATCATCTCGGATCTGACTGTTTGCTTGGCTGACGGTCCTAGCTGCTCTGGAGGGAAAACTCCAATATGTCTTCCTTTGATACAGGAATATCGCCAGTCCTCAGGCCCTTCGCTTTCACTGGGAGTAGGCTGGCGTATTTCTTCACATTTGATCGGCTTATTTTCAATTTCGAGTCGTTTTAACTGCCATTTCTCACTCCCCAAATCCCATGCGGCGATAACCAATAGCAAACTGGTTGGTTGGCCAGGCCCAAGGGAGAATACTATCGACCTGTATGCCAGCTGGTGCTACTCTGCTCAGTCGATACCCTCTCAAGAGACTCGCAACACTCAATGACTTAACTATCCCTTGCAGTGACACTTGTTCCTATCATCTAGGCCTATGGCAGGATAGTACTAAGAATAACAATATTAATTATAATAATATACATTCAATTATTCAGTTATTCGTTTCCATTTGAAACCATTTTGCTTTTCAGCGTACGATTTAGACGGCGAACCTATGTTTGCGAATGAGTCGGCTCCATGATCCCCTATTATCAATTAGCAGAGCAGCCTCCTCTGTTTCTACACCTATCACCTTGAAATCTTTAAATACTCAATCTGATCATCGCCTCCTAGGTCGACTTCTACTCCTCTTACCCTATGTAGCCGAGTTCATTTCCTTGATAATCTCTCCTCCCCCGATCTCACCACATGACACCACCATCTGAGCCTGCTCTAGGAAAAGCTTCATGTAACATGTTCACTTCTAACTTAGCCTTGATCTCTTCATTTCTAGTAACCTCCTGCTAGTGCTCTTATCTATTATTTCCACTAATCATTTCGCGCTACCCTCACATCTCACTTTTATGCAACAAGGTAAATCGAAAAAATTACCGCAGTAGGCTAATGACGGAGCTATCCAATCGAGGGGTTCCAAGGAAGCAGAAACGCACTGGCGAGGAGTATGAAGTTTGAATCCATGCAGACCGAAACTCCACATAGGCTACTGTAATATCCTATCCAAGCGTATAACTGGAGGCAACAACAACTACCAACATCTTGAATCTCATGGTGAGCGAAGCAACCACAACAATTTTATCATGTTGTCATGTTAAGTATTTTTATCATTTTAAATGATCTAGTCGACGGCGACGTCACGAAATGTACCGAGAATGCACTGAGGTTTGTGACGTCATAGTACCGCTTGGTGCATGTGTGCTGAGTTCACTGGTGAGCTCTGGCGTTACGAGACGGCAACGACACGGCGAGCGTGACGTCATCCAGCCAGCTCCCTCCTTTCACCGCGCGCTCCAGCTCGCTCATGGCTTGTAACTTTCTAGCGTTCTGATTGTTTCTTGATCATCTAACATGTCAAGAGTCTTTGGATTCGAGCGAAGCAAGAAGCCTCCAGCCTTTCTAGCATTTTTCAGCATTTGTAGCATTTTAAATGATATAGGCCTAAAGTCCAGTCCTTCAGACTGAATGTCTCTTTTTTAATAATAATAATAACTTCCATTTCACATTTATGTTTTGCCAATCAATTTCTTTGTGGTTTGTTATTAAACTTATCTTAATTTAGAAGTTTTTTTTATCAAGGACTCTTCCAATTTACTAGCCTTCACTTGCCAGACATATTTGCGGTTTAGTCTCCTATCACCCCACATCTTGCGATTACTAAGAGTGCTCATAATTTATGCTCTTTTTATTATTTTTTATCTTTCATTTAATTGTATTTAGATTTTTCTAACACAGGCGCCCGCCCGTGCGTGTAAATTCAAATTATTGTCAATTAATATCGTTATCGATATAAGCCTCCGTGGCTTAGGTGGCAGCACGCCGGCCTCTCACCGCTGGGTCTGTGGTTCAAATCCCGGTCACTTCATGTGACATTTGTGCTGGACAACAAGGAGGCAGACAGGATTTTATCCGGGTTCTCCGGTTTTCGCCGTCACAATTTCATTCCAGCAACACTCTCCACTATCATTCCATTTCACATGTTATTCGTTTAATCATTGCCCCAGGGGAGTACGACAGGCTTCGGCAGCCGGCACATTTCATATCCTCGCCGAGAGATGGGGGCTTCATTCATTCCATTCCCTGTCCCGGTCGGTCGACTGGAAGCAGGCTATGGATTTTCATTTTCAATATCGTTATCGAACCAAGTACTAATCGTTATATTTGTCACCGAACAGTGGGACTTCTCACTAAACACATTAACGGTTACATTTGTCATCTCAACAGTGGAGCTGATAGCAAACGTGTAAGATACAAGTTACAATGGAGCGGTGGTCCAAAAGGAAAGGGGCAGAAGTTTAGGCCTATCCTTGCACCACGCATGCCCAGTTTCTTACCTCCTCTGTAAGGTGACGGAGAATATGCACTTCTGTGCCGCCATCTTTTGCGGTTTCACGAATGCTCTGAAGAAAGGCCTGAGAGCGATAGAGACCAACAGATGCGCTATAAGGCTGCCGCTTTTAATTTTGATAATGTTCTCTCTGCTAATCCAGGATTTGATTTCTAGTTGACATGAATAATTTGAGCTTGCTGTTTTGGTAAATGTTCATTGTGATATGTATTATTGATATTATTATTATCATCCTTATTATTATTACTATAGAAAAATGAAAATCCACAGCCTGCTTCCAGTCGACCGACCGGGTCAGGGAATGGAATGAATGAAGCCTCCATCTAGCGACGAGGATACGAACTGTGCCGGCTGTCGAAGCCTATCGCACTCCCCTGGGGCAATGATTACATGAATAGCCGATGAAATGAAATAATAGAGGAGAGGGTTGCTGGAATGAAATGTGTGACAGGGAAAACCAAAGTACCCGGAGAAAATCCTGTCTGCCTCCACTTTGTCCAGCACAAATCTCACATGGAGTGACCGGGATTTGAACCGTGAACCCAGCGGCGAGAAGCCGGCGTGCTGCCGCCTAAGCCACGGAGGCTCGGATTATAACTACTGTATACTGATTCATAAATTGGGGGGCGTGATGGTGGAAGGCCGGGATTCGTATCCCGGTGCCAGCAGGGTGGAATTTTCAACTGAAAATTCACGTGGCGTCTGGAAGGGCATCCGGCCTTAAATCCCCGGCCAAAACCAAAATGAGCCTTTTTTGCTCCGGCGACCCCAGTTAATTGGGAAAATACGAAAAAAGTTTTATACATATTCATAAGATCCTCATTTTACAATGGTTAAATGACGGAAAATACGGACTAATGTCAAGCACTTTCAGATTTCATTCATATTATTATTATTATAATTATTAATATTATTATTGTAATAAATATTTTCGAGCGAAACGTGCCCCATTGTCAGCTGATTATATCCTCAGAAGATTAAGTTCGGATAACTTTCGATGACTGCTCGTCCCTGTTGAACCCCAACCCAGACAATCAGGAGCCACCACTGGTCAGTAGCCTACCTCAATTTCAGAGCACATTGAACTAATTGCTTAGTTTCCGGTCTTGGAAGATAATTACCTGGAGAGGAAGTGTTCATCACGCGCGCAGGATGACGTTCAATGCGTCTATTAGCAACTCTGTTGTCCGATGTAATTTGCTCTGCTGTTGTGTGTGGTCTCGTCATTAAATAGCTTGCGTTATGCTGCGTTATTGTCAACCTCGGCTTTCTAGTTAGCCCCCAGACAAAAGCCTTCAGACACTATGAAACATACAAAAGTAGTTCCGTGGGGAACTAAACAGCCTATTTTCACTTATATCCTACTTATAGTAATTGCCTCTCTCAACATACAAAATTTCAGTTTGATTACTGTAATAGATTCGTAGATAATGAGAACCGTCTAAATATTTCGGATCGTCGTCATGTTGGATTTTTATACATGTAGGTCATTGAGTCATGTACTATAAGGTGACGATTGTTGTGTTGGTTCATTATTCAAACGTGGACTTCGATCGCATGATTAGGAAACTGGAAATACAAACTTAATTTTAAAATTCCGCACAGCCGCCATCTTGAGGTTATGTAAACAATTGAACTAAATTACATGTCAGTGCATTGCGATGTGTATGAACATTTGCTATACCACGTTTCACTGCGCTCGAATGGTTCAATCGCGAAGAAAGTCTATTTAAATGTTTGAAATTAGCTTGGCCACCATGTTCGCTTTGTATTTAACAGATTTATGAAAGTCACATAGATAAATTTCTAGTAGTACACTTAGTGACGCTACAAAATGTCAGGGTGATATCTGTTACTGTTGCGGAGATTTAGAATGCCGTCGAAATATTTCACACTGCCGCCATGTTGGATTGGTAAGACGTAATAAAATTTGAAGGGCATGGTCGGGGTTGGATGAAATAGTACTATGGTCTTACCAAGTTTCATTGAAATCGCTCCAGTCGGTTAGAGTTTATTAGAGGGACACACACACACATATACACACACATAGGCCTACACACACGTGCGCGCAAAAAAAAAAAAAGATCTCATAAGCGTATTTTTCCTTAAATGTAAATAGGCTAATAATGTGCAAGGAATATTGAATCGAAACCGTTATTAGGCTACTTGTTTTACACCGTTGCTTTAGCAAACGAAGGCCGCAGGATAGCGGGTGAAAACACATTTGAACCAACATGATGTTATATTTTCAATAGAAATAATACAGTAAATTAACATGCTAAATTCTTAACAAGTAGAATGTTCATATAGTCTACGTATTAACTTCTTATCTACATTGGTCTAAACTGAACTTGAGAATGATTGGTAAGTTGGTGTAACTTACATGGCAGACGAGCCCGTGTGGCTTATGTCGTCCGGTCCAGCCTGTGGTCTCCTTGGACAGTCTCTCCGGCCTCAAGGTTGTAGCCACGGCCCAGTCTGAGTCTAGACCAGTACTTTGTTTAGCCTACATGATCATGGTACGGTACGGAGCCCTGGGCACTACCAGTTGACATGACACGGTGACACTCTGTTTTCCGGATAATGTCCGTCGGCATACAGACACTGGAAAAGTTCAAAAGAAACGGGGGTGAATTTATTCCCCTTAATAGAAATGTCGTTTACCGTGATCTAATTGTCCAATGATGTGATGGATCAAGCGTGCTTGGACTTTAGAGACGCTGAGGTGCCCGAATTTGACCCCGAAGGACAATCTTACTGTTGCTCCAGTAAAGCTACTGACATGGATCTTCTTCACTTAAACATGTACAAGTTTCGACCCATTCTGTCAGTGTTGCCAACACAAACTGTCAGTTGTAACTCTTCAGTCGGTCAATAATAATTTTCCCAATGACTGGGCGCGGTACAATCTGTAATGAGTAAATAACACTCCTGGAAATAATGGCATGTTTTACTTATGATCACTATTCTAAAAATGGCCTCGTTATAATTTACTTATAATTCATATATTTTATAAGCTTACATTTTACCCCTCCCAGTGTGTTCGTGTTTAACGACTGAAGAGTTAGAACTACAGTAATGCCAAGCAACCGTGCTGGAATTTGGTCCCACAACCCTAGGCATAACCGGTTATAACATCAATCACTGCACCACGCAGACTTTCCTCTATGTGGAAAAACACCATCCCTATCAAACAAAGTTGAAGTACCATCTCCATTCCTAATTAGTAATTAACATTGAACGACAGACACTTGCTTTGTGGAAGCCAGAATGACGCGCTTGATGGTATCCCTCTGGGCTTATGAGAAACTTTCATAAAATATGAAGGACACTTTGATATCGTGCAATGTATTTACCGTACCTGGGTGCAATTTAAGTGACAGTTGTTCCATCAATTAAATGTGGCTTCATTGCAGCTCGCCCCTGTTTACACACCGTAACAGGCCACGCGATGTGGGCACCTTTGAATTATTCCATTCGGAGTGGATCAATCAGCCGTGAAATTGAATCGTGTAGCACGATCACCCCAGCACCAGTGCTTGGAGAATGGGAGAAAATATACTCACCTGCTCTGCGTTGTGATTCACTCATTCAACTTGTCAAATGACTGATCACGTAAATTAATCTCGGGCCATTTGTAGAACACGTGGACCAATGTGGAAACTGTATATTGGCCGGTCTCTGCGTCCCAAGGAAGAGGTCTATCTACTGTACATAGAACGTTTTCCATCTCGTGATGTAGTGATTTGCAATCTTGGCTGTCACCGCGGGGGACTGGGTTCGAATTTTGGCTCTGCCATGAAATTTAATTCTGGTCTGAGTGACTCAGCACTCAGCTTTGTGAGGTAGAAATGAGAAGACCTGGCTTCGATTCCCACCTCAGCCACTCAAGAAGTATGTGGTTTTCCACTTGTACTCCAGGGGGAACTAATTTAACGCCACGAGTTAATGCTCAACCTGAATTAAGCCTAAGAGAGTAAGATCTGATCAAGCTCGCTTGACGAACGAAACTACTCATCCAATTTACCCTCCCCCCCCCCCATTGTGTGAGAAGTATTTCATTAAAATTATAAATAATTCGTGGAATTTAGTTCAGGGACTAGGAAATTAATTGTAATTCCCCTCCCAATCTAATTGGGCACACTCGTGTTGACCGACTGAAAAGCGTATAATGAGAGAATGCTTAGACAACACTGAAAAGTGGCTCCTAATATTTCAATTTTTCAATTGTATTGTAATTGTTAAGTTAAGTTCACTAAAACTAAAAAAAAAAACTAAAAATAAATCAGCATAGATAGATTAATTCCCCCATACCATCTAATAAACATACATGCTGGAAATTTTATTTTGAAAGGTTCGTGTGAATCAGATAACAATTGTCACGCAAAGAGCGTCTTGAATGCACCAATAGGCCTATGCTAGAAATAAAACTTTAGAACAACATACATTTGAATTGGGGATCGGAGCATTAAAAATCGTGTTGACCGAAATTGTTAAATCTGGAAGGAAATGACTCAGTCATGACTCCCCTCATAGATGTACTGTAAACATAGATTACAATTATAAGGCGTGATCAAAAAGTTTTGGTTTGTGGGCAAAGGCTGGTGCCTCCACTGGGAACGGAAAGCGCTGACGATGCAGTGGCGTCAACCATCGTCCCCTCGTCCCAAGAAGTACAAGAGCCAACCCTCCGATGGGAAGGTGATGCTCACCCTGTTCATTGATTACTGCGTTCATTGCTTCTTGATTTCAAGGAACCTGGTGTTCCTAAAACTGGCGAACGGTACTACGCAACACTGGAGAAACTGCGTCGTGTAATTAAGGCGAAATGTCTGGGAAAACTGCGACAAGGGGCTCTGTTGCTTCAGGATAATGCACGTCCCATACTGCAAAGGTCGTAACGCAAAAGGTCCACTAACGCAAGTGGGGGACACACGAGAACCGCCCTATATTCCTGATATCTCCCCCATGCGATTCGGTCCCTTAAGAAGGCCTTGAACGGTCGAGGATGTGCAGCAGGCGGTTACGGACTTCTTCACTCAGAAGGGCACGGTGTTTTACCGCACGAGTGCTTCAATGCTCATGGCTATTGTGCCTGATTGGACTGTAGGGCCGTCAAACCGAAACTTTTTGATTACACCTTATACTGTATGTTCGTCCATGGCGAAATGTAATTATTAGACTAGCCTATATGTCAGAAAACTGTAGTCTACTATAATAAGGCTCATTATGATTAAAGTTTTCATTATGATACAGTTTTTCCCACCAATCAGAGCTCAAGAAACAGTTGTGTGACCAATTAGGTAAGGATAGCATCGCACCTGCGCTGACTTCCACGGCCTCCTATTTTAAATTACACTGTGTGGTTAGTGTCACAGTGGGGTCTATGAGGAGGCCGTGGTCAAATACAAGGTATTCTCTGCGTCCCATGCGCTCTGTTCAGTAAATATAACTGGCGAAATCTCAACAGATATTTAGTAATATTTATGTTCGAACATAAAATAACTTAGTTATAAATATCGTCGAACATTAACAGTCGTATGCAATTCACTTGTAATGGTAATTAAGACACTCGTATGGAAATTATAAAACTCGCTTTGCTCATTTTATAAACATAGCCTACTCGTGTCTTAATTATTGCCATTATTGGCTCGTTGCATAATGTACTATTTTATACGACTCGTCTGAACTATCGATTACGCAAAGATGACTCAAAAGAGCGTGTAGCGTAAGGGTTAACTGGCGTGAGTTTCCGTACCACCTCTCGGTTGATGTTTTCATTATTTTTTAAATATATTTCTATGAATTCGTGTAATTTACCTTAAGTGTTTTGTTTGTTCTTATTTAGATAAGGCGACTGGATCATTGTTGAGATTGTTTATTCATTATTTCATAAAAGGATGTAACAATCTGGGACACCACACAATAAGGCCTCTTCGAAAAGAAATGTATATGTTAGTGATGAGTCGCGATTTCCTACTCTTAAATTAAGAAAACAAATAGACAAATTAAAACCTACACAAGACCGTTCCATGCAGAGGTTCGGATCCGTGCCTTGGAGAGAACATCTGTTCTCTAATCCGTGCTGGTTGCAGATTAATCACTAGGGTTCGGATGTTAAGGAAAAGTCATATTTTTTTTCGAGCTCATTTTACCTGAAATCTGAAAAATAAGTTTAAATGACGGCTCCTTGACCACGTTTAAAGCAATTCGATGTTGCCTATAAATGCATATTTCGGCCATTTTTATTGTTTTGGTCATATTTGGTCATATTTTAGTGATATAAGGTCATATTTGGTTATAATTTCAGCATTGTTGTTTTAAATTGAGGCGTCGTTAACAATGTACGTGTTACCTGCGTCCGAATAGTATAGTGCTGGACTGCCCAATCTAAAGCCCGCGAGACTGTTTTCTCAGGCCAACCACTTTGTGCCCGCGCTGTGTCTCCAAATTTTGATACAACTAAAGCCAACTGAACAAAAGGAAGGAAGATTGTAGTTTTACGTGACCGTGAATCTAGTGATTATGAGCCACGGGACCTCCTTTTAGCGTGGAATCCGAACCACAGGACATGGCATTTCACTTCGAAAATCTCACATGCATTGACCGGGAATCGAACCCGGGCCGCCTCCAACTGAACAAAGCAGTGCGCGCGCACCGCTACACAAAGTTGTTCCTGTCGTCGCACTAAACTACATTATCATGGACTTTATTTAATAATTTGATTAATAACTATTTCAAATGAACATAAATACTCACTCTTTGTCATTCATGCTGTAGCCTATGTGTACTATTATAAGGGGATTAATTAAAAATATGTAAATTTATTTTTATTGTTTTATTGTTTATCCACAACAAATAAATATAGAAAACTGCAACAATACTAAGGAAACTAAGGTCAGATAACCACAAATCTCACCATATTGCACCTACATATTTTTTTTAAATTCCAAGACCCCCCAAACCCCCCAGAGTGTTATTGGCCCGTAAGGTCCCCCAACTATTTACAATGTGGCCCTGAGTTAGAAAAAGGTTGGGCACCCCTTGTGTAGTGGATATATTTTTCTTTCTTTTCCCGGAACAGGCAAATAGCAGGTTTAGAAGACCAAATTCCAAGAAGGCGCTCCTCTACGGACGTCATTTAACATTTAGACTACTGTATGTTAGTGATACTCTACCTATCCCAAAAATTCATGTCATATTTCATAGTTTTTTTAGGTCATATTTAGCTCGTTTTTAGGTCATCCGTTTTTAGGGCATATTTGCTTGCATATTTTGTACTTCTTTACGTTTTAAACTACCGAACCCTAGTCATCACACACTCTTCGCTTGAAATCAGATATTTGCAAGGTTTTAAAAAAAGTCATTAAAGTACGTTGCAAGGTTAAACCAAACCACAGACATTGAAGTATCAAGACCAAGGCCTTGACCGCTGCATTAACCTCTGGCATTATTTACTTGACGGTGTAGACTGTATTGCAACAAGCCGAATTGACACAATGACCCAATTGGTATTTTATTTTTACCCATACAGGTGGTTTAAATAAAAGTGTAAGATACTACGACATTTAGCCTACCCACAGTTAGGGAAGGAAAGGAGGCTTGTAGGTTTACGTGACGTTAATTTCGCGATCACGAGCTCACTTGGCCTCCTTTATTAACTTACGTGGAAACCGAATCACAGAACATGGCATTTCACTTCGAAAATCTCACATGTATTGACCGGGATCGCCTGCATACAAACTAAAGTGGGTCCCATAGCTCCTACTTTCTCAGATATGAACAGTTGTTTATAGGAAATGCAGATCCCCAGATAATCATGACTCGTCACAAGGAATAATGAATACAGAAGTTCGATTGTATTGGCGCAGTTGTGTGGTCCCATTTATATAGGCTACTTCTGGCCATAGCAGTGTAGCCTACATTACTCTTAACTATGGGGGCGCGGTTTATTTATTCGTGTCAGAAGCAAACAAAATACTGGATTACACTAAAATTACATACATATTTACAAAGTAAACCATACAACACACAATGTCTTTTCAAACCACGGTCAACCAAAAATGTGCGACCTGTATAGCATTGGAAGTTGCTAGTAAAAGATCTTCTGCTGTACAAGTGGCAGGGCACAGCGGACAATTCAGTAGATGCTCCATGGTATGGGTCATACCGCAGTCGCAGTTGGTGGAGTCGACGGGGAAGTGCCATTTCTGCAAGTTATCCTTAGATCTTCCAACAGCAGAACGGAGACGATTAAGTGCCCTCCACACGATCCATTTCTGATCATGTCCAGGTGGGAGGCTTTCCGAAGGGTGATCCCATAGAGAGTTATTCCCAAGCCGAGAAGTCCACAATTGTTTTCTAGCTGTAGCTGGTGTAGTTAGCAAGACTGCAGTGGTGTTGAGGAAACTTCTCCTGGACTTCAACCTACGGGTGGCTGGTACATAACCGTACAACGGATGGGAAAACTGATTAACCTGTTTAGCTCTCTCTTCATTGGCTGCTACCTCACGACGTATATCCGGTGGTGCTATCCCTGCAAGCTGGTAAAGTGGGGCGCGGTGGCGAAGCGGTCAAGCTGTTTACCTCTTTTACTCTTCACTGAGAGACAATTGGAATGCATTACTCTCTACTGAGAGACAATTGGTTTGATTCACATTCTACTGAGGGACAATTTGAGTATTTTACGTTTGACTGAGAGTCACACAGAGCCCAGCTCTCTGGTTCTAGAGTCCAGTGCTCAGCTCCAGGTTGCTAAATGTTCAGGGAATGGATGTAGCCATATTGTGCTTGTGAGGTACAACGAGCTTTCGGAACAGACAGCAACCAGTAAAGCCAGCGGACCTATAGCAGGACAGGACAGTCGGAAGGTGGGGACTAATTGGAGACGAGCACAGAGTCCTCAATGGTCAGAACGAGCCAACCCATCTGCCAAGACAAGGCAGTCAGGAGGTGGGGACTAATTGGAGACGAGCCCTGAGTCATCAGTCGGCACACCCACCCGATGATCTCAGACTGCAATGGCCAGACAGAGAGTAGGGTGTGCGGTGATGCCACAGTAGTCCTGCGGAATGTTCAATTTTTAGCCTACTTTTCACATTTTGCAAAAATGAGGAAAAAGTAGACTTATGAGATCGATCCGGGAAAATGTGTGTCTGTCTGTCTGTCTGTCCTTCTGTCTGTCGGTCTGTCTGGCTGTGTGTGTCCCCCCCCTATCAACTCGTAAACGGCTGCAGCAATCAATACCAAATTTTGTATGAGTAAAGATGTGCACCGGAATAGCTCACGTCCATATTTGAAAATGATGTCAGTGCTACCAACTGCTGAAAAAACGCACTAGAAATTTGAGCTCCATGTTGGATATCTTGCAAGGTATGCATAGGAGCTATTCCACAAGTGGCACACATGTAGATAATACTATTTCAGTTTAATTTCCAGGAGGCCAACCATGACAGTGTTGCCAAAATAATTTTAAGCCTTCTGATAGGTCCAATGTTTAAATGCATATAACTTCTACACTATCAATTGGATTTCAACCAAATTTTGTATGTAATACTTGTACATAAACAGATATGACTGAGCGTATTCTTAAGAGCCACCAGGGCTGCCAAATGTTAATAATTGCTCTCTCTATTTTTTTTAAATCCAAATACCAATATATCAGAAAGTATGCAAGCCAACAGCTTTAAACTATGCACACGTATATTCTGACATTTTAGATTAATTTGGAGTAACTTATATACGTCAGTTCTACCAACATGATTATAAGCCTGCTGATAGTACCAATTTTTAAATACATGTAACTTCTATACTATCAGTTGGATTTCAACCAAATTTCGTATGTGCTATGTGTACCATAACAGATATGAATATAAGTATTGTTAAGAGCAATCAGGGCTGCCAACTGTTAATAAATGCTGTCTATATTCTTTTTACCCTAATATCAATATATCAGAAAGTATGCAAGCCAACAGCTCTATACTTTGCACACGTATAGCACCTGACATTCTAGATTAATTTGGAGTAATTAATTAAGGCAGTGCTGCCAACATGATTCTATGCCTGCTGATATGTCCAATTTTAAAATACATGTAACTTCTATACTAACAAATGGATTTCATCCAAAATTGGCACAACAAGATATCATAATAATTCAGATTATTTCTGACCAGCGCACGCATGGTATTGTTGGCAACATTCTTTTACGCGTGCTGATAGATCCAGTGTCTAACTGCATGTAACGTCCATTGGACTTCAACCAAATTTTGTATTCTGTACCTTAAGAGGTGGAACTAAGAATATATTCAGTCACCAGGGCTGCCAACTGTAGTGCTCTATTAGGCTACATTATACCAGGTATATTTTGAACTAATTTGATATTTCGATATTACCAACTTAATTTTGTCATTATTCTAGATAGGTTCATATACTGTAGAATAATCATTGGCATGAAAAGTAGGCTGTATAGTTCTTCACGGAACTTCTTGTTTATATTTCAATAGGCCTTTCATATAAGACAATTATTTAATTTTGAAATTTGAGTACTTGAAAACACACCCATTAAACAGGTCTAAATCGAGCAGGTCTCCGAATTTAATTCAACTCCTGCCGATATCAGAAATTCTAAAACAATAAAGAACTTTAAGGCCACATGCCAAGATTACCTGTTGAATACTGCTGATTGACACGTGTGAATAGTGATGGATGGTAGGACTTCTGAATGACTGAGCTAGGATAATATTTAGGATGTTATAGAATGGTTTGCAACATTGTGATTATTATTATTATTATTATCATTATTATTATTATTATTATTATTATTATTATTATTATTCATATGCCTCATTCATTAACATAATTAATTTTCAATTTATTGACCATCACAATGAACTAATAAGGTATTTATTGTATTTCAAAAATTGTTTCTTATGTAGCCTACCGGAACTATATTCCGTGGTTACGTGTAAAGGGCCCTTCGCCACTACTAAAGATGTGGAATATAGAAAAAAATAATTACTAGGGTCTAATACACTCACTCACTCACTCACTCCGTTGGCTTTTCTGGGACGTGACGATCCCGTGCCGCTCTCACTATCTGCCTCCATTTCCTCCTATCCAGCGCAGTATTCTCCCATACAGTAATACCCATTTGTCTGCAGTCAGAGGTCACCTCATCTTGCCATCTACTCCTAGGTCTTCCAGGGGGTCTCGAGCCTTCGATCTTCTTCTCATACACCTGGCGAACTATTCTGGCAGCGTCCATTCTGATAACATGCCCTGCCCATTGCAGCCGTTTCGCTTTCATGACGTCCACTACTCTGGGTTGATTGGCCAACTTGTACAGCTCATGATTTGATCTGAGAACCCATCTTTGTGTTTCCTGGTCAAAGATGGGGCCGAAAATTTTTCTATATATCTTGTTTTCGAAGACTGTAAGTTGGCGTTCCTCCCTTTTGGTCACACTCCATGTTTCGGCTCCGTATAGCAGTACCGGCCTGATGATCGTGTTGTATAGTTTTAGTTTTGTTTTCCTGGTCAAAAGTTTGGAGGAAAGTAATTTATGCAGGGAAAAGTAAACTTTGTTTGCATTCCGCAATCTAATTTGGTGTTCAACTTGTCTTCTATTGCAGTCATTTATATTTACCCCAAGGTATTTGAAGTTTGGCGTGTTCTTAAAGGTAAAATTGCCTATATGAAGGTTGTTGCGTTGGTCTGTAGTCATGTTTTCTCTCGGTATGATCATGTATTCTGTCTTCTCTTCATTAATCTTTTGACCTATTTTTGCAGCAGTTTCATTTAATTTCCTGAATAAAGCTTCAATTTCTCCTCCATTATTTCCTATTAATACAATGTCATCTGCATATGCCAGGATGTTGTGTTTGTTATCTGCTAGGTCTCCAGTTGCAGCTTCTTTGGTTTCCCGAATTACTTTTTCCAGAACGATGTTGAAGAGAAGTGGGGAGAGCGCATCACCTTGTTTTAGTCCTGTTCTGTTTTCAAAACCGTCTGATACGGATGCACAGTGTGTCACTTTGCTCACTGTCTCCTCCATACACATTTTGACCAGGCTGATAAGTTTCTGTGGGATTCCGTATTCTGCCATAATTTCCCACACCGTTTCTCTGTGGACTGAGACATAGGCCTTTTGGAAGTCAATAAATAGGTAATGGACGTTTTTGTTATATTCCCAAACTTTTTCATTGATTGTCTTAATACAAAATATATTGTCTGTTGTTGATCTGTTTTTACGGAAACCATTCTGATAGTCTCCTATTATATCTTCGGTGTATGGAATTAGACGTTGTAATATTATGTGCGACAGTAATTTGTAAGCTGTGACAAGTAGGGATATTCCTCTGTAATTTCCGCAGTTAGGCTATGTTTATCTCCTTTCTTATGTATTGGAACAATAATTGCTTCCTTCCATTCATCCGGTATTTGTTCCTCGCGCCATATTTTCAGGATAAGTTTATGCAGTTTTTCATGAAGCTTCTCACCCCCATATTTCAGCAATTCAACTGGTATACCGTCAGATCCAGCAGCTTTGTGGTTTTTCAGTTTCTTCAGACTGCTGGTTACCTCTTCATATGAAGGATCATTTATGAAAGGTTCTACCGTTGAAAGAGTGGTTCTCTCTAATTTGTTGTCTGGTTCAGGGCAGTTCAGTAAGTGGTCAAAGTACTCTTTCCAAGCCTGTAATATGTGGGTTGTTCCTGCAACGATGTTACCATTGTTGTCGTGGAGAACTGCTGATCGCGGTTGGTAACCTTTCTTAATGTTATTCATCGTCCCATATACTTTACGGATGTTGTTCTCTTTCTGGTCATTCTCAATACTCTCTAACATATGTTTAAGGTAAAGCTTCTTTTCTTTTCGTAAGGTTATGCTTGTTTCTCTTCGTGTTTCCCTGTAGTGCTGTTCCAATTCTTCATTTCTCCTGTAGCCATGCTTTCCTTGCTGAGATGCTAGCTGCTACTGCTGTTTTGCATGTACCATTAAACCATTTCTTCTTTCGTTCCACTTTTGGTAGTGCCCTTTTAGCTGATTCTTGATTCACCTTCTTGATGTCCTTCCACAAGCTATTAATATCTGTAGTTCCACTTTCATCCACTTCTTCTCCTACTTCATCAAGTACGCCAAACCTGTTGCTCACTTCCACTTGATACTGACAAGTTTGAGGAGTTTTCTTTAATGCTTGTAGATCATTGTATTGCACGCCCTTGTTGTTGTTTGTGGTGAGTTTTCAGTTTCACCTCCATGGAGGCAACCAGCAAGTTGTGGTCAGAGCCTATGTCAGCTCCCCGGTAAGCACGAATATCAGTGATGGCGCTTCTGTGTCGATTTGAAATTAGTATATGGTCAATTTGGTTTGCCGTCTTTCCATCTGCTGAATACCATGTTTCCTTATGTATATCCTTGTGTGGGAACGTCGTACTCCTGACATTCATGCTTTCTGATTCTGCAAATGAGATCATTCTAAGCCCATTTTCAGAGGTTTCCTCATGAAGGCTTTCATTACCTATCGTCGGTTGTAGGTGCTTTTCTTTTCCTACCTTGGCATTAAAGTCTCCTAGTACTATCTTGATGTCATGTTGTGGTAGGCCTTCATACACCCTCTCCAGCTGTTCATAAAAGCTGTCTTTCACCACATCTTCTTTATCATTTGTAGGTGCATGCACATTGATAATGGATATATTAAACCATCAGCCTTTCACTCGTATGTAGCACATTCTTTCATTCATTGCCTCAAACCGGATTACTGTTTCAACACATTCCTTTGATATGAGGAATGCTGTTCCAAATTCATGCTTTCCGGATTGAGTTCCACTGTTAAACATAGTGTACTCTCCGAAGTTCTGTATGTCTTCCCCTGGAAATCTTGTTTCTTGAATAGCAGCAAATTGTATTTTATACTTCTCGAGCTCGTCTTTCAATCTTTGAATGTGTCCAGGCTTATATAAGCTCCGTGCATTCCATGTACCAATTCGTAAGTCCTCATTTCCTTTGCCATGTCTTCGTAGGGTATCCATTCTTAAATCGTTCCGAGGCTTAAGTGAGAGATTCGTAACAATTCTCTTTTTACATGAGAGGGTTGTTAACCCTAAGCACAACCCCCAACCTGGAGGACCAGGGACTTTTCTGTTAGGGTTACCATACCTTAGTCAAGCAGTTCGAAATCATATGATTTGCTCAAGAATTACAAGAACTTATTTTCCAAATCCCTGTCTATGAGAAACTATGGTGCAGTCAATTTTCTAGCCAATGCTGATAGAGACGCTAGGTATGGTTGAGCGGAATTCAGTTCTTAGTTTGTGTCTATCCCGTCATGCTATAGCTCGCAGCATTTGTTATTGTAAGGTGTAACTACGAGAATGGTTAAAGTGACTTGATCCAGCACTTTCACCTAAAATCTGATTGAAATATGTTTCGGGGATTCCTATGTTGGTATTTCACCCTTGATACCGTGCATGCACAGTCGTCAAGATCACGCTCGTATTTAACATTCATTGCTAAGTATTGTTGTAGACTATTATTATTATTTTACTTCATAATTGGTCATCAGAGGCTTGTGGCCAACAGCATGACGCATATTAGTTTGGCTTCAGGCACTAATTAGGCAATTACTAGGAAAAGTGCAGCCCCTTGCAGACATAGGCTACATTAGCCTGGAATGTCTCATGGAGCTAATTTGGAAACACTTTTGAAAATGGCATTAAGTTACTACTGCTATCCATTCCGCTGATTGGGTTCACAGAACACAATCTGGCTCATTCTCGTTTCGGACGGGGATTTAAGGCTAAATGTCCCGACATTTTGGTACAAAAAATATTTCAAAACATGACAGCATAAACGAAGCTGATTTTTTTTTTTTTCTTGAACGGGTGCTCTGATCTGTGATCTGAAAACTGCTATGTAGTCTGCTCTGTCTAGAAGCAGAATTGAGATTAATTCATTGCTTACTTTTTAATTTCAAAAAACAGAAAAGTTTCGTTTTTCAAATATCTGATAAAATTCCGAAAAACCGGGTAATACGAAAGTTGAGTTTTATTCACTGATTTCAACGCCGTATCGAAAACCTAAATCGGTTGAATAAAATCGTAGGGATCACTTGGGGAATTTTGTGAATAAGAATGTTACAGTAGACTACTTGCAACAAAGCTCGTATTCGCGATATGAATAAGTTACCACTATGCGTAGGCTACTAGAGTGCAATAGAATTGATATTAATTCAATGCATTTTCCAAAACGTGAAAAACAAAAAAATACTGGAAGTTATTTATATTTCTCCTTTAAATATTAGAAAAACGGAGATTTATTTCCAGATTTCAATGCATTTTTCAGAATTAAAATCGAGTGAATGGAATCGTCAGCGTTAGTTTGGGAATTGTTTCGAAAGGGGTAGTAGGAGTAGCGGCGTGGATTCACAAGATCTCTTGCGCAAGGAAAAGGATGATCACGCCGAAAGGGCGGAGGAAGAAGGGAGAATGGGACGAGCTGACGACAGGAAGGAGCTGTCTTCCTCTTGTCATAAATATAGTTCGGCGAGTTAAATGTACAAGTAGCCTACCTCGGCGTGGAACAATATCTGAGCAATAAAATTAGAGTAGTGTCACGCTCATGTAACGTTGACACAATGTATTTGTACAGATACCTTTCTTACCTCAAACATTCTTGTTGTTCTTGATAATAATACAGTGTAGGGGCTTGGGACATCTTGGTCATCAGTCCCGTGTAGTTTATTGTGTGTGTAACTGTATCAGAGTCAGGGATGGGGCAGGTAACCTGAGACTTCATGTAGGGTACTATCTCGGCATTTACCTGGAGGGAGTGTGGAAGAACCGGGGAAAACACACTCAGGATAGATACTGACAACGCTGGATTTATGTAACTGTTTTAGTGTTATTTGAGGATAAACTCCCGAACAAGAACCATATTGTCCCGACATTAGTAATACTTTGTAAGGCATAATTCTTACCGAACAGACCAGCGGCTGGTTTATCTCGATGCAAAATTGAATACCTAATGTAGTCTATAGGAAGATATGACTGGTTTGTAGATTATTCAGCGCGTCCTTGATATTTTAGAAAAAGGATGCTCAAGATGTGTTCGTGTTCAGGTTTATTGCGAATATCTATTCTTAAAGCCATCCGATGCAGACGTCCAACTCTAGGTATTGAACCCGCTGAGCTATGGTTCATGTGATATTTTTTTTATGACAGAGCATTTATGAGGGGATGTTGTACTTTTGAACACACCCAGGAAGCCACGTGAAGCTGAGAGATCACGCGATACTTTGAAGTAGCGGTGAATCGCACTTTTGACTTTGGTGTAAACTGCTAATTATTATCTGAGGTCTTATTAATTATTTTTATCTTTCCTACGAGACTCAGAATATTCCATTTCGTCATGCTGCATTATTAAAACATTTTGGAGAATGTTTATTTTTACTTTAGGTAAGGTAATACCCTTGCAGATACGCAAAAAGGAACGTAAGTAGTCGCTCAACGTTTTCGTTTTGACGACCTACTTTCTAGAGACACCCAGTACCGGAGCACTGCGTCTTGAGAATCCGCCTTGGGTAGGCGTGGAATTACATTTGTCCTACGAGACGTAGAAGAATATCCGCTGTTTAGCGTTAAAAGTGATTATAAGGTGCCATCGAGCAAGCAAATACTAATATTCACTGTCGATGAAGTCCAGTGAATTAAATAAGAAGCTTGGGAAATAATTATTGGCAAGTATAGTGTATTGCACAACATTGCTGTGACATCACATATTACCCACGCGTATGTGGAGGGCAGATGCCTAGTGGAAATATACAGGTAATAGTGTTACAATTATCCTGAATAAGTGTGATTATAATAGTATGAGATATTTAAATTGCCAAAGTGGAAATTTCATCTTTGAAACGTCGTATAATTCACGGATGCTGCGTGATACAAAAGTAGCGTCACTAGCACGTGCAGCATTATAAAATAGTATTAGCTCACATGCTAATCCACATCTGCAATATTAAGGCTGTGTCGTATTTTATAATTGGAGCCTATAATAGTCACGACGGACATTATAATTTTGGAAGTGAGAGGATGAATAATCACGCAACTTATTTCGCTACCCACGTGATTGGACTTTTATTCACCATGGTTGAAGCAGTCACCATGGGCTAATACCATCCCAGTATGGGGGGGTGACGTTTCTACAGGAACCCGCATGATGGTGGAACTTCCAGAACGATGAACGAGAGGGAAGGAGCCAAAATGCCATTTCCAGGCATATCCACGAAGATGTCGACAGGGACAAATCGAACCCTGGTCTTTGGGGGAGTCCAGATGTGAATCCTGATGAGGAGGATACCGATCCAGAGAGCCAGAGAGGTTTATGTACAACCCTTGTTGTGGAATAGAGAGCTGAGTGAGAGCTCCTCCATTTCGTGAGTTTTTGTCACACCCCTTCTTTGTTCTAGTTTCTGGTGGTATAGTAGTTTTAATGTAGTTTGTGAATCAACCACACTCAGTGTCAGCCATTTTTTTAGGTATGGATGTAACTAGATTAGTTAGATGTCATTTATTTCAGTTTAGAGTGAGACACCCTTGGGGTCAGACATTTTGGTCAGCCCTGGTGCAGCTTGGTGAACGTCGTGGAACGTCAATGCCTACCTTTTTGCTGAACCTGATCGTAGTCATTTTGAGGCTATTTTGTTCAACCCTACTTGGGGTAATTTTCAAGTCTTTGCTGACTGTAGTTATGGCAATCAGATGCCTTGGTTATTAATTGACTGCATTCTTCGCAGCCATCCTTTGTTACACCCCTGACTGTCGTTAGAACGGTCGTATCATTTAGGTAGTCGACAGTAACTACCAGTTTGTAAATGCATTATATTTCATTTTGAATAAGCTCAGAAGCTATTCTTGGTCATGTTTGAACCTAACAACTAGAAGGAATGTTTCGTTGCCTAGCATCGAACGCGGTTCCCAACGTATCATTAAGCAGATCTAGTGTGTGAATCTGTGCCACATTTATCATATTTTTCTTGTGTCGTGTGAGACACGCTTTTTTTATTTGATGTTCTAGCAACTACTGAGTTGCATTTTTAAAGCAAAGAGCTTCAGTTATTGTAAGTTTACTTTCATTTAGACGTCTTTGGTAGAAAGACGGAAGTGTATTACTATACTCAGATTTATAGCGTGCATTTGATACACGGACTCTGTAGAGATCCGTAACATATGGTAAAGTTTTTTATGAACCGGCCAAGTGCAGGTTTTGTATTGATTAAATTCGCCGGCCTTGAATAAACTGGTTATGTAACCCAGTGACCTAGAGCACGCCTGCTTCATTGTGAGACAAAACTACTATAGACGAGGACAGAGTACAATTTGTATTCGCTTTTCCTTTCATTGCTACTTTGCTTATGGAAATCAGTTTCCACTCTTGTATTTGATCACTTGTTTTATGGATCGGTTTTTGTTAGTTTAACGCTCTGTTGCGTGTATTGTCGTATGACAGGTACAGTTATGTAAGGTTTTCTATAGGATGGTGAAGTCTACCCTGTTATACCAGGATGTTATTGTATGCTTTGTCCGGGGATGATCCCGTTGACCAGATGTTACTGGAAGGTAACTGTTGTACAGGCCTATCCCAGAGTTATTGAACGCGAGCTTAGCGCCGCTGGTAACCCGTGTTATTGTGTGTCCGAGTTGTTATACTCGTTGATTATATTCCGACTGTTGAGTCGAGGCTTTTTGGTGGAGAATGATCTCAGTTGGAGACACTCCGTGCCCAGGCTATTGTCAATGTTATTCGCCATAAACCTACGATAAACCTATAAACCGACATTCTAATAATAAAATGCATAATTGTTGTAAAACAAGCCTAACTAACGATTCTTTCTATCTAACTTTGTTCTTTGCATTCTGGAACTGTTGACATAGCCGTGCAGTTGAAGATAATTTCCTTGTGAGGAAATGACTAGGACAGTTGACATTTTTGTAGCGACCTGAAGCATGTGCGAACCTAGAGTTCGTAGCTTGTGGAGCTCAGGCCATGCGATGTCAGACGTGGTCTCAACTGCGCATTCGTCACCGTAACTATACACATTAGATGACTATGGTTTACAAAGAGTAAACCAAGGTGTAGGCAGGAATTTTTAATAAAACTACTGTGTCTATTTCGTTATTAATTTATGATGTCAAGTGTATTAAACCCTACATGTTACTTTATTGTGTGCTGTTAGCACATAGTTATTAAGCATAATTAAATTGTTTGTTTTTCATGGCTGTACACTTAGCTTTTGGATGTAATTGTTTTCTTTTACGGACGTCATCGCCGTAAATTTTGTTAATTGATAGGACTTAGCTAGTTGAAATAATGTTAAATTTAAATGTCGAAATGGTACCATCCTAACCTAGATTTGTTTTGCTACCCTGTTAAATGTAAATTCAGATATTAGCTTGATCTTGTAACTTGAACTAGGGACTTGCGTCGTACCATATTCCTAGCGTTGCTGTTGTTGCTTTATCATTGTGAGTTAGATCTTTCGCGAGGGTTTTCAGTAACTTCTCAGGTAGGGGACCTGTTCTTTATCTTAGTTTATTTATTAATTTGCGGACTAGCCGATTATAACCCTCCGAACTAGGCTAGGGGCTTGTGAATTTTAATAAATTTTCACGGTGTTTTACGTGAGTCTGGATGTTTATTTTCTCAGTCTAGTTTTAAGGTGAACCTTTCCTTAGGCGGTCTATGACCATCGTCACCATGTACCACGATCCCTGTGGACTACGGACTCTCGTGCCGCTTTAGCCTTTTTGGAAGGTCACCTGATCCTCACGGTACTTTTTATTCGATTTATGTGTCGTTAGTTGAGTCATCGTGGTTGTGGACATCAACTAAACGGTCACATAAAATGGCGCCCAACTCATGTGCCGACGTTAACGTGGTGACCCTCAGTACCATGTAATTTTTTGAGGATCCTAATGTTGATTAATGGTAAATTGACAGGACTGGGACGAACTTAGAAAGTCGTACTGCAGATCAATTGACCGCATGGCATTCATGTTTGATAGAAGTCCATGGGGTGAGGTTTTAGTGTTGAATAAATGAAGGATAAGATTTTCTTTGATGATGCCTCATCCTAAGTAAATGTAATACTTTGCTTTGCTCACCGTTGTCTTTGTAAATGTAGAAGCACTTAGTTTGCATACTCCAGCTGTACTCGTGATATTTATATAAATGAAGCAAGCTTTATACCACCAAGTAACTAATCATAGCTGTAAGTTCCAGTAGAAATTGATCCCTCACTTTCTCATATATTTCTTATCTATGGATGAGGAAACTATTCGTCGTGTGTTTGGAGAGATGAAGGCAGGTGTGAATGCCAATCTTCAACAGAATACTCAGGCTGTAAATACTGTAAGTGGTCATGTGGACCAGGTTAGACAGGAAGTCAACAATGTCAGTGGTCATGTGGACCAGGTTAGACAGGAAATGAACAATGTAAGACAGGACTTAGAGATTAACACTCAGTCTATGAACAATGTAAGACAGGACTTAGAGATTAACACTCAGTCTATAAACAATGTAAGACAGGACTTAGAGATTAACACTCACTCTGTAAATAATGTTAGGGCTGATTTAACTCAAGTCAGGGCAGACATGGACACATATAGGATCGAAGCGAGAAATGATCTGACGACAGGTTTAGCAGCTGTTAGGGTTGATGTCATACGACACCATCAGGAGGCTAACCAGCGCGTAGATTGCTTAACCGACCAGATGAATAGAGCTAGGGAGGAGGTGCAAAACCGATTGGAGGAGCACACAGCTCAAATTCAGACAACCTTGAATAAAGTCCAGATAGACATGAGAGCAGATCTGGAACATACCAGGGAAGAATTCGGGACTCGACTAGATCACGTCGAGGGATTTATCGGAAATGTGAAGAAGGACATGGCAACCATGAACGTTGGTTTAATCTTGATGAGAGGAGCTGCCAATGCCGTTAATAACAACGTGAAGACTATCGTTGATGGCATGATGGAGATTAAAGAGGAACTTAACACCAACAGGAGAAACATTTCTGAATTGACGGGAACCGTAGCCAGTCTACGTGAGACAGTTGATGTTCATCATGAGGAACACAAAATTGACCTCATGTTATTGAGAGGTGACCTCAACGAACACGAAGCTACAGTCGAGGCTAAGGTAGCCGAGGTAAGAGACGATGTGGGTAAAATCCAAGAAAATATGTCCAGAGTTGAAGGAGATATCGATTCCTTACAAAAGAGATTTGAGGAAGTCGCGGTGACCGAGAGGTTAGACCTCAGTTATAACCTTAGGACGGCCATACGCGAGGTAGACACAAACCTCAAGGGAAAGGTTGACAGGATCGAGCTGCAATTGAACGACTTAGGCAACAAAGTCGCAGCCAGAACCATCCCAGGTCTTGAAGTAATAGAAAGACGCCTGGACAGACTCGAGACGACTCCAAGAGAGAGACACGTACACCCACAGATGGGAGAATCTCAGGAAACGCCTATGTCTCAATCAGGAGGAATGATGCCTACCCATTTCCAACCCAGCGCGCCTATGGAATCGCAACCGTCACAATTCACTAATTTAGCGCAAGGTCAGACCTTGAACTTTAACGCTCACCCGTTTCAACCAGCATCTAATCGAATTAGTCATGAGACTAACACTCCTACGCAGAGTTACATGCAAAATACTTTCAGACCCGCGAATACGCAGGGAAATGTCACTATAATTCGTTCAAGAGAGGAGCAACCAGCTCGCTTCTCGGGAACTGGGAGCGGTGTTACTCCAGTGGAATTCCTAGCAAATGACGAAAGCTACTTACGTGATACTATGGTAACTCCAGAGAGGGAACTAAGAGTTATAGAGCGACTGCTTGAGGGACAAGCCGGTACCTGGTTCAGAGCATTCCGATACTCATTCACAGGCTACCAAGACTTTAAGGAAGCGTTATTAAGAACATATTGGTCGAGCGACATCCAGCAGAGCATCCGAGCTGAGATGTACACTCGAAGGTACAGTTCCAATACACCTACTCGTTATGCGAATTACTTCGCAATACAGCTCGCGAAGCTCCGTTGTCTTCAGCCTCCATTGTCCGAGCAAGATTTGGTGAACACAATTGTTTGGCAGTACCCTGCGGATGTACAACGTGTGTTAATCGCTGCAGGGGCATCCACTTTCCAGCAGTGTGACCAGATACTGCGAAGGTTGGACGCTAACACAGAACAGTTTCCTACACACCGTCAGCAGAAGGCTGATAGACGCGAGGATAGACATATGAATCTGACGACTGTTGATAAAGTGAGCCAGACGCCACAACAAACACAAACCACAGAGGATTCTGGGCGACGTGATAACAATTACAGTTATAACAGGAGAGAATGGAACAACACTCCGTATACTCGAAATCAACATGATGACCGGCGAAGTCATTGGGACCGGCGATTCGACCGAAGGACGGACGACAACCGACGTCATGAAAACAACCGCCGAGGGAATGAAGGAAGAAATCAGCAACACGGACGTATCCGTAGAGACTATCGATATAGTGGGGGTTACGACAGAAATCGAGACCCTAGATACCAGCCAGACAGGGATTGGAAAGGAAGAGCGCGGGAGAGCCGTGAGTACCTCCAACAATTGAGAGAATTGCAGATCCAAGAAGAGGGAGAACGGAACCCTACTTCGAGGGAAAATAGACATTCGGCGCAGGAGACGGAGCAGAACCAGCCCAGTACTTCTCGTCATGACAGAAAAAAAAACTCCGAAAAATCAATAGATTCTTGTTTGGTTGAGCACCGAGTAACTGCCTCTATATTACTCTGGGAGCCAATCCAAGAAGACTTGTTGGACGAACGACGAACGACGAACCACAATTATGAATTAACACGTCTACCCAAGATTGTAGCCACCTTGAATGAAGTCAGTGTAGTCATACTCGTCGATACTGGAGCGATGATTAGTGTAATTTCCGCCGATTGCCATGCCAGACTTAGAGCAAACTCTGAGGTGACGGAGTTGCCCATTTCAGCTATAAGAGTCAGAGGTGTCATACCTGACCGCGTTGTAACGTGCAAAATCCAGATTTTGTGTACTGTGAAGATTTCGAGCCACGTGTACTTGCACGAATTTCTCGTAATGAAGGGCCTGCATCATGATGCCATTTTAGGCGCAGACTTAATTAGAAAATATGATGGAATCATTGACACGGGACGGAATACGGTAGAGTTCAAGCCGAACGAACCCATTCAGATGAGCCTAATTGAAGAAGAACCGGAATTCCTATCCGAAGTAGACGTAGTCGAAGCATTAAAGGGCAAGGAAATTGAGGCGACACTAGATGCCGACGAAGAGGCAGAATCGTTATCAGCACCCACACATGAGGATCTTGAGACAATACTGAACGAATACCGAGATATATTCGACACCACACCTGGTGAGATATTAGACTACGAGTATGATCTTGTATTACTGGACGAATCCCCATTCCAGAAAAGGATCTATCCGATTGCCGAGAAACATCTCGAAGAAGCTGCTAAGAAGATCCATGAGATGGAAGCAGCAGGTACAATCAAGAAATCACCGACTCCTTTCTTGAATCCCATAATACCTGTAGTTAAGGTAGATGGAAGCTTGAGACTTTGTCTTGATGCCAGAGCCTTGAATGAACGCCTAGCTCCTGAGCACGACAGACCGCCCAAGATTAGGGACATTCTCAGGAAGTTCAAAGGAAAAAGGATATTTTCATCATTAGACTTGGTTCAGTCTTATTACCATATCAGATTATCTGAGCATACTCAGAAATATACTGGATTCTTGTTTGATCAGACTACTTATGTATTCCAAAAACTACCATTTGGATTGAAAAATGCCGGAGCCGCATTAATCAGAGCACTTGATGCCAAGCTGACTCATGAAGTGAAGCAGAAAGTAATATGTTATGTGGATGACATAATCATAGCTTCGGGAACAGAAGAAGAGCATTTAAAGACATTGTGCCTTGTTTTTGAGAATCTCCGACAGGCAAATTTTAAGGTCAAGTTTGACAAGTGTCGATTTTTTCAGGAAGAAGTGAAATTCGTAGGACACATAATCAATGGAGAAGGATATAGACCGAATCCGGCAAAGATTAGAACTGTTGCTGCATTTCCAACACCAACCCGTGTGAAACACGTGAGACAATTCTTAGGAATTCTCCAATTCTTTGCTGCTCATTGTGAGAAGTATTCCGAAACTGTTGCACCACTGCAAGGATTATTGAAAAAGAACTGCAGGTGGAACTGGAATGATGAATGCGAGATAGCTTTCAGGAGAGCTAAACAGATGCTTGTGGACTCAATTCAGTTAGAATATCCAGATTACTCTCGGAACTTTATTCTAGAAACTGATGCATCTGCCATTGGTATAGGAGCCATTTTACTGCAGGAAGATGATGAGAAGAAACGTCATTACATCGCTTTCTTAAGCCGACGTTTAAGAGCACATGAATCTCACTACTTCACGACCGAGATAGAAGCACTTGCAATTGTTTACGCACTTGAATACTGGCAGAAACTTCTGTTAGGTCAGAGGATTATTGTGAGAACCGATCATCATGCGTTGACCTTCATCTTGAGAACAAGACTGGCAAGCGACAGGATCACACGTTGGACGCTGTTTCTCCAACAGTTCGATTTGGAAATAGTTTATCGACCAGGCAGAGAGAATGTGTTGGCCGACATCCTCAGCCGGAATCCTGAAGCTACTGTTAATGCCATAGACATCGAGGGAGAATGCGAGGAACACCTTCGCCGATTTCGTCATTTACCTGAAGGACAGCGACGTGAGGAGGAACTCAGACATATTATCCGTTTCCTAGAACGAAGAATGGATCCACAGGATGATCATTATGCAAGCATTGCTGCTGTTGCAGATGATTATTTGATTTATCATCGTGTCTTATACAAGTTTGTAGACGAGGACCACACTCAACTGCGTGCAGTTATTCCTAGGAGATACCAAGAATCGGTTATTCTTATGGTACATTTATCCATTGGACATGGTGGAACAGACAAAACCATTGCAACTATCAAGGAGTCTTTCACATGGAAAGGGTTAGGAGCCACCGTTAGACAGTGTTTACGTGCTTGCGACGCATGCCAGCGGAACAAATACACGTCACACTTGCTGAAGGAACAACCTAGACCAATACTACCAACTCAACCTAGAGAGTTGTATGCAAAGGACCTGTATGGCCCAATACCTAAGGCTCGTCGTGGGAATCGATACATCGTTGTAACGGTGGATGTGTTCACGAAATATACGATGCTTCATCCGATTCAAAAAGCTACTGCACATCAGATTATTCAGAGGATTAGACGTCAAGTGATACCGGAGGCAGGACAGCCACAATTCTTGTTGACTGATCACGGATCACAGTACACCTCAGCAGAATTTGCCAATGCCATGAATGAGCTTGAAATAGGTCATGTTTTATCATCTATTCGACATCCAGAGAGCAACCCAGCAGAATGCGTGATGTCTATTATCGCAAAATTCTGTCGATTATATTGTCAAGAAGAACACTGGCGATGGACTGAAGTCCTTGTTATTATGGCAAAATGTATTAATTCAACAGTACATGAGAGCACTGGTCAAATACCTATGGTCTTGCATTTGAACCAGATGCCGCTGAGAATATGGGATCGTGTGATTGTAAATCCACCTTGTTTACAACCATCACATGCCAGCAGACTTTTAGCTGCAAGAGAGACTATGGACAGACAAGCTGCCAAGCGCTTGAGAAGAACTAGACGCCAGAGGTTTAGAGAACCACTAGTAGAAGGAGACCTTATCCTTATAAGGAGACCCGGAATTTCTAGTCCTATAGACCGCATATATGGGAAATTTCTATCCTTGTATTATGGCCCTAGTCGTATCCGACAGCCTTTAAACAATGGAAGTTATGTGATAGAAGACATTAGGACAGGAGAACGCATTGGAACCTTTAATGCAGCCAATCTAAAAAAATATCACTCTTGAATGAATTTCAAAGCAAATAAAAATGTTATCCCAACATTTTATTTGAAACGACAGAGAGGCAGATGAACCCGCTGAGCTATGGTTCATGTGATATTTTTTTATGACAGAGCATTTATGAGGGGATGTTGTACTTTTGAACACACCCAGGAAGCCACGTGAAGCTGAGAGATCACGCGATACTTTGAAGTAGCGGTGAATCGCACTTTTGACTTTGGTGTAAACTGCTAATTATTATCTGAGGTCTTATTAATTATTTTTATCTTTCCTACGAGACTCAGAATATTCCATTTCGTCATGCTGCATTATTAAAACATTTTGGAGAATGTTTATTTTTACTTTAGGTAAGGTAATACCCTTGCAGATACGCAAAAAGGAACGTAAGTAGTCGCTCAACGTTTTCGTTTTGACGACCTACTTTCTAGAGACACCCAATACCGGAGCACTGCGTCTTGAGAATCCGCCTTGGGTAGGCGTGGAATTACATTTGTCCTACGAGACGTAGAAGAATATCCGCTGTTTAGCGTTAAAAGTGATTATAAGGTGCCATCGAGCAAGCAAATACTAATATTCACTGTCGATGAAGTCCAGTGAATTAAATAAGAAGCTTGGGAAATAATTATTGGCAAGTATAGTGTATTTCACAACATTGCTGTGACATCACATATTACCCACGCGTATGTGGAGGGCAGATGCCTAGTGGAAATATACAGGTAATAGTGTTACAATTATCCTGAATAAGTGTGATTATAATAGTATGAGATATTTAAATTGCCAAAGTGGAAATTTCATCTTTGAAACGTCGTATAATTCACGGATGCTGCGTGATACAAAAGTAGCGTCACTAGCACGTGCAGCATTATAAAATAGTATTAGCTCACATGCTAATCCACATCTGCAAGATTAAGGCTGTGTCGTATTTTATAATTGGAGCCTATAATAGTCACGACGGACATTATAATTTTGGAAGTGAGAGGATGAATAATCACGCAACTTATTTCGCTACCCACGTGATTGGACTTTTATTCACCATGGTTGAAGCAGTCACCATGGGCTAATACCATCCCAGTATGGGGGGGTGACGTTTCTACAGGAACCCGCATGATGGTGGAACTTCCAGAACGATGAACGAGAGGGAAGGAGCCAAAATGCCATTTCCAGGCATATCCACGAAGATGTCGACAGGGACAAATCGAACCCTGGTCTTTGGGGGAGTCCAGATGGGAATCCTGATGAGGAGGATACCGATCCAGAGAGCCAGAGAGGTTTATGTACAACCCTTGTTGTGGAATAGAGAGCTGAGTGAGAGCTCCTCCATTTCGTGAGTTTTTGTCACACCCCTTCTTTGTTCTAGTTTCTGGTGGTATAGTAGTTTTAATGTAGTTTGTGAATCAACCACACTCAGTGTCAGCCATTTTTTTAGGTAGGGATGTAACTAGATTAGTTAGATGTCATTTATTTCAGTTTAGAGTGAGACACCCTTGGGGTCAGACATTTTGGTCAGCCCTGGTGCAGCTTGGTGAACGTCGTGGAACGTCAATGCCTACCTTTTTGCTGAACCTGATCGTAGTCATTTTGAGGCTATTTTGTTCAACCCTACTTGGGGTAATTTTCAAGTCTTTGCTGACTGTAGTTATGGCAATCAGATGCCTTGGTTATTAATTGACTGCATTCTTCGCAGCCATCCTTTGTTACACCCCTGACTGTCGTTAGAACGGTCGTATCATTTAGGTAGTCGACAGTAACTACCAGTTTGTAAATGCATTATATTTCATTTTGAATAAGCTCAGAAGCTATTCTTGGTCATGTTTGAACCTAACAACTAGAAGGAATGTTTCGTTGCCTAGCATCGAACGCGGTTCCCAACGTATCATTAAGCAGATCTAGTGTGTGAATCTGTGCCACATTTATCATATTTTTCTTGTGTCGTGTGAGACACGCTTTTTTTTTTATTTGATGTTCTAGCAACTACTGAGTTGCATTTTTAAAGCAAAGAGCTTCAGTTATTGTAAGTTTACTTTCATTTAGACGTCTTTGGTAGAAAGACGGAAGTGTATTACTATACTCAGATTTATAGCGTGCATTTGATACACGGACTCTGTAGAGATCCGTAACATATGGTAAAGTTTTTTATGAACCGGCCAAGTGCAGGTTTTGTATTGATTAAATTCGCCGGCCTTGAATAAACTGGTTATGTAACCCAGTGACCTAGAGCACGCCTGCTTCATTGTGAGACAAAACTACTATAGACGAGGACAGAGTACAATTTGTATTCGCTTTTCCTTTCATTGCTACTTTGCTTATGGAAATCAGTTTCCACTCTTGTATTTGATCACTTGTTTTATGGATCGGTTTTTGTTAGTTTAACGCTCTGTTGCGTGTATTGTCGTATGACAGGTACAGTTATGTAAGGTTTTCTATAGGATGGTGAAGTCTACCCTGTTATACCAGGATGTTATTGTATGCTTTGTCCGGGGATGATCCCGTTGACCAGATGTTACTGGAAGGTAACTGTTGTACAGGCCTATCCCAGAGTTATTGAACGCGAGCTTAGCGCCGCTGGTAACCCGTGTTATTGTGTGTCCGAGTTGTTATACTCGTTGATTATATTCCGACTGTTGAGTCGAGGCTTTTTGGTGGAGAATGATCTCAGTTGGAGACACTCCGTGCCCAGGCTATTGTCAATGTTATTCGCCATAAACCTACGATAAACCTATAAACCTACATTCTAATAATAAAATGCATAATTGTTGTAAAACAAGCCTAACTAACGATTCTTTCTATCTAACTTTGTTCTTTGCATTCTGGAACTGTTGACATAGCCGTGCAGTTGAAGATAATTTCCTTGTGAGGAAATGACTAGGACAGTTGACATTTTTGTAGCGACCTGAAGCATGTGCGAACCTAGAGTTCGTAGCTTGTGGAGCTCAGGCCATGCGATGTCAGACGTGGTCTCAACTGCGCATTCGTCACCGTAACTATACACATTAGATGACTATGGTTTACAAAGAGTAAACCAAGGTGTAGGCAGGAATTTTTAATAAAACTACTGTGTCTATTTCGTTATTAATTTATGATGTCAAGTGTATTAAACCCTACATGTTACTTTATTGTGTGCTGTTAGCACGTAGTTATTAAGCATAATTAAATTGTTTGTTTTTCATGGCTGTACACTTAGCTTTTGGATGTAATTGTTTTCTTTTACGGACGTCATCGCCGTAAATTTTGTTAATTGATAGGACTTAGCTAGTTGAAATAATGTTAAATTTAAATGTCGAAATGGTACCATCCTAACCTAGATTTGTTTTGCTACCCTGTTAAATGTAAATTCAGATATTAGCTTGATCTTGTAACTTGAACTAGGGACTTGCGTCGTACCATATTCCTAGCGTTGCTGTTGTTGCTTTATCATTGTGAGTTAGATCTTTCGCGAGGGTTTTCAGTAACTTCTCAGGTAGGGGACCTGTTCTTTATCTTAGTTTATTTATTAATTTGCGGACTAGCCGATTATAACCCTCCGAACTAGGCTAGGGGCTTGTGAATTTTAATAAATTTTCACGGTGTTTTACGTGAGTCTGGATGTTTATTTTCTCAGTCTAGTTTTAAGGTGAACCTTTCCTTAGGCGGTCTATGACCATCGTCACCATGTACCACGATCCCTGTGGACTACGGACTCTCGTGCCGCTTTAGCCTTTTTGGAAGGTCACCTGATCCTCACGGTACTTTTTATTCGATTTATGTGTCGTTAGTTGAGTCATCGTGGTTGTGGACATCAACTAAACGGTCACAGTATCGTCTTCTAGGCATAACATACAAGACCACAAACCGTGAAAAATTCAAATCAGAGGCCAAATAAGCACGCACTTAGGCGCAAATTGGCCTACGTAGCCTACATTTTGGTGATTCGTATGGGTCTTTGGTTCTTTTGGCTCTATTCCCTTTTTTATGAGATCTGCAACAACTATACTTCAATTTCCAAGCAAGTAATAACTAAATTTAATTTATATTGGACATTTCATTACAATAAACAAATTATGAATTTGCACAACAAGAGCAACATTAGCATAGTATAGGCCTATACCTAATTATTTCCTGTTCATGAACTCAATGCTTCAATTTTGTCCATATCAAAGATAACGTTTCATGATTTACACACACTCAGCATTTTACTTCACCACATGTTCTCTTATAGCCTATGCATTCATCTGGTCATCCTGGGGTCAATGATCTTAGGCAACATGACTTACTCGTAGCAGAATTTCAGTTGCATAAGCATTTTGTATTTCCAGAACTTTTCGTCTCTCATTATTGTTTCTATGTGAATGTCCTTAGGCGTCCATACTTCAAAATAACATATATCCCGCTGTGTTATTTCCAACTGGCCCTGAATCTGGAAATAAATATCATGCGAGTGTTTGAGAATTATCATTATGTTCTCTTCTAAACGGAACTGTTCTTGACATTCTCTAGGCTTTCTCTTTCGCTTACTTTCTGCCAAACAAAATCCCTTCAGCTTTTTGCAGGCTTCCAATATGGTCATATTCTGTGCAGAATAAGCGTCATCTCTTATTAATCCGTCTTGCGAGGCACCTAAGAACCCATAAATTTTATGTACGAAAAGACCACATTTAACTATTATAAATGGTTCGATCGTAGAAGATTTAACACTACAGGTTAAGAATCTACAACAATGGTAGATTGCTGTTGAATTGTAGCAATAATTGCTCTGTTATCAAGAAATGAGTCACCGTACTATTGCACACATTAAGAATAAAAAATATACGGCATTCGCAGCACAAAGAACGATCCCGGTAAGGCAAAATGGCGCAAAATTTGACGAGAGTATAACATACTGTAGTCAGGCCCATATTTAGGGCTCCTAACATCCCTGGGAAAAATATAAAAAAAACATTCTTTGCAACCCCCAAATTAAAATAATTATGTAGATTTATTAACGTTTCCTTAACATATGGGACTGTTTCTCCCCGAGTGTGTATGTAACTATGAGTGGCATATACTAGCCTATATATACGCGTTTACTAAAATTACAAATAAAAGAAAAACTTAATACAAATAATTTACATTAAATGTTAACAAATATCCTACACAACCAACGGCAAAAACGCCATTTTTTTGAGCAACAAGGGGCTAAACAAGATTAGGATTTCTTCATTTGTCTAGTTTCACGTTCAAGTCAGATTCAAAAGTAAGGGCACCAAGATGACTAAGATCTTTTTTTTTTTCTCCTTAAATAATCAACATTGCAAATGTGCGACAATAAATATTCACTTGTGGGGGATATTAAACTTGAATAACTTGACATTTAATGCCCAAGTGGCGTTCTACAGTTTTCCATAAATTGCTATGCCCTTAAAACCTCTCGCCCCGGACAGTTGTCCTGTTTGCCCCCCGTAATTACGGTCCTGAATACAGAAATGACCCAATATTGTAAGCACGACCTTAAGGGATCAGTGTTTCACTAGTCAGCAAAGAAAACCTCGTTTTAGGGGTTGAAATCCACTATTGGTGTTGCAATGTGTAAAAATATCTCCAGAACGTGCTTCTATATGGTTACAGCCGAAGTGAGGTGGCAAAAGTAGCAGCCATTCTTGATAGTGTTGGGGAAACATACAGTATTTAACACTAGGCATAACCATACTAAAAATTGGAGCTATGTTTCCATTGATGCTCTTAGTAGTCTAGTGCATGACATCATTAGAACCATTTATTTTTGAATGTAAATTCCAGAGGGAGGGGGGGGGGGGGAGGCGGCTAAGTGGTGTCAGAATTACAAACTAAAAATCGGGGCATTTAGCCTTAAGTCATTGCTACTGCAGCATGCATCCCTCCACTGCGTGCGCCCGCGGTTTGCAGTCTTTATGAGTCCCAAACACGTGAAATGGTCCATTTATCAAATCAAATGTCAAGGCGTCAACCTTATTGATAATTGTAGCCTATATGTGCCTATTCTTCTATACAGTACATATCCTCTGAATCTAAATTAAGCCTAATTAAGCAAGATCGGATGAAGGTCGCTTGACAATTCAATTTAGCCCCCCCATTTATGTGAGAAGTGCTTTAATAAGTGCATGAATAAATCGTGTAATTTATTTTAGGCACTAGGAAATTCATTTAAACTCCCCACTTGATCTATTGGGCACACTACTGTTCACCGACTGAAAAGCATCCAAAAATACATTATTTAGACATCACTGAAAAATGGTTTCTGATATTTCAAAATAGGGTTGCTTTCACAATAATACAGACACAACCTAACAATTTAGCATCACACAAAGTTAGTCTGTGGATGGATCTTTTACATGCCATAAACCTATGACATGGGACCGCCGGCTTTATTTCCCCTCTGAAAGAAGGCATACTGAAGGATTTTTAACACTCTTAAAAAATCCGACGACTTCGGCCGGGGTTGAACCCGCTATCTTGGGCACAGCAGTTCAGCATGCTACCAACTACGCCACCGAAGCCGGACCAATATACTAGGTACAGAAACGAATCAGCAGTTTCCTCTGCAGGTAGAATTAATTTCAAAACTTTTGAAGCCTGTAAAGCAAATAAGGTACTGGAATTTTAAACGGACATTGTGGAGATTTATTGCCCAGTTGCGCTCAATTCCAGGCTGTACATCAATAGCTGACCAGTAAATGCGAGGCGCAACACATATATAAATTTTCTACTGCAGTGTGAAAAGCACCTGTGCCACCTGTAAATTGAACACCAGGCCCAATCCTGTGACTCACCATTTATTCAAATGACAATGTGTTGTACATAATGCATGTTCAGCAGAACACAACCATTTACCAGCCCACACGGGTGATCAACGTTTCAATGTGAACACCAGTGATGCCAACATACAACGCGAGGGGACTCGGGCATGTGACGCAGGTAGGCCTACATACAGTACAGTGCCCTTCAAAAAGGTTGCAGCAATTTCACAAAATTATATCTCCCGTTGTAAGTGAGATAAATTAATAATTCCACCCGAAAACTAATCAGGAACTCATCGGGTTTTAGTTTTAGATGTGACTGTACTGCTCCCGTGACCTTCAGCCGATGCGCAGTTTGAGTGCGCGGCAGGAAGCTGCCATGCCGGTCCTAAACAATGGCCTCCTAGAAGCCCCAACTTGACACCCCTAGACTTTTTTTTATTGGGATAGTCTACGTATTAAAAAAAGTATTCAGTGAACCGGTCAGAGATTTGCAACATTTAAGACAACGCATCACAGCTGCTGTTGCTACAATCACGCCGGAGATGATCCAGCGCACTTGGGCCAAAATCGACTATCGACTGGATGTTTTCAGAGCAACCAAGGAAGCGCACATATAAACATTATCAGGTATGGTAAAAAAAACAACATTTAGAGTTGGTGAATTTAACAAAAACAATACTCGTTTTAATATCTCAGGTAGTTCCTGGGCTATTTCGATGACCCTGTACTGTAGGCCTATGTAGCCAAGTTGACTGTGAAGGGAGGGAGTCAAAACCTTGGCCGCGAGGGCAGCTGCAGCAAATCCGGAGGTAGGAGGTTCGCATCCCGGCGCTGAGAGCGGCTATGCTGAGTGTGATGTTGCTCAGGTATTTCCACACTCCCTTCAGGAAAATGGCGGGATAGTACCTTACCTTAAGTCCTGGGACACCTACCTTATCCCTGTCCCTAATACAGTAACTACTGAACCCTTATGATATCATCTGATACAATAATGATTCATATTTTTTATTTATTATATTTGAAAGAGGGTATTCATACAAGCAGCAGTGGATTTGAATTGAGGAAATATGTAGCAACTATTGTGAGTTGGACGACAAGGCAAGTATATTTAAACCAAGCTGTTGAGACAAGGAAGAGTGTGCCATAATTCCGGGAACTGAAGAGGTCAACGTCCAATATGCGTGGCTTCAGTTAGCAGGTCATGAGACGGTTGCTACCGATTTACGCAAGCAGGAGTAGGGGAACCAGCATCTGACAGGAAGAAGATGATTATACGTCATAAATTGGGGAGGAGTCTCTTGGTCAAACTCTCCGAGATGAATTTGAATCAACGAATGAAGCAAGGCACGCTTCAGGCCCGCAAAAAACTAGCGTACCTTTGATTTGGCGCAAAAATGAATATTAATAAAACCCATGTTCATTTATATCTCCGCCGATCAGATTCTTAACCTGTGCAATGAGAGAAGCTCAATGAAATTAGTCGCAAGTCCGTAACTTAAAAACTCCGAATTATTTTTAAAATTCGTCCCCACCACTGTCAATTTGCTGTGTTCTGTATAAATGTAGCCAAGCTGGTGGTTGAACTGACTTTATTTTGAGGTGTCGTGAGGGACACTTGACTTTATTTTGAGGTGTCGTGAGGGACACTTGACTTTATTCTGAGGTGTCGCGAGTGACACTAGACTTTATTTTGATGTGTCCGAGGTGACACTTGTGTAGACGAAATATTAACTTCTAAACTCTGACGAGTTCTTCAAGTATTTAAATGTGTATAATTTGCGTGTGAATGGTAGAAGCTTCAGGCTTATAAATATTTAGGGAAAGTTTTTCTTCGAATAAATTGCTCAGGACTTTGAGTGGATATTATCAGCTCATTTAGCAATTTTAGTAGTAATTGTAGTACTGTGAAATAACTGAACATTTTCTATCCTAAGAAAACCAAGATGTCTGGATCGAGGCCAACAGTTGGAAGGATGACCATGGACACACCAGCGACTATGTCCAAGTCCGGCTAAATAACTGCTGGGTTATGTGTGGCGACGTGAGCTGAGGTGTTTTGGCGAAGGAATAAGTACAACATATTGATTATTCAATTTTAGTCGTAGTTAGAAAAGCTGGGGAAATGTAAATAATTTTCTTGTATATTTTTTTATTCTAGTTTGATTTTTATTCTGTGTACTGACACTCGATTGTAATGTCGTGCGTGACTATTTTATTGTTCTGATTTAATTGATTGTAATGTAACTTGTAAATGTACAATGCGTGTACAGTGTATTGTTCATATCGCTTGAGCGGAATTTATGGTTTGAGCGATAAATGGCGCTGTTGTTGTTTTAACATTAACGATAAACTTAGAATTTGGGGGGTAACATTTAACCTTATGTTTGATAAACAGGCGTTTTTATTGTGACTTGCCTAGAGAAATTTTATTTGCAGGGAACCATAGTTCTCTTTGTAATCTGTAAAACTAAGGAAGTATGATTTTATTTGATCTTTGGGAAAGCAATTTAAGTCTTTCCGTAGAATCCTAAATCTGGACGTATTTCAGGTGGAGAGATGTGAGGTGAAGTCATTACCCAGGTGTGCGTTATTTGGTTATATGTGTTGATGTGTGTCTACATGCGCGGGGAACATCGTGGTAATCAGCCTACGATTCCTGTCTGCAGCAAAATATAATTAACGGCGGTATGAACTCTAAGGAGGCTACCGGCAGAGTCGTCGTGTCTTATAATTCCTGAGAGAATTATTGGGAAAATATAGGTATTTTATCCACGCATGTTTTCAGGAAATACAAGGTACTTCTAGGTTCGAGAGCTGCTGTGAGCAAGCTTCCGATATTATTATGCGACGCACTGGGTGAATGACATAATGGCTTCATAAGCGACGGACAGATTTAAGATAACACTAATTAGGTTTGAGGCTGGGGTACCGTGTCCTGTTCTCTTAAAGTGAGATGAGCCTGTATTCTATATCTGGATTTAAAGGGGGGATTGCCATATTCAGACCATTATTTTCATGCATTAAGTTGAATTGATATTTATTTGTGTGTTATAATTAAATGCCACTGGACATAGTGTTGTTCTTGTTATTTTGTTATAATCCATTTTGGATTGTGGTGGTTATTGTAAATAGTAGAATGACATTCGGTCATGTCCTCGTGTATTTGTTGTAGTCACGTACGCTTGTGTTGATTTTATCAAGACCCGTTTGGGCAATTAGACGTGTTTTGGCACGTTGTCAAGATCTCGTTCGGAGATCTATTTTGTATTATATAAGGGTAGCGGGTGTCGGATATTCTTAAGTGCCTTGTTGTGTGTTCCCTAAGCTAATCTAATTTACGCAGAATTACGGATTCGTTGCTTGACGGGAAACCAGATGGTAACGGATCACGTAACCGTACTTATTTCCTTCATATAGTCAAAACATCGTCACGCGTGCACAAGTATAGATTTGAAGTAAACGTAGTATTTCAAACGTCTTTTCATTAATAATCTCTGCTGAGATATTTATTTTAAATGGTAAACTGTGGATATTTGACTGCTACTTGATTGATGCAGACACAACTTAGGATTTGCAGTTGTGATCTATTTAGAAGTGTGGGAGTAAATTCGAGATGGTTTTTTTTATTGTTGTTATTTTTGGTTATTAAACTTGTTATTTAGTATACTGGTTTACCTCCTTTCTTTAATTATTGCATTTGCCCTATGTATCCTTGTAATCTATGAGAAGCAAAATTTCACTGCACGGCTCTCATGGACCGAAACATTACCCGAAATTGAGTCTCGATACGCTTCTTTTACAAGGGTTCACTACATACAGTACAGTCATCACATAATTACAGGTTATCAGACAAGTTAAACAACTCCGCCATAGCCGGTCCCAAGGCTGGTTGAGAAAGGAGGAGGGAGTCTGGTTACACCCTGTAGAGATCTAAATTGACTACAGAAGCACAGGGAGTAGCGACGAACATCAAATCGTGAAGTAACCAGAAGGTGGGCACAGACGCTAAGGGGGGCAGCCCCCACCACCGTGCTTTGGAGACTGTAGGTCAATAACCCGCTTCTCCGAGATAACATTAGCCTATTACTGAAACTGCAACTTAGTAAAACCGGACGGATAAAAAAGACGACGGTGTTTAGCATGAAACAGGTTACGAAAATTGAATGTTGGAACATACGAGCACTGCGGCAAACAGGAATATTCCACCCCCTGTTTGACAAAGTGTGGAAACAAGAAAAAGGGGAAGACCTAAGGTGACCTGGAAAAGAAGCTCGGAGGAAGAGATGAGGGAAGAAGGCAAATCCTGGGCAGATGTACAAGAGATTGCCAGGAGAAGAGACCAATGGAGGATCTTTGTTGCAGCCCTTTGCTCCGAAAGGGAACATAGGACATACGGTGTCAAATAAGCCAAGACAAGTTAACCACACACTCAACTACTCGGGGCCGATGACCAAGGCGACCCAACCCCCTAAACTGAATTTACAACAACAACAACAACAAAGCCTGTATTTCTAGTTCTGTTTGCGAACACATAACAGTGTGATTATAGAGTGCAATGTGAAAAATTAGATACGAAGTTAATCGCTATCATACGCAGTATTACTTACGCAAGTCGGCCCCATTCCTCCACCGCATCTGGTAAATGTTTGCCTCCTCTTCAAGAACTTAGTCAACCACTATATCAGCGGCTTATATCTCAGAGACTAGCCAGTGTTACTGTTAGTAGGCTTATGATTGACCTCTTAGAACAATTTGGAATTTATGCCTGCTCCTCAATGTTTACTCACCTAGAACTGCCCATGCCAGAGACGGCTCTTAATTTTACGATGTTTGAAAACAAGCAAATCCAACATGGCGGCGACGCGAAATTTAAATATTCAAATGGACGTTTCTCGTCATTTCACCATCCAAGCGCAGTGAAACTTGGTACGGTATATGCTTATATAAATTTTAATCCACTGGCATTAATTCACTTAAATTATTTCATAACCACAAGATGGCGGCTAAGCGAAATTTTAAAATCTCGTTTTTATTTCTTGTCCTAATCATGCGATTGAAGTTTGAATAAAACATCTACACAATAATCTTCATATAGTAGTACATAACTCTGAGACCTATAGTATATATGAAAATCCAACATGGTGACCATCCAAAATATTTAAACGGTTCTCAATATCTACGAATCTATTACACCAATCAAAAATGAAAATTTGTATGTTGATAGAGGCAACTAATATAAGTAGGATATATGAAAGTAGGCTTTTTAGTTCTTCACGTTCTTGTTCAGTGTTACCTTAGTAATCGAACAATAATGTTTTTCAGTCGGTCGAGGTGATTGTACACAAATGTACTGGGTGTTTTCCTAATCCTAAAAGATATTTACATACGATTAATAAATACACATGGATGACCAGTTTCGATCGTCAAGTGATCATCATCTTCGTTATGTTTTCCATTTTATTGTCATTTTCGCTATCACCCAGTTCATTAGGGGCCGATAACCTAGATGTTAGGCCCTTAAAACAACAATATATCATCATCATCATCATCATCATCATCACAGAGTAGATATATTATGTACCGATCCAGCAGAGGAGTCTAGGACAGGCTTCGTCGAAGGCTCACTCACAGCCCTTCACTGTGCTAGCCAGAGCCAGTAGCTTCAGGACTTACGCGGAACAACGAGCGATTTCGTACGTATAGCCTACAAGTGATCCGAATATGATGACTAGGGTTCGGAAGTTTAAGACCTAAAGAAGTACAAAATATGCAAGCAAATATGCCCTAAAAACTATAAAATACGACCTAAAAACTATGAAATATGAAATGAATTTTTGGGATATCACTAACATACAGTAAACCTCTTAAGTGCCAAAACGTGATCAGCGTAATTCACCAGACACATTTAATCATACAAACTGACAAGAGAGCTTCATTACATTAAAATTGTCAACATTCATTCAGTACCATATCCTTGAGATGCAGTTCTTGCTCGGTTTTCCTAAAAGACATAACATGGCATTTCCTTGTCTGTTAATTGCTTCTGAGCTAAACATATCTACTGGAGTGACATCCTATTGGAAGAGAGAAGCACACTATCGTCCTGTTCCGTGACCTCATACGTTCAGTGTCGCAATCTAACTTGTCCAGAAAGATGTGCTAAAAGACGTCCGTAGAGGGGTGCCATCTTGGAATCAGGTCTTCTAAACCTGCTATCTGCCTGTTCTGGGAAAAGAAAGAAAAATATACTGTATCTACTACACTATTCGGAAAACCCCTGTTTGAAACTCGACGCAGATAACACGTACCTTGATAACGACGCATAAATTTAAACAAAAATGCTGAAATTATAACCAAATATATCACTAAAATTTGACCAAATATGCCCAAAACAATTAAAATGGCCGAAATATGCATTTATAGGCAATATCAAATTTCTTTAAACGTGGTCAGGGACCCGTCATTCGACCTTATTTTTCATATTTCGGGTAAAATGAGCTCAGGAAAAATATGACTTTTCCTTAACATCCGAACCTTAATGATGACGTAATTGATAATTGCTATTGTCTCTCCTTGAAGGAGGTGTGGCAATATGGAGTGAAGGGGTGTGTTCTGTGAGGCTATATTCAGGACTTGCTCACCCTGCGTATATTGCAGGAGTGGCCCAAGTTGTAATCAATTGCACAGTTTCAGACAGTTAATTGCGGAAATTTTGGTTGCGTGTAAAATGAAAGGGTGTCGAGATGGCAGCATCTGTGCAGGAGAACTTCCACTAATGTGTGGCTTACTCTATGTGACATAAACCGCTTGGAGCCGTGAAGCCTCTAACGAGACATTTGTGACCAAGAAGTTTACATCCATAAGCTGCTCCAAATACTTGATTTCCTTTTGTGACATCCAATGTTTCGAATTTTGCTCGTTTAATCTTTGAATTCATTACATAGAAGGAAAAATACTGAAAATACTGACAAAAGGGAACTCAGATTGAAACGACTCGCAAAATGCAGAATGGAAATACTTACAAAAGGACATTTAGAAAGAAAATACTCACAAAAGGAAGAGATTGAAAAATACGCACAAAATGTAGTTTAGGTTCAAAATACTTACAAAGTGCAATTGAGATTGAAAATACGTACAAAATGCAATTGAGGCTAACTTAGGCTACAAAATGCAATTGAAATTGAAAATAGCCTACACAACGCAAGTTAGATTGAAAGAGGCCGGTTCAGACTCAAAATACTCAACAAATGCAATTGGAATTCAAAATACTTACCAAATGCAATTGAAATTGAAAAAGCTTACAAAATGTAGCTTATGGTAGATTCCAAATACTCACAACATTTGGAAGCGCGCGATTCAAAATACTGTACTGAAAAAATGCCATGTAGATTGAAAATACTTACAGAATGTGGTTGAGTTTCAAAATACTCATAAAATGTAACTTACTTTAGGGACACGGGGAGCCAATTCAGAAAAATAGGGCGGCAATCTTAAAGAGAAAAGGTACTATAATGAAAGGAAAAAGAAGGCTCAGAAGAATGAAGGATCAGGAAAGATTAGAGAAGGGTCAATGAAGGCGGGAAAGGAAGAGACTCCCTAGGCTTCGGATACCCTTATACCGTCGGGGTTGGATGAGAACAAGAGTTGACCAAGAGAGGTCGACAGGAAAGAAGACGGAGAGGAGCCCGGCATAAACAATGCCGGACTCAGGTGGTGTCCCGTTGTCGCCAACCCACGTCCCACTAGATATGAGCTCCTGGGGGGGGGGGGGTCTACTCTGTGAGCACTGTTGGGATACAAGCAAACGAGGGACTAACTCAGCTAGCAGTCTTGGCTGTCATCCCAGTGGTCCGGGTTTGATGTACGACTGTATCAAGAGCTTCAATTTTGGTTTGTGAGCTGGAGCGGACTGCACATAGGCCTAGCGTAGGGAGGCATAACTGAGAAGATGGGGCTTCATTCCCCCACCTCAGCCATCTTATCCGCAGTTTCCCCACTACTACTACTACCACTACTCAAGGCAAATGCTGGGACGATTCTTAATTTATGACCACGACCACCTTATTCCGAATCCTAGTCTTGAGCACAAAATCTCACACACTGCTTCAGACACCAGAGTGACACAGGCTATGAGACAAATCACACACACACACCCACGTGCACGGGGATTCATGCCCAAGATGTAGCAAGCCCTTAAATGAAACTGCAACCAAATAAATAACCCATCAGATGTAACTTTCATAACGCACTGGCTGTCACACCTTTCACTGAAAATGCATTATCCAACTGAATGTCAGATAATTACTGAAGTTCAAGGTAGGCTACTCTCCGAAACCTTTCAGGGATATATATATTTTTTAAATCGGCACCTGCCTTACACCTAAGGTGACCATGGAGGTCCAGGATTATACAACAAAAATATGAATTTCAGCGGCACATAACACTTGTGATCGAGAGTTAGAAACTCATAGGCTAACTAAAACTATAAACTATACCCTAATTAAATAATTGTGTTATACTTGGCAGACTGCGTCCCATTTAACTAACTCTAGCTTTTAGAGACACCGGGGTGCCACAAAATATGTCCTGAAAGGGATATTTAAGGTGCAAGAAATTTTACTGACATTTAATTAAGCACTCTCAAATGCTAACTGACTGCACTGCGATTCAATCCCACACCCTTGGGCACAGCAGGCGGGAATGTTACCGCTGCACTACCCGGCCAGTTACTGGGTTGCGGCAATGCCATGAGATCGAAAGTTTAGTTCCAGGCATTGATAACTAGGGCTAAATATCGGGAAAATATTTACTTTATATGTAGGCCTATTAAAAATACTTGAAATATGTGACAAAGAAGTTAAAATACTTAATTATAATTTAGTTTATTAATATGAATATAAACAGTATGCAGTACTCACGAATTCAATTTATTCTATGCCTCACTGACTGCTGAAGCATTACAATACACAACGAGATACATCTTCAGGTTGTCCATCACAAATGACCGACGATTATCGCGAAACACTTATTCTGAAGGCGCGAAACTGCGGCAATATGTTTCTTGCCCTTGAGGTGTTGTGTAACTTGAGATCGCTGTTCAGCCATGATTGCTTTCCCATATCGTTGGCAGAACAGAACGCCCCCATTAGAAGTGACATTATTTTTAAATTCTGCAACAGATGATAGCTTGTAGTTGTTTCTATTTTTGGCATCGTAGAACTGCCTTACACTTCACAGTGCCAGAAATGAACTGCATGTGAGTGACACTGGTTCCAGGTAGCTGGGGGAGGGGGAGGTCTAGCACGTGGTGCAATATGGCCATGGACAAGGAAATCTCCGGCTTCCACAGTGAGTGGCACGGGGCGACAAGCTTAGAATAACACAGTTGCAAGCTGGCAAACGCTCTGCCTCAAGATTAGATAGCTCACAGGTTCTTCCCCGTTGAAGTAACACAGAACAAAAATGCAATAAACTGAATTTAAAAATGTAAATATATGTATTTTTATGTGCTAATAATTAAAAGTAGGAATTTGTGTATTTATAGAAAAAAAATGCTTAAAATATCTGTTTATATAAAAAATATGTATTTACCTAAATATACGAGCCCTATTGATATCCATGCCATGTGCTCCTTCTCCTTGCAGCGTAGTGACTAGTCACAAAGCCCCCTGATGAATCAAAAACAACATCTCTAATTCTCTTAAAATGTCATAATGATATTTATAATGCTCAATGCCGCGAGCCTTCTACGCCAATTATGAGATGTAGCCTACAGAGCTGGTAGCGAAGACGTCATGTTATTAGTAGGCTACCTATTTTAGATTTTGCCAGCCCGTGGCAAAGCCGTACTCGTTAAATCATGCACCACGACCTCGCGGGCAACTGCAGCAAGTTCGGAAATCGTAGGTTGGAATCCCGGCGCTGACAGCGGCCATCCTGAGTGTGGCTTTTCCTTGGGCTTTTCCCATTTTCCCTCAAGGATAGTCTTTATTTCTAGTCCTGGTGCACCTACCCTATCCCTGTCCCAAACAGGCTAAAGCTACAAACGCTTCTAGAGTCAGCACATAAATACAGGTTATCAGACAAATTCAATCGGCCTAGGACACATTATTTTCTTCTCGCGCTGTGGCAGCCATGTGGGGCTGCTTCTAGGTCCTACGTGTAAATCCTACCGCATACCATTAGAGCCCATTCTAAAATTGGAATCAAATCCAGCAGGATATCTCCCAAGTCATTCCGCTATCGGAAAACGATTACGGAGCTGCAACTGCGGTGGAGCCCACCATGCAGCAAAACAAGTGACATTCCAGCCGCGCAATTGATGAGAGAGCCAGTCTCTAAACGACATCGTACAAAGACGACCGGACTACAGGCTACCTGTGCGTCCTTGTGTACACGCTCTAACAGATGATACAGAAGTGCCCTACAAACTGCCCAGTTGGTAACAGATATCGTGATTGAACTGTCACTGCTAAACTTTTGCTATTTTCTTGTTTGTCAGGCCTGGCCTGCCTATCCAAATTATGTCCAAAGTTTTGACTTTCATTATTCTCTGTATCAGAGATTGTGCCATTCAGATAAGGTCGCCATGGGATTATCTGTCGCAGATGACCTTACTGACTTCCTCATCCTCCGAACCCACACACTGAGAGGATCGGGTGCGTCCTCAGACTAGTTCTGGCACGAGACTGATAGCTCAGGGCGTATCAGGTAAGTGAGGGGAAAAAGTCATTGATGAGTCGGAGGAAACACACCCCTTAAAAACACAAAGCTAGATATGAATTGTCCAGATTTAGGTAAAACTCGTTAATAATTAATTTTAAAATCACAAACCCCTATCCTACATCGGAGGGATACAAATCTCGGCTAGTCTGCAAGTCTAAAAAGCAATGAAAATAAATAATAATTCCCCTAAACTGAATTTAATTAAACCCTCACGAAAGTCCTTCTTACACAAAAATCAATAAACAGCAAACAAGCCAAGAATGTGACACGAAATATGTTTCCTAAGCAAATACAAACGTAATTAAGAGTTAATTTTCAGCAAGTAACTGCTGTCTGTAAATCCCTAAAGACCATGTAGGAAGCGATTTCTAATGTTGTATTTGCCGGAGCAATGAGAAATAGGCAATCCAGCGGGGGCAATGGATATTCCAACAGGATCCTTTCCGGATTATCGGGTACAGTACAATACACACCAAATGTCACAATAATTCACCTGCAGGGAGAATCTCTGCCACATCCGTAGAAATAAAGGTTTTTCCAAAGAAAACGAAACGAAAATCTTTCTACAGAGAAACTAGCCACTGTCGTGGTGATAATCTATATTACTGTGATTCAATCACGGAGTCAGAGCTCACTCTTACTGAAATGGTGATACGTAGGTTACCTGTTCTGGTTCAGCTTCAACCTGTGAGATGTGGGTCACTTTTGTACAGATGTGCCGATATGTATGTAACCTGTGTTACTATGTTTCTAACAGTGAGACTTGGCTCACTCTTGTACAGATGTGACGATATGTATGTTACCTGTGTTACTAAGTTTCAAACAGTGAGACTTGGCTCACTCTTGTACAGATGTGACGATATGTATGTTACCTGTGTTACTAAGCTTCAAACAGTGAGACTTGGCTCACTTTTGCACAGATGTGACGAGATCTATGTTACCTGTGTTACTAAGCTTCAAACAGTGAGACTCTTGTACTAATGTGACGATACGTACGTATGTTACCTGCTTTACTAAGCTTTAAACAGTGAGACTTGGCTCACTTTTGTACAGTTGTGACGATATGTATGTTACCTGCGTTACTAAGCTTCAAACAGTGAGACTCTCGTACTAATATGACGATACGTACGTTTGTTACCTGTGTTACTAAGCTTCAAACAGTGAGACTCTTGTACTAATGTGACGATACGTACGTATGTTACCCGCGTTACTAAGCTTCAAACAGTGAGACTTGGCTCACTTTTGCACAGATGTGACGATATGTATGTATCCTGCGTTACTAAGCTTCAAACAGTGAGACTTGGCTCACTCTTGTACAGATGTGACGATAGGCCTATGTATGTTACCTGCGTTACTAAGCTTCAAACAGTGAGACTTGGCTCACTCTTGTACAGATGTGACGATAGGAATATGTATGTTACCTGTGTTACTAAGCTTCAAACAGCGAGACTTGGCTCACTCTTGCACAGGTGTGACGGTATGTATGTTACCTGCGTTACTAAGCTTCAAACAGTGAGACTTGGCTCACTCTTGTACAGATGTGACGATAGGAATATGTATGTTACCTGTGTTACTAAGCTTCAAACAGTGAGACTTGGCTCACTCTTGCACAGATGTGACGAGATATATGTTACCTGTGTTACTAAGCTTCAAACAGTGAGACTTGGCTCACTCTTGCACTGCTAAGGCAGCGAGACGTGATAATTAAATGAGAGGAGACAAACAATGTCACAGATATAATTAACTGGACCACGGCAACGACCTCTAAAACACTCGGGACTTCTAATTTAGAAACTGGGGCCACATTGCTCAATTCGCTGGCTCTCGGAGAGTTCGATCTCCGACCATATGTCTGCTCGCCTCATGTGCATTCTTCGGAAGTTACATCTGATTGTTAGTGACTATGATTGCTATAGCCTAAACATTCCTCACAGGCACACTTACTGCTTTTCTAGTCCTCTCAACTCTAAGGTTTCTCTGCACTCGGGAAAATGTATGAGCTGTCTTCTCTCAGGGTTGACTCACGCACTGAAAGCTTACAGTGTCACCATGCCAGTTTATACTGTTCAGTCGGTTAATACGCCTTTCTTCCGTATGATTTGGCGGCGTTACACTTTATACAGGCTAACGCTAGTCCAGAAACAAATCACATGAATTGATCTTATTCACTGATAAATGAGGAATAAGGTGAACTTAATTAGTGAATAATATTTTTTTTTTTTTTTTTTTGCGTATGGCTTTTAGCGCCGGGAATGTCCGAGGACATGTTCGGCTCACCAGTTCTGTAGCTGCTTCGAGACGGACACCCAATGGGTGAGCTACAAGTACCGTTGGGGGGGAAAGTTGGAAGGGAGGGTCGAGGAGTTGGAAGGTAGCGGCTGTGGCCTATAGGTAGGGACCAACCCCGGCATTTGCCTGGAAGGAAGATGGGAAACCACAGAAGACCACCTTCAAGGTTGCCGGCGGGGGGATTCGAACCTCCTCGCCTCCCGGATGTGAGTGACTGCTAACAGTCATGCCGCAACGACCTCGGCAAACTCACCCGGTAGTGAATAATATTAATAGGCCTACATGTATTTTTTTTCAGAACCAGTGTTATATATAGTATAACTCAATCATATTGGGCAAAATGCGTGTTGACCGACTGAAAAGAAGGCTCTTAATTGACAGCTTGTACAGGCAACACTGGAATATGTTTTCAAAACTTTTCGTAGTTTCTCCATGGTAGAGTTTTAATCCTCTTAATCCCAAACCTGTTGATTGAGAAAATATTTTATAGACGCCGCAAACTATTTTTATCCTACTTTTCACATTTTGCAAAAATGAGGAAAAAGTAGACTTATGAGATCGGGCAAATGTCTGTCTGTCTGTCTGTCTGGCTGGCTGGCTGGCTGGCTGTGAGTGTGTCCCCCCCCCCCCCTATCAACTCCTAAACGGCTGCAGCAATCGAAACAAAATTTGGTAGGAGTAAAGATGTATACCTGAATGTCTCACGGCCATATTTGAAAATGATGTCAGTGCTACCAACTGCTGAAAAATCGCAATTGAAATTTGAGCTCCATGTTGGATATCTTGGAAGGTATGAATGGGAGCTATTTCAAAATTGGCACACGTATAGATAATAATATTGCAGTTTAATTTCCCGGAAGCCATATATCGCAGTGTTGCCAAAATGATTATAAACCTGCTAATAGGTCCACATTTTAAATCCATATAACTTCTACACTATCAATTGGATTTCAACCAAATTTCGTATGTGCTATGTGTATATAAACAAATATGACTGAACGTATTCTTAAGATCCACCAGGGCTGCCAACTGTTAATAAATGCTCTGAATTTATTTTATCCAAATACCAATATATCCGAAAGTATGCAAGCCGACAATTTTAAACTATGCACACGTATAGTACCTGGCATTCTATATTAATTTGGAGTAACTTATATACGTCAGTGCTACTAACATGAATCTAAGCCTGCTGAGAGGTCCAACTTTAAATACATGTAACTTCTATACTATCATTTGGATTTCAACCAAATGTCGTGTGTGCTATGTGTACCATAACAGATATGTCTATGCCGATTCTTAAGAGTAACCAGGGCTGCCAACTGTTAATAAATACTGTGTCTATTTTTGATACCCTAATATTAATATATCAGAAAGTATGCAAGCCAGTAGCTCTAAACTTTGCACACGTATAGTATCTGGCATTCTAGATTAATTTGGAGTAACTAATATACGTCAGTGCTGCCAACATGATTCTAAGCCTGCTGATAGGTCCAATTTTGGAATGCATGTAACTTCTATACTAACTAATGGATTTCATTCAAAATTGACACAACAGTAGATCATATTATTTCAGATTATTTCTGATCAATACATATATGTCATTGTTGCCAACATGATTTTACGTGCGCTGTTAGATCCAATGTTTAACTGCATGTAACGTCCACGCTATCCATTGGATTTCAACCAAATTTTGTATTCTCTACCTTAAGAGATGGAACTAAGAATATATTCAGTCACCAGGGCTGCCAACTGTAGTTCTCTTTAGGCTACATTATGCCGGGTATACAGTACAGTATTTCGAACTAATTAGAAATTTCGATATTACCAACTTAATTTCGTCATTATTCTAGATAGATCCATATCGATTAATCATTGGCATGAATCTTAAATTTTAAGAAAAGTAGGCTCATTAGTTCGTCACGGAACTTCTTGTTCTTCTTTTGTCGATTTTGTGGACGGCGGCAAACAATCGGCCGACTTGCCAATTTCTTTTTCTCCTCCCAGAGTTTCTTCAGACCAGATGATCTCGGTTTAGGAGCTATGATTTACCTGAAACTCATTGAATTTATCAATCTTCCCTCGAAACCCTGTTCTGTTTAGTATATCTTCAGGATTAATTCCAACTTCTTAGAGATCCTTCCTTGTTTCTTTAACCCATTTTGTGATGGACTTCAACTAGATAATGTAAATGATTATAATTTTTGTCAACTTACTGTTGTTCATCCTTGAGAGGTGTCCATAAATCGTCATCCTTCTCACCCGTATTGTGTCCGTAAGATTCTTCGTTTGGTTGAACAAGTCACTATTTCTCCTTGTCCTCCATAAACCACCTGCTCTCTGTTCGGGCACCAACGTTTCTTAGAAATCTTTGTTCTTTCCTTTGTAACTCCTCTACTGTATTTCTCCTTCTATTTTGGTTGAGAATCATGAATTCTGAACTGTAATGTTTCAATCACCGTGGTATAATGCCTTTGCTTTGCTCATAAGGATATAGCTTTTTTGTTGTACCAATTTAGCGTTAATCTATATGCAGTCCCCATCTTTCGACCTTTGGCTGTAATTGCTTTCTTATTGAGGTCATTAGGTTGAATCCATTCACTGAGATATTTGAATTTTGTTGTTCATTTGATTTTATTATTATTATTATTCGTCTATTATTCTTCTTCTTATACCGACAGCAGTGGCTACGCTGGCTAAGGCGAAGCGTTAGGTCATGGAGCCAAGCTCTCTGCTGACTCGGTAGACGCGTGGGTTCTAGCCCCACCGTCGGCCGTCCTTGAAATGGTTTTCCGTGGTTTCCCATTTTCAACACCAGGCAAATGCTGGGACGGTACCTTCTGATAGGCTACGGCCGCTTCCTTCCACATCCTTGCCAAATTTCATTCATCTTCATCCAATCCATCTCTCATCCCGACGCGCAGGTTGCCCACAGGCGTCGACTAGAAAGACCTGCACTCGGCCTCTCAGGAGGCCACACGGCAAAACAAATCTTCTTATTACAAGCGTTCCGAATATTTTTAGCCTATTTTCATTCATGAAAAAATAGGCTTGTGACATCACCTTTTAATCATGCGTATGTGTGTGTGCGTTTATGTGTGTGTGTCTATGGTAATATCATTTATTTTTATTCAGCATTCACTAAGTAAATAGTGTAAATAATTTTCATTAAAAAAATTCAAGAGCTCTTAAAATTGCAAATCAGTTATCCTGAAAAATTAATATAATGACATAATTATTGATGGTTAACATCCCTTGAAGTTCCATAAAATACCATTTCCTACTAGTTAGAACTGTTTCTTATTTGAGATATTTGCAGTTATTTGACCATCTGTTCATATTTTCTTTATATTCAAAATAGAAACACTAAGGAATACGGAGTGATCGTAAATGTCGTAGTTATTTCATAGTGCATATTTGACCAATAATTAGTGAATTTTTGCATGGATATTTATTCATTTAATAGTGAATGAACTTCCGGGCCGTAGTGATAACAGTGACTGCAGTCTAGTGTTGATATGGGACAGTTAGACAGCTACACAAAGTGATGACTGCGACGCGTTGGATATTTTTCTGAACAACTTTGGCGCGGTTCTTGCACTCGCTTCTACTGTAATTTGCAATAATGGAGATGGCGTACCTGATGCTGACAGCAGACGTCAGCAACAGCACAATATTAGCCGCTTGCCTCATATTTTATTAATATTTGTCCTGTTGCGATGCGCGAGTTGAATTTCAAATCGCTCTTCAATTACTGTAATTGTGAGTAGCATCTATTAATATATTCCGTGTACGTATCGCGTTTCGTATTTCTAATCACGATAAAACTAGCAATGCTGAGGCAAATAGAGAGCTTCGAATAAATAACTGATGAAGTGTAACTTGCTGGTTTATGCATAAGGTCATTACGTCTGCAGGCAGTGGTCAGGTACTACACGAAGGGGCGAACAGCTGAGTGCGGGCCCATCACGCACATGCTTACTTGTCACGTGCCTACAATATCTGATGGGCTGTTTCTGGAATTTTCGCGGCGCATTCCTTATTATGAATCAATTCGACTGTACCAGGTGAGTTAGCCGTGGTCGTTAAGGTGTGGCTTCAGGCAGTTACTCACATCCGGGAGGGCGAGGAGGTTCGAATCCCCCCGCCGGCAACCTTGAAGATGGTCTTCACTGGTTTCCCATATTCCTTTCAGGTAAATTCTGGGGTTGGTCCCTAACTATAGACCACAGCCGCTACCTTTCAATTCCCCGTCCTTATATTTACACTTTCCTCCCCAGACAACACTCCACACGTGACGGTACTTGTAGCTTGCCCCAAAGGTGTCCACGTAAAAGCAGCTAAAACTCGGGGGTGTCGAACATGTCCTCGGACACTCCCGGCACTGAAAGTCATACGAAAAGAAAAAAAATCTTTGCGCTAAACAAGCAAGAGTGATGGACAGTTTCTCTTTACCGACGGTAACGCGATGTCAAGCCGGAAATTGAATTGTGCAGAAAATTGAGTGAAAATTACTCGTGCAGTATATGTTCCTTGCATTTTCTTCGCTCGAATTAAGAGCTCCTAATGGAGTTGCTCACTTTTCCGTGTTGTTGCTGTTGCTATTCAATTTCTTTAAGCGCATGGCAATTAGAGTTGTCTAGAGACACGTACTCATTTTCCAGTCCCATAGGTTCTGAATTTGGTGTTGTTGTTGATTCTTTAGGGGTTTTGCGACAGTGAGGTCATGTAGCCCCGTGTGCTTTGGTATAAGTAGAATGTAACTAACAACCTGTGTCACTGTTATGCCTGTACTTGTGTGTGTATTTGTAATTGAGTAGGATTTGGGAAGGAAGCGGCCGTGGCCTTCTTATGTTAGGTACCATCCCGGTATTTTCTTGGTGCAAACCACTTCCAGTAGCCTATGGTTGAGGCAGATATCGAACCAACCTCTTGTCAGTTTTGCCGCACGAGGCGGAATTAAATTTCTTGGCAGAGCAAGGAATCGATCCCGGTCCTAAGTTTAATACGAGTTTCCGTAAAGAAATTAAGTTCTGGCTGGGTACACTCAGCCTCTAGAGTTCAACTGATAAGAAGTGGGTTCGATTCCCACTTGGGCCATCCTCGAACTTCTCGTCCGCGTTTTCCTACTTCTACTCCAGGCAAATGCTGGGATGCTACATAAGGTAAGGTCATGGCTGCCACCTTCCCAATCCTAACACAAACTACAAATGCAAACACTAACGCAATCCATCATGAGATGCCACACTCACCTAGTACACGGAGCTGATGTTCACGATTTCACAATTTCTAAAAAAAGCAACAACTAAAAAATTAGAGATGTGATGACCGAATGCAAGTTACTTTTTCCGGCATGGTTATGCAACTAGTGAGAGTGAAGATTGGAAAGAGAGCGCCCTCAATCCTGGTAAACTCTGCTTTGTGCTGGTGATGAAAATGTAACGGCTTAACGTCCCTTTTAACTACTGTGGCTTAATAAACGCTAGTGCCAGAATGTTGCCCTCAAGATGATATTTAACGTGCCAGTTAATCAACAGACAGGGGTCTCTTGCATTTAACCACCCCCAAATGTGAACTGCAACCCACCATGCAGCTCGCAGCCAGTTAAGCTAATAGTTGAGGCGAGGAAACAACAGGATCAAATATTCCTTACACATAGTTGAAGATAAATCAAATAATTTTCAAAGAAATTTAAAATTAGTAAGTAAAATATGAAGCCTCCGTGGCTTAGGCGGCAGCACGCCGGCCTCTCACCGCTGGGTCCGTGGTTCAAATCCCGGTCACTCCATGTGAGATCTGTGCTGGACAAAACGGAGGCAGACAGGTTTTTCTCCGGGTACTCCGGTTTTCCCTGTCAAAATTTCATTCCAGCAACACTCTCCACTATCATTTCATTTCATCTGTCGTTCATTTAATCATTGCCCCAGAGGAGTGCGTCAGGCCTCGGCAGCCGGCACAGTTCATATCCTCGCCGCTAGATAGGGGCTCCATTCATTCCATTCCTGACCCGGTCGTAGACTGGAAGCAGGCTGTGGATTTTCATTTCAAATGAAATATGAAAAATTAAATAATTAGAAAATATCCCGTATATTTAGAAAATAATATATAAAAATTAAATAATAAAAAAAATTTAAAATTAAGAAATAAATAATAAAATAGAAAATAAAAAATAAAAAAATAAAAAATAAGGAATTAAAAATAAAGTAAAAGTAAAAGTAAAATCAAAATGAAAATAAATTATCTACCAGTGTTTTTCTTTTCAGCGTCGAGTCCAGTCTGCAAGCCCTATTAGCTGTTATCACTGCGGCTTCCTTTCCTTCTACACCTCTCACCTTGAAATCGTTCAACACTGAATCTAACCAGCGCCTCCTGTTTCTCTTCTCCTTCTAGGTAATCTCCCCTCCCCATTCTCAAAACATGACCCAACCTTCAGACTCGGCACATATAGTCGCATCACTTTCCTGGTTAACGAGCGGCGACTCAAACGTTAAGCATTAGCACGAGACAACAATAGCCATTATTTATAGCTGACAAATACCTGACGGTTCTTGACCAATAAGATGTTTCCTCCATCTGTTCACGTGGAGTGCAGACCAGGTGTTGACGCCAGCCCTGTCTACTAGCTCACTTCACAGTTGCACTGTTGCACGCTGTTCTGTCCAGTCTCGTTACTGCTTGCCGTGGAGACCGAGTATAAGTTGCTGCTACAGTGATGGACAGTTGACAACACTGTACCCTAATCTGTGAATGCCTTGGCACCCCGCAGCTATGGAATGTAAACATATCCGCCCCGCTAGGTTTCAAAGACGAGCCGCACGTTAACGAGGAAAGTGAGGCAACTAAACGAACAGCTTCATCTAGCGGGTTCACTTTTAGCTTAGCCTTCATCTCTTCACTAGCAGGTACCCGCGGCTTCTTACGTGTTGAAGACAATGGGATGATGCATTATTGCTGATAATCGGTCAATTCTATTACAGCAATCTCGGCTGGGTGGGTCTATTTCAATTCGGAAAATTCTGATGCCTATGAGCCGCAAAATGGGAATTCCATAGAGCTGAGAAAATCTACAGGGTACGATATTACTTGACGTGAACACGTTTTAAAATTACGTTTTTGGTTTTGGCATGTTTTGCTGAGACATAACGATTTTGTTGTTTGGATACTCGTGAGCACGCCACATAGCCTACAGTTGCCCATGGGGAAAAATGGTTTTGTCTAAATGTACACCTGCTGCTGTTAACTGTGTGTCATTGCGCTTTGTTAAATATAATTGCGAATATTGTTTGAATAGGGAACTGCATTATTGCGCACTGGAATGGCAAATCTATGGCAATATGTGAAATTAAAAGTATTTTTCCTTAAGCTAATCAGGGTGTAATTTTCCCTCAATTATTGATGATTTGGACGTCAGAATATCGCTATTAATAGATCTATTAGTAGTAAAATATCTCTCACCTTGGCCGCTGATGTACATTATGCAGCCTCTACATCTCAGGGATTGAAATTCTCCAACAACCCTTTTGCCTCACATGCCTCTCTAAATATTGAAAATTCCTGATTATTGTGCTTTAGGAGATCTCTGAAAGAGGTTGCCCTCGCACATGGTGTAGATGCATTGTCAAAGGAAAACATTCCACGTTACGAATATGGGCCATGTAACCTGTACCGAAAGCTTCTGCAGATTTAACACCAGGCCATTTCTGAACAACAGTTCCTTGAACTCAGATTTGCCAATATATTATTGTATCGTCCCATGTGTGATATCTCTACAGGGTAAGTTCGTAAAATTTGGTTCAGATTGGCGAAACGATGTAGATTTTTGCCAAAGGGCCTCCATGTAGGGAATGCAACGGACTGTCCGAAATTTCAAGTACACAGTGTTACTCGGCGGGTTCCAAAGTGTAAGTAGCCTACGTATATTTTGGTTCAGATCGGTGAAACGGTGTAGATTTGTGCCAAAGGGCCTAACCACGAACATTGAACTTTATATATAAGGCGCGTTCAAATAGCAACGAGCCGGAGGCTGGAATATGCAGACCGGTGACGACATCGGGTAATCGTGGCGTGTGTAACGAGGTGTGGTTCCAACCAGAGCGTGGAAGGTCACAGCCGTCGCTAGAAGGGCACGCGTGCACGTCACGTGACGATACAAAGCGAGCAGCAGCATGTATCAATCGTCCAACGCTACCAGTCGCATTGCAAAGAGTGACATGGGGGCGTCAACAGAAGAGCAAAGAGGTGTTGTTCGGTTTCTGACAGCGGAAGGAGTAGGGGGAACGGACATTCATCGCCGAATGTCACAAGTGTACGGCGATCACTGCATGTCCCTTGCAAGGGTCAAGGCGTGCCACAAGTGCTTCAGGGAAGGACGGGTGTCGTTAGCCGATGATGCCCGGTCTGGGGCACCCCCCTGCATTACCGATGACAACGCCCAGCTGGTTGATGCACTCATTACCCAGGACCGCCGAGTGACAGTGAACGCCATAGCCACCGTGGTCGCTCCACGACAATGCACGACCTCATACGGCCAACACAGTCGCGGCACTCCTGCAAAAAATTCAAATGGGAGGTTCTCGGTCACCCTCCATATAGTCCAGACCTCTCTCTCCCTGTGATTACGCCATGTTTGGTCCCCTGAAAAGGGCTCTGCGGGGCCAACGATTCACCTCGGACGCCGACGTCCAGCTGTACGTGTGGAACTGGTTCACATCGCAGCCCAGGGAATTTTATGAGACAGCCATTCACCGCCTCGTGTCACAGTGGGACAAGTGCTTCAACAGCCAGGGCCAATTCTTCTAACATACAGGTACTGGTCTCTGAAATTAGCCTATGCCTCCGGCACGTTACTTTCTGAACGCACCTTATAGATGGATAAAAGGCAGCCTATATGTTAATCCAGGGTATAAGCTATCTCCATTTCAAATTTCATCCAAACAAACACAGTCACTCGCTCACTCACTCACTCACACACACACTCACAAATTTTCACAAATATAATATAGGGAGGGGTGTAGGGTTATAGAGATTACGAGTACCTTCCTGCTATTGCTCCCATCTATATGCGCCAGGCACCCTCCTTATCATTTTTGTCATTTAATTGTTATCATTAGTACTTGATCTAGAGCCTCCGTGGCTTACTGTCGACTAAAGTATTATGTGCACTCGAGTTTGAAGGTTGTTTATGAAGTAACCAATGGACCTACATAAAATCCAATCACATCATCATTTCCGTCGTTCTATTTTACGTTAGTTCATGTAGGTTTGGATTTTTAAATTTATATTGTAATATTTTTTATTGCAGTTGGAACACAAAAAGTGCACGTTTTTAAGCGTGATTCAACCATGCGTCACATTCATGATTTATTATCTCAAAAACCCGTCATCAGATCGAATCCAAATTTTAACACAATATACATTGGAATGTTGTATAACTGGTTTATTAATTTCAAAATTTTGTGTGTCCAAGAAACGAAGTTGTTATCATTTTTGTAAGGAAACTTTTTCTCGGCTCGGGGTGGTTGGAAAATGTAGTGCTTGGTCGCGTTATAATCCTCATGCATCAAAAAGTTATGCTGTGTGACAGTGAAATACGTAAATTAATTAACTTATTTTATATCGGTTTGTAATTTTACGGCGAAATAACACATGGTTCACCAGCTAGACGCTCCGGGGAAAGTTGTACAGCGTTGCTGAGATGGAGCCCATCACTTCCGAGTGATACTCGCCATGATGCGTGATGGGCTACTGTACATTTCAGCAACGCTGTACAGCTTTCCCCGGAGCGGCTAGCTGGTGAACCATGTGTTATTTCGCCGTACAAATACAAACCGATATAAAATAAGTGAATTAATTTACGTATTTCCCAATCATACATCATAACTTTTTGATGCATAAGGATTACAACGCGACCGAGCACTACATTTTCTAACCACCCCGAGCCGAGAAAAAGTTACCTTACAAAAATGATAACAACTTTGTTTCTTGAACACACAAAATTTAGAAATTAATAAACTGGTTATACAACATTTCAATGTACAGTGTTAAAATTTGGATTCGATCTGATGACGGGTTTTTGAGATAATAATTTTTAAATGTGACGCATGGTTGAAAGACGCTTAAAAACGTGCACTTTTAGTGTTCCAACTACGATACAAATATTAAAATATAAATTAAAAATTCCAAACCTACGTGAACTAACGTAGAATAGAACGACAAAAATTATAATTTGATTGGATTTTATGTAGGTCTGTTGGTTACTTCCCAAACAACCTTCAAACTCGAGTGCACATAATACTTTGGTCGACAGTAGGTGGTAGCACGCCGGCCTCTCACTGCTGGGTCCATGGTTCAAATCCCGGTCACTCCATGTGACATTTGTGTTGGACAAGGCGGAGGCAGACAGGTTTTTCTCCGAGTACTCCGGTTTTCCCTGTCACAAATTTTATTCCAGCAACACCCTCCACTGTCATTTCATTTCATCTGTCATTCATTTAATCATTGCCCCCAGGGGAGTGCGACGGGCTTCGGCAGCCTGCACAGTTCATATCCTCGCCACTAGATGGGGGCTTCATTCATTCCATTCCCTCACCCGGTCGGTCGACTGGAAGCAGGCTGTGGACTTTCATTTTCAGTACTTGATCTATTTGTTTGCTCCAATCCGGCATTCACAACTCCTCCACAGTAGCCGTGTGCGTTAAATCACTCATCACAGCCGTGATGGGGAGTTGCAGTAAGTTCGGAGATCGGAGTTTCGAATTTCAGCAGTGAGTGTATTATTTCCAGGGTTCTTCCACACTCCCTCCAGACAAATACCGGGAGAGTTCTTTATTATTTTAAGTTCCGGAGCACCTACCCCTTGCCCCACACCAATGATAATAGCTACACACACTAGTACAGTGACCACAGGAACACAGTTTATGATACCCACACCCAAGTACACGTGGCTGATGACCAACAATGTCGCAAGCCCCTCAAACAACAAAGAATCCCTACAAACAGTAGATAGATTGTGACATAAAGGCCTACACCAAGCCAACGGCACGACGTAGTCAGAGCAAAGTCATTGTTCCACCCGGTACTAAACACGCTGGTATCAAATGATATATTTACTGAAATTTCCAGAATGTCTGACATTTAGATTGTTCGAGGAACGACAGGGGAAAATATACAACCTGTTAATGGATATGGTGTTGTGTCGTATATTGGAAATTAATGCAATAAAACGGAAACATAGGTTGAACGAAGGTTTGCGGTTAATGGAGGCAGGCCTATGCTAAAGTTAATAAACCATGGACATGCATAAAATGGACATAACCGAGAAAAAATAAAATAGTGTGCATACCTTATTTAGTGTTGTATTTACGTTGTTCTGCTACGAATTAATACAGTAGTCTACTGCACAAGCAAAACGTACAATGAACATAAATACAGACAGCTAATCAAAGCGAGCATTGGGGAGGGCTTGGGCAAGAGGAAAGAGGCAAATTAACGTACATTTTGACATTTTAGTTGGAGAACAAAAGGAGGAAGACCAGTTGCAGATTCTTTGTTGGCTACAAAATCAACTGTTAGAGCAGAAAATGTAGACATATACAGGACGCCTGAAACTTTTCTAATCTCTCCATTCCGGAACGTATACATTATTCCGTAAAAATGCGCTTTTTAATTTCCATTATCTGCTTAACTCAGATTCTGTTTAACATTTCACGCCCGTTACTTCACGGAACCGTCAAATATTTCCGTTAATAAAGGGTCAGTAGAAGTCAGGAATTAAGTTACCGGTACTGTACTTGCAATACCCAAACAGAGATTGCTAGCCAGTAGACCATGTTTGCAGTTTCTTCTTCCACTCAATAACTTCACAAGAACATTAGCTTCAACTGAAATGTTGAATGGTTCTGTAACTCCTCAATGATGCACTGCTACTTATTCCGGCGCTTGAAGCACAAAGAGCTGATACTAATGAACAATATACAGGGCACCCACAATATAACTTGAACGTTCAGAAATGTAATAGACTACATTGAATATTTTTCAATCAAATTCACCCCCAAGAGCAATAAATAATGGGAATGAATAAACGGAGAATAATGACTAAAGATTAACCTTACTTCAACCCCACAGATCATCCCTGACGATCAATAGCCTACGCCAGCGCCGTTTGGATTGTGGTAAACAACAATTATATAGGCCTCTGTTTATTGACCAAAAACTTATCAAAACCAAAAACACACTCAGCAATCCCACCACAAAGACGAAAGTCAACTCAGTTGAAATAAAATATAACTGCTTCCATAATTGACCTTATTGAAAAAAATGGGAACCGATATCATGTGTCAAAAAGAAACAAAAAGTAGTGGTGAGCCATATTGTCTTGGCATCTTGACGAGAGTCTCCAAAACGGATTTTTTTGTTGACGTGTAGCCTCCTAGAGGCCGAGTGCAGGTCTTTCAAGTCGACGCCCGTGGGCAACCTGCGCGTCGGGATGAGAGATGGAATGGATGAAGATGAATGAAACTGTGCAAGGATGAGGAAGGAAGCGGCCGTGGCCTGTCAGAAGGTACTGTCCCAGCATTTGCCTGGTGTTGAAAATGGGGAAACCACGGAAAACCATTTCAAGGACAGCCGACGGTGGGGCTCGAACCCACGCGTCTACCGAGTCACTAGAGAGCTTGGCCCCATGACCTAACGCTGCGCATTACTGTCGGTAAACGGATGGTACCTCAGTACTACAGTATGTCACGGGCAAGGACAACTCAACTGGAGTTCAAGAGGGAAGTGGCGCAATTGTACGTGAAAACGTTTGGCGTAGAACCACGTGGAGCCAGGCGGCCAACAACAACACGTGCAGGAGAGGGCCGCGACATTGAAGACTTGCGATATGATGGACGCAATCTTCTGGTCATCAACATCCCAGGACAAATGCGGAGGCGGTGTGCCGGTGAATTGTGTGTAAGCAGTGTCCGCACTGCATGCTGTAAATGTGATGTGGGTCTGTGCATATCATGCTTCTTGCCATTCCACACCAAGTAACTAGTCTCTTGAATCGCTTATATGATCGGATCGAAGGATCAAATGTGTCAAAATACTTGCTCAGTGCTTTTTAAAGTGTATTATTATCAAGATAACCATTTAGCAACAAACGTGCAATTGGTAGTGTATTGTATTCATAAATCACCATTCAGAATAAGCAGTAAGAGTTTTGACAACACGAACACCTGGCGTTACATAACATGTAACGCCCTGTATTTCAGGAACTTAAGAAGCCACGTTCGTAAAACATGGTTTGAGCAGCTGAATAACTCCCTATGGTGACTTATTAATAAAAAAAGCAAAATTTTCAAAAAGTATTAATTCAGGCGTTCATAGGTTAGCACTGAAATGATGTGTGCAAGCACTCAAAACACCGACTCGCATGTCTGCTACCCTGATACAGTGTGCTAGACTAGTGGTATCATGAGCAAAGTGTGTCAGTGGAGTCAGGAGATTACTGATGTACCATATTCTCATGGGCTTTTTACTCGTAGTTGTTGATCCTTTTATGGGATTTGTGACTCCGTGTGTTTGGGTGTGTGTATCATTTCTCTGATTCCCTGCTATGCCAAGAAATTCAATTCTGGTCTCAAGTCAGGAATGAGTCGTCACACTAAGCCTCGTGAGGCAAAGCTGAAATGAGGCGAGTTCGATTCTTACCTTAGCCATCTTGGAAATGGTTTTCCGTGGTTTCCCACGTCTCTCCAGGCAAATTCTGGGAGGGTACCTAATTTTACGCCACGGCCGCTTCCCACCTTAATCACAAAATACACACTCTAGTACAGACATCACAGTGGCACAGGTTATCAGACGAATCCTACTCACACCCACGTACACGGGCTATATCACCACGCCGTTGCAAAACCCTTAAAATAATTAACAAGAACAACCACATTGTCTTTGAACTGCAAACATGTTTATACTGTGGTGTGTTTAAGTATTGGACAGAGATGGCCACAAGTTACGAACCACTGTCACTTAGTAAGAATCCAGTCAATCGTTGTAGAAATAATTTATTCCTTGCTGGTATTGTGGTTCCCCTTGTCAGACGACGATGACTGGCACCACAATAAATAGTCAATAATAATTTGTCGTTTCTCAAGACGGATTCCAATGAGTGGCTTACCAATGATCAGTTGTATAGTAATAATAAAATGGCACCGGGTGAGTTAGCCGTGGTGGTTACGGCATGACTGATGGCAGGCGCTCACATCCGGGAGGCGAGGAGGTTCGAATCCCCCCACCGGCAACCTTGAAGATGGTCTTCTGTGGTTTCCCATCTTCCTTCCAGGCAAATGCCGGGGTTGGTCCCTAACTATAGGCCACAGCCGCTACCTTCCAACTCCTCGTCCTTACATTCCAACTTCCCTCCTTCCCTCCCCAACGGTACTTGTAGCTCACCCATTGGGTGTCCGTCTCGAAGCAGCTACAAAAACTGGCGAGCCGAACATTTCCTCAGACACTCCCGGCATTAAAAGCCATACCCTAAAAAAAATGGCGTGTGGTTTCTGGGGAGACCTGGTGATTGCCTATCGTGGGGAACCTGTGCGTTGTGATGAGGATGAAACGACACAAACACTCAATTTCTGAAGGAGGGGAATTCAGCATGGAAATATTTAAATCCCCACGGCCCGACAGGGAATGAAACACATCTTGCTAACCACTTAGTCATGGGACAGGACCATTACTAGTAACTCGCCGGGGATTGATAACCACTAACGTCAAAAGCCACTAACGTCATCATACAATGAGGCCTACTTTTCACAATATCCTCATGCTACTGTTTGACTGGCTCTGCGGTAACGTTCTCGCCTACTGAGTCCAAGATGCGGGATCGATCCCCGTGCTGTCAGTTGGAATTTAAGGGTGCTTAAATGCGAGGGAGCCGTGTCAGTACATTTACTGGCACGTTAATGATCCCCTTCCGGGCAAAATTCCGGCACTCTGGCGTCTTTGAAAGCAGCATTAGTTAAAAGGGACGTAAAACCAATAACATTATTATAATTATAATAATAATAATTATTATTATTAGTATTATTATTATGCTTGCCACGGTGGGTGAGTGGTTATCGTGTCGGACTACCAACCCCAAGATTGCAGGTTCTCTCCTGGCCATGGTAAGTTATATGTTCATAACGGCAAAATTAATTTCGGGATTTTCCATCAACACAAAAAGTTCCTCTTTTCTCTACTAGAAAGCGCTATAATGTCAAGGAGCTTAGATACCTAACCTCCTTAAATTTCAATGCGCTCCAAGGAGCCATACAATTCGACATGCAAGCTGCCCTCTGGGCACCCGAGGCCATACGATATTATTATAATTTATTATTATTATTATTATTATTATTGTACGCACTTTTCTTGAAATATCAGAACTATTTTCAATTCTGTGCGATCTTTACTAAGGTATATTACGTTGACTTGGATTATATGACACGCTGAAAACAGCAAGGGCTCATGGAAGAGGATATTTTCATGTAGGCCTAAATAGAAATACAGTAGCCTATATTTTTAATTCAAATAGAAACGAAATAGGCCTACACGTGACTTTCGAAATGGCGTTTTTTGTTCACCATTGAATTTGATTAATTAAATCTGAAAATTGATAATATTTCATAATCATCTCAGTTGAGGTTTATTATTGGCTTTCCGAGACAAGAATTTATTTCAACGGGTATTTTTAATATGTAACTTAATTATATCAGGAGATGGAATTTCGTTGTTTGTGTCAACGTTCTATTACTCAAACACTTCATTTCTATTTTGAGGACCGCGTGAAATATACGTCATAATATTATGGCATCGTCAGTAAAATGAAGAAGAGTCACAGTAATCAAAGTTAAGTTATTACCCTCAGCACCGAACTCATCTTCATTCCAGTTTAAGAAGCGCTCAAGGCTTAAATCAAGGAATATGTGGATTTAGCTTACAGACATCGATTCAAATTATGTATTTTGGGACTGACTGACGGTGAAGAGAGAGAGAGAGAGAGAGACGTGTCAGGCAGCCAGGCGCGTAACTTGGCAGAGGAAATATTAATAACTACCCGCTTTCCATAATCTGCAAATCCCCACGGAGAGATGTGCCTCTATCAGCAGACCGGAGTTCTCTTCAAATCGCACATTTCGCTGAGTAAACCTTCTCTGCACCCCAGATGGTAACTTTACACAAGAAGTCAATACTGCTTGATTCGCTGTAATATTTGCACCACGTGTTTAATTTCTGCATCATGAGACGTTTCGAAATGAACTTAAAGCACAAGACACTCCGCTCTCTGAGGAGTGTACTCTTTCTATTAACTCGTGTTCACATCTAATATGTTGCATTTAGCCCTGGAGATATGGAGGATGTGTATCTTGTCTTGAGGACTTACTCTTCAACATAACTTCTGCAGGTATACGCCACAATCTGCCTTGATTTATTTTGTAGGCTATATTTCACTAGCAATATGTGCTAGCGAAACTTGACTGCAATGGACGTCTGGAAGTCTGGGATAGTGCTCCCTTTATTAATCACCTGTCATAAGGACAGTTTATGCTTTCAAAGTAGAATCTTTCAGCCAAATTCTGGAGAATGTTCATGCCCAAGTGCTAGTGTTTCTAAGCATCACTTATCCACGTGACGTAATGTGTTGGATAACATTTAAAATAATTTAAAACTAAAAATCACTTCCGTAGCGTAGTGGTCAGCATAGTTAGCTGCCGCCACGGAGGTCCTGGGTTCGATTCCCGGCTCTGCCACGAAATTTGAAAAGTGGTATGAGGACTGGAACGGGGTCTACTCAGCCTCGGGTAGTCCAAATGAGTAGAGGGGTTTCGATTCCCACCTCAGCCATCCTCGAAGTGGTTTTCCGTGGTTTCCCACTTCGTTTTCGGGCAAATGCCGGGATGGTGCCTACTGTAAGGCCACGGTCGCCTCCTTCCCTCTTCCTTGCCTATCCATCCCACTCTTCCCCTCCCTTCCCATCCCTCATGAGGCCCCTATTCGCTTTGCAGGTGGGGCCGCCTGAGCGAGGTGCTGATCACACCTCCCCAGTTATATCCACCCCGACCAGATGTTGCAAGCTCCAGGACACTGACCGTAATGGCGGTAGTGGTGAGTTCCCTCGCTGAGTCCGTGGGAACCACCAACCTAGAGGGTAAATCGACTAAATAAAAAACAAAAAAACTAAAAACATTAACAATTAAAATGTAAAAATAAAATATAAATACACAGTAGAAATAAAAATCATAAAAACAAAATTACAATAATAAAAGAAATATAAATATAAAATAATAAACATAGGCTAACTATAAAACAATTATGAAAATAATTGCAAAAATCAATTCGAAATTAGTTAATTCATTAAAAATATCAAAATTAAATCTATAAGAACATCAATTGAAAATTAAAAATAAATACATTAACATTAAAATTAGAATAACAAAGAATAACATTATTTTTAATTATAATAATTAAAACAAATTAAAATGTAGAAATACATAAAAGTAAAAAAATAGTTTTGCCAATTACGTGACTAATACAGTTTTCACGATGTGCTGGCTTTGTACAAATAGGAACAGGGGTCGCGCTCCGCAACACACAACACTCTATCAGCAATGGCTCAAATAGTCCCTTTAACCACACTCCAAACTCCACGAAATATATTTTGCACTATATATTGCAAGCGAATACAATAAAACTGGGATTATTTCGTCCCGTACCTTTCGCAGGTTGTCTATTAAGTGAAAGATGTTACATACGATTGGTGCATTACACCTACCTCAAGGCCATCTTGCCGCCTACAAAAATTCACGAGAACCCTTCACAGACCATTATGTGTCAAATTGACTAAAGTTGCATTTGGAAATCGGCTATGATTCAGAAGTTATTATCAGAAACGTAGCACTTCATTTTATTAAAAGAATATGGATACAATTTAAGACCATTTACAGTATATGTCTCCGGTGTACTCCAGCCAAGTGCTGAAGGATTTGCAGTGTACATTAAAACGCTAAAGCAATTGAAGGTAGAGGATGCTACTGCACTTGCTTCAGATATCGGTTCTAGGTGGGACGTAGTTGTCAGCTGATTCCTCTTTAACGTGACAAGCCTCTTATACACCAAGCATTTTCAGCGTAAGTTGGTGGATTCATGAGCGTAGTAATGTTAGAAGAAAAGAGTTCTCCGCCTTCAATACATGGTCGTTAAATGGACTAGGCCTACACTTAGCGACATTCACTGGAATCTTCACTATACCATGTCATGTCCCAGTGACAATCGGATGGAATCTTTAATCAGTCTCTACCTTGTTTACATCCACTGGGCTTATTTCTTTTCAGGACTCGGGGTTAATATTCTTTCTCTTTTTATAACTTAAATAATAGGGCCTATAACCAAACGTTGGTCCCTTAAAAGCAAAACAATTTGTGATTTACTATCCTAAGATGAGAGAGATGGCTCAGGTGGTAATGTGGAATTTTGAAGCCATTCCTTTTTCAGTATTGCCTATACAAATTGTCTTTTGCTACTCTTCAGTCGGTCAACACAGTTTTGCCCAATGAATTGGGCACGGTACAAATTATAAATATGTAAACACAATCCTGGAAAAAATTGCATGTCTTAGTTAATTATCCATTGCCCATTTAAGTGTGATATTAACTAACACATGTATTTTTTCCAGGATAATGTTTACATACCGGTATTTATATCTTGTACCCCGCCCAATTCATTGGGCACACTCGTGTTGACCGACTGCAAATCAGCAAAAGACAATCGAGTGGTATTGGTATATCCCTAGAAGTGACTGAAATTCGATGACAAAAAGATTCTCCGCTAGGATCTAGGAGGAATGGGACCTCGTACCTGCCCGAAGAAACGGCGGCTGGACAGAGTCAGGTATTATATGTAAGTTATAGGCCTCGAAACTGAAAGTGCCCTCAACAAGAAGAAGTAGAGATACAGCAACCAAACAAGCGGACTCTACACCATCATGGGTCCGCTAAAAAGAAGTAAAGGGTTATCCTAACAGTAGGCCTACATCTAAGTACTAGCATAGCCAAATATCACACGCTTAGTCCTTAAGTTCACGCGCTGGGGTAAAATACAACCCACATAAATTCATGTCCTTACCAAATCCACAAATAATCATCACGCTGACCTTCTAGGCACCTTTCCATCCCCATTGCCCATTCTCACCAAACTTCAGCCAGTTCCCAGGTGTTTGTTAAGGGATGTGCATCACAACTTTTTGGAAACTTTTATATGGGTTATGGGCCTAAACCATATTAATAATACCCATCTACTTGAAATGCAGTAATCTGTTTCATTTATTTACTTAATATTTTTCCATAGTCTGCATACCCAAAAACATCAATTTAATTTAATTAATGCTTACCGAATATTTGGTAGAAGAAAATCAAAAATTATGACAAAGGAACAAGGTACGTATGTTCTGTGTTTTGATGAAGCTAATCAGAGGAAACCGTTAATCCGATATCCAGGGTATTCTCAGACCCCTGTTGAAGGACATACAGTATTATAAACATATAGTAATGCTGTATCAAACGTGGAGTGAATTATTATTATTATTATTATTATTATTATTATTTATTTACCAAAAATTGTGCCTACAATTTATGGACGGCAGATAGAGAAAGGGCAAGCCCCACATACACAGCAGTGTCTCCATCTTTAATGCGTGAAATCGACGGTTAAACTCTCTTTACCAAGGTTTCTATCTACGACGGTAGAATTCTCCAAGGCATTCCCTTGCACTACTGTTTCAATAGGAGTAAGAAACGTTTCTCTCATCTAGACCATTTATTCATTTGGCTTCATGGATTACTGATGGATATGCTAATATTTGACAAATAACGGGTCATCATATTTAGGATGTAGCCTATTTGTGGTATTCTTATTATTACCGAGGTAAGAAATTCATAAAATAACACCTGAAAGAAGTCCAACTCTTATTATCCTTTAAGTGCCCATAACCTCCGTTTTCTATTTATGGAAGTATTGAGTTCACTTAAGATAGCTTTACTACTAAAAAAACATGTTTCAAAATTGTGCCACCAGAAATTATACAGTAATTGTTAATCTGGCTCCCAGTTTATTTTGATCTGACGATCTTCTGGCATGGCAGCTACCATTGTTCACTGTCACTCCTGAGGACCGTGTTTGAATCTCGGATCTGCCGCGAAATATAATTCCACTTTGAGGGCTGGAATAGAATACACTCAGTCTCATGAGGCACAACTGAGAAGAAAGGAAAGAAGCCCGTAGTTTTACGTCACAATTAATCTCGCAATTCGTGAGCCACGTGACCTGTTTTTTGCGTGGAATCCAAACTATGGGATGTGGCATTTCTTTCGATATTATTACTTGCATGAACTGGGAAGTGGTTCTATTAAGACCTCAGTCATTATACGTGTTTCATCGTGGATCCACACTTACAGTATATTTCAGGAAAATGCCAGGATGGTACTTAGTTTAACGCCACTGCTGCCTTCTACCAAATTACAAATTCACCTACTAGTACAGACATCACAATGGCAAAGGTTATGAGACAGATACAGCTACATGTCCATGTTGTGGCAACGCCCCTAAATGTATCAACAACTCTATGGATTTTCCAAGTTCTTTATCCATTTTTGTTCTTTATATTTGGTAATGAAATTACGTTAGTATAGCGACCACAGACATGGCCAAGTGGTTGTGCCTTCCTGTACTTTCTCTCTGGGTCATTTTGACCCATAGTGTGTCACTCGCTTTTTGTCGTAGTTGTACGGATTTTAATGAAGTAATTTTACTTCTGGTGTCTTCCTACAAAACTATTCCCAATATAAAATGAAATGTATTTCTATTTTTCATATTTAACACACAGAGAAATGGCAATACTTTTCGTAACGGTATAACTGGCCATGATATTGGCGGGAAAGCAGACATCTCAATTTTTTTGAACAAAGGAGCTGATGACCAACGTGTCCCCTACACCCTAAAAAGGATCAACAAGAACGTGCGCTATGAGATTGTGCTGCAGCAAAATAGGTGGATTCTTTCCCCTTATTGTTTACAGATTGTTCCGACTATCGTAAGCCGAAAATTGTCAAGCGAGGACTGGCGCCATGGGTAAATCTGACCGGACCGTAAATAATATACAAATAACATGAGTGTTCAAAAAGCTATGGACATGTTTCTTTTGGAGGGTGACGTTCATGGCTAGGAAGGAAGGTGCAGTAAGCAACAGGAAATAAGGGCTGACCAAAACGAAAATGTAGAACATTATTTAAGCGCCAGTCCTCCCTGGTTAAGCACTGGGGATGGATATACAGTATATCCTCAGCTTCTGTCTGGCAGCTCAGTCCAAGATCTGCAGCTGCTTGGCTGGGAGAGGTTCTACCGATCATCATTACCGTTGACCGTCTGTCACACTACAAAGTGAGCCACACAGACAGTGTTGCAAAATGAATGAACTTTTCATTCTGGTAGTCAGTATTTACGATGGCAAACTGGGGCACACGTGGCCGGCCGGCCGGCTGGTGAGGCAAGCGAACCCAGTCACCAACAAAGTGTAGAGGCGAATGACGCGACGGCTCACATTAATCCTTCCGCCAGCTGCGTGGTGTAGCCTGCTTAGCGTAAGGTTATTATTAAGGGCCGGAAGTTCAGTCAAAATCATATTTTTGCATATTTTGTTTATTTTGACACAATGCATCATATTTTTCTCCTTTGCCCGTTGAAGTGCATATCCTCTGTCTGCTTGAGAAGGGCGTATATTCTAATTTCCTATTGTTTTGAAGCGCTTTATGTTACCGTACTTCAGGTTCTTATAGTCCTATATTTCGATTCAGACTCTGAGAGTCTCGTGGTTGGTTACTCAAAACCTGAACATTTCCTTGTTATTGAGAAAGTTACTTTCACGTCCCTTAAATCACTCAGAGTATTTATTTCATCTGCAGTTTGCACTGACTGTGAGGAAGAGCCGGATTCTCCAACATCTGAAATACCTTCGTTCTTTTCACTTTACTACCAGTTCACAGTAGGGGTTCAGCTTATGAATGACCATGAATTTCCAGAAATATTATTTGGACCTATTATCTCAAATTCCTTAATTCCGACCTTCAGTGAACTGCCAAGCTGCTTGTCGTCAACCACAGCAAGAACAAGTTATGGCTCCAATAAAAGCTACGACGTTGTTAAGTAGCGAAATATTGTGAAATCATTTGGACGTGAAATTCTTTCTACCGATGATAGTGTCCTTTATTTAAAAAACCTCGTAGTTCCGCTCCTGAAAACAACAATAACTAACTAACTATTTAAACAATTGTGAAAGATATGTAGGGAGTTGGAGAAAGTTCTCAGTGACTCAACATTTGGAAACCGCCAAGTACAGTATAAGCGAAATATATAAATATCTTTTTTCTCAAGACCTATGAAGCATTCAGCACACATTCCGTTGTGTAGTTATTTCACTGTGCATATTTTTTGGAAAGATGATGCTTATTTGACCAATAATTAGTGCATATTTGCATGCATATAGCCTATATTCATGTAATAGTTCCGTGCCTCAGTTATTATTATTTGCCGTTGAAGAATGCCTTCAAGGGCAAAGGCTTCCTGCAAACAGGGTAGCTCTGAGATATTTCATCAGGTGAGCTAGGCTCATGAACATTTACCTTCATAGTAACTTATTAATAATAATAACGGAATATCACACAATGTGCATACATAAAAATCTTAGTGTTGAGTACACACGTCCAAAAGTGTTATTGTTCTTTTTACGCATATCTCCGCGTGATAGCGTTCACTCTTTTTCCCGCACAGTACACATATACCATACAGTTTGCGTCTGGTTCACGAAACGCCTTCTTGTGGCACAGCTTGTGGTGGAATCCATGAACTGCGAAGCGTGTCATGGTATGACGCAGTTCATAGCTTGAATTCATCCATTCTTGGTTGATCATGGCGTCAGTACGATAGAAGTCTGGCCATATATTTGCTTTCTTCTCGTACAGCTCGTGAAGCAAGGCTTGATATTGAGGTGTAGAAGGCACTGACACTCTCAGGCGTAGTTCCTCTATGTACGTAGAACGGCTGTCGTATGAGTTCGTATGCTAACCGCGATGGAGTGTTTTTGGCTAAACATAGAACCTTTTTGAGGTACGTCGCTTTCATACTTTCTATCAAAGCTAGATCACTCTTTGACAGATGCTCCCAAATAATGTATATTGCGTAAGTCATGATAGGAGAGATCTTGATGTGGAAAAGGGCTAATGCCGTCTCGAAGGACAGCTCACTAATGCTTTTAATTTGGTTCATCGCCATGATCGCTGCAGATGCTCTTTCTCTAACGTGTTTGGTGAAAACTTTCCCATTCGTTTGCAAGGTCACGCCAAGATATTTGTAGGAGTTGACCCTAACAAGCTCCTTGTTCAGGTATTTGATGAGTGCTGCCGCAGGAGGTTTCCCTCCTCTGAGAAATGTCATCTGGACTGTTTTCTGTGCATTCAGACTCAGGCTGTTCCTGTCCACCCAGGTAACTTATTGACCTATTTACACTCCTATACACCTACCTCACAAATTATCAGATTGTATTAAACACTACATGCACTGGTAGAACTTGGACCTTGTTCATATTAGCCTGAAGATTTAACTAAGCTGACGATGAGCCTAAGGAGGTTTCAAACAGGCTGTTTCGACGACAGTCCTCTACGGATTTCGTAGACCTGCCGCTCTCATCCACCGCCTCCCGATCATCGATTGGAACTCGTCCGACCATCTCGTCTTCGGAACCAGGTGAACAATATCTAATACAACCTACAACACCACAAATGACAATGTAGCAGCAGTATTGAGGGCAGTTTAATGTAAGCCTGGTCCATGAAATGAACTTGCGCATGACAAATCATCCTGAAAAACAGTGGATAAATCAAGAAAGCCTTAGTGCTGAATTATGTAAGGTTTTGTATAATTTCTCTATAGACACATTTGTGCATGTTCGTGTCCATTGAGTGTGGTTTACACGTTCCTGAAAACGGTTCGGCTACCACAATTAGATTATTCTCGACAATTAAAGGACAGAATATAATTAAGCGCTCTTTCTTTGTGAGAGTGACTGTACATTCATAGCATGCATTTAATAATTGTTTACTCTAGATAAATAAAGAAATAATTTCAGCAAGTTTCCTGAAACTTAAGTTTAACTGCTAATGTGGCAATGCGTAGGGACTTTGTTTACACACAGAGATTTTCAGATAACGTTGAATGCTGAATGACATAACAGTGAATGAATGAATAATTGGGCATTGCTGTTTAATGAGTAACACGTAACATGCTGATTCTATGTTATCTGCATGAGTTATGCAAGAAGTTATAGCATGCCTGGTAAGTGCTATTTCAGCACTTAAGAGAGAGATAGAAATTGGAAACGAAAGAGATACGCAAGCTTGTTGCAGTATTATTTAAATACATTATTTTTATTATTAGTATTATTATTATTAACAATAGTATATTCCATTTTATGGTGCTCTAGTACTTGGTATGGCATAAAGATGGTGCTCAAACTCTCAAAAATGTTGAGAACGCGTGGCCTAGAGTATAGCCTTATTAAACAATGTCCCACACATGAAAATTTCCTTGTCATTATACTACCAGAGACTTGCGTTATTTGGTTAGCAAAATGGTTGGTGGTCATCCATGCCTTGGGTACTTGAGACATCAACAAAAGAATTCAGATAATTAATCAGGAAACCACTCCATTACTGAGGATACTACGCTGATGATACGTTGCGATAATTGTAGGGGCTGGCCCAGTATCACAAGCACGATATTAGCACCGGTAGGCTTTCCTGTTTACAAATGACACCTTCCACGTTAAATATGGAGGAGACCACAATGTCGATATCGTATGTGTTGGTGGCGCCATGGTGGCTGCTTTTAGTGACACATCCAGGTCGCGGAGTCTCGCTTCACCAAAACACTTCACACTTTAGGAGTATCTTAGAAGATAACTTTTCAACACCGCTGGGAGAGATATATTTCTTTTCTACTTCTGAATATCAATACGCTTATGTCACTATTAGTTTGCTCGTGATAAAGCGAATATAACGATCGAAATATCACTGCATGACCTAGTTCTTATTTGAGCAATTAATCCATGCCTTCCTGCAGCAACTGGCAGACGATTGAAAGTACAATGTGCACTAGAAAAACGTTGAGAGGGAACTCCACATGTGTATCTCAAAACGTCAGCACTCTTTCTCTCAATTATTGGTTGTAGCCTCCTCCAGTGCCTCAATGACCTCAGTCATCGAGAAATCAATTCAGCAATTTTTCACTTAAAAACTGACACAAGTTATAACAGGATACGTTTTACAGATAGATTGGAATATAGGCTATGTCACGTTTCAAAGCGGAAAGAAACAATTAATATTATTATTATTATTATTATTAATATTATTATTTTATTTATTTATTATACAAACATACAAAAAAATTAAGTCCACTAATCTAATGAAGACGTTAAGAATAAGAGATTAAATAATTATGGTGATGTTAATCAATCACAGGAAGAAAGGAAGGAACCATCATAATAATAAGAACAAGGAGAATGATAACAATAACATTGCAATGGGTTGAGCATTCCGTCGGTTATAGAGACGCCGAGGTGCTATAATGTTTCCCTTTACAGAATTACTATCGAGTCCGTATGTCTACTGGCACAATTCTGCCATATTTGAACACCCCCATACACCAATCGACTACTCTGGGATTTGATCTCACAACTATGGGCACAGTGTCGATATTTCCAAACGAATCCCCAATGCAAATAATCCTACGAAGTGATCTAAGCAGTTATAGAAGCTAATGTTTCTCTAGAACTAGGATAACCAAATAATTTTCGGTCTACTCATTTTCCAAGCCAATGGCCTGGACATGTTGAAACACCGGATCCCATGAGAACTCCGCACTTAAGCAGCATTGGCGTGGTCGAAACTTGGATGGAATGCCGGTTCTGGGGGGTATGGAGGAGTAGGAAGGACCTGGCCACCCTACTGCAAGTAAACTCCGGCTCAGGATAGCCTCTTCGGAGGCACGAACCTGCCTTCGGGCAGAATACACACAAAAAAAAAACATTTTCCAAACATTTCATTTCGAATAATGCCGTGCAATTCCTATTATAAAGGATCACTAGTTTGAAAACATTTCCAGGCCAAGCGTAGTCCACTGTTCTATTGTCACACCAATTATTATTTAGCACATTTTTCCAACACAAAGTTCAGAAAATGTGTCCTATATTTTGAGATAACCTTCAAGGAAAGAGTTTGAAGTAAATGATGTATAGCCTATCAGAGAAGTTTAGGGTTTCTTTTCTTACAACCGGACTCCAGTGAGCAATGAGCAATGTCCTGCCACTTGCCACTTTTTTGCTTTGTGGTTCAATGCATCTTCAAATATAGCCTATTCTGGGTCTTGCACACAAGCGTTTGGGCCGATCCGTTGTCATACAATAGGTCATGAAGAGGTACTCAAAAGCACTGCCCCACTCTCGTGTTACAATTCTGGTCACCCGGCAATGCTTAAATGTTATTAACACTCATTTATGCAAGCACAAAGATCATAGGATTGGAAGTGGTCCATCATTCTTGTACATGGGCAGCATCTCTATGACAATTTCAGTAGATACATTTCTTGCAGAAGGCGTCCAAAAAGCGACGTTCGCCTCCTTGAGCAAATGCAAGTCTGTGTGCCTCAGGATATCTTACACAGGCCATGCAAACCACCCTTACCATTTCCATGTCCATGAGTCATCCAGTGAACTTTAACGATGCATCGTTTTAAAATCGTTGTTGTTACCGAAGGTGCTATAAAAGTCGCTATTGGAATTGTGCTTGAATAAGTAAGGGCCCGATAGAGAATCGATACAAGGAGAGACACCAGGGATTGGAAAACTTTGAAGGAATAATCTAACTGAAGCCAAATTTTCCACATTTAGAAATTACGTCTACAATGTCCTTGCCTACACACTAAAACATTTGCGATTGCTGATTTATGTCATTTGTTGCTCCACTAGTTTGTTGAATTCTAAAACAGCACAATTGAGAAGTACATTGACCAAACATTACAGCACGCATCTTGCAGTCTCGATTAAATGTTGCTCGGTCGTTATATCCTGCTGTGGGATTTAGGGCTTTCTTTAGAAAATTGCACCATAACCGGCGTTATTTTATGGTATACAGTTGTGTCATCTACCTTGAGATAGATTCCCGTGATCTTGGAATATATTTCTATCCCAGCATTCACCTGGAATGTGTGTTGATTATTCAGAGAGAAGTCACATTCAGAAAACCATAAAAAACCATCAACCACACAATATCTGTTTCCATACGGCATACCAACTCGTGATGTAGCGGCTAGCATTTTTGGCTGTCATCCCAGAGTTCTGGGTTCGATTCCCAGCTCTGCTAATACATTTCAAAGGGCTGGAACGGGGTAGCCTACACTCATTCTCGTGAGGCAAAACTGAGAAGAGGAGGGTTTGAATCCCATCTCAGCCAAATTGGAAGTGGTTTTCCGTGGTTTCCCACTTCTACTCCTGGCAAATGCTGGGATGCTTCCTAACATAAGGCCACGGTCGCATCCTTCCCAATCCAAATCTGAATTACAAATATGCACAATAATACAGCTATCACTATTACACAGGTTGTTAGACAAATTACACACACACACAAGTACACGGGGTACATGACCACGATGTTGCAAAGCCCCTAATTCAATCAATCAACAACAACCTTACGGCATGCATCTCCGTGCCCTCCGCCATAAAGGCATGTAAATCTTAATGAAGACACACTACAAGAATGAAAAAACTGTAACAAGCATTTGAAAAGTGGACTTATTTTAAAATCAAGTGGTCTCCATGAATCTTCATCAACTAAAACAATATTTGCAGTAGGCACAGAAACATTCAATACGAAAAAAAGCTACTTAATTATACTTCAAATTACTCATATAATACATTCAACGGAACTATTTTACTACCATATGGATGAAAAGTTAGAAATAGGTGTCATCTAAATTCTCTTTCTATACAAGTCATGACATCCTTCTTCCATTTATGTATACAGCGCTCCTCCATGACAGAAGAGGAAATGTTTTCACCCATAACTGTAGCTTTCAAGCAGACAGTTAGTCTCTGTTGTCCCCTCAATGCACTACTCCAATGTTGGAAGGGGGAGATGTTTACAGCCATATCTATAGCTTTGAAACAGACAATTAATTAGGCTCTGTTATTGTCTTCACTGCACTATTCCAATGTTGGTGAGAGGAAATGCTTTCAGCCGCGTCTGGAATCCCAAGTAGACAACTAGTGTTTGTTGCTAGTCTGTTGTTGCTCCCATTGCAGGGCTCTACTATTGGGAAGGGGAGATGTTTTCAGCCATGTCTATAGCTTCCAAGAAGACAACTAGGCTGAGCTGTTGTACTCAATGTTGGGAAGGGGAGATGTTTTCAGTCATGCCTATAGCTTCCAAGAAGACAACTAGTCACTGTTGTGTCCCCCATTGCACTTCTCCAATGCTGGGGAGAGAGATGTTTTCAGCCATGTCTGTGACTTCCAAGCAGATAACTAGTATCTGTTGTGTCCCCCATTACACTTATCCAATGTTGTGGAGGGGAGATGTTCACAGCCATGTCTGTAACTTCCAAGCAGATAACTAGTATCTGTTGTGTCCCCCATTACACTTCTCCAATGTTGGGGAGATGTTCACAGCCATGTCTGTAACTTCCAAGCAGACAACTAGTCTCCGTAGCTAGTCTGCTGTTGTTCTCATTGCAGTGCTCCTCTGTTGAAATGGGGAGATGCTTCTAGCTACGGCTGCAGTTTCCAAGCAGACAGCTAAGCTCTGTTGTAGCCATGAAGGCTCCAACTCTCCATTTGGCGAGGTTCAAGTTTCTGTCCAAATAAACACCCGAATATTTATAGGAGCTGCTGATCGAGTTCCTGCCAATCGTAGCGCCCCGGCGTATTGACATGGTCATAAAGTTTGATAACAATGAACCGGATGATCGTAGTACCAAAGTCTGTAGAGCAAATACCGCATTTACGGAAGAAATCACATGTACTGTACTGTACGTTAGGATTGTGGTTAACGATGAGAATTCGCAAGTGTCGTGTAGAGCAGTGTTTTCCAAACTTTTGTGTGTGTGTACCACTTTAAGAGATGAGAATCTCTCACGTACCACCTAATGGTTGGAAGATTTAGTAACTATAACCCCACCACCACCACCACTACGTAACAGACCAAAAGATGGATTGTAAATTGTGTTTGTTAGAGTTGGACTGTTGGAGATGAAAAGAAAATCCACAGCCTGCTTCCAGTCTCCGACCGGGTCAGGGAATGGAATGAATGAAGCCCCCATCTAGCGGCGAGGATATAAACTGTGCCGGCTGCCGAGGCCTGACGCACTCCTCTGGGGCAATGATTAAATGAATGACAGATGAAATGAAATGATAGTGGAGAGTGTTGCTGGAATGAAATGTTGACAGGGAAAACCGGAGTACCCGGAGAAAAACCTGTCTGCCTCCGTTTTGTCCAGCACAGATCTCACATGGAGTGACCGGGATTCGAACCACGGGCCCAGCGGTGAGAGGCCGGCGTGCTGCCACCTAAGCCACGGAGACTTAATAATAATAATGATAATAATACTAATTATACATAATGATAATGATAATATGTTTGCCAGAAGTCTGCCGCAACGGGGAACTTTGACGTGCCAAAAAATCTACTGACACGCCTCCCTCGCGTTTGCGCACCCCTAAATGCCAACTGACTGCGTCAGGATTTGATCCTGCAACCTTGGAAACAGCAGGGAGGAAAGTTTTCACTGCACTGTTGGAGATAAAGTTAAAATAATAGAAAGTGGGCCCAGTTGTTTATTTATTACAAAAAGTATTCAATTCAAACATTCGGAAATGACACTCTACAAATAATATTAATAAAATAACTCTTAATAATATAATTAAACATAAAAACCAAAGCTGAACTAACAACTTCAAAGTGAAGAGTGAGTTTGAAGATTAGAAACCAACTTAGGAATGTCTGGTTTAAGATTGCTGAGTCCCAAACGAAGATCGTTTTCCACTGTAAGGAGCCTATTCCGGTATTTATTCTTGAGATAAACAAGTGAAGAAAATGCAGTCTCACACAAGTACGAACTAGTGAAAGGCAGTACACATCTAACTGCTTTGTCAGCTATCTCTGCATAGTCTGCACGCATCTCAACCCAAAAGTTCACATGAACCATTTTTGAAAAAGTTTGCCTTAGTTCTAAATCACAATTCAATTCATAAAACTGCTCTTTATTTTAAAGTGCAACGTATCAATGTTTTTATATTTTTAAATTTTATATTTTTATATTTGCTATATTTTTCGTAACATCACCGCGTAACACTCCAGCAGTGGTACGCGTACCACAGTTTGGGAAACGCTAATGTAGAGTACAGACCTTCATCCCGAGACTTGCTAACTAGGTGATAATCACTAATTAAGTAGGAAGAGTCAAGAATCAAGTTCCATGTATTATCAATATCACATAATTGTCATACTTACTATTGGAGGGTATATAGCCTATGGAACGAACGATGCAACAGTCAAGTGAAGAAGGTAGATTACCTTTAAGTTGGTGCAAAGATATACCTCGGCGTCCCTTCAGTCTAGGTCAACCACCATGGTCTAATAAATCTCCAGTTTGAATAATTCTGTGTTACATTCCTGGCTCTGTCAATGGTTTCAATTAAGTCTGAGGATGGAAGAATTTGCACTGAAATTTGCGAGGGCAGCTCAGATGAGGTTGGTTGGATTCCCACTTCAGCCGTCGCAACTTCTACTCCAGGCGAATGCCGGGATGGTTCCTAATTCAGTGCCACGGCCGCCTCTTTCCCAAATCTCATTTGAATTACAAATACACACACTAATACATCCATCACAAAAACAGAGGTTATCAGAAGAATTCCACATACAACCAAGTGGACGGGGATACATGACCAAGATGTTGTAAAGCCCTTAAATGAATCAACAACAACAACAACAACAATGAGACTGCGCTTAATTTACGTGGTTCTGCTCTATTGTTAAACAAATCAATGATATTGTGATGAGAATTGAACTGGACAGTGTTTGGTTACGCAGAACTTGTGAGGGCTACACGCCCGCACATCTTACGATTTTGTGGGTTCAAAAGGGCTCAGCAGCCTGCATGGTCAGTCCGTCCATTAAATTAGCTCGAAATGTTTTGACAGCAGAGACACATGTACTCATAAAACAGAAGTTACAAGCACATATTTAATATATTGCAGTTAAAGGTCCGTTTGCGCTGCTCTAGTTTACGTGTGGTAAGTACGTACATGCGCTCGTGAGCAGTAAACAAGCCTGACCATAAACCAGGTACTTACAGGACTAGCGGAAAATATAGGTGCCGCCCACTTAACTTTAGCGACCTTAAACTCAACCAGCGGCATTATCAAACTAACCATACAAGCGTGGAATATCTCCCTACGACCATGACAGTCGCTATCCTATCGATTATTAATACGAGTATAACTATTATTATAACTTGTATTACAGTGGAACGTGGCTAATTCGAACTTCTATAATTCGAAATCTTCTTTAATTCGAATTTTTCCCTTTGTCCCTAGCATTTTATATACGATCAATGCTAAAAAAAATCGTGGTTAATTCGAATTATACTTTGGATAATTCGAAGTTTTTACGTGTAAAATGCCGATCGGAAGCCAAACAGTTGGGTCAGTTCCCGAAAAAACTGTTCCGAGTGCAGCCAAAGCAACAAACTACATCACAGAAGTTAGGAGTTTTTTTAAAGTAGAAATGACGTAAGTGATTCTGTGTTCCATTCCTTAAATTTGTTAGCTTCTTTTGTGATGGCTGAGAGACTTCATTGTAGAAAACAGGTAAAAACTCAAACATTTTTGAAAAACAGTAGATTTCTCTGAGACGTAACTAGATTTCTGGATTACTACTGCCGTTAAATAGCTGAATAGTTCATTTTGGTTTTATTTTTCATTTGAAACTGTTGAGGTTATTCACGATACAGCCATTATGCAGTACCGTTGTCTGTTAATCTGCTTTGTTGAACGAAAATCATTATGTAAACGTAATACAATATATTTTCTCTACCCTTTTCAAAGAACTTTCTTAATTCGAATTTTTGGATAATTCGAATTCTTTTACTGGTCCCTGGAGGTTCTAATTATCCAAGTTCCACTGTATTATTATTTTAATATTATTATGATTATCATTCAAACGAAATTTGTGTGATGAAAGTACTAATTGGGAACACAATATTCTTTTAACTATTGAATACAGCTGTGCTGCCAATCAACCAGTGACGTTTTAAGCCCTGCTAAATAATTTGCGCAAAAAGCCTTGTTAATACATCCTACTCCCTTATTCTCACGGTTTTAAATAACAAACGTACCATAAAGGTGAACAAAATTATACTGTACTGAATGATTCCAAACTTACTTATGTTCACCGGCCACCAGATCACGGGCGCAGTTGCTCCGGTCAAACGTTCAGCAAGATGACAATGCAATCAACAGCAGACGTAACGGGTGGTACTGTACTAGCGAGTCATCAATGAATAGCACAAAGACTTAGTTCAGGATGGAAGTTTTACAACGGACCTTCGGGTTATTATTCATCATCTTCTTCATTTCCCCTTTTCCAGCTGACATTGGGTTGGGGCAAACATGGTTCCTCTCCACTTTGTTCTGTCGTTCCACCATTCCTCTTCCAACATGATGTTCCAATCCAGGTTCCGTTTTCCAATGCTATTCTTCACCGAGTCCATCCAACGCATTCTTGGTTTTCTCGTCCTCTCTTCCCTGTCATCCGTCGTTCCAGAGCCCGTCTAGGTAACCTTACTTCATTCTTCCGTTTGGCATGTCCAAACCATCTCAATCTGTTTTGCTCCAGTTTATCATTTAGTTTCTGTACTCCTAGTTCTTTCCGGATATCTTCATTTCTTACTCTGTGTCTCCTTTTGTTTTGGACCATACTTCTCAGGAATCTCATCTCAGCAGCCTGTACTCTGCTCTCATCCATCTTAGTCATTGTCCAAGTTTCTGCTGCATATGTCATTATAGGAACATAATATGCTTTGTACATAACTTCTTTAGCCTTAATTGGTATATCGTTGTTCATTACTAGTCCCCGTACCTGTTGGTAGAAAGCACTCCCGAGTTGCATTCTTCTGATAATTTCCAAATCTATAGTCTCCCATCTTCAGCCAGTTCACTTCCCAAGTATTTGAAGTGTTTCACCACTTCCAATTCCCTATCTCCGACTTTGATTACTCCTTTTCCTTCTTTCTCACCTCAACTCATCACCACTTCTCCACATTTATCTTCAATCCCCATTGCTCAATCTTATTATTATTGATACATAATTGTAGTGCAGTTAGGGGGTCTCCTGGTTCTCTCTTGCACTTAACCACATACATAACATTCGTATCATATTTTAGGTGATACAATGGAAGGCAAATACCTTTACAGAAGTGGATAGATCCCTTAAGCTGGCGTTGCCATGGTTACGCACAGCCATTTCACGTTCTGTTCTTGATTATTTAGGAGATATTAGTCATCGTGGTCATGGAGCCCAAAGTAAAATATGTCTAATAACCTGTGTCACTGTTATGTCTGTACTAGTGTGTGTAGGCTATTCGTAATTGAGGTAGGATTTGGGTAGGAAGTAGCCGTGGGCCTATGTATGGTACTATCACGGCATTTTCTTGGAGTAGAAGTGGAAAACCATCGTAAACCACTTAGAGGATGAACGAGGTGGGAATCGAACCCTCCTTTTCTCATTTTTGCCGCACGAGGCTGAGTGCACCCCGTCCTAGTCCTGAGGCCCGAAATATTTTTTTGGGAGAGTCGGTAATCGAACCCGGGTCTCCACAGTGTCATTCAAGAATGCAGAACACTACTCAACGAGGTGAACTATTCTCGTTCGATCACCCATACCTCAGATAATACGATTCAAATATCTTGTAAACCGTTGATTCCAGGGCCTTGAAATATGATTTCCTGGGTCCCTTTATTATTATTATTATTATTATTATTATTGGTGCCTTTATTGTGGCAAAGTTAGGGCTCTAGGCCCTCTCTTACACTTAACCACACACCGTGTAACTTACATGAATACTCATATATGTTAATCCTAACCTACCAATCTTTAATACTAGGAAAACTTAAATACTAGAATTAAAGTGGCAAGTGTGTGATATTAACTAAGCTATACAAATTACGTACAGTAATATCAATACTTGGAGTTTTACTATGGTCATTCACTCACACATTCAAACACGAATCGTTCTAGCTGACCTGCGAATTCAAGAGGAAATCTTTAAATGCAGGTTTGAAAGTTGTTAGGGATGTACAATTTCTAACGTCACAAGGAGAATTATTCCTAATTCTAGTTCCCGACACGAGGACTGAGTTACTGAAGGCAGATGAAAGATGTAGAGGAATTGCAATTATACATAGGTAGATCCAGATCGCGTGTGACGATCATGAATGGAAGAAAGAAAACGAAAATTACAAGAGAGATAGTGAGGTGTACTTTCATTGAGAAGCCGATATATGAGTGTACATATGTGCAGGTTTCTTTGTTTATCTACTTTTAACCAGGAAAGTAGAGCATAAAAAAGAGACACGTACTGTGTGAGGAATATTTTAAGGAGAAAATAAGCCTAATGCAGGAATGTAAAGCTCTCTGAAGTTTCTTGATTTGTTCACCGGTAGCATCTACTAATACAACATCGCAGTAGCTAAATATAGAGAGTATCAAGGTTTGGACGAGTCTGATTTTCAAGTTACGAGGTAAAACGGACTGGTGAATCTTAAGTTTGTGAAGTGATGAGTCAACTCTCCTGCATGTATTAGAAGTATGCTCATCCCAATTCAATGTTTCATTGAGTGTGACTCCAAGACTTTATACCGATTTAGAGAACGGGATAGAAACACCATTAAGTTGAATTAAGGAAAGTGGACTATTACTTAAATGGAAAAGCAATTTAGTCTGTTCTATTACGATAGCTAAATTTCTAGGTTAAATTTCGTTGGAAAGCTCTATCAAAGTTCCAACGATCTCCACTAGGTATTGAACCCTTATTGATCTTCGATAAATAAGTATTCATATTTATTATTATTATTACTACGGCCCAGGCAGCACATAAGGAAGTCGACTTGGATATTAGGGAGGCCAGCATTTCGTAATGGTTGCAACAGAAGCTGAGTTGGTAGCTATTCCTGGGGACGGCCAGAATTAGTCGAGTTCAAGGCCAAATTGTGCAACTACTGTACCAAAATTGGAGACATAAAGGGAGAATCACGAGGTCCTCTCAACGAACATACGATTGAATCAGCCAATCGCAAGAGACGAAGCCGTGACCACGAGGTGGACGGCGTCAGTAGTAAAAAGCGCGCGGAAGTGTGTATCTAAGGAACCGCCGAACGGATTAATCTCCGCTCGAGTAATTTGAGACGTTGGATTCATTTGGAGAAGAATGACACTAGCCCCATCTTTGTGAGACATAAACTCTGGAAGTTTTTACCCGACTCCGCCCCACTCCGCCGCCCTTGTCAGTTTCTCATAAATAGTCTGGCCTGACGCCAATCTAAGACTTATCCTGTGGAGCCTTCAGAGGCATACTCCACGCCAGTTTGAAGTGTGATTTTGACGCTCGAATTTATCTAAGTACTATTCTTGTGGAGCCTTCAGAGGTGTACTCCACGCCAGTTCAAAATGTGATTTTTACGCTCTAAAATCAGTGAAGCTAATTTATTTTCTGAGCTCTGGGAAGCTAAAGTCGCAGCGTTTGCAATATCGAATTTTAAAAGCTATAATACATTTTGTTCTAAAATCTACTAAATTGTGTGATCTAAATATTTCACGCCAGCGCGTGATAAACTGTAACATTCTTTTAAAGACGACGAGTTCAACTTTAAGGGGGAAGTATCGTATCACCCTCATTAGCGCTTACCAGAACCGAAGTCCATAAGACGGGACGGAAATACCGGACGAGATAGCGACTGCGAGTGCAGCCAGGATTTTGAACTTGTTAACGAGCCAGTGGCGCGGACTCGAGATGTATATTTTATGTATAAATTGTGTGTATTGTATGTGTTTTTATAGTGCGTATGTGCGATATAATTAGGGCCAGTCTTCGCTATTAATCGCAGTAGGACAATTGTGGGTGAACTGAGTAGCCTGCAAGCGATTATAGATAGGCAAATATTTAACATTGAACTTTTCTGCCAAGGAGTCGAGACCGAGATGATCAGCACATGGTTTGAAGTTGGGATGAGCTTCAAGAAATCAACGCAGACGACTACTATGGAGTGCTAAATTGTCCATAGGGCAATGGGTTGAGGAGGATGTCCTTAGTCCTACCTGCAGAAGCGGTGATGTACTAAAATTGGATTATTTCAATTATGTAGTTAGATTTGGCCGGGGAACTTTGTAAATAGTCTTGTTTTTCTTTCTTGTTTTATAGCTGTTTTTCTTATACCGACACTATATGTTTAAATGTCCGTTGGCGCGTGGCCAATGTGTTTGTTGATATTTTGATTTTTTTTTTGAGTCATATGTAATGTACGCGGCGTGCGTGCGTGATTTTTATCCTTGCAATTGCGGAACCCGTTACATTCGATAAATGGTGCTTTATTAACGTTAATATTTTGAAATAGGAATGGGAGGAAATGATTGTAAAACATTTTGCTGAACAGGTTATTATTCATGTTAGGGTAGCCGAGTGCACCAACTTAAAAGTAATTATAGAACACCTTCGTTCTAATTTTGATAGATTTTTCTTGAGTCCTTTTCAGGTGACTAGTCACGGCATGGAACGATGGCGCCAGCATGTGGATATTATTTGTGTCTTTTATTTCAGGGTCTGTCACAACCCATACGTGTGGTTCAGTGTGTGTTGATGTGTCTTGTGTGTGTTGATTCTACGTGAGGAGGGGGTAGTTGTCCTACCGCCCTTATATATTTTTTGCTGCTGTTGTATTTTTTAGATGGAAAGACAGAGTGCTCTTGGGAGACTGCTGATTCTTGTCCATATTGTTTTTTCTGACACACACGTATTATTGTGCTTTGGGGCACATTTCTTCGAAGTTCGACCCCATGTTCTGGGAGGTCGAGGTTATTGACACGTGGGTTGACAGACATGCAGAGTTCCACAAACCGCCCGTTTTGCCTGTGACTTATTTTGATAGGCAGTCCTATTTGTCCGACTGAACCCTGTAAGCTTTCATGTAGCAAACCTGTTCATTGTGATGGCTAATTTTAAGCCATAATTAATTGGGGAGTTCGCCATGTGTGTAACGGATTGTTGTACCTTGTATGGATAAGAATATTGTGATTAACGTAAATGTTGGCTGTTTGCCTATTGCTTTGTTGATGACTCGATTTCATGTAATTTTTGTTTGTCACACCCGTGTGGTGTAGTGGTAGAGTATTTGTAAATTGTGACAGCGGTCATTTGAGTATTTTTTCTATTGGTCACGTGTTAATGTACTTGTGTTGATTTGTGTGAGAAGTCCTAAGTTTTAGGCAGTAAATGTTGCTACGGCAATTCAAGTCCAATTTCACACGGAAATTTTGTGTTTGTTTATAGTAGATTTAGGAAGTGTCGGTTTAATTTAAGTATTGTAGTTGTGTTCCCTTGTGTCGGTCTAGCTCTAGGAAATGCGGATTCGTTGTTTGAAGGGTCATTCTGAATGATAACGAATCACGCATTCAAAGTACACATCGTGGTGCATGTAGAACGGCGTACGCACTTATATGGTCATTACTTTTGTATCTTTTATTTAAGGACACTTGGTCCAGGTAATTAATCTCTCCAGAGATATCGCCTAAGTTTTTGGCATTTTTATTAAGCGGGAGTCAATTGGGAGTTTTTGTTGTTAATTGTTTATGTAAATATGGTGATTTGTTATTAAATTCAGTTGTTTTTAACCCTGGCTTCACTCTTTCCTGCATGTTATTTTGTTATATGTTACCCTGCAAGTTAATGAAGCGCCCAGACAGCAACTTACGAATATGACCTGTTACGCCCCGAATCTGAGTCTCATATGCTTCTTTGCAAGGGTTCATAAAACAAAAATGGCTGCCCAAGTGGGGATTGTTGTTGTTGTTGCTTCGCTGATCTCATATTTATTTCGTTGAGAAATGATGCCAGGTCAAGCGGACATGTAAATTCAGTAAATGGAGGCGATGTTGTACCGCCATGTGCATTAGTAAAATCACTGAGTTCCTAAAGTTAGAAATATTGAACAAGGTTAGAATTCGATTTGGTATTTGTTATAAACTTGTTCTGGCGCCCACATTAAAATTAGAAATTTGCATTATTAATGAACTCAGTAAAAGCAGGAAGATGTTGCCTTATATCTGACATTTAATTGACTTCGGTTAATTGGTGTTTCGTAAATTCTGTTGGTTAGGAATTTAAAAGCAGATCACTAGGGGTTATTTTGTTGTTTGGGAATAAGTGTCTTTATATTCAGTAAATTTTGTTACTGAAATTTTCATTAAATTAGAGCCAGTAATATTTAAATGTGTGACATGTATGTGCGTATAGGGCTGAAACCTTAGCCCATAACCCTGTTTTTCTCTGAATATATTTGTGTGTGTGAAATGGCGAGTGTTGATGAGATAAAGGCATTGTTAGAACAGATGTCGATCCAGATGTCCGTAAAGACGGAAGAACAATTAAAAGAACAATTAGAAGCTCAGCGTGAGCATAGTGAAAAACAATTAGAACAAATGTCCGCGAAAACGGAAGAACAATTAAAAGAACAATTAGAAGCTCAGCGTGAGCATAGTGAAAAACAATTAGAACAAATGTCCGCGAAAACGGAAGAACAATTAAAAGAACAATTAGAAGCTCAGCGTGAGCATAGTGAAAAACAATTACTTGATATGAGCGGTAACATTTCGGTCCAGTTAGAAGTCCAGAAATTAGACACTGACAAACAATTCAATGAACTAAACCACAAATTGTCACAACAGGCGGTAACACAAACCGAACAGTTAGGAAAAATCACAAATGATATTAATCAGAGCGTTCAAAAAGTAGAGAAACTGGCAGGCGAGGTTGCGGAAAATAACATCAAACAGTTAGGCGAAATGAAGAAATTGGAGGCGAAATTTGATAACAAATTAGTACAATTTGACGAGATGGTGGCAGATAAACTCAAGCAGATAGAGGCAGCATGTGTCAGTAACACCGCGGGAGTGAAGAAAACCCAAGAGAAACTACAGCAGCAAATTAATTCGGTAGATAACAACGTGCTGGAATTAATAAAGGAAATAGATAAAGTCGAAGTTAAGGCTGAAACCGAGCGGATACACTTGCGGGAAAATTTAGAGGAGCAATTAGGCAGAACACAAGAGATCATAAGAAAAGAGATGGAAGGCCAGCTAATAAACACACAAGAGGTCATAAGACAAGAAGTAGGGGAGCAGCTCGTCAAAACTCAGGATAATTTGGAAGGTCAGCTAATAAAAACGCAAGAGGCTATAAGAGAAGAGGTGGGGGAACAACTAGTAAAAACGCAGGAACGGATACGTGAAGAGCTAGAGAAAAATCAGGAGAGGAACGAGGAGAAAATAAATAGCTTAAAAAGTAGGATCCGGCGAGATTGGGACCAGCAGGCTCATGCGAATAAGGAAGACAGGCTGGCAGTTTTAAAGCGAATGCAGGCACTGGAGGAAAATATGAAGTCGAAATTACAGGAACATTCAGAATTAATCATAAAAAACGAGATTAGATCGTTAGAGAATGCGACATTATTTTCAAACGAAAATATTCCGGAAAAGCAAACAAGTATTGGAAGTCCGGCAGGTTCGAAGTTGGCTGAGGACACGAGTCGGGGTCAAAGTCCCAGACTAACGACTAATGCATTCCAGCAGTACGGGGGGGAGACTTCAACTCCGCAACCGAACTTGGCACCAGCCCAAGTCATCCAAGTCATTCGGGGTAATGATTTTAAGCCCGATAAGTTTAAAGAACATTCAGGAACTACTCCCAAAGCATTTCTACGGCAATTAACTGACTACTTTAATGACCAACACATCGGCCCGGAGAAACAATTAAGACTGGTGGAAAAATTTTTAGAAGGACCTAGCCTGACCTGGTTTTTAAGTTTCAAGTACACGTTTACAGACATGGCTCAATTCCGCGAGGCGTTTTTGAAGAAGTTTTGGAGTCCTTCGTTACAGCAGGGGTTAAGAATGGACCTGTACACGCGCAAATACCACAGTACACATCCAACCCGTTTTTCAGAATTCTTCAGTCAGCAATTGGTAAAATTCAGGGATTTTGATGACCCGCCTAGCGAGCCGAATATGGTTCTAACCATCGGAAAACAACTCCCAATGCATATCCAACAATTATTAGTCGCAGGAAATATTCAGACCGCAGTCCAAGCCGAAGAATTACTCAGACACTTAGATGAGACGAGTATGGTAAGCCCACAGACAGGAAGAAGGAATTTGGAATGTGTCAACACGGCAGAGGTAGTTCAGGGACTCCAAAATAACCACGGCCAGGGGAACCAAAGTAAGACACAGTCCACAGGGACACAGTTCACGCCAAGAAGACAAGATTTTGACGGTCGAAACCAGTTCCATAACAACAATCAGAATTATCAGAATAACCGCGGGAGATATCATCAGAATAACCAAAATCAAAATAATCAGTGGACGTACCAGCGGGAATACACGAATTGGAGGGGAAACCAGAGACAAGGTAGACCTTACCAAAGAAATGGAGATGGTAGATGGAGTAACGGCAGGGACTATCGCCAAGAAAACAGAGGGGATTATAGGAATAACTGGGACGAACGATATATTGAATCCCGTAAATACTTGGATCAATTAAGTAATGAAGAAGCGGAGAAGGAGAAGTGGGGGCGTGCCATGGCGAACAGACAGAGCCCAGACAACCATCAAGGAGAGGGGGCAGAGAGTTTACTGAGGCAACAGGAGCGACAGAATGATAACCGGCGAAACACATCTAATGGGGCCCGGGATAAAAAAAAAAACCAAATGAACTGAAAGGAGACAGGCTAGAAACGGAGATCGCCAGGGAGCAAGAAGAGATGATAGTGGCCAATATAGAAGAGTGGGTAGCATTCCCAGACGACTGCCTGGAGGAAGTGGTGAAGAACCGTGAAAATGTTATCAGACAGCTACCAATTATTTACGCGCATATTGGAGGTATGAGGGTGAGATGTTTGATTGATACAGGTAGCCAGGTGAGCTTAGTCACTGAAATTTTGATAAAAGAAATAGCAAGAAAACAGACTGTTCCTATTATGCCGGTACCGCTAATGAAAGTCAGAGGTGTCATTCCTGACAAAACTATGAATTGTAAACAGCAAGCATTTCTAGATCTGGAAATATTGAACCATACTTTTTCACAAACATTTATTGTTATTCCAAAGATGAACTACAATATAATTTTAGGAGCCAACTTCATCTGCGATTTTCATGCTGTAATTGATTTACATAACAACACTGTAAGCTTCAAACAAGTAGAAGGATTGGATCATGTGGGTTTAAATATGGAAGAGAATCCGCTGGAGAGAGAGGCCAATACTTGGGTTGTTGAGGAATGCACTAATGAGGCCGGAGATAAGATCTTGAGGGGAGAGCAAGTCAACCAGACAGCAGTGCTAGAAATGGACAGCCGAGATATTTCGCAGGAACTTTGGGTGCATTTGGCGGAAGAAGAAATGGGCGGAACCAAATTCGAAATTCTACTTCAGGAGCGACTTAAGGAAGCCATCGTAGGGGAATCTGATAGAAGAAGATTGGAAGAAATTTTAAGATTACATAAAGGAGCTTTTGACACCGTACCTGGGAAAGTTTTAAATTTTCAATATGCGATGCAGGTAACAGATTGGACCCCATTTAAAAGTAAATTGTACCCGATCCCAGAGAAGCATTTTTCTCAGGTGAAGGACATTATTACTAACTTATTAGATTCTGGCATGATAAGGAAAGCTGCAACTCCTTATCTGAACGCAATATTGGCTGTGACCAAGCCAAACGGATCAATTAGGCTTTGCCTAGACGCGCGAGTTTTAAATAGCAAACTGCTAGTTGAGCACGACCAAGCACCGAGGATCAAAGATGTTTTGAAAGGCTTCCGTGGGAAGAAGATATACTCAAGTGTTGATTTGACGAATAGTTTCCACCATCTTGAACTTGAAGAAAAATCCCAACTGTTGACGGGATTTTTATTCGATAATCAAAGTTATATCTGGTGTCGAATGCCCTTTGGCGTGAAAACTGCGGGATGTGCACTCATTAGAGCACTCGATAGAAATCTGACTGAGGAGGTCAAGAACTTCACCACGAGATATGTTGATGACATATTAATCGCTTCTGAGACAATGGAAGAACACTTGATAACTTTAAATAAACTGCTGGACAACCTGAGAACCATGAACTTCAAGATCAACTTAAAAAAGTCACATTTTTGCCAGAGCAAAATTTTATATTTGGGACATATAATTGATGTCGAGGGCGTGCGGCCTAATCCAGCCAAGATTGATGCTATTAAGAAATTTCCCACACCTACCAAAGTCAAACATGTTAGAGCATTTTTGGGAGTGACAGGTTTCTTCAAAGAAAATTGCCCTGGTTACACAGAAACAGTAGCGCCTATGCAGGAGATGTTGAAGAAAGCGAATCGATGGTCGTGGAACGAGGAGTGCGACAGGTCTTTTAAAGCAACGAAGGATTTATTGGAAAACTGTGTGAAACTTGGATATCCGGATTTTGAGAAACAATTTATCATTCAAGCAGATGCTTCGTTAATTGGGATTGGTGCTATGCTGTACCAAGAGGACGCTGAAGAACCCAAGAAGAAATCCTATTTGGCATTCACGAGTCGTAAATTACGGAAACATGAGAGGAACTACACAGTTACGGAACTTGAGCTACTAGCAATTCTATATTCTCTCCAACAGTGGCGCAAGATGATCTACGGTTATTCCATCATTGTTAGAACCGACCACCATGCACTGACATTTTTATTTAAGACAACAATAGCAAGTGAGAGAGTTACGCGCTGGTCCATCTACATACAGCAGTTTGACATCACAATAGAGCATTGTCCTGGGAAATTGAACGTCATACCAGATGCCTTGAGTAGAAACCCTGAGGACGGAAACGAAGTAACAGCGGAAGTTCACAATATTACCTTGACACCTAAGGCTCGTGAGTTTTTGGCAAGATGGAAGGATATTCGGAAGGAGCAAGAAGCTGACCCATGGATGATGATGATGATAAAATTCTATAGGAAGGAGTTACAACCAAATTCACCGGAGTACCGGGAAGCCAGTGCTAAACAAGCGAGATTTCACTACTTGAATAACTTGTTACATAAGTACGTGGATGAGCATCATGCTAAACTGCGGATCTTAGTTCCAGCATCACTACAGAGGGGATTAACTTGGCATGTTCACGAGAGCCTAGCACATATCGGCACGGATAAGACTGAAGCTACGAGAGGGGAGACCTTTACTTGGCCCAAGATGAGATTCACCATTGTTGAAGTAATTAGAACGTGTGACGCTTGTCAGCGCACAAAGCCGAACAACTTTATTCTGAAACAACCTCCAAGACCACTATTACCGCAGAAACCATGCGAGATGCTCGCGATTGATTGCTTTGGTCCTTTAGTAAAAGGAAAGCGTGGATGCCGACACCTCTTGGTATGTGTCGATGTATTTTCGAAGATGGTCGTGCTATGTCCTATTCAGAAGACGACATCAAGACAAGTCCTTAGTCGAATTAAGAACAAAGTCATTCCGATGCTTGGGAAGCCGGAATCCATTCTATCAGATCACGGTACCTATTTCACAAGCAATGTTTTTAGGCAAGGTTTGGAGAGCCTAGGAATAAAACACATATTTTCAAGTATTCGTCATCCTTGTGGAAATCCGAGCGAAAGAACAATTCGCTGTGTCGCTAAATACTACAGAGTAATGATTCCTAACGAACACAATAAATGGGTAGACAAAGTAGGGGAAATTGAGATGTGCATGAACACTACTAAGCACGAGTCGACGGGTCAAGTCCCACTGATTGTACACCACAACATATTGCCGGAAAGAACTTGGGACAAGATCATTCCTTGCCCAAGGGATCCATTATTAGCGCATGATTTGCGAATCCAGCGAACGAGGGAGCACATGAGGAACCAAGCGGACCGAAGGCTGAGACGGTACCGAGGAAAGAAGTTTCACCGAGAGTTACAAGAACAAGAATTAGTGCTGGTTCGTAGACCACCGATCTCCGACCCTAAGAACAAAGTCTTCGCCAAGTTCTGTCCAAAATTCATTGGCCCGTTCCGGGTAATTAAGAATCTGGGTAACAATGCCTACAGATTAGAAGAAGTGAGCACTGGTGCAAAATCTGTTTTTAATAGCGCCAATTTGAAACCGTACTACAGAAGGGAACCATTTGATGATTAGGAAAGATGACATGTGCAGAATCTGTATTGCCAAAAATTTATATTTTTTTTTGAAAGCAAACACTCAAATCCACGGGGAGCGCGTGAGTACGCACTTTGTTTGTAAACAACGAGCAGCTGAGACGACGGGAGTGGCAACTACGTGAGGAGAAGGGGGAGACCTAATGAAAATATGAATGACATTCCAGCGAGAAGGGAGCACACTAATTGAGTCAGAGGGGCATACACTCGAGCAGCTGAGTGAGATTTAAAGAGATGTGTTGTTACTACAGTGGATTTTGTTTTTGAAATCCAAACCAATAAATTGTTTCGAATTTCAAAACCTTGCTGAGGATAAATGAACCCTTATTGATCTTCGATAAATAAGTATTCATATTTATTATTATTATTACTACGGCCCAGGCAGCACATAAGGAAGTCGACTTGGATATTAGGGAGGCCAGCATTTCGTAATGGTTGCAACAGAAGCTGAGTTGGTAGCTATTCCTGGGGACGGCCAGAATTAGTCGAGTTCAAGGCCAAATTGTGCAACTACTGTACCAAAATTGGAGACATAAAGGGAGAATCACGAGGTCCTCTCAACGAACATACGATTGAATCAGCCAATCGCAAGAGACCAAGCCGTGACCACGAGGTGGACGGCGTCAGTAGTAAAAAGCGCGCGGAAGTGTGTATCTAAGGAACCGCCGAACGGATTAATCTCCGCTCGAGTAATTTGAGACGTTGGATTCATTTGGAGAAGAATGACACTAGCCCCATCTTTGTGAGACATAAACTCTGGAAGTTTTTATCCGACTCCGACCCACTCCGCCGCCCTTGTCAGTTTCTCATAAATAGTCTGGCCTGACGCCAATCTAAGACTTATCCTGTGGAGCCTTCAGAGGCATACTCCACGCCAGTTTGAAGTGTGATTTTGACGCTCGAATTTATCTAAGTACTATTCTTGTGGAGCCTTCAGAGGTGTACTCCACGCCAGTTCAAAATGTGATTTTTACGCTCTAAAATCAGTGAAGCTAATTTATTTTCTGAGCTCTGGGAAGCTAAAGTCGCAGCGTTTGCAATATCGAATTTTAAAAGCTATAATACATTTTGTTCTAAAATCTACTAAATTGTGTGATCTAAATATTTCACGCCAGCGCGTGATAAACTGTAACATTCTTTTAAAGACGACGAGTTCAACTTTAAGGGGGAAGTATCGTATCACCCTCATTAGCGCTTACCAGAACCGAAGTCCATAAGACGGGACGGAAATACCGGACGAGATAGCGACTGCGAGTGCAGCCATGATTTTGAACTTGTTAACGAGCCAGTGGCGCGGACTCGAGATGTATATTTTATGTATAAATTGTGTGTATTGTATGTGTTTTTATAGTGCGTATGTGCGATATAATTAGGGCCAGTCTTCGCTATTAATCGCAGTAGGACAATTGTGGGTGAACTGAGTAGCCTGCAAGCGATTATAGATAGGCAAATATTTAACATTGAACTTTTCTGCCAAGGAGTCGAGACCGAGATGATCAGCACATGGTTTGAAGTTGGGATGAGCTTCAAGAAATCAACGCAGACGACTACTATGGAGTGCTAAATTGTCCATAGGGCAATGGGTTGAGGAGGATGTCCTTAGTCCTACATGCAGAAGCGGTGATGTACTAAAATTGGATTATTTCAATTATGTAGTTAGATTTGGCCGGGGAACTTTGTAAATAGTCTTGTTTTTCTTTCTTGTTTTATAGCTGTTTTTCTTATACCGACACTATATGTTTAAATGTCCGTTGGCGCGTGGCCAATGTGTTTGTTGATATTTTGATTTTTTTTTTGAGTCATATGTAATGTACGCGGCGTGCGTGCGTGATTTTTATCCTTGCAATTGCGGAACCCGTTACATTCGATAAATGGTGCTTTATTAACGTTAATATTTTGAAATAGGAATGGGAGGAAATGATTGTAAAACATTTTGCTGAACAGGTTATTATTCATGTTAGGGTAGCCGAGTGCACCAACTTAAAAGTAATTATAGAACACCTTCGTTCTAATTTTGATAGATTTTTCTTGAGTCCTTTTCAGGTGACTAGTCACGGCATGGAACGATGGCGCCAGCATGTGGATATTATTTGTGTCTTTTATTTCAGGGTCTGTCACAACCCATACGTGTGGTTCAGTGTGTGTTGATGTGTCTTGTGTGTGTTGATTCTACGTGAGGAGGGGGTAGTTGTCCTACCGCCCTTATATATTTTTTGCTGCTGTTGTATTTTTTAGATGGAAAGACAGAGTGCTCTTGGGAGACTGCTGATTCTTGTCCATATTGTTTTTTCTGACACACACGTATTATTGTGCTTTGGGGCACATTTCTTCGAGGTTCGACCCCATGTTCTGGGAGGTCGAGGTTATTGACACGTGGGTTGACAGACATGCAGAGTTCCACAAACCGCCCGTTTTGCCTGTGACTTATTTTGATAGGCAGTCCTATTTGTCCGACTGAACCCTGTAAGCTTTCATGTAGCAAACCTGTTCATTGTGATGGCTAATTTTAAGCCATAATTAATTGGGGAGTTCGCCATGTGTGTAACGGATTGTTGTACCTTGTATGGATAAGAATATTGTGATTAACGTAAATGTTGGCTGTTTGCCTATTGCTTTGTTGATGACTCGATTTCATGTAATTTTTGTTTGTCACACCCGTGTGGTGTAGTGGTAGAGTATTTGTAAATTGTGACAGCGGTCATTTGAGTATTTTTTCTATTGGTCACGTGTTAATGTACTTGTGTTGATTTGTGTGAGAAGTCTTAAGTTTTAGGCAGTAAATGTTGCTACGGCAATTCAAGTCCAATTTCACACGGAAATTTTGTGTTTGTTTATAGTAGATTTAGGAAGTGTCGGTTTAATTTAAGTATTGTAGTTGTGTTCCCTTGTGTCGGTCTAGCTCTAGGAAATGCGGATTCGTTGTTTGAAGGGTCATTCTGAATGATAACGAATCACGCATTCAAAGTACACATCGTGGTGCATGTAGAACGGCGTACGCACTTATATGGTCATTACTTTTGTATCTTTTATTTAAGGACACTTGGTCCAGGTAATTAATCTCTCCAGAGATATCGCCTAAGTTTTTGGCATTTTTATTAAGCGGGAGTCAATTGGGAGTTTTTGTTGTTAATTGTTTATGTAAATATGGTGATTTGTTATTAAATTCAGTTGTTTTTAACCCTGGCTTCACTCTTTCCTGCATGTTATTTTGTTATATGTTACCCTGCAAGTTAATGAAGCGCCCTGACAGCAACTTACGAATATGACCTGTTACGCCCCGAATCTGAGTCTCATATGCTTCTTTGCAAGGGTTCAGTATCATTGACATCTGGTAGCGAAAGTTGGAACTACTTGAAATTGAACGGAACTTGTAGCTCACCCTATGGGTGTCCGCTAGAAGCAGATACAAACATCTGGCGAGCCAAACACGTCTTCGGACACTTCCGGCACTAAAAGCCATATGATAAATAAATAACGATAGCTTATGTTTTAATTGGGTTGATGGCAAGAGAATTTTCAGCTGCATTAGGAACTATCCTAGTTTTCTTTTCACATCGAAGGGCACAACATGAGCTTTGTCTCGACCTAACTCGACAACTTTGATATTTCACCTCTTTTAGCATGTATCTTGAGGCGTTTCCCCACCGTATTCTCCTTTTAATGAGTGGTACGGTAAAATGTACAGTGTGTAAATAATTGGTGCTATGTATGTGAAGGATTACGTTGATCCACCCAGCCTCTGGTGTTATAAGTGTGCAAACAGACAGACAAACAGATATACAGACAGGCATTCAAACAGCAGACAAACAGAGAGACAAACTGACAGACAGACAAACAGATAGGCAAACAGACAGACAAACGGACAGGCAAACTGAGGATCAAATAGACAGAGACAGGCAAACAATCACACAAACATTTATTTTTTGCTTGCATTCGTCATAGAACAGAATGAAACGCGTTAAGAACTGAAAAATCCGTGGAAATTCAGTACAAACAGACTGCAATATTATTTGTATGACCACATAAAATAATTAATGAAGATGTTGGGTGCCATGCTCGTAACTCACTGTTAATCACCAAATAATATAAGTTATGATATGTCCTAGGTAGCTCACACAGAGTACTCTTCGTCCCAGGCCGTAGAGAGACTCTGTCTCCAACCACGATAATATTTGTTTCAGGCAAAAGTATTGCCTTATAGCTATTTCTAACTACAGTAAGGGAAACACTAGACATGAATTTAAAATATAGAATTTAATACGAGAAACAAAATTTAAAACTAAGAAGAAGAAGTAGATGCATTTACTAAAGTTATGTTAAAAGGGGGCCCATGAAAAGTGTGGAGTTTGAATTTGAAGTAAACCTATTTCCAAAGCTGTGAATATAATTGCCCAAAATAATTGGAAAAGAGATTTTGTGAAGCTGGTCAGTTTGCTCACCGGTGCTGCTTCTCGGAGATAATCGTTTTTCATCGTAAAGTGATGGCGATAATTTCTGCTTGTCTGAAGCATCCTTCACGTTGATGTCGTGATGATCCATTGACCACGAATTGAGTTTAGTTATTAATTAGTAGAGACGAGATGATGTCTACTACTATCCTGAGTGTGATGAAGTTCTAACTTCTTGAATCATATTAATGACTCTGGTCACTAACACAACCATTTACATTAGTATGAATAGACCAACATGCCTAACATACAATCAAGATTGAAGACTGCAGATTTCTGAAATTCCAATATATCTCAAGTCCATTGGACTACAGTATGATATCGGCTAAGTCCCATGGAGCGACAAGATACCAGTCGTCCAGGCTCCCAATTGAATCAATGAAGTCAGTATAAGTTCAAGTTAATGAACAATTAAGATGTGTCCTCAGATTTGCTCTGCTGGCCTTTAAGCAACATTTCCCGTCCCCTTCCATGTCTTCTCCACCTTCAAGTTTCCTCCTCTTGATACACCAATCAGAACGTGGTTGCCATGACAACCATCGTCTCTTCCAGCTTCCAAATCTTCAAGCCCGCTGATTTGTTCTAGTCAATCATGTGATCCTTCTTTCTGGGAAATCTTGAGTAGCCTTCCTCTTCAATTTAACTCACCTGGCGCGAGGCGGTGATGATTCTAATATAGCTCAAGTGACCGTTAATGACCTCCATAGTTCTGCGTCCGTCCCCAATTCTCAGAATGAGTTGCGAGAGCCTCCCTTGTTATTGGCTCCAAATCGGGGAAGTATCCCGCTGCGCTCACTGACCAGAACAATTAGCTCTCACCTAATGTGTTGAAATCTGTCTGAATGTGGAGTAAAATGAACTCCAGGCATTTCACCTGCCAAAGTTAAAGAAATAATGTATTGTTATAATGAATCTCAATGATTCTGCTTGACAATTAGATAGACTATAGGTTGTCACAAAAATATACGGCACAAAATGCAGGACACGTTCCTCACACTTTGACGAAGACATTATGTTATATGAACGCATCGTCTCCATTTAACACCTTATTGTCCCCAACTCATTAATCATTGGAACACACAAGAACGGAACGTACCAGCATACCACATGTTCAATATGCCCTCCGTGCATCAACCCACCGTCGTAGTGATGCGCTAATGTATCCCTGGAGTATTGCGTATGGTTTCGCAACCTTCTACAATACGGACACGCAGACTCTGAACATCTTGTACAGTGGTTAAAGACACAATACCTTTCAAATGTCCCCATAAATAAAAGTACAGTGGGTTTAGGTCTGGAGAGCGTGGAGGCCAGGCAATTGTCTACCTCTACTTATCCATCTGTCACCGAATCTGTTATTTAGAAGCCGACGGACATTAACACTAAAATGAGGTGGTTCTCCATCGTGCATGAAGTACATGTTTCGTCGCACAGCTAGAGGCACATCTGCTAACAGATCAGGCAGAACTTTCTCTACGAAAATATGGTAACTGTGTCCTTTGAGCCTGGGTGGAAGAACGTGAGGCCCTACCAAGCAGTCACCAACAATGCCGGCCCAAACATTAACAGGAAATCTTTGTTGATGACTTGTTTCAACAGTTGCGTGAGGATTGACGTCAGCCCATACATGCCGATTGTTAAAATTTACAATCTGACCTCGTTGAAATGACGCCTCATTTGTGAACAGCACCATTGCACTACAATTAGGGTTGACACTTTGTTGAATAAACCATACGCAGAAGAGTACCCGTGCAGGAAAATCAGCCGCTGTTAGTGTCTGCACACGCTGTAAATGGTATGGATACAGCTGATCCTCGGGTAGCACTCGCCAGAGAGTCATGCGGTCAACATTCATTGTTGCAGCTACTTGTCTTGTACTGGCACTAGGGTCGTCGTCAATTGCATGAAGAATTGCCACCTCGCGTTGCGGTGTCGTCGTCCTTCTAGACCTCCCCCGGTCGTCAGTATCAGCCTGAAAAGCACTATGTTCCCTCAGTCGACGATCAATGGCTTCGAACGTTTTCCAGTCTGGGCACTTTCATCCTGGAAATCTCTCCTGGTGCAAACGTTGAGCGCGAGGGCCATTGCCGTCTTCTAATCCATACATCAAATGGGCATCTGCCACCTCTGCATTTGTGTACACTGCCATTGCACGAGCCAAGTCTGTGATGAACTCGACGTAGTAACCCGTGTGGAACAGTTGATGTTACCGTGTCGTATGGCAACAGGGCCATGAAAACAAAACACTGGCGGTGCACCTGTGAAAATGACAGCGTGACCAGACGTAACCAACAGTGCATGTTCCCCACGATTTGAACGTTCTGTTCCTGTGTGTTTCCCGTGATTAATGAGTTGGAGACAATGAGTTATAACATGGAAACAAAGCGTTTCCGGACCCATGTTCAAATAAAATAATTTCTTCGTCTACGTGTGAGGAATGTGTCCTGCAATTTGTGCCGTACATTATAGACATCTCTATGGCTCAATTAGCCTTTACAAAATATCAATTATAATAATCATAATAATAATAAGAAGAAACAAAATTACAAGATGTATCCAGTATTAATAATACTAATAATAATAATAATATGTACAATTAAAAGTGAATAGCGTGATATTATTATTATTATTATTAATAATAAACATAGAATAAAATAAATGTGCGGCTTACATATTGCGAAAGTCAGGTTAATAATAATAATAATTCTAGATATAAAGGCATTAATGAAAGGTAATAAATGTCTGTTTTCAGGTCATCACAAGACAAACATTCAATTTTATATAGATTGAGATAGATATTACTGGAATGAAATATACAGGGAATCCAGAGGATTTTAAGGATAAAAGCAGAAGTTTAGCTAAGTAACGGAGAGGCATCTGTCCGGGAGAGTTGAGAAATATAGGCTACCGTATATTCACTATAGCAGTAGAAGTCATTTCCTCTCAAGGAAGCAAAGTAATATTTGTTAAATGTCTTGATTTTCTATACAGCAATAAGTGCTATATTGACTGCCTAGATGGGAAGAAGCCATATGAAAAGCCAAATTGTGCAACTTGGAGCACGGGAAAAATGAATATACTGTTGCGTGCCACCCCCTAGTGGCACTTTTGTTAACTGGATTACGGTGGGGGTACAAAGCACAACACCAATTACAGCTTAAAGAAATAATTAACTTTATTGCGGCCAGAAAATTACACTAGTCAGCAAATACAAGCAATTAGGAGCCTTATTCCAGTTTCCTCAAATCTCTTCCTTATGCGCTCTTGGCCCCTTTCACTTGCAACAGACCACAGAAGTTAATCCGTCCTAATGAGTACGGTGGCCTTGACAGACACTACCTGTTCCTCTCATTTATGTTCTCCGACCTCAATTACTTACGATCACTTGCTGCAGGCTATTTCGCTGTCCACAAGCTGGGAGAAACAATGTCACAGGATTTCGTAACTCGCACAGCACTTCGTCACCACACTTCTGTCGCACAAGATAATCGCTCGCACTAGCTCGTAAAACACAACAGCAACTGCTTCACGGGTCACTCTTATATAGCCGGCCGGTGACTCAATAATTGCTTCTAGATCCATCCAGAGTCCACGGCTTCTCGAGGTTTCCAGCGCTGGTCCAGTCTCGAATCTTCTGGACTATCCCTTTGTCTAGCAGCCCTGTTGCATAAGGCACACGCAATACAGGAGGCATGCCACAGCCCAGCCCCTGGGGCAGCTGTGACTCAAGCGGCGAGCGATGACACAAACTCACAGCCGTAACACCACCCCCTTCCTAAAAAGGCTGATCGTCCCGATCAATCATTGGTCCGTCTGTGTCCCTCCGTAGGCTGCCAGGCGATCTCGATGCACGATCTTCATCTTCGCCCTCGGGCTCCGCTGGATCCTGTAGACGACATCGTTGATCCGTTTCACGACTCGGTACGGGCCCTCCCAGGACTTCTGCAGTTTGGGCGACAGGCCTTTCTTCCGTAATGGGTTGAAGAGCCAGACCAGGTCGTCCTCGTGGAATCCGCCGGCATCCGTCTGCTGGTCGTATCGGGTCTTCATTCGGTCGGTCTCGATCCGCAGTTTCCTCCTCGCGAACGCGTGTACGTCCTCCAGTTGGTCGACCAGTTCTTGACAATACTGGCTTACCGGGATCGGATCATTCCCAGGTCGGCCGAAGGCAAGATCGACAGGTAGACGGAGCTCCCTCCCAAACATGGCCCGGGCTGGTGTGCACCCGGTGGCTTCATGCACGGCGGCGCGGTAGGCCAGGAGAAATAGTGGAAGATGTTTGTCCCAATCCCTCTGGTGCTCGCTGACGACTATTCGGAGATGGTTCTCGATGGTGCGATTGAATCGCTCTACCATCCCGTCGGACTGAGGGTGTAGCGGCGTCGTCCTTGTCTTCCGGATTCCCAGCAGCTGGCATAGGTTCTGGAACACCTGCGACTCGAAGTTCCTCCCTTGGTCGGAGTGCAGCTCCAGGGGTACTCCGTACCGGCTGACGAATTCCTTCACCAGGGTCTCTGCGATCGTCGCGGCTTCTTGGTTAGGGAGCGCATACGCCTCCGGCCATTTGGTAAAGTAGTCGCTGACGACTAATATGTAGCGGTTCCCTGCCTCGCTTAACGGGAATGGCCCAGCAACATCGATGGCCACTCTCTCCATGGGGCCGCCCACGTTGTAGGTCTTCAGTGGACCCCGTCGTCTTCGTCCTGGGCCCTTGCTGGCTGCGCAATCGTGGCACCTCGCGCAGTGGTTCTCCACGTCTGTTCGGCATCCGATCCAGTAGAACCGCTCTCTCAGCTTCTCCAGGGTCTTCTTTATCCCTAGGTGTCCACCAGATGATCCTCCATGAACTTCCTTCAGGACTTCCTCCGTCATAGCCTTTGGAACGACGACTTGTTCCCGAGATGTCTTCCCGTCGGTGCTCTCCCAGGTACGGCAGATGAGGCCATCCCTTACAATCAGCGAGTCCCACTGTGCCCAGTAGGACTTAAACTTTGGGCTGCAGTCACTCACAATGTTCCACCCGGGTCTGGGGACACAGGCCCTCTTCCATTCGGCTATCAGTCCCAGGTCATCATCCTCTGCTTGTGCCCGCGTGAAAGATTCGCGGCTCCAGTTCCCTTGAAGTTCCACAGTAGTCCGTCGGCACAGTATCCCGGTGTTCTCCTCCCTTCGGGCACAGAAGGTGCAGTCTTCGGGGCACGGTCTTCGTGACAGGGCGTCGGCGTTAGAATGCAGTTGGCCTTTCCTGTGCTGAATCTCAAAGTTGTACTGTTGAAGTCTCTCTAACCACCGCGCGAGTTGACCCTCGGGCTGCTTGAAGTTCAGGAGCCACCGCAGGGATGCATGGTCGGTCCTGATGAGAAATTCTTGCCCGTACAGGTACTTGTGGAAGTGTTCAATGGTCTTCACGATGGCGAGCAGCTCCTTCCTGGTGACGCAGTAGTTCCTTTCTGGCTTTGACAAGGCCTTGCTGAAGTAGGCCACTACTCTCTCCTCGCCGTCCACTACTTGCGACAGGATCCCCCCTATGCCAAAGTCGCTGGCATCGGTATCGACGATGAACCTTGTTCCAGGTCTGGGGTAGGCCAGAATAGGCGCGGCGCACAGAGCCTGCTTGAGTTGTTCGAAGGCACTGTGGCATTCTGCTGTCCACGTGAAGAGTTGGTCCTTCTCAGTCAGTCGATGTAAAGGTTTGGCGATGTCGGCGAATCCTCTCACGAAGCGACGATAATAAGTGCAGAGTCCCAGGAAGCTTCGTAGTTGCGACTTGTCCTTCGGAACTGGCCACTCCCTCACAGCTGCGGTCTTCTCTGGGTCGGTGCGCACCCCTTCCTCGGAGACGATATGCCCAAGGTACTGGACCCGCTTCTGGAAGAGCTGACACTTCTTGGGGCTCAACTTCAGCTGGGCAGCCCGTAGCTTCAACAAGATCTCCTTCAGGTTGCTGTAGTGCTCCTCGAAGCTCCTCCCCAGAACGATGACGTCGTCTAGGTATACCAGGCAGGTCTTCCAGTGTAGTCCCCTCAGAATGGACTCCATTAGCCTTTCGAAGGTTGCAGGGGCGTTGCACAGACCGAATGGCATGACGGTGAACTGCCAGAGCCCGCTGCCCACAGAGAACGCAGTTTTCTCGCGGTCCTTCGGGTGGACCTCCACCTGCCAGTAGCCACTCTTCAAATCCAAGGTGGAGAACCATCTTGATCCTGATATGGTGTCCAGCGTGTCGTCGATCCGGGGTAGAGGGTAGCTGTCCTTTTTCGTGATGTCGTTCACCCGCCTGTAGTCCACGCAGAACCTGGTGGAGCCGTCCTTCTTCTTCACTAGCACGACCGGAGAACTCCAAGGACTATGTGATGGCTCGATCACCCCTTGCTCCTTCATCTCTTCTACCATCCGGTCGACTTCGGCTTGCTTGGCGAGCGGGACACGTCGGAATGGGGCCCTTATCGGTGCGCTGTCCCCAACGTCGATTCTGTGCTGGACCAAGCTTGTCCTGCCGAAGTCTTTGCTCCCCACGGAGAAGACATCCTGGAATTCGCGTAGCAGGTCCTGAAGTTGGCGTGATTGCTCTTCGTCTAGATGGTCCTGGGATCCTTGGTACAGCTTCTGTAGTTCTTCTGGCAGGGCGCGTCTTCTTCGGTTGTCCGTCTGCAGGTGTCCGTCCGTCGTATCTGTGATGCGGGCAATCCAGGTAACGGGCTCGCAGACTCCTAGGTTGGTGTCCCGGTGAACCGTAATGTCGTAGTCGTTCAGGTTGGACAGGCGGACGTACGGCCGAGACGTCGTGTTGATGAGGGTCTTGGCAACTAGCAACCCTTTTGTCTGGATGTCCTCATATTTTGGTTCGATGACAGCCGCCACTCCCTCAGCTGTTCCGTCGACAATTACGGCAGCGCTGACTTCCGTCCTGGCGGGAACGATGACGTCCTCTCTCAGCCTTACTCGTCGTGCGGCGACGGCCTCGTGTGCTGGTCGCAAAGCAAGTTCCTCCCTTCCGAAGTGCAGAGTGTTGGTACTCAGATCCAAGATGATGTTGTTCTGGTCCAGGAAGTCCAGTCCGATGATCACTTCATTTGATACGTCAGCCACAAGCACTGGATGCTTTATCGCCCGTCGACCAATGACGAACTCCAGTGATGCTTCGCCATGTACCGGTGCGGTCTCTCCGGTCGCGGTTATTAGCTGGAGGTTCCTTTGTGTGGGTTGCACTCTCCACTTCGGGATCACGGTGGGGCTGACGATGGTCCTCGATGCTCCCGTGTCGATTAGCATGGGCCAGCTCACTCCGTTGATGAATCCGTCGACCATCAGGCTGCTTTTATCCCTCCGTAACTGCGTCACACGAACTTGGACTGCCGGGGCTTGAGCCAACCTTCGCCCCTCATGGCTGGCTGATACTTGCTTTCCTGGGCCGCGCGGTTTCCCTACGACTGACTGTCCCGACGGAAACTCTTGGCGGCGGCGATCACCGCAGTCCTTGCTCAGGTGGCCTCTCTTACGGCAGGTCCAGCAGGTTGGTAGTCCTCTTCCGGGCCGCCTCACCGGATGTCCTTCGGCTAAGTTTTTGTTGGTGGTACTGCGACTCTTGAAGAACCGGCCTAGCACCTCCATCAGTTCATCGGCCAGAGGCTTGGTCTTGTTGGCTTTGGCTGGTTCGTCAACGTCCACCTGACGCACCCGCGCGCACATTCTAGATACCTGCTTTGCCGTCTCGAACTCAAGTGCGTGGCTCAGCGCATCTGCCAGGGTCTTATTGCGCGCAAGTCGCAGCGCCTGTTGAGTGTCCGAGTCCCGTAGCCCGTCGGTGAAAGTCTGCGTCGCTATCTGCTCCAGAAAGTCGGCCGGCGCTGTTGGGTAGGCGAGCCTTACGAGGCGTGCGATGTCCATCTCGAACTCCTGCAGGGTTTCCGCGTTCTTCTGTACCCGGGTCCGGAGCTGCATCTGGTAGGCCTGCTGAAGATGGCTATCTCCATATCGGGACTCCATATGGGCGATCAGTGAAGCGTAGTCCTGGGATCCAGTCGGGATGGCCTGAAGGACGTTAAGGGCGTCACCTCTCAGCGCTACAATGAGTGCTGTAGCCTTTTCTGTGTTGTTCCAGTTATTTATGGAACAGGCCGCCTCGAACTGACGTAAGTAGGTGCTCCACGGGACCTTTCCGTCGAAGGTTGGGGGCGTCACTCTGCTCTGTCCCGTTCCTGATATTCCCGGTGTAACGGTGGGCGGGCGTTGGCGCAGCTCGGCAACTTCCTCTCGTAGAGCGTTGAATTCCTCTTTCACCCCCGTCAGTGGGCGTTGGCGCAGCTCGGCAACTTCCTTTTGTAAGGCGTTGAATTTCTCCTCCACCCCCATCAGCGGGCGTTGGCACAGCTCGGCAACTTCCACTTGTAAGGCGTTGAATTTCTCCTCCACCCCCATCAGTGGGCGTTGGCGCAGCTCGGCAACTTCCACTTGTAAGGCGTCGAACTTCTTTTCTACTGCCGTGACTTCCTCACGCAGACCCAGTTCTAATTTCTTCAGGTCCTGTGTCAACTTACTCTGACCGTCTTCCATCTTCTTCTGGCCGTCCTCTATCCTCTTCAGGTCCTCCGCTAGCTTCTTCTGGCCGTCTTCTAGTTTGGCAGTTAGGTCCTCGGCTAACTTCTTCTGGCCGTCCTCCATCTTCTTCTGGCCGTCCTCCATCTTCTTCAGGCCGTCTTCCATTTTGGCAGTTAGGTCCTTGGTTAAATTCTTCTGGCCGTCTTCTATGCCATTTAACTTTTCTAGCAGTGCTGCCAATTTCTCCTCCATTTTAGTTGTTTGTCTTGTAAAGGGCATGCACTCACAGGAAAATTAGAGAAAATGACCTGCTCGGGTTTTGAAACCAGGACCGTCAGGTGTTGTGCTTGAGTTCGTAATCCGGCTTCTGACACCAGTTGTTGCGTGCCACCCCCTAGTGGCACTTTTGTTAACTGGATTACGGTGGGGGTACAAAGCACAATACCAATTACAGCTTAAAGAAATAATTAACTTTATTGCGGCCAGAAAATTACACTAGTCAGCAAATACAAGCAATTAGGAGCCTTATTCCAGTTTCCTCAAATCTCTTCCTTATGCGCTCTTGGCCCCTTTCACTTGCAACAGACCACAGAAGTTAATCCGTCCTAATGAGTACGGTGGCCTTGACAGACACTACCTGTTCCTCTCATTTATGTTCTCCGACCTCAATTACTTACGATCACTTGCTGCAGGCTATTTCGCTGTCCACAAGCTGGGAGAAACAATGTCACAGGATTTCGTAACTCGCACAGCACTTCGTCACCACACTTCTGTCGCACAAGATAATCGCTCGCACTAGCTCGTAAAACACAACAGCAACTGCTTCACGGGTCACTCTTATATAGCCGGCCGGTGACTCAATAATTGCTTCTAGATCCATCCAGAGTCCACGGCTTCTCGAGGTTTCCAGCGCTGGTCCAGTCTCGAATCTTCTGGACTATCCCTTTGTCTAGCAGCCCTGTTGCATAAGGCACACGCAATACAGGAGGCATGCCACAGCCCAGCCCCTGGGGCAGCTGTGACTCAAGCGGCGAGCGATGACACAAACTCACAGCCGTAACAATACTATCGCAGCTAGAAGTAATTTCATCCAAAGCACGCCAAGTAATAACTTATTTGTTAAATGCCATGACGTTGTATGCTCCAATAACTGCTACAATTACTGCCCGGCTGTGAAAAAGCCAAGGGAGAAGCCGTGTTATACAACATGGAATATGAGAAAAATCTATTTACGATTGCAAGTGGAGGTCAGATCCGCTCTAGCAAGCCAAGCATTTGTTGAGTGGCATGACTTTGTGACATGACCAAGAACTGCTATGTTTACTACCCGGGTGTGAAAAAGCCACAGAGAAGTCAAGTTCTGCAACATGGAGCATCCGAGTTACGAACGATGTTACGAATAGTTGTCACTTTCCGAGTGAGAAGTTCTGGGACACTGTCCTAACGGAGAACTGCGTACGAACACACAGTCGCTTGGAGCCTGGGCCAAGTACAGATCGTGTGTGACCAACACCTTCTGTGCTCCGGTCGGAGCCCTCTGACCTCATCGGTCCACGCCAAGCAAAGTGTGGTCCTAGCATCCTAGCCATCGGTCATGTTGATTTTCTTTTTGCAGTGATTAGGTTGAGGTGCAGTGTAGTGATGTTCGTCTAATAAAAAGTGAAAGAAGCCTCATTGCTGCAGTGTACCAGGTTGTCGTGGCAATTACGATGTTGGACCAAAGGTCCATGTCTTCAGATTCCCCGTGGACGAAGAATTTAAAGTGAAATGGATACATGCTATTCCTCGGAAGGAATTGACGCCCACTCAGTACACTAGGGTATGTAAATACATTTTATGTTATCTAGGATTTTGATGAAAATATTTGGGGTTTCAATGTAGCCTACCATAATTTTAATCTATGTTTTATAATTTTATTTTGTGTTCGACCCTCACTATTATGTGTCAGAAAACTGTATCATAATGATGGTCATTATAACACTGTTTTTCATTATGATACAGTTTCTCCAGCCAATCAGAGCTCATTCATTGACCAATTAGGTAACGATACCTTCACGCATGCGCTCAAAATCCAACATGTCGGACATAATCACAACATCGAACTATAATAAATTACCGATATGGAATACGCACCGTCCATATGTTCACGTAAATAAACTGGTGAATATGAGACAAGAAATAGCACTGTACCTTAATATCACCAACCCTAATTTCTACACAGCGCATTTCCTTCAAACGACTCCGGTGACAATATTACTGAGGGACGGCAGATGTAAACATATGGCCTGCATATGGCATTGCAAGCACACAGAGCGCATGCGTCGGTCGTTCAGAGATATTGAAAGACAGGGATATACCCAGCGCTCGCTCTTCGATCACAAAATTCAAGTGGCTGACTCTCAACAGATATTTATGAATATTTATGTTAAAACATATAATAAAGTTATAATTATTGTCGAACATAAACAGTCGTATGCAACTCGACTATAATGGTAATTAAGACACTCGTATGGAAATTATAAAACTCGCATACGCTCGTTTTATAAAAATACTCGTGTCTTAATTATAGCCATTATAGGCTCGTTGCATAATGTACTATTATTTTATGTACAATTGCATCGTTGTGCAATAAATAAATAAATAAATAAATAAATTAAAAAGTAGATAAATAAAACTATGTTTTCTGCCTATATAATAAAGCATTTGGAGATATTAATTGAATTCCTTAGGCTTACATTTCTAATACAATACAATACACTCTTATTTTGGATGGTTTAGGACTCATTTTATGCTACACTGTTAGGTTATTTGTAAATATGTATTATTTTGTACAGTAGGCTATACGGTATACATATAAAAATACCATTAAGTTAATATAGACTATACTGTAAAGCCTCAGGTGAAGATGGAATAGTAGCAGAGATGTGGAAATGTGCAGATGAACAGTCATTGCAGAGCATCCAACAGATCATACAAGACATATGGACAACAGAGACCCTACCGAAAGGGTGGACATCAGCAGTAATTCCCCCGTTACACAAGAAGGGAAGCAAGACTGACCTCAACAATTACAGAGGTATCAACTTATTGCAGGTTACCTACAAAGTTCCTTCGAAAGCTCTGTTATCTAGAGTCTCCAACCAACTAGACTCTCAATTAGGGGAATATCAGGCCTGCTTTCGTAACAATCGATCTTGTCCAGAGCAGATACAAAATCTCAAGACCATCCTCACTTATAAGAGTCGTGGGGGACAACCCTGGGTAGTTGTCTTAGTGGATTTTCAGAAGGCATACGACTCGGTGGACAGAGAAAGTCTTTTCTCCACCTTGCGAGAATCTGGCCTTGATGAAAAAAAACTTAAACTAGTCCAGGCCACCTTGACAAACACAACATTTAAAGTCAAGTTCAGAGGTGAACTATCCGAGAGCTTCCCCATCAAGACGGGAGTTAGACAGGGCGATGGACTCTCCTGCATCCTCTTCAATTGCATCCTGGAGAAGATCATAAGGGAATGGATGGTGCGACTAACACCAAGGACTGGTCTGCAGCTTGGATACAAGAAAGATAACCTTCATGTGTCATGCCTGGCCTTTGCCGACGACCTTGCCATACTGACCAACACTATAGAGGAAGCTACTCACCACCTACAGAGTCTTCACGATGTAGCGGTTCGGGCTGGCCTGAAGACTGAATTCATGACTAACATCAAGGAAGCCCCGACCACAATTCCACTTGAGGGGGTCCCTGCGGTCAAGAACCTAGGAGAGTGGATATCGGCAAACCAGAGTGAGAATCTGGCAATTGACACCGGGTGCACCAAGTTCGAGAGGGCCTACCACTACTGCCGCAGCATCTACGCATCGAAGTTCCGCTCCAAAAACCTCAAACTTAGACACTACAATTCAGTAGTAAAACCATCTGTTCTGTACGCCTCTGAATGCCTCGTGATGGCCAGGAAAGGCCCACTCAGGAAACTTGAACTCAAGGAGAGGAAGATCCTGCGGAGGATACTAGGACCTATACGGGAAGAGGGAGGCACCTACAGAATTCGGCACAATGATGAGCTATACAGCCATCAAGAAGACATTGTGACTTGTATAAGAAAGAAGCGCCTGGCCTTCTATGGACACTTGACCCGCATGATCCCTTGCCGGCTCACCAGTAAGATCTTCACAGTGGCAGGAAGAGGGAAGGCCTCTAGGACCAAGTGGATCTCTACGGTCAGGACGGATTTAGACCACCTACGGATCCCACTTAATTCCATACAGGATCGCCAACAATTCCAGCAAGCCATCCGACAGGGAGTTTTTCCTGTATCACTGACAGCTGGGAAGAACACCGGTGTCAGCAGGCCTCCATGGACGGAGGAAAGAAAGCTGGCTCATAGTCAGATGATGAAAAAGTACTGGAAGAAGAGAAAAGACAAAGCGACGAGGAGATACGAGCCCCGTAGTCCTCAGTAGGCCCAAACGACGAAGAAGAAGAAGAAGACTATACTGTAATACTAGGTCAATCTAGGCCTATATTGCTGGACAGGGTTTACATTTCCTGGACGTGGTGTGCTAACACACTGTATTTAGGTGGTGATTCATCCTGATCTATACATTGACAGGACCTGTAGTATTTGTCCCTAATATGAAGAGCAATGCTGGAAGTTTCATACAGATGAGATACAGAGAAATTAGCAACTATGTAGATGTAGAAATACTTGCTAATATATTATTGAGTAGTACAGTGGCATTCAAAGGATAATGTGAAAATTGTCATCTAGATGCAATAGTTCTGATCATGCAGTTTCATGGCCTATGGCAGCTAAAAATAAAAATACTAAATTTCAACATTCCACAGAGTGAACCTTTAGATATTGTGAATAATCACTTATGTTTTTCACTTTGTTAGGTATCCAATTATACGTATTATTTCATGTTTTTATGTGGCACCTGCCATGTCACCAATTTGATGGTGTCAACAAAATAAAATAAAAACTATCTGCACAGCAGCTGCTTGGTATTAATGGATAAGGCTATTAAATAATTTCATTCCCCAGACAACAAACTTCTCAGATACATTATTAACCTGAAACTTTATAGTTTTTGTCTTAATAGGCAAATATCCATCCATAGTGGCCTTCTGTCCTCGCTACCTTGGTGAACTATCTTCGCCTGAATAAAGATTGAGATTTAGATTTCATTTCTGAAGAGTATAGAACAGTACACAATTTTATTGTACATGAACTGTAACATTCCTTAGCTGAATTGTGATATGTTGTATGATGTTAAATGGTTCATATGATGGGTGCGCTTTCCTGTGTATAATGGATGCATGAATACATATTATTAGTCACTGGCAAAGACACTTAAATGCCATTTCATGCTTTTTGAATTTCCTTGCCATTGATTACTAAGTTATCCAGATATTCATTTAACTCAGTCGACAAGATTCAATGCTTTGACAATTTAATATAAATATTTAAATTGTTAGCCTACATATTGTCTCCTTTATCTCTCTAATAAGAGTGAACCTTGTGCATTGCTACATTCGACATCAGAAAGAAATTGAGGTAATTCTGGAAAGGTTTGAAGAAGCAGGCTACAATGGGGTGAAAACATTTGAGAGAATATCTACAGAAGTTTCAACTCCCAATTTCCAATAGAATAAAGCATTCATAGAAAATAGCAATAGCGTACTTCAACCATACCGCTTACAAACTGCCACAGTTAATGAACTGTACACTGTGGAATGTTAACGGTTGCTATGTCACAGTATATTAGATAATGTGATAATTTTTACATGTAGAGTGAATTGAAGACTTGTAATTTAACTTTAGGAGATTCAGCCAACTTGTTAATTCATATAACTGCATAGAAAAGAATAAAGTATTTCTTCACCCCAGAGTTTCAGGCTGAGAGGTGGGAGCTTTATGAATGTCCTTCTTCCAGGATTATATTGTTATTTTATCTCAGTTTGGAAAGGGAGTAGTAGCCTATATTAAGTACCTTATGTTGAGAAAAGAAATAAGTTCACTTACAAATATATCTTGCTTTTTGAAACAATCCATATATATATATATATATAACCCCTCCAGTTGTTACTTTGACATAGTATAATATTTAGCTTCTCTTCTGTGGCAATGTCTCTCGTTCTCATGTCAGTCCTGCACCTTCTGTAGGAAGTATGGGTGGGAGTCCCTTGAGGATGGGTATAGCTGATGGAAAACCACTGATTGGATGCATTTTAGGAGTCTCGATTGCAGTTAAATAATTGATTTGTGGTTATATTCAGAGCAGTTGCTAATTATAAGTGTGAACATTTCATGTTTTGAATTCAGTAGGCCGTGTTCATAATGGCCAAATTAATCTCGGGAGTTTCCGCCAACACAAAGTTCCTCATATCTCTACTAGAAAGCGCTATAGTGCTCAAGGAGCTTAGATATCTAACCTCTTTGACTTTGATAATGATTCAAGGAACAACGACATTTGTCATGCAAGCTACCCTGTCGGTGTCACATTACAAAGCTTGCACCCGGCAGCCGAGGCCATACGATATTATTATTATTAGTGTGAATTTTTCTGTTGAAGTGGGTAATGTTGAAGATGATTCAGTGTAAAGGACCTCAACATCTAGGTCATTATTTTCAGCAATGGTGGGGTTCTAAGTGGAAATAATTACTAATATATGGGCAAGAGAGTGAGAGAGTTTTTCTACCATACTTGTAAAACACATCTCCTAGAATTTGTTCAAGGAAGAGCATGCACATCAGTGTTTACATGACGCTACATGATGGCGAGGGGCTGGTGGGAAAAATTGGTTCCTTAATGGCCCACAAACAGGAAATAATATCCTTAACCCACAAAAGACAAGGGCACTAGGCTTTGAAATCAATAGTGTCAAGAGGGGCAGGGCATGCAACAGTGTTTCAACCCAAATCACTGGAGAAAGTTTTACCATTTTCCATAGTCAGCAGCTGTGCGTTCCAGAGTTTTAGGCCTCTTGAAGAATCCACATTGAGTTGCAGATTGTCATCTGCTGTACTGTACTTGAATTTGAAATACTGGTTATGGTCTGGAGAAGTTAAAACAATACATCCAGGAGAGACCAACATCCTCCCCTCTGTGATTAAAGTAAAGAATTGGTGATAAAGAAGGTTGACTATTGAAATTTATAGCAGATAAAATATTCTCCTGCTGCCTGAAGACTACAAGATGTGACTTTCGTAGGATAAAGTTAATGTTAGCAGCAGTGTTGTCTTCGAGTTCAGTAACATTCATTTATAAATGAATATCCCAAAGCCCCTAAATGAATCAACATTCACCATGCTAATTGAAATATTTTAATGTGTTTAAATCACAATAAAATTACAATCAAATTGCATCCATCCTAAGCACATGTTTAATTAATGTGCGTAAAATCTTAACATATGATATATAATGGTATTTCATTAATTAATTAATTTATTAATTTACTTATTTTTGAAGCAAAGTTAGTACAGGTTTAATGGCAACAGAATTTCTGCTGGTCCAATACATTTGCGTGCACAAGCTAATAACATTCATGAGCCACATTCAATCTGATTATTGAACAAGTTAATTCAGCAGTCCTTTGAGAATACTAAATAAAATGATTCTATCTCTTGTTTGGTAACCCATGGACCTACCAGTGCTTATTTCAGATGACTGTCTTCAATAATAAGTTAGGCTATATCTTGATATAAACAAACGTTACTGGCTTTCTACTTATACATTTTATTATCTTCAATGAAATCAGTTCAACATTTATTTCGTCCCACACACACGAAAAGGAAAGTCCACGGCCCTCTGAAGATAAGGCACTGCTACTTCTCGATGAGAGACGGCAAATTCCTCATACGTGTGCAGCTAGCACGTGTGTGCGAGGAAATCTAGCCCTTTCAAATATTTGTTATTGCTGTTGAATCATTTAGAGGCTATACGATATCATTGTCATCTAGCCCCGTGTACTTGGGTATGTGTGTGTGGATCTGTCTGATAACCTGTGCCATTGTGATGGCTGTTAGTTGCAACTGCTCGATTGTTCATTCACTTATTTTTTTATTATTTACATTGTATCCCGGTCAGTCATTTGGGAAAACATTTGGTTGACCGGCTGAAGAGTTACAACCAACAGTTTGTACAAGCAAACTAAAAAAACCGGCGAACCCATGTCATAGATTGATGGCATGTAAAAGAATCTTCCAATAACTTTCCTGAAAGCCTCCGTGGCTTAGTCGGCAGCACGCTGGCCTTTCACAGCCGCGGTTCAAATCCCGGTCACTCCATGTGAGATCTGTGCTGGACAGAAATGAGGCAGAGAGGATTTTCTCCGGGTACTCCGGTTTTCCCTGTCAAAATTTCATTCCAGCAACAATCTCCTCTATCATTTCATTTCATATGTCATTCATTTAATCATTGCCTCAGAGGAGTGCGACAGGCATCGGAAGCCGGCACAGTTCATATCATAGCCGCTAGGTGGGGGCTTCATTCATTCCCTTCCTGACCGGTCGGTTGACTGGAAACAGGCTGTGGATTTTTGTTTTCAGTTAGCCTAGAGTAGAGAGAAAACCAATTTTAGAATGGCCAGTTAGGAATCGAACCCACCTTTCTCATTTCTGCCTCAGACCTGCAATAAGTGTGTTGGTGGAGCAGTGGCACGAGCACTACACCACGAGGTGGGCAAACGTACATATAAGTGATTTCTGACGTTCTAGCCGACTCGTAATAATGATTCTTGCGGAAATCAAATCCTTATGTCGCATAATTTTGCAAATAATTCCCATACTGACGGTGTCATTCTTTCTTTCTCCTCCTACTGTAGTGACTAGCATTCCTGGCTGTCACTCTGGAGGTCCGGTTTCGATTCATGGCTCTGCCAAGAAATTCAATTCTGGTCAGAGGGCTAGATCGAGTTACACTCAGCCACGTGTGCCTAAACTGAGAGGAGGTGGGTTCGATTCATACCTCAGTCACCTTAGAAGTGGTTTTCCGTTGGTTCCAGGAAAATGGTGGGATGGTTCCTAACTGAAGGCCACGGCCGCTTCCTTCCCAATCCTCACCAAAATTACAAATACACACGCTACTATCGACATATAAATAATTTGGATTATCAAACAAATTCTACAAATACTCAAGTACACGGGGTTGAATGACCACTTGGTCCAAGACTCACAAATGAAGTAGCAACAAACAATGAACTGAAATACGGTGGCACGTGGATTCAAGTGACAGTAAGCAAAGGAAAGTGTTACTTCTGTTTCCCCACAACAAAAGCGTAACACTGTATTAGTTGGGGTCCCCCCCCCCCCACTCCTCAACGGCACAATATGCACTTACATCGCACAAATACTTGAAACGGACAGAATTAGTTTCTGATAATGGAGGCCATAACTTAGGAATATGGACGTAAGGGACTTTTGGCTCTAATGCAGCAGAAGAGCTGTGGTTTTTCCCAACCGGGATTGAACGTATGATTTTGGGACTGTAATGGCAAGTACTGACCTGCGATAATGGAGGCAATGTTTCAAGGGAAGATGGATGTTCTCCTCCCACGAGAGTTAAAGGCCGCTTAACCTCGCGTCACGACGCCGTGCCGTGCCGTGTTATTCATGTGTGGTGGAGAAAGAGAACAGCGCGTCTGTTTTCTTTAATTCCACGGTAGATTCAAAGTGCTGCCCATCCTTCTAAGTCGCTTACGAGCTGGAACTTTTTTCAGCTGTGCTTTTTCTAGCTGACGACAAGATGTAGATACTTTGTAAGAACTAATAACTTTCCTTCAAGTTGATAGAGAGTGTAAATAAATTCTGAGCTACTTCCAAGAGCTCTACGTATCTTATGTCTTTTTTCTTCGAGATGTTCGTAAAAAGTTAAAATAATGATACAAATAAGTGTTATGATCTGTATAAAGATATTTCAAAAATGTATTGCCTAACATCTGGAATTATTGCAATAACCGTGGGTTAGGTGCATTGTTGTCGTCAGTTTCGTGTAGGCTACATAACTAGTCAATGCGTCATTGGTCTGACACTGTTTTTAGAAATCTAGCGATTCATTATGGAGATTTTAACTAAAAAGAGTCCGCCTAGTCAATACCTTTGTTATCGTTTATTTCAGAGGCTGATGAAATCTGTTGGAACTAAAATAAAAGATAAGAAAGGACTACTTATACACACATCAAAAAAAGTTTTGCATCACCTCGGTTCCAAGAGTTCCGGAACCTTTAAATACAAAGGGAATAGAGATCAACACAAACAACATTTCAGCTCGTTTTATTGCTCATGAGACCCACACATTGCATGTTGTACCATCATACAGCTAGACTTTCAGCATTTGTGGTCCAGATTGCAGTACACACCACTACCTCTAATACCCAGTAGCACGTCCTCTTGCATTGATGCATGCCTGTATTCGTCGTGGCATACTATCCACAAGTTCATCAAGACACTGTTGGTCCAAATTGTCCCACTCCTCAACGACAATTCGGCGTAAATCTCTCAGAGTGTTTGGTGGGTCAAGACGTCCATAAACAGCCCTTTTCAACATATCCCAGGCATGTTCGATAGGGTTCATGTCTGGCGAACATGCTGGCCACTGTAGTTGAGCGATGTCGTTATCTTGAAGGAACGCATTCACAAGATGTGCACGATGAGGTCGAGAATTGTCGTCCATGAAGACAAATGCCTCTCCAATATTCTGCCGATATGGGTGCACTATGGGTCGGAGGATGTCATTCAGGTATCGTAAAGCCGTTTCGGAGCCTTCCATGACCACCAGTGGCGTACGTCGGCCCCACATAATGCCACCCCAAAACATCAGGGAACCACCACCTTGCTGCACTCGCTGGACAGTGTGTCTAAGACGTTCAGCCTGACCAGGGTGCCTCCAAACACGTCTCCGACGATTGTCTGGTTGAAGGCATATGCGACACTCATCGGTGAAGAGAACGTGATGCCAATTCTGTGGGGTCCATTCAGCATGTTGTTGGGCCCATCTGTACCGCGCTGCATGGTGTCGGGGTTGCAAAGCTGGACCTCGCCATGGACGTCGGGAGTGAAGTTGCGCATCATGCAGCCTATTGCGCACAGTTTGAGTTGAAACACGACGTCCTGTGGCTGAACGAAACGCATTATTCAACATGGTGGCATTGCTGTCAGGGTTCCTCCGAGCGGCAATCCGTAAGTAGCGGTCATCCACTACAGTAGTAGCCCTTGGGCGGCCTGAGCGAGGCCTGTCATCGACAGTTCCTGTATCTCTGTACCTCCTCCATGTCCGAACAACATCGCTTTGGTTCACTCTGAGACGCCTGGAAACTTCCCTTGTTGAGAGCCCTTCTTGACACAAAGTAACAATGCGGACGCGATCGAACTGCGGTATTGACCTTCTAGGCATGGTAGAACTACAGACAACATGAGCAGCGTACCTTCGTCCTGGTGGAATGACTGGAACTGATCGGCTGTCGTACCCCCTCCGTCTAATAGGCCCTGCTCATGCATGGTTGTTTACATCTTTGAGCAGTTTTAGTGACATCTATGAACAGTCAAAGGGACTGTATCTTTGATACAATATACACAGTCAACGTCTATATGCCGGAGATCTGGGAACCGAGGTGATGCAAAACTTTTTTTGATGTGTGTTAAAACCCTCTTCCGACACTGTTCGTCATATAACTTGGAATTTATTTGACAATGAATTACTTTATTTTGGTCCACCTTGTTGATAATAAAATATATTTCGAACTTAAAACGTGGCTCTTCATGATCTAATGTTTAGCATATCACACTTAGAAATAAGACGACACATTTAAAAATGTCAACCAAAGGTGGTCTCGTAAAATCAATATTGAAAGGATACGATTAAACACCATTTTATGTCATTTGTTAAGATTTTATGCACATTAATTAAACATGTGCGTATCATGGTTGAAATTTGGTTGTTATCTTGTTGTGATTAAAATACATTAAGATATTTAAATTAGCTTGGTGAATGTTGATTCATTTAGGGGCTTTGGGATATTATATACTTGAATCCGTCTGATGACCTGTGTCATTATCATGGCTGTACTAGTGTGGTTACTTGTAACTGAGGCTAGGATTTGGGTGGGTGACCTTAATGTAGGCACCTTCTCGGCATTTGCCTGGAGTAAAAGTGGGGATCCCGTGAGCAATGCCGGTAGGAGCTATGGGTGTAGCCTGAAGAGGGCTCTGTAGGCACTGTGGACCCATATCTCTCATGCCCGAAATTTCTTTCATGAAAGGTCAGACTAGACTGCTGCATCTAATGACAAACTGGCGAGGAGAAAAGCTTTAACATGCAATAAGAACATGGAAGGCTTGGATGGATGGCATAAGAGAGTGACGTGAAACAGAGGAAGATGGCGATATCTCGTAACTTCGACACCAAATGGTACAAGAGGACCAAATGTGGAAAACCACGGAAAATAAATTCTAAGATGGCTGCAGTGGGAATCTAACCAATCTCTTCTCAGTTCTGAGCGAGCAACGTTCCAGCCCTTAGACCAGAATTGAATTTCTTGGCAGAACAGGGAATCGAACCGGAACATCCTCTGTGGCAGCCAGGAAGGGGGGCGATAGAATTGCAGCTGCATCTGACTCCAGTACTCTAGCATGGAAATACGGACTCAGCGCTACACAATTCGACAAAACCATTAGGATCCCCATTTGTCATGGCACGCCGGCAGGGAGATAAAACAATTGTATTGGGCGAGTGGTGGTCCGCTCACATCCGCAATTCATGAAGCACTCCCACTCTGAGTCTTCGCAACGCGCACAGCATAGGCCTAGCTGGGAAAGGAAATCCATCAAAGGCCTCACGAGTGATATTGAGTGTGAGATGTGGGCTGCCTACACGTGGCCCACCAAGGTGGCTACTTCCTCCTGGTTACGTCATGACGGATAACTAATAATGCCTTGGCTATTTCCCATCGATTGTTACCCGGGTCAAAGATATTTGCTACGAGTTTTTGTGGGAAGGGGAGCCGAGGGTAACCAACAGTATTTTAACTCCTGGAAAGAAGGAAAGAAAGAAAGAAATATAAAAAGTGGGAAAGAAGGATAAATAGAATGAAAGGAAGAATGAACGAAAGAAGGATTGGAAGAAAAAGGAAAGAAGGAAATAAAGAATAATAGAATGAAAGGAGGAAATAACGAAAGATAGGTAGGAAGAAAGAAGGATAACTTAGATAGAAAGAAATAAAGAAAGAAAGAATGAAAGAACGAAAGAACGAAAGAACGAACGAAAGAACGAACGAAAGACAGAAGGAAAGAAACGTAGAAGAGAGAATTAAAGAAAGAAAGAAAGAAAGAAAGAAAGAAAGAAAGGCAGAAGGGAAAGAAACATAGAAGAAGATATAAACAAAGAAAGACAGTAGATGGAAAGTAAGAGGAATAGAAAGAACGAAAGAAGATGTACACTCCTTCCAGTGTAGAGACCAGTGCATACAGGAGGTTGGGGCTATATAATTCATCAAATTACTTTTGCAAGGGCACAAGAATGCCCTCCTCCCTCCAAGGTTGATCATGCAACACATTAACTTATGTCCTCGTAGAGAAGATTGCCAAGTTGTAGGCTATACCATTCAGAATATCTTACAGGATAACAATGCAGTATTTGTCCGCAAATATAGCTTACAGGTAATGTACCACATTTTGAGGTCCCTAGTCGTAAGCCAATTTTCTACTAATTAATAAAAGATTATTTTCATGAATTATCCTAACAAGGAGGGGAGTGTTGTACTTAGACACTGCAACATTGACATAAGAAAGCACTAGGCCCAATAGTATTAACGTGTCAAATCTTTCAACCCACGTCCTCGTTTTATCCGTCGATATCATAATGACTCATCATAGGAGAAGGACTTTGTGTGCACTGCTATGCATCGCGCGACCTCTGTGGTGCAGCGCGCGCGTTATTTGTTTCTCATTGCCCGCGGTTTTCCAATTAATTCATTGCTGTGACCGTAATTCAGTTTTAAATGGACTTCGTTAATTCTGCCTTGTGATTATTCCACTTTAAATAAATAATGAAACTACGCTCAATAGGTATATTCTGTTTAAATTACCTTTGATTTATTGCATGATAAGGGCATTATATAGGAAAATATTTTGTTGCATGATATATATATATATATATATATATCTTCGTAAAATTGTAGCTTGATTGCCCGGTCAAATGTGAAAATCAAGGTAATTATAATGTTATTGGTTTTACGTCCCTCTTCATTATTGCGGCTTTAAGAGACGCCAGGGTGCCGGAATTTTGCTCCGAAGGGGATCTTTAACGTGCCAGCAAATCTACTGATATGGTTCTATTGCATTTGCGCATCCTCAAATGCCAACTGACTGCACAAGGATTCGATCTTGCAACATTGAGAATAGGAGGCCAGGCATCGAAATGAAAGTACTGCAGGTACTGTAGGCTATATTGGTCAAGGGAGTAGATATAACTATAACTTACAGCCTATATCTTAGTTAATTACTTGTTGTCACACGATCTGAGAATGGCTAGTTGTAAAACGGAAGATATTGTCAGCTGTTCGGTTCCTTTTCTCTCAGTCCACTTCAGAGAGATTGCATAAAAGATAAAGAATGTAAGATAATGAACTAAGTATTATTTGTGTGCATATACAGGTTGTGCCAAATATGTGCTGCCTCCATTTCATGACGTGGTTGGTTGGTTGGTTCTTAAGTTTAGGGGCTGCGACAACGCGGTCATGTAGCCCCGTGTACTTTGGGTGTGTGTAGAATCTGTCTGATAACCGGTGTTTATTGTGATGACTGTATTAGTGTGTGTTATCTGTTTTTTTTTTAATTTAAGTACTGCAACTTAGAATTTTTCAAATAGTTTCTAATTTTGCCGCAAACGCCACCGTCAACGACTACTAGGCCAAGTTCAGAACTTAGCTACTAGACGCCACCGCAGTCGGCTCTTGGCAACGAACGTAGAAACCTAAGAGCGTTGTTTACATTCTTAACCTATCCAATTTAGCTTCACACTGGTGCAATTAGTGGAAGGTTCTTTATCATGCCATAAATCTATGACATGGGACCACCGGCATTACTTCCCCTCCGAAGGAAGGCATACTGAGGGAGTTTCATGACGTGTACGGTGGGAATGTTTAGTTAACCAACATCGATGATCGTGTTGGAAGATATTTTTCGGTGTTGCCTTAGTCATAGAAATCAAATGCTTTTCAGTCGGTCAACACGATTGTACACAATAATTGTAATGGGTGTTTCCTTAATCCTCTAAACATTTACATGAGATTAATAAAATCACATTTATGATTAGACTAATATTTATTATTATTCAATTGCGTGTCTTGTGATAACTTGTGTCACATATTACCCTTTCACGAATGGATTGCCGGCGATCGAGATGGAAACTATTCTTTGTTTACTTGTGTCAAACGTCAGCCTGCTTCGTTGACAGGTACAGTTGCGTGAGTAAGGTATGACTCAGCTCCAGTAGCCTCAGTCATCGTTTAACTGTCCATAGTGACATGAGCTCCTGACACAATGCTGCCTGACTATCGTGCCGACTCCACTCTGTCATCGCTTTGTCCTCCGCTTCGTCCCGCGGTGCTCATGCTACAATAAACAAGAAACGCTGGCGCAGGCACGCTCAGCGGCAATCAAATGCTCAAAGGGAAATATAGCATACTGTATAATGTTTATATTTCAATAATTTAATCTTCGTTAATCAACTTGCCCAATTCGAAAACTCTCAAGTTCATATTGTTGTTGTTAATTCATTTTTCAGGGCTTAGAACATCTTGGTCATGAGCCTCGTGTAGTTAGGTATGTGTTGAACATGTCTGATAACCTCTATTTCGGTGATAACTGTAGTAGCCTAGTGTGTGTAACTGTTTTGAGGACCGGAATGAGTTAGGTGCCCAGGGACTTGAGGAAAGGTACGATCCCGGCATTTTCTTGGAGGGAGTGTGGAACAACTCAGACTTGCTGCAGCTGGCCTCGTAACCGTGGTGCCCGATTTAACGAGTAGGCAACTGCTAGGCTGCGGACTCAAGTCCATATTGTGCTTCACTGACACTGTCTCTCAGCACTGAAGTATCAATGTGTGTGTCTCAAATCCCGCGCGAAATCACTACGAACGTGATGGGGACCTGCAGCAAGTCCTGAGATCGGAGGTTCGAATCTCGGCGCTGGCAGTGGCTATTTGAGTCTGATATTTCAGGTTTTCTTTTCACACCCGCTCCAAGAAAATGCCTGTTTAGTACCTTATATTAAGTCCCTGGGCGTCTACCATATCCTCGACCCTGGTAATTGCAGCTAGCTTGCCACGGTGGGTGAGGCAGTTGGTCACTAGTCGTGGCTGAGTGAGGTACGTGTGTGCGCGCTGTGTGACCGCATTGGAAGAGTTTACGGTTCCTAATACCGGTGCTTCCTTAGTTCCACGTGTGTACTGACCTTCCGTGTGTCATTCGGACAATACTTTTTCAAGTAGTGCTCCAGATAGGACAACAAAACCAGAAAACCCCGCTGAAAATCATGTCCGGATACCAGAGGAAACACACCGTACGCTGCCAATGGGACAGGCAGAGTTCTCGCCCCTCACCAGGAGAAATTCACCGCTGGATTGGCGATACCCTCCGGTTGACTGTCGACCAAGTAGAAGCCATCCAGTTAAATGCGCACGAAAAAACCATGTACATCAAGGTAATCAGCATATCTACTTATCAGAAATTGTTAAATACTTTTGCAGATCCTATTAAATTTCAGTATGACTCAGGCGAAATGACAAATGTTAAGCTCTCCACAGCGGATTCCAATTTTACCACAGTGCGTATATTTAATGTCCCACTCGAAGTTCCCCCTGAAATTTTCAAATCCGTCCTGTCGAAATATGGCACTGTGAGTGACGTCAGGAAAGAACAATGGTCTTCTGCTTATCAGTTCCCGGTGTATAATGGAATACGTGCCGTCACTATGGGAATCAAACAGGATATCCTCTCCACTGAGACTTTTGGTGGCCATTATGGCTATATAACGTATAATGGACAGAAACAGACCTGTTTAATTTGCAATGCTACCACACATCTACGTATCAACTGCCCAAAGAAAATGATTCCCCTCGGTATAACTCCTACACAACAACGACGTGTCCAATACTCGGAAGTTGTGACACAGCAAACGTCTTATGAAAACATGCTTATTGATCAGTCAGCTGGGACAACACCAGAAGTGGCCTCGGATACGCATGACGCAGAACTGGTACCTTGCCCTGACCAGAGCAGCGAGCCACAGAGGGCCCCTGTGCTATCGGCAACCTGTATCGCAGCCTTAGAACCAACTATGCCGTCACTACAGGCTGCCACAGAAATTTTGTCTTCACTTCCCCCACCTTCTCTGGTCCCTACCGACTCACTTAAGCAGGTTGATCGGGGATCCGAGAACGTCTCTAAGAAGATTAAAACAAATGCCTCGATTGCCGTACCAGCCCCGAAGAATCAAACTGGCTCTACAAATGTTCCAGCAGCTGTGAAAAAGAAACAAAATCTTCATTCTACGTCATCTAGGGACCCACGAACGCTCTCAACCGCTGACAGCCGGCCTATGAATGGCAGTCAATAAGGAACTATCTCAACCTAATTTGACATAGTGCACCAGTATATTTCTCACCTGTGTCTTTTTTTCTTTTTTCTTTTTTCTCGAGTCCACCTTCCAGTATGTCTAGCACAACTTTTATACTTCTCTTAATGGCGCAATTTCTCACTGTGGCCACTGTGAATATCAACGTAATAGAATGCCTTCTGAAATTTCAACTGTTGGAGAGATTCCTTCGAGATGCAGTCATTGACATTGCCTTCATTCAAGAAGTTGCTCTACCCTGTTTGCCCATATCTGCCTTCTACAAACAATACATCAATACCGGTAATACGAATAGAGGGACCGGATTCCTCATAAGACATGATATCCCACTCGAAGGTGTGCTATGTCATCCATCAGGACGCATAATATCTGGACACATAAACAATACCACCCTGATAAATGTATATGCCCCATCCGGGTCCAATAAACGTGCGGAACGGAAAATGTTCTTTCAACAGAGTATACTGCCTCATCTGCACGACGTTAAGGAAAAACTTATTCTTGCAGGGGATTTCAATTGTATTCAACGCCCAGAGGATTCCACTAGCTCATACCAAGGTGTCAACCCGGCTCTCAGGACCATTCTTACCTCCCTACACCTCATTGATGCTGTGGATAGTTTAAGGGTGCCCATGCCCCATTACACCTGTATAAGTCACAACTCCTCATCACGACTTGACCGCATCTACTTTTCACAGGAACTTATCCAGCCTAGACGATATGAAGTGATACCTGCCAGTTTCACTAACCATCATGCTGTCGTATGTACAATCTCTTACCCCCATCCCATATTTCACATAGGAAGAGGTTATTGGAAGCTGAATTGCTCGCTGTTACTGGAGGAGGAATGCCAAGATATTTTCAGACAACACTGGACTCGATGGGTCCAACAAAAATGCAAATTTCGCGACTGCGCAGACTGATGGGATATTTTAGTTAAACCAGGGATCCGCCGCGTCTTTAAGAACATATCTTACCAACGAGGTCGGGAAAGACGGAATACAGTTGAATTTTACTATCGAGTTCTTCGCCAGCTCCAGCAAAGATCTGATGCTGGGGAGCGTATATATGACCAGATTCGGGAAGTTAAAACCAAGCTCCTGTCTCTACAGCAACGAACGCTCGCTCATATAAACGTGGCTTTAAAAGATCGTACAGTGCTCCCGGACGAAAGTGCAAGTGTATACCATATCGCCAAAGGACAACGTGAGCGGCAACGTAAATATATCCACCGCCTCCGCACCAGTACTGGAAGTGTCGTCACCTACCCTGAAGCTATACGTCGTGAAATATCATTATTTTATCAACGGTTCTACGCTAAGGCTCCAATTGATCCACAGCAGGTGACCCTATTGCTGTCATCTTGCAGTACCCAACTATCTCCGGACAACAAAACTCTGCTCAGCGCGGATATTACGGATGAAGAGATTCACTCTGTGGTTAAGCAACTCCCAAACAACCGCTCACCTGGCATTGATGGACTGCCATATGAAATGTATAAACACTTCTGGCCTCTCATTGGCAAAGAATTTTGTCATGTCCTGCGTACCATTCTCCAACGTCGTGCTCTTTGTCAATCACATCACGAGGGTACCATAGTCCTCATACCAAAAACATCCTCTCCCATGGCAGTTGGTGACTTCCGACCAGTTACTCTGCCCTGCAGTGATTATAAAGTCCTTACCAAAGTACTTGCATGCCGATTGAAGACTGTTCTACCTGATATCATTGGTGATGAACAATGTTGCAGTATTCCTGGAAGAACTCTGTTAACAAACTTAGCGATACTATGGGACCTACACCTAAAAGCCGAAATGCTCCCCACTGAGCCAATGAGTTTTCTCACCTTAGATCTTGATAAAGCTTTCGACCGCATCAGTCATGAATACTTGTACATGGTCTTGCAACACTTCGAATTTCCTGAAATCCTTATTGACTACATTCGTATGATAAATTGTAATGCTACGTCTCGAGTGCTCGTCAACGGTTTTCTTTCCCCTCTGATTCCAATACAACGATCAGTTAGGCAAGGATGTCCCCTTTCTATGCTACTTTTTGTCATTGGCCTTGAACCGTTCATTCGGACTACCCAGGTGAAGCTACAGGGTTACAAACTGTCCACACATGTTTTTGGAATGTGCGCCTATGCTGATGACGTATCGATATTGATCCGCAATAATGAAGACATCTCCCACATCGATAGCGTCCTTCAGCTCTACCATATCGCCTCTGGAGCACAATCGAACCCCCAGAAAACTGCTTTGCTTCCGCTCAATACTAACTCAGTGATTACCCAACAGCCCTGGTTCCGGATAGTAAATGAGGTGAAAATTCTTGGCATTACCTGGAAGCAATCGCTTCTGGACACAGTGCAAGCAAACTGGACTAAAGTCATTGCCAAAGTTAGGGGAGTGCTGATCCAATTTGGTCAAAGAAACCTCAATATAGTGCAACGGGTCATGGTCCTCAACGTGTTTGCGCTCTCTAAAATATGGTATGTCGCACAACTTTTCCCACTTCCCAAAATGTTTGAGAGCCAATTGGCAAAATATACAGGTTGGTTTATATGGCAAGGATTTTTGTTCCGAGTACAACGGGAACAGTTGTATCTCCCATCCCGGCAAGGCGGGCTAGGGCTTACAGCTCATGGCATGAAATGCCGTGCACTCCTCTGCAAGAACGATATCACCATTCTTTCCCAACATGACACTTTTACAAAAGCGCTATACAAAGATATTCGAAACACAGCCCGTGGTTGTGATAGAGCTTTGCCGAAGATATTTAGGGACCATCAACAGCACCTTCTGGAAACTGTTCGCCAAATGCCTTCAGGGACTGTTCCAACGACGAAAAGTATTTATAACATGTTGCGGCAAGTGGTACACTCCAAACCGCGAATAGAGGCCACCACCCTCTACGTCCATTGGCCCACTGTTTGGAAAAATTTTGGGGCTATGACCATTTCTTCTGCTGTACACTCCCAGGTTTTTATCTTCCTCAACGATCTCATCCCAACCGCTCTACGGCGATATACCATCCGTCTTGAAGCTTACCCATGGTGTACTATATGTGGTCAAACTGATACGGCGATACACCGCTTCACATCATGCACGCGAGTTGCCTCCACGTGGCTGTGGTGTAAGGGAAAAGTATGTCAACTATTAAATGTGCCCACGGATGACCTTGATGACAGGAAGTTGGTTCGTTTGTCGGTGACCGCCTTCCCCCAAATTAAACAGACTGCCATTGTGTGGATAATGGGCCAATATATACACTTCGTTATGGACAAGGATCAACATTTCTCGTTCCTGGATCTCAGGTATCACCTGCAAAAAGAGCGTTGGAAGCTTAGTGAAAGTGGACAATTGTACGATAAATATGGACACTATCTGGATTTCTTGTGATGTAATAGTATGGTATTTATCATATCTGAAAATTCTGTAATTCTGTAAAGAGCTAATAAAAAAAAAAGTGGTTATAGTGTCGGACTACCAACCCCAAGATTGTAGGTTCGCCCCTGGCCATGGTAAGTGATTTTTGAAGGCGACAAAAATCACGATACTCATGTCATACGTTTTTGGCATGTTAAAGAACCCATTTGAATTCAGTAGGCCGTGTTCAATGGCAAAATTAATCTCGGGATTTTTCGCCAACACAATGTTCCTCCATTCTCTACTTGAAAGCGCTGTAGTGCAAGGAGATTATATATCTATCCTCCTTGACTTTCATAGCGTTCAAAGGAACGACGAAATTCGACATGCAAGCTACCCTCTGGGTGTCAATTAACAAAGCTTGCACCAGGCACCCGCGGCCATACGATATTTAAAAAATTATTAATTGCAGCTACACGCACTACTACAGTTACCACAAAAACACAGGTTATCAGACATATTTAATGCACATCCTAGTACACGGCGCTGATGACCAATATGTTTCAAGCGTCTCAAACAAATTAACAACTACAACAATACCATCAACATGAATTTTAACTACTGAATTCAATTACAACCTTTTTACTTCGTGTCAGGTTCAGATCTTGAGTTATATTGATGTCAAAACTAACAGAATGCACATTCAGCGTTTTACATACCGTAGTTCTTCAGCAGTTAAAGGAAACGAGATCACTAGTAGCTACTGAAAGTATGGGAGAAGCTGTGTGAATACATTAGGCGAGGGGGACGTTTGAAGAACGTGAGCAATCGACCTTTTCCTCTGGAAATAACACGTGAACAATCCTCCCGCTAGGATCGAGTTCCACAGAACCAACCTGGCTCGCTCCCAACGTCTTGTGTGGAAGAATTACAAGATGCATGGTGAACTGGAATTAAAGTCGCGAGGAACAGAATGTTATATCAGCGGGTTTTAAATAGCTGAGCTTTACGAATTGCAATGACTGACCCAAGAATGGCAGACAAAACCGTATTTCTACTTTTTCTCTACCTTGTCGCAATACTGTACATGTTCCTCGGCGAGAAAGTGGATGGTGACTGTACTGTCCATTTTGTCATCACTTATTTGCCTACATTCGAATTTTGTGAAGAATTCAAAATAGACTTATGGGAACTACACGTGTCTGTGTAAATAATGTTATTGGTTTTATGTCCCTTGTTACTACTACAGCTTTTTAACACCACGAGGTCCCGGAATTGGGATCTTTAATGTGTTAGAGTTGAGCTGTTAGGTGGTATCGTTATCTTAAAATAGCCCAAAAAACTGTTTCTTACATCTCTAAGGATTAAGGGTAGTAAACAAAGAATTATCACTATTTTCTCTGTAAATGGGGTAGTTGTTTAGCTAAAAAGAAGAAATAACATATCCGTGGGTTAGAGGATATAAAGCCCTTTCGTTTAAGCTCTTACACAACTGTCTATAATTATTGGTTCACGAGATATCACCAAGTACCGTTTACAGACAGTATAACAACATAGGTTAGTGGATTAGAATCCATCCTGTCCCGCTACTCGCAATATCCATGATAATGGTTGCGCACAGCCGCCTAGGGAATAAAACATACCGTATAGTACCGTAATTAAAAAAGTAATTTGCAAGACAACTACGAGGGGGATAAATAAGTTAGGGTCTAGGATTCTTACTGTCTCTGTACTGAAAATTGTGATTTTACTATTCATTGTTGTAGTTGTTGTTGTTGTTATTTCATATTAGGCGACTGGGACACATTTGCTCATCAGTGGCGTGTGCTTGGGTGTGTTTGTTGAATTTGTCAGATAACCCGTGTGTCTGTTATGACTGTCGAAGTGAGTGTTAATTTAATTATTAGGGTCAGAGATTGGGAAAGAAGCCCGAGACTTGAAATAAGGCACTAAACCGGCATTTGCCTGGAGGAAGCGTGGAAAACCACTCTCAGAATTGCCACTGTCAGCGCCAGGATTCGAACCTTCTGTCTCTGAGCTCCTTGTAGCTTCCCACCAGAGTCTTGGTGAGCGATTAAATGCACACGGCTACGTCAGGGGTCACAATATATGAGAAAGGAAGATTAAGGATTGGTAATTTTGAATGTTTTCTTGGAGACAGTCAAAAAGTACCAATAGTATGTACGTGGGAGCATTGTGTTGGTGTATTTAGGGTGAGAGCTGTCATGTGCCTCGAGGACAAATGCTACATTAGATCCTTTGTATTGGAAGGCAATAACGGAAAACATTTCACGTGTCCATGTGGCGACTGATGTATGAACATCAGGGTTCTGCAGGATTAAGAATAAAACAAACTGGCCGAGAGAAGAGAAGATTAAATAAAGCGCTATCTCTATGCAGACTCCATTGCTCCGTGCTCCGGAACGCTACATTTGGCAAATGCGTGCCACGAATACGTGTCCAGATTAAATAATCGATACTGCAAGCGGTATGGCTCTCCATCAGGTTTTGACCCGAATATCCGCGAGGTGGTAGTATGCGATGTGGTCGCCGCTTCTTAATATTCACACAGCGAGGCGCACGGGACCGGACGATATTATACCCCCTCCCAATCCCCCACCCCTCTCCGACCCCCACACTCAGCCTCGTGGTCTCTCGGATTTGCGGATTTACTTCACAAATTCTAATGTGAAATCTATAACTTGAAAGGCACAATGCAGGAAGCAGACACGCCTGTGACGACGTACTGTACTGTATCTGAGAGTGGCGAGTGACAAAAGTCTACCCCTGAACCACCCGATCAAACAGTAAGAGGGGTTTTCAATACCAGTAAAGAAGAGGGTCCGATCATTTGTATAAGGTTATTAAGATAATTCAATCATCGGTGCCGTCTTGACCTTCAAGATTTGACGTTCTCAACCTGGTGCACGCGAGCACTACGGTACTCTCGTTATATGAGCCAAAACGTGCTCGTGAGCACAATCTTCCCTGAGATCCCTTTATGGGATAGTTCTCCCTATATTAACCACCTGTCATAAGGGCAGTTTATGCTTTCAAATATGCTGATAGTTGAATCTTAAAGCCAAATTTTGGGGAATTTTCATGCCGAAGCGCTAGTATTTCTAAAAATCAAATATTATATACGTACCTACTTGACGTAATGGGATAACATTTAAAGAAAAATTAAAACTAAAAACATTAACAATTAGACTGTAAAAATAAAATATAAATATAGAAATAAAAATAATAAAAATATAATTACAATAATAAAAGGAATATAAACATTAAAATAATAAACATAACTATAAAACATATGAAAAACTTGTAAAAAAAATTGGAAATTGGTTAATTAATTAATTTAATAGAAAAATGTAAAAATTATAGTACATTATGCAACGAGCCTATAATGGCAATAATTAAGGCACGAGTATGTTTATAAAACGAGCGTATGCGAATTTTATAATTTCCATACAAGTGTATAATTACCATTATAGGCGAGTTGCATACGACTGTTTATGTTCGACGACAATTATTATAACTATTTTATGCTCGAACATAAATATTCATAAATATCTGTCGAGATTTCGCCAGTTTTATGTACTGAACAGAGCGCATGAGACGCATAGAATGCCTTGTATTTGACCATGGCCTCCTCGATTATCATACTATGACACCAGGCCAGGCAGTGAAATTTAAATTAGAAGGCCGTGGAACTCAGCGCATCTAATTATCTAATTAATCAAACAACTGTTTCTTGAGCTCTGATTGGTGGGAGAAACTGTTTCATAATGAAAAATAGTGTTATAATGAGCATGATTATAGTACAGTTTTCTGACATATAATAGTCAGGGTCGAACATAAAATCTACAAGAACATTAATTGAAAATTCAAAATAAATATAAAAACATTAAAATTAGAGAAACAAAGAATATGATGATGATGATGATGATGATGATGATGATGATGATGATGATGATGATGATGATAACTGTTGTTTTATGGGGCCTAGTATCTAGGTTATCGGCCCTCAAAAAACAAAGAATAACATTATTAATAATTATAATAATTAAAATAAATTAAAATGAAAAACACATAAAAATAAAAGGTAGTTTTGCCTTATAACGGACTAATTCAAATTCTGCTGCACGAACCGGAATAATAACTTCAATTTTTCACTATAAAATTTGACAGTCAGAAAATGTATAATTTTGTGAAATATAAATAATATAGGGAGAATAATCGGACAAGCCTATATTATGATTAACACGAAAGATGCTGAGTCCACACGTAAATGCAGGTTAACTGCATGAGTCATGCAAGCAGTTGCAGCATGCCTATTGAGCGGTGAATCGCTAGCTATTTCAGCACTGCTGAGGGATAGAGAGATAGAAACAGTAAGGCAGGTGCATAGTTCTTTTCTTCGAATGAGCCAACTATGGACTACGTAGGGTAACCAAAATGGTTTTCAGCTTGATAAGTTGGGATTGGCTTCACGTTCTTAAGAGCCTTCTTCCTAGCCCATATCTCCTTCATTTTCTGACTTTGTAGTTGTTTAGCTGCTTCTGACCTCTTTGGTCTCTGCCCTTTCTTAAGTTTAATCTGTGGGTCTTCATTTAACATTTTCCGGAAAGCATGTCTGTCTTGTATAACGGATTCAGAGATGTTTAAGGTTTGCAGATCTTGTTTAACCTGCTGATTCTGTTATAATAATAATAATAATAATAATAATAATAATAATAATAATAATAATAATAATAATAATAATAGCATCACTTGAATATACAAGACGGCACATTCAGGTTGCAGTCATCATTCATCAAGCACTCGCACAGAAATATAAATTAACTGAGGAGTATATCCCTTACTACAAGTACCATCCACTATCCCTCCTTGAAAATGAATTGTGCAAAATATATTGGGACACTGGTATTGTGACAGACAAAACAATAGATCACAATCGACCAGAAATCATAGTAGTAAATAAGGTTGATGGCACTACATTCATAATAGACATAGCAGTCTACAACGACACCAACATCGAACGGAAACACAATGAAAAAATCACCAAGTAAAGACAGCTTGCAGAGGAAATCAAGAGGATATGGAAGATGAACTGCGTGGGATAGTGCCTGTAATCTTGTCAGTCAACGGCCTCATACCTCACACAGTCCACAAGAGTCTGAAGGAATTGGATCTTCCGCCGACCATCTACAAGAGTATGCAGCATTCGGTCCTATTGTCCACATGCAATATTGTGCGATCCTTCCTTGCTAGTGAATGAGGGATAATGAACTCTATATTTTGTATATACATGATATGTATGTATTATAGTTTGTATTATAGTTTTTATGTATTGTTGTAAAGCACTTGGTTTAACCCGTGCTTTAGAGTAACCCATGTTTGTAATGGTGAATTGAATAAATAATAATAATAATAATAATAATACCAGTATAGAGAACTCCACTCCATCTTGCAACAAATGCCGATGAAATGGTGAATTGTACCCAACGATATGGTGAACATATGAGTATAATAATACTAACAATAATAATAATAATAATAATAGTAATAATGCAAATAGGAGTCCCAGGAATAAACCTGGGAGGAGTCATTGTGACTCTGACAAATGGGAGTGAAATGCGTCGTTGTTAACATCTGCAACATGAACCTATTGGATTCAGCAAGAGAATCCAACTTAGCCTCTTTCACTCCAACTCCAGCACGTAACCTACACGAGGTGCCCCTGTTAAGTCGAGCAACCCAGTGGAAGGTTGGGTAACCAATCCCAGCGGGAAACTGGGTCGACGAACCGATCAGTGCTGGGGGACTCCCAGGCTTGAAGCCTTGGTAGTATAGAGAAGCCAGAAAACACCTTGAGGCAACCTCTAGGGCTAACAGCCTTAGTTGCAACATGGATGCGTATGCGACCAAAACAAACTGAAGTCAAGTGAGCATGATGGCAAAACATTTCAACATTTCTTTTACCCCAGGGGGTAAGTCTTCGGATAAATCCCTCGTCGTGAAACCTGCGACGCACGAGTCTCATTCGGATTCTGGGGGAGACTCGACATCATGCGAGAGACGAGTCGGAGCGTCTCGGTGTATCCCAGCCAGTCAGAAACTCAGAACCAAATCAAAAACCTTTCTAGCAACGTTCAACATTAACACCCTTACACAAATTGGCAAACTGAAAACTCTCACCGACGCACTACATGGAAATCAGATATGTATCATTGCCCTACAAGAAACACGTTACCCAGACGAAGAGACTTTCGAATCTGAAGGTTACCGCTTTTTCAAGAGCAGAGCTCAAAAGAGGGTCCTCAATGGATCTGTGATGCTTGGAACAGCGTTTGCTGTGAGAACCAGAATCCTTAAGTCGGTCGCAAATTTTGAGCCAGTTAATGACCGATTATCCATATTAACAATCAAATGCGCCAACAAAACCTACAGCCTAGTTAACGCACATGCCCCCACAAATGACAAGAACAGATCTGACCCGGACGAAGTGGATAACTTTTTGGACCTACTGGATGAAAAGCTCGCCAAAATTCCTAAACACCATGTTAAACTTCTTATGGGGGACTTCAATGCTCAACTTGGTCGAGAACACAAGTATAGGAAAATCATTGGAAACTATCCTGCCCACAAAAGAACCAATTAAAATGGTGAGAGATTGGTCTCCATTTGCGAAAACCATAACTTGCAGATCATGTCGACACACTTTCGCCATCTTCCCAGAAAGCAGACAACATGGCGATCTCCTGTCGACGCCATCGGAGAGTTTCAAATAGATCACGTCGCAATCTCTAGGGAAAACAGCCCTGAGATTATGAATGGTAAGGTTAAAAAAGGCATAAACGTGGCTTCAGACCACTATATGTCCATAATTAAATTCAAACCGGTCCCTGCAAACACCAACAAGACGCCCAAACAAATTATTCGCTTCGACACTGATAAACTCAAACAGAATGTAACCGAGTTCCAGGAAAAGGCTCGGCCAATCGACTGTGACTATAACAACACAAAAAAAAAACGCCTGATCGAGGCTGCCAAGGAAATTGCTGAAATTAAAAGAAGCAAAAAACATGCCTGGTGGAATGATACATGTGTTTCAGTTCTCAAGAAAAGGCTCGATGCATGGAAACAATATTACTCAACAAAATCGCAAACTGATTGGGAAACCTACAAAGCCCAACGAGCCCAGACAGCTAAAGTGATCCGAGCTAAGAAACGTAAATATGAAAAGTCACTTATTGAGAAGATCGACCAAGACTTTAAAAGAAACACCACCAGAGAGTACTACGGAACGTTCAAAAGGAAACTTACGGGTTATAAACCTCCGTCGTTATGCTTTCAGCGAAAGGACGGTACACTGGCGAGCTAAAATGAAGAAAATTGTACCATCCTAGCTGATTACTTTAAGAATTTACTAAATTGCGATCAACCCAAAAATCCCATCAAGACCGAGGAACCCATTCGCAGATGCCCAGAATCAAGACCACCCAACAAAGACGAAATCAAGCGTCACATTGCTCGACTAAAAAATAACAAAGCGCCCGGGGAAGACTCTGTAGTTGCAGGACTTTGGAAATATGCTCCCGAAGAAGCAGTTGAAATCTTGCAGAAGCAAATAGAACAAATTTGGAAAAATTAAATTCTACCAGAAGATTGGAAAACGGCCTTGATCCATCCGTTACACAAGAAAGGCAGCATGAAAAACGCCAACAACTACAGAGGAATATCCCTCCTACCGGTAACATACAAAATTCTCTCACTTGCTATCCTGGAGCGATTAGAAGCCGAAGTCGAGCATCAAATAGGAGAATACCAAGGGGGATTCAGAAAGGGTCGTTCAACTGCCGAACAGATCCTCAACCTCAAAACGATCATTAGATATTGCAATCTCAGGTCCAAATCGTACGTATCAGTGTTTGTGGACTTTAAGAAGGCTTACGATTCGATAGACCGCGAAGTTCTGTTGAACATCCTCAACGAATTCAGGGTTGACCTGAAACTGCTGGCATTAATTAGAGCCACCCTAACTGAAACAAAATCCAAAGTAAAGTTCCTGGGATGTCAGTCGGATTCCTTTGAGGTCAAAACGGGAGTCAGACAAGGTGACGGGCTCTCTCCAATGCTTTTCAACTGCGTCCTCGAAAAAGTCATTCGGACCTGGCGAACAAAATTATTAGAAACTGAGTATAGCCCTCTGATAATGGGAGCAAAATCCAAAGGGATCATAGTCGACTGTCTAGCATTCGCTGATGACATCGCCATTCTGTTGAACGACGTAGAAGCTGCTAAGATGCAAATTGACCTTTTAAAAGAAATCGCTGAACAAACTGGCTTGCAGATATCATTCGAAAAAACAGAAGTAATGACCAACATCAAAGACGCCCCAGCAAAACTGCAGACAAAATACGGGAAGAACAACAGAGTGGAAAAATTTAAGTATTTGGGAGAGATCATCATGAAAAGTGGACTGGACAAAGAAGCACTCAAGGAACGAGTACGCAAACTCGAAATAGCCTATCAAACATCGCTCTCAATATACAACAAAAAATGCCTGTCCAAAAATACTAAACTACGTCATTATGAAACTGTTCTGAAACCAGTAGTTATGTATGCAGCCGAAACCCTATCCCTAAATGCTAATAAAGGACTCCTTGAAGAACTGGAGAAAAAAGAGCGCAAAATCGTCAGAGGTATAATGGGATCAAATTACAAGAATGGTATCCACTATAAAAAATCCAACAAAGAAGTCTACAGTGAAATAGAGAAAATTTCAGAAACGATCCGTAAAAGGCGGGCACGGTATTACGGTCATCTCAAACGAATGGACAGAAACAGGCTGACTAAACAGATTTTTAATTTCTTTGACTCCAAACCCAAAACCACAATGCCCTGGTTTATGAATACCAAAGACGACCTCAAAATACTGCATCTAAAACCCGACGACGCCTTCAATAGAGATCTCTTCCGCAAAAAGATAATGACTAATGGGCTAACCCGAGACGAGACATCGAACCCGAAAAGAAGACAAGGTACCACTTGGACAGCGGAGCGCAAGATGGCCCACTCACAGAGAATGAGGGAATTCTGGGCTCAGAGGAAGGCGAAACAAATTGGCAAGTGTAACAAGACGTAACGTGGTCCTAGATGGCCTCAACGAATGATATATATATAATGCAAATAATAATACTAATTATATTCGATTTAATGGTTCTCGAAAATGTTGAGAACGCCTGCTCTATATAAAGCAAACACTCCGACGGGTTTAAACGGTAGCATTTTAAGTAACATTATTAGAATAGGGGGTTTTCATATGTAATTTAGAAGGAAAGTTTTAAATCTTCATTTGACAAATAATAGCCAGTGTATATTTATTGGAAGAGTATGTCTAGGTATGTATGCTTCATTGTTTTAATGTTTTATTGTCAATCATTGAATTTCATTAAGTTCCGGTCTTAATATTTAATTTCAACTTGCAATAATGCAATACGAATAATATGGGAAGGACACACGGCTCCAACATATGATGCTCTAACTCACTCATTATACCTCGAATCAATACCTATTTAATGTTTCGTTTTGTCGACCGGGTTTAAAACCCAGATTGTTAATTCCTCTATCTTGAGGAGGATTGAAACTTGTCTACGAAAGTATGAAATGAGTTTAAGATTACTTAGCACACATCACAATATTGTTTGTGAATTCGTAGCTTACCATAACAAGAGACCAATCTGTAATGTATCACGTGACGTGATCGAAGTTAATCCAGGACGTGCGGACACGGCCAACACCACTCAAGAGCGTTCCTTGAATGAACAATGCAAAGGGAACAACCCTTGACACCTTCCGTTAGCATATAAGTTCGTATATCTAGCTTCTTATAACAGACCTTTTGCTGATACATGGCCAGCATTCTTGGCTGTCTCCCCTGAGGTCCGGGCTGGATTCCTGGCTCTGCCAAGAAATTTAATTATTGTCTGAAAGCTGTATTGGGGTGCATTCGGCTGCCTAGGGCAAAACTGTGAGAGGTGGGTTCAGTTCATATCGTAGCCATCCAGGAAGTGGCTTCCAGTTGTATCACACCTCTACTCCTGTCGAATACCGACAACAGCCGCCTCCGTCCTAATCCTCACCATAATTACAGATACAGAGTAGGACTGGTAATAAGCTATGATCGATATAGCTTAATACTGTACAATAGTTTGAAATTTATAGAAAACGATTAATCGATTAATCAACTGTCCATTCAATCGATGAATCGACCTACTGCATAATAGATTAAGCGGCTAACCGAAACATCGATCAATTGATTAGTAGATGTATCTATTTTCACGGCTACACTTAGAGCTTAAGAGCTCCTTTACAGTGGCGCCCTACATACAATAAGATTAGGGCTTATAAAAACAAAACATTTCATCTACATTCACAATATAAATAATAATAGTCTAACAATTAATTATAGTAACAAAAAGACAGTAATAATACAATAGGAATAATGTTAGTAATAAAAACGTTACGAGCCTTACAGTAGTCGCATATGATGTGTAACATCTGACATAGAAGAAACCTCACGTGAAATTGTTGATAAACCGGTACTTTATAATAATATTGGCACAAATATTAATCTATTGTAAAAGGGAGTGTTTTACAGATATTGTAGTTTATAATACGGAACTCATTTTATTAGACGATTTGTAGCTTCCACCATCACTAGCCTAAATAAAGAATACAATATGGATCAACTAGATTAATAGACGCGACACCGCTCATAACCTTAAATTCCGTATAAATAGGCCAACTCGCGAGTAAATGCAATGTGCACAGCAGTAGATCATGAAAGGCTTGCCCAGTTCCCGGACCTCTTGATTCACAGACCAACACGTAATTTCATATGGATTCTGTTAAAATGAGTCATATTGATATGATTAGCAGCAGAGTATCAAGAAGGCAGTGCGAGAGTAGAAATATCAAGTAGGCAGTGAAGATAAAAAAGAGAGTCTTGGAATTGTTATGTATTATTAGTGTGGAAATAAAAAAGATTTTATTGTGTGTTGATGAATGTCCAGGAGGGATATGATCCCGCTGGCATTGCGTCTTACACACTTACGTCCGATCCACTTCCGTCCCATTTTTCAAAATCACTCCCACAAAAATATCCAGCAATCGTGTGGAAAGATGTTATACATCAATAATGGAAACATTATATACAAAAGAGTGCATACAGACTATCAGCCCGAAAAACAAACACCATATACAAGAAGAGCTATTAAAGTAGGCAGGTTGTCAGCTATTGTCCTGATGTTATAATTGAACTAATAATACCTATAGTATTTTAACATAATGCAGTAATCAGGTATGAGAGGTATACTGCTCCAAGAAGCGGGATGATAGACGTCTTTTGAGAGCTGCAGTGCTTGGCTATGTTGACGAACTGATATAAATCGAGGGTGTTGAAGAGGCGTGAGGCGCTGCAAACAAAAGATTTTTTGAACTTCATGGTTCGATGTGTAGGAATCTGGAGTGTTAATTTTGAGTATCTATTTTCTCGATCATGAACAGAATGCATATGAGATAAGAAGAGAAGTTTAAATGAGAGGTCATCGCGTAAGTCGAGTTACACTTATCTTCAGAATATAGAATTCCACAAGAGTTACTTTTTGCCTAAATATACAAAGTGTCCTTCCTTGTTTAGGTTAACACAAGTCAGTGACAGTGGAAGGACAAACATCAATTAAATTGGGAAGGGTTTCCAATAAAGAAAACGAGGAGTTTTCAGCAAAGATTTTAAATTCTTTTTTAATGTGTACAATTTAGGAAAGAAACATTTTTTTTACTTTGTTTTAGCCTAATTTTACAAAGAAAGTAACTTACATTATTTGAAACTATCTGTTTTGCTTCTGTGAAAGCACAGTGAAATGAGCGAAGTAAGTCGATTAATCGTCAAAACAATAAATTGATTTCTCGACCAACTGACTAATCGATATAACGACTTATCGATTAAACGCACAATCGATTGATAGTTATTTGTAGTCAACAAAAAGAAAGTCAACCCCTGGCACTATACAGCCCATGACGGGCTAAGGCCGACCAAGCGACCGCTGCACATCCATTCGGCCTGCAGATATTGGGGTGACGCGTGATCAGAGCGTCGGGTCCCCTCGGCCGTTAATCTTGGTTTTCGTGATCGGGGCGCTGTCTCACTGTCAGACAGCTACTCAATTGTCCTCACGAGGCTGAGTGCACCCCGTTCCAACCCTCACGTCAGTTTTTTAAAATCCCTGACGGAGCCGGGAATCGAACCCGGGGCCTCCGGGTGAGAGGCAGGCGTGTTACCCCAACACCACGGGGCCGGCAGTTATATGTAGTACCGTAATTAATCGATTTTTTCTGCCTCGACCAACCAATAATTCGATAACTGAAACTGATCGATTCAAAGTACTATCACTAATACAGACAATACTACGGCATCACAATAATACGGGTTATCAGCAGAAATCTACAGCAAAGTAGACGGGGCTAGATGATTGATGTTCAAACCTCACAAATGAAACCACAGTGTTTGTGATCCCTTCTCATTCCCTCTGTTAAACAATTACCTTGGTTTATTTTGGAAAGCCAACCATTGCTAATCCTCACAGTCCAGTAACACCCGCACAGGATTCATGTGAATAATATTGAGAGTAGAATCATTAATTACCTTGTATATGCACACTAAACATATAGACGTATTATCTAAATGGGTCTGATAAAATGGAAGTCCACATGGAGACGTGCAGTTTGTAAGAAGGGAATCAGAAGAATCGATTCTCGTTACAAATAACAATTATCCGATTGTGCGTTTAATCTAATAATCGGTTGATCGAATGATTGAATAATTGTTTTGTCGAGCAATCGATGTGGTTCGCTCCTTTCACTGCGCTCTCGCTGAAGCAAAGCAGACATTTAATTAATTTTAAAAATATTATCAACTATTTTTAAAGAATGTACCTTCTTTGTGAAAACAAAGATTTTCCTGTCCTAAAATGTTAACATTGGACAAGAATTCGAAATCATGGCTGAAAGATCTTAGTTATCTTTTTCAGAAACCAGTCCCAATTTTATTGACGTTTGTCCTTCCACTGTCACTGACTCTTATTTGGTTACTAGCAGTAGAGCCCGGCTTCGCCCGGTGGATTTACTTGTTTTATGGATGATAATGAATACTAATAAAGAACCGGCACATGGTACTTAAACTAACAGAAACAATATTTTAAAAATATAACTTTTTGTGGTGGTGGTAGTGGGGATGATAAGTAGTACAGTATAATGGACGTAACATTCAGGTCATTTTCCCGTTATTATAATGATAATAATGAATAGGGAAACTACTACTTACTAACTACAGTACTGACACTGATACATTTACAAACGAATCGAAATATATGATTAGAAAGAGGAGTAAGTGAAATAAAAGACACTGCCTAGGGCCTATATCTCATTGGCTGTTAGAAAATACAGACCAATAGTGTCGTCTTTTGTCGCATAGCGCCGTAGGAAAATAATCAAAACACTTTGGAAGACTTCGGCTGTCCCGAGCTCCTGAGGTAGCAATAGTGTCATTTATCGCCACATAGCGCTCAAGGATGAGGATCGGAATCAATGAAAGTAAATTTGAAAGCACCAACGCTTATTGCAGCAGATAACCTCAATGTACTGCACCAACACCATCGCACTTATATGAAGGCATAATATTTTCATGATGATAGCTGTTTTAAGGGCATAAGAAATCTCTTTGCACAAATTATTCCCCGTGACTGCAATTAATAAGCAGCGCAAGATGTAGGGCCTAACTATTTTCGCAATTCTGCACCAGAACACGGGTAGGGGTGGCGTGATGCAGCCCACATTGCCAGCCAATAATATACTTATTAAAATACATTCTTACAGTTATACTACTGCGGACATGAATGGTTCTAGGGCCGTAAAAATGGTTTTCAAGTTCCATTTGTCTATTATTCTAAATGTATGGAATAGAGAGGGTTGTCCAAAATATCAGGATTAATTTAAGCACGTACGGATGTATATTTTCTTGAATTTACCTCTTCTGCATCTCCTATCACGCATATTGTTGTCGTTGTTCGTTCTTGTAATTTCAAAAGCGTGAAGAATCCTGGATCTGGACTTTATACGCCTGAGAGTGTGAAGAATCTGTATAATAACCTATGTTTTTGACACGACTTATGTATGTATGTATGCATTCTTTATTTCCAGACAGATATAAAATCCCGGAATGACAATAATCAACATTTTAAAGTATAAACAAAACATAAACAACATAAACAAGAACAAATCAACAACCACAACCATCCAAACATCCTGGAATAACATCCATTCATACAATCCCAAATGTTCAAGAAACATTGAAATAATTATTTACAGAAAATCAGAAACAGTCTAAAGTAAAAGGAAAACTGGAGACACGGAAAATGTAATCAAAAAGGGATAAGACATAAATGAAAAGATAGGTAGAAAATGTTCAGAAGAAGGGAGATGGCCTCGCTATCCCGCCCCTTAGAACTAGAATATCAAACTAAATTTCAGAATCTAGAAAAAATACAAAAGTTACATCCAAGAATTGTATTAGAAGATGTACTTTCTAATTTATAATTGGATATGCGGTTGGGAAGCTGGTGGTCCAGTCCGCAAGTCAAGCATTTGCCAAGAATGGAAGGGATACGAAAAACCACCAGAAACTTGGCTGTTGTGAGACTAAAACCTTGATCTTGTGAGATAGTGCAGTGACTCAAACTCTGGATCTTTGCGAAAGAGGTTGTCCATCCGTGCGTCTAGAGAACGGAAGATGGTTCCAGGAGAACAGAAGAAAACATGAGAGAAATCAAAAACGAAAATGAGAAATTGAGCCTCCGATTCGATGATTAAAATTTTGCCTGGGTATACGCAGTGCTGTTTAAGTAGTTCATCCAGAGCTGATACAATTCAGTCACATTATGAAGCTGTCAATAAATCATATTACGATACTAAAATGCTGAATCTAACATTGAAGTCCGGCTCCCACGGATATGCGTCCAATGCAAACAGAATTGTTCCATTACTTCTAAATTATTACTGACATCTATAGTCAATGAGTGTTCCATCGGGTAATTGGTACGAGGATATATGGCCGATCAGTTACTGCCCGAACAAGTTGCTCACTTTGTAGGTTTAACTGCCTGGCTGGAATGGCTTTACTCAACTGCGTCACTCAGGAAGAATGCTACGGCATAGCAAACAGCTAAGATTCATTATAATTACAAACGTTGGTGTAGGATATTTCATTTATAGCCAAATTATGATACACTTTGGATAAACACAACAGAAATAGAACATCGTCCAAATAGCTGCAAAACATTTCTAATGTACTCATAAAAACTTACGTCATAAAGCAACAAGAAGTTCCGTGAAGAACTATACAGCCTACTTTTCATGTCAATGATTATTCTACAGTATATGAACCTATCTAGAATAATGACGAAATTAAGTTGGTGATATCGAAATATCTAATTAGTTCAAAATATACCTTGTATAATGTAGCCTAATAGAGCACTACAGTTGGCAGCCCTGGTGACTGAATATATTCTTAGTTTCATCTCTAAAGGTACAGAATACAAAATTTGGTTGAAGTCCAATGGACGTTACATGCAGTTAGACACTGGATCTATCAGCACGCGTAAAACCATGTTGCCAACAATACCATGCGTGTGCTGGTCAGAAATAATCTGAAATATTATGAAATCTTGTTGTGCCAATTTTGGATGAAATCCATTTGTTAGTATAGAAGTTACATGTATTTTAAAATTGGACATATCAGCAGGCATAGAATCATGTTGGCAGCACTGCCTTGTATTAATTACTCCAAATTATTCTAGAATATCAGGTGCTATACGTGTGCAAAGTATAGAGTTGTTGGCTTGCATACTTTCTGATATATTGATATTAGGGTAAAAAATAGACATCATTTATTAACAGTTGGCAGCCCTGATTGCTCTTAACAATACTTATAGTCATATCTGTTATGGTACACATAGCACATACGAAATTTGGTTGAAATCCAACTGATGGTATAGAAGTTACATGTATTTAAAAATTGGTACTATCAGCAGGCTTATAATCATGTTGCTAGAACTGACGTATATAAGTTACTCCAGATTAATCTAAAATGTCAGAATATACGTGTGCATAGTTTAAAGCTGTTGGCTTGCATACTTTCTGATAAATTGGTATTTGGATTAAAAAAATAGAGAGAGCAATTATTAACAGTTGGCAGCCCTGGTGGCTCTTAAGATTATGCTCAGTCATATCTGTTTATGTACAGATATTACATACAAAATTTGGTTGAAATCCAATTGATAGTGTAGAAGTTATATGCATTTAAACATTGGACCTATCAGAAGGCTTACAATTATTTTGGCATTACTGTCATGGTTGGCCTCCTGGAAATTAAACTGAAATAGTATTATCTACATGTGTGCCAATTTTGGAATAGCTCCCATGCATATCTTGCAAGATATCCAACATGGAGCTCAAATTTCTAGTGCGTTTTTTCAGCAGTTGGTAGCACTGACATCATTTTCAAATATGGAGGTGGGATATTCCGATGCACTTCTTTACTCATACTGAATTTGGTTTTGATTGCTGCAGCCGTTTAGGAGTTGATAGGGGGGGGGGACACACACACAGCCAGACAGACAGACAGAAGGACAGACAGAGAGACAGACAGACAGACAGACAGACACACATTTTCCCGGATCGATCTCATAAGTCTACTTTTTCCTCATTTTTGCAAAATGTGAAAAGTAGGCTAAAAATCCTGGAATAAGGCCAGTGGACTTATGACAAAATATCGATACAGGAAATTGCATATGGTGTCTTCTTATTAAAGGTTTCATTGAGTTAATGTTGGTAAACATATTTCTCAGCCGGCCCCGTGGTGTTGGGGTAGCGCACCTGCCTCTCACCCAGAGGCCCCGGGTTCGATTCCCGGCTCCGTCAGAGATTTTAGAAACTGACGTGGGGGCTGGAACGGGGTGCACTCAGCATCGTGAGGACAATTGAGTAGCTGACTGACAGTGAGGCAGCGCCTCGGTTACGAAAACCAAGAATTACGGCCGAGGGGACCCGACGCGCTAACCATGCGTCACCCCAATATCTGCAGGCTCAATGGCTGGGCAGCGGTCGCTAGGTAGGCCTAGGTCCCCATGGGCTGTAGTGCCAGGGGTTATTATTATTATTATTATTATTAGGGGCCGATAACCCAGATGTTAGGTCTATTAAAGCTACAATAATAATAATCATCATCATCATCATGAACATATTTCTCTCTAAATGTCTTCTAGTTTAAAAGGGTGGAGGGGGGGGGGGGGGTGAGAAGGGAGGGAGAGCAATTTTCAATAATTAATTTTGTGTTGTAATAACTTGAGATCGGTTGTACAAACTTTGCTAGAACTTTGTGAGTACGTTAATATTCACCCGGGGCCACAATTTGGTTATTTTTCAGGTTATGTATGCCTAGTTGGGAGGGCCGGGGAGCGGTGGGAATAAATATTCATTTCTTTTCAACCTTAACGTGCTATACGACATATCAAAGGTCTCTTTGGCTCAGAGTGGTGCAGATATTATTTCTTTTTGAAGTTTTTTAAACTTTAAAACTTCTTTCTAAGTTATGATTGGAGAGAAAGAGAAGGGGCAATGTTTAGCTGTCATTTACCGTAGTAGTAAACATTTGAGAAAGGTTTCACTGGCTTCCCCTAAATTTTGAAAATATCATTATACTTCCCCGGGGCATAATATAGGCTATATTATCGATCTGTTAAAGTAACTGGGCTTGTGGGAGTGGGGAAAAGGGCTAAATATATATTTTCATCTCATGTACTCGAGCGATATGTCGTATTAAAGTCTCTTGGACTTGAAATTAGCAAAACTATTTTCCCTTAACCTTTTTCAAATTTATAGGACAGTTTGAGGGGGGGGAGGACGGGGGGACAATGCATACTTAGTGCAGGGGATTAATTCTAGTTGTTGTGACGAACTTATTTGTTATTTATGCAGTTACCCAAGAAGTGAAAGTTGGCGCAGCAGAAAAGAGCAGAATAGATCAAATGAGTAGAGAGGGAGACGAGTGGGCAAGGAGATATATTTCTAGCGACTGCTAATGAGAAGAGATAGGTTGGTAGGACACCTACTAAGACAAGGAAAAAAGGCAAACTTAGTTATGGAAATAAGGGACAAGGATAAGAACAGTAGGGGTAGACAAAGGGCAGAATATGTTAAAGAGATTGACTCTCATGTAGGATATGGTAGCTATGTAGAGATGCAACGATTAGCTCAGGACAGGGAGGTTTGGGATGCTGCATTAGACCAGTCAAAAGGCTTAAGACTCAAACAACAACAACAACAACAAGCCAACAAGCAATTTGTGTACATCCAAGTTCGTTTTATAACAGACCGGAACTCCCTGATATAACTTAAAATGGTATTTCAGATCAGAATTTCGTCAGGGTTTTTAAACCTTGTAATTAACTAGGAGGATCATATTCCTTAGTAAACCCAGGTATCTACATGTATTGGGACATTCGTTGAATGCATAATATTAAAGATGCAAATGCATCTATCATACCTTCTATAATTCTTTGAGCACATCCCAAATGTAAGACCCAATTGCACATCAAAATAACAATGCCGTCAGATAATAGTAACCTAACATGTGATAAGCCCTCAAAACGGAAGGAAACGTTGAATTACTCTTACGTCTTGAAACACCACCCGGGCAACGCTGGATACAACAGCTAGTCATTGTCTTGATTAAATCTATGGAATAAAATATCAACACAAAAGTACTGTTGTTGGTATTCAGGTATTTTAAAAAACAAATCAAAGAAAATAGGTCAACAAAAAATTACACGTTGGCTCTGTTTAAACTTTCCCTTCTTTGTTTGTCCTTCTCCTAGCGAGCTGGTTGGTTCCTTTCATTTGTCACGTTCTTTTCATCCGAGCAAGCATCTCCATTTCTTTCCGTTTATTCCATTAAAAAGGTATCTACTGTTGTAGGTATACAATGAATTCAGATAATAATGAGGTTGTTAACTTTCACCTTTGTCAACTACCAAGTGTTTGCAATTTGTCCGTTATTTTTGTCAGGTATTCACCACGCCCACAATGTTCTATAATTATTATTATATTTGAAATTCAAATCTAAATAAATATTATAAATCAAACTTGCCCATCAGTATATATCCTTGATTTTAAACGCCAAAGTTCAACGGTGGAAAATATTATTGCATCACTTTCTATGATTAAATATGTTTGTGAGGGGCGTGGTGGCTCAGCGGTCTAGCTGTATGCCTCTCACCAAGGCGGTCCGGGTTCGATTCCTGGTCAATGCATGTGAGATTTTCGAAGTGAAATGCCATGTCCTGTGGTTCGGATTCCACGCAAAAAGGAGGTCCCGTGGCTCTTAATCTACAGATTAACGGTCACGTTAAACTACAAGCTTCTTCTTTCTAAATATGTTTGTTATAATTGTTGAATAACCAGGATAAATTGGCCGAGTTTCTTTCCATTTATATCAGAAACGAATATTCTCAATGATTTATATCATTCTTATTTATTATTTTCTTCGTCGATTTATTTAAAAGGAATTGTTGTTAACATACTCGTAGATACCGGTAACGGTTTGCAGGGTAATTCTCTTCTCCCGTAAGTGGTTTAAAGGAGAGGAAATAGGATACTGTTCGCAATTTAACAGAGGACAGCGTGAGCGTTAGAGACAGTGATGTAATTGGGAGGATTACATGTGTTGTTTGCTCACTGACTTCTGTCTCCTTTGAAACCCTTGCCCACCCTCAATGTTAAAGAAAAGTAACCTTAATCATATACAGTTATATTGACCTCCCATTTACTGTCCATTTCATGTGAACTCCAGAGCTATGACAATGCAAAACTGTGTGTAAAGTCTACTAACTTTATAGATTAAATACAATGGTAATGAAGAAAAACATGAATATATCGTCTGGAGTTTTTGTGATGTGATATGTGACTAAATTATCACTTCCTAAGTAGGACTAGATTAAATAGGATTGCTTGCAAGAGAGACATTTTAAACAAGCGTCTGTACACTTTCAACTGAGTTCTGTCTGTGATATCCAACTTAGAATTGGATTTTCTTTAAAAGGTCTGAAAAATATGTGATGGTTTTATAAACTGATCTTCATTTTCTCTCAAGATGTTCCGTAAGTGTTTCGTCAAAGTTTCACGGAGGGGAACTCCATTCATTCCGCCATACTCCAAGAACTCTTGTGGTTGAAGAAATAAGCAAACCAGTATTTACGTGAGGATTTAAATAGCCTATATTCTACTGGTCTTTTCCATTTAAACACTCTCTAACCTGTTAAAGGGATTTTGAGGCTGTAATGGTGCAGTGGTGAAGCTGCTGGCCTCTGATTGAGGCTGACTGGGTTCGATTCCCGGTTGATGAATGTGTGCTTTTCAAAGTGAAATATCACGTCCTGTGGTTCGTATTCCACGATAAATGGTGGTCCCGTGGCTCATGATCGCGATATTATCGGTCACGTAAAACTACAAGCTTCCGTATTGAGTGATTTTCCATGCGATAGAGTAAATAGCTTTCGGCACATGATCTACATTGCTATACATTTTACAGCATCTACTTCAAAATCGAAGCTCTATATCCATAAAAAAATATGATTTCAATATTGTAACTTTAAACATAGAAAATTGGTTGGTTGGTTCCACAGTTTAGGGGCTGCGAAACGCGGTCATGTAGCCCCGTGTACTTTGGGTGTGTGTAGAATCTGTCCGATACTTGGTGTTAATTGTGATGGCTGTATTAGTGTGCGTTATCTGCTTTTAATTCAAGTAAGGACTGCAGATATTCAATTTTCAAGTAGTTCCTTCTTTTGCTACCAAACGCTACCGTCACCGTCAACCTGTTCTGAACTTGGTTAATGGATGCCATCGCAGTCGGCTTCTGGCGACGAACGTTGGAACCTAAGAGTGTTAGTCAAATCTAACCTATAATTTAGCTTCACGAAAGTATAATTAGTGGAAGGATCTTTAACATACCATAAATCTATGACATGGGACCGCCGGCTTTACTTCCCTTCCGAAGGAAGGCTTACTGAGGGATTTTTATCGCTCTTAAAAATCCGACGACTTCGGCCGGGTTTGAACCCGTGACCTTGGGCATAGAAGCTCAGCATGCTACCAACTACGCCACCATAGCCGCTTATAAAATGATTTATTATAAAATAATTGAATTTCAGAATGGCCACTGCACGCTATATTCAGTGTGATAAATTAATTACCAACGCAATTGATGCCTCTTATACAATACATCCCTTCTACCGAGTTTTGTATTAATTGCACAATATGATACACATATTTTGCCTAATATGGTCTCAACTAAGCAATTAAATTCAGAGTTGTTGATTAAAATGTTCCAATAGTTTGCATAATCACCATCTTGATTGTATAAATGGTCTGTTCTCTTGCCTTAGCCATACAATGCCACATACTCGGTCTTACATCGCCACTAATTTTCATTACTGTAGCTCATAAGTGTACACGGCATTTATATCTTATAGTATCAAGATGACGGCTGCACGTAATGTTGTTTTAAGGGGCTAACATCTAGGTTATCGGCCCGAAGGAGTCGTTGGATCAAAAGTTATCGATTATAATACTTGCATGATTAGCGCGACCGCTAACTTGAAATTGCTCGTCTAATGATCTTGAGGTTTGGAACTTACACGCTTCCCACTGTGTCGTTCCCAAAGTCACAATGGATCGAACCCTCACTTTCAAGACTTACGATTCTGATGAATCGAGCATAATTTTTTATTTGATGCTTTTATCTGTTATATCATAATTTATTAGAGTGTATTATCCAATATGTCTGATTCTCATATAATTTTCTTAGCTTTAAGTTGTTGATTTATAGCAGGATCCAAGTCAGGGTTTAATGTAACATTGTAATAATATTTATTAGGCTTGCTGGAATTGTGCACATTTGAGGAAGTATGTCTTGTGTGACGAGCATATTGCACAAGTTTTCCGGGTTGGAGGTATTCTGAGCGGATGGGTTAATCCCACGGCCGTGGCAGAGGTGACTTAGAGGTCAAAGCGGGTGATTACATCTGGCATCTATGTAGTGGAGGTGTGCTTATGAATAAGTGCATATTGTTCTAATTGGTTGGTATCTCACCATCCGTGATTTTGGTCGTGTGGACCAGACCTGGGGAGGGGACGACATGATTGATATTCCAGTTGCCGGTGGCTGAGAAAATATGACTTTTTCGATAGATTTCGTGTGATGAGGATCGGTCTGGGACCGCGCTTATTCATTTTGGTAGGCTGATTGGACTTAGAAGTTGGAGATCAAGTCTGGTAATGCTTGGTTATCCTTGGGAATAGAGGTAGATCTGGACATTCACGATAGCCTGTTAAGAATTTCATACTGTGCCGCAGGTCGGGATACTCTTGAACTCAGGATATTCTGCCTAGTTTCATGAAAGTCAGCAATGACTTACTGTCTCGAAAATGCGTAAGGTACTGGAAGTTCGAGTCTGATTACCAATATTCGAGCCATCACAAAGGTTTCTAATCGGCGAATACTGGTCAAATATGCCACGTATTAGTAAATTCAGGGCGGAATATGTTCTGGTATTCACCAAACGGATTCAGAACTCTATAATAAATTCAAATCAACGAGTAACAAATAAACTCGTATGATTGTGAAATAATAGAATTCAACAGTACTAGGCGTGTGCAACAATTTAGCTACTGCAATACAAAAGTAGTTAGAACTGACTGTATGGGAACAAAAAAACCCTGAATCAGTAGATATAGTCTTCAAGCCAGCAGCCGCCATATGTAAATAAAGGTCATCGTCATCTTCCAGGGTCCATAAGTGTTTGTCATAAAAAGAGTGCCATTGTATATATGATAGGGAACATAAGGTCAGTCTGTAATCAGCGAGGACCCTGCAGAGTATGTTTCATATGTTATATAAGTATATATGTTAATGTTTACCAGATATCAGGTTTTGTTATTTATGTGGTCACCGTTGTAGTTGGGTGTGAATGAGTATTGCTGTTATTATAATCAAGCAGGTGCTTAACCCCCAGAAGCCCCGATTATTTATTTATATGTTATTGAGAGGAGAGGTGGATTATTATTATTATTATTATTATTATTATTATTATTATTATTATTATTATTATCATTCAGTGAAAGAAGGTACAGTCACAGATGTGCGCCCAACAAGGGACTGGAAGGATACATTTGGCGTACACGCGTTAGACGATCAGGTCATTATAACTCTGTACAGTTACACCACATAAGAGTTTGCTTTTCCAAACCTTGGTAGAGATCCAATGAATAGTTCAGTCGTAATTCGATTTAAGGTTTGATAACTCGGGTGACTTCCATTTTGTATTTATGAAGATGACGGTGACATAATACATAATACTGAGGTACATTTTACTAGTGCTACCTCTGTACTTAATTTTATACAATTTGGTTCCGTAGTTTTGAATTCATTGGGAGGGGGGAGGGGTAGGGGGCAGACACACACACACACATAGACAGACACCGTGACATTCAGCCCATGTAGATCTTGTAAGTCTATTTTAATTTTTTTTACAAACTTCCAAAATAGGCTAAAATTACTGCAGGATCTGTCATATGAATAGAATTATATGGACCCAGAGTATGAAGAGAAAATTACCTTACGTTAGTTTCCTTTATGTTCCATGAGCATTATAGCTAAGCGCAACCAGGAATATATCACTCTCTTACATTAGGACTTGGCCCTGTATCAAATTTAGTACAGAGGTAGCACTAGTAAAAGGTACCTCAGTATCATGTTTCATATCGCCACCATCTTAGCGGAAACTAAACAAAACGGCAGTCACCCGAATGTTCAGACATTAAATCAAATTACGACTGAACTATACATTACAACTGTATCAGGTTTTGGAAAAGCAAACCTTCATGTGGGAAGCGTCTGAGTCCCAAACTCCAAGGTCTTTAGCCAAATAATTTCATGATATCGGCTGCCTCGAAAAATGACCCAAGAAATGTGTCTGATCATTTCAAACTTGTGTACTTGGGGTGTATATGCGTTGTCTGGTAACCTGTATTGTTTAGATGTCTGTAGTAGTGTGTGTGATTGGGGCTAGGATTGTGTAGGAGGAGGTTGTGAGTATATCATCAGAGCATTTGTCCGGAGTAGAAGTGGCAAACCGCAGAAATACACTTTAAGGACAGCTACGGTGGGAATTGTACCTACTTCATCTCAGTTTTTTCCTCACGAGATTAAGGGAACCTTGTTTCAACGAACAGTTGAAGAAGAGAGTAGTGTAACAGTTATGTACTACAACCGACAGAAGATCCACTTCTGTAGAAAGGACGACGTCACCATTACGAATCTGAGCGTTACCTTGAAGCCGAAATGAGCGTTACCCAAGCACATCATCACAGACGGTCAATGATCCAGTTGGCACCAGGTAGGCTACATGTTCACACAATGGCTGGTGAGAAGGAAGATCTTGGCTGGCAGTAGGCCAGCTCGAGCTGGGCAAGTCTCTTCCCTTGGAAATCTCAAGACTTAGTGAACGAGATAGTGGGAGAGGGACGGCAGGTTAGCTGGCTTCCCCCACTAGACCATAGGAAGTAGCATATCACATTCGGGCACAATACATGTAACCTAGCGCGTCGCAGAGGAAACAAGAGGAGTGACTGTCGATATTAACCCCAGAATACTAACATTATTCAATTGATGCTTAATGCTAATAATGCGTTAAATTTACTTACATTTCCTGAAGATATCTGGATAAAGAGCGACATAATGGTGGCCACTGAAACCTTCCTGACAGAACCTCTGAACTTCACGAGCCACTACGCAATTCACTCTCTCGCCAAGTCAAACCCAAGAGGCAGACCAGAGGGAGGAGTCTCCATAATTTTCAAACCTTCCATAGGGAAAATTGAAGGCTCGATAAAAGAAGAGAACCTAGTAATAATGAAAACCCCAAACCTAACAATAATAGGTATATACATCACATACGGATCTTCCCTAGAAGACACAATAGAAATAATAGCAGGGGCGATTGCCCGAACAAAGACAGACAAAAACGTCATCCTGGCAGGAGATTTTAACTGCAGAATAGACAAGCCCAACAACAAAACAAGAGCTATGTTGGATATGTTACAAGAAGAAGGCTACTCTCTTATAAACAAAGCAAATGAAATAACGTACATAGCCCACAATGGCACAAGTACCATCGACCTAGTTTTTTACAGAGGAAGCAACATCTCCATCCAAAACCAACAGGGACTCTGGAAGTCATCCTGCACCCCACTGACAAAACATATACCTATCAGGACCAATATTATAGTCGGAAATACTAAAGAGGAAATACCGAACCTACTAACCCACAAGAGCTCCAGAAAGATTGACGCAAATGCCCTAAGCAACAACGCACAAGCAATGGAGGCAACAAAACAATGCCTTAACGAAAACAATCTCAACCAAGCCCTGACAACAATTCAGGAGGCCATACGAGCATCAACAATCCCAATCAACCAAAGAAGAGCTAAACCATGGTTTGATACGGAATGCTACACACTTAGAAATGAAGTCCTCCTAAAACTACACATGGCCAAACTACACAACACAAAAGGTCTTCTAGAAGAATATGCAGCACAAAGAAAGGAATATAAAACTCTCCTGAAAAAGAAAAAGGCTCAATACATAGAAAAACAAGCCTTAATGGAGGCAGAAGAAGCACTAAAAGACCCCTTCATAGCCATCAGAAAAAAGACTACGAGGAAATCTGGCCAAATTCATATGGATATATGGGAAAATCACTTCTCACAAGTACTGAACATAACTCAGTCACAAGCGGCGTATAACGCAACATATCACACAAGCGTAGAATTGGACACACCCATCACATCGGAAGAAGTAATTGCGACAATCAGCAAGACAAAAAACAAGAAAGCGACAGGCCCAGACGGCATCTCCAATGAGATCCTGAAAGACTCGGCTGAAATTCTAAGTGAACTATGGTCAGATCTGTTTAACAGATGCCTAGCCACAGGGGAAATACCCGACGAATGGAGAAAATCCATAATTAAGGTTCTACACAAGGGCAAAGGAGAAGACAACGACCCAAACTCATACCGAGGAATCGCTCTAGAGAACAATATATTCAAAGTATTTTCAAACATTCTGCTCAAAAGGCTCACCCCGACAGTCGATCAACTGATTCCCGATCAACAATTCGGGTTCAGGAAAGGAAGGTCCACCCTTCAAGCTGTCAACAATCTACTGAATGACATAGAACAAGCGCTTAGATACCCTAAAGGAATTTTTCATGCCATATTTGTCGACTTCTCGAAGGCCTTCGACCTACTAAACAGATCGAAGCTCAATATAAAACTGGAGCAAATGATGGATGAAAAATCCGAAATCACGTATATGATAAAAAACATCCTGGCTTTCAACAAAGTAGAGATACATGATGGGATATCAACCTCAAGAGAGATCACCCAAACCAACGGAGTACTACAAGGCGACCCACTGAGTCCCACTCTGTTCAACGTCGCGACAGCGGATGTTATACGGACTATTGAAAACACAAAATCAGTATCTCTTTACCTGTACGCAGATGACATGGTTCTGGGGTCTACAAACAGACAGGAGCTACAGGAAGTGCTCAACAACTTGCAAGACTGGGCGGAGGAAAACGAGCTCAGTATAAATGAAAAGAAGACAGTGCATATGGCCTTCCGAAAAGGAGGAAAACTAGCCGCCGAAAACAAAATGATCCTGGGAGAGACTGAACTTGAGACAGTCAATTCCTACAAATACCTCGGCCTCACCCTACAAACAACGTGCCAATCCTTTAGACTACATATAAAGGAACGAGCAGCAGCAGCCATTAGAGGAATGTACGATTTGAACAATATTACCAAACTATCTCTACAAACAGCAATGATTCTCTTCCACGCGAAAATAACCCCCGTCATTACATATGGTCTAGAACTGATATGGGAAAGGCTATCCATGGCAGACCTAATCACAATTGAAAAAGTAAAGGCTTCTTTCCTGAAAAGGGTGCTAGGAATTGCAAGAACGTCCCAGTCCAGGCTGGCATATGTCCTAACAAAAGAAACATACTACATTGAAGATCTCAGATTAAGACTACAACTGCCATCTACTAAGCATATGAAGAAACTCCTCGAGATAAGACATCAGAAGCAGAACGAAATCCCGCTTGAATTCTACGCAACAGAAGCAATGGTGGACAGAAGATGGACAAACGAGAACCAGGAGATGAGACATGTGGTAACAAGACTCGCCATCCACGGTTTCCACCACAAGATCTGTAAAAATGTAAAATACCATGAACCGAATGAAGAATGCATATGTTCTCTGTGCAATAACACCTGCAACAAATACCACATCACATCATGCAGCAAACGGACAAAGAGCATAGTTGAATACAGTAAAGATTAATCTAGCTGTAATAATTATTTGTAAGCACACCTTATAACTGTCCATTATGGCCACTTGGCTGCAATAAATATTTATATTATATAAATTTACTTACATTTCGAACTTTGTGCTAAGGCACCAATAAGTTAAATGGATTTGACTTTGACTAATGGAATCCATTTGAGGGGTGGAATACAGCAATACACCAATGAATATGAAACCACTGTCAGCGTTAGCAGTAAAATTTGTGGGTTAGTAATGAGGTGATAAATAATTTTGACAGTACCATAAACTTATTATTTTGAACTAAGACATCACGGGTGAATGAGCTGCCCCTAATAATATTGTTTTATGCAGCCCAACTAACGCGTTTTGTCAAGAAGATTGATATTTCTCTGGTTGCATCTCGTATGGTGCCAATACACCGCAAACAATTCCCCCAAGCGATACTGAACACTATTATTCTTTGCCTCGATTATATTATTCGAACGGTCTGTAGTCATAGCATTCCTTGCTGTCACCGCGGAGGCCAGGGTACGATTCACGGCTCTGCCAAGATATTTAGTTCTGGTTCGAGGGCTGGAACAAGAAACACCCAGCCTCGTGAGGCTAACCTGAGAAGAGGTGGGTTCATTTATAACATCAACCATCCTGGAGGTGTAGTTACCCCACTTCTACTCCAGGCAAATGCCGGGATGGTGCCTAACGTAAGGCCACGGCCGCTTCCTACCCAAATCTTACCTCAATTACAAGTACACACATTAATACAGATGTCACAGTGACATAGGTAATCAGACAAATGCTACACACACCCCAAAACACGGGGCTACATGACCACGATGTCGCAAACCCCTAAAGAATCAACAACGACATAAGATTATGTCCGGCTTAAGAGCTACTGTAGTTCTTGGATCTTATGGACATTCAGATTTGTCAGATCATGGGCTGAAAAAAAGAAACCAGTAGGTTTGAAGGGTGTTCCAGTAATGCCGTTTTGTAATAAGTGGTACGGTGAAAAAGATATAAATGTTGGTGCCATGTCTGTGATGGATGCAAATTTTATTATTTTACGTTGATCACCAGCCGTTCTCGAGTTATAAGCGTTTGTTTTTACGCACATTCCCCATGAAATAATCTGAAAAACGTAATAGAAATCATAAAATATTGAGATATTCGCAAACAGGAACGAAATATATTTATAGATTGTTTATTTGATATAATTAGGGCGTTATTAACGCGTTTGCCGAATTTTTGCTGTTGATTCATTTTAGGGGCTAGGGACACACTGGTCATCAGCACAGTTCCTTTTGCTGTATGTTGGATGTGTCTCATAACCTGGCTGTAGTAGTGTGTGGGATAAGGGATGTGGCTAGGTGCCCGAGGACATTCTGAACATTCCTAGGAGTGTGAATAGACCTGGAGAAACCCAGGCAGGATGCTGCTATTAGCGCCAGGATTCAAACCAGCGATCTCTGAATTCCTGTAACTCTCCTTCACAGCCATGTTGAACAAAGTCTTGGAGAGAAAACCCTGAATAACCTGGCTTCTAAGTTCTAAACTACTAACCTGGAGGTCTTGAACGTTCAATAAGTTGGAGTGTATGTTGGAGTTTCTGCCTGGTATTAGTTTAGCATCGCCACAAGCAAGATTCGTCTTCCAGCAGCCAGTACGATCAACAAACTGATTGGGAAGATGGACCAAAGAGACCGTGAGACTGGGAAAGTTTAAATTAACTCAACTTTCCAACAGAAAGCTGGAATATATGCAGAAGGAGCGTTCTATCGGCACAGGCAGATCGAGGATTAACGACCAAGAAACACAAGGTGGTCTAGTGATCAACTACAATTATTATAGCAGAGATTCTTGCTGTTAATAAACTAACTATTAAAAAAGCGACAATCCACTATTATTCTCAACTATTCACCTTGGATATACAAGCAATCAGACTTATTCTGCGATATCTTGTGTTTTGATTGTTGTATGAACAACCCAGCAGCGTGATTGTGTGAGTCATGCCTCGCACCTTGATTGAAACGGGAAGTTGCGGCTTAGAGACGGATGTTAGAATTCAGGTATTGGCAATGGCCATCCTAAGGGTGATTTCAACCCGAGTTCTGCTATACCACGATGGTACTTTAAATAATAACCCGGGGAAACAACCCTAATCTTAGAACGTAATGACGATAATAACTCACACTACCACGCTAAAATAAAACACACAGATTATCATAATACACTCGTATTATACGTGTGCAAGCACATGCGGCTGGTCAACAAAGGTAGCCGGAGCCTCTAATTGAAGTAACGACAACAATAGCAACATATGACATAAACAAATCGAACGTAAATGGTTTTCTGAAAATGTTTGTTGTGACAAGGCACATCGAAAACATTCTTACTATTCTTCCACTTTGGTGGTGAAATGTCACATCCAGCGGTTCGGATTCTACGCGAAAGGAAGGCCTCGTAGTTTATAATAACGAGGTTAATGATCAGTAAAAACTGCAATCTTCCTTCTTCTCTTCTTCCATACATTATCATTGCATTGCGGTCAGCTTACGTAAGCTATAATTACAATTAACACTCAACTAAAAGCGTGATTTTTAGCCTACTTTTCACATTTTGCAAAAATGAGGAAAAAGTAGACTTATGAGATCGGGCAAATGTGTGTCGGTCTGTCTGTCTGTCTGTCCTTCTGTCTGTCTCTCTGTCCTTCTGTCTGTCTGGCTGTGTGTGTGTGTCCCCCTATCAACTCCTAAACGGCTGCAGCAATCGAAACAAAATTTGGTAGGAGTAACGATCTATACCTGAATATCCCACGGCCATATTTGAAAATGATGTCAGTGCTCCGTGGCTTAGGCGGCAGCACGCCGGCCTCTCACCGCTGGGTCCGTGGTTCAAATCCCGGTCACTCCATGTGAGACCTGTGCTGGACAAAACGGAGGCAGACAGGTTTTTCTCCGGGTACTCCGGTTTTCCCTGTCAAACATTCATTTCAGCAACACTCTCCACTATCATTTCATTTCATCTCTCATTCATTTCATCATTGCCCCAGAGGAGTGCGTCAGGCCTCGGCAGCCGGCACAGTTCGTATCCTCGCCGCTAGATGGGGGCTTCATTCATTCCATTCCTGACCCGGTCGGAGACTGGAAGCAGGCTGTGGATTTCATAGATAATAATATTGCAGTTTAATTTCCAGGAGGCCATATATGGCAGTGTTGCCAAAATGATTATAAGCCTGCTGATAGGTCCAAATTTTAAATGCATATAACTTCTACACTATCAATTGGATTTCGACCAAATTTCGTATGTGCTATGTGTACATAATCAGATATGACTGAGCGTATTCTTAAGAGCCACCAGGGCTGCCAACTGTTAATAAATGCTCTCAATTTTTTAAATCCAAATACCCATATATCGGAAAGTTTGCAAGCCGACAGCTTTAAACTATGCACACGTATAGTACCTCACATTCTATATTAATTTGGAGTAACTTATATACGTCAGTGCTACCAACATGATTCTAAGCCTGCTGAGAGGTCCAACTTTAAATACATGTAACTTCTATACTCTCATTTGGATTTCAACCAAATTTCGTGTGTGCTATGTGTACCATAACAGATATGACTGTGCCGATTCTTAATAGTAACCAGGGCTGCCAACTGTTAATAAATACTGTCTCTATTTTTGTTACCCTAATATCAATATATCAGGAAGTATGCAAGCTAATAGCTCTAAACTTGCACACGTATAGTACCTGGCATTCTAGATTAATTTGGAGTAACTAATATAGGCCTAGGCCTACGCCAGTGCTGCCAACATGATTCTAAGCCTGCTGATAGGTCCAATTTTAAAATGCACGTAACTTCTATGCTAATGGATTTCATGCAAAATTGACACAACAATAGATCATATTATTTCAGATTATTTCTGACTAATACATGTATGTCATTGTTGCCAACATGATTTTACGCGCGCTGTTAGATCCAATGTTTAACTGCATGTAACGTCCATGCTATCCATTGGACTTCAACCAAATTTTGTATTCTGTACCTTAAGAGATGGAACTAAGAATATATTCAGTCACCAGGGCTGCCAACTGTAATTCTCTATTAGGCTAAATTATGCAAGGTATACAGTATTTCGAACTAATTAGAAATGTCGATATTACCAACTTAATTTCGTCATTATTCTAGATAGCCTAGGTCCATATAGATTAATTATTGGCGTGAATCTTAACTTTTCAGAAAAGTAGGCTCTTTAGTTCGTCACGGAACTTCTTGTTATAATTCTGACCTAAACCATGCATTAATGATAATAATAATAAAATGGTGATAATATAAGTTTAATTAATAGAAATAACAGTCTAATAATAAAAATTAAATTAATAATAATAATAATAATAATAATATTAATAATTACAATAATAAACACCATAATAAGTTTAATTAATAATACTAATAATCCAATGATTTGCATGTAATTTTTGAGTTGGAGTCTTTGAGGCAATCAATTTTCCATTTTTAGCCTACTTTTCACATTTTGCAAAAAAGAGGAATAAGTAGACTTATGAGATCGGGCAAATGTCGGTCTGTCTGTGTGTGTGTGTCCCCCATATCAACTCTTAATCGGGTGCAGCAATCGAAACAAAATTTGGTAGAAGTAAATATCTATACCTGAGTATCTCACGGCCATATTTGAAAATTAAGCCAGTGCTACCAACTGCTGAAAAAACGCAATTGAAATTTGAGCTCCTTGTTGGATATCTTGGAAGGTATGAATGGGAGCTATTTCAAAATTGGCACACATATAAATAATAATACTGCAGTTCAATTTCCAGGAGGCCATACATGGCAGTGTTGCCAAAATGATTATAGGCCTGCCGATAGGTCCAAATTTTAAAAGCATATAACTTCTACACTATTAATTGGATTTCAACCAAATTTCGTATGTGCTATGTGTACATAAACAGATATGACTGAGCGTATTCGTAAGAGCCACCAGGGTTGCCAACTAATAATATATGCTCTCAATTTTTTTTATCCAAATACCCATATATAAAAAAGTATGCAAGCCGACAGCTTTAAACTATGCACCCGTTTAGTAGCTGACATTCTATATTAATTTGGAGTAACTTATATACGTCAGTGCTACCAACATGATTCTAAGCCTGCTGGGAAGTCCAAATTTAAATGCATGTAACTTCTATACTATCATTTGGATTTCAACCAAATTTCGTGTGTGCTATGTGTACCATAACAGATATGACTATGCCGGTTCTTGAGAGTAAGCAGGGCTGCCAACTGTTAATAAATACTGTCTCTATTTTTGTTACCCTAATATCAATATATCAGGAAGTATGCAAGCCAATAGTTCTAAACTTTGCACACGTGTAGTACCTGGAATTCTAGATTAATTTGGAGTAACTAATATAGGCCTACGCCAGTGCTGCCAACATGATTCTAAGCCTACTGATAGTTCCAATTTTAAAATGCATGTAACTTCTATACTAACTAATGGATTTCATTCAAAATTAACACAACAATAGATCATATTATTTCAGATTATTTTTGACCAATACATGTATGTCATTGTTGCCAACATGATTTTACGCGCGCTGTTAGATCCAATGTTTAACTGCATGTACCGTCCATGCTATCCATTGGACTTCAACCAAATTTTGTATTCTGTACTTTAAGAGATGGAACTAAGAATATATTCAGTCACCAGGGCTGCCAACTGTAGTTCTCTATTAGGCTGCATTTTGCCAGGTATACATTATTTCGAACTAATTAGAAATTTCGATATTACCAACTTAATTTCGTCATTATTCTAGATAGATCCATATAGATTAATCATTGGCATGAATCTTAAATTTTAAGAAAAGTAGGCTCTTTAGTTCGTCACGGAACTTCTTGTTGATGTTCCGTTTGCTTTGCTAACTATCAGAGAAACTGGACGATCTGTGACTGAAAACTAATTTATGTTTGACAAGGCGAAATGTAAATAGCCTATTAAATGCCAGAAAACTGCTTCATAATGCAGGCTTCGTATAATTATGCACTTAGAAATGCCAAAATATGCATGCAAATATGCACTAAAAAGTGTCTAAATAAGCACTAAAATATGAATTAAAAATAAACATATATCTGATATAAATTAGTGGTTTATATTACAAGAAATTAATGTTGCATATTAAATATCGCCAAAATAAAGAAAATTACTTACAGTACCGTACTACAATAGATTGCTCCAGTTTGTCAATAAAATGTACAAGTCTTCATTACACTTAATCACTGCATGATGTAATAGGTTTTCAAACACAAACTTTCGTCTATTTTCACTTAAAATGACTTTCTACTCAGAAAACACTCTCTCCACATCACATGCCACAATTGGAGCATACTCCAACTTAACGAAATCAGAGATCTCTAGTATCGATGCACTGTCAATTTTGTCTTTGCCTTGGATAACACCACAAATGCTTTCAAGTTTGAGGAGACCGGAATTTTTCAGCACTACACTCTGCAATTTTTTCGAGAAAACTTGATTAGTTAGGTTATTTAGGGATCGATCGACTTCTTCAACAATTCCAATGCTAAAGTGAACAGGCAGTCCTTTTTCTTGCAATTTCTTGATGGCTGATTATATGCAACGCAAATTGGAACGAATGAATATAAGTTGTTCACGAACACCATCTTTGCTCAAGACTTCTTGAGCTTCTTTAATAGAAGCAGCTTCTTCAGAATTGAGGTCTTCAAGTGCCTTTTTTACTACCTCGAAATAATTTGCATAATAAACTGCAGCTTATAGCCACGTTCCTCATCTTGTATGAACTGGTGAAGGCGGAAGCGGCACATCATGAACTGCATCAAAAAAATATATCGTTGCGACTTGGGGCCTTCAGGAACACTCTTTTCGCTGTGGAGATCAACGTGTTTACTTCAGGAAAGGAAGCCCGGACTGCTTCAGCGACTCGATGAAGTCCATGTGCTACACATGTGACGTGTATCATCTTGGGATATAATATCCCAAGACCTCCCATGGCTTTGCATCCGTGCAGGCCACAATAACATGATCGTAAAGAATGCCCGATGGCCACAAACAAGAAAGCGCATCATTGAAAAATGCAGCAACTGTTGAGTGATTCACCTTAGGCAACACAGCCATATTTAGTAGATATGATTTGTCTCTCTCTTCTTCTCCTAAAATTCCAAACATGAAGTTAGCTGCATATCTTTCATCTACGTCCGTTGTTTCGTCTAGTGAGACCCAAATATATTTTCCGTGAGCTTTTCCCCTTAGTTTACCTAACGTTACATTGTAAAGCTCAGGAACGTAATTCTTCCTAATTATTGACTCATCTGGGACTGGTTGTTTCGAATACTCCTGCAGAAACTAAATTAAGTTCTTATTGTTTAGTTTAGCCAACGGTATATTTGCCGAGAGAAATGCTTTACACAGATCTTCACTGAATTTACTACGTGTTGGTCCAGATTTAACTAAAGCAGTGGTTACAAGAACCTGGTATTTTTGTTTCAGGTTCACTTCTTTCAATTTATTGTGTTTCATTGTTTGAAGATGTTGTTGAATTTGATACTTTTTAGTTGCGTTTACGACTGTGCTACTGTATTTGCAAAACAATACACTTCCGTCAGTTGAAAAGTCTTAAAACTCTCGTACATACCCATTCATTACCTCATTAACAGTCCTCTTATCCCTAGGCATCTTAAATACAGTAGCTATTTAACGTGCTATGAACCACAGCCTGTTTCAACTCAACGAAGGAAGACTGACAAGAACTAATTGTGCATGAAAGTTAAATATTTTGCGGAATGAGGAAAAGATAACCTGCTTTACGGGAAATACCAAGAATCAGTCCCCACCTAATTGCATTGAAGGTAGACAAAGCTATGACTGGATCTAAGACTAGTGCTGCTAAATTTAAACACGATGCAAACCCAGCACTGCTCAACATTCCTGTTACCTGAAATACATGTCAAATATTCCAAAAGTGTCCCGCAGAAACTGAGGTCTACACTCAAGATAAGGAATGTTTTTGAAATATGCACTAACAGGAGGAAAACCCTAAATATGCACTGTTAAGTTAAAACTGTCCTAAATATGCAATTGCATATGCAATATGCAAAATGCATAATTATCCGAAGCCTGAGAATGAGGCTCATTATAGTACAAGCTTTCATTATGATTCAGTTTTTCCACCAATAAGAGCTCAAGATTTTCATTTCGATAGGTTTTTTTGAACAATTAGGTAAGGAAGCTTCGCACTTGCGATCAACGCGCTCAAAATCGAAACTGTCGGACAGGAATTTCATGATTTGAAAGTTGACAATATAAAGGATATCGGATCAAACACTGTAGTTACAATCCCAAACACAAGCACGAACCGTTACGGTAACAAGGCAATACTATGAAATATGCAAGGAATGTATGAATCTTTGTCCAGAAATATGCAACACACCATATTTCTAGCCTATATAAATCACCGGCATAGAATGTGCACAGTCCCAAATGTTTGCATAAATAAACTGGGGAGGATGGGAAAAGAAATAGCACTGTACCTTAATATCCCCAACAACAATTTCTCCACAGGGCATAGCTTTCGTGCGAGTTCGGCGACAATTTTAGTGAATGCTGGTGTTGATATAACCACACTAGAACGTCATGGAGGCAGCAAACATATGACATGTGATGCACGGAAATCAATAACCCTACTCCCTGTTCAGTAAAGGGATTTCTTATGCGAAACATTTCCCTGTGATGTCATGACTGTTCTATGTGGGACTTTCCGTTGGCATTCTAAACGCATCGAATTTGAAGAATAAGAAGTTGATAATACGATACATTTTAATTTCAAAACGTTTGTAAGAGCCTATTGTGTGTTATTTGAACTAAATTACAAAATGATCCCACATAGTACCTGTGCGCCATCTGTTGGCGCTAGTTCAGAATAACCCTATTATACAATAAACTATGTTTCAAAGCCTTGGAAATATGACACTGTGAAGCTCATTGAACCTTACTGAGAACCAAACGCATGCGCTCTGTTCACTAAAGTCAGGTGACAGAATCTCGACAGTTATTTATGAATATTTCTGTTCGAATATAATATAAAGTTATAATTATCGTCGAACATAAACAGTCGTATACAACTCGCCTATGATGGTAATTAAGACACTCGTATGGAAATTATAAAACTCATGTCCTTAGTATTGCCATTATAGGCTCGTTGCATAACGTACTATAACATTGTCTTGTACTCACCGGATGTGAAGCAAGAAGTCTTTTACGGTGTGACATGGTCAGATAATAAATGCTGCAGACTTTAAAAACCCTTTAAAATCTGACTTCTTCGCACGATCCTGGGAGTTTGACCGCGCAGGCATTCATCCACTGATCGTCTGCGGAAACTCAACCACTGATCGTCTGCGGTAACTCAACAACTGATCGTCTGTGCACACTCAACCACTGCTCGTCTGTGCACCCACTGATCGTCTGTGCACACTCAACCACTGCTCGACTGTGGACACTCAACCACTGCTCGACTGTGCACCCACTGATCGTCTGTGGACACTCAACCACTGCTCGACTGTGGACACTCAACCACTGCTCGTCTGTGCATCCACTGATCGTCTGTGCATCCACTGATCGTCTGTGCACACTCAACCACTGCTCGACTGTGGACACTCAACCACTGCTCGACTGTGGACCCACTGATCGTCTGTGGACACTCAACCACTGCTCGACTGTGGACCCACTGATCGTCTGTGCACACTCAACCACTGCTCGACTATGGACCCACTGATCGTCTGTGCACACTCAACCACTGCTCGACTGTGGACACTCAACCACTGCTCGACTGTGGACACTCAACCACTGCTCGACTGTGGACCCACAGATCGTCTGTGGACACTCAAACACTGCTCGACTGTGGACACTCAACCATTGCTCGACTGTGCACCCACTGATCGTCTGTGGACACTCAACCACTGCTCGACTGTGGACACTCAACCACTGCTCGACTGTGGACCCACTGATCGTCTGTGGACACTCAACCACTGCTCGACTGTGGACCCACTGATCGTCTGTGCACACTCAACCACTGCTCGACTGTGGACATTCAACCACTGCTCGACTGTGGACACTCAACCACTGCTCGACTGTGGACCCACTGATCGTCTGTGGACACTCAACCACTGATCGTCTGTGCGCACTCAACCACTGATCGTCTGTGCACACTCAACCACTGCTCACTGTGCACCCACTGATCGTCTGTGCACACTCAACCACTGATCGTCTGTACACACTCAACCACTGATCGTCTGTGCACACTCAACCACTGCTCACTGTGCAACCACTGATCGTCTGTACACACTCAACCACTGATCGTCTGCGGAAACTCAACCACTGCTCGTCTGTGGACCCACTGATCGTCTGTGCACACTCAACCACTGCTCGACTGTGGACATTCAACCACTGCTCGACTGTGGACACTCAACCACTGCTCGACTGTGGACCCACTGATCGTCTGTGGACACTCAACCACTGCTCGTCTGTGGACCCACTGATCGTCTGTGCGCACTCAACCACTGATCGTCTGTGCACACTCAACCACTGCTCACTGTGCACCCACTGATCGTCTGTGCACACTCAACCACTGATCGTCTGTACACACTCAACCACTGATCGTCTGTGCACACTCAACCACAGCTCACTGTGCAACCACTGATCGTCTGCACACACTCAACCACTGATCGTCTGCGGAAACTCAACCACTGCTCGTCTGTGGACCCACTGCTCGACTGTGGACACTCAACCACTGATCGTCTGTGGACACTCAACCACTGCTTGACTGTGCACACTCAGCCACTGCTCGTCTGTGGACACTCAACCACTGATCGTCTGTGGACACTCAACCACTGCTCGACTGTGGACACTCAACCACTGATCGTCTGTGGACACTCAACCACTGCTCGACTGTGGACCCACTGCTCGACTGTGGACACTCAACAACTGATCGTCTGTGGACACTCAACCACTGCTCGACTGTGGACCCACTGCTCGACTGTGGACACTCAACCACTGCTCGACTGTGCACACTCAGCCACTGCTCGACTGTGGACACTCAACCACTGCTCGTCTGTGGACCCACTGCTCGACTGTGAACACTCAACGAATGCTCGTCTGTGGACACTCAGCCACTGCTCGACTGTGGACCCACTGATCGTCTGTGGACACTCAACCACTGATCGTCTGTGGACACTCAACCACTGCTCGACTGTGGACCCACTGCTCGACTGTGGACACTCAACCACTGCTCGACTGTGCACACTCAGCCACTGCTCGTCTGTGGACACTCAACCACTGATCGTCTGTGGACACTCAACCACTGCTCGACTGTGAACACTCAGCCACTGCTCGACTGTGGACACTCAGCCACTGCTCGTCTGTGGACCCACTGCTCGACTGTGAACACTCAACGAATGCTCGTCTGTGGACACTCAGCCACTGCTCGACTGTGGACACTCAGCCACTGCTCGACTGTGGACACTCAACGAATGCTCGCCTGTGGACACTCAGCCACTGCTCGACTGTGGACACTCAGCCACTGCTCGACTGTGGACACTCAGCCACTGCTCGACTGTGGACACTCAACGAATGCTCGTCTGTGGACACTCAGCCACTGCTCGACTGTGGACACTCAGCCACTGCTCGTCTGTGGACCCACTGCTCGACTGTGAACACTCAACGAATGCTCGTCTGTGGACACTCAACCACTGCTCGACTGTGGACACTCAACCACTGCTCGACTGTGGACCCACTGATCGTCTGTGCACACTCAACCACTGCTCGACTGTGGACCCACTGATCGTCTGTGAACACTCAACGAATGCTCGTCTGTGGACACTCAACCACTGCTCGTCTGTGGACACTCAACGAATGCTCGTCTGTGCACACTCAACCACTGCTCGTCTGTGGACCCACTGATCGTCTGTGCACACTCAACCACTGCCCGACTGTGGACACTCAGCCACTGCTCGTCTGTGGACCCACTGCTCGACTGTGGACCCACTGATCGTCTGTGCACACTCAACCACTGCTCGACTGTGGACACTCAGCCACTGCTCGACTGTGGACACTCAACCACTGCTCGTCTGTGGACCCACTGCTCGTCTGTGCACACTCAACCACTGCTCGACTGTGGACACTCAGCCACTGCTCGTCTGTGGACCCACTGCTCGACTGTGAACACTCAACGAATGCTCGTCTGTGCACACTCAACCACTGCTCGACTGTGGACCCGCTGCTCGTCTGTGCACACTCAACGAATGCTCGTCTGTGGACCCACTGCTCGACTGTGGACACTCAACGAATGCTCGTCTGTGGACACTCGACCACTGCTCGACTGTGGACCCACTGCTCGTCTGTGCACACTCAACCACTGCTCGTCTGTGCACACTCAACCACTGCACGTCTGTGGACACTCAACCACTGATCGTCTGTGAACCCACTGATCGTCTGTGCACACTCGACCACTGCTCGACTGTGCACACTCAACCACTGATCGTCTGTGCACACTCAACCACTGATCGTCTGTGCACAATCAACCACTGCTCGACTGTTGACACTCAGCCACTGCTCGTCTGTGGACACTCAACCACTGCTCGACTGTGCATCCACTGATCGTCTGTGCACACTCAACCACTGCTCGACTGTGGACACTCAGCCACTGCTCGACTGTGGACACTCAACCACTGCTCGTCTGTGGACTCACTGATCGTCTGTGCACACTCAACCACTGCTCGACTGTGGACACTCAGCCACTGCTCGTCTGTGGACCCACTGCTCGACTGTGAACACTCAACGAATGCTCGTCTGTGCACACTCAACCACTGCTCGACTGTGGACACTCAACGAATGCTCGTCTGTGGACACTCAACCACTGCTCGACTGTGGACCCACTGCTCGTCTGTGCACACTCAACCACTGCTCGTCTGTGCACACTCAACCACTGCTCGTCTGTGGACACTCAACCACTGATCGTCTGTGAACCCACTGATCGTCTGTGCACACTCGACCACTGCTCATCTGTGCACACTCAACCACTGATCGTCTGTGCACACTCAACCACTGCTCGTCTGTGGACACTCAACCACTGATCGTCTGTGAACCCACTGATCGTCTGTGCACACTCACCACTGATCGTCTGTGGACACTTAACCACTAATCGTCCAAGTTTGCGGACCATGCCATGAAAGCAGACGATGTCAACCCACAAAGTGACAGGCTTCGAAGTTGTTGAAGGAATTCTACCGGATACAGCGCGCTCTAATCACGACCAGTGTTGTTGTTAGGCTACCACGCTATCGCTACGCAAATTAACCTTCTTCGATTTTGTAACAAAACTATTTTATTTTTGCCGCAAGCATATGCTATTTACGTTTGAATTGTAGGAAATGATATTCCTTTCCATTATATGTCATTATCTGCAATAGAATGCGAGAGTGGTGCGATTGAACATAGCGCAAGTGCTTTCACATGGGTGAAAATAAAAAAGAAGCAATTCCGTGAAGAGCTACTCGTACATTAATCATATAGCCTACAGTTCTTTTCCATTAAAACTCTCCCGCCAATTAAAAGGCTTTTCCTTGTGATGTACTAAATAACACTTGCTTGACGACCACCTTCTTCACCAATACCATTACAATGATAATTTACCTGTTAGAATACATAACATTCAATATCGCTGATTAAGACTCTTCCCGCGAGATGGCATATTTCTGTAACAATCCACGGGAGTGAAATTTTAGAAAAAATAAAATGCACGTCTTCATAATTAAAGAAAAGTAAGCTACAGAATTTAGTGCCATTAGGTAATGATTGTTATTATAACCCATCAAACAAATCATCTTTCCAATCGCCTGAGAAATCTATCTATCTATATATAAAAAAATCAATGTAACGTTATAGTTTGTCTGTGGGTATGTATGTCTCCTATGCGTTCATATACCATTCGTCCGATTGCGATGAAACTTGGGTGAGATGTTGAGTACACTCCAAGGAAGGTTTCTGACTTAGTAAATCCATTTTACAATAGGTAGCGCACGCGTAGATTCAACAAATGAGCGACGATGCGCGAAGCATTTCAACAAAGTCCCGTATGTGTTCATATACCATTCGTCCGATAGCGATGAAACTTGGGTGAGATGTTGTGTACACTTACGCGAAGGTTTCAAAATTAGTGAATACATTTCACAGTAGATAGCGCACAAGTAGATTCAACAAATGAGCGACGACACGCAATGCGTTTCAACAAAGTCCCGTATGCATTCAAATACCATTCGTCCGATAGCTATGAAACTTGCGTAAAATGTTGTGTACACTGCAGAGAAATTTTCTGGCTTAGTACATCCACTTTACAATAGGCAGCGCACGAGTAGATTCAACAAATGAGCTACGACGCGCGAAGCATTTCAACAAAGTCACGTTTGCGTTCATATACCATTCGTCCGATAGCGATGAAACTAGGCTGAGATTTTGTGTGCACTCCAGGGAAGGTTTCTAGCTTAGTAAATCCCTTTAAAAATAGGTAGAGCACGAGTAGAATCAACAAATGAGCAACGGCGCGCGAAGCGTTTCAACAAAGTGCCATATAATTTCATATACCATCCATCCGATAGCGATGAAACTTGGGTGAGATGTTGTGTACACTCCAGGGAAGGTTTCTGGCTTAGTACATACATTTTACAATAGGTAGCGCACCGGTAGATTCAACAAATGAGCGATGACACGCGAAGCGATTCAACAAAGTCCCGTATAAAGTCATATACCAGTCGTCTGATAGTGATAAATGTTTGGTGAATTGTTGTGTACACTCCAGGAAAGGTTTCTGGCTAAGTGAATCCATTTTACAATACGAAGCGCACGTTTATATTCAACAAATGAGTGACTACGCGCGAAGCGTTTCGACAACGTCCCGTATACGTTCACATACCATTCATCCGATTGCGATGAAACTTGGGTGAGATGTTGTGTACACTCCAGGGAAGGTTTCTGGCTGAGTACATCCATATTACAATATGTAGCGCAAGAGTAGAATCAACAAATGAGCGACGACACGCGAAGCGTTTCAACCAAGTCCCGTATGGATTCATGTACCATTCGTCCGTAGCTATGAAACTTGGGTGAGATGTTGTGTACACGTCATGGAAAATTTCAAGCTTAGTAAATCCACTATACTATATGCAGCGCACAAGTTGATTCAACAAATGAGGGACGACGCGCGAAGCGTTTCAACAAAGTCCCGTATAAGGTCATATACCATTCTGCCGTTAGCGGTGAAACTTGGGTGAAATATGGTGGACACTCCAAGGAAGGTTTCTGGCTTAGTAAATACATTTCACAGAAGGTAGCACACGAGTAGATTCGACAAATGAACGACGACACGCGGAGCGTTTCAATACAGTCCAATATGTCTTCATATCCCATTAGTCCGATAGCGATGAAACTTGGGTGAGATGTTGTGGACACTTACGTGACGGTTTCTAACTTAGTAAATACATTTTACAGTAGGTAGCGCACGAGTAGATTCAACAAATGAGTGACGGAGCGCGAATCGTTTAAACAAAATCAGGTATGCGTTCATATACTATTCATCCGATTGCGATGAAACATTGATCAGTTATTGTGTACCCGCCAGGGAAGGGGACTTAGTAAATACATTTCACAATAAGTAGCGCAAGAGTAGATGCAACAAATGGGTGACGACGCGCGAAGCGTTTCAACAAAATCCCTTATTGCGTTCATATAACATTCTTCGATTGCGATGAAACCTTGATGAGTTATTGTGTACACGCCAGGGAAGGGCTTCGACTTCGTAATACATTTCTCAATAGGTAGCGCACGAGTAGATTCAACAAATGAGTGACAGCGCACGAATCGTTTAAACAAAAACCCCTATACGTGCATATACCATTCATCCGATTGCGATGAATCATTGATGAGTTATTCTGTACACGCCAGGGAAGGGTTTCGACTTAGTAAATCCATTTCACAATAGGTAGCGTACGAGTAGATTCAACAAATGAGTGACAGCGATGAAACTTTTGAAAGTTGTTGTGCACGCTCCCACGAATGGTTCTAAATTAGGAAATCCATTTTACGATAGCTTAGAGGCAGTTAACATGTTGTGTATCCAAAAGCACTTCAAGAAACAGAATTTCAACGCCAACACTTTCTTTGATTGGCATTGCAACGCATGCCGGGTACAGCTTGTAAGAAATAAACGAATAAAGTGTTTTTAATTCGAACTGATGCCATCTTGATTTTTGAAATGAATTGATCATTAACAAATGTATCTTTTCTAAGCTCTCAATGAAGATTTTCTGGGTCAAGATTCATTGCACTTGGGTGATTAGATCTCCAAAAAAGTGATTTTAAATATTTTCAAATCACTTGACTGCTAATTTTTTTTTTTTTAATTTCTCATAATTTGGAAAGTCACTTATTTGAAATTATTTAACGGTCCTATAACAACATACAAGATTTCTGTTCGATCGCTTAGACCGGTGAAATGTAGACTACAGTATGGCTGCCATGTTGGATTGTTTTATTATATATACATGTATATCTATTTATATAAAAATCAATGTTACGTGATAGTATGTATGTGGGTATGTGGGTGTGTATGTCTCCTATGCGTTCACACACCACCCATCCGATTGCGCTGAAAATTGGGTGAGATGTTGATTACTCTCCAAGAAAGGTTTCTGGTTTAGTAAATCCATTTTACAATAGGCAGCGCACGAGTAGATTAAACAAATGAGCGACGACGCGCGAAGCATTTCGACACAGTCACGTATTTGTTCGTAAACCTTTCATCCGATTGCGATGAAACTTGGGTGAGAAGTTGTTTCCACTCCAGGGAGGGTTTTTAACTTAGTAAATACATTTCACAGTAGATAGCGCTCGAATAGATTCAACAAATAAGTGACGACACGCAACGCGTTTCAACAAAGTCCGGTATGCATTCATATACCATTCGTCCGATAGCTATGAAACTTGGGTTAGATGTTGTGTACACTTCAGGGAAGGTTTCTGGCTTAGTAAATCCACTTTACAATAGGCAGCGCGCGAGTAGATTCAAAAAATGAGCTACGACGCACGAAGCGTTTCAACAAAGTCACGTATGCGTTCATATACCATTATTCCGATAGCGATGAAACTTGGGTGAGATGTTGTGTACACTCCAGGAAAGGTGTCTGGCTTAGTAAATCTACTTTACAATAGGCAGCGCACGATTAGATTCAACAAATGAGCTACGACGCGCGAAACGTTTCAACAAAGTCCCATATGCGTTCATATACCATTCGTCCGATTGCGATTAAACTTGTGTGAGATATTGAGTACACTCTAAGGAAGGATTCTGGCTTAGTATATCCACTTTACAATAGGTAGCGCACGAGTAGATTCAACAAATGAGCGACGACGCGCACACCGTTTCAACAAAGTCCCGTATGTGTTCATATACCATTCGTCCGATAGCAATGAAACTTGGGTGAGTAAATACATTTCACAGTAGATAGCGCACGAGTAGATTCAACAAATGAGCGACGACGCGCACACCGTTTCAACAAAGTCCCATATGTGTTCATATACCATTCGTCCGATAACTATGAAACTTGGGTTAGATGTGGTGTACAGTCCAGGGAAGGTTTTTGACTTAGAAAATCCATTGCACAATAGGTAGCGCACGAGTAGATTCAACTAATGAGCGAAGGCACGCGAATCGCTTCAACGAAGTCCCGTATGCGTTCATATAGGCCAACTATTCATCCAATTGCGATGAAACTGGGGTGAGTTGTTGTGCACACTGCAGGGAACGTTTCTAATTTAGTAAGTCCATTGTATAATGGACTGCGCACGAGTAGTTTCAACAAATGAGTGACGGCGCACAAACCGTTTCAACAAAGTTCCATCTGCATTCATATACCATTCATCCGATTGTGATGAAACTAGGGTGAGTTGTTGTGCACACTGCAGGGAAGGTTTCGGACTTAGTAAATCTATTGTACAATAGGTAGCGCGCGAGTTGATTCAACAAATGAGTGACGGCGCGCGAATCGTTTAAACAAAATCCCGTAAGCGTTCATATGCCATTTATCCGATTACGATGAAACTTTGATGATTTGTTGTGAATACGCCAGGGAAGGTTTTCGACTTAGTAAATCCATTTTACAATAGGTAGCGTACGAGCAGATGCAACAAATGAGTGACAACGCGTGAAGTGTTTCAGCAAAGTTCCATCTGCGTTCATATACCATTCATCCGATTGCGATGAAACTTTGGTGAGTTGTTGCGCCCGCTCCCACAAATGTTTCAAAATTAGTAAATCCATTTTACGATAGCATAGAGGCAGTTAACGGAAATTGAAGAAAAAATTGTGTATCCAAAAGCACTTCAAGAAACCAAATTGCAATGCCAACACTTTCTTTGATTGGCATTGCAACGCATGCCGTGTACAGCTTGTATGATATAAAATTATATGCCAGCAGATTAATATTATTATCGAGGCTCATTATACCAATGTACAATTATAACGCAAATTTAGGACACGAGATACAACATGATTTTAAAAATTTAGAACAGCCGCTATTTAAAAGCTCACATAAAAATTGACTTAAATTAGACGCCAGTGTATTGAGCCATGTATGGAGATTTATCGTGCTAAGATTCATTGCGCTTGGATAATTGAGTCGCGTGAAATCCATATAAATATTTAAATTTTGCGTCTCCACCATGTTGGATTTGTGTTAATCAGGTTGTTGGAAAATCCATATATTAACTTATGTGTATAGCCTCTATCAACATACAGTACAAATGTTCAGTTTAAAAGGATTGAAGCTTGCAGTATAACGTGGCCGTTAATCTCACGATCATGAGCAACAGGACCTCCTTTTAACGTGGAATCCGTACCACAGGACATGGCATTTCACTTCGAAAATCTCACAGGCACTGAATCGAATCCGGTCCGCCTCGGTGAGAGGCAAAGGGCTTGACCCCTTCGCCACCACGCCCCAAAAGTTCAGTTTGATTGCTGTAATAGATTCTCAGATATAGAGAATCATCTAAATATTTCGGATGATTGCCATGATGGATTGATCTATATGTATGCCATAGAGTTATGTACCAATAGACGAAATTTATTGTTCATGTGAATTATTCAAACCTTCACTTCGATCGCATGAATATGACACAAGAAATGAAGCTTAATTTAAAAATTTCCCACAACTGCCATATTCCTTGTGAGAACAAGATGCCAATAAATTATATCTATGTAGGGAGTTAGATTTCAATGCACTCTGTTGATTAACTCCCAAGAAAATGCAATTTTAATTAAACTTCACTAGGCTGCCATGTTGGTTTTAGACTTGACATGTTGTTACGCGTCACATAGCTGAACTATTCATAGGATTCTCTATCATCATAAAAAATGTCAGGGTGATATCAGTAATAATTTCGGAGGTACAGGATACCGGTGAAATATTTCATGCGGACGCCATGTTGCATTGGTGAAACGTATTTTAATTTAGAGAGCTCAGCCGGGGTTGGACAAACTGAGTTTCATTGAGATCGCTTCAACCATTTAGATTTAATTAGAGGGACACACGCACACACATATAGGCTAATGAATCAGAAACAGGTATATCGATAAAATACATTGTATAACAAGAAAAACGACGCACCGGGAAGGCGTTGTCCGATTGTACGGAAATTACGTATGCAAAGACATTCGGACCGAGCATGCAACTGATAAAAGCTTCGTGTCCAATGAATGAATAGCGGGAGCTCCTGCGCATCCGAACTGTGCATGCATCAGGTGTATATAAGGCGCGATTCTGAAGCGTATGCTCAAAGTAGCTGTGGCATTTGACTGCGATATCTGAACGTCGGTTGTAAGAATGCCACGCTGAAGTATTCGTGCTCATTACGAGCAGATGTCCGATTTTGAATGAGTTCGTGCCATCGGATAGAAAGAATCTGGTTGGTCGCTTTGAACTGTTGTTGGACAATTGGATCGAAGTGATGCGGTGATGAGACGATACTGGCAAGCGTGGGTCAACAACGGATGGCATCAGCGCCAGGACGGCAGTGGTCGACCGAGGGCCACAACAGCACGGGCAGAGAGAGCGATTGTCAAAACAGCTGTCACAGCACCGGAGTCGTCGTTATCAACGATCTAGCGTGTGACCCGCACACATGTGTCCACAATGACCATCAACAGACGCCTGAGCGACAGGAATTTGCGCTCGCGCCGCCCGTTACGCCGCTTACCACTCACGCCTGTTCACCGTCAAGTCAGATTACAGTGGTGCCGCGCCGAGCAACGTAGAACTGCGCTGACTGGGGGCGTATAGTCATAAGTGACGAGTCCTGTTTCACACGGTGCCCTGACGGCAACCGCCGACGTGTTTGGAGACGTCCAGGCCAGCGTGGGGATACTGCCTTGACTATCACACGCCACACAGCTCCACAACAGGGGGTGATGGTCTGGGGTGCCATCTCCTTTGATAGCCGGATTCCTGGAAAACTGACAGCACAGTGGTATGTTGATGACATTCTACGACCGGCTATGTTACCGTTCCTTCAGTGACATCCAGGCCTTACTTTCAAACAGGATAATGCCCGGCCGCACACGGCACGTGTTGCTATGGACTGTCTTCAAGCTTGCCCTATCCTTCCTTGGCCAGCTTGGTCGTCTGATCTCTCTCCCATAAAGCACATTTGGGACGTCATGGGAAAGCGATTGCGAACATCCCGGAATTTCGCCGATTTAGCGCATCAGTTGGAGACCAATTGGCACGAAATTCCGCAGGACACCATCCGGGAACTTAATCAGTCCATGCCACGTCGAGTGACAGCTGGCATCCAGCTTGCAGCGTGGACCAAAACCTTATTGACGTCTGCACTTTGTAACGCTCTAACTCTGCAATAAATCATTCGATTGTTGTTTTGCACTTTTGATCGTTTATTTTTCTATGTCTGTTCCTCATATCCACCGATTTTTATCGCCATCGGACAATTCCTTCCTGTTGCGTCCATCTTTTTGTTATACAGTGTATCGTTAGAAATGCACGCCCCGAGAGAGCAAATTAACGTGATAGCAAACTTATTTCTCGTTGTATATTCCACAGTTCAACTCTATATTAGTTCTAATAATCCTCATAGTAAGATCATTCGAAATAAGACGAACTCGTTGTCGATCTTCCTTGGAAATAAGCAGCAATAGTGTATTTCATTCCCAGTGGACACACCGCCACGTGGTTTAGTGGCTTGTGCGTTACACTAGAGGTCCGGGTTCAATTCCCGGCACAGCCAAAAATTTAATTATTGTCTGAGGTTTCAACCAAGGTTCAGTCCCCCTCGTGGGGTTAAACTGATAATAGGTCAGTTTGATTCCTAACTCAGCCATTCCAGAAGTAGTCTTCTGTGGTTTTCCACTTCTACTCCAGACAAGTGTCAGGATGGTACCTAACGTAAGGCCACGGCAGCCTCCATCTCAATTCTACCCTCAAGTACAAATATACACTTCCAAGTACATAGGGCTGCAGTGACCACTATGTCCGAGCCCCTAATTGAAATAACAAAAAAAATCAACCACTGGATGCTTAAGGACACATTTCTGCACTTAGAAGATTCATTAAAATCATCTGCGTAAAGTAATAATCGTCATAAAAATGATAGCTATACCAGCTTTATCACCCCCCCCCCCTTACCCTTTAAATAACCAAAATTATAATAATAATACAATTAGCATATCAAATTATAATTTAGAACACACAGAAACTGACCTAATTTAAGTGACTCGGTAGGCCAGCTGAGTTCACAGCAAAAAACCTAGGAGTGAATGTTCCAATTTTCGTGATATTCAAGAACACCCTGATTTAATTTAGGATAAGAGATCAGGCGGGACGGAACTAATGTCAAGACCAGCTTGTTGAGAGGAAGGCCTGATGCGTACCCAGTTAGGCCGATGATTTTGACCCTGCCAAAATAAGGTGAAGGAAATAATGGTATAATCTTCCTACTGACTGCCAGCATTAAATACAAACAACATCCAAATATCAAAGTATAATAAAATCTAGAAATGGTACAATTAAATTACAACTAAAACCCTTAACCGCTTAACCTAAAATTTAAAAGGCAATATAGAATTTACAAGCCCTTCCAAAATATTACATACTAATATACTAAATAAAAATGTCAGTCTGTATCTAGCTATGAATATGGTCCATACGACACATGGCCTCGAAATCACATTACCAAAATATCTTGCAGTCAAAGTTTGTATTCATTAAAGAAAAGTTTCTTTCAGTTGCCCCTTGTATTAAGTTAAGATTGTACCACCTGGTGTCTTCCAGCCCTCCGAGGAAACTGCCCTATGAGTTTCCCCGGAGGCAATTGCTTGTGAGTCTCGTTGTCAGCAAGGTCCTTCACACACTGTCTCGCTAGTCACAGGCCGCAACCCTCGAGCCCAATGCACCCCCACCACACTACTCCAGTAATACCAACGTGACTAGTGGTGCAAACGTGCCAAGACAAAGCCAGAGTCCAAGGTTTACAATTGGTACCTCGGATATCACGCCACACAGTTAGTGCGTAGAATCTTCCCAGGAGTTGAGATGTTTCAAAAGGTTCTTGCAAAATATTTTCTTAGAAAAAAAAGTTTGGCCAAATGTAGCTGACAGGGAGTGTTCACATCTCCAATGTTCACAGATACAAAGCTTGATATGTCTCCCTCGCCAAGTTTCCATTAGCGATAATACTTTAAGTGGCAGGACACACAAAGGGTAGAATTCCTGGCAGAAAAGGGCTTGGCGAACCCACTTCTCCAACAGAACAGTCAGGTGCAGGGACAAGGGCGAAAGGAATTCCGAGAAGAGGCTTGGTGTATGCTCCCATGATAATTTGTCCGGTCACACCTGCAGTCCTTACTGCGTCTCGAAGATAAATATGAATATGTACTGATTTACAAAATCGGTACAATAACGACATCCAATTAGAACGTAAAGAATAGAGTTGTTGTTGCTGATCATTTGGGGGCTTTGCGACATCGAGGTCATGCAGCCCCGTGTACTTGGGTGTCTGTTAAACTTGTCTGATAACATAAGTCATTATAATGAGTGTGTGTATTTTGTAATTAGGGCTATAATGTGAGTAGGAGGCCGTTAGGTACTTGGAGTAGAAGTGGGAACTCAAGATAAACCACTTCTAGGATGGCTGAGGTGGGAATCGAACCCACCTTTTCTCAGTTGTGCCTGAAAAGGTTGAGCGTTTCTCATTGCAACCGTCAGACCAGAATTAAATTTTATGGTAGTGCCTGGAATCGAACCCGGACATCGTGATAACAGCAAAGTATATTAGAGATAATGATGTGCATTCCTTTCGCCGCATTCGAGGGATACAAACTATAAGAGACAACAAATAAAATAGCACTAAAGTCTGTTCGCCGGGTCGAGATAGTGGAAGTAAACACAGTTGTACGTGATTGCAGGGCTGCCCGCAAGGGGGGCATAGAGCTGTGCCCCAACTTCAGTGCTGTGTATAGCCCACATGTGAAGCGGGCTGACTTATCGGTTACATGCTACAGCGCGGCTTATTTATTGTTCGTTTATATAATCATTTAAATAATTAATTAATAAGTTCTTAACTGCTTATGACAGGCAACAATATACAGTGCAACACAGCACTAAGTGCAGCAAGTCTTGTCTTTTCTAGGGCTACGGCAGGCCTAACGATCTCAGACCTTCTTGGCTACCCCTGTCCGGTGGAGCTGATGACGTGAACTGGGCGTGTTTCCCTGTCTGGGTAGCCAGGGGCACTGTCTCGACTTGGCAAATAGACTTTAGGTGAAGGAGACAAATGCCTACAAGAATAAATACAACATTGTATTCCTATCACATTACCTGAGAGAATGGATCTTATTTTGTATAGAACAGAATAGGATTAAAGTCAATAAGCGGCAAGAACGATATTTATATCAAATTGAACAAGACGTCCACTAAGAGGCTGACTGAATGAACTGTCATGTCATGACCACAATTATGTGTATTGTGCAATTTAAAGCTGTTCCCCGTAAACCCCTACATACACCCGTTATTCCCTGGATTGAGGCTATTCCTCTGACTTCAAGAGTCAAGCCTGGCGAGATTAAATATGTACACACACTAATACGTTTACTTGTTCATTAATGTTCACGTGAATATGGTCGGTCAAGCTGCTCTTCACCTTGTGTCATTATCTGTAGGGACACTACGTTCACCTGTGTTCACTAATGTTCACGTGAAGACAAATGATAGAGCTGATATTCCAATGACAGAGATTATCGCTCCAAAGAAACATTTGCCACGAAGGTTCGTTCGAGGATCACCAGAATGGACTTAACTTCCCTCCCGCCGCACCGATATATTGACGTAACCAACCAAGACACGAGCTGCAGTAGGTTTTCCTCTAAGTTCACTCTCCATTGATTGTGTAATATGCCCGACTTGAACGTGGAAACCTTCCCCTGTCTTCCCCTCACCAAGAAATGCTATGCCGTACGTCAGGCTGTTCCAGCCGAGCAACTCGCTCGTGAGCAGCAGAGTATTCGCCGCCTTCCGTGAGTAAACCTGCAACATGCAATACAGCTCTGGTGTGGGGGGCCTGCCGTCACTACGCGGTGGATACATCAAGACTGGCAGGAACGCATAGACTTGTGCTATGACCTTCGCACAGTGACGTATTGGCTCTCACCCCCAGTCCCTCTCCAACCGTGCTCCAAGCATTACTGCTGAGTACTCGCGTGTACGCATACTCAAACTCATGGATTTGGAACAGCCTGCCGTACGTGACCCTCACTGGGACGCGCAGTATTATCTCCACACAAGAAGCATCATAAGTAACAGAGTACCATTCATCCGGATTTTGAAGCTGAACTGGTGCTTATCTTGCAGAGTGGCTTCATTCGTCGTAGTATTTTTCCATGTCTTTTGGTCCAACCTCAACAGGTTTGTTTGGTCCACCATACTTATGCTTCACTGATGGAACTCTGATGACTGTCTAATTGATCACCGAACATTCTTGGACGAAGTAAAGATTTTATTTGCTCGGTTTTGTTTGTTAGTAACATCCATTATTTGTGAAACACTACTTTTCCAAACTGACAACAAGAAACGCCACAGGTGTTTTCTAAGTATCGATTTTGCTGAGTGGTTGGAAACAGACTGCTGAAGATGATGAAGGAAGACATTTGGTTGATGGTGTCAGGTAACAGCTGGGGCAATTGCCTTCTGTCAACTTACCAAGTTACCTTTCTCGAAATTCTACTTATATTTACAATATGCAATGTATTCATCCAACCAATTTCATAAAAAATAAGAGACAAGGATGGGTAGGATTTCGATATGTACCAAGGAACTGCGGTCAGGAAACATGCTTGTTGGGCAGCAGATTTAAGTTTTTGTCAACTTGTCCATCTTTGAATAGAAGTATGTAGGGCGAACGTGCTGCAACAAGGTGCAAGAAACTCCTTGCCTCTGATTATAAATACATACAAACAGAATTGTATAGAAGCCAGTAGTTATCTGATATTTTCAGCAATGCAAGAAATATTTCAGGTACCGGTGTGAACATTGGATTTCTAACCCTTTAGGCCTATTTTATAAACTATAAAATCAGAATAATGTTTTAAACCATTTTAGGGCACGGGACATCTTGGCCATCAGCCCCGTGTATTTGGGTGTGAGTTCGAATTGTATGATTGCCTAAGTTTCTGTAGTGACTGTAGTAGTGTGTGTAACTGTAATTCTTAGGTTCGGGAATAGTGTAAGTGCCCCGGGACATGACATACAGTTCTATCCCGGTATAATCCTGGAAGGATTGTGGTAAAATCACTGCCGCCGGTATTTGTACGTCCGATACCTGGACTTGTTGCAGCTCCCATCACAGTCGTAGTGAGGGACTTTTACGCCAAGGCGTAGAACACAAATATTCAGCACATATAGTACACTTCAGTTAGAAAGCGTGCACATTCTGGGAAGACGTATATTTCCCGTTGTATGCTATTAGTGAGGCTGTGTATCTCCGCCGTTACTTGGACTGATTTCTCAAAGAGGTGACCACGCCAGATTTCCAGAGGGCAGATTATTTCGACCCTAAGATCAAACCTACCCCTAATCATATATATTATTTCAGTGGTATAGATCCCTCCTGCAGCGTGAACATGCGACCGATCGAGACAAATGAGCATTCAAATGAAAGAGAATAGACATTAGCAGTGACGAATTTCACTCTAATTTCATAATTATCTATAATTTCTTTAAAAAAAAATACTTTTAAACAAATGTACGAAGTGTGCGATTTGCAGATACAGTTGCTGTAGGAAAATACGCTCCATATTTACTGTCCACTTCACATTTTGTCCGATGTGACGCGCCTGTTTCATGTCATTTTAACATTCTGAGGTCTTTCCTTTATCATTTTGCATGGATTTTAGAAACAGTAAATAAAAGGAATGAATAATCTACTCAAATCGTATAATTTCATAAATATCGAATAACCGGTGATTGTTATGATGATCAAAGTTTCAGTGATTGCCTTCTTAAGTTACGGAACGTAGAACTTGGAATTCTAACTGAAATGTAAATAGTGTTCTATAATCATTTGGTTGAAATTAAAACATAACAACCTTTCTCCTTAAGTCTCTCATTATAAACCTATTGGGGAAAGTGTGGTTTATGATCGCACGGGTCCGCTAATAGCCTACACTCTAATACAGAAGAAAATAGAGTTTTGAGGGGCTCGGATGAGGTTTAGTGGGTCCTTCTAGATGGCGGCTGGGTTTCGCTAAGGTCAGACATCATGCGATGAAAATATAAAATTTCAGATTGATTGTTCTAATAGATTCGTAGATATTGAGAGTTGGTGAATTATTTCGTACAATCACTAAATTGGAGTGTTCTATATGGAGTTATGTACCAGTAGATGAAGATTATTGCATTAATTCAGTATAGAACCGTTCAATTTGCTCGCATGATTAGGTAATAGCCGCCATCTTGAGTTTATGAAAACAATCGAATTAAATTAGATGCCAATAGATGAAATATTGCATAATTTCATTTTAGTCACTCCATTGGTGTAGATTGTTGATGATGATGATGAGAATTGTTGTTTAAAGGGGCCTAACATCTAGGTTATCGGCCCCAGCTGTAGATTGTATTACACACAGACAGATGCACACACGGACAAAAGGTGATCTGATAAGCCAGTATTGCATGTGGTGAGAATCGGCTAAAACTGAATTCCCTGTACAACGGGTTAGTATACCCATCAAGGGCAAGGGACTGGCGAGAAACAAGCTTCTCCCACAGGAGGTACTTAACAGGCAATAACGATATATGACCGCTCTAAGGGTTATTTCCTAAAGCAATTGCTATGAGCTACGTTGTTGTTGTTGTTGCTGATTAGTTGGTTATTGGCCCCGTGTACTTGTGTATGTGTTGAAATTTTCTGATAGCCAGAGACAATTGAAATTCCCGATTTTATTTGACGACAACCTTGGCTCTCATTACCTGAACATGTGTGAATGAGCGTATGAGTAGTATTGAAGCTGCAATGTGTATCTGCCTCCATAAATAACCTTTATTTCAGTGTCGAGTACGTAAATGTAATTATTTAGGGTACGAGCCCAGGGCCCTAAAATAAGATACCGGCCCACACATTCCTGGAGGGAGTGTGGATGTTGTTGTTGATTCATTTAGGGGCTTTGTGACATCGTGGTAATGTCGTCCTGTCTCCTTAGGTGTATATGTTATTTGTCTGATAAACTGTGTTATTGTAATGGCTGTTAAATAATAATAATATCACATGGCCTCGGGTGCCGGGTGCAAGCTTTGTTAATTGACGCCCAGTGGGCAGCTTGCATGTTGAATTTTATCGCTCCTTGGAGCGCTATGAAAGTCAAGGAGGTTAGATATCTAAGCTCCTTGACACTATAGCGCTTTCTAGTGGAGAAAGGAGAAACTTTTTGTATTGGCGGAAAATCCCAAGATTAATTTTGCCATTATGGACACGGCCTACTGAATTCAAATGGATCCTTTACATACCAACAACGCATGACATGCGTGCCGTGAGTTTTGTTGCCTTTCAACATTCACTTACCACGGCCAGGAGCGAACCTGCAAGCTTGGGGTTGGTAGTCCGACACGATAACCACTCACCCACCGTGGCAAGCATAATGGATGTATTAGTGTGTGCATTTGTAACCGAGTCTGGGATTGCGGTAAGGAGGCGGCTATGGCCTAAATTTATCTATCATCCCAGCATTTGCCTGAAGTAGGGGTGGGAAACAGCGGAAGACTACTTCTAGGATGGCTGAGGTAAATGGAACCCACCTCTTCCCAGTTTTGCCTCACAACGCTGAGTGTATCCCATTCCAGCCCTCGAACGAGAGCAAACTGCAATTCTATTTCAAGAGAGCCGGGAATCAAACCTAGAAACTCACGGGTGACAGCCAAGACTGCTAGCCACTACACCAAGAGTCTGAAAGTTTGGAAATATTCGGTGGAGACCCAGATTCAGGATGGCCGTTGAAAAAAAAGATACGAGCCTTACAGTAGTCGCATATGATGTGTAACATCTGACATGTTATCCTACTCGTATACTACACAGCTTGGACATTCTTAAAATGTTAATTTACGCTCCGTTTTCATACTGGTACCGTACTATGATGAATGTATAGATTGAATTGGAGATATGCTACTGTCACTTTTGTGGCGCAGCGATCAAGCTGTTAGTCTCTCACCAAGGTAGACCACGTTCGATTCCCGGTCAATACATGTGAGATTTACGAATTGAAATGCCATGTCCTGTGGTTCGCATTCCACGTAAAAGTGAGGTACCGTGGATCATGATAGTGAGATTAACGGTCACACAAAACCACAAGCTTCCTTCCTTCCTTTTGCATGAATAATGCATAATAACAAAGTGACACACAACGTCGACTGTACTCTCAAATACTGTGAGCACACTCCTCAGTAACTATATCATTCATTATTCTCAAGGATCTCATACAATTCGTCGTAAACAATCAAAACATGGCTTTCTACAATCATTAAATGACCTAGTCTCACAAATGATCAAAATACAGCATTTATTCCACTCATATAACAACATTCTGTAATGCATTTAATATTTGATTTCTCACCCACAGTTTGACAATAATGCCGCTTACTTAAATGTCATTTGTCGTCTTTACTCTATCATACACTCAACAACATTAGTCTCAAGTTTTCACTTCCTACCCCATGTGATATTCAACCTTGAACGTGAAGCTTCATAAACTGTTCAATGAAAAATGAAAGTCGGTGAAACATTTACCACTGCGCACGTCAAACCAGTGCCTGCTAAATGCACTGCCTACTGTATTACCTACCATAACATTCTCGCGCTACAGAGCACACACTGCCTTGTTTCCAATACACACATATTCAATTGTACAAAAATCACGCTGCCTTTGCATGGTACCACTGCCAGCTAGTACACTTCCGTTTGATCGATCGAGCGGGCAGTGCATACTTCCGTTGTCCACCACTGCCAGCTAGTACATTTCCGTTTGATCGATCGAGCGGGCAGTGCATACTTCCGTTTGATTCAACACTGCCCGCTCGATCGTTCCGATTCACTTCCGTCCCCAATTTTCAAAATCACTCCCACAAAACTGTCCAGTAACCGAGCGGAAAGATGTTACACATAAAGAAGAAACGAGATTCAAATGTTCGATATTCAGACTTTAAGCTTCTCCTTGCAATTGTTATGCACGACATAACCCACTCGGGTACCCTGTGGTATTATTTAAGCATTCGAATACATTACTGATATGGTTGAGCGCAGGGCATCATTAGGAGAGGCGAATAGCGGCACCCTGAAGCGAGTGAGATTGGTCCATCTCTCACCTTCTCCCGAGCGTCGCGTCGCGTCTTGTAGCGTCGGGATGGGGAAGTGTCTACCTGCGGCGAGCGGAATTACAGCAAGACGAGGGAAGCATTCGACTGTGATTAGTAGGCTCTGGTGCAACGGGGGCTCCTCAAGGGCAAAGCTCATCAGTTGACGAGTCCATTGATAACCTGTGTTTTTGTTGTGACTAATTACAGTAGGAGGGGCGCACAGTGTGTCGAATCCCATATCTAGGTGGAAAAAATTCACTGTCGCAGATGAAAGCGAAAACTGGCTCATTCGATAGTGAACAAACCAGATGGTGACCTTCGGTCTTCCTTTCCGCTCTCTGGTGCGTAGGAGGGAGGTTGTAGGTGCTGAAACGTCTTCCTGGCAATTATCAGGTAGGAGGTGTCGGAGTGAACCGAACGTTGTGATTCTAGTGAGTTCAACGAGGTGTTGTCTTCTGCGGCTCATGGAATAGTGAAAAGAGGTATGTGTTCGCACTTTTATGCGTAATACAAGCTTTCTGCACTAAATAAATTGTTTACTTTATGAGTGCCTCATAGTGCCACTTTACTTTAAACGTCATTCGATAGGAAATGTAATGTAGATTCTGGATCTGTAGTGGTTTGGTTGCGCACAAATGTGCATGATGGTTTATTTTCTTATTTTCAGTGACTATGTGGGCATTACCGTGAGAAGAATTTTTCATCGCGTAGCGGTCGTGTCGTAAATAGGGGCGTACAAACGTCATGTTTCAATATGTTATGAATAAATTTCATCCTACAACTCTTACTGACACTCAGGTGCAGGAGCTAAGATACAAAATTTAGTTGATATCTCATAATATTAACAAAAATGGGAGAGTGCAGGAAGAACAATGCCACGTACATAGGTAATCTACCTATGGAAGCTATTGAGTTACTTAATGACCCCCAAGGAACTTTGACATAAAATGATGAAGATCAGTATAGGAATGACTACGATGCTCTGGACTCTACAGAAGAATCAGAAGACGAATGAACATTAGACATTTTGTTATTATTAAGGGGAGTGAGATTAATGAGAACATTACTTGACGAATGGACGTTTTCTTTTCATTTGCAATAGGAGAAATAGGCCTAATATTCAATATATGTTGTCTTTATTTCCATGCTTTTCTAGAGAAATAATATTGTTTTCGTGTGTGAAGTATGTGTACTAAAACTACGTCATTAACAGGACTGTAAAATGATTTTTTTTATAAAGAAATTGTTTGTATGATTTTGACGATTATTTTTATTTTTCGAAAATAATTGTTATTTTTTGTGCATATTTCGTTGTTCTATGTTTAATAACAATTTAATATACTTTTTAAATTCTGGATGATTGCCAACTGGATACAGTGACTTCGTCTATTCCCTCAAATAAGGTGTAACAAGAATACTTGACTGAAAGTCTCATTGTTATTCATATTTTATCCAGTTTTAAATAGTATGCTTACCACTGTCATAAACTATCATATACATATCCGAATCGTGATTTTTACTACCAAAAATGGATGATTCTTATGTTGCATTCGGTCATTTTTACACCTCACCTTACCCCTCACCCCTATATATTTACCCCCCCGAAGATCGTACACTTTAGACGATGCCAGAAATGAATTCAGCGACCTCGAAAACAGTATATTGCCCACTTTTAATAGAATCCCACTACTATTAACGAAGTTATTAATTTTTTCCACCTAGAATTGGGATTCGACACACTGTGCGGCGTTCCGAATAACCTTTCAATTCATTTCAGAGAGTAGCTGTATTGTAAGGTCACCTGAGGACATCTTGGAACGTGACTCTTTGAAGAAATACAGAGTTTTCAGCCAAAAACCATATTGAAAACCGGCAAGAAGTGGACCGAAGAATGAAAAGAAGCTCACCGAAGAAGAATGCGCGAATACTGGGCCAATGAGAAAGAACGAGAGAGAAGGCAGTTGAAATAACGTGGCCCATAGAAGACCGAAACGATTATAAAAGAAAGTCAGTTGATGTTGTTGATTGTTTCAGGGACTTTGTGACACCACGGTCCTGTATGTGGGCGTGTGTAGAATTAGTCTGATAACCTGCGTCACTGTGATGTCTGTACTAGAGTGTGCATTTCTAATTGGGATAGGATTTGGGAAGAACATGGCCGAGGCTTTAAGTTAGATATTGTGCCCTTGCTTATGCAGTGCACAAGGCATGAACCCATGACTCGGGTCATGCGAGCCACATGGGTATAATACCTTCCCGGCATTTGCATGGAGTAGAAGTGGGAAACCACCGAAAACCACTTCCAGGATGGTTTATGTAGGAATCGAGCCCACCTCTTGTCAGATTTGCCTCACGAGGCTGAGTGTAACCCGTTCCAGCCCTCTTGCCAGCGCGGGGAATTGAACCCGGACCTCCGGGGCGACAGACAAGAACGCTCGCCGCTATACCAGAAGGTGAATTACCGCTAGATTAGAGGGGTACTGACGCATGCGCTGAGTGTCAAATCAGAAGGAGAAGCAGCCGATCGGTGTGCCTCAGTTCATTCGTGTACAAACCAGTTTGGCTGAGAGACGTGTGCTGAACATGTGGTAGGAATGGTAATGGGGGGACCGCGCCAACTCGACATCACTGATCTCGTCCAAATTTATTCAGTACGACTAATTAAATAATGAGTTTCTTTATTCTTCCATTATTCAGAGTTCTATTATTATCTACCACTGATAGCTTTATATTAATTATTGATTTTGATCAATGTACATTTTAGTCCATTCACTTGTAAACAACCGTACATGCTCACCACAAGAACGAGTAAGGCGGATTTCAGAAGCATACTAAGTAAATCGATTTTTCGCTCTTTTAGGAACTTTCCGCCATATAACAGCTCTCCAACTTCAACCATTTCCCTAACAGGCTAAAACATAATGGTTATCAGAAAATTAATTTTATTTTTCTATACTGTATTATGCTTAGCAAACTATTCACACTATATAATTAGCCAAGGCTTGCCACGATGGGTGAGTGATTATCCTGTCGGACTGCCAACCCCCCCAAGTTTGCAGGTTCGCTCCTGGCCATGTGAAGTGATTTTTGAAAGGCGACAAGAATCACGACACGCATGTCATATGTTGCTGGCCTGTTAAAGAACCCATTTGGATTCAATACGCCGTGTTCAGAATGGCAAAATTAATCTCGGGATTTTCCGCCAACACAAAGTTCCTGCATTCTCTACTATAAAGCGCTATCGTGTCAAGGATCTTAGATATCTAAACACCTTGACGTTGATAGCGTTCCCAGGAACGACAAAATTCGAGATTCAAGCTGCCCTCTGGGCGTCAAATAACAAAGCTTTCACCTGGCAGCCAAGGCCATACGATATTATTATTATTATTATTATTATTATTATTATTATTATATCAGAAAATAATTCCTAATTATTTAGAGACTACAATATATTGAATTTACATGTCTACTCTGGGCTCTTCTACCTCCCAGGGCCCCTCAACAGGTCTGCAAACCTGTTTTCCCCTCCATCTCGTCGGTCATGCCTATTAATATCAAGTTTAGAGGCAGATTATATTGATGTTCCGCAACTTCAAACAGCAATCACCACCATCACCATTGGTTAAAATTTGAATGTAATTACAAACTATAGGAGTTTGAATTGATATGGTTATACCGTCTTTCGATGAAGGTACTGTAAGAAGAATCGTGAATTTTCTGTTACATATTAGCCTGCAGAATTCCAGGAAATTCTTCCCGTGACTGTACTGCTCTGCTTTACTCGTTTCGACTGTTACTCCATCCCAGCAGGAGAATAACTTGCCAGGCACCCTCAATCCAAGTGGTTTATTGACACGTAAATGCTATTTACCAAGCTCAACTCTGCATGCGGCAAAGCCGGCTTCTGTCGTGGTCACATCTCGCCCCATGGGATACATGTCTGCTCATTTGATTCCATTCTCCTCACCGTGAAATTAAAATTCTGTCAATTCTACAGTTATTAATATTTCATTGAAATGTGTGAATGGAACGTAATTAGATTTTACCCACTACGGCTCCGTCTACTGAGTTTCAGTTTTAATAGTATATAAATGTTTTCAATCGGAGCAATTAAGCCCTAATTAATGTATTATAAACATTTTGCTCGTAGTGTTCTGTATTAGCTCGCAGAAATAAAGTAACGTATTCATTTGTACTGGGTGTTTCCAAAGTTGAGTTACTGTACATTAACGATACTGAACCTGGTTCCATTACACGAGGTAGATTGCACTGCAGCATCATATAACCTAATCTAACCCTTTGGCTATAGGGCTCATTGAGACACTGACCTACGCAGCTGTAAGGTCTGCAGATTGCGGGGTGACGCGTAATCAGCGCGACTAGCACATTTGGACATTAATCTTGACTATCTTGACCGGAGTCACTGCCTCTCAAGAAAGCTACTCAATTGTTGTCAACAGACTAAGTGAATCCCGCAGCAGCCCTACTTGTCAGCTCTGACGGAACCAAGATTTTCAAATGGGACCTCCTAGGTAAGACACAAGTGTGCTATCGCTACACCACGAGGCCGGTGTGTAAATTTATATAGCTACATCCTTCTGGACATGTCATGTCACGTATATGTGATCTATTGCTTTAAGTTAAATGGATTTTTTTTTTGGGGGGGGGGGGGGCGTGGTGGCTCAGCGGTCTAGCTGTATGCCTCTCACCAAGGCGGTCCGGGTTCGATTCCCGGTCAATGCATGTGAGATTTTCGAAGTGAAATGCCATGTCCTGTGGTTCGGATTCCACGTAAAAAGGAGGTCCCGTGGCTCATGATCTCTAGATTAACGGTCACGTTAAACTACAAGCTTGCTTTGCTTTTTTTAAATGGATTTTAACGGTTATGTAGACTGAAGATACCACATAAATGTTATATTTCGATAATTATCCACGCAGTGTCAGAGGCGTGCGGTGTTCCTGGGTTCATTTGAGAGACATCGTATATGATCATGAGCGACCACCGTTCATGGTACTTGACAGTCGCTCGACTCCTAATAAGGCGATTTTGAGGAGGAATGGGGAAAATAAATGATGGGCATGTAGGTGGTGTATGGCGAGTGTGTGTGTGCGTAATCCAAGTAAAGCTCATCATATAAAGGTTCATTCACAATTAACAAGATTACCCCAATCAAAAAGTGAGCCTCTTGACCCGTGAGTGCAGTGTGAGGGATACTCACTGAGGGACCCTTAGTTCAGAGAACTTTCTGCTGCTATATCAGATTAGATTAGCAGTTCAATATCGATATCGTGTCGGATCTCATCAACAGACTTTAGAATCAGGACGGTGAAATCCGAACGTCGAGGAGCGAACGGGAAGAAAAGTACGGCTCCTGAGAAAAGTAGCCTATATCAGACTTTTCGGAGTGCACGAAGGTTTCCAGAATAACGCAAACTTTCTTTGAACATCTTCAGGGTGAACTGCAAGTGACATTGAAAGAAGACATCGAGATGGCCATGAAAATCCAGGAAAAAATCGACCTATAATTGTCAAGTTAAAATCTTTATGGATCAGTCAAATATTTTGAAGGGTGGGGAGTCAAGTTAAGTGGACATTAGTACATGAAATTCCGGAAATCAGCTAAGCATACAAAATCAGTTACTTTTAAGTGATTGTTTAAGTGATCAACCTAACTAAACAACTACAAGAGCTCATTACCTAACTATGACATTTGAATAATAATTGTTACGAAGAAACAGTCAAGAACGCAATCACTTCAGAAGCTCGCTACGGTAGAAGTTAGTGATTTTAAAGGGTTTTCATATTTATAGTCTATACATAAATCGTGCTAACAACTAAAAGCGCAACGCTTATAGAAGTGTAATTGACTAGCGGAATTAAAAATTCGACTTGGTACAAAGTTCAATTAAAAACTTCTGTAGCTCAATAATATTGTACATAAGTGTTATATAGGTATCTAGTCTGAGCAGCTCGACTAGTCATTCAATTATACCCCCCATTTGTGTGAGAAGCGCTTTTTAAATGTATAAATAATTCATCTATTTATTTCAGACATAGGAAATGAATTGTTACCCCTCATCCAATCTAATTGGGTACACTCGTGTTGACCGACTGAAAAGCTTCCACTCATAGATTTATTAGGTAACACTGAAACCTCAGTTGGTGTGGCGTTGTGTTGTGTCTGTATGTTTGGCTGCATACTGACACGGCGCACGGGGGGTATTGGGTGATGTGATCAAGTCAGTCACCAGCCTAAGGTTTCTAAATTAAACAAAATAAAGTGAGTGCTTCGGAGTAAAATAGCACACAGACTTGCATTTTGAACCTTTGTTATAGTGGGTAAGCTTCATCTCAGACTGGTGCTAGATCTCGTAAGTGCTTTCATCTCAAGGGTGCTTCCCTTATTACGGAAATAATTGCACTGCTGGACTCGTCTGACTGACATCAACCCCTCAGTATTTCATAACGTGGTGAAATAATGTGACGCCCTTATTAACAATAGCAATTTGAAAACACAATATCGACATCTTGACCGGGTCAGGAGATACTTTAGGCAGACGACTTTCAAAAGGCAAAATTAGAGCAATGTTAAAACTACAGTAGATGAGGGAGATTGTACGCACATTGTTTTTATTAAATGAAATTGACATGGTTTCTTTTGAGAATTAACAGGTAGGCCTATATACGTTTTCATCCAGTTTTCATTAAATCTTAAGCTTATTCATTTCTAGTTTTCGCAAATACATTTGTATATAATTTTGGAAGAGATCTCGGAAATTAAGTGCCGTAATTTACGAATAAGGATGGCTTGTTTCAGGGAAAGTGCTCCTTACTACGTTATATCCGAATTAGAGGTTTAAATGAATTCATTCTATCCAGCTCCTACTGTGCAAAACTATTCATTAGGGTTGCAGAAAGGCTTTCTTTGGTTCATTGACTAGAGTGATTACATTTCGTCACTTAAAGTTCGAGTTTGCCTGGTGATTTCTAGCTGTGTTGTCAAAAGGAAGCAGGAAGTGCTGCCCTAGGAGCCATGTGTAATTTACATAGGCTAGGGTCTACAGTGAGACTGAGAGAGGTCGCGTGAGATGTGTGGGCAGTAGTCAAATATTAGCACACGGCGCGGCACCGCAAGGTGTCTGGCAATTGAAGGATCACTGCAAATAGCGCAAACGCTCGATGAGGGATATGATTCCCAACCCCTCCCTTTTCTTCCATCCAGCATAACCCACGGGGATTACTACTTTATCCCTGGAGTGCCCACGTTAGGGTGTCTATTCAGTTCTAACATGTTATATGTCCAATAATATTTAATTATGTTACGATAAAAGAAATCAATCCACGCTATTCAGTGTGAGGGTACAAGAAAATACTAATTTATTAGACAGACATCTAAAATCAGATGTCTGTTCTGCCTCCGTTGTCACAAGCAAGGATGACATGAGGAGGAGTGAGCGAGGAAAGATAGAGAGGAATTCCGTATTTAATACAATATATAGTGTCAATTCATATACCACGAATATGAGCCATTCTAACTACGCTCTAAATAACTTGATAGCATAAAGAAGGAGGCAAGTATCAAAAGTGATTTGGGACTTTAAGAGCACCAGAACCATTTCTCAGTCTCGAACAACAAGCGAGGTGTTTCTGAAAGTAATTTAAATATGTAAAACTAACTAAAGTACTGTATCTACGAATATGAGGACTTACAGTAAATACCATGCACTAATAGCAAAAACAAGCTAGGCCTATGTAGAGTTATAGTGACAATACAGTGGTACAGCGAGCCTCCTCGGACATCTCCTTGTGAAATATCAACGGCCTTCAGGAAAACGAAAGCAAGAAAAAGGAAAGAAGGATGAAACGAAAGAAAGAAAGAAAGAAAGAAAGAAAGAAAGAAAGAAGAAAAGAATGAAAGAAGGAAATAAAGAAGGAAGGAAAGAAAAGAGGGAAGAAAGGAAAGAAAAGAAAGAAAGAAAGAAAGAAAGATAGATAGAAGGAAGGGAAGAAAGAAAGTAGGAAAGAATGAAAGTAGGAAAGAAAGAAAGAAAGAAAGAAAGAAAGTAGGAAAGAAAGACACAAGGAAAGAAAGAAGGAAGAAAAGAAAGAAAGAAAGAAAGAAAGACGCAAGGAAAGAAAGAAGGATGAAAAGAAAGAAAGAAAGAAAGAAAGAAAGAAAGAAAGAAAGAAATAAGGAAATAAAGACGGAAGGAAAGAAAAGAGGAAGAAAGAAAGAAAGAAAGAAAGGAAGAAAGAAAGATAGAAGGAAGGAAAGAAAGAAAGTAGGAAAGAAAGAAGGAAGAAAAGAAAGAAAGAAAGAAAGAAATAAAGATAGAAGGAAAGAAAGAAACAAACAAAGAAGGTAGGAAAGAAAGACACAAGGAAAGAAGGAAGAAAAGAAAGAAAGAAAGAAAGAAAGAAAGAAAGAAGGAAAGAAAGAAAGAAAGAAAGCAGGAAAGAAAGACACAAGGAAAGAAAGAAAGAAAGAAAGAAGGAAAGATAGAAGGAAAGAAAGAAAGAAGGAAAGAAAGAAAGACGCAAGGTAAGAAAGAAGGAAGAAAAGAAAGAAAGAAAGAAAGAAAGAAAGAAGGAAAGATAGAAGGAAAGAAAGAAAGAAGGAAAGAAAGAAAGACGCAAGGTAAGAAAGAAGGAAGAAAAGAAAGAAAGAAAGAAAGAAAGAAAGAAAGAAAGAAAAAAGAAAGAAAGAAAGGAAGAAAGGAACCCCACATCTTTTGGTTCTTAAGATTGCTCGATCGTAATGTAAAGAGTTTTTGGTTCCTGCAGTGTAGCCTACAGTGGTTGTGTACAGTATCTAGTGAGACTGGGAGCGCTCCACACATTATACAGGGTGAAATGGCTCCTTGAATCTCGTTACGTGAATCGCTGGGACACCGTATGACATGCTTATTGCTTGGGGAATGGATGTCTGATCATACTTCTGTGTTATCGACAACGATAAACTAGAGGATTGCATGATTGCAGGCGAGATGGAATCTCATTATGTCTCATTGACTAATGGATAGCGTGAGGTTCCGGCACTGCTGCGTAAGTGTTTCCATAATGGTCACAAGCAATACAGTAGCCTATATAGACTACTTTCCTAGGGAAAAGAACATAAAAGAGGCAAAGCAGAATGGACGTCGCAATTTGGTCATTATGACTCAATGAGCGGGAATGCTGCGTGGCTTAGTGCGCAAGGAACTTTGAAGCTGATCACACCGAGCCCAACTTTGGTCTCCATCTGACCAAGTCATTGTAAATACCCTTCATAGCTTAGACAAAATGTCTGGCACTGCAAATTCTGGAATTTTGACGTGGTCTAAACTATAGAAAGGTTAAATAATAACATAAAACTCATAAGAATAATTATAATAATTGTGTTATTGATTTTACGTCCATTTTAACTACTACGACTTTTAGAGACGCCGAGGTGCCGGAATTTTGCCCCGAAGAGGATCTATTGACACGACTTCCTCACATTCGTGCACCTCCAAATACCAGCTGACTGATTTTGTAAGCTTGGGCACAGGAGGTGAGAACGTTATCTCTGCGCCACGCAGCCATCACGGACAAAATATCAAGTACTATTAATGTGTTTGATATTGTTCCTGCCTTGCGAGAAAATACTTCTAATTCTGCGACTACTTTTTCTGTGATATTGCAAAAATGTCTGAAATGTTTTTACGATCGTATTGGGACCCGACATAGTTCTATCATCCAGGAGACTCTAAGATTTGTGCCCAGAATGAAAATGTCTTCATAATTGCAACTTTTCCAATGTTCGTCCCTGAGCCGGAGACCTTGTGTGCAAGCTTTTGCTTAGAAAGCAGTAGCAATGGAGACCACATAGTTACTTTCAGAAATGTCAATGCATGAAACTTTTTATATTCGTTTTCTTATGTGTTTGTTATTGTCGTCATTGACGTAGATGCTATTTCAGTGGAACGCTATTTCATTGTTGACAAAGTTGAATGACCCCACGCGCTTTGACATTGACATTTAGCCACTCCTGAAGCATGAAGCCTTTGACTGCATAATTCACCTTTGTGTATTTGCCTTGAACATCTAAGTGACTAATAAAGCACACGCACAACAAAACGTTGTCTGCGTTGCATTGAGGATATCATACAGTATATCAGCTGCACTGCCTTCCTACCTTTATTTCCCATTAGAGGCGTGACAGAGGTGACCCGGATTCCATTCAACGTCAGAGCACATGGAATTTTCATCCCAAAATATCTATTTAGTATTTCACACAAAAAGGAGGTCCCATGGCTTATCTTATCAACCACGCAAAACTACATGCTATTTAATTTTCAACTTGGTGTTATATTTGAATAGACGTGACCCTGTCCCACTTTATAAGGGTATGTTCCCACGTGATAAAACCAGAAAAGAGATAACAGGTAACTGATATGCTTCGTTTTTTTATTAGCAGTCTGATTTAGTTCTGCGTAGAACGTAGCCTAGTCTTCTTATCATTGAGATTTGAACTGGACATGAAGTTCTAGAAATAAAACTATTTCTTATGCAAATGATTGAAAAGGTCCACTGTAAGAAAGCATACGTGTTTCCTACGACTGTGCGATTCATGGTTTTTACAACAGTGCGTGAAAACTGCCATTAGTGCAATTAAGGTGGACTAGGTCAGTAGCTAATTACGGAAATGTTAATGGGAAGAATTCCCGCAAATGATACTTCTGGCTCTTATAATTCAGTGATGTGAAAGCTACTGCTAATATATTCCTTCCATCGAAGGGAAAACCTTACTCACCATTTTCCGGTCTGTTTTAAACTGCAGCTTGCCTTTCTGCTCCCTTGGTTAACGGGCATACGATGCACAGTCTGGTCTTCGAGAAACTGAGTCTGCAGTCTGCAATTAACATGTTAATGATTCAAAGTGGTGACAGTGTTCATATGTCAACTACTTGCATGGTCATCTCCATTTTATGTATGTGTGAAATCAAGCGGATGCATTTCAGTGAGGAAGCAAATAAGAACAGTGTCGAAGTAAAAATCTAGAAGCAAGGCACATTTTCCATGCCGAAATCCTCCATGTCCAATTAGTATCATGCTGATTTATTTTAGAGAAGTTCCAGTTATTGTAAAATCTTTTCTGAAAAACATTTTGTTAGCAGTGTGTAAAGATTCGAGATAATTCAAAGACACATATTAACAAAAACAACAAGGAAGCATATACACTAATCACACTGTAATTTGCGGTAGGTTTTCCGAAGATTAATGAAAGTTGATCTTGATGTGCCTTGGAGCACACACGCACCGAACAAATGCTCCCATTTCTCTTTACGCCGAAATTAACAAGCATTGTTCGTAGATGCGATCAAGGTACAGGGACAGTATCTGTGTGCGCGCGAGTCAACACGGCGAGCTAGGCCGGCTGTTACTGGCGCAGATCGCGGCCGTGCCTACCCGGTTGAGCCGGTAGTGGTGCGCACTTTCTCACCGTTACCAAACATGTTCAATAATGTGTACTTACAGTGATCATAGCCGATGCTGAAAATGTCCTCCCTCTCTTGTAACACACACCTGACATCTTCTGATGAAAGAATGTCTGTCAACTCTTTTATTATTAACGGAGCCTGTTTCCTTGAATCGTTTAGCGAGCCTCCTAATTGTACTGGCATTGGGCACAGGTCTTCCTGGAAATTTGATTCGAAATTTTAGCCTCCTTTCGGAACAAGATTTTCTGCTTTTCATATACGAATTACGGATATACACACGTTCGCACAATGTGAATTGGTGTCTAGGCATGACCAACAATCACAGTAATCACAATACTCACTAAACGTGCAACACTAACGTCTAAGCTTTGCAGATAAACGTCCATATGAATGCCAAAACACGTGTGAACTAACGATATGAGTCGGCAGAGCGCGCCACCACCGGCTGAGCCGCGTACGTGCACCCACGATCTGCGCCAGTCACAGCCGGCTTAGCTTGCCGTGTTAGTCGTGCGCACATAGATAATAACCCTGTATTTTAGAGTTGTAAAATGCTTCTTTATTGGATTTGTGTTTTAATATCAATTAGAATTCTAACTTCTAGAGAAGAAATAGGTAACGATATTAATGGCTGAATTGAAGTAGCTGTCTTAGAATACATTTCTAAGAATCTAAGCAAGAATCTCTTACAGTGAATACAAACCTCCAAGACGATAGAAATCAGGAGATTTAAACTATACAGAACGAAGTATAGGATACATAATACTCTTAAGCCGGCTATGATGAAATAGTTATCGTAATAAAGTAACGATGGATTCGGGGCCGCAGAGAGCGATCATGGTCCTCTCTACATTTCTCAACCTGCGACATTATTTTGGAAGTATTAAGCTTGAACTTGCTTACCCCATAAAATAAACTTCGTGGAATTTAGTATGTCCATACTGAACACAAGTTTCAATCTTCATTTTGTCTCTGATTGCTTCTTGTTATACTTCTAGATTTTGATCATTATGTATTTAATATTTCATTTTCGTTGTAAGTGTTCTTGTTCGGGCTCCACAAGAAAAAGCCGTGCTTCTATCACAAATGTATGAAGCTTACCAGGTGAATCAGATGCCCCTAATGATATTGTTTAAGCAGCCCAACTCTCACGTGCTGTCAGGAAGGTCGATATTTCTCTGCTTGCAACCCGTATGGTACTAATGCACTGCAAGCATATCGCGCAAACGATACTGAACACTATTATTTCCCCCTCTTTTTTTAGCGTATGGCTTTTAGTGCCGGGAGTGTCCGAGGACATGTTCGGCTCGCCAGTTTTGTAGCTGCTTCGAGACGGACACACAATGGGTGAGCTACAAGGACCGTTGGGGAGGAAAGTTCGAATGGAAGGTCGAGGAGTTGGAAGGTAGCGGCTGTGGCCTATAGTTAGGGACCAACCCCGGCATTTGCTTGGAAGGAAGATGGGAAACCACAGTAGACCATCTTCAAGGTTGCCGGCGGGGGGATTCGAACCTCCTCGCCTCCCGGATGTGAGCGACTGCCAGCAGCCACGCCGTAACGACCACGGTTAACTCACCCGGTACTTCAGTTGTAATGCTCGGTGTTTCCAGAACAAGCACTGTTACGTGGTCTTAGTGATTGTGTATGGTATTCAATACTTGTACTGCACTGAGTTTCAACTATTAAAATATAATTGCTTTGTTCATCAGAGTATTAATAAAACTGTAGTATCATAGAATCCATCAAGAAATAGGCCTATTGGATTACCGTAGTAACCGTATTTCTCTTTCAAGAATTAGAAAAATTGTTATTTAACCACGTGATCATTCGCGCGATTGTGACTTGTATTTCAGTTTGCTATTTGCTTTGTTTATTTTAAAACCATTGTGCACAGGATTTCTTTAACTTACTCTTCCAGTGAAGTGAAGAATCTTCCCTATAAATTGAGACGAACGTGTGTGCCGGGATGTACATCTAATTACCACTCCAATAATGAGGGAATAATTTCAACGTTTGCCTTTCCTCAAGAACAGGAAAGATTAAACAGTGGAAGTTATTCTTTGCATTTTGAAAATCTAGAGCTCTTCTATTGCAATTCTCTGCCATTTACTGTGAAATAATTATGTTGGTATCAAGATGGTCTGGTTTTACTTTTGACTGTGCACAAGGGCTCGGGAGACTGTGCACAAGGGCTCGGGAAAATGTGCACAAGGGCTCGGGAGACTGTGCACAAGGGCTCGGGAGACAGACCGCTAAGTGCGAAGTCACAAAGTGTAGTGTATGGCCTCCAATCACACAAGCGCGACAAGTGTAATACAGGTGATGATCTAGTTTACTTTAATAGAGCTAATATATACAGTAGTACTTGATTCATAATTGAAACTGCAATATCAACCACACATGCCTTCACTGATTGAAGCTCACTCTGTATTGAAACAATAGAGAGTGGTTGAGTGGATACCACTTTATGCGTGCATAATATTGCAGTGCAGTTGCAATGGGCAAGCAGTTTTCAGAAACGATAAAGCATTTGTCTAGATCACTACCGTTGATAAATGACGCTAAGCTTAATAGATTCCTCCTTTGCTTGGAACGTCTTCCATCTAGAAAAAGTGGTGAGTGCTTACATGTACAAATGAGTGAACATTAACACATCCTGCTTGGTATATCTGTCTATGTGTGTTTGTTCCTCTTTAAATAAATAAAAAATAACCCCTGGCACTACAGCCCGTGAAGGGCCTAGGCCTACCAAGCTACCGCTGCCCAGCCATTTGGCCTGCAGATATTGGGGTGACGCGTGATCAGCGCATCGGATCCCCTCGGCCGTTAATCTTGGTTTTCGTAATCGGGGCGCTGCCTCACTGTCAAAGCGCTACTCAATAGTCCTCACGAGGCTGAGTGCACCCCGTTCCAGCCCTCACGTCAGTTTCTAAAATCTCTGACGAAGCCGGGAGTCGAGCCCGGGGCCTCCGGGTGAGAGGCAGGCGTGCAACCCCAACACCACGGAGCCGGCATGTTCCTCTTTCCATGTATGTACAATTTATGAGAAAATTCCTCTTAGAATTTGGAGTTTTCATTTCGTTGGTTGTCCTTCAACACACCAACAAGAATAATCTTGTTACAATGCTGAACAATTCTATGGCAGTCTAAATTGTTTAGACAGGTCAAATTTGGTACTAAATGTGGAATGATCTATAGCTTCTTCATCTCAATTTTGAACACTGTCCAAAACGTTAAATGTATTTTACACGTAAATACCGAGTTGCTATATTCTATACTTCATAGTCATTGCATTGCTCGTACATCACGAACGTAACCGAAGCGTGAATTTCATTCGGTAGTGGATGTCGCATGTGGCAGAACGTCAGCCATTACTCAAATTCTTTTAGCTTATCATCAAGACTACGCTAGGAGCGATCTGATGCTGGAAGAAGAAGCACAAAGGCACTCCAGGGTGGCACCCCTTGTCACCACAAAACACATTACACACGTTTTAATAACACTAAAAGCTTGGGTAAAAGCCGGAAAATTTACAGCTTTAGGGTGGCGACAGGCTAAGGTTGCGCATTCGTAATGTTTATCTTGCTGCGTGTCTTAACATTGAGTGTGCACTTCCTAAGTGTATCGGAGATGTATGTTTGATAGAATAGTGTTTAAATTATGAAAAATGCTTTGCATATGTAGCCTACATCTGGACGGTAAGGATCAAGCGTAGAAGTACTTGTAATGGACACGCTACCAGACTGACTAACACAAGTCTCTAAATAGAATGCATACACATTAACCATTTTAAAGATGGTGCATAATCAATATCCATTTTGCTTGATAGAATTGAATAACTTGAAAGCCACCTGATCAATACTAGGAGAAGTTGTTCAATGAAATATTAAACGTCGTACATGTGCTGGACAAAATGGAGGCAGACAGGTTTTTCTCCGGGTACTCCGGTTTTCCCTGTCAAAAATTTAATTCCAGCAACACTCTCTTCTATCATTTCATTTCATTTGTCATTCATTTAATCATTGCCTCAGAAGAGTGCAACAGGCTTTGGCAGCCGGCACAGTTCATATCCTCGCCGCCAGAGGGGGCTTCATTCATTCCATCCCTGACCCGGTCGGATGACTGGAACAGGCTGTAGATTTTCATTTTTTCTTTATTTTATTATTACAAAGCTACTTTCATTTGATTTGATATTTTTATTTCATATTGTTGTGGGCCCCACCTTCTCATATCGCCCAGGGCCCCGCAAGGCCGATCCGCCACTGATTTTCAATCTAAATTGCATTATTTAAGTATTTTCAATTTCAATTCGTAAGTGGCAGGTGCATTGTTCATTAGATATAGCTCATTGTTTCATTAGACTGTGATGTGTGAGGGTGCATGTGATTGTGCCTGTTGGCAGACTGTTTTAGTGATAGTATTTGTTGTTGGTGGAACTTATTTGTTGTTGGTGGAACTTAATTATTTTTTTCGTTGGTAGAATTTTGGTATTTATTTGTCAGTAGAAGGTTAGTATTTTTGTTAGTTGAATTGCTCTTTACTTATTCTGAAAGGGAGTAGCAGCCTTTCAGAATAAATCAATTCTTTACTAGTCTAATAGACGGTTAAGATATTGATAATATAAGCCAACTAATGGCTACACTGCGTTTTGCTGCACGGCTGAAAGCAACGGGAAACTACAGCCGTAATGCTCTTCCCGAGGATATGCACCTCTCTATGCATAATTGCATGTGATGATGGCCTCCTCCCTTGTAAAATTTCAATCTGGAGGTAAACTAGTCCCCCGTTCGGATCTCCGGGTGGGGACTACTCGAGAGGGGGTTAACATCACAGAAGTGACAAAGAGGAAATCTGACATTCTACGGATCGGAGCGTGGAATGTTAGAAGTCTGCTAGGAAATGGAAGGTTAGAAAACTTAGAAAGGGAAATTGATAGGTTGAGGTTGGATTTGGTTGGGATTAGTGAAATGCGCTGGCGGGAAGAACAGGACTTTTGGTCAGGTGACTATAGGGTCATTAGCACCAAATCAAACAATGGACAAGCAGGGGTTGGTCTCATATTGTGTAGGAAACTTGGACAGCGGATGGAATATTATGAGCAATATAGTGAACGGATTATTGTAGCAAAAATCAATACTAAACCTACGTGCGCCACAGTGGTACAAGTAAAGCCTACCAGTAAAGCTGATGATGAAGATGTTGAAAAAGTCTACGAAGAAATAGATGAATTTTTGATGTATATCAAGGGTGATGAAATTGTTATAGTAATGGGAGATTGGAATGCTGTGGTAGGAAAAGGGAGAGAAGGGAAGATAGTAGGATATTTCGGATTAGGTGAAAGGAATGATCGAGGAAGCAGGCTGATGGAATTCTGCACCGAGCATGAGTTGGTCATAGCTAACACCTTATTCAATAACCACAATAGAAGAATATACACATGGATGAGACCAGGAGATACAGGTCGTTACCAAATCGACTTCATTATGGTCAAGCAGAGGTTTCGAAACCAAATTTTGGATTGTAAAACATATCCTGGTGCTGACATAAACTCTGACCACAATCTGGTTGTTATGAAATGCAGATTAAATTTGAAGAAACTGAAGAAAAGTCAAAAGCCAAAAAAGTGGGCAATAGACAGACTGAAAGTGAAGGATGTAAACGAAAGATTCAAGAAGAGTATAAAAGAAGGACTAATGAAAAACCCTAAACAAACTTCAATTGCAGACGAATGGGCACTTTTGAAGAATGAAATAACAAAATCCGCAGAGAAAACATTGGTAGGAAAGAAAGAATAGGTAGAAAACCGTGGATGAAAGGCGGAAACACAAGAATGTAAGAGATAAAAAGGGGAAATCAGAATACAGACGTCTGAGAAATGAGGTTAACAAGAAGTGCAAGGAAACGAAAGAGGATTGGTTGAAAGAGTAATGTGCTGGTATAGGAAATTGTCTGAAATTAGGAAAAGTAGACACAGGTTATCGAAGGATTAAGAATAATTTTGGGGATATGAAGACTAAGTGTTATAATATTAAGGACACAATTGGAAAGCCTCTAACAGATAGGAAAGAAAAGGTTGAGACATGGAAAGCTTACATAGAGTGTTTGTATAAGGGAAAGGAGATAGAGAATCATGTAATGGAAAGAGAGGAGGAAAATGATGAGGATGCAAAGGGAGATTTAATATTGAGATCAGAATTTGACAGAGCATTGGAGGACTTAAGCAGGAACAAAGCACCAGGCATAGATGATATACCGATTGAGTTGCTACGCTGTATAGGAGATGAAGGTCTGATCAGGTTATTTCACTTGGTGTGTAGGATTTATGAGAAAGGCGAGGTACCCCCTGATTTCAAGAAGAATGTTATCCTCCCTATACCAAAGAAAGTGGGAGCTGACAGATGTGAAGATTACCGTACAATAAGCTTGATTACTCATGCTTCAAAGATCCTGTCTAGAATAATTTACAAGAGGATGAAAAGCCAGATAGAAACGGAGTTGGGTGAAGACCAGTTTGGTTTCAGGAGAAATGTAGGAACAAGGGAGGCTGTACTAAGTCTTAGGCTGATTTTGGAAGGTAGAATAAGGAAAGATGAGAGAACGTTCATGGCATTTGTAGACTTAGAAAAGACTTTTGATAACGTTGATTGGACTAAATTGTTTGACATTTTGAAATCTATTGGAATAAAGTACAGGGATAGGAGGGTGATATACAATCTATACAGAAACCAGACAGCAGTCATTCGAGCCGAAGGACATGAGAGAGAAGCTGGTATTCAGAAAGGTGTAAGGCAAGGCTGCAACTTATCACCCATACTTTTCAATCTTTACATTGAACAAGCAATGAAGGAAATTGGAGAAACATTTAAAGTGGGAGTGAAGATTCAAGGAGAAATAATTTCAACTCTGAGATTTGCTGATGTCATCGTCATCTTGGTCGACACGCCTGAGGATTTGAATGAGTATTTGAATGGTATGGACTCCGTCTTACGGAAAGAATTCATGATGAAAATTAATAAATGTAAAACAAAAATACTGGAATGCAGCCAAAATAAATCAGAAACCTCTATGGACATCAAATTGGCAGGTGAAAAGCTGAAGGAAGTAGGTGACTTCTGTTACTTAGGAAGCAAAATAACCAGTGATGGACGAAGCAAAGAGGATATAAAAAATAGGTTCGCTCAGGCAAGGAAAGCATTTCTACAAAAATGGAATCTGTTGACATCGAATATAGATTTAGGTATTAGGAAGTCATTTTTGAAAGCCTTTGTCTGGAGCGTGGCTCTCTATGGAAGTGAAACTTGGACTATTGGTGCAGCAGAAAAGAGGAGAATTGAAACATTTGAAATGTGGTGTTACAGGAGAATGATGAAGATCAGATGGGTATATAGGGTTACAAACGAAGATGTATTAAGACGAGTGGGAGGGGAGAGATGTTTCTGTCGACTGCTAATGAAGAGAAGAGATAGGTTAGTAGGACACATAATAAGACACCCAGGAATAGCAAGCTTAGTTATGGAAGGAAGGGTTGAGGACAAGAACTGTAGGGGTAGACCAAGGTTAGAATATGTTAAACAAATTGCTTCGGGCGTAGGGTGTGGTAGCTATGTAGAGATGAAACGATTAGCTCTGGACAGGGAGGCATGGAGAGCTGCATCAAACCAGTCAAAAGACTGAAGACTCAAACAACAACATGTTTCGGAATACCAATGAGTCCATTATTAGCGTGAAAAAATATTAGCTCTTAAAAAACTAGTTATCAGTGTCAAGAAAACAGTGTTAACTTTAAAACAATGAAAACTTACAAATATACTAACTCACCTGTAAATGGATAAAACTACTTAAAAATGCTATGTTGAAAAACTATTAATATCTCGAATAATATACTAACATTAGACTTCTCTTTTCTTAGAATGTAGATATGTAAAGAGGTATGTCAATCGGCGTTTCATTAGGAAACAATTTCGAGGAAGATACCAAAACAAATACTATCCAAAATCAGTCGAAACTTCAAGAATGATATTCCGCACTGTATCTTTCTGATTCACTGATAAACAAAATGTGCGGAAAGAACATACTTGTATATGTAAGTAGTATGAATTAATTATCAATTGACTTGTCAAAATGTCTTCTTATGAAAAGTCACCTAGTAGACATTTTACTTGTGTCATACTTCACCTAGAAGGCGAGGATGTACAGTCGGGTACAAAAAATCGGTGGTGCAGGATCCCTGTCATATCTCTACTTTCATCAAAGAAAAAAATTTGAAAGAACGAACACTTACTGCATCTGATAACCACAATGTACTGCGCCAACACCATCGCACTTATACACAGGCCTAATATTTTCATGATGATAACTGTTTTAAGGGGCCTAATACATCTTTTTGCACTAATTACTTCCCGTGTCTTCAATTTGTAAGCAACGTAATATGTAACAATGTTCGCTATTCGGCATCAGAACACGGGTAGGGGTGGCGTGAATGACCCCGCATTGGCAGCCAACAATAGACTCATTTAAATATTCTTACAGTTGAACCACAATTCACCCCTACTACAAATCCAGAATGCTACCAACACGGTTGGTTACAGGGTCATAAATCGTGTTTTTCAGGCCCATTTGTCTGTCTACTATTTATACAAATCTACACCGTCTCAGATAAATGGCCAAATCTTATGTCCAGTATTCTGTTTCTTGCATTACGAGGCTTAATTTGAGCCTTCATTGGTCCTTTGGCAAATTCGATATTTCGTCCAAACGGCCTAATTGCAGGGAATGGAGAGGTCTATCCGAAATTTCAAGTAGACAGTGCTACTTGCTGGGTATCGAATGTTTGGTTCAGTTCGGTAAAACGGCGTAGATTTGTGCCAAAGGGCCTAAAAAGAGGGATTGGAGAGGTTTGTCCGAAATTTCAAGTAGACAGTGTTACGAGCAGTGTTCCAAAAGGTAATTATATAAAATTAGGTTTTGATCGATGAAACGGTTTAGATTTCAGCCAAAGGGCCTAATTGCAGGGTGTGGAGAAGTCTGTCCAAAATTTCAAGTGGACAGTGTTATCCGCAGTGTTCATAAGAGTAGGTACGTGACATTTGGTTCTGATCGGTGATTCAGTGTAGATGTGTGCCAAAGGGCCTAAATGCAGGGAATGGAGAGGGCTGCCCGAAATTTCAAGTGGACAGTGTTACCTGCAGGGTTCCAAGGGGTAAGTACGTAAAATTTGGTTCTAATCGATGAAACGGTGTAGATTTGTGCCAAAGGGCCTAAATGCAGGGAATGGAGAGGTCTGTCCGAAATTTTCAGTGGACAGTGTTACCTGCAGGGTTCCATAGGGTAAGTACGTAAAATTTGATTCAGATCGGTGAAACGGTGTGGGTTTGTTTAAATAACAAACAGACAATGCAAATTTGAGCTTTATAGATAGACTATAGATTGATAATGGAGAATGATAATGGCATGCTTTCCTTTTAGGTATCAGCTCTCAATTTCCACATAGTCTATCAGTAATTGATATGGAATCTGTGTATCACCAAATATTCCTTCTCTTTATTAATATGATGGCCTTAAACTACATCCAAAAATGTGTATCTGGTGATCTATTGAAAGCTTTTTGTCCCTCCACAAGTTCTAATTCATATCTCACTACTTTCCATTCTAAACTGATTACTTCAAACGTTAATGAACCGGAATATAATTAATTTATGACTTGTAATTCATGCAGGATAGTGCTCAATAATTTCAAAATAGTTGAATTAAAGTTAGTACTCATCAGGAATATCATTAAGAAGCTAAAATTCCCTCCGTTACGTACGTAACGTATTGATGGCAAATTTCCTCGAAAGTTTGATTCATTGAATGATTGATTTTACCTGAGGATAGTAGCTTGATTTTGTGGTTACTTCTTCACTAAAAGGACCCAGTGAATATACATCCAATATTCATTTGTGGAAACAAAACGTTTTCAAATAAATAAATAAATAAATAAATAAATAAATAAATAAATATATATATATATAAAATAACATACAGACAAAGAAAGAAAGATATACATAATAATAATGTTATTGGTGTTACGTCCCTCTAAACTTCTCTGGCTTTTAGAAACACCGGGGTGCCGGAATTTTGCCCAGAAGGGGATATTTAACGTGCCAGTAAATCTACTGACACGGCACCATCGCAGTTGCGCACCCTGCCAGGATACGAATCTGCAACCTTGCGCCCAACAAGCGAGAACGTTACCACTGAGCCACACAGCCAGTCAAGAAAGAAAGGAAGAAAGGAAGAGAGGAATAAAGGAAGAAAGAATGAAAGGAAGAAAGAAAGAAAGAAAGAAAGAAAGGAAGAAAGAAAGAAAGGGAGAATGAAAGAAAGGAAGAAAGAAATAAAGAAAGGAAGAAAGGAAAGAAGAAAGAAAGAAAGAAAGAAAGGAAGAAAGGAAGAAAGGAAGAAAGGAAGAAAGGAAGAAAGGAAGAAAGGAAGAAAGGAAGAAAGAAAGAAAGAATGAAAGAAAGGAAGAAAGAAATAAAGAAAGGAAGAAAGGAAGAAAGGAAGGAAGAAAGAAAGAAAGAAAGAAAGAAAGAAAGGAAGAAAGGAAGAAAGAAACGAAGAATGAAAGAAAGGAAGAAAGAAATAAAGAAAGGAAGAAAGGAAGAAATAAATAAAGAAAGAAAGAAAGAAAGGGAGAATGAAAGAAAGGAAGAAAGAAATAAAGAAAGGAAGAAAGGAAGAAAGAAAGAAAGAAAGGAAGAAAGGAAGAAAAAAGAAAGGAAGAAAGAAAGAAAGAAAGAAAGAAAATAAGAACGGAAGAAAGGAATAAAGGAAGAAATCAAGGAAGGAAGAAATAAAGGAAGAAAGGAATAAATCAAGAAAGGAAGAAAGGAAGAAAGGAAGAAAGAAAGAAAGGAAAAATGAAAGGAAGAAAGAAAGAAAGAAAGAAAGAAAGAAAGAAAGAAAGAAAGGAAGGATGAAAGGAAGAAAGGAAGAAAGGAAGAAAGAAAGAAAGGAAAAATGAAAGGAAGAAAGAAAGAAAGAAAGGAAGAAAGGAAGGAAGAAAGAAAGGAAGAAAGAAAGAAAGGAAGAAAGAAAGGAAAAATTAAAGGAAGAAACAAAGAAAGAAAGGAAGAAAGGTAGAAAGGAAGAAAGGACACCTGCATCTATTATCCTGGAACAATCTCATACTGTACTTGTATTATCGAGTGAGATGCTTATCTTAGAACTTTTGGAAGAATCGACTAAAGGCTCATCGATATGTTGTGAACTGAATATCACGATTATTATCTCTCAGTTTCAAGAGAGGCATAACTCAATATTTTCCTGGAGATAATGAGTAACATATTTTTATACTACTTCATTCAATGTTTTCTTATTTGTCCAGGCCAGTTTTAACCTCGCAGTGCCCAGCAAGCGTGAAATGAGATACGGTTGATAAAAGTGCAGTTTCGTGTGAGTTTGCACAGCTGTGCCTGTCGGATGGTTGGCCTCTTTAAGCTTGACTAGATCTTCCTTTGATTTTTATCTTTCATCCTCACAAACGGATCCCTGTTCAAGCGCCAGGCATCGTGGTTAATGATGAGTGTCAGGGGAGAGGTAAGACCTAAAACTTAAATAAATATGACTACGAATTTGAAATTATAGTTATCCTTAAAGTTTACTCCGTAATTGTTCTGGGTTTAATGTCATCTCCACAAGAGGTTTTACTTCGAAACTATACCGGGATAGAATGCGGAGGTGACTATAATAGGCCTACCAGTAAGATGTTTATATTTAGTGTTATCCCGTAAACAGCTGATTCGATGTGATCAATAATTATTATACTGGTGTATTTTGACCAACATCTTCCTCATCGTTCAAGGCCCATGGCCTCCCTCACGTCTAACTGTCCTGATAAATTTATTTATTTAGTTATTGAGGGTTTAAGGGGCGGAAATACAAGGTCATCTGCGCCTGATAAATTTATTTATTGAGGGTATATTTTCAAATATAAATCTTCCTTTACTCACGTACATATTATTTTCTAATAACTGAGGAATCCTACGTTTCCTACTAGAAGAGCGAATTTACGTAAATAAGAATTAATAAGCCAGATGATGGGAAAGCTTCTCTTCTATAAGGATTGGCGTTTGGCATATAACTCCAGTCACCAATGTCAAATGTTGTGATGTTTTATGTAGAATCGCTGTCTTTTTATACATTAACTACAACTCCAATTTATATCCCCTTGGCGTCGCTACTGACCATTATCCCAAAACTGTATACCTCGTCACTGCAGTAGCTCAACGATATAAGCTACTAGGTTCTCTGTTGGACCGAGGCAAGAAAGTTTATCCTTTAGGTTCGATTTATAGGCTATCTTTCGTGTTAGAGCCGAACATTGGGGACGAGATCCCGTAGATACACCAGGCTTAGTCCCAATCAAAGAGGTAAAGTGCTGATATTGGAGCACAAAGCCAAGCCATGTCTTGTGTCCGCGGTGCGGTCAGGCAGAATGGCGTCTTCACAGGGTTTAATCACGCGGAGTGCTTTATACATAGCCTACAGTAGAGATGTCATCGACATCGGGTTCTGATCGTGGCTAGCAGAGCGAAACCGATACTTGCCTTAAACAATGTCCGTGCTATTTGCATACGTACACACTCATACACACACAAGGAGACACATGCATACTATAACAATGATATTTTGTAGTAAGCTATAGGTTTCTCGTTTGTTCTCGTACTTACTGTCATTTAGGTTATATATATAATTCGTTGAGGCCATCTAGGACCACGTTAAGTCTTGCTACACTTGGCAATTTGTTTCGCCTTCCTCTGAGCCCAGAATTCCCTCATTCTCTGTGAGTGGACCATCTTGCGCTCCGCTGTCCAAGTGGTACCTTGTCTTCTTTTCGGGTTCGATGTTTCGTCTCGGGTTAGCCCATTAGTCAGTATCTTTTTGCGGAAGAGATCTCTATTGAAGGCGTCGTCGGGTTTTAGATGCAGCATTTTGAGGTCGTCTTTGGTATTCATAAACCAGGGCATTGTGGTTTTGGGTTTGGAGTCAAAGAAATGAAAAATCTGTTTAGTCAGCCTGTTTCCGTCCATTCGTTTGAGATGACCGTAATACCGTGCCCGCCTTTTACGGATCGATTCTGAAATTTTCTCTATTTCACTGTAGACTTCTTTGTTGGATTTTTTTTATAGTGGATACCATTCTTGTAATTTGATCCCATTATACCTCTGACGATTTTGCGCTCTTTTTTCTCCAGTTCTTCAAGGAGTCCTTTATTAGCATTTAAGGATAGGGTTTCGGCTGCATACATAACTACTGGTTTCAGAACAGTTTCATAATGACGTAGTTTAGTATTTTTGGACAGGCATTTTTTGTTGTATATTGAGCGCGATGTTTGATAGTCTATTTCGAGTTTGCGTACTCGTTCCTTGAGTGCTTCTTTGTCCAGTCCACTTTTCATGATGATCTCTCCCAAGTACTTAAATTTTTCCAGTCTGTTGATCTTCCCGTATTTTGTCTGCAGTTTTGCAGGGGCGTCTTTGATGTTGGTCATTACTTCTGTTTTTTCGAATGATATCTGCAAGCCAGTTTGTTCAGCGATTTCTTTTAAAAGGTCGATTTGCATCTCAGCAGTTTCTACGTCGTTCGACATAATGGCGATGTCATCAGCGAATGCTAGACAGTCGACTATGATCCCCTTGGATTTTGCTCCCATTCTCAGAGGGCTATACTCAGTTTCTAATAATTTTGTTCGCCAGGTCCGAATGACTTTTTCGAGGACGCAGTTGAAAAGCATTGGAGAGAGCCCGTCACCTTGTCTGACTCCCGTTTTGACCTCAAAGGAATCCGACAGACATCCCAGGAACTTTACTTTGGATTTTTTTTTCAGTTAGGGTGGCTCTAATTAATGCCAGCAGTTTCAGGTCAACCCCGAATTCGTTGAGGATGTTCAACAGAACTTCGCGGTCTATCGAATCGTAAGCCTTCTTAAAGTCCACAAAGACTGATACGTACGATTTGGACCTGAGATTGCAATATCTAATGATTGTTTTGAGGTTGTGGATCTGTTCGGCAGTTGAACGACCCTTTCTGAATCCCCCTTGGTATTCTCCTATTTGATGCTCGACTTCGGCTTCTAATCGCTCCAGGATAGCAAGTGAGAGAATTTTGTATGTTACAGGTAGGAGGGATATTCCTCTGTAGTTGTTGACATTTTTCATGCTGCCTTTCTTGTGTAACGGATGGATCAAGGCCGTTTTCCAATCTTCTGGTAGAATTTCATTTTTCCAAATTTGTTCTATTTGCTTCTGCAAGATTTCAACTGCTTCTTCGGGAGCATATTTCCAAAGTTCTGCAACTACAGAGTCTTCCCCGGGCGCTTTGTTGTTTTTTAGTCGAGCAATGTGACGCTTCATTTCGTCTTTGTTGGGTGGTCTTGATTCTGGGCATCTGCGAATGGGTTCCTCGGTCTAGATGGGATTTTTGGGTTGATCGCAATTTAGTAAATTCTTAAAGTAATCAGCTAGGATGGTACTATTTTCTTCATTTGAGGTCGCCAGTGTACCGTCCTTTCGCTGAAAGCATAACGACGGAGGTTTATAACCCGTAAGTTTCCTTTTGAACGTTCCGTAGTTCTCTCTGGTGTTGTTTCTTTTAAAGTCTTGGCCGATCTTCTCAATAAGTGACTTTTCATATTTACGTTTCTCAGCTCGGATCACTTTAGCTGTCTGGGCTCGTTGGGCTTTGTAGGTTTCCCAATCAGTTTGCGATTTTGTTGAGTAATATTGTTTCCATGCATCGAGCCTTTTCTTGAGAACTGAAACACATGTATCATTCCACCAGGCATGTTTCTTGCTTCTTTTAATTTCAGCAATTTCCTTGGCAGCCTCGATCAGGCGGTTTTTTGTGTTGTTAAAGTCACAGTCGATTGGTCGAGCCTTTTCCTGGAACTCGGTTACATTCTGTTTGAGTTTATCAGTGTCGAAGCGAATAATTTGTTTGGGCGTCTTGTTGGTGTTTGAAGGGACCGGTTTGAATTTAATTATGGACATATAGTGGTCTGAAGCCACGTTTATGCCTTTTTTAACCTTAACATTCATAATCTCAGGGCTGTTTTTCCTAGAGATTGCGACGTGATCTATTTGAAACTCTCCGATGGCGTCGACAGGAGATCGCCATGTTGTCTGCTTTCTGGGAAGATGGCGAAAGTGTGTCGACATGATCTGCAAGTTATGGTTTTCGCAAATGGAGACCAATCTCTCACCATTTTGATTGGTTCTTTTGTGGGTAGGATAGTTTCCAATGATTTTCCTATACTTGTGTTCTCGACCAAGTTGAGCATTGAAGTCCCCCATAAGAAGTTTAACATGGTGTTTAGGAATTTTGGCGAGCTTTTCATCCAGTAGGTCCCAAAAGTTATCCACTTCGTCCGGGTCAGATCTGTTCTTGTCATTTGTGGGGCATGTGCGTTAACTAGGCTGTAGGTTTTGTTGGCGCATTTGATTGTTAATATGGATAATCGGTCATTAACTGGCTCAAAATTTGCGACCGACTTAAGGATTCTGGTTCTCACAGCAAACGCTGTTCCAAGCATCACAGATCCATTGAGGACCCTCTTTTGAGCTCTGCTCTTGAAAAAGCGGTAACCTTCAGATTCGAAAGTCTCTTCGTCTGGGTAACGTGTTTCTTGTAGGGCAATGATACATATCTGATTTTCATGTAGTGCGTCGGTGAGAGTTTTCAGTTTGCCAATTTGTGTAAGGGTGTTAATGTTGAACGTTGCTAGAAAGGTTTTTGATTTGGTTCTGAGTTTCTGACTGGTTGGGGTACACCGAGACGCTCCGACTCGTCTCTCGCATGATGTCGAGTCTCCCCCAGAATCCGAATGAGACTCGTGCGTCGCAGGTTTCACGACGAGGGATTTATCCGAAGACTTACCCCCTGGGGTAAAAGAAATGTTGAAATGTTTTGCCATCATGCTCACTTGACTTGAGTTTGTTTTGGACGCATACGCATCCATGTTGCAACTAAGGTTGTTAGCCCAAGAGGTTGCCTCAAGGTGTTTTCTGGCTTCTCTATACTACCAAGGCTTCAAGCCTGGGAGTCCCCCAGCACTGATCGGTTCGTCGACCCAGCTTCCCGCTGGGATTGGTTACCCAACCTTCCACTGGGTTGCTCGACTTAACAGGGGCACCTCGTGTAGGTTACGTGCTGGAGTTGGAGTGAAAGAGGCTAAGTTGGATTCTCTTGCTGAATCCAATAGGTTAATGTTGCAGATGTTAGGAACGACGCATTTCACTCCCATTTGCCAGAGTCACAATGACTCCTCCCAGGTTTATTCTATAGAATACATTATTAATTTTGACTCTCGGCATTTTGTTTAGATTATTGTTGCAATTTGCTATGATTGTACGTTTTATGAAAATCAAAATCCACAGCCTGCTTCCAGTCGACCGACCGGGTCAGGGAATGGAATGAATGAAGCCCCCATCTAGCGGCGAGGACATGAACTGTGCCGGCTGCCGAAGCCTGTCGCACTCCTCTGGGGCAATGATTAAATGAATGACAGCTGAAATGAAATAATAGTGGAGAGTGTTGCTGGAATGAAATTGGTGACAGGGAAAACCGGAGTACCCGGAGGAAAACCTGTCAGCCTCCGCTTTGTCCAGCACAAATCTCACATGGAGTGACCGGGATTTGAACGGACATTAATATTCCGAATACTTTAGTTTGTGGTTGATTATCCCCGAAAAATATGTTATGTTCTCATTCGCTGGTTTGGTCATTGTGTTCATCATTACCTACACTTGGGTGTGTATTTTGCATTTTTCTGATAACCTCTCTCATTCTGGTATCTGTAGCAGTGTGTATACTTTATATGTAAATTAGGCTAGGAGTGGGAAGGAGGAGACCTCGGCCTTCAGTTAGGGACCATCCAAACATTTTGCCTAGAATAGAAAAGGGATGCCTCTTCTATTGTGGCCCAGTTGGAAATCGAAACTTACTCATTTATTCACAGTGGACCTCTGAGATAACCTCAGTTGATAATGGTGAGGAAAGTTTCTTAAGGGGCCTAACACCTAAGTCAGGGCCCCTGAAATGGTCTGCTCTGTTTCCTAACTCGTGAACATAACTGTCTTCACTACCGACATCACCTCGTATTTGAAATGCTATTTCCCATGACATTCTATCGAAATATTATGAGTGATGTGATGTAACCGCTGATCTATCATGCCCGTAAGTTGAGAGAAATTTTAATTTTGATTTCAAGACTACTCACAATTATAGATGTCTATTACGACGAATATAGTGTTATCGCCCTGAATAGAGTTAGCGTTCTTACTTTCAAATAAAGACGAATCCTGGGCAGAGTTTAAATCACCAGTGACACGCAAGTTGTTTACCGCATGCCTTTATGCCAATGACAGCGCTGCATGTGGCGAGTCTGGGAACTGCGATAGTCCAGAGAAATGAGCAGTGGACCTCAAGGCTTTCGCCTGGCGACAATGACGAACACCCACAATCACCAACGAGCACCATATATTTCTTCTATAAATAAAATTATCAACCACAGTATATCTGTCGTTAATTCATTATACGGGATTGGACATCGTGGTCACGTAGCCCCATGTACTGAGGTGCTTGCGGGATTTGTCTGATATCCTGCGTTACTGACAATATTTATACATTGCACATTTTGAATGGATTCAATGTAAGACCAATTATAGCCCCATAGGTAGAGGATTTAGCTTACTACAAAAGAACTGATACAAAACATGCTGTTCTGTGTTGATATATAGTGTCCTATTTCCGAAACTATTGAAAATATATATCACGTTGCTTTAATATTTCAGAAGGAGGGAATAAAATGCGTACTATACGAGTTGCTATATTTCCTTCTTGACAGCTAGGCACAAATCCTCTGAGCCTCACAAGGATGGCCAGTGTTTATATCCAATTACACATTTCCCTCCACCCGTGAAAAACAAATCCATTGTGTCATGTAGAATTGAATATATTCTCAATCTTGAAGAAGGCTCCAATTTTCTTTTCAATACCTTGATTTTAAAGCTCGTGATAACGTAGAGGCACGCATGAGTTATATCAGACCTTCTCTCACCTTCCACTTGGAGTCTGAGCCCACGGACAATTTTGCACATATCCATAGTCCTCAAAAGATATTATTAGATTTACATTCTACAGTGGTCTAAGAATCATTCATTTTGAAATTCTTTAAAAAATACGATGAAAGGGACTATTTTCAAGACATGAACCCTGGAAATATATTGCTTCTATAATAATCATACTTTAATGTATTGCTATTTCCTTGCCTTAATTCATTATTATTTTAAGGCTAAATCACTATGAATACCGGATTTCAAAGATCAAACCTGATAATTAGAAGCTAGTGCATGATATATTTCGTCGTAGTTTTCACTACATTTCATTTACGAATTAGAAGAAATATCATAGATTTGGAAAATACCCTGGAGTTGATATCACATAGGCTATGGTATTATAATGTTTGAAGCCATTTGCAGTGTTGCCTTGGTAAAAACAAATTTGATGCATTTCCGTCGGTGGTTCAAATATAGTGATTTAAAGCCGCTTTATTGAAGAAATACTATAAATATTTTTCTTTCTACTAACAGACATAAACACGTTCTCCTTTTGAACTACAGTCGAGTGACATTGCCATTAAAACAGTGTTTGGTTCTACTATCCACGTACTGAAAAAAAAACCAAATTAAAAAGGTGATTATAAAGCGTAGAAATGCCACCTGGAGTTTTGATATATTCCCGGTCTGGTTGTACAAGTTGAGCAAACATACACATATAATTGATTCATTGATGGATTCATTATTTACTGAATTATTTAAATACTTAAATAAATATTTATTTATTTATTTATTTATTTATTTAACTATTGAACCAAACAAAGAAACTATCATCGATCAATCAATCAATCAATCAATCAATCAATCAATCAAAAACAAAGGCAAAGATATACACAAATAAATAAATAAATGAAAATCCACAGCCTTCTTTCAGTCGACCGACCAGGTCAGGGAATGCAATGAATGAAGCCCCGATCTAGCGGTGAGGATATGAACTGTGCCAGCTGCCGAAGCCTGTCACACTCCTCAGGGGCAATTATTAAATGAATGACAAATGAAATGAAATAATAGTGGAGAGTGTTGCTGACATGAAATTTGTGACGGGAAAAACCGGAGTACCCGGAGAAAACCTGTCTGCCTCCACTTTGTCCAGCACAAATCTCACGTGGAATGACCGGAATTTGAACCACGGACCCAGCGGTGAGAGGCCGGCGTGCTGCCGCCAAAGCTACGGTTGCTTCTCAATAAGTAAATAAATGAAAAATAAATAAATAAAAAATTAAATAAATAAATTCCAATGGCCAGATAGGTATCATTATTCATATACAGTAGAGTAGACCACCTCGTGGTGTAGTATTTAGTGTTCTCGTTTGTTGCCCCGGAGGTCCGGGTTTAATTCCTGGCTCTGCTAAGAAATTTAATTCTGGCCTGAGGGCTGGAATGGGTCACACTCAGCCATGCGAGGCTAAACTGAGAAGAGGTGGGTTTGATTTCAACCTACGCTATCCTTGAAGAGGTTTTCCGTGGTTTCCAACTTATAGTCCAAGCAAATGCCGGGATAGTTCTTAACTAAAATGATCTGGCCTCTTTCTTAGTAATACTCACATGAATTTAAAATATATATACTCTACTAGAAACAACACGATAACATAGGTTATCACTCAAATTCTACATACACACCCAACTACATGAGGATATTTGACTACGATGTCGAAGCCCCTCAAATGAAACAACAACGACATTAAGTTCTAATGTTAAATCGAGTGGGTGACCCTGCAGAAACGAGGTTCACAGGAAAAAGTGCATGTCGAATGTTACTGGGAACGCCACAGATGTCGTCGCACATTCAAACAGGTTAGGCTATCTACTATTGCACCCCTCCAAACTAGAATATGACATAGTATCATCTGAAGATTGCCAGTCAGTCAGTAGTGCTGGTACATTTAATCGATGAGATTCAATTATCAAATAATCGATTTATCAGAAAAATCGATTAAATGCAACAAATAACGATTAATCGACTGTGCGTTAAATCGATTGGTCGATGGATCGGTTGGTCGAATAATTGATAAATTGTTTTATATTTTTTAATAATGTACGTTCTTTGTGAAAACTAGGCTAAAACAAATTTAAAAAAAAAGTCTTGCCCTAAATTATAAACATTGAACTCTTTGTTTCTTTTTTCAAAACACTTCCCAGTTTAATTGATGTTTGTCTTCCCACTGTCACTGACTCTTGTTGTTAACATAACCACGGAAGTGTACTAGCTGGCAGTGGTGGATCGAACGGAAGTATGCACTGCCCGCTCGATCGATCGAACGGAAGTGTACTAGCTGGCAGTGGTGGAAAACGGAAGTATGTACTGCCCGCTTGATCGATCGAACGGAAGTGTACTAGCAGGCAGTGGTGGAACGAACGGAAGTATAAGATGCACTGCCAACTCGATCGATCGATCCAACGGGCAGTGGTAAGACCCAGCTGGCAGTGGTACGAGAAACAATGAGCGCGCGGTGTCGGAAATTGATACCATGACGTACTCTCGGCCATGTGGAATGTATATGACATACTGAACGGTAAACGCTCATGCGAACTCTGGTGTCAAGTGATTGAAACAAAGCACATGGTACATGTTCGAAGTCTTCGTATCAGTATTTAAATGGTAAAATGCCTTAATATCAAACATTGTAAGTAGTCGGCATTGCCTGTATTATGTTTCTGCACAATGGCTATTCAAATATTAACCCACATAACGGTAATGCAGTCATCAATATAATATAATCGTTGTGGTTATACGAGAATTGAGCAGGCCTTCATGAACTATTGCTGAATACATTCTCTTTACTCACAAGAGGGCCTATTCATAAGGCATTTTAAACTCAATTTCAAGCAGGAACATTATCGAAACAAGCAACATATAAATGAAACTTAATTCCGTAATGCAGTATTATTGGAACGTGGAAGTAAGTCACCATCTTCTGCACAAAATTTGCGTAGTCGAAATAGCCGTGGGGTTAGTGCTTATGACTGTTATAAGCGGTGTCGTGTCTATTAATCTAGTTGATCCATATCGTATTCTTTATTTAGGCTAGTGCTGGTGGAAGCTACAAATCATCTAATAAAATGAGTTCCGTATTATAAACTACAATATCTGTAAAACACTCCCTTTTACAAAAGATTAATATTTGTGCCAATAATAGTATAAAATACCGGTGTATCAACAATTTCACGTGAGGTTTCTTCTATGTCAGATGTTACACATCATATGCGACTACTGTAAGGCTCATAATTTTTATATATTGTTATCGATAATTCCTAAAATAAGCGTAACTCAACTTCAGAGATGACCTCTCCTCTCTCCTCACTCAAGTCAATTATTTGAAAAATGGATCGTGTTTTTTTTAAATTATTATTTAGTAAAGGCGATACTGTGAGGAAACGCCTCATTCGATGAAGGGCAAATGCTGTGGTTAATCATGTAGGCTACATTACACCAATATATATAATGAATGTGAAACACTTCTTAGCTAATGGATTCTTCAATGTGGAAAATTATGTACGGTAGCACGTCATGTCAACTCAAGAAGAACTTTGGAGTATACATCACTTGTCCGTCCGGTTTCTGTTTTTTTTAGCGTATGGCCATTTAGTGCCGGGAGTGTCCCAGGACATGTTCAGCTCGCCAGAGTGAGTAGCTGCTTCTATGCGGACTCCCATGGGGTGAGCTACAAGTACCGTCACGTGTGGAGTGTTCTCTGGGAAGGAAAGTGTGCATGTATGGACAAGAAATTGGAAGGTAGCGGCTGTGGCCTATAGTTAGGGACCAACCCCGGCATTTGCCTGGAAGGAAGATGGGAAACCACAGAAGACCATTTTCAAGGTTGCCGGCGGGGGGATTCGAACCTCCTCACCTTCCGTATGTGAGCGACTGCCTGCAGCCACGCCGTAACGTCCATGGCAAACTTACCCGGTATCCATCCGGTGAAACTCGCGCTTAATCTATGTTTACGCCAAGGGTGGATGGCCTCGCTTTTCCTCCCGTTAAAAAAGCAATAAATAAGTATAACTGACAATGTTTACTCCGAGATCTCAGGAATGCTGACCGTTGTGTAACCACGGGGGCGGCACCAGAACACTAAGGTGGAACGTCAAAATGGACGCTAACTAACTCGATGTTGGGAAATTTTCCTTCAATAATCGTGAGTTGATAATTTGAACTCATTACCTGCCACAACTTACATATTGATGTGTTTAAGAGCAGACTGAAATTTTGTGTAATTTCCACGATGTAATTACTATAGTTTCCAAATCGCGACTTGTGTACATTAAGTGGGTTTGATGTTATTGTTGGTAATGTTCTGTAAGGGAACAACTTGCCACCAGGTTAATTACCCCCATTTGCAAATAAAGTAAATGAATGAAATGGATGAATGATGATCAATAATCTATATATTTAAAACTCTAAGGTGATTTTTGTTACCTTGAGATTGAGATAACGTCATAACCGATTGACTTCGTAATGCATTCTAACGAGTGCTCTTGGCATGTAGATTTGCAGAGTGTCTTTAAAAGCAAAATATGTGTTAGGGTTTATTTTAAAATTATTAAAGAAAAATGTAATTTTTGTCGCTCCCGCACTTGCGCACAATGGCTCTATTCCACCAGAGAAATGGCGGATCCCGCTCCCGCGCTTGCGCACAATGGCTCTATTCCACCAGAGAAATGGCGGATCCCGCTGCGACTTACTGAGATCTTTGTTTATGAGAATTGAAAAGGGGGGAAATATTGTTGTGGCGCTAGGCTATGGCTCAAACTTTTAGAGTAAGTATAAATGTGGAGGCAAATCACTTAATGGGCAGAGAGCTATAATCCTTCGACTTGATTTAAAATCTTCCGATAAAACACTTAAAAAAAAATCCACAGCCTGCTTCCAGTCTCCGACCGGGTCAGGAATGGAATGAATGAAGCCCCTACCTAGCGGCGAGGATATGAACTGTGCCGGCTGCCGAGGCCTGACGCACTCCTCTGGGGCAATGATTAAATGAATGATAGATGAAATGAAATGATAGTGGAGAGTGTTGCTGGAATGAAATTTTGACAGGGAAAACCGGAGTACCCGGAGAAAAACCTGTCTGCCTCCGTTCTGTCCAGCACAGATCTCACATGGAGTGACCGGGATTTGAACCACGGACTCAGCGGTGAGAGGCCGGCGTGCTGCCGCCTAAGCCACGGAGGCTCACCGATAAAACACTTCAATTTTCCAATTTCCAATTCGCTTGGTGTACTTTACCACATTCAATGAAGGTAAAGGGGAAACTCTGGAACGTGTAGGTCTCTATTTGCTTCATCAAGGTTTCAGTCAAGGCCAGTTATATGTTGCGAAGTCGATCATTCGACGCCCTTAAAGTTGCAACAGTGTCAAAAAGTAATCGTTCAAAAAAATCTTACCGTATAAGAGAATCTTTCAGTAAATATTTTCCCAACGACCGTCATGTTTTGACGGGTTTCAACTAGTTTTTATTATTATTCTTATTATCATGTTAACGCACCTATCGTTGTTCTTCTAAAATACTCACGTGGTTTGTACTTCGTTAAGGATCCCAAGTGAATTGTGCCTTTATCGAATGCGAGGAGTTCCTGGTTTAAGTCTTCTCAAAAATTATATTAACTTCAAGTGATAAGAGATGTCAATAGCCTATTATCAAGGTAAGTAGTAACATCTGCTGATGAGCTATGCAAAAAAGTATTGAGCGAGGTATCCTCCCAATTCTAATGTATGCAGCCGACTGCATGAAAGTTATTATACACCACTCGCACCATTATGACGAAAAAATGCATACGGACCGCGAATCTCTCACGGGTTGAGTAAAAAACGGTTGAAGACGGTTGATCTAGGGGAAGACTCTGTGAATGTATCTCAGTCCTGCTGCTGGTATATGGCATCACCAGTCTACTTTATTTGCTACGTTAAAGAAGATCATGGTGCATGTGGAAATATGCATCACGTTCGATCGGCTGTTGGCCAGGCCGGCAGAGCCTTCACTGTTTACGATGGGACTCCCTTTGCTCCTACAGCAATATCTCACGCACTCTGAATAAGAATCAAGTGACAACTTCTGCCAAGTTCTGAGTCATCTCTTGCTGTACCCCGACCAGATATCCAACACTAACTTTATATAATGTACTGTATGTCTACGCTTTAATTTCCCCGTTTCTACAGGTTCAGGCAGTGAGGTCTATTTTCATTAGGGAGTTGGTTTTTATGATGGGGTGTACTTCCTGCTGAGGAGTTAATCAGAAGTGAAACTAATTAAACAGACGAACTGGCTTGATGAAACTGCAGACACCGTTACGCCATTTACCAGGGGTTGGAAATGGGAAATATCGGAAAACCATTTCAAGGCAGGCACCAGTGGGGTTTGAACCGACTAGACTCCAGAGTTCGGGCTAGCCAAAACCAACGCTACGGTCTAACGAGTTCAATGGTAGGCAAAGCCAACGCTAGGGTCTAACGAGTTCAAAGGTAGCCAAAGCCAACGCTACGGTCTAACGAGTTCAAAGGTAGGCGAAGCCAACGCTACGGTCTACCGAGTTCAAAGGTAGCCAAAGCCAACGCTACGGTCTACCGAGTTCAAAGGTAGGCAAAGCCAACGCTACGGTCTACCGAGTTCGGAGGTAGCCAAAGCCAACGCTGCGGTCTCACAAGTTCGGAGGTAGCCAATGCCAACGCTACGGTCTCACAAGTTCGGAGGTAGCCAATGCCAACGCTGCGGTCTCACAAGTTCGGAGGTAGCCAATGCCAACGCTGCGGTCTCACAAGTTCGGAGGTAGCCAAAGCCAACGCTACGGTCTCACAAGTTCGGAGGTAGCCAATGCCAACACTATGGTCTACCGAGTTCAAAGGTAGGCGAAGCCAACGCTACGGTCTACCGAGTTCAAAGGTAGCCAAAGCCAACGCTACGGTCTACCGAGTTCAAAGGTAGGCAAAGCCAACGCTACGGTCTACCGAGTTCGGAGGTAGCCAATGCCAACGCTGCGGTCTCACAAGTTCGGAGGTAGCCAAAGCCAACGCTATGGTCTCACAAGTTCGGAGGTAGCCAATGCCAACACTATGGTCTCACAAGTTCGGAGGTAGCCAATGCCAACACTATGGTCTCACAAGTTCGGAGGTAGCAAATGCCAATGCTGCGGTCTCACAAGTTCGGAGGTAGCCAATGCCAACGCTGCGGTCTCACAAGTTCGGAGGTAGCCAAAGCCAACGCTGCGGTCTCACAAGTTCGGAGGTAGCCAAAGCCAACGCGTACGGCGTCCCGAGTTTGGAGGCAGCCAACATTATGGTTTACCGAGATTAAAACTACGATAACAATATTAGATTGGTTAACTAGAAAAATAATTGCTTTTCATTTGGTTAACACGTTAATGTGCCCATTGAAATTGGGAGGGGAGGAAAACTGATCTACTCACACCTACTACCCCAGTAAAACTTGTGGATCAATTATACACAATTACACACTTTTCGAAATGGTTTATTGGTTAACACGTTTCGTTCCTGTGACAAGCATCATCAGATATACCTAGGTAGTGCTTGCCACGGTTGGTAAGTAGTCAACCCCCCCCCCCCCAAGCTTGCAGGTCCGCTCCTGGCCGTGTGAATGATTTTTGAAAGGCGGCAAAAATTACGACACCATGTCATACGATGTTGGCATGTGAAAGAACCCATTTGAATTCAGTAGGCCGTGTTCATAATGGAAAAAATAATCTCGGTTTTTCCGCCAACACAAAGTTCCTCATTTCTCTACTAGAAAGCACTATAGTTTTCAAGGAGCTTAGATATCTAACCTCCATGATTTTCATAGTGTTTCAAGGAACAACGAAATTCGACATGCAAGCTACCCTCTGGGTGTCAAATAACAAAGTTGCACCCGACACCCGAGGCCATATGATATTATTATTATTATTATTATCAGATATAGTTCATTAGGAGGTGTATAGATATGGCGGATATATATCTCATACATTAAAAGACACTACCTCTTAAGCCAGAGGGACTTAGAAGGTAACGTTTGTGCCAAAATCTTCCAAAATAGTCTCAATAGTCTCGTCTCTGCCGAAATTTAAATTCTGGTTTGAGGGCTGGCACGGGGAACACTCAGCCTTGTGAGGCAACACTGAGGAGAGGTTGCTTCAATTCCCACCTCAGCCATCCTGGAAGTAGTTTTCTCCCCCACTTATACTCCACTCCAATTGAATGCTGGGATGGTTTTTCATCCCATTGAACTACTGTGGCTTTTAGAGACGCCAGGGTGCCGGAATTTTGCTCCGAAGGGGATCTTTAATATGCCAGCAAATCTCGCATTTGTACACCCTTGAATGCCAGCTGACTGCACCAAGATTTTCACAGTCCTCACCTGCATTAAATATACAGACACTAATACAGCCATCACAATAACATCGGTTATTGCACCCGAGTACATGGGGGTAAATGACCACACTGCCCAAGCCTCTCAAATCAAACAAGAAATAGAACAAGGCTATTTTTCGTGAGTATTAATTCAGGGTATATAAGCTATTACAGTAATTAGAGTTATGAAACTAACTAATGGAGCTTGTTTGGACTGTGTTTCATGTTCTGTTAATGAAAGTAAACTTAGCCAGCTGATTGTAACACATCGTAAAAAATATCCACAACTGGACTTGAAATTTATGGGTGACAGGGAGGCCAATTTATATGCTCCGACATGCTATTATACTGTACGAACACCGGTATGATAAATAGAGCGCATTTATTTGCGGGTGCTACAGAGAATTCATTAACTGATTCAGTAACAATCGTATCACGGAGCTTGAGCCAATCTATTGATTGACATGCGCCAACTCATTCAATCCCCTAATCGACAAGCCTTTGTAAGCGATTGATATCCTTAAAGAAACTCAATAAATATTGGAATGCAGCCGAAATAAATCATAAACCTCTAAGGTCAATAAATTAGCAGGTGAAAAGCTAAAGGAAGTAAGGAATTAACATAGCCAGTGATGGACGAAACAAAGAAGATATGAAAAGTAGGTTGGTCCAAGCAAGGAAAGCATTTCTGCAAAAAAAGGAATCTGTTGACATCGAATATAGATTTAGAAATTAGGAAGTCATTTTTGAAAACCCTTGTTTGGAGCGTGATACTCTATTGAAGTGAAACATGGGCTATTGGTGCAGCAGAAAAGAGAAGAATTGAAGCGTTTGAAATGTGGTGTTACAGGAGAATGATGAAGATCAGAAGGGTAGATAGGGTTACAAACGAAGAGGTATTAAGACGAGTAGGAAAGGAGAGTTGTTTCTGGCGACTACTAATGAAGAGAAGAGATAGGTTGGTAGGACACGTATTAAGACACCCATGAATAGCAAGCTTAGTTATGGAAGGAAGTGTTTAAGACAGGAACTGTGGGGGTAGACCAAGGTTAGAACATGTTAAACAGACTGCCTCGGATGTAGGGTGTGGCAGCTAAGTAGAGATGAAACGATTAGCTCAGGACAGGGAGGCGTGAAGAGCTGCATCAAACCGGACAAAAGACTGAAGACTCAAACAGCAACAACAAAGAAATTTGCACAGCATTAAAACGTATTATTATTCTTGCTACAGTTTAGGCACTTGGGTAATATTTTACTTTCAGTACGTATTAGCACCTGTGTTATTGCAATGCCTACATGTAGACAATTTGCAATTACTTGGGCTTAGACTTAAAACATGCAACAAGTGCAACATTCGCCTGTAGTTCGTGTGATATATGACCATAGATTGAACTATTCTACTTTGCGTTCACGGTCTTCTTCCGTTCCGCTGGTAAAGACACATGGCAGTTGGATTCACCGTGAGCACCTCCTACGTGTACTTCTCATTAGAATTTGCGTGCAACTAGATGGGCAGTGCATGTGTGACCCACCACTAGGTAGGAAGACTTTCCTTCTATAGCGTCATCATTGCAAGAACCAACACGGTCAAGTAATGACATAGTTAAAACAACATTAGCAGCAAAAACATTGTTCATACCTACGTATAACTTTCCGTACCCGTCGTTGGCGGTTTATGCTCTAGGGTGTACCTTGTTGGTTACTAATGAAGCTAAGGCCGTCGTAACAAACCTTGGTAACAAAACACTGTAGCGATTGGAAGACTGGATACAGTGCTTAGCTGCCGGACCTTGTTTGAAGAGGACTTGTGTGATTTCATAACTTGCATCTTGTACATTGTTCTGCTTAGATTTATGTACTGAAGAGGAGAACAGACCGGGAGGCAAAAAGCATGCATTGTTAAAATACATAAAATATAATCCAGCACACACACAAAGCATTACAATACTGTATTTGCTGGCTTTGTCTTTATTAAAGTTACATGATAAACTCCACTTTACTTTATTGGAGGAGGAGCTAAAATGGGATATACTTTTCACCAATCCCGTGTACTCGGGTGTTTGTTAAATATGTCTAGTAACTTGTGCATTTGTGGTGACTGTAGCGGTTATTTAGCTCTAATATTATTTGGACCATGGTATGGGATGGGCGTCTTGGGATTTGAAATAAAAGAAAATCCCATCTAGAAATTCTCCTGGAAGAAAAGTGATGAATCCCGAATGACGAACAGTCAGGATGACCACTGTTAGCACCAGGTTCCAGACCAACAGTGCAGTCGCAGGGCATGGTTCAACGCACTCAGCTATGATGTTGAGTTGTTACCTTATGGGAGACCTTTCCAGTAGAATTAAATACACATTGATGGAAGCAGTCGGAGTAAAATTTGCGTTCGTAATGTCTGTGGTGAGTATTAAATGATGATGATGATGATAATTGTCGTTTTAAGGTGCCTAACATCTAGAATATCGGCCCCTAATGGTTTGGGGGATAATGAATGATGAGATGAGAATGAAAACTTTAACTAATACTAACTACAAACTTACATACTGGAGGAAGAAATGGTATAGAAATAATGGATAAAGCAAATAAAGGAGAGGAAAAAATAAATGCTCTGAACCCTCGAAGAATGAGGATTGAGGGACTTGGAAGGAAGGAGTGCCATGAAAGGCAGATAGGAAAGGGAAAGAGGAGAGGGCCCGCCCCAAGGTCATAGGAAAATGAGGACAAAACGGACCCAGCTCAGGAATTCCTCGGTGTCGCCAACTCCCAAACTCATCAGCCGTCAGCCCTTGAGTGTGTAGCACTATTCAGGGTGCACCAGGAGTGGTGGGGCTACATACATCCTGCTTCCTTGAGGGCCTTGTACAGAAGGCAGGAGATGAAAATAGAAAGGAGGCTAACCCCTCGAAGAATCAGGGTATCAGGGAAGATGCGACAAGGGCCAATGAAGGCGGGAAAGTGAAAGACTCCCTAGGCCTTGGATACCCTAATACCGTCGGGGTCGGAAGAGAACAAGCGCTGACCAAGAGAGGTTGACAGGAAGGAAGACGGAGAGGAGCCCGGCACAAGTAAGTGGAAGCAACGCTGGACTCAGCTGGGGTCCTGTGGTCGCCAACCCACTTCCCAATAGATGTGAGCCCTGAGGGAGGGGGTGGGGGTGAGTATTAGAAATAAACTCGGAACATCTGAAGTGCGTGGTACACTTTGACGTATCAGTTAATCGAGGCAGCGTTGAACCAGAGTAATGTCAGCTCACGATCAACTGATCTGCTAAATCAGGACAAGGATAGACCACCTCATTCTTGGCGGTCGCCCCGGAGATCCGGTATCGATTCCTGGCTCTGCCAAGAAATTTATTTCTGGTCTGAGTGCTGGAACAAAGTTCACTCAGCCTCGTGAGTCAAACCTGAGAGCAGATGGGTTCGATTCCTACCTACGCCCTCTTGGAAATGATTTGCCGTGTTTTCTCACCTCTACTCCAGGTACATGCACTCGTACAACCATCAAAATTATACAGGTTATCAGAACTCATGATGAAAATTAATAAATATAAAACAAAAACATTGGAATGCAGCCGAAATAAATCACAAACCCCTATGGACATGAAATTAGCAGGTGAAAAGCTAAAGGAAATAGGAAACTTCGGTTACTTAGGAAGCAAAATAACCAGTGATGGTCGAAGCAAAGAGGATATAAAAAGTAGGTGGGCTCAGGCAAGGAAGGCATTTCAACAAAAAAGGAATCAGTTGACATCGAATAAAGATTTAGGCATTAGGAAGTCATTTTTGAAAGCCTTTGTCTGGAGGGTGGCGCTCTATGGAAGTGAAACATGGACTATTGGTGCAGCAGAAAAGAGGAGAATTGAAGCGTTTGAAATGTGGTGTTGCAGAAGAATGATAAAGAACAGATGGGTAGATAGGGTAACAATCGAAGAGGTATTAAGACGAGTGGGAGAGGAGATATGTTTCTGGCGACTGCTAATTAAGAGAAGAGATAGGTTGGTAGGACACATACTAAGACACCCAGGCTTAGTTATGGAAGGAAGGGTCGAGGACAAGAACTGTAGGGGTAAACCAAGGTTAGAATATGTAAAACAGATTGCCACAGATGTAGGGCGTGGTAGCTATGTAGAGATGAAACGATTAGCCAAGGACAGGGAGACTTGCTGAGCTGCATCAAGCCAGTAAAAAGACTGAAGACTCAAACAACAACATCAGATAAAAGGGCAAACACATGTACTTTACACGGGACTGAATGATCACATTGACCAAGCCCCTCAAATTAAATAACAACAACGATCTGCTGAATCAGGACATGGTTTGTAAATTGTAGGAATGTGAGCTTTTGTTCTAAATTAGGATGTGAGATGAGTACACATTGATATGTTTATTGATTGAAGCATAGGCTATACCTAACCACTAAGCGAGTTATAGAAATATCAGCGGGTTAGTGTTGAGGATACTGTGGGAGTGCTAGTGGTATGATCGTGTAATCGGGCTCTTAACATACATTCCTCAGCTGGTCTCGAACCATAGTGACTAAAGCGCGGCATAGTGAAGCGAGATTACATTCTCTACATTCCCGTGCCAAGTGGAACCACTGTTCGAGGAATTCTGTGGATATGTGCATGCCTGTCCTCTGTTCACACCCCCTTTCCGTCTGTCATTCAGCCACTGGCGTTGCACCTCAACTTGGTCAGGTGCCGGTCGGCAGAGGCAGGAATTTCAACACGACTGCTATTTGCGACCCATTGATTTCGTCGTCATTTGCCTGAGCCTGATGCCTCAATGAGTTCATTCATGCTCGGTCCACTTGCAAACTGAGTTCACTTTTATGTACGTACGGCCACGTGGCGAATTGCTTGGCGCGCTATGCTTTGACTCAGAGGGTCCCAGGTGCGATTCCCGGCGCGTGCCTCGTCAGCGTTGAGAGAGCGAGGGATCACACCGCACCGCGGCCGTCCTGAAATTGGTATTCGTCTTTTCCTATTTTCGCCACCAGGCAAATTCCGGGGCGGTTCATTTCAACAGGTCTACCACCGACTTCCTTCCCGATTCCCTTCCGTGATCCGTCCTCAAATAGATCCATCCCCAGTTGTATCTGCTGACAAAGCGGGTTCAGCTTCCCGACACCGTCCTTATGACGGTTGAGGAACAATCCCTCGCAGGGTCCGTGGGTGAAACCGAGCCAGGAGAACAAGCGATTAAATTTAATAATTTTATTAATGCTGCCAATGGCCATGTACTTTTTTTTCAGGACGGGTCAGGGGAGGGATATTGGAAGGAAATCGGCCGTGGACCCATTGAAAGGAACCGACCCGACATTTGCCTGGTGGTGGAAATGGGAAACCACGAAAACCATTTTCAGGACGGCCGAGGTGGTATTCGAACCCACGCTCTCTCGTTGCCAGCGAGGCACGAGGTAGCTCGTTAGCGCTCTCGGCCAACGTGGCGATTAAACTTATAGTACAGTACAGCTGCACAGAAGAAACCCCTTTTGTTCCAAAAACCGTGCTATGGTTGGCTTTAATAAATCGTTAGAAAAGCACAAGAAAAGCTTAACTCCAAATTTCAGAATAATTTGCACGATCATTTTGTCGGAAAACTCAAAAAAGTTTTGAAACGCGTTTTTCTCTGAATAGACGTATTTTAAAGAAAAGTTTTTAAACAAAAAATGTAGAGGACATTGTCACCTACAAATTGTCTCATTGAGGTCATGTGATAAGTTTTGAAATGCATAAGCTAGTTGGCACCACAGTTTCCAAAGAAGTGTTTTTTCACGTTTTGTCCTATAAAAAAATGTTTTGTTCACAAAAGAGCGAATCAAAAATTTGTTCCTCTCAAAATTGTCTACAACATTTATTGGAACATTTTTTCCTCCGACTTACCGTTCCAAAGTTATAGTCTGCCGAAGTGTGAAAATTGTCCGACACCGGTCCCGGTCTAAATTATGCCCACCGCTCTCTCCGCAGTAACAATAGTAGCCTTGACTACGCAGCCTTGCATTCGCTGCGCTATAACTTTGGAACGGTAAGTCGGAGGAAACAAACGTTCAAATAAATGTTGGAGACAATTTTTAGAGGAAGAAATTTCTGATTCACTCTTTTGTGAAAACACCATTTTTTCTAGGACAAAAAGTGAAAAAAACACTTTTTTGAAACTTTGGCGCCACCTAGCGTCTGCATTTCAAAACGTATGACATGACCTCAATGAGACTAATTATAGGTGACAATGTCTTCTACATTTTTTGTTTAAAAAACTTTTCCTTAAAATGCGTAGATTCAGAGAAAAACGCTTTTCATTTTTTTGAGTTTTCCGACATGATACTAAAAATTATTCCGAAAGTTAGAGTTAAGCTTTTTTGTGCCTTTCTAACGATTTACAAAAAGCCTACCATAGCACGGTTTTCGGAACAAAACCATTCCAGCTGTACTGTACTATTAAAGTCATATTAACCCTGTACTTGTGAGGTGCAGTCAGGGTGACCGCAACAATATTTTGAAGTGTTATTTTAATCCATTCTACTGTTGATTCCCACCTTTTTATTTGTGTCCCTTCCTACCACATGGCCTTGAGTCAGTCCATAGTTCAGTGCATCTGTAGCTACTGTTACGTGCGGGCGATTGCGTTGAAAATGTTTCGATCGGTATCAGTGACCGCCCCCCCCCCCCCCCACAGTTAATGTTGCACGCTGACCATGCAGGCGGGATGAAAAATGTTTTGCTGTTTCATTCTCTCAACCATGTATATTTGTTAAGTTTTTATTTTTAAAATTAATTAAACCTAATGATCAGAGAAAACTTTTATTTTTTTCGCATTACAAACGTAATATGAGTACGAAAGACCTATACAGTACTTTGATTTTAAGGAATGCTTGTATTTGTATCGTGTGTTAGAATAGTTTAAGTACCAACACGACAATTTCCAAGTAAATAGTTTTGTTGTGTGTGCCTATGAACAAGCATGATTAATCGCCGGTCACTCAGACTTCACCTCACAATGTACGTCACAGTAATACGACCTCATAAGTAGAGGGCTAATATAATTAATAATAATAATTAAAATAATACATGTACTCATGATTTCCCGTGATTTGTTGCAAGTGAACAAGAAGTGGCGAATTGTATAGTGATGGCGAGCCATGATTGTATTCATGACATAGGGGCGTAATCTATATCCAGGAACTGGCGGTGCGGAGAGGATGCGCCTTTCAAATAGTTTTCTTTGTTTTCCAGAACCGAGGTGATAGTCTAATACTGAATATCTTTGGGGCCAGCTGTGAAATATGACTGACATGATTTGCGAATGATAAAGATTGTTATCGTTATTGAGTCAGTCATGCGTCCCTTAGCGAGCAAAGTGGTAGCCTATGTCAGCGAGTTATTACACCTCACATTCATCTGACGTTCTCATTCTAAACTGGCTAGCAGGGTGGCTCAGCGGTAAAGTTCTCGCCTGCTGTTTCCAAGGTGGCGGGATCGAATATAGCCGCAGTTATTTGGCATTTATGGGTTATAAAATGTGACGAAGCTGCGTCAGTAGATTTACTGGCACGTTAAAGATTCCCTATGTGGCAAAATACCAGGACCCCGGCGTCTCTAAGATCCACAGTAGTTAGAATGGACGTAAAGCCCACAGCATTACGAAATGATAAACTAACCTGTAATGAAGGATGGATTGCAATAATGAAACACTGTCAACAGAGATTCTGTGATTCATGAACTGATGCTCAAGAAACTTCTTAAATAGCTTCTTACTAACATATCTAAAGCGGCTTCGCTGGCGTACTTGGTAGCATACGGAGCTTATATGCCCAAGATCGCGGGTTCAAACTTGGCCGAAGTCGTCGGATTTTTTAAGAGCGTTAAAAATCCCTCAGTATACCTTCCTTTGGAGGGGAAGTAAAGCCGGCGGTCCCATGTCATAGATTTATGGCATGTAAAAGAACCTTCCACAAATTGCACTTGTGTGAAGCTAAATTATAGGTTAGATTAGACTAACGCTCTTAGGTTCCTAGGTTCGTCGCCAGGAGCCGACTGCGGGGGAATCTAGTAACCAAGTTCAGAACTAGCAGTCGTTGACGGTGGCGTTTGGTGAAAAAAAAAGTAGGAACTACTTGAAGATTGAATATCTGCAGCCCTTATTTGCATTAATAACAGGTAACACACACTAATACAGTCAACACAATTAACACCGGTTATCAGACAGATTCTACACACACGGGGCTACATGACCGCGTTGTTGCAGCCCCTAAACTGAGGAACCAACCAACCAACACTGACGGACATGTATGGGTATTGTGGGTGCACTGAGAGTTGTAGAGGCTACGTCCCTCCATTCTGCTGTCGGTGCTGGAATGCACTAATGAGCATGTCGTCAACTTTACTGGTTTTTGTATTTAGGACCCTAAATATCAATAGACTCTCTTCTCCATCACACAATGGTCTCTGGACATGTATTGATTCTTAAGATTCTGAGGTCCTGGGTTTGATTCCCGGCTCTACGAAGAAATGTAAATCTGACAACAAATGGGTTCGTATCCCACCTGAGCTGTCCGAGAAGTGGTTATTATTATTATTATACAGTATTCTGCCTAGTGGCAGGTCCATGTCTTCGTACAGAGAATTTCTGATGCCAATGTTCCCGATCTTCAGGTTCTTCCTTCAGTCTGCTGTAACTCCTTCCATCTTTCATGTCATCCAGATGTTGAATTCTTCTTTTTCGCCGTTCTGTTGTTCCTTTGGTCTTCCCTTCAATGACGTCGTGCATGAGCCTCTCATGTCCAAGTATGTGCCCGATCCAGTTGGCCTTCGTCTGAAGAATTGCATTCAGAAAAGTTTTCTTCTCACCTACTCTTCTCAGTACAGCATCGTTTGTCCACTTGATCTTCTCTATTCACCTCCAGCACCACATTTCAAAACTTTCTAAGTATTTTCTTTCCCTAATATATGGTTTTACACTTCTACTTGTGGCAAATGGTTCCTCATTTTTAGCCACTGCCACATCATTCAAATTCCTAGCATCAATTGCACCAATAAAGCTGTCACAGATTTTACACACACCTAAGAAAGCGGGTCAACATGGCCGTGATGTTGGAAAGCCCCAAAATAACTTATTATCCTAGCAATTCATAGCTATCGAAAATCAAACAACAGCTAAGTTATTTAAGCACATTTAAATCTATGTTGACATTGGAGAAACAAGATCAGCCTTGAAAATATAAGGCAATCTACACACGGAGCTACTCGTTAGGAGCTGATTGGTAAGTCGAGTTTCTCACGAATCACTTAAAGCCACTTCCCGTGTAATTCAATGTAATGCCACACACCGCGCTACCTGTTCGTAATCCGCAAGAAATGAGTTTGTATCGAGTTCCAGATGACTCGTCGAGCAGGTCAACTGTGAGTTTTGTTTGTCAGTTCGGTGTGATAAATAAATACCATGGGTAGAGTCTTGATTTTTGGTTTTAACGATAACTGAGAAATAAATCAGGAAACTTTTAGATGCTATCACAACATATGAAGGCCTTATCTCAATAGTGGTACAACTCCACTTTAAAAATGAAGGGAGTCATCCTCTTTTTCTTATAAATGAGAAGTAAAACTATGCATTGTGGTGCACTCTCTTTGCTGAAGAACATTATCTGGATGTGTACCATTTTTGAAATAAGAGAAAACTGACTTGTATGAACATGAAAAAGAGGATAACAACCTTCATTTTAACCTTCCTTCGGTCACGCCCCTTCATGTAACACACGAGGTCGCGCGGCGGTATTCTACCGTCCTCCCGTCTTTTGTTTCAATTATGAGTTGTATTTCACTTTCAATGGCAATATGACTGGCTTTGAGGTGGATCGAACATATAATTGACATACACATGTGTAAATGTTGAAACACTTATTCAATAAAAAGCCCAAATTTTGCCAACATGCAGAAAAACGATGTATAAGAGCGACAACGGTGGTGGCAAAAATGAAAAAGCACCATATGACAGCTTCGAAGTTAGTGTTGTGTGCATGCGTGTGTGTGGATGTAGGGGAGGGGGCTCTCAATAGTGAAACAAATACATGATAAATACATTTTGTTTTGAGCGGTCGGCAAAGAAACATGCACATTCGGTCGCGCGCGACAGTAGTCTACCGCTTGACTACGCCCTTGGCACTTTGATGAACAACCAGCCGAAAACGTCGCTGTCAAGAACCTCTACTCCTCTGTCATCTGGTGACGGATTTCGTACCTTGAGAATACATGTGCCTTTTGCGCCCTTTGTAACGATCAGAGGAGCTCTACGCACGTATTTTTCAATAGGACGGTAATCTACCGTTGGTGCGACCGGATGAAGGTTCAAAGTGGAGTTGTACCACTATCGAAATTAGGCGTTCAAAGGGCCTATATGTTATACCATTTGTTTCGATATTGAAGCCACACAATATCACGAAATTAAGTTATTTAGCGAAATGTGTTATTTTCACCCCCCAACGAAATGCGGGTAATAATATTTTTGAAAAATATTTCTTTTAAAATTAATTGAAGTAGTTCCACAATCTGTAGATTGGCAGAAAATAAGAAATCATAAATAGAAATATTTCATAAGAAACGGGATAACAAAGTCCCTTCTCGAGCTTGTTTGGTTGAGGTTCTGAAATCATGCTTATACTTTGGGGAAAATATAAGTTTCACGAGCTAATGAGAAGAGGACTATGATAGTCATGGAGAATATTTATGGAAGTGAAAGTTAGGTAAGGTATTAAACAGAAAATATAATTCATCTGAGTTTTAATTATTTCTAGAAGAAGAATACATTGTTTGTTGTTCCATCAAATGTCCATTATTTCACCAAGTTCGTGCACCGTACACATAGTTTTTAAGCTCACTCACACCTGAGATTTTTGTTTCGCCGCTAGGGATATTTTATTTCATCGCTTTGAAGCCTTTTTATATTACCATAAAGCAGGGTCCGTAACCATGGCAAATGATCATTGTTTTCAATAAGTAATACAATTTGTGGGGGAAATTGGAAAACATCCCGCACTGAACAATTATGTGCCAAATGAATACTAAGAATTGACATTGCTGATAAAATCTGGAATGAAGAGGTTATTATGCAGTGATTCGTATCGCACTTACCAATGCCTATCAACCTTCATTCAGTACTGAGCAATAGCAAAATTCGATGAGAAATGCATTATGCGAAAATTGTTTCCTTTTGTGTTTTCTTATTGTGTAACTTTTACAATTTCTGCTAAACAAGGATCACTTTCCTTGCGTTGGAGTTATTAGTACTCATCCCTCAGCACCCACACATTCTCTGTCGAATGGCAGGAGTAATCAGTTGCACAATGTCACTTTAGCCAGTAATTCGCATCCTAACAAAGCAGAGAAGTGGTCAAGCGAGCCCGCGCCTAAAAGTGAATTTATTAACAGGAAAATCCGTCAATGTACCGTATCTTCGTGTGTGGACCCAAGTCACTATTCAGTCACTAACCATAGTTGGCGACCATTCACGGACCAGTTTTGCTACCAATGATTAGCTCCGAGTGTAGAGAGCCTTTAATTAGAATGATAAGAGCAGACGCATCAATTAACGTCCCAACAGATATGACAAGCATGCTATGCTACATGAGAGAGTGCAACTTGGTCAATGCACTCATCGATAGCATGACCATTTCAGTAACTAGAAGACGGGGCCTCAAGTAATGGCAAACTTATCTTGTTATAGGGTCATTTAAAAACCACCTCGCTTTAATAACATGGCAGGATGCCAATAACGTGACTTCATGCAGTCATGCACAGAAGATAGGGATGAGCAGCGCCTATTGAATCTGTTTAGGCAACTCGAACAAGCTGCCGGCACAGCAAATTGCCTACGTTTACGGAGAATGCCACAGGTTACACTCGTCTAAAACAAACGTCCGGCCTGTACTGTGGACGGAACATTTCTGCCCGGTGATCACTTTCAGCTGCCTAGCCCATTGACTACGTGGTTAGCATGCTAGGCTTTGACCCAAAGGGACTCGGGTTCGATCACTGGCTGGGCCTTGGGGATGGATTTAATCCCGTGCAGCTAATTCTACTTGCTTGGGGGATTGGGTGTATGTGATTCTCACAGACTTCATCCCAACTCGCAGGTCGCTCACGGGCGACAAATCAAATGAACTTCACTAGGTCTCTTCGGTGGCCACATACCACTGTTAGCACTGCCAGCTTCCAAATAAATTAGTGGGTCCTCAGAAGGTTAAGGATACCAAGTTAAACAACATTTGAAGACTGAGCACGGTGGAACAGCTGAAACTCTACACACATTCTTACTCATTGTCCTTAGTACATGCCTAATCTCTTGTTAATGTTATGTGTGCTTGATTGGCTTGAGAAAACGTGGCAATCACAGTCTTTCAACTTGTGATATTGCAGTGGCTGTACTTATAATACGGACTTTTATTATAAGTGTTCGTAGACTTAAATTATTCACATTTGATCGGAGAGAGAGTGAAAAATCAAAAACACTTCTACGATGGCACGAGTGGGGATCAACCCACCACTTTTCAACTATCCTTACGAGGCTGATTGCACCCCATGCCAGCCATCATATCGCAAATTAATATCACTTAAAATAAGATATCAAACCTGGGACCTTCAGTGCTTTGGCCATAGGGCACAGGGAGTAGCGTGGTCGAGTCAATGCCAAGGAGAATTGAAGTCATATTAGGAAGAGACTTTCGCCCCACTCGGCCAGTTATCCGGCGCAACGAGCTGGCCATTCGTTTTGAGATCGAATTCCACCATAGGGTGCTTAAATCCCAGAAACGTCAGACAAATTCAAGGATCATTTCACTGTCATCTCTTTTTCCGCAGTAACTAAAAGACACGATTAATGTACAGCAATAATACAGTATTAATATATTCTTCTTCTTCTTCTTTCTCTTCTTCGTTAAGCCCATTCAAAGAGCGTGTTTGAACTTGTTAGTTGTCCTGATAATATGGAGATAAGCCAGTTGCATGGAAAGCCAGATATAATACTGGAAATAAAGAGTAGTAGATCATGTTGCTTGGGAAATGTACAAAGAATGACAAACAACAGGCTGCTAAGGAAGGTCTTAGATGGCAAGCCAGGAGGACGTCGTGTGAGGGGAAGACCTAGGACAATATGGCTGGAGAACGTGGAGGAGGATCTGAGAAGGATGGGAGTCAGAAGATGGACAACCAAGGCAGTCAACAGGGCAGAATGGATGGAGATTTTCCGGGAGGCCAAGGTAGCGCCAAGGAGTAAGTAAGTGAGTAAGTAAGCAAGTAAGTAAGTGAGTAAGTAAGTAAATAAGCAAGTAAGTAAGTAAGCAATTAAGTTAAGTAAGTAAGTAAGTAAATAAGCAAGTAAGTAAGTAAGCAATTAAGTAATCAAGTAAGTAAGTAGGCTAAGTAAATAAGCGAGTAAGTAAGTAAGCAAGCAAGTAAGGAAGTAAGCAATTAAGTAATCAAGTAAGTAAGTAAGTAAATAAGCTAGTAAGTAATTAAATAAGTAAGTAAGTAAGTAATTAAATAAGCAAGTAAGTAAGTAAATAAGCAATTAAGTTGTCGTTATGGATTTCGCCTTCTTATCCTCCCGAAATCTCTTCATGAATACACTGTGTTGCAGCTTGCGTTCTGTGAACCACTTCCTCTCAAGTTTCTCCATGAATTTGTACTGGCGTTGTATTGCACTAAAGTCTCTACGATATCGTCTGTGAGATTCAGTTCTTGGTGGTCCGCCTTATTTTATCACAATCGCTTAATGAATGCACTGCACAGTTTATTTCTAATTTTTTAATGAGTACTTTAAATATATATGTATGTATTTTTCATAGTCAGACAGATAGGCTCCACTAGTGCCAATATAATAATACAATATACAATATAAATAGTCTTTTGGTTAGTCTGTCGCTGTCCATTCTCTAGATATGGCCATATACTATCAGATGTCCCTTGCGAACGGCATCAGTGAACCTGTCGGTTAGGTCATAGAGGTCCGCCGTTACCCTCTTAATCCACATTCCATTTTCTTTCGTGGCACCATAAAGTTTCCGGATATTATTACTAACATTATTATGAAATAATACTCTGTCAAATGTTTTCTGCATAGAGCTGAGTACTATACAGTATAATCGAAAATAATACACTGTCTAAACCACTATGCGATAATGATCTACGTTTACTTACTTTACACCAAATTGATTGATCTGACTCAGTTTAAGATAGCCTTATGGCAAAACTCAACACGTTATATCGTTGTCTGTATTAAACATGGTTGTATTCACATTGAATTGTGACAGCCCCCCAGATCTAATGGTCACCACGATTGGATGCAGTTCAAATAACCTCGACTTTGTGTCAAATCATATAATTCAGCCTGGGTGGGACAACTGAGTAGCTGCTCGATACGAGTGGTAGCAACGAGGTTGCGATAAAGGACAATGTGAATGGTGGAATGAAGCACGTATACCGCGGAGAAATGCAGGACTTTGTCCAGCAAGGCTGCCATATCTATTGGGTTTGGTACAGAGGGACTGGAGTTTATTGGTTGAGGGTTCGCTCGTAGCAAATTATTGTTGATTCATTTATAGGCTCTTCGAGATCGAGGCCATATTGCCCCGGATGCTTGGGTGTGTGTGTTTTGAATTTGTCTGATAACCTGTGCTATTGTAATGGCTGTACTATTGTGTGTAGTTGTAATTGAAAGAGGATCGGCAAGGAGGTGGCCGTGGCTTAAATTAAGGAACCATTCCGGAGTTAGGCTGGAATAGAAGTGGGACACCACGGATAAACCACTTGCTGAGGTGGGAATCAAACCCGCCTATCCTCAGTTTTACCTCGCGAGGCTGAGTGTACCCCTTTCCTTCGCATTAGAATCAAATTTCTTGGCAGAGCCGGGATTCAAACACTGGCCTCCGTAGTAACAGCCAAGAGTGCTAGCCACTACGCAACGGAGCTGTTCATAACAAAGTGAAGTATTCTTTATGCTCAATAATGAAAATCGATAACGCATGAGAAGACATTTAGCCCCGTGTTCTTGGGTATGTATACATTTATAAGTCTAACAACCACTGGTCTGTGTCTGTAAAGGTGTGTGTAGCTGATACTCCGGTAAGGATTGGGAAAGACGCCGCCTCACCTTGGAGTCTGGTTGCTTTTCGTCAAATCTCTGAGATAACCCGTTATGGAACTGTAAGGTCTATTGTAGTGTTTTATACTTTATTCCTGTATAAGTGTGGGTGCCCGTGATCGAAATTAGGTATTATTCCTCTGTTAGTTTGCAATGAAATAGGAATCAAAAAGAAACCCGTACTAAAGATAACAGCTGAGAGTTTCTGTGGCACTGGATTGGCCCACCTAACTTCCACCTCTCTGCCCAATTAGGGAAAGTATTTTGATACTCAGCTGAGGAGTTTGAGGCACCAATGGAGTATTCTCCTTCTGACCAAATAGTCTAAAATGTTTCAATATAAGTAAATAGATAATCATATTCAGAACGAGTCACATACAACCTTTTCTCATTTCCTAAGAAGTCTGACTGTAGAGAATGTAGGCTGATAGACATGTGTACTGTAGCTACTGATTGATGCACACATAACATATGGAATGGTAGGCAACGCCTAGCAGCATATTATTTATCGCAATTTCCATTGGCATATTGATGATTCCTGGCGAGCAATATTCTCTCTTGAACAAATTGCTTGGTCTTATTGGAAAGTGAGCGAAGCAAGAGTAACAAACACTATTCAGGGCAATCCAGAAGCACCCCTGGTAATGAGTGTTGACTTAAAGTAAGCGCCCAGATTGTAGGCGTCAAAGTGTACCGTCAGATGTCAATCAGTGCGGTGTGTGTGTCTGGTCAAGTTAGCACAGCTAATTGTTTAATTCACATCGTGTGGTACGAGTACCGTACTCTGTGTTTGTGAATTATCTATCACTGTTCTGTGAGATAGACAGAGTAAAAGTAATGTAACTGAAAATTATCAAACTCAACCATTTGTCATTCCTGTTTCTGTGGACGAAAGATGAGTCCCTCTACAGCGGATAGTTTGTATGGCCCGATGACCTTCCTGACAAGAACCACATCTGAGAAATTAATGAGAGCTAAAGTAATTAATTTGGATGATATTAGACAAGGAGTTTAGAAGCTTGATGTTGTTAATTCATTTAGGGGCTTTACAGCATCGTCATCACTTAGCTCCGAGTACTTGGGTGTGTTTAGAATATGTTTGTGTCACTGTGATGTCAGTAGTTGTGTGGAGTTTAGAAGGGAGTTGCCGTGGAAAATAATAATAACTGAAAATAGGAAGGAATGGAAGAAATAAATACACTGTACTGTGGAAGTGCAAACAGGCAAATTCCACAGGTCAATCACCACTTCCAGTATCTCAACAAAACATCACATAGACTACAACTAACAAATATAGTCGAGTTGCATTGTCTCAACTAATACTGCAACTAAATAAGTGTATATATTGTAGATATTTTCAGCCATACTTTCAGACATAGATTTTACAGCCTAAGTGTAATGGATCCGATGATGATCGCTTGACGATCGAAACTGGTCATCCAAGTGTATTTATTAATCTCATATAATTTTTTTCAGGATTAGGGAATAACCCATCTCATTTGGGTACAATCGTGTTGACCGACTGAAAAGCACCAAACTTTTGTTTACTAAGACAACACTAAACAAGAAGTTCCGTGACGAACTAAAGCGCCTAATTTTCTTAAAATTTACGATTCATGCCAATGATTAATCTATATGGATCTATCTAGAATAATGACGAAATTAAGTTGCTAATATCGAAATTTCTAATTAGTTTGAAATACTGTATACCTGGCATGATGTAGACTAATTTGCAGCCCTGGTGACTGAACATATTCTTACATCCATCTCGTAAGGTACAGAATACAAAATTTGGTTGAAGTCCAATGAATAGAATGGACGTTACATGCAGTTAAACATTGGATCTAACAGCGCGCGTAAAAACATGTTGGCAACAAAGTCATGCATGTATTGGTCAGAAATAATCTGAAATAACATGATCAATTGTTGTGCCAATTTTGAATGAAATCCATTAGTTAGTATAGAAGCTACATGCATTTTAAAATTGGACCTATCAGCAGGCTTAGAATCATGTTGGCAGCACTGACGTATATTAGTTACACCAAATTCATCTAGAATGCCAGGTACTATACGTGTGCAAAGTTTAGAGCTATATGATTGCATACTTTCTGATATAATGAGATTAGGGTAACAAAAATAGAAACAGCACATATTAATAGTTGGCAGCCCTGGTTGCTCTTAAGAATACGCATAGTCATATCTGTTATGGTACACATAGCACATACGAAATTTGGTTGAAATCCAAATGAAAGTATAGATGTTACATGTATTTATTGTTGGACCTATCAGCAGGCTTAGAATCATGTTGGTAGCACTGACGTATATAAGTTACTCCAAATTAATATAGAATGTCAGGTACTATACGTGTGCATAGTTTAAAGCTGTCGGCTTGTATACTTTCTGATATATTGGTATTTGGATAAAAGAAATTAAGAGCATTTATTAACAGTTGGCAGCCCTGGTGGGTCTTAAGAATACGCTCAGTCATATCTGGTTATGTACACATACAATATACAAAATTTGGTTGAATTCCAATTGATAGTGTAGAAGTTATATGCATTTAAAAATGGACCTATCAGCAGGCTTATAACGATTTTGGCAACACTGCCATGTATGGCTTTCTGGAAATTAAACTGCAATATACGTGTGCCAATTTTGAAATAGCTCCCATTCATACCTTCCAAGATATCCAACATGGAGCTCAAATTTCAATTGCGATTTTTAGCAGCTAACATCATTTTCAAATATGACCGTGAGATATTCAGGTATAGATCTTTACTCCTACCAAATGTTGTTTCGATTGCTCCAGCCGTTTAGGAGTTGATAGGGGGGAAACACACACACAGACAGACAGACAGACAGACAGACATACACACATTTGTCCGATCTCATAAGTCTACTTTTTCCTCATTTTTGCAAAATGTGAAAAGTAGGCTAAAAATGGCTTCACTCACCATAATGGAAGGCAAGAATATTGGCAGATATGCGGTCCTGTGAGTTTAGCGAACATATTACTATTTGTACTATGCAGGGGGAAAACACAGAAAGGTGGAATTCTGATCTGCATGTCTCTTGCAGAACCAACCCAATATATTTCTTATTAATTGAATTCCCTTTCCCCTAAGCATGGTGTGCTTCAGGGCCTAACCCTCCACGCAAAGTGTTCGGCAAGCATAAGGAATGACTACACTTACTGTACCCGATTGTCATCATGTGGACCATGTGTTCGTATCCCAACTAACTCACGGTCTTTCGAGGTATGGGACGTTCCTGCCCACCATACGACCACATGCTCAGGATTTGAGTCTACCAGGTAACTACTCTACAGGAAATACACAACATTTTCCTAAAGGTAATACATTTACTGGTCTAAAATCAATGGCTATACAACAAATACAAAACAAAGGACAAATTACATTTAATTCCCACAAATAAAATAGGGTTGTTCTGTGAGCTTTCTTCGTAAAATAGTGCTGCACTGCACTCAAATCTAATTCTAACATCCTGTCAATGATATTTTCAGACTTCCATGGGTTTCCATAGTGTTCAACAACTAACACAACTTTAGTTAATGGGAGTATCATAACACAAAAATCACATATCACATAAAATGATACTAATAGAACATTTTCCCATTTCTTATGGCATTTACCTTGATTAACATGAATACATTACTTTCTGCAATCATTAACAGATTTTTTTTTTTGTGTTGCGTGAATCGTCTTCCTTCCTTCCATGCATATGAACGCCTTAGGAAAAGTGGTACTTAATTTTATAGTTTCACCATATAACGATTTTCTGGGTCTTGTCGGGCTTATCATTGTTACAAATGTGTCATGTTCTGGGAAAAACACATACCCGTCTGCATAAATTAGCAGGAATGGCAAAATGCACTCTAAAAGAAGATGCCTACATTATTTTGGTTCAGCTTTTCTCCTCAGAGAATAATTGAGCCAAATATTATCTGATTTCTATGATTCAACAACGTATGTGAGTTGCAACCCACCGTTCAATTCACTTGGCATCATCAAAATAATCATATCTTACTTGCATATTTAAATATCGAGATTTCTCAGTGTCCTAGTGTGACTAATTTACAAGGGACCGGTCGGACGACCTTCCTCCCCCTTAGCAGGCAATAAAATTCGTTCCAGCCGGCTCTCCAAGATGGCCGCTACAGAAATGGTCTACCATTCCCCTCTCTCTCACTCTGTCAAGATCAAGGTCAGGTTTGTTTACAAAGTGCAGACTAGAGTAACACTGAGTCTGGCTCCTAAATAATTGAGTCAATTTAAATATTTAACATCTATCCTTATAGTGTCTTGGGCTCAAACTGGCTCCTTAATTAACATTCATGGCTGGGGTGGCATTCTAGTGATAGTCTTGCCGTTCTATGGTGACGACTAGTGGCATTTAGACGCGCATCATAGTGAAAATCCAACGACTTTCACCAGCAGCTGTCAATAAAATATAAGGAAACCTGCGTTCCTAAACGACGAATATGATCCTCACCTCACAGGGTGGGTCATTAACACACACATGCTCACAGCGTCTCGACGGACGTCAATAGTGGCATAATTCAAGCAAGCGTTGGATACAGACAGGCTCTGTCCAATTCGCTGCGAAATAATACAGTATGCACAAGGGCGATACTACTCGTAGATTTGGCCAACTTCTCACCTAACGTGCAAGCTATACTAGTTGTCCCCGCTATATTTATTACGTAAATCACTGGATTCTACGTTAATTCTGCACGCTTACAAGCGGCTCAAACAATACTTCACATATATGACTCCATTATTAAGGCACCCGCGTTCTCTGTCATACCACTTAAGCCAAAGCTTTACATAGCTCCTAACACAAATGTATCAAAATTTACTGGCTTACTTTACTTTAATGGTCCTCAAACAATAATCCTAAGGATTGACCATATCAAATATTCATTCATATTTCACTGACACTGAAAAAGCTCTCGTATTTCTTTATATTTCACGTTATACTCTCACTGTTTACCAAATACAGTATCTTTACATTAGACATGACACTATTTGAACACTATTTAGGCCAAAAATGCCTATTACTTTACTGTTTGCCGACCCATAATATTATTTATTATTATCATTTAACGTTACCGTTACATCCATCACTATTTTTGCCTGAATGGCCTCAAACAAATCACCTTCCAAGCCATATTTTATTCAAGACGAGTGGTGAAAACTCGTTCAGTAAGTGACTATTACATCTTACTCAAAGTGATAAATCGTTACATGGTGAACTACTTAGTTATAATTACATTATAAAAAATGGGTACTCACTTTTTTTTCCTCTTTGCTGGATAGTGCCAGCGCCTCAGCTGTAGCGCTACCATGACGCTTGACTTAAGCCATCATGTTATCCTTGACACAACACTTAGATTCATACACTTTCCACATGATACACATATTTTTATCAGTGGTTTTTATCATTGCAATACACTGCATATTAATCACTATACACATGAACACTTTAAAACACTATTTCACAATTTATATACATTTATCCACTACTTCACATGTTGATCCTTAAATTGGACTTCTCCTACGCCTGATCTCAGAGATGCGCTGTAATTATGACAACCGCTGGTCTCCGTGACAATCTAACAGCGTTTTACGGACGTTCCATCCTCGTTCCCTGCAATCTTGTTCAGCTCACTATCCAAATTAGGTGGCAATGGTTTCCAAGCTCCCATCATTGTAGTGTTTCTGATGATGCTGTCATATATAATTCAGACACTACCTCCCGGTATAAGAACTGTTCAAAAACATTATAAGTTCCTTTTCGCTGTGGCGAATTTATATTTGCGTCAGATAATATGTAAATGTCTGTAATACTTTACTTTCGACGCACTTCATGATTATTTACGAAGCTTTATAACTTGCTTCTATTGTTCTCCAACGACGGCGCGTTGATACTTGAACATTTGGCGCGCTACTAGCAACGTCTTAGTTACGTGTGTACTGTAGAAGACTGGTAAAGAACTGGTGACGAACTGCAGAAGACTTGTGATGAACTTAGAAGAAGACTGACTTGGCTTGCCTCGCTCCCCCTATATAAAGGTTTCTCGTACAAAATAGTCCACTGGACACACGAGAGCGACTCCTTTCTTGAAATAATGCCTCTTCAGCCGAAATGACATCTACATCTTGTTTATTTAGGTGTGGAGGTTTCAAAAACATTCGCGTGCCGGCGATCGCTTCGGCCAATTAATTACAATTAATTGCCTTAGTTCAGCGCGTGGGCACGCTATCATGGTACTTCCCCGTTGACTGGTCACTAAGTCAATACTCTTGAGCGTAGGGTAGGTTGTGATGCATTCATTTGGAGATAAAGGCCTTAATTTAGGTGAAAAACCGTTCCTAAATTACCTCTCCGTGAATATATTCACCTGGGTGTATATTTCAATGCATTTCAATGCTCCATTTAGCTGTAATCAATTTATTTCCATGTGCAGTCGATCCCGCCATAGCTTGCACCGTTGTCAAGCGGTGGATACCCGAGTCATTAATTCTGAGCTGTCTCTCCGCTCCAGACGTAAGTAGTTCGGTAGGCGCCTAGACTACTCCGCCCACTTGCTAAGGGTCATTTGTAAAACTTCAAACTGGCCTTCTCTCATTTTCGTATGCTCTGAAAATGTATATTTCCTTGCATTTGGCTACAGTTCTTCCCTTAAATTGCTATGATATTCACCTATAGATCGTGAAATCACGCTACATTCTTATATGTCAGTATCCCTCTCATTGCTCTTTGGGTTCCCAATAATTGCTCCCCCGCAGAGATCAATGGTTCGACTCTAGGCATAACCATGTGCCTGGTCTTTTCTGATGAGACCTGAGTTCGATGCCAGACTGCCGTGGCCAGTTGGGCACATTACCAAGGTTTCGTGTTATTTGGGTGTGCGCTTCGAGAGTTTACCAATACTAAGATATGGTGGGAGCTGGGCATCATTTGTGGAATCACACTCATGGAACGTCTTGTCTGGAGTACAACAAGTACTTACGTGAAGAACTAAATAGCCTATTTTCATATATCCCACGTCTTTTCCGTTCAAATACTCCTGCCTATCACAAGGATTTTCCATGCGATTTAGGCTACTAAGCTTTTTGTTCACGACCTTTGTCTTCACCACCATTACAATGAGATGTTATGTACTAGAAAATATAGTTTTCAATATCGGTGATTAAGACTGATCCCGCGAGAAAGCATCTTTCTGTAACCGGGAATTAATCTTTGGAATAGTCAAATGTATGGCTTCTATGATTTACGGAAAACAAGCTACAGAATAAATTGCCAATAGATAAGGATTGTTATCATGGCTTAACATTAGAATCATCTTTTCAAACGCCTGATTAAGATACGAGAAATTTAAAAATATACAAGATTTTAAATTTCGAACTGATGCATCTTGATATCGCATAGCTTAACTTACCTTAGGACACCGTATCACCATAGACAATTGCAGGGTGATATCAGTAATAATTTCGGAGAAATAGAATACCGGTTAAATATTTAGAGCGGCCGTCGTGTTGGATTGGTGAATTGTATTCAAATTTGAAAGGAACAATCGGGGTTGGACAAAAAAGTACTATGCCCTTACCAAATTTCATTGCGCAATTCCATAATACAGTATATGGAACGAAGCAAGGAAGCTATAATAATCCACGTGGAATCTGAGTCATCAGTGGTGATATTTAACTTTGACAAACCCACATGCATTAAGTGGGAATCAAACCCAGACCACCATACACAGTACTGTGGGGACGTACATTGCATTGTTAGATCTGGCAAAAGGTGGTTTATGACAGCCTTTGGTAGGCAGACTGATAGTCGTTATCTTAGTGCGTACTTAATCTCGATTGGAGACATAATACCAAACCTGACTAAAATGGTTCTCTTGAGGTGGTATAAATTCCCAGTATAATTAACCAAGGTCGTGGGTTGAAACCTGGCTGAAGTCGTCGGATTTTTGAAGAGCGTTAAAAATCCGTCAGTATGCCTTCCTGCAGAGGGGAAGTAAAGCCGTTGATCCCATGTCATAGATTTATGGCATATAAAATAACCTTTCACTAAATACACTTGTGTGAAGCTAAGTTATATGTTAGATTTGACTAACGCTCTTAGGTTCCAACGTTCGTCACCAGAAGCCGACTGCGGTGGCATCTAGTAACCAAGTTCAGAACTAGTTGTCGTTGAGGGTGGCGTTTGGTAGCAAAAGTAAGAACTATTTGAAAATTGAATGTCTGCAGTCCAAACTTGAATTAATAACAGATAATACACACTAATACAGCCATCACAATGAACACCGGTTATCAGACAGATTCTACACACACCCAAAGTAGACAGGGCTACATGGCCGCGTTGTCGCAGCCCCTAAACGGACAAACCAACCAACCAGCCAGTATAATTAACACTCAAGGTGGATAATGAAAATCGAAGTTACCAGGGATTAAATCACCAATCATTTCCTTCTAGACATCTTGTGGTAAGTGAATCAGTACGCACGGCAATGGAGGTTTCCTTTCCTTCCCCCTCCGAGAGTGGAGGTTCAGTGTCTATAGTTACCAGCCCTGAAACACTAAACTTAATTTTATTATCGTGTGTTATCATTGGTTACGCAATGAAATGCCACTTATTTTCACTTCACGTTAATGTTTCAGAGAGAAGGAATCGTTTGTCCGGAGGGTATCCTCACAAACTCTCAATTAATATATCTCGTCTATTTATATTCCTATACGCTGATATACAGCTGGCCTCGTTTGAATGAGTAGAGGCAGATGAGAATGCGAACATAATGCCAAAGCTGGGATGACACAGTCCGGTAAATATAACCAGCGCAGCGGCCGGAAGCTGATGACGTCAAACAGATTCTGCATTGTTTGGCTACGCACTAGTTGACTCACATGTTTCCTTGCCCCACCTGAAACCAGTGATGTAAGCATCATGCATAGGTATTGACATCTGGTTAATGTATGTGTTCATTAAAATGAGTTCTAGACATTATTATTTCTGAACCTTGCCATGGGATTTTAGAACCACTTCGTCGCAACTGTCGAAGACATGCATAGGTTTGCGGTTAAGGTTAGGGTGTGGATATTACCAAGAAGTGGATGTTGATTACCTAAGCATTACCTAAAATCATGAATTAAGTTCGCTTCAATATATGGAAAAATGCTATAAAATTAATAATAATACTTACCATAATAATAATAATAATGGAATGGACTATATGCACTTTCTCTACTGAGGTCCTTATTCAAGCCACTGTACCAGAATTTTGCCCTGGAGGGGATCATTAACGTGCCAGAAAATCCACTGATACAGTTCCTTTGAATATAGCAACCCCAATTGCCAATTTACTGCAAAGCTTGGGCACAGCAGGCAAGAACGTCATCACAAAGCCACGCTGTAAGTCGCATTAAATGTGATAAGTAAAATATTTAACCAAACCAAACTTGGGTGATAATTGAACAGTGTATTTATAATAGACCAATTTCTCTTCCTTTTAGTACGCTATTACTTCTATTCATAAGATGTAATTAATTCTTAATTTATATGAGTTAACATTCAAGCGAGAAATTTGGCAGTTGAAATACTAAAATTACTTTTCATCATGAACTTTTGTATATTTACTCGAATGTAACGTAAACTGAGGTTAATTTGCTCCATGGGGTGAAGCTTTGCTCCACTTGAGATTGCTTCATAGATACCAATCCAGCTGGTTTAAGTCCGTACAAATACTCGTATCTTTCCTTATAAGTCAATATATTAGGGGTGGCAGACTTGCTTGTTTCCGTCAATTTCAATCATTGGTTGTTTTTTTTCAAATAGAACATGGTTTAATCTGACGGCATTCAGAGCTAAATTGTCCAATTAAAAAGATGAAACGAATCATGAGTGCAGGTTATCAATGATATTAAAAATATTTCACTGTGTGTCATAATACTGATATAATGCATTTAAAAAATCAAATAATTTATCAAATTAGTAAATAATACCCTAAACCTCTCTGAAAACATGAAATAATGGCTTACCAGCTTTAATTGATACAAAACGCAATGGCCATAGATACTGTAGATAGGCTATAAAAACTACCTTGTTCAAAACGTTGCCATGACCGGGCATTACATTACTATAAAGAGGAAAAGATCCACTCCTAGTTCACTTCTGTGGTCTATGGGTACGTTTTGAGGCTTCGGATCCAAAAGTCCTGGGTTAGATTCCCGGATCTTCAAAGACATTTAATTTTGGCCTGAGGGTCGAAACAGGGTTCACTCAGCCTCCTGAGGCAAAAGTCACAAGAGATGAGTTCAATTCTCATCTCAACTCTCTAACAAGTGATTGTCCGTAGTTTTCCCCACTACTACGGCAGGCAAATGCTGAGATGGTTCCTAATTTAAGGCCACGGCTGCTTCCTTTCAAATGCTACAAATACACACACACACACACACACACACTAGTACCGACACTAACACACAATGAAGAAGGTTACACACACCGAAGAACACGGGCCAACATGACCACATTGTCGCGAAGCAACAAAATGAATCGATAACAACTATAGTTTGCTGGCCACTGTGGCTACATTCCATGACGATGTTGAGTGTTATACCGCGTTAGTTGCCCATGATGTAGTGAAGTAGTTAGAGCAGTGCTTTCCAAACAGGGTGTCCCGAGATACCATCAAGGGTGTCGTGAGTTTCGTCGTACTTACAAATTCGGGACAGAAGACGAATAAAGAACATGTAAGAATATAGTAAACTTCTTCCCCTCGTTCGGCGTATTAGCCGCGCGATGGAGATGTAGATAAGCACACACTTGGTACTAACTTCCAAAGATAGCACTATGTGTCTCTGTTCTCAATGACGTACTGTACCTAGTTGGCGCTGTGTATCGGTTTGTGGCAGTTTTCTACGACATATTCGTGTAAAAGTGCGTTTTCTGTTATGACTAATACAAAGACAGTTAAACGTGGAAGTTTGAGAATGTTGGATGAGAAAATGCATGTGAATTTATCCTGCCTACGTTGAAATCGATGGAGCGTGGCGCTCTATGGAAGTGAAATTTGGACGATTGGTGCAGCAGAAAATAGGAGATTTGAAGCGTTTGAAATGTGGTGTTACAGGAGAATGATTAAGATCAGATGGGTAGATAGGGTTACAAACGAAGAGGTACTAAGACGAGTGGGAGAGGAGAGATATTTCTGGCGACTGCTAATGAAGAGAAGAGATAGGTTGGTAGGACACATACTAAGACACCCAGGAATAGCAAGCTTAGTTATGGAAGGAAGGGTCAAGGACAAGAACTGTAGGGGTAGACCAAGGTGAGAATATGTTAAACAGATTACCTCGGATGAAGGGTGTGGTAGCTATGTCGAGATGAAACGATTAGCTCAGGACAGGGAGGCCTGGAGATCTGCATCAAACCAGTCAAAAGACTGAAGACTCAATCAACAACAACAACAACAACCATCCTGATATAAAGAATATTTGTAATGATTACCAAGCCCATATCAGTCCTTGAATTGGAGCATCAAGTTGCAAGTTTTCTATGAGAAATGTGTTTAATATAGCCAATTATACATTGAAAATCATACATATAAGCTTACTATGGATATTTAAATTTCTTCAAAATGAATCTCCCTCGTTAAAATAGTCAATTTTTATAATTAATATAATTAAATGGGTGCCATGTAGAATGATGCGTGCTAATAGGGTGGGTTGTCGCCATGAGAAGCTCTGGGCTACAGGCTGCGGGTACAGAATGAAACTGAAGATTCATCTGTGTGAATCTAACAAGCGAAGCTTTGGACTGCATGAAACTTTCACATAATCCAGTCTGCCTCACTTTGAATTACGCATCGTTAAGTGCTTGGAACACACATTAAATCGTTTCGATTGTGTGAGATTTAAATCGGCATGCGTTAAGTCTATCGCAGAGCAGCATCAGTAACATGCAGACTTGAAACTGTACACACCAGTTCGAAAGTCCTAATGCCGCAATTCTTTCATTGTCAGCTTCAGGAGCCAAAATATTTGAAGAAGTGGTGGTGTGCGCGTGAACACCAATACCTCCTGAAGTTCGATCATGTAAATAGCTTTGTATTTGAGTCCAGAAGGAAGCATATTCAGCCTACTTTGGATAATTGTAAAAAAAATGAAAATAGCCAGACCAAAACTTCGTGTATCTCTCTCCGTGTGTGTGTGTATATGTCTGTACTCTCAAATCAATTCGTTCACGACAGAACCGAATTGAACCAAATTTCGTACAAAGGTAGCATTAGCAAGGACCATCTCAGTGTCATGTTTAATATCGCCGACATCTTAAGGGAAAAAATGGCAGCCGCTCAAATGTTCAAAGCTTAAATCAAGTTACAGCCATACGTTTACGATTGCACCTGCGCGTATTCTTAAGAAGTGACAATATTTAACTCACGATATAATAGAACAATTAACGTGAAATTTAGTTAGAGAGGAGCACTATGCAAGAGCTATTATTCGAAGAAATATTACACTGAATATAGCGCATAGTAGCCATCTTGAAATTATAAAATGTAGAAACAAATAACTGTAACTTATATGTCTTAGAGATACAATATCTCAGATTAGCATTAAAGTAGAACCGTATATAGATGTTGTATGCCAAAGGAAAATGAACACTATAAGTTATACTGTAATTGCGATGGTGGCTGAGGATACTATTAAAAGATCAAAATTTTAACATAGGATCCAATTGCGCAATTAAGACAAACTTTGTAAGGGGGCATAAACCTCGCTTGCTTTATCCACAAGACTATCACACTGCATTTCTAGCACGTAGCCTCCATCTTGAATACATGTGACGTCAATATTGACAATCCACTATTTATTAGAGTTACAATGACGAAACGCAGCAAGTTTATGGACTAACATAAAAGGCTTTCTGTGTAGAAGACGCAAGATAAACTATTCAATACATTTAAAATGGTGGATGAGCGTACTTTTCTAATGTGTCAACCAATTTCTCTGGATGTCAAAGCGGAATTTCAAAGGAACTTAGTAAACTGGAACTATTATATGGGGTACAACTCTTAACGTTCATCACAAGAACATTCAACTATAACTAGGCTATACTTATACATTCAGGAGAAAGTAGGCTATATGTTCATACTGAACATCTCGTTGACTACTAACGAGACAGATATAACGATTCTTATCATTTAAGTCGCTTTTCCTTGCTAGATTTACTCGTGGATGAATGACAGTACGTTTCTGATGAAGTAGCCTACCGGTAATATAAGGTTGTTTGCTGTAATGCATTATCGCCTTTGCTTATCTTAATCCAGCATAACATAAGGGGAAGGGCATTTCCTCAGGGAGCATACCTATGTTTAGAATGTCTAACTAGCAATCGGATTGTTAAATTTTATAATTTTAAACTCAAATGGCGTGGCACTGTCAAATGAAAGAATATTGATTTATTATTCAGCTGTCTAAAATGTATGGTTTACGCTTTGTTTTGTACTTGAAGTGAAAGCAACTGTTTAAATGAAGCCTGCAATTAAATGTGTTTATGCTGTCTTACTGTATATACCTGGTGATAGGCAGCTCTACAAAAGGTGTGAACTATAATACAAAGGAGTAGAGAAATGAGGAACATTGTGTCGGCGGAAAATCCCGAGATTAATTTTGCCATTACGAACATGGCCTACTGAATTCAAATGGGTTCTTTAACATGCAAACAACGTATGGATGACCAGTTTCGATCGTCAAGCGATCATCATCAGATCCATTACACTTAGGTTATAAGATCTATGTCTGAAAGTATGGGTGAAAATATTTACAATATATAAGTTACACTCATATACTGTACTGTAGTTGCAGTATTAGTTGAGATAATGCAACTCGTCAATAATTGTTAGTTGTAGTCTAGGTGATGTCGAGTGCAAACAGTGTCCAAGTGAACTGCTCTCACCAGAACCGCGCAAGACTCAACCAGATAAGTAGCCTGAGCAATATGACCTGTATTGACCATTTACAACAACCACATATTCACTCCAAACAAGCAAATTCCGGTTGTAAATCACCACTTCCAGTGTAATGGATCTAATGATGATCGCTTGTCATTCAAGTGTATTTATTAATCTCATTTGGGTACAATCGTGTTGACCGACTAAAAAGCATCAGACTACTAAGGCAACACTGAAAAATGGCTTCAAACGACTTAATGGTAAAGTTAGGTCAAGGAGCAGTAGGCCTACAGGCTACAATAGACACTGTAATACATCTTCAGGAAAAGGGAACAAAATTGACAAAAGTCCCCGATATTTTGCTTTGGACTTACGAAGCTACATACAAGTTTATACCCTGTCAGCAATTTTTGTTATCGTAGCTCTAGACTATACAGAGCTATCCATTCTTAGTTTCTGAAATTTCAGGAAAGCCGCTGCCCACTACATTCAGTGTGTTACGTTTATCGCTACTCACGTCTCTTACATAATACTTCTCGTCTACCAAGTTTTGTCTTAAGTGCGCTATAATTTTCTAAATTACTAATTTGTATATCTTAATAATAAGCCTAGTCGCCATCTTGAATATAAGCAGTCTTACGCTTTGGGCATAAGAAGCAACTTATAAGGTTATACGCTATTACTAAGTTTCATTATGGCTCTAAAATAATGAGAATTATTAATTTATTTTGGAATTTCAAGTTTACCGCTGTGCGCTATAGCCTATTCAGTGTGATAACCTACTCACGAACATAAGGGAGAATCTTTATATTATAATCATCTCTTGGTAGGTTTCATTTTAATTACGTGATTACCAGGCTGCGGGGTCTAAGTACGTTTGCTATGAAGTTAGAACAAACCGTACTATAGGGCACGTTGAAGCTGCTCTTGTGACCTTCGAGTGTACCGATGAGCATACATGACGTACAGTGGAGAGATGGAGGTCGTCTGTTGTGGCAGTTCACAGGGCGTGTGTGGCGTGCGTCATCTGATAGCACTGTTTACGTACTAAGACCCCGCAGCCCGGTGATTACTTTCTGAGTTGTCAATTTCAATGTTCTAATAGTTAACAGCACCATCTTGAATATGTGAAGTTTGTGTTCTTTTGACTTGGCAATACGCCGTATAAACAGTCCTACCTTTTCAATAATTTTCGTTACCGTAGCTCTGAAGTCATGGGGGTACATTATTTTTATATTTTATAATTAAAATATGGCGCCTTTACGCTTTGGTAGCAGTGGGACCATATAAATAAACTAAATGCCAAGTACTGTGAGCATTGCTTCATATGGTTGGATCATGAGTTATGGATTCAAATGCTTGCATGATTCGCACGCCGCCATCTTGAAATTATTCGCCTGGTGACTTTGTACTTCTTCATATGGTTGGATCATAAGTTGCGGATTCAAATGCTTGCATGATTCGCACGCCACCATCTTGAAATTATCCGTCTGATGACTTTGTACTTATTCATATGGCAGGATCATAAGTTGCGGATTCAAATGCTTGCATGATTCGCACGCCACCATCTTGAAATTATCCGTCTGATGACTTTGTACTTATTCATATGGCAGGATCATAAGTTGCGGATTCAAATGCTTGCATGATTTGCTCGCCACCATCTGGAAATTATCCGTCGACTTTGTACTTATTCATATGGCAGGATCATAAGTTGCGGATTCAAATGCTTGCATGATTCGCACGCCGCCATCTTGAAATTATTCGCCTGGTGACTTTGTACTTCTTCATATGGTTGGATCATAAGTTGCGGATTCAAATGCTTGCATGATTCGCACGCCGCCATCTTGAAATTATCCGTCTGATGACTTTGTACTTAAGGCCCCTGCCACGGTGGGTGAGTGGTTATCGTGTCGGACCTCCACCCTCAAGCTTGCAAGTTTGCACATGGTCATGGTAAGTAATTATTGAAAGGCGACAAAATTCACGGCATGCATGCCATACGATATTGGCATTTTAAAGAACCCATTTGAATTCAGTATGCCATGTTCATAATAGCAAAATTAATCTCCGGATTCTCCTCCAACACAAAATAATTCCTCCTTTCTCTACTAGGAAAGCGCTATAGTGTCCAGGAGCTTAGCTATCTAACCTCCTTGACTTTCATAGCGTTCCAAGGAACAACAAAATTCGACATGCAAGCTGTCCTCTGGGCGTCAAATAACAAAGCTTGCACCTGACCCTTGAGGCCATACGATATTATTATTGTTATTACTTATGGCCCCAAACGTCTCCTACGCGAAAACGTGTTTTTCAAAAATGAAGTAAACACCCAACGATTAGTTTAGTTTGAATTCTATAAGGTGAGTTCAAGGTGCATTGAAAAAGTAACGAGCTGGAGGCTGTGATGCGCAAACCAGTGACGACATCGGCTAATCGTGGCGAGTGTAACGAGGTGTGGTTCCGCCCAGAGCGTGGAAGGTCACAGCCCGTCGCTAGAGGACACGCGTGCACGTCACATGACGATACAAAGCGAGCAGCACTGCCACTTCTGTACCAAATTTGATTCATTTCTGTTTCATCGTCTTGTAATTGATATGGGGGCAAGCATACACACTCACAGACAAAAATCGATAGCAGGCTAAAATAAAAGACTGAATGTGATAATTTCTCCACTGCTGCTGAGGAAGGACAGGTTTGACGGGCTAGAGACGAAAACATTGTGTTTACCTACCACACACAGAGCAATTGTAATACATATGCATGTTAATAAAATCAATATGCTCAAACAGGCAAAGTGCGCGGCGTACGCGGAATAAATTACTATGTTGATTTATATCCGTGTGCTCTGGTTCATACGTCAGATGTGTATCAACAGGAACGCAAGCGTAACACAGAACTACATTTTAAGAGAAATAACGCAACCATAGGATAGTAAGTGGCGTGCTTCAGAGAGCACTTGCCACGGTAAAACACGTGTCAGCTACTTAGTTCTTCAAGGAACTTGTTTGCATTGTACTTCAGTGTATTTTGTTCAAGAAAAATAAGGTGAGAATCAACTCCTTGATAGTTTTTTTAGCGTATGGCTTTTAGTGCCGGGAGTGTCCGAGGACATATTCGGCTCGCCAGTTTTGTAGCTGCTTCGAGACGGACACCCAATGGGTGAGCTACAAGTACCGTTGGGGGGAAAGTTGGAATGGAAGGTCGAGGAGTTGGAAGGTGGCGGCTGTGGCCTATAGTTAGGGACCAATCCCGGCATTTGCCTGGAAGGAAGATGGGGAACCACAGAAGACCATCTTCAAGGTTGCCGGCGGGGGGATTCGAACCTCCTCGCCTCCCGGATGTGAGCGACTGCCAGCAGTCATGCCGTAACGACCACGGCTAACTCACCCGGTTCCTTGATAGTAATAATATGAGATTATCGTTCCTTTTAACTGATATGGTAGAGGTGTAGGAGCTTTCCTGAGAATGGGATATTGAACGTCACTCGACTATCCCGCATTTAATCAACCTGAAATAGCAACTGCTTGCACCAATATTCGACCCCACAACCTTGCGCACAGCAGGCGAGTAGTTTACCGCGGTGGCATGCAGTTAGCCTAATTAATGATCTAGGACAATGATCAAATTGCCAGTGTACAGTTCTCAGCACTTCCTAAACCACATTATACAACTTCTCAAGTAGTTGTGAGCTTATCAAACGAACGGCTGAGTTGAGAACAGAAGCTGCAGTCCTGTACAGCTCTGACATAAATTCTTTGCACCATAAAATGTGTCCCGTTTGTAATTACGAAACTACAGTGTTCCTGACACCTTGTGTGGAAATAACATGTTGGAGCAAAGAATTTATGTCAATGTTGTACAGGACTTCAACTACTACTATCGACTCAGCCAATAATTTTACGAGCAGCTCACAGCTGTTTAAGAAGTAGTTTAGCAAATTTCTATAAATCTAATGAAGTGGACTAAGAATACCAGAGTTAAAGGGAAGGAAGAAAATATCTCAAGAACAACTGATTGGCACTGCTGACTGGCTCACCGTCGCTGCTGTCGGCTCCATTGCATGTACATTTATTGACAGGGCGTAACGGACTGTGTGACTTTAAAATAGTTCAGTTATTTCAAAATTTTCCAACGGTGACAGTATTGCACAATGGATTATTTGTATTGCTGCATTCAACGGGCGCTCAATAAATACGCCTAGTGGATTTCAATTGTACATAAATCCTGTAAATTTCTCTAATAGTTTATCCCGGAGAACGAGCAAAATTCAAAGGTTAAATAAATCTCTAATTGGTATAAAACGAAGTCTCCGGTTCTTGGATGTCACGGGTAATCTCGAGAACCACTGGATGGATTTTGATGCGGTTTTCACTTGTCTGTGAAGGATATTTCGAGGAGGATTACTGTAGATAATAATTTATTTAAGATCTAAGAAAGTCAAGCAGTAACGATTTCAGTGAAAAAATCGAAAAGAAACTGGCGTCCGTGCGCTTTTTAACCTTACGCTGGGCAGACCGTTAAAAGTATCAATATACTATGAGTGTAAGAATTGTTCATCATGAAAAGTTCTACAAAAGAATACCGGGAGAGCATATGCCTATTTTCAATACATCGCCCACAATAAGTGTTCATACGTTTACATTTCTTCCAACAATCTCCATTCAATTCCTGAGGCGACAATTTACGAGCTAGATAGGGGCGAGCCTATCACCTCAGCGGGCAAGCCTACGAATTACCCCAGATACAGCCAGCAGCAAACTGTCGAGTCGTGTTGAGTTAAGACTTCAGAGAAGAGTGGTTGTGTTTGGAATTTCCCTGGAAGTGCAACTCGGTTTATTCATTTCACCTATGAACTTTTCGTTCCGCAAAATACACAGTCAAGTTAAGATTGGACGAAAGGGGGATTTGTGTTTCATGCACCTCGCCATTCTTAAAATACTTCTGACAAGAATTCGTTGCACATGATATATCCACGATAATATAATAAATGTCCAGTCAGTGATTTTAACCCATCATGCCGAGACGTAAATCGGATATAGGTCGTAGTTCATTTTGATCGAAAAAAAAACGCTTATCACGTAATGTATCCATAACTGTTCCCGGGCGAAGCCGGGGCGGGTTGCTAGTAAATAAATAAATATATAAATAAATAGAAAAAAACAATCAATAAATACATAAAGAGTAAGATAGATAAATAGTTAAATATATGCAGAGTCAAAAAGAGAAAAAATTAAACAGATAAATGGTTAAATAAACAAATAAATAAATACACGAACTAAACAGATACATATATATTTTTCCGTAAACATTTTCCAACAGGTAAATAGGATGGCCATTTGGAACACAAGCATAAGACTCGCAAGCTATGACCATTAAGGTCGTATCGTTGAATTCATCTGTTAACAATTCTCATTGAAACTTACCTGTTCACTGAGGAATTAGCTTCAGAGAGCTGAAGTGTGGTGCATCGAATAAGCACCCTGGGCACCAAGCGATGTAAGCACCAACTCATGTGTGTGTGTGATACAGAGAGAAAACGAGAGAATTCAATTGCATTCATTGTTGCTCTGTGCAGCCTACTGAGGTTACAAAGTGTCTACATTATCGCTCAGATGACGGCTAAATATAATAATGATGATAATAATAATAATAATAATAATAATAATAATAATAATCATAATAATAATAATAATAATAAAAGGTTAACTTACATAGGCTACGACGTACTATTACAATCACTATTATAAATACAGGTAATTGCTCTCACTTCTGTGTGCGTTTGAGTCTTCAGCCTTTATACTAGTGTAAAGCAGCCCTCCATGTTCTTTCTGTCCTGGGTTAGTTACTTCGTCTCTACCTGGCTATCATGTCCTTCATTTGAGGCAAACAAGAACTAAATAGGAAACAATTCATCAATACCTTGATCGATGTATTTTTCTTCGCCTTTACTTCATGCTTGCCTGTACACTTATGCGCAGTTTCTGTGTCAGCGAGTGTACATTTTAATGATCCATGCATGTCTCTGTGTGTAGCATTTACCAGCCCAGTTCAGACGTTCATGTCATATTTCTATAATTACTTGTGATTATTACGTTTATTGTATGCTTTAAATTTAACAGTTTCATTTTGGGAAGATATCTGATGAATTATTATCCTGCCTCACAAGTTATATGATATATTTATTCTCCCGGAGCTGTAATAATGAAGTCATATGCATTCTTGCTGAAAGTGTTGGGTAGCGACTACTGGAAGTGATCCATCAACTCAACCCGTATTAAAGTGTTCGACTGTGTTCGGCACTCATTGATTTATGAGTACATTCTCCATCCCTCTTTAATATGAAGAATGATGGAATTGTATATTGCTAGTTTTTGAGGCGCAAAGAATGATTTGCATATTTTGGATGTTGTAATACGTTTCCATTAGTGGGTAATGAAACAACATTCTATATTTGCATTTTTATCGCAAAATGAAAAGAAATTCTGGTAGCACATGCCTGGCCTCTCTCTCTCAGTTCAGCGCCATACACTGGTGAGATTAGTGAATGTTTACACATTTCTACATACTAAGCTACAGTATGTTTCTCTCGGTCCGTTTGTCTGTTTATTGGATGCCCCGGGATTGGCGTATAGCCTATCTTATATTTTCTATTATTCCCTTCCCTCTGTTCTTATTTCACACATTCATATTTAATTCCTAGCTTTTAATCGGTATCTTAAGGATGTTTCATTTTTACACCAATGAGTTTCAGTTAGTAATACTCTGGGTGTTATCATTCTCTGATGTATTTCAAAGGGTTTAAATTATTAATCTTTACATAAACGCTTTCACCCATTTATATCAGTGATTTCTTATCTACCGCCACAGAATACCAAATGAAAAAAAATGGGACCCAAGAATGTGGGGTGGTTTGGAGGACATTTATCATAGATGTGACATTATTCAATGTACATCTAGGCAAGGCGTCTTACAGACACCATATTTAATTCGATTTTTCTATCAAATTAAAGGAAACAGGAGACCTAGATATAGCCCATCTATCAAGAAATGTGGAAGGAAAACCTCAATATTTACTAAATAATAATCCTCTTCGAAACAGCTATAAGCCCACAATTTACTCTCCAGTACTGTAGATAATAGTAATAATAATAATAATAATAACAGTGAATTAACCACCTTCCAAAGTAGCAGGGGGAAATATAATGTGGATCTGATCATGAGTAATAATAATCTTCTTAAGGAAATTAAGAATTGGGAGATAAGCGAAGAAGAGAGCTGCCCAGATCATAGAACATTACAATTCACCATAGGACAAAGGAAATGGTTATAAATGCACCCAAATTCAGGCACACCGGTATACAACAAATGACCAGGGAAGGGGATGGAATATTGTATCAAGACATCTTAGAGCATGAATCAGAACGGCAGTTCTGGGGACCAAAATGGGGAGAAAACATCAGAGATCTGGACAGCAAACTATCAACACATGTATAGAATGTGGAAGATAAAGAAGACGTAGTAAATACATTTAGCGTGGCCCAAACTTCGGCCTGTATGAAGATTTTCAAAGTTAGTAGTCTATTAAAGAAAGCACAGAGACCATATCACAAAACTGTATCATGGTGGAATGATAAGCTTACTATAGCGAGGAAGAAAATGTATGCTTTTAGAGGAAGATTCCAGAGAACACTATATAGTATTTATCTCCGAGAACAGCGTAAAAACAATATTTTGAAGACAAAGTGAAATATCGAGCAAAAGTAAGACACTCAAAGTTAATGTCATGGAAAGACTACTGCAATAACGCTTCTTCGAATCCATGGAACATAGTACATAAGCCTGAGGAAAAATGAAGGACAGCCAAGTTATTTCAACTATTATCAACTCCGATAGACAATTTACTAGAGATCTACATGAAACATTAAAGAGCACATTAAATTATCTAATCCCGAAAGACAGTGAATTGGAAGATTATGATCATCACAAACAAGAAGAACCATTGGAATCACCGGACGATAGAGATTTTACAGAAGATGAAATCAGATCCACAATTAAATCCATGGATCCAAAAAAAAAACACCAGGTGAAGATGGAATTACTACCAAAATTCTGTGGTGGTCATTCGAAGTTCTTTCTCAAACTATGACTTCGATATATAATGGATGATTGAAGAATTCCTATTTTCCATAAAGATGGAAAAAAGCGAGAATTATACCGATTCCGAAACCAGCGAAATTGAAGATTATGGATCCATCTAAATTCAGGCCAGTAAGCCTATTAATTGAGGGAGTAAATATACTAGAATAACTACTAATGAATAGAATAAACCACTATCTGCAGTATATAGTAATGAATTATTGAACGAAAATCGATATAGCTTCACACCCCAGAAAAGTACTACTGATGCAGCGATAGCGGTCAAAGACTTTATACACGAGGGTTTTAAAATTGGTCAAATCACAGTTATTTTCAGTCGTGATGCCAAAGGAGACATCGTCTCCGCATGGTGGCCAAGCATTCTAAAAGCTCTTAAGGACTTTATATGTCCCAGAATGTTGTACTACCTTACTATGAACTACTTCAAAGATCGGACAACCTTCTTCACTTCCAACAGTCTTCAAGTCGAAACTTCAGTTCGCAAAGGTTGTCCACAAGGCTCATCAAGTGGACCGGGGTACTGGAATATACATTATAATAACCTACTCAACCTACAGTAGATTAAGGGAAGATAAGCAAAGATATAACATTTGCTGATGATCTGATCATTGTAGTCAGTGGAGAAACTGAAGCTGAAACAGAACATTTTATGAATATAGACGTAGAGAAATTTACAAAGTGGTCGATAGACCACAAAACACACTCCAATGAGGATAAGTCGAAAGAAGACTGTAAGCAAGAAGGAATATAGAATGGGAAACAAGTCGACAACATTGATTATTTAGGAATTACTATCGACTCCCACATCGACAAAGTCAGTGAAAAATGCTTTAATTTATTAAATGCCTTATCTAAATCGCCAAGAATAAGATGGGGACTAAAACATCAGTCACGGGAAATAATCTATAAAGGAGCAATACTACCAATGCTACTATACACTGCACTATTCTGCATAGAATCCCTGGAAATGAAATAAAATTGAATCAAATGTGTGCGAGTGCAAAGACCCACGAGAGTAGCCAAGGCATGCAAAACTATATCTCGTGAAGCACGATGCGTCATCACTGGAATAACTCCTATAGATATAGAGGCAAGAGAGGTTGTTGCCCTATATAAAGTAAAATCAGGAAAGACAACTACAGATTACAAGATAGATCACCCAGTAAACCCAATAAGATGGCTCCACCCAGCAGATCTTATAGGTATCGGAGACTCACAAATGGAAGGAAGTGACACCCTATGCCAAATCTACACGGGCGGAAGTCAAAGCAAAGATGGAGTAGGAGAAGGGGTCGCTATATACAAAGCAAATCAACTGATAAACCAACTGAAATGTAAACTCCACGACTGATATTCCAACAATCAGGCGGAGCAATTGGCAATAATAAAGGCTCTGGAATATTTAGGAATGATGAGGATTGAGGACAACGTAGAAAAATGAGATACTGTATACATGGATAGTGGAATAAAAATTGACTCCCTAGTGGATAGCAAAAATCACAATCACCTAATAAATTGTGATAATACAGAAAAATACGGCAACGCTAAACACGAACAATTGGAGTATACAGTTTAAATGGATTAAAGCACATATGGGCTCACTGGGCAACGAGTCGTCAGATAAAGTAGCAAAGGAAGAAACAAAATTAAATCAAATCTGTTACGACAAATTACCTCTCTCAACAGTAAAACCTGACCTCAGGAGAGAATCTACTAATTAATGGCAGCAGAAAAGGGAAGATTCTTGAAAATGAAGAATCACAAACGAATTCTTCCCAACAGTAGAAAGCAGACTAACAACCAGAATTAACCTCACGCCAAATTCGGCAACAATAATAACAGGACTCGTATCTACACAGACCCCGAGTGTTCCTGTAGTGCAGTGAATAGCGAGAGAGAAATATTAATGAACAGTGTTTTCATAGAAGGCTACTGGCCGATCCATAAGTCTGCTCTAATCACAATATAGCCTATGTTAAACCATTTTGGAAATACGTAAACTCTTTGGACTTAACAGCAACGAAAGAGAATCACGATCATCAGCCATCAGCAAATAGTATATGGGGAAGATTGTATTTTATAATTACACAATTCTATTAAATTAGATAAGAGCATGTAGTGGGGCAAGCAGAGGTTAGTCTGTGGAAGGATCTTTTACATGCCATAAATCTATGACAGGGGACCGCCATCTTTACTTTCTCTCCGAAGGAAGGCATAGTGAAGGATTTTAACGCTCTTAAAAAATCCAACGACTTTGGCCGGGCTTGAACCCGCTAACTTGGGCACAGCAGTTCAGCATGCTACCAACTACGCCACCGAAGCCGCTATAATTATAATAATAGATATGTTTTTAATGTTCTGGCTTTTAGAGCCCCAGATGACGGAACATGAACCAGGAAAAGATACGTTACGTTCCAGGCTATCTATTGAGAAGGATCTTTCGCTCTTAAATGAAACGAATACTGAGTCAGGTTTCGATCCTGGAACCCAGAGCTATGGAGCTGTGCTACACCGCCGGCCGAGAGTAGACTATTCCTCAGCATCAATGCCTGATGCCTGAAAAGTGTAGACGACATGCCAATGCTCTTGTATAACCGGGTGTTGATATTCCAGTTTGGGCAATTTATAAAATCAAGGAAAATGTTGAGATTTGAACCCTAAAATCCTAAAAACCCTCTTTAAGGCCGGCCTTGTCTTACCTTGAGGATCACTTTAGGTCCATTCTGAGCTGTTAATTCGGCATGCAAACAGATGCAATGAACTTGCTAACCACAGAGTGTAACCTGTGTTGGGGCAGTTGCGTCCGTAAAACTACAGCAGTAAAGAGGACGCTAAACTCACGTCATTTACATATGTGACCGTGTCTTTACGACAGATGTCGCCACTCCACTTGCTTCTCCACCTGTCGTCATCAGGACGGTACTGCTAGTTGGTCGATGAAATAACAAAAAAAGGTTCACGGTCCATTTAAATGTCATCTGGTTTTCCATAATCCTTTGCAGGAAAGTGCTATTGATTCGCCGAAAATACGGGTGAGACAGATATTGCCTGATCTACCACAAATTAAATGTAGCCTATAAGAGAACGCTCCATCATGATACGTGGCTTTTCTCTGCAGGGGTGATATGAAAGGTGTTTCCTTGATGATTAGCACTTGAATGCAAACTGCATGTACGCCTACATCAATGGAGGTGAGTCTACCTCGTAGCACTCTGAATAGCATTCTTTAATGTCCCTGCGGAGATCCGTGTTCAATTCTCGGCTCTGACAAGAAGCGGTCCTCACTGAGTCTCGTGAGTCACAATTGAGAAGAGGTACGTTCGATTCCTTCCTCAGCCAACCTACAAGTTGTCTTTACTTTACTCCAGGCAAATGTTGGGATGGCACGTAAGTTGAAGGCACGACCGTCTTCCACTCAAATCCTAGCCCAAATTACAAATGCAAATGTGGGCACTGCCATCACAATGTCACAAGTTAGCTGTTAGAATGTCGCAAAGCACCTACATGTATCAACAAGAAGAAATGAAGGTAAGGCGTTCAGGGCGTGCCAAGTAACTAGTCTAAGATAATTTTACAGTAAATGCTTCATTTGGATCAAAGTCATAAAAAAATAGCTGGGCTCCGGGGAAGACACGAGAACACTTCAATCTTAGAGGGAGTCAATGAAGTTATTGAGAACATTTTCCTGCCCCGTATTATTCTTGTTTCTAAGGAGTCGGCAATTAGAAGAGATGACTTTCGATGTGGCAATGGTTTTAATGGCTGAATGTTCTTCCTTACACCGGCCTCGTGAGATATGAAATGGATAAAGATGAATGAAACTGGTAAAGTATTTCGATGGAAGTGGCCGTGGTGTATTAGAAAGTAAGCTACCGTCTGGCGCTGAAAATGAGAAGCCACGGAAAATAGTTCCTGGGAAGGTCACGAGGGTAGGATTAGAAATTAACTCGTCCTCCACGTCCAGAGGACCTGACTTCATGGGAGGAGATGTCTTAACTGTCCTTTATTCAGAGGTAGTGAACGCTGCTGTGCGCTTGGCACGTGGCACGTAGGCTATATTCAGTAAAAGCCAAATATGACTATCAGAGCTGGTAATAAGCAATGTTCGATGAATCGACTAACAAAATAATATATTAATCGACTGATCAAAGAATCGATTAACTGATTAGTGGGCACGAGATTAGACAAGAAGTTCAAAAGAGTGGTCTTCGCTTAAGTTGATTTTCGCTTTTTTTTTCAGAATGATATATAGCAATGCATAAAAGTTACGTTTTACCTAAATATACACAGTATCCTTCCTTGTTTATGTTAACAATAACCACATAATCACTCAGTATGCCTTCCTTCGGAGGGGAAGTAAAGCCAGCGGTCCCATGTCATAGAGTTATGGCATGTTAAAGAACCTTCCACTAATTACACCTGTGGGAAGCTAAATTGTATAGGTTAAGAATGTAAACATCGTTCTTAGTTCCCTACGTTCGCTGCCAAGAGCCGACTGCGGTGGCGTCTGGTAGCTAAGTTCTGAACTAGTAGTCGTTGACGGTGGCATTTGGCGGCAAAAGTAGGAACTATTTGAAAAATTCAAAAGTCTGCCGTCCTTACTTGAATTAAAAAACAGATAACCCACACTAATACAGTCATCACAATTAACACCGGTTATCAGACAGATTCTACACACACCCAAAGTACACGGGGCTATATGACCTTGTTGTTGCATCCCCTAAACTTAAGAACCAACCAACCAATAACCAAATAAGAGTCAGTGACAGTGGAAAGTCAAACATCAATAAAATTGCGAAGGGTTTCGAAAAAAGAAAATGAAGAGTTTTCTGCAAAGATTTTGAATTCCTGTTTAATGTTTACAATTTAGGACAGGAACATGTTTGTCTTACTTTGTTTTAGGCTAGTTTTCACAAAGAAGGTACATTTAAAAAAATCATGATACAATATATTTTAATTAATTAAATGTCTGTTTTGCTTCTGTGAGAGCGTAGGTAAAGTAGCGAAATCGCCTACCTCAGTTTACCGTCAAAACAATTAATACATTGTTCGACCAACCAACTATTCGATTAAACGACCTATCGATTAACCGTTATTTTTAGCAATTGATTGATTTTTCTGCTTCGGTTAATCGTTCTTTTTGTCGTGTAGCCTCCGGGGAGGCCGAGTGCAAGTCCTTCTATTGAACGCCCGTGGGCGACCTGCGCGTCGTAATGATGATGAAGTAATGATGATGACGTCACATACACCCAGTCCCCGGGCCAGAGGAGTCAACTCCAGGAGATTGATATTCTCGATGCCCCGGCCGGGAATTGAACCCTGGACCCTTAGGGAAAGCTAACCAATTCGCCATGGGACCGGACAAATAAGCGGGTATTCGATAACTGAAATGAATAATCGATTAAGGGTACCGGCCCTAATGGCCACCAAACATATTGGTGGAGTAAATGTCACAGATAATGCAGACATTCCACGGGACGGCCGGGCCGTAAATAAGGCTGGAGGAAGATTAATGTCTCCAGTCGGTCGCTGACAAACTTTATGTTACTGTATGCTAATTTAATTATTTTCAGTGTGCTAGCCAAAGGGGAGGAGGAGGATATATTGTTCTTTGGGGCATGGTTTATGCTACAGTAAAGTTATATACGCAGTCATGTGCACGGATCTTGCACACGGGAGGTTCCGATGTAACTTACTTTCGTGGTTTTGTTCGGTTGAGTTCAGCAGAAACACAGTCAATTTTGTGGTGAGGAAGAGTAATGAATGGTTGCGTTCTCTTACCCAGTTTACTGAGATACACCGCCATTTATAAGTGTAGTGCTTAATGAAACAATATCCGGGCTTGGCCGGTGCCATTTTAAAACGTGGGGAGAGAGATTAATAAGCGCAAAGTTAACCCCATTCGATTCGTTCAATAAAATCTCAATTTAAATAAATTCAGACGCATTTAGATATGCATCGTATCGGATTTCACAGTGTACTTTCCTCTTTATACTGAGCTAATTTAGGGACCTCTACACAGACTCAATTTATTGTCTTCATTAATTTTATGGAGGGAGGGCAAGAGGGGGGGGGGGGGGACGAGGATATGAGGAGGTTTGTAGAGCAATAAACAGGTCAAACACTGAAATCTGTTTTATTCCAAGAAGTTCATGAAGTGGTCGAAATGAGAAACGGGATCACATAGACTACGGCACAGGTCAGATAAATGGGCTGCTTGTCTAGAAAAACTTCCACTATCACATTCACATCATATAAGTACCAAATATTGGGCGTTCATGACCACATTGAAATCAAAAGGAGGCTGTCACCTGTTTTGTAGCTAAAATAGATGGACGGTGTAGAATGAAAATCACCGACGGCAGCTCTTTATTCGTCTCCACAATTTTCTCTCGCAATTTATTAATTTATTTATTTACCGACAACGGTAACTACGCTCGCTAACGCGCAACGCTAGGCCATGGGGTCAGTGGACTCGGTAAACAGAGCTCCACCCTCGGCCGTACTTGAAATAGTTTTCCGTGGTTTCCCATTTCTACTCCAGAAAATTGCTGGGAAAGTACCTTCTGACAGGCCTCGGCCGCTTCCTTCAAACTCCTTGCCCAATTTCATTCATATTCACTCATTTCATATAACATTAACTCTTGGGGTCAGGAACGGCATCTGGCCGTAAAATCCACCCGCTACATAGACTTTCATCGCATCTCATCGCAAACCCCGTTAAGAACGGGAAGAATTAGGGGTAGACATTAATTATATTTTTTATTATTTATTATGATTCTTTCTTTCTTTCTTTATTTCTTTATTTATTTATTTGCCACAGTTCATACAAGAAATATAGGTCTAGTGTAAAACGGCAAGCCTCATATACCGAATGTACTGTAACATATGCTTCACTACCTCAACTAACATCTACATTGTTCATATGTACCTAATGAAGGCTACAGATTCAAAGAAATTAGCCTATATATTTAAACTATTAATAATAAAATGAATAATACAACTAACGTTAAACTCTTGTTCATTCACTTTGTCATGCACGCGCTTTCATCTCCACACTCACTCCATTCGTTCTTTCGTTTTTTCATTCAGATACACATTCATCCAGAGATACAAACTCCATTAATCACTCATTGACTCAATCGCTCATGCAGAAGTTTATATAGGCTAAACAATGTACTTTTTTGCGAACGACCTGAACCTCGGAAGAGTCAAGATCTTGGCATCCCCTGTCAGTGTGTTCCGTAACCGTCAGAGCGGCCGTATAATCCGCCCCGGTAAGCATTGCTACGAGGGAACGGCGGAACGAGGGTAACACCTCTTCTCTCCGAGCTGAACAATATGCCAGTGAGTCGGCAGGAGGGCTCAATGCGAGAGAAAATGGTACCGTAGCATAACTTATGGGGAGGGTGGCGTAGTCGGTAGCATGCTGAGCTTCTATGCCCAAGATCGCAAGGTTCAAACCCAGCCGAAGTCATCGGATTTTTAAGAGGGTTAAATCCTTCAGTGTGCCTTCCTTTGGAGGGGAAGTAAGGCCGGCGGTCCCATGTCATAGATTTATGGCATGTAAAAGAACCTTCCGTTAATTAGCTTGTGTGAAGCTAAATTTGCACGTTAGATTTCGTTGAAACACTCTATGAAAGTTCCAACGTTCACCACTAGGTGTCAGTGACATCTGGTCGCGAAAGTTGGAACTACTTGAGATTGAACGGAACTAGTAGCTCACCCCATGGGTTTCCGCATTGAAGCAGCTACAGCCTCTGGCGAGCTGAACATGTCCTCGGACACTCCCGGCACCAAAAGCGATACGCTAAATAATACTGTATAAAAATAAAACCTCTTCAGTAGTAACTGGATCACATGTGGGGTGAGCTGTACCTCTGAAATCTGTGAACATAAACTTCATTGTTATCAATACTTAGGGGCTTGGAGCATGCTGGTCATCAGCTCTGTGTACTTGAGTGGATGTTTAATTTTATTGAGAACTCGTGTATCTTTGGTGATTGAGGTAGTGTACTGATTAGTATTGGGGGTGAGGTATGTGCTCCGCTACTTGAAGCAATGTAATACTCGGCATTTACCAGGAGGGAGCATGGCTGTCAACACAGGGATTCGAACCTGAGGTCTCCGAACGTGCTGCAGCTACCCATTGCAGTCGTGGTGAGTGATTTCACGGGCAAGGCTACGCTGAGGGGTGACACATGACCACATTTACCGCATTATATTACACTGATGACTCGGGCTTATGCAAGGGCTATTTTTTTTCAAGTTCCGATAGACTATAAAAATAACAGATTGACATACCAAACTTATTTTACTACTAAATGTTTACTTGTTTTATTCTTATGTCTCAACATAATCGCCAAAATGATTGAAACATTTGTCGAATCGTTACACCTGTTTTCCAATGCCCTCGGCAAAAAGTTCTGCCGCCACTGAGGTGGGTACATCTGGAGAGTCTCCTCAAGTGTTTCCTTTTTGGCGAGGCGTTGCCGCCCAACCATACCTTCAATTCTCGAAAAGGGTGAAAATCATTCAGTGCTGGTTTGGACTAAACGGCAGGTGGTCCCAAACTTCACACTTGAATTCTTTGAAAAAGTCTATCGTAACGTTGGCACAGTGCGGTCGTGAATGATTTTCACCTTTTTCGAGAATAATTGAAGGTATGGTTGGGCGGCAACGCCTCGCCAAAAAGGAAACACTTCAGGAGACTCTCCAGACGTACCCACTTCAGTGGCGACAGATTTTTTGCCAAGGGCATTGGAAAGCTGGTGTAACGATTCGACAAATGTTTCAATCGTTTAGGCGATTATGTTGAGACATAAGAATAAAACAAGCAAACATTTAGCAGTAAAATCAGGTTGGTATGTCAATCTGTTATTTTTATACAGCCCATCGGCACTTGGAAAGAAACAATGCTCGTATGTCCTAACAGCCTAGACAGCCAATACATTGTACAATGGAAGTGATTGCTGTTCAAGGCTTTGAAAAGAGATACACTATTATTATTATTATTATTATTATTATTATGCAAGAGGTGGATTGATAAGTGGAAATTGCTCCAGAAGGACATTGAACAACAGATCTCACCAGACAACTTAGTGGAATTGATGCTACAAGATGAGTCACACTGGAACAATTTGGCTCATTATTCTGAAGAAATTCTTCAAACGAATACAAGAGATCTGGACGATACGAATGAAAAATAGATTGAGGGCATGTGTCCTAGTATATGGCCCAAATCTGAAGTAATGTGTTTAAACGGTTCCAAGCTAGAAGTCACAGGGGGAGTTTTGATCGGTAGTCTGCAACTCAGGAGCATCCGGCCATGTGCGTAAATGAAGGCTATTTCCCCTCCGTAAAACGTAAAATATTATTATCATTGTAATAACTATTATCATAATTCTCATTATTATCATCATCATCATCATTGTATGGATGTCTACCCCTTATTATTCCCGTTTTCCAACGGGGTCGGGGATGAGATGCGATGGAAGTCTTTGTGGCGATGGTTTTTACGGCCGGATGCCCTTCCCGGCGCCAACCTCATGAGAGGAGTTAATGAGAGATGAAATGAATGATGGTGAATGAAACTGGGCAAGGATGTGGAAGGAAGCGGCCGTGGCCTGTCAGAAGGTACCGTCCCAGCATTTGCCTGGTGTTGAAAATGGGAAACCACGGAAAACCATTTCAAGGACGGCCGACGGTGGGGCTCGAACCCACGCGTCTACCGAGTCAGCAGAGAGCTTGGCCCCATGACCTAATGCTGCGCTTTAGCCAGCGTAGCCACTACTGTCGGTCATCATCATCATCATTATTATTATTATTGTTATTATTCATTTTTTTCTTCTTCTTATTATTATCTTTATAAAAATTATTATCTTTAATGTTATTATTATCATTATCAGTATTACCGACAGCAGTAGCTACGCTCGCTAACGCGCAGCTCTAGGTCATGGAGCCATGCTCTCTGCGGACTCGATAGATGTGGATTTGAGCCCTACCGTGAGCCGTCCTTCAAATGGTTTTCCGTGGTTTCCCATTTTCAACTCCAGGCAAATGCAAAACCTTCTGACAGGCCACGGCTACTTCCTCCCATATCCTTGCCCAGGTTCTTTCACCATCCTTCATTTCAAGTCTCATTAAGTCCTCTCATGAGGTTGGCATCAGCAAGGGCATCCGGCCGTAATGACCATCCGCCACAAAGACGTCCATCGCATCTCATCCCCGACCCCGTTGGAAATCGGGAATAATAATGGATAGACATACAATTAACATTATCATTCATATTATTCTTTCCCCTCTTCTTCTTCTTCTTATTATTATATTACAGGCCTAGTACAGTGGCGTGTAGGTGTCATGGGTAGTAGGCCCTATGTGTGATATAAAGGTTAGAGCTTGAAGCAGGTGATCTCGTAGCAAGAGTTGCTCGTCTGCGATATGGGTTATCGGGAATAGCATCAAGCGAGCAGCGTTATGGCTCCCGTTGTAATCAAGTCCCAATGAACGAGCCACACAAACTTTAAACTATTGGGTCACTAATTTTCCCTTAATGTGGCCAAACTCCGAATTTCTCGCAGTATAACTTAAGCAGCCCCTTAACGAGGCTTAATGCGCTACTGTCTGTATCGTCGCTTAATGCTGGCCATACACTCTCTCTTGCTCTTGCACCACACTATCACGACTGTTCAACTTGTGTGTGTGTGTGCGTGTGCTATATTCCAAGTGGTACTGTACTTCGTAAGCATTGGAATTGGAATTTTTTAGTACGTTTATTAATGTTCCCATGGCCCAGAATATGTTTTGGTTTTCACCGTGTCTAAAGGGGAAACTTGAATGAAATTCTGTTAACGTTTTGTAGTAAAAACATGCATACCTTGGAGTTTTCCTACTCTTGATGGTTATATACAGTAGGCCTACATAAGAAAACTTAACTTTGCGCATGAAAAGTTCCGGAACCAAATATAATGCTTTTCAGTCGGTCAACACTCCCGTTACCAATTATAATGGGCGTTTCCCTAAACCTGAAAAAATGTACAAGAGATAAATCTCATTAATTTTGATTAGGCTACTAAAGAAATACTGTAAAATGGCTTTCAACAAGTTAATGAGGTTCTGGAAGACTGAGATTCCTTCATATTTCTGCAAAGAGGGTGCGGGAAATCCTGCCTTTTTTGTATTTCGTACAAATTTTACTCTATTGATGATGATATTTCTATATTTAGCCTACCATATATCATTCACGCGTCAGGTTTGTACGAGAAGCATGGTAGAGGTCTGGGATAATAGCGTATGACGGGGATCCTCCATTTTATTTGGTCCATGATGAGAAGTGGAGGGATGATGGTAGCCATTGTAATAGTACCTCCTTCACACCCACTCTTAAGTAAATAAAGGAGGTGAAAGTAATATACATCTAGCCCTTATAGATCGTTCAGATTGAGAGTCCAGGCCGGCATTTTAATAGTGTATTTATTGGTACACATGTCACATAACACAAGTTCCAAGTACTTGAGAATTATGAACACATTATGGTATTCTGTATTTTAAGGAAAGCATGCGGCTTCAAGCTTAGCGTATAATCCAGCATACATTGGAAAGTGACAAAACCAGTAAAATCATCTTATGACCTCAAACCAAAAGCACACACTACCAAAGCATTAAATGCGAGCGCCAGCATAATATATTAAGATGTTTAAGTTAATTTTGTTTAGCATGTTTCCCAATTCCAAGGTGTAGGTTGTAAGCAATGGGGTCATCCATATCGGGTCTCCGCAGTTGTGGCGGAGTCACGCTCGGCCGATACAAATTGCTTTGCGAAACCTTAAATAAACCAGTTGTCCTCGCACAAACGCTGCTCCAGAAGACAAGAAGCGATAGCGATCTTCCTCAGCTGCAGAGATACGGTATATGGGTGACCATGAATAAGTTCACTTTCCTTGATGATAAATAACCGTAATTAATGAAAATAACTATCAACTAATTGCATTATGGTACATGAACCCGACTAATGGAGTCTCTTCATATACATGCACACAAATCAACAACAACAATGATGGTGACTTCTATCGGCACCTTTGAGTCCTAGACAGTCTGGAAGAACTCCGACAAAGGGAAATTAATGTAATACAGAGAACATGCCTCTCCTTGTTAATCACAGTCCACCTCAAGGAAGCTGTAAAGGGCATCTAGTGCTTAAGTGGATGACGTAACACAGATTTCGAAGAAGGAACTTTTTCATTCATTTCTGTTAGAGACTGTCTTCCCTTTCTGCGTTCAGTCTGCAAGACTCTGTCTGCAGGCAAATCGCCTCCATGATCCCCTATTGGCAGTTAGCACTATGGCCTCATCCGCTTCAACACCTCTTACTTCGAAATCGTTCAACCCTGAATCTAACCATCACCTTCTAGGTCTGCCTCTCTTTATCTTAGGATCGAATCCTGGCGCAGTCAGCAGTCATTTCAGGGTGCGCAAATGCGAGGGAGCCAAGCCAGTAGATTTACTGGCACGATAAAGATCCCCTGCTGGGGATAATTCCGGCTCCCCGGCGTCTCTAAAATCCACAGTAGTTAAAATGGACGTAAAACAAATAACAATATTATTATTATTATTATTATTATTATTATTATTATTATTATTGTCTTACACCGTACAGCCAAATTCATTAGCCTCTTAGGTAATCTCTCTTCCTCCATTCTCATCACCTGACCCCACCATGTGAGTCGGCTCATACGAACCGCTTCATGTAGCGTGTTCATTTCTTACATAGTCTTTATCTCTTCATTACGAGTACCCTCCTGCCATTGCTCCCATCCATTTGTCCCAGCAATCATTCGTGCTACCCTCATATCATTTGCCTCTAGGATATGTATTATATATATCCTGTGTCTGCCAAGCTCTCACTTCCATAGAATAAGGTCACTAAATACTGAGCGATGTAGGTAGAACTTCCTCGCTACACTAACTGTCTCTTCTTGTAGATTACTGTAGTTCGCAATAACTCACTGCATTGGCTTTTCTACACAATTTACTTCCCCATTCAGCCATCCTATGACAATACACAGTCTAAGTAATCGAACATAAAATGGTCCACCTGCTTCGGTTTAGTTCTTTCTATTATATTTGCTTTGATTCTTCCGTACCGGCATCACCTTCGATTTTGAGATGCTGATTTTCATGCCATAATCCTCACATTTCTGTTCAACTTCTAACAATGTTGACTTGTAAGCTTTCGACGGGGTCTGCCATTTATACTAGGTCATCAGCATAAGCCAGACTGCTTGCTTGGTTTCCACCTAAGTGAATACCTTCCAGCCATTTTATGCCCTTCAGCTAATCCATATATAAAATAAACAGCAGTGGTGAACGATTACAGCTTTGCTTCGCTCCTGTAACAACTTTAAACCGTACCATCAACTTTCACTGCAGCCTGATTTTGTTTGGAGAACAAATTTATTCTTGTATCGCTCAGTAAGCAAAGCGAAAGCTCGAGAGTCTGCAGTTTACACTGAATGGTGAAATGCATAGCAGACAATAATTTATACACTGTAAGCATGAGAAATAATCTCAGGTAACGTTACATGATATTTACAATACACAATTGTCGTTCGATAATCAATTCTCTGTAATTGTTTCCCCAACGAAATTGGCACGAAAGAAAAACTCCGCACTGACTTTCATGGCATGATTCCAACAGTGGTTTTGTTATGTTTTATCTCTGGCGAGTGAATTTTATTAAGATTGGTTCGTGCATACACAAACTCGTAATAAATGGTCATTACATTCTGCAGGTACATATCTATGCAATTGTGTCCGTGAAAGCACCTAAATTGTTGATGTACATTATGACTCTGTTATTGGTTAGGGTCGCAATTCAGAGTTCCAATATTGCAAGTGCTGTCTAATTTTCGGCTGTGTATATATTGATCGATATCATTATGGCCACAACGAATTGATGGAATGTTCATATAACTGAGGATTACAATCGCGCGGAGATGATTACGGATGATGATGTGATTAAAGCATCTCATTTCCATGTGGGCATAGTGGATAAAGCTTCGAGCTATATTACAGTAGACATGTGGTGCGAATTGCTCCAACATGATACTGCTACCTCAATAGTTGACGATACATTCTCAGGAGTCAATTATACCATATCCATTGAAGCGAGAGTTGTAATTTATCTTATTTTGCGAACATCTCATCAAATTTGAATGTAATCAGTTTAAATGATCTGTAACGTATTTCCAAAAAGCATTCAGTTGGTGAAGAAATTCTTTAATCCAAAGCAGCTCATAACAGCAATTATGTGAGATACCACCCAGGTAGGCCTACCAACCGACTACGTACAGATATATTGAAGGCCAATACAGCAGTGAGAGATAGAGACTTCCACTTGTTTTGAGACATTGTCACTTGCTGACGTGGAAGTTTTCAGAACTGTACTGGGCCAAGACCTTCGTCCTTATACAGTGTGTTTCAGAAATACTATTACAAAGTTTGGGGATTGGTTCCTTACACCAAAACAAGAAAAAATATCATATACACAAATGTCCCAAAATCATTCGTTTTCGCTTTATTAATAAAGAACATTGTACAGTGACACATTAATTTACAGCCTGTTTGGAAGTGTTTAACACATGAACTCATATAAAAGAGGTTCCTGACACCACAGAAAAAAGTCTAACGGACCGTTCAAGCCATGGAACGGGTCCTCCTCTGCCCAACCATCTGTCCTGGGAGATCTCCGTCAGTGCAGAGCGAGCAAGGTGACTAAAGTGTGCAGGAGCCCATCATGCATCCATCACATACGTTGTCGTATTTGGAGGGGCACATTGTCATGCAGTAAGTCTGAAGACGTGCTGGTAGAACGTATGGACCTACAATGCCAGCCCACATCAATCCTAAACTGGTGCTGATGGCGAGCCTGTCTGGAACACCTGTGCATTTGACAGTTTTTCCATCGAAAACTAAGGATTTTGGGACATATGTGTATATGAACGTTTTTTCTTGTTCTGGTGTAAGTAACGAATCCCCAAAGTTGGTAAAAGTATTTCTGAAACACCCTGTATATGCTGTAGTCAAAATGAATAACAAATTACAATAATAATAATAATAATAATAGTAAACGATTATGGAGACGTTAATAATAATATTAAAAATAACAAGAACAAATATTTTCTGACATATGAGGCCCTATCGGATCAGGGATCTAAAATTATGTACACTGAAGTGAACCTTCACTACCTGGAAACTTCAGTTTGGGAGAAGCACTTTACCTTAAGAGAAGCTGCATTTCTTCTAGTGAAATGGCTAGTGTAGCTGGTGGTGCCATCGAATCCTACAGTCTTTTTTTAAAATTTAGCGTATGGCTTTTAGCGCCGGGAGTGTCCGAGGACATGTTCCGGCTCTCCAGAGTTTGTAGCTGTTTCTATGCGGACACGCATGGGGTGAGCTACAAGTACCTTCACGTGTGGAGTGTTGTCTGGGGATGTAAGAGTGAATGTAAGGACGAAGAGTTGGAAGGTAGCGGCTGTGGCCTATAGTTAGGGACCAACCCAGACATTTGCCTGTAAGGAAGATGGGAAACCACAGAAGACCATCTTCAAGGTTGCCGGCGGGGAGATTCAAACCTCCTCGCCTCCCGGATGTGAGCGACTGCCTGCAGCCACACTACAACGACCACGACTAACTCACCCGTTTTTTTTTGTCGTGTGACCTCCTGAGAGCCCGAGTGCAGGTCTTTCTATTCGACGCCCGTGGGCGACCTGCGCGTCGGGATGAGACATGGAATGGATGAAGATGAATGAAACTGGGCAAGGATGTGGAAGGAAGTGGCCGTGGCCTGTCAGAAGGTACTGTCCCAGCATTTGCCTGGTGTTGAAAATGGGGAAACCACGGAAAACCATTTCAAGGACAGCCGACGGTGGGGCTCGAACCCACGCGTCTACCGAGTCAGCAGAGAGCTTGGCCCCATGGCCTAACGCAGCGCTTTAGCCAGTGTAGCCACTACTGTCGCTACTCACCCGGTTATGCTACAGTTACACACAAATCACTAGAAGTTTTAAGAAGAACATAGGCCTACTGTGCATTCTATTGTTATAAGTTACACAAACACTGTGCAACTACAGGAAGCCATACTCTAGTTAGCGAAACAAATGATTCAACGTTAGAAGTCGGGAAGGAAGTATTACATAGCTGCGCTTTTCTTTAACTTGACTGCGAATGGTAGCTCATCTAACCTGTACTATACACGTTTTGATCGTTCTCGCTCGGGGCAATGCAAATTATATTTTAGTGTCTAATGTTTGTGCATACATTTCCTCCATATGAACTCGCTGTCACCAACATAGCACTTGATAATCATTGATTTAATTTGGAATTGCACAAGTCTACAGATCTAGCATGTTACTACAATGATTATAATCACGATCTTAGGAAAGTGAATGCATATTAATTATGATGTAAATGTATTACTTAACTGTTCAATTTCTTCAAGCTGAAATTTTTAACAGCACTTCAACTGATGTAAAGTTAAAACTTCTATAAGCTATTAGGAGTTGTAGAGTACCGGTATTTCATCAATTAATGCTCTTTTCGAGCAAGGTTATAAATAACACATCTGATATTATTAGCTTTCTCCATGCATTAGCATCCAGTGCCACGCCTGGCTTGTCCAAACGAACCCTGTACAACAAGCAAACAGTCTGTTGTGACATATTTATCACATGTACTTAGTGTCCGGTTATTGTCAGGGATGAACAAACCTCACGCGCAAGCACACAGAAACCGACCACTGATTTGCGGGTGTGCACAGAGCGGACATATCATCCCTCGTGAGTGGTAAACAATGTCTGTATCACTCCTACAACATGGACATATTTAGTTTCATCATTAAGATGATGCAAATCAGGAGCTGCCTCGGTGGCACTTTTGTGTCTTGACAAATTCATCAAAATCATCACACAATTGAAAAAGTGGAGATAATAACATAATAAAAATATGGTGGCACCAGGATCACAATTTTTGGAAATAATTCTCAGGATTACTCGCATAAATGAATAAATTAAAGATACACTTAGATTCATGCATATCCACGTTTGATGTGCACATGACCGAAGAGCCGCTAGAAATGTTTATCTCGTTAGTCATGGATTTACACTTTGTTTGCTGGATGGTGTTTCCAAATTCCCATTACAGACTTGGAGGGCTTGTGTTGGGGACCAAGACAAGCAATCTTTTATCCATCCTTTTATCACAAGCAATGCCTTCCTCGAATACCAGCTTACATGAACTTTCCCGTAAATAATATAATATAATATAATATAATATAATATAATATAATATAATATAATATAATATAATATAATATAATATAATATAATATAATATAATATAATATAATATAATATAATATAATATAATATAATATAATATAATATAATATAATATAATATTTCAGGAGTATAGATCCCTCCTGCGGTGCTCACAAGCGACCGATCGTGACAAATGAGCATTCAAATGAAAGAGAATAGACATTAGTAGTGACTAATTGCACTCGAATTTCATTTATATCTATCATTTCTTTAAAAAGTGACTTTTAAAAACATGTACGAACTCTGCGATTTGCAAATACTGTTGATGTAGGAAAAAACGCTCTATAATTGCTGTGCACTTCACATTTTGGCCGCTGTGACGCCTGTTTCATGTCATTCTAACATTCTGAGATATTTCCTTTATCATTTTGCATGGATTTCAAAAACAGTAAATCAAAGAAATGAGTATAATTTCATAAATAACGAATAACCGGTGAGTGCTATGATGATCCAATTTTCAGTGATTGTCTTCTTAAGTTAGGGAACGTAGAACTTGGAATTCTAACTGCAATGTAAATAGTGTTCTTTAATCATTTGGTTGAAATATAAACATAACAACCTTTCTCCTTAAGGCTCTCATTATAAACCTATTGGGGAAAGTGTGGTTTATGATCGCACGGGCCCGCTAGTATAATATAATATAAATATGGAATGAAAGAAGAAAAGAGACAAATTCAGCGAGGTGCATAATTATTGTGTTACTTAATATTTTCAGAGATTCGTAACAGGTTACATATGGTTGATAACCATGGGGCCCTTATCTGAATCTGGCGTTGCTTCCACTTATACAGTGTAGGCTACGTTACAGATCATCATTATCATACAACTTGTACGACCTCTCTTTGTCACCATCTTTCCTTTACCTCCTAAGCAGACATCACCTTCTTGAAGTTTTAGAATGCTAATTTACTTATTCTTTTCCGCCTTTCATACCCCTTCTCTAATCAAGTCCATCCTTATCACCTTGATCGTGTCAGGAATCTTCCTTCTAAATTGATGGGGCTGACTACGTTCGTGTTAATCTAATAAACCGAAATATCAACAAATGATAAAATGCCAATAGTCGAAGGTTCATAAGAAAGTAGCCTTCACTAACTTGAATATTATGGTGTTTGAAGGCATTTTCAGCGTCGCCATCAGTCTCTTGCGATTCCTTTCTTTTAACGTGTGTGGACTGGGATAGGTTACATAATTAGTCATCAGCCCCGTGTAGTTGGGTGTGTGTTTAATTTGTTTGATAATCATTAGGGCAACACTGAAAATGGCTTCCTTTACGATAATGTTAAAATATGGCCATTGCAGTTGGTTGCATCTGCTGGGCTACATTTAAAATATAACACCATCATCCATGCCCGAGGATTAACAGACGCTCGCTAAAGCGCAGCATTAGACCATGGGGCCAAGCTCTCTGCTGACTCGGTAGACGCGTGGGTTCGAGCCCCACCGTCAGCCGTCCTTGAAATGGTTTTCCGTTTTTTTTCCATTTTCAACTCCAGGCAAATGCTGGGACGGTACCTTCTGACAGGCTACGGCCGCTTCCTTCCATATCATTCATTTCATCTCCCATTAACTCCTCTCATGAGGTTAGCGTCAGGAAGGGCATCCGGCCGTAAAACATCGGCCACAAAGACTTCCATCGCATCTCATCCCCGACCGCGTTGGAGAAACGGGAATAATGAGTGGACATATATGCTGTACATACATCCATGCCCGAGGATTGGTTGATCCACAGTTGCAGCGAGAAACAGGCTTTGAACTGGCGGTCGCCATGAAGGAAGGTTCCTGAGCGCACAACTGTGTTATGTGACTTCAAACATTGATAGGAAACAAGAATAACGATCATCATCATCATCATCTTGAACAGTTTCCAGCCACTGGCCGGGTCTGTTTGGAACACAAGCCTCTCCAACGTCTTCTGTCTTCCCACCATCTCTCAGCCTCCACCCTTGTCCAGTCTTCTCCTCTCTTCTTCACGCTTTCTTCCACCCCCTTCAGCCACCTGTCTCTCGGTCTTCCCCTCGGTCTCTTTCCTTCCCACTTCGTCTCATGTACTCTCCTGGGTATCCTCTTCTCCTCCATTCGTTTTACATGTCCATACCATCTAAGTCTAGATTTCTCTATACCATCCTGTAATGGTTCCTCCTTCATTAATTCTCTGGTCCTCTCATTTCTTATTCTGTCCATCTTTGTAGCTCCAATACTGCTTCTCAAGAACCTCATCTCACTGGCCTGTATTTTGCTCTTCTCCCTTCCTTTCATAACCCAGGTCTCCGAGGCATACGTCAGGATAGGGACATAGTACGTCCGATATATGATCTTTTTGCTGTTCTGAGGGACATCCTTGCTCCATAACATGCTTCTCACACTCCTCCGAAATGCTTCTGCCTGCCTCCCCCGCTCATTTATTTCTCTATCGCTTCTTCCATTATCTTGTATCAGGCTTCCCAGATACTTAAAACTCTCCACTTTCTTCAGCTGTTCCCCACCAATTGTTATTCCCGTTGTGGTTCTTTCCTTCTTCCTTGTTGTGATCACCATCTCACTCTTATTTATGCTAAATTTCATCCCATATTCTTGTATTATTCCTTCCCACACGTCCAACTGTTCCTGTACCTCCTCCTCCTTGTTTCCCCAAATCATCAAATCATCTGCAAACACCATTGCTTTCATCTTTCCGTCCCCAATTACTTGTGCCACTCGGGTCATGACCTTGTTAAATTCCCCCGTCACGGCCACACAGCTACCACATAGGCTATATACTGTATATTCGCACACTAAGCGTGTATAAATGTACCAGTGTTTTATTTTCCTTCTTGACATACTACAGTAGATTTTGACGATAACTTCCGTCTGCCTTTTGGTCCAGCTCTGCTAAACCGTCCTCCACTCGACAAAAACAGGCAGCACGAGCAGGCGATGTCCGAGCGAGCGAGCACTCTTAGCGACAGGCACGCCATCAAGCCTCGCAGATAATATATTGCCGCCCCCAGCTCAGGCCCGCTTCCGTCCCGTCACAATCCCACCCCCGCCCAACCCCCCACCCCCTACCTGTGACAATGGCAGACAATGCTGCGGTGTGTACAAAGACCGACAATAAATACAACAAAACCAAACAACCAGCAGCCTCGTAGCGTTTTTGCACGCCGGTATCAAAACAAGGAATAATTCCAAATACATCAAGCACTTCTTGCTGGCGTTTGCTGAAGGCTACCGCTTACGATGAACACACACAGCTCAAGTGTTTTCAGTGACGCAAAGAGCAGCGATGGGCTGTTCGACAGCTTTGTACAGCTTCCAATGACCCATTGTTCACATGAGTCCACAGATCAGTCACAGGATAAGTACTCTGAAATGGCTATCGTACTGTTGACTCTTTTGCCTGCTCACTGTCACTCAAATATTAGAGCGCTATTTTAAACGTATTTGAGATTATATACCGTATCTGGTCGCTCATTGAAACTCACTCCTACATCAAATGATGAGAATATAAATGTTGCTAAGAAAGTAAATTCATTTTCTCTTATAGGACTTATCTTAATTTAATTTTTTTTAAATCTTCGACTTATCCCAATTAATTTGTGTGGCCAGAGGCAATCAGGCTAATTTTTATTTTGGGCGGGAATTCAAACCCGGATGCTCTTCCTGACGCCACGTGAAAATTCCACCCCGCTGTCACTGGGATTCGAACTCCAGCCATCTGGGGTAAAACGAGCAGCTTACCCACTGCGCCATCACGCTCGCTATCTTCATTAAAAAAATATGTGTTCATTAAACTAGGACAATATTGACAAACGCGTCTAGACCGTTATACAGCTTCACCCCTCCAGCTTGACGCCAAGTGACTAAGCGTTAAATCGAGCGAGTATCCAGTATTGTTATTCTATACTATTGATATCATTTAGCATTTCCTTGTTTATAGGCTTCATATTCGAGAAATCAATTTGAGCGAATGAATGCTATCTGATGAACTTCCTCGCTAGTTTCTATCTACTCTCCAACACATTTCACCTAGCATCCTTTGTGCAACAATACCGCCCAACTGGTTCCTAACGTTACCAGGGTTTCATACAGTTCTCGTACCATCCTTTGTGAAACAATACCGCCCAACAGTTTCCTTTGGTTACTAGGGTTTGACCACTGACTATAAATTCCGCTTGTCTCAACTACTCGATATTATTACTAGGGCTGGACAACAATTAAATGCTAGTTATGTGTTCTGTATAGCGAGGCCTTGATATTGTAACCCCATATTGTACCCATGTGAGTAATCTCGTTGGATAATATGCATCTGCCTCCAGCTAGCATCAGCTCTCAGGTGTGTACGGTAACCCCAATTGAGCAGTGCATATTTTGGATTTGAGGCAAAAAGGTATCAACTCTACAATGATAAGGCACAACTCTATTCTAAAACTTTAATTCAATAAAATAAATCATGGCTTCAAACACAAAACAATACCCAAAAAGCATAAAATAAAGCAAACAAAATTTCTACTTCCACAATCCATAAGTAAACAAATATAAAATCACAACAAAGTCATACCTAGCCATAAGGCTTTACCCTTATGTGAACTTCCCAAAGATATACTAGTGCGCTGATGCACCTACGACTTCAAAACAAACTGTACATTAACATACTAGTCATACAATGTGACTTCTTTAATATTACAACAAGGATTATTCCTTAAACCTCTTTATGTTAAACAATTATGTGTGCCGTGCGTGTTTTGATATTTTTCTTCTCACCAATGAAATGCTTTGCATGCATTTACCTATTTGGACGTTGCACCAAAATCAACGTGCAACTCCATAATTATGTAAGCTACCCCCTACACATCCTCCAATTATATGGTTTCACCGCATGCTGTCTGTGATTCCTAGATAAAACGTTATGTTATAGCTTATGTCGGATTGTACGATAGACTACCTCGCGCTCATGGCGATTGGCATCTAGTCACCAACTACATGACTTGGCTCCAGTGACAGTACAAATATATCATGTAACTATTCGTCAGATAGCTAAAATAATGAACCATCAGGATGAACTATAATTATCCATGTGTTCTCAAACCACATGGCCATAATACTCAACATAACAATCTTGCATTATATGTCATTTCAACAAGGTCTAGACTCTCTTCCCTTTATAACTTGCCTGAGCGGCCCGGGTGGCTAGCACCGACCCTCGGCTAAGGAAGTCGCTACACAATAGAAAGTGGAATGGGTCGTTTCACCAATTATCTCGACCTTCCTAAAAGTTTGAAAGGCTCCCTCTCTAAGCAGCGAAGATTTACAAGACAAAATACTGTGTCCTGACCGACACACATGTTCCCAAAGGATCTTAATTGACTATTATGCCAACAGGTATTGAATGAGCTTTTGTAATTATTCCTACGTCGAGGATAATGATTAATTAATGGCCTCACATGGGTCCATTCAACATGAAGGTTCGGGGTTCGCAATGCATGAGCCTGGCGGTTTGACCGATGTCTCAAGTACAATATAGGCGCACAAAACCACTGTCGCCATGAGTTTTCGCTGCCAACGAGCGTAAATAACTCATCAATAAGTTCTCGGGAAATCATAGAGCTGCGAGGTGTCCTTGTTTCCTCGACTCTGTCAAGATTCCAGTCCGGAACACATTTCAATCCTTTCTTCAGAGTTAGGGTCCATCACTAAAACTCTGGAATAAATAATACCTCCAACAATGTCCACGACATAGGAGAATTCATACGTAGAATAGACTATCTGGCCCCTAATGCTCCATGCTACGACACTCCGACCTATTATATTAAGAGAAATCTAACATTTACTCTATAAGCTTCTCAATTAAGCTGCAAATTCAATTCACTAAAAGCTCTTTCATTACTGGTATCATTACTGAATATCTGCAATATTCTGATATAAAACTTCTTTCCATAGTTACTGTAATGTAATCTCACTGTAACATCTTCCTGCTTAGATTGATAAGTCTTGCAATTAGCGTTAATAATTCTCGCTTACAACATTTATTTGTTTCCTGATGTGTTCATTCATACTCTTAATAACCATTATTATTATTATCATCATTTCTCACTGACATAAATGATCAAAATCATTATTTATTATTATTATTACCAAAATTACCAAAATTTCCGACATAGCTAGACGTTTTAAACTCGAACAATCGCGTTCGTTGCATTTACATAACTGATTGCCATTCTTAATTCATAGTGGGAATAATTACTCCACTTAATGATGCAAATTAACATCTCAACTCTATAAAAATCAACTCAATACTGATTAAATATGGAGGATCAGCCTCCTAACTGACTTTTACTGGCATCTATAAGGAATTCACAATATCTTTACGGAATCACAGACATGCAGCGGTCCAAACTTCTACATAATCATAACCATAATTTGTGGGGTACTTACATCTCTATAGGCATCTAAGGTGGCTCCGACCAATCATATTCTTCCATGTCGCCCGCCATAATGGGTTTAACGCGACATATTTCTCTTGTTTACACACATTTGATTACACATAATTTCTATCACCAACACGACACGTTGCATACCTTTCAGGAAGTTATCACTCCCCAAACATGTGAAACACTTCATCAAACACTACTTTAAATGATATTTTTACATATGCATTACACTGAACACTCGTCACTTTATACACACTTCAATGCTGAAATTCCCTAGCAGAGATCGAAATTGCAGGTGTCGACGGCATCTTACGTTACCAACTCCTGATTGAAAGTCTGGTTATCTGCTCTCGGAACTCTCCAACAGTTTTTATGAATATCATTCCTACAGTAAGCGTCCTGCGTTACATCAATACGCTGGCTCCCAAACATGAGCGTTAACATCTGGTACTCTCATGGCAATACCAAACACTTAGTAGAGTTTCTTTCGCGCATTCTATCGTAGTTACACATATACGATTAGTTAATACTATACACACTGCGCTTAATAAAGTTCAACACTTTCACAAATAATTATATACAATAGTTCTACCGTTAGTCTATACGGTGCTTCATAACTGAACACGTCATAGTTCGTGCTGCTGATTATGCCTGTATCACGACTATTATTCATACAAGCATGTTTACTGTTTCTTTTACACATACCAGTCTTTGTTCGGCGTCTTGATGAATAGAATCGTCATGCGTGTTGCCTTGACGAACTTGCTTCAACCTGGCTGTAGCTGACTGAAGTTTCACTCGAAGACTGCACGTAACTTATTTGAAGACTTCTGTATGCGGCTTGCACGCCGTCTCGTACTGCTGCATATTTGCTGCATACTGATTGCAACTTATTGCCATTGTGCTACAATTGACAATTGAGTAAGACTGTAACTGGCTGTAACTGCGCTTGGCGGCATGTAGACTGCGTGACAACTGAGTTAGACTGAGCTTCAACTGTGTAAGACTGAGAGCTCCTCCTGGGGTCTACTCCCTTATATCGGATTTCCACAGAAAGTAGAGCAACATCTTCCCGCGTAATCTTGGCTCCTCTCACAGCATGATTCAGGTCTTCAAACCATGATCATTGCGTTCCTCTCTCTTCACAGGTCCCAAAACTATCTGTGCGCAAAGGAATCGCTCGTCCAATTAATTAATATTAATTCCTTTCTCCATGGCGTGGGACGCTACCTAACGGGAAACCCCCGGCAACATCTTCACATCCATCCGCGAACAATGGTCGTTTTACAGTCCTTACGCACATCATTAAATATGCACCAATTTCGCAGGTAAAAGACTCTAAAATTATCTTCTTGCCAAGATATTCACCTGTGTGCAACTCTCATCTCGATTCGTTACTCCAATCACGAGTAATCAATGATTTTTCTGGGCATTTCTCCGCCCCTACTCCAAATCCATTCTCCGTCGGGGAATAACTATGTCATTATTCAGGCCTCACCCCTGCTCCAGACGACATAATGGGGTCGCAGAGATGGACGTGGCTCCACTGGGACCAACCCACAATTCTGGGCCAATTAGTAAATGTCAGCTCTGCCCTCCTCTGTGCTTCAAGCCTCCAATAGCTTACACCAAATCGTCTTATAATGATATAATCTGCTCATTATTTCCTACATTATTTTAATAAATAATGCCATTTCATCAAAAATCACACCAGTGATTAAATATACATTTCTTTCGAGGGGTTTTTACCAAGGAACTCCCTCTTCAGATCTCTGGTTCGCTTCCTGGTGGAACCTTTATACTGAGATCACAGTCTCTGAGAACCATGTTCGATTCCAGTCAGCATAACCCCATCGGGTTCATGTTCCCCTTGCAAAACTTATAAAAGTCCAATGCAAGTGGCTTATATAAGTAACCAGCTGACTGTCGACCACCGTCTGTGTTTACGTCTGGGGTCCTTCACCTTGTCTGGCTGCGAGTGGGTTAGTAGTGTTCCCCCTTCCACACTCGGCCTTGTTTCTGAGCTGTCTATTCTCCCTGCGAAGGGTCGCGTTTACAGCCTCAACCTCTCTGGCTGCTCTGACCATTTCTTCATAGAATTCTCGCAAACACTGGCATTCTTTCTGCTCTCCGCTTACACTGGGTAAACTGTCTGCTTCTCGTCCCGTCTCGCCGTTCCAACATTCAGGTCTGCCTGCTTGGCTGCCTCCGCTCTCCACGTTGAGTTGGGTGTGCGTTACTAATTCTTCTTCTTGTTCATCGAATTCTTCTGGCGAGTAATAAACTTTTAAGTTGGCTATGTTCATAACGACCTCGTTTCCATTCTCTAAATGCCTTAACCTGTATGCATTGTTCTGGAGGTCTCTTATCACCTCGAACGGGCCGTGGTAAGCAAAAATAAACTTTTTATACTTCCGTGCCTCTGGATCTGAACTGGCGGGTTTCTTAATTAAAACTTTCTGTCCCACGAGAAGCGGTTTATGATACCTCTTCGCACGATTCCTTCTCTGACGTCTCTCCGCCTGTGCTTTGAGATATTCAAAGGTTCGTTGGATCCTCAATTCTCTACCGGGCTGTGCGTCTACTGGTAATGGAATAACACCATTCCACGGTCTCTCTGGTCTCTGATCCAGATGTAGAGTAACGGGAACCTGACCTGTCGCCTCATGTACGGTATTATTGATACAGTATTCAATGACTTCTAGAAATTCAATCCAACGCCAATTCGCTTCAGAACAGTAGATCTTCATGTATTTCTGGACCTCTCTCATTACTCTTTCAACGGGACTTGCCTCAGGATGGCGAATGGTAGATAAAATCTGCCTAATTCCTAGAGTTTCCAGTTCTCGGCGAAATTCTGCACTAGTAAAGCAACTTCCGTGGTCCGAGAGAATGTTATCCGGCTTCCCAAGAATCGGAATAACTCTCTCTTTCAGGCGCTTCAAGACCTGTTTTGAACTTGTCTTTTGAATGGGGCACAACACCACCATTTTCGAAAATACATCCATGGCTACAAAAATGTGTCTATTGCCTCTACGTGCTCTAGGCAATGGTCCAAAGTTGTCGATACTCAATAGCTGCCTTGGCTTCTCTGGTAGTAACGGGATAGGTCGTTGCCTCATTAAAAAGGGATTCGGCTTTACCCTTTGGCAAAGATCACATGTTCTAATTGCATTTCTCACCGTTTCTCTCAATTTTGGCCAAGTAAATGCTTCCTTCAACAGAGCACAAATTTTATCTATTCCAGGATGTCCAAATGCTCTGTGGGCTAGCCATACTAATCTCCTCTGCAAAGATGCAGGAATTACAATCCTTTGACGTGTGTGATCCACATCGTCCCACTTGTGTAATATCTGATTATACCATACATAATCTGTTGCCAATGCCTCCGCCTCTCTGTATATCGCAGTTCCCCTTGCTAAGCGTCCCTCGAAGTAATCGATTATCATCTTCAACCATGGGTCTTCGCGTTGTAGGTTGGTAATGTTCCTTAAGTCATCCAACGTCTTCTGATCTCGATTCTCAATCTGGACCGCTAGTACTTCTTCTTCTCTAGGGTAACGACTTAATATGTCCGGTATTACATTCTCTTTCCCTGGACAGTATTCTATTTCCACATTAAATTGCTGGATATACAGGGACCATCTTGTCAATCTCTGACTAGACAAATCCGTCTTTAACAAAAATGTTAAAGCTTTATGGTCTGTTCTCAGAACTATTCGGAAGCCGTACACGAGTTTATGCCACGATTGCAACGCGTACAAAATTGCGAGCAATTCTATCTCTGTGATCGTGTAGTTTTTCTCATGGGCTCTCAGTCTTCTGCTTATAAAGGCGATAAAAATTTTCTTCTCAGGCTGGTCAACATTTTCCTGGAATAGCATCGCTCCAATCCCAATAAGTGATGCATCCGTCTGTATGATGAACTTCTGGGTATAATCTGGGTATCCCAGTTTCACATATTCCAAAAGCATTTGTTTTGACCTCACGAATGCTTCCTGACATTGCTCCGTCCAATTCCATCTGCCGCCTTTCTTCAATAGGTCCTGCAGTGGTGCTACTGTCGCAGTATAGTTTGGGCAGTGGTTCGAAAAGAATCCAATTACTCCCAAATGCTGTCGGACGTGCTTTACTTTCGTGGGTCGAGGGAAATTTCGAATTACCTCCAATTTATCTGGATTAGGCTTCACTCCATTTGCATCAATAACATGCCCTAGGAATTTAACTTCCCTCTGACAGAAGTGCGATTTCTTGATATTGACCTTAAAGTTAGCCTCTCGAAGGTCATCTAGCAACTTCTTCAGGTCTCTCATGTGCTCCTCCAGAGATTCTGATGTGAGTAGAATGTCGTCTACATATCTGATGGTACTCTCTTTAACCTCATCTGATAGATTGCGATCTAACGCTCTTATCAGGGCTGAACCAGCTGTTTTCAACCCAAAAGGTAGCCTTAAAAATGTGAATGTATGTTGATCAAACATAAATCCTGTCAACAGACTAGTTTTCTTCTCTAATTCAAGATGGTGGAAACTGGATGTGATATCCAAATTTGAGAATATAGTTTTCCCTCTAAACTTCCTGAGGATCTCTTTAATAGGTGGCACTTGGTCAAATTCCGGAATAACTCTCAAATTTAAGCGTCTCAGGTCCAAGCAGACTCTGACAGATCCGTCTGACTTTGGTACAATTACCAATGGACTTACATAAGGCGTAGGTGTTTTCTCAATAACGCCGGCCTCCAACATCTCCTGAATTGCCTCTTTCACTTTAGCATAATGCTTTTCAGCTATAGGGTAGGGTTTCTGCCTAAATGGTGTCCAATCACTGACTTGAAAAGCATAAGTGAAGTTCTTTATCCGACCAGGTCTCGAATCAAAGACTTCCTTCTGTTCCAGCAATAACTGCTTTAAATTTTCCTTCTCTTTTAGCCCAATTTTCGCTTCTTCTAGCTTCTCCGAAATATATTCTTCCAATTTGGGTTCCAGATCTTTTTCCAAGTCTGTGGCTAGTGTTTTGAGCTCCGCTTCTAACTGCTCAATAGCTAACACTTCTTCATCAGCCACATCTCTGTATGTATGCCATACTTGTTCACTGGATCCTGGTTCAATTTCATTGAGTGCGACCTCTAAGCCTTCAGCTTCTTCATTCACATGGAACATAACCCTGTCCTGTGCTAGGTCAATTATCACTCTGTATTCCCTTATAAACTCTGCCCCAATAAGTAGGTTATAAGGTAGTTTGTTTACTAACAGAAAACTCTGTGAGAAAATAGAGCCTCCTATCTGTAAATCTAGGAATACCTGGTATTTACATATCATTGTTCTGTCTGGAATTACCCCTTTAATTTTGACACTGGAGATCGGTATCTTCAAAATGTTCTCTCTCCGGGCTATTTCATTATATAGAGCTTGTGTCATCAGGCTTACTGTTGATCCCGTATCTAACAGACTTCTGACTTTTAATCCTGCCACTCTCACAATTATAATAGGCAATTCTCTCTTGACCATGACCTGTGGTCCTCCTGTATCCTCAATCAATTCTTCTGGTTTGGCTATCCAATTGATGATGTTAATAGACTTCCATCCATCAGTCTCGAGCTCTTCTAATTTTGGCGTTTTTTTTTTCTTCAGCGCCCGCCCCTTTGGAGTTCCTTCTCTCCTGTTCGCTGCGCTGTAGTTCCAAACTCTTAGCTCCATCTCCATATCTGTCTGGCGATGTCCTGTTCTGCATGACTTCTTGCCAGTGGACTTGTGGTTTCTGGGGCTCATCTCCCCTTTCTTCGAGGTATCGCAAAGAAGCATGATATCGCTCTTCTGCCTCGTCATCGAAGTTACTTCTTCTCTCTTGGGGTCTCCAATTTCTATTATTGCCTTCCTGGCCATTATTACCTCCATTGTTATGGTACGGTTTGCCCCTGTTATTGTGTTTATTCCACGAACTTCGACCTCTTCCTGCTTTATTAGCATTTCCTTTGTACCTTGACTGCCATTTTCTGGGTTCCTGTTCCCATTGCCGTCCATAGGAATCTAAAGTTTCTGTGCTCGTGGCCTTGTTGTTCCTTGGAGCTTGCTGTTGGTCAGTCTGTGTGTTGGTCACGTGGACTTGTTCCACGGTTCGACTCTGACGCATAGTATTTGCTGTGGTGAGGTCAAGTTGCCTTAGAACTGTCTCCATTTCCATAGCAGTTTTCGCATTAGCCGAGATTAGTAGCCTTTGGATCTCGTATGGAAGCTGTTTGGCGATAGCAATGCATAGCTCCAGTTCACTAGGTTTTTGATCCAGCTCTTTAAAACGACACATCTGCGATATGAAGAATTCTGCGTACTTCGTCGGGTTGTTCGTGCTGTACTTTTTGGCATACAAATCCAGCCGTAAATTCTGCTGAGTCGCGGCGTCCCAATATCTCTTCAAGAATGCCTCGCGGAATTCCTCAACAGTATCAAAAGTGTAACGGAAGCTGCGAAACCATAATGCGCACTCCCCCTCTGTTAACTTCTCTATAGCACGTAGCCTACGCTCCTGCGGTATTCGTGCATCATTGAGATATTCAGTCACTTCCTTTAACCAATATTTTGGTGTCATACTACAGTGACTACCTGAAAATTTCCTAGGTTTTTCTTCGCTTGCCCTAATGACGTTTATCACCTGGGTGTGCATCGCGTTTTCATGTGGCGTCGATGCCGCAATTGGTACACCTGGCGTCATGTAAGGACTTTCTCCTGCGCCTGCAGCGTTTCTGCTTATAGGTTGGGTTTCTAGGTCTGCCCACCTTGTTTTTCTCATATCCTCTATGCTGCCTTCACTTGACTTAGGATCTTTCAGAAGTGTCTCCTCCTGTGCTATTATCCTAGTCTCCATTTGGTTATGGCGCATTTCTGCTCTTTCTAGGCGAGTAATGACTTCTTTTTCTATTCTCGTAAGCCTATCTCGGTTTTCCTCGGCTACTTGAAAAATTTTCACCTTGTCTTCTTTCAGACTTTGTTTGATATGGGATATTTCATCCTCTACGTCCTCTTTAATTTGAGCAAGGGTCTTGTCGCTTGCCTCTGTTTTCTGGCCTTCTCTTATTTCGAGTTCTTCTCTCAGACCTTTAATTTCATCTTGAATGTGTCCATTGACTTTAGACAATTCATTCCGGACCTTGGTGATCTCGCCTCTATTTTCCTCTTGCCTTTTATTGACTATGACAATGTCGCTTTGCACTTGGTCCAGTTCTTTATGAACTTGACCCATCTGACTTTTCACGTTGCCTACCAGCTCCTTACTTTCATGAGCGATAGCCTTAATTTCGCCTATTTCCTGGCATTGACCTAATATATTCTGGTCCTGTTTCTTGAGGTCACCGTTAATTGCTCTAGCGTAACTTTTCAATTTCTGGTCCCATTTGGAGTCGTTCTCCTCTAATCTCTGGTCTACTGTTTTCGTAAACTCTGCGAACTGTTTCGCTTGGCGTTCGAGATTCGCCTCATTTTGGATCTGAATATCCTTAATATCGTTAGACAACGCCTCTAATTTACTGTTGGTTTGCTCCTGAGCATGCCTACACGCTTGCAAATTACCCTCAAGTTTGGCTTCTATAGCCTCGAAACGTTTGTCAGTATTTACCTGCATTTCCGATACAATGCTTACAACAGTATCTGTTACTTCGGTCTTAATAACCTCTTGCATTTGACTTAACTTATTGTTTAATTCAATCTGGTTATTATCCATTGCAACCTGATTTGCATTAATTGCCTCTAACCGATTGTTTAATTCAATCTGGTTCTCATCTAACCGAGTGTTTATACTATCCTGGAACGCCTTGGTTTCCAGTTTACTCTGCTCGTGAGTAGCATCAAAATGCTGTTTCAGTCCTGCAATAACTTGCAAGATCTCCTGCGTACCTGACATTTTCCAATAACACACTTAAATATGCAGGCAGGCTTCCTGGAAAAATATGTGGATACGTTTCGAAGAGAAACATCAAACACTGCACACATATTGTGAAGTCGTACAAAACCTGATAATATTATGGTAGATTGTGGATTGGGTATGTAACGCTAGTACCCTTAGGCCATTCTCTTCTCAATAGAGAGATTCTGCGTTACCTCAAAAGCCTACTGAATTCAAAAATCACTCAAACACAGTTTGAGGCAAAACAATTACTATGGTTTTCCCCATGAAATACCATAAAAAAATCTATGGGTTTTCCCTAAATCCCATAAGTTCCACGTATTCTGGGCGCCATGATAAATGAGATCAGAGGGTGGTATTAGTAGGACATCGGCCATATTTTAATTTACTATAAAAACTGTTCAGGGAGTGGTTTTTACTGCCGAAAGCCCCACTTGGGCCACGCCATGATAAATTAATAGAGAATATGTACTATCTATAGGTATCTATCAAAATTTATATATACGTATCGGAACTTAGCTATGGATTAGGAGCGGTCACACCCTACTTCGTTAATTCTTACTTTAATAGAGTTGTGTGAATTAAATCTGACCGACTTTAGTCGTACCTTTAGCTCAAATCACAGTATAGGACATCAATTCCCATGTACCCATGTGAGTAATCTCGTTGGATAATATGCATCTGCCTCCAGCTAGCATCAGCTCTCAGGTGTGTACGGTAACCCCAATTGAGCAGTGCATATTTTGGATTTGAGGCAAAAAGGTATCAACTCTACAATGATAAGGCACAACTCTATTCTAAAACTTTAATTCAATAAAATAAATCATGGCTTCAAACACAAAACAATACCCAAAAAGCATAAAATAAAGCAAACAAAATTTCTACTTCCACAATCCATAAGTAAACAAATATAAAATCACAACAAAGTCATACCTAGCCATAAGGCTTTACCCTTATGTGAACTTCCCAAGGATATACTAGTGCGCTGATGCACCTACGACTTCAAAACAAACTGTACATTAACATACTAGTCATACAATGTGACTTCTTTAATATTACAACAAGGATTATTCCTTAAACCTCTTTATGTTAAACAATTATGTGTGCCGTGCGTGTTTTGATATTTTTCTTCTCACCAATGAAATGCTTTGCATGCATTTACCTATTTGGACGTTGCACCAAAATCAACGTGCAACTCCATAATTATGTAAGCTACCCCCTACACATCCTCCAATTATATGGTTTCACCGCATGCTGTCTGTGATTCCTAGATAAAACGTTATGTTATAGCTTATGTCGGATTGTACGATAGACTACCTCGCGCTCATGGCGATTGGCATCTAGTCACCAACTACATGACTTGGCTCCAGTGACAGTACAAATATATCATGTAACTATTCGTCAGATAGCTAAAATAATGAACCATCAGGATGAACTATAATTATCCATGTGTTCTCAAACCACATGGCCATAATACTCAACATAACAATCTTGCATTATATGTCATTTCAACAAGGTCTAGACTCTCTTCCCTTTATAACTTGCCTGAGCGGCCCGGGTGGCTAGCACCGACCCTCGGCTAAGGAAGTCGCTACACAATAGAAAGTGGAATGGGTCGTTTCACCAATTATCTCGACCTTCCTAAAAGTTTGAAAGGCTCCCTCTCTAAGCAGCGAAGATTTACAAGACAAAATACTGTGTCCTGACCGACACACATGTTCCCAAAGGATCTTAATTGACTATTATGCCAACAGGTATTGAATGAGCTTTTGTAATTATTCCTACGTCGAGGATAATGATTAATTAATGGCCTCACATGGGTCCATTCAACATGAAGGTTCGGGGTTCGCAATGCATGAGCCTGGCGGTTTGACCGATGTCTCAAGTACAATATAGGCGCACAAAACCACTGTCGCCATGAGTTTTCGCTGCCAACGAGCGTAAATAACTCATCAATAAGTTCTCGGGAAATCATAGAGCTGCGAGGTGTCCTTGTTTCCTCGACTCTGTCAAGATTCCAGTCCGGAACACATTTCAATCCTTTCTTCAGAGTTAGGGTCCATCACTAAAACTCTGGAATAAATAATACCTCCAACAATGTCCACGACATAGGAGAATTCATACGTAGAATAGACTATCTGGCCCCTAATGCTCCATGCTACGACACTCCGACCTATTATATTAAGAGAAATCTAACATTTACTCTATAAGCTTCTCAATTAAGCTGCAAATTCAATTCACTAAAAGCTCTTTCATTACTGGTATCATTACTGAATATCTGCAATATTCTGATATAAAACTTCTTTCCATAGTTACTGTAATGTAATCTCACTGTAACATCTTCCTGCTTAGATTGATAAGTCTTGCAATTAGCGTTAATAATTCTCGCTTACAACATTTATTTGTTTCCTGATGTGTTCATTCATACTCTTAATAACCATTATTATTATTATCATCATTTCTCACTGACATAAATGATCAAAATCATTATTTATTATTATTATTACCAAAATTACCAAAATTTCCGACATAGCTAGACGTTTTAAACTCGAACAATCGCGTTCGTTGCATTTACATAACTGATTGCCATTCTTAATTCATAGTGGGAATAATTACTCCACTTAATGATGCAAATTAACATCTCAACTCTATAAAAATCAACTCAATACTGATTAAATATGGAGGATCAGCCTCCTAACTGACTTTTACTGGCATCTATAAGGAATTCACAATATCTTTACGGAATCACAGACATGCAGCGGTCCAAACTTCTACATAATCATAACCATAATTTGTGGGGTACTTACATCTCTATAGGCATCTAAGGTGGCTCCGACCAATCATATTCTTCCATGTCGCCCGCCATAATGGGTTTAACGCGACATATTTCTCTTGTTTACACACATTTGATTACACATAATTTCTATCACCAACACGACACGTTGCATACCTTTCAGGAAGTTATCACTCCCCAAACATGTGAAACACTTCATCAAACACTACTTTAAAGGATATTTTTACATATGCATTACACTGAACACTCGTCACTTTATACACACTTCAATGCTGAAATTCCCTAGCAGAGATCGAAATTGCAGGTGTCGACGGCATCTTACGTTACCAACTCCTGATTGAAAGTCTGGTTATCTGCTCTCGGAACTCTCCAACAGTTTTTATGAATATCATTCCTACAGTAAGCGTCCTGCGTTACATCAATACGCTGGCTCCCAAACATGAGCGTTAACATCTGGTACTCTCATGGCAATACCAAACACTTAGTAGAGTTTCTTTCGCGCATTCTATCGTAGTTACACATATACGATTAGTTAATACTATACACACTGCGCTTAATAAAGTTCAACACTTTCACAAATAATTATATACAATAGTTCTACCGTTAGTCTATACGGTGCTTCATAACTGAACACGTCATAGTTCGTGCTGCTGATTATGCCTGTATCACGACTATTATTCATACAAGCATGTTTACTGTTTCTTTTACACATACCAGTCTTTGTTCGGCGTCTTGATGAATAGAATCGTCATGCGTGTTGCCTTGACGAACTTGCTTCAACCTGGCTGTAGCTGACTGAAGTTTCACTCGAAGACTGCACGTAACTTATTTGAAGACTTCTGTATGCGGCTTGCACGCCGTCTCGTACTGCTGCATATTTGTTGCATACTGATTGCAACTTATTGCCATTGTGCTACAATTGACAATTGAGTAAGACTGTAACTGGCTGTAACTGCGCTTGGCGGCATGTAGACTGCGTGACAACTGAGTTAGACTGAGCTTCAACTGTGTAAGACTGAGAGCTCCTCCTGGGGTCTACTCCCTTATATCGGATTTCCACAGAAAGTAGAGCAACATCTTCCCGCGTAATCTTGGCTCCTCTCACAGCATGATTCAGGTCTTCAAACCATGATCATTGCGTTCCTCTCTCTTCACAGGTCCCAAAACTATCTGTGCGCAAAGGAATCGCTCGTCCAATTAATTAATATTAATTCCTTTCTCCATGGCGTGGGACGCTACCTAACGGGAAACCCCCGGCAACATCTTCACATCCATCCGCGAACAATGGTCGTTTTACAGTCCTTACGCACATCATTAAATATGCACCAATTTCGCAGGTAAAAGACTCTAAAATTATCTTCTTGCCAAGATATTCACCTGTGTGCAACTCTCATCTCGATTCGTTACTCCAATCACGAGTAATCAATGATTTTTCTGGGCATTTCTCCGCCCCTACTCCAAATCCATTCTCCGTCGGGGAATAACTATGTCATTATTCAGGCCTCACCCCTGCTCCAGACGACATAATGGGGTCGCAGAGATGGACGTGGCTCCACTGGGACCAACCCACAATTCTGGGCCAATTAGTAAATGTCAGCTCTGCCCTCCTCTGTGCTTCAAGCCTCCAATAGCTTACACCAAATCGTCTTATAATGATATAATCTGCTCATTATTTCCTACATTATTTTAATAAATAATGCCATTTCATCAAAAATCACACCAGTGATTAAATATACATTTCTTTCGAGGGGTTTTTACCAAGGAACTCCCTCTTCAGATCTCTGGTTCGCTTCCTGGTGGAACCTTTATACTGAGATCACAGTCTCTGAGAACCATGTTCGATTCCAGTCAGCATAACCCCATCGGGTTCAATATAAATATTTCCCTGCACACACGACGCCAACAGGCTTCAACTTGAAAGATCTTTATCAGGCCTCTCCGGAGGCCTCACCCCAATATTTTCTGGATTTTTTTGGTACGTTTCAGGCACCTGACGTGCACTGAGTTATGATTTCTTTATCAGTCGTGGCTATATTAAAAAAAAAATTAAAAATCACCGATATCATGATCACCATGATCAAGATGTATGGAAAAAATGTTGTTATCCCTTTCATGATCACTGCACCATCTCTTTACCCAGGGAATAATCGTGTGTTTTGTAGTATCAGTATGCAGATGATACCGATGCTGGGGAGACCAAATTACCATTCATTACTGTGGATATTCTGCCTTGTTACCATCTCTTGATGAATGCAGTTCATTTGCATTTGTCTGTTGGCACAGGCTAGAGTAAAATGTGCCTTTTCACCGATGTCTCAGTCTCACTCATGGCTGCGATTATACGGAAGCTACTGAGGTATGGGTGGTGCTGAGTAATGGCCTTCAGGGCACAGCTAGTGACTGTGGATGTTGTAAAAGGTTCTGTTCATAGGATTAGTACTGGTCAGGGGCGGCTCCTGATTGATTTTAGGGTGACCCAGACTGTTGTTTCATATTAAATATTGTTTTATATTTTGCATTCATTGTTGCCAATATTGTCATTTTCATCATTCCACACAACACAACATTTGAAACAACTTTATTAAATAGTTGATGCATTAAAAACTGTACTCACATGGCTCTTTATTGTTAAATATATTCTCTCCTGTGCTTGGATGAAGCAAATTTATCTCTCAGCTTGGTTGATGAGGTCATAATTATTTAATTTCTAACTTTGTGTTCAGAGCTATAGAAGAAAATGGATTTGTTAATAAATATTCCACTTTCATTTTCCTATGTCGCGTACAATCGACATATTAAATAATTACATACCGTGACACAAAAGTTAAAAACGCATTTATACAGTAGAAATTAACTTCAGACAACTGAAAATGCATAAATATAGTTTTGTCTAATGTCAGAAAGCTGCAAACAATGGCTGAATACCTGTTCAAGGGCGTGGGGTGGACCCTTCTCCCGTATTTAACCGAGACAGAAGCAGGAAGTGGAATGAAGAGATCTTCTGTTTAGCTTCGAAGCAACGCTATGGGCCCAATCTGCTGGCCCTTGAGAGAAAAAGAAAGTTCCCTTCATAGCACTGAAGAATTCACGTGCAAGACAGTGCTATGTCTACTGTTTCCTCACCTGGCCCAACAAGCCATATACTTTACACTGGACTTTCTGTGGACCGGCTCTCGCTATGACGATACACCGTACGAGCCTGTCAGGATCTTAACCTAGGGATGAGTTATTTATAATGAATTCTCTTTAGAGATTTTGAAGGGTAAAACACTCATTTTAAGTTGAGTATCTGCATTATAAAGTAATTTTAAAAAACATTAATTAAACAAATTCTTTGCAATAATGCCTAACGACCTTGGGTGGGCAGGGCCCATTCGGCCCTTAATGACGCACCGTCCCTGGTACTGGTGTACTGACTCTGTGAGGAAAGCAATGACAAACTACCTCATTCCCCAACTTGCCTAAGTGTTGTCTCGGTTTTGTGGGTTTCCACCACATAACCTAAGGTGGTGCTTTTTGAGGACCCAACCAGACTCCAGGCTGACTACCTAACAGACAGACTGTGGATATTACGTACAGTTTCCTAAATTAATGATCTCAATGATAGACGCACGTGCTGCAGCCTAATCTAATTCAGGCGCTAACAATAAGACAAGTGAAAGGACAAGGTCGCAGCAATAAGAGTCGAGCCAAAACACGTCTGTAGCCACGTGCCAAGATTAGTTTGGTGACCTGTATTTCGCATAGTCTACACTGTCACCTAGTGGACAAGAAGAGGGTATCTGTGTCTAACTGTAAAATAAATTATTTGAGAATACATCTGTGACGTAAACTTCCTAGATCAATACATCCGTCTCAATTCAAAGTAACTTGAGACGACGCGAACCTCTTTTCTAGAGAAGCCTTGTTTTATTGTATTATAGACTGTTTGTGTCAGATGTTGCGACAATGCCATTGTACCTAACTTCGCAGTGAAAAATGAACAAAGCAACTCTCTGAATGTCTGTCGTATATAACGAAAGGGCGATCTAGGGACAACGGGATTGTGAAATCCCACAAATGACTACAATGAATATGATGACAATATTTTAAAAAGATGGTTTATTGGCTTTCACGGCCAGTGAATTAAAACTCAGCAAGTTTTTAGGTTTGTGCCGTGTCTTGTGTGGGGTTTCGCCTAGGACACCAAGCTGGCTATCAGCGGGCTCTTGGTGACCCCGCCCGGTCCCCACAGGAGAAGCGAACTGTGCGCTACACGACAGGAACCTAGAATAATTGCTGAGTTTTAATTCACTGGCCGTGAAAACCAATATAGCCTACCATCTTTTTGGAAGCCTTCATAGGTAGGTTATGGCTGCTTGAGCTTTTAGTTCTCGCAGTAAAAAGGCGCAGGTGCGCTTCATAAAAAAAGGAGGTAGCACGCAGTTCGCGCAGCTGATTAACCAGGTTGGTGTCCTAGGCCAAACCCCACACAAGACACGGCATAAACCTAGAAAAATTGCTGAGTTGCAATATTTTAAGCTTATCATTGCCGCCATCTGTCACTCATCAGGGCGTGTACCTAGGTAGCAGTGAACTTCGCACCTGCGCGTTATCACCGATTTCGTCCACATTTAAGGTGTATGCAGGGCTTAGCCAGAGATGGAAGTGACAGGAATGGGAGCACTACTAGTAGATGGCCAGGCATCAGCGAGTCGCGCGTGACATTAGAGATGTACAGTAGGCCTATGTTAGCGTAGTTCCCAGGCAGCGGTTGGCGCAGCGGAAAGAGTACAGGACGGTAATCCGAGGGTCGTGGGGTCGAGTCCCTATGTGGACTTTTTGGTGTCTTGTTTTAATTTTTAATTTGTACGTTTCATACATTGCAAACAAACCGAAATTGTGCTCAATATATTGTATCTATTAGTATTTGCATAAAAGTCATGAAACGGAAAGGCAAACGAAAATTTAGGATGTCAAATAAAACTCCAGGAAGGGACTGCAATTAAGGCGTACACGAGAGCGTCGTTTATAACATAAGATACATTTATGATTTTACAGTTGCTAGTTTACACGTGCCTATTCATCGTAAAAACAGGGGAAGCAGTAACTTTCACACGTAGACGCCGCATTTTTAAATTGCATGGTTGTTTTAAAGTTGCTATAGAATTACAAAAGACATATTTGGCTCCTGCCTCGCCCGACCCACGCCAAATATGCTATTGTTTTCTAAACGCTTGACCATCTGGAGGTCTCTTCCATTTCAGGCCAAACCCTGCATATAACATAAATTCAGTCGATTTCGGTGATGACGAGATGGTGCGGTCACCTTGGCTTTCTAATCTAGTCGCTGTTCTTATTGTTGTTGCTGCGTGATATATATATATAGTATTTGGCTGACAACTTGTGTTAATCCGATGTCTGTAGTAGTAGTATAGTAATTCAGGTGAGGATTGGAAAGGAGGCAGTCATGGCCTTGTGTTAGGAACCATCCCAATATTTGTCTGGAGTGGAAGTGGGAAACGTCGGAAAACCATCTTCAAGATGACTGATGTGGGAATCAAAACCGCGTATTTTTACTTTTGGCTCACGAGGTTGAGTAGCCTATACCACATTACATCCCTCAGAGCAGAATTAAATTTCTTGGTGGAGCCAGGAATCCAACCTGGTCCTCCGCGGTGCTAGCCACTAACCAACGAGGTGGACTGGGGGAGGTGAACGGTTCCCTTCACAGCAAAATTCTGGTAGGCTGGGAGCCTCTGAAATCGCAGTAGCTAAAAGTGATACAAAACCCATTATATTTGTTATTCATAATTAAATAACGATATTCCCTTACACAGAGCCTCCGTGGCTTGGGCGGCAGCACGCCGGCCTCTCACCACTGGATCCGTGGTTCGAATCCCCGTCACTCCATGTGAGATTTGAGCTGGACAAAGCGGAGGCAGACAGGTTTTTCTCCGTGTATTCTGGTTTTCCCTGTCACACATTTAATTCCAGCAACACTCTCCACTATTATTTCATTTAATCTGTCATTCATTTAAACATTGCCCCAGGGGAGTGCGACAGGCTTCGTCAGCCGGCACAGTTCATATCCTCGCCGCTAAATGGGGGCTTCATTCATTCCAATCCCTGACCCAATCGGTCGACTGGAAGCAGGCTGTGGATTTTCATACCCTAACATATAAGCATTTTGTTTATATAAACTTAATGTTCGAAATGGTCTAAAGCTTAAATAAGTAACTAAATACATAAATACATATGTAGCTGAATGGTGAGGGTGTGGCATGTCATATTATTATCTGGCGCAAATTGAATTAACCGCGAGAAAGAGAAATAGAGAATGTGCGATCAACGTCACCTGAATTGAATATTCGGATTGATGGAGATGAGCATTCTATGGTGCTCCTGAATTAGCGTCTGGAAATAGCCAACTTACTGAGCAACCTTGAGTTAAATCGGGAGCTGTAAATGCTGAGTTAAGTTCATTGTCACCCTGCGGAACACAGCAATGGAGCAGTGGTCAGGGACATAGGTAAACATCTGGATTCAAAAAGTCTCCCAAGAGTAAAATGGAACTGTTGATTTTGGACTTGAATGTGGACTGCTCCCTTCACTCACATAAGCAAGTGTTGTGTTTATCAGACGCGTGTATTTGGATTCGTGTGGAATTGATTTGATACCCTGTGTTATTGTGATGTCCGTAGTAGTGTAACTGAAGCTAGAATTGGGAAGTAGGAAGCCGTGCGCGCAAGTCAGGTACCATCCCGGCATTTCCTAGAGTAACGTGGGAAACAATGACTCTCCACTCCTAGAAAGCCTGAGGTGACAAGCGACGCATCTATATTTTCACACGAGTCTGAATAAACTTCGTTCCAGCTTTTAGTAAAAAAAAAAAAAAGAAAAAAACAATCTTGGCAGAGGCGGGAATTGAAGCGGAGCCTCTGGGCTGTCAGCCTAAACGAATTTAAACCAGTCTTCTCCCACGAGGGTGGAAAGCTGCTACATTGAGAGAGAGCGCGCAGAATGTCAACCACCACCGGAATATCGAGTGTACCTCAGCTGCCACTAGAATGTGAGTTCACTCCCGCTGTCGGTGTTAACTTCTCGGAAGGAAGGATGATGTGGGAATGGAATCCAAGCAGTCCAGCCCTTTAACTGGGAAAAAGTTATTTGGCAGAGCCAGGACTCAAAGTTCGGATTTTGGGATAGGAGTCCCAAAGCGTACCATATGATTAGAAAAGGCAACTAGGGAAGGAAAACTAGCACAAAATGTGGAAGTTCTGCTTCTTCTTATCGTGCTCCTTTACACCAACTGACTTATTCCCGTGGTTGTTGTTGATTTATTTAGGAAACTTGCGACATCTTCATCATGTCTGTCTGTTAGGTAGTCAGCCCGATGCTCAAATAGTACCACCGTTAGTTTATGTGGGTAGATACTCACAAAAAAAAACCAAGGCTGACCTATATTGAGGCGTACTAGGTAGGATGAGGAGTGAAGTAGTTGTCCATTGCTTTCCTCACCGAGTCAGAACATCAGTACTAATCCTATGAGTAGTACCTTTCACAGCATCCACAGGCACTGACTGTGCCCAGAATGTCATTACTAAACACCACTCATACCTCAGTAGCTTACATATAATCACAGCCATGAGTGAGACTGAGACATCAGTGAAAAGCTATATTTTACTTTAGCCTGTGTCAACTGACAAATGCAAATGTACTGCATTCATCAAGAGATGGCAAACAGGCCACGTTCATCATGTAGTCCCGTGTATTTCAATATCTGATAACCTGTATCATTGCGATGGCTGTACAGTCAGTAGTAGTGTGTGCACTTGTAACTGGGGTTAGGATTTGGGCAAGAAGCGGCCGTGGCCTTAATGTAGAGAGCATTTGTCTGGATTAGAAGTAGAGGAAACCCCGGGAAGCCACTTCTAGGTTGGGTGAGGTGGGAATCAGATGGTTATGAATCCCGCAACAACCAAATCTGAAAACAAACATTCTCTGCTTTAAAATTATAATTTCCCCTTCTTTCCAATCTCAGTCCCAGTTAAACTGAGCTTGAACGTCGACGGTTTTGAGACACAGAGTTATAACTACGATAATCCAACAAATTCAATGGTAGCCTTCTTTAACATACTCTTCGGATTTGTCCTATGCTAATACATTATTAAAAACATTTCGCATCATTTCCTGTAGGAGGCGTAATGGTTTAGCGAGCTGGTTGCTTGTCATCGAGGCAGACCAGCTTCAGTTTCCGTTTAATACTTGGATAATTTTCAAATCTAAAACACCGTCCGGTAGTTAGGATTTCCCGTATCATTTCCTAATATAACGAGAACCGGAAAGGTTTGCTTTATGTTCTGTATCATTCCTCAACACTCGCTCCTTACTTGTGTATTCTTTGATCAATGTTTGATATTCCCTGTAGTATTAGCTGGAAACACCATGGTGTCAGACTCCAAATCTCAACAATATGGGTATTGTTGAATCCATGGTTAGAAAGAATAGATAATTTTATAGCGTTTATAAATTTTATTCCAGTTGAAAAGCCATTAGTTACAACATTAAAACAGACATAATGCTGTATACCATTACATGACTTGAGTTTATCTCAATCCATCCTTCTAACCAGAATCAAATGTATTGCCAGAGCCAGGTATCAAACCCGGATCTGTGCGATAAAAGCCAAAAGTGCTAGTCATTACGACACGACACGAGGTGAACTATTCCAGTGGCATGCGTTTGGAAGGGCACGGGTGCAATGCATAAATTGACCGGGACTACTGTACAGTGAGGTAATTCGAGTTTTAAGTTAGTTATGCAAAGGGCCTGTGTTAACCCAGAGCAGTACAAGCATCACGCACAGACTCGGAGCCATATTTATCAATTAGTGAGTTATTGCAGCGCTCGCCACTGAATTATTTCTCTGTCGCTGCGCCACACTTTATTTCAATCCAGAGCAGTGTGGCGCGTGACCCGGGGTCCAGATGTGCTCGTACACTGTGCCCACCGAGATTACGTCATGTAGTCCTGAGCTTAAGAAGTGGATCTGACCTCTGTTTTCAAGCGCCGGCCATGGTGTTCGCATAAACGTGCACTGCTATCAATGTCCCCCATTATATTCCATATTTTTTCCATATTTATTTGATCTAATTGAAACAAGTCATGGGTTTGTTCAGTCTGACCTCTCATGGTCAATTTTTATTCTCTTCAAACCTTTTCGATTTGGCTGGAGATCTTGTGTAACGCATATACCAGCTTTCATGATTCTCCTCCTCTAGCTTATTTTCGGTTTTATGAAACAAAATGGAAGTAGACTTATGGTATCTACACTGGCGAAAATATCCGTGCGTGTGTATGTCCGTCCCCTCTATTCCAACACAATGAAGTATAATTCAACCAAATTTGGTTCTGAGTTAGCACTAGCAAAGGATACTTCAGTGCCATGTTTTATATAGCCGCTATATTAACCGAAACAATATGGCAGCCACCCAATGCTTAAAAAGCTTAAAATAAATAACGACTAAACTAAAAATAGGATCTCAACCAAATTAAAGAAGAATAGTCTATACCAATTAAGCGTTTTGTGCCCTAACTACAAGGTCTCCGCCAAATCATTTAAAGATGGCAGCCGTGCGTATCACGCAAGCATTATAATCCACAACCTATGATGCCATATATCAATGTTCACAGTGAGTGAGTTGGCATTGCGATAGATTTATATGAAGACTATATGCTAACAACGTGATGAGTATATGAGAGTGCATATTGCGCACAGTTGCCATCTTGAAATTATAAATTTTCAAAATAAATTACTCCCAATTCTTAAGAGCTACAGCAACAAAAACTAGTGACAAGATAGACCCGTATATGTGGTCATATATGACCAAGGCAATAGAACAGACTCTCTATGCATATAAAATGGCGGCTGGGCAAAATATTACAACATTAAGATCGAGAATTCAGAATGAATTTGGGTAATTAAGAAGAATCTTGCCAAGAGGTGAGTATTATACAAGGACTATCAATTGCGTCAGTCAACAGAATATCACACTGGACAATAGCGCATAGCGCCATCTTCAAATCTCAAAATGAATTAATAACTTTCGTTATCTTACAAGTTTAGTTTTCAATAGAACCTTATTAGTCGAGTTGTATGACCAAATAATTGGAGGATTGCTGTCATCAGCGGACACCTGTAAGAGGTCAACAGAAGGTCGAGTCCTAGAAAGAGAATATAATTGGATGGAGTACTTCTCAGCAGAAGCCATGAAAACTGGAGCCTGGACAGATGCGAGTCAAGACATACGACATGTTGTCAGGTTTCTCGCCGTGCATAGCTACACACGCTTTTGGATCTTTTATCATTTACACAATTAGTGCGCATCTGTAACTAATAAAATACGAATTTTGTTACTTTTTTTTTTAGTCGTTTACCCTCCAGGTTGGTGGAACCCACGGACTCAGCGAGGGAACTCACCACTACCGCCTCTACGGGCAGTGTCCTAGAGCTGGGAACATCGAATCGGAAGGGATACAACTGGTGAGGTGGGATTGGCACCTCGCCCTGGCGGCCTCACCTGCAAAGCGAACAGGGGCCTCATGAGGGAAGGGAATGGATGGTTAGGATGGATAGACAAGGAAGAGGGAAGGAGGCGGCCGTGGCCTTGAAGAAGGTACCATCCCGGCATTTGCCCGAAGACGAAGTGGGAAACCACGGAAAACTACTTCGAGGATGGCTGAGGGGGAATCGAACCCCCTCTACTCATTTGGGCCACCCGAGGCTGAGTAGACCCCGTTCCAGTCCTCGTACCACTTTTCAAATTTCGTGGCAGAGCCGGGAATCGAACCCAGGACCTCCGGGGCGGCAGCTAACCATGCTGACCGCTACGCTACGGAGGCGACCATTTTGTTACGTAAATAATTAAATTAATAAACAAAGAAATGAATACATGAATGAATGTATATTTATTCTTCTATTGACGAAGCCATTGAATGACTCTGAAGCTTTTAAACAAATTTGAGTTACTGAATGCGTTAATATCCAAAGTTTGCTAAAGCAAGCAATGGATTAGACATTTAGCAAACAATAACAGTTCACTATTGTAAAGAAACTAGTGATCTCTAAATCTATGTTCTCTTCTCTCGTTATTATCTGCCACCCCACGTGCCCCCATAACTGAAATATCCTGACGATGCTATTGATGCGTGCTATCTCGTCTAGAAATCCGGGCCGTGAAGGAATCCTATTAAACATGGGCTAGTAGGAGTGTATGTATTACAGGAAACAGTCCTTTACGACTGAAATTGACAGCAGCCTTGAAGTAGTTTTTCTTAAGGCAAGAGGCGGGCGTGGTGGCTCAGCGGTCTAGCTGTATGCCTCTCACCAAGGCGGTCCGGGTCCGATTCCCGGTCAATGCATGTGAGATTTTCGAAGTGAAATGCCATGTCCTGTGGTTCGGATTCCACGTAAAAAGGAGGTCCCGTGGCTCATGATCTCGAGATTAACGGTCACGTTAAACTACAAGCTTCCTTTTCTTAAGGCAAGAAGATTATGAAGATAACTATTTCTCGTTTTCCTGTAATTTAGAGCCAATTGCAGCTCCCTTTTAGTAAACTGACCCCCTGAAAAATTTACTACGCTTACCATGTGTGCGGTGTACCCCTGACCCCCCCCCCCCCCCTCCCCCCCTACCCCTCCCTCCCGCATATTGGTACATAAAAGCGTGTTCTTTTTTGATAATATCGATATATCTTTCAGGTTAGGGTGTATAAATACTTGTTTCCCGCCAAATGTAATTGGCACAATTTGTGTTGACCGACTGAAAAGCTTTCTTTAATAATGAAAATCCACAGCCTGCTTCCAGTCTCCGACCGGGTCAGGTATGGAATGAATGAAGCCCCCCTCCTAGCGGCGAGGATATGAACTGTGCCGGCTGCCGAGGCCTGTCGCACTCCTCTGGGGGAATGATTAAATGAATGACAGATGAAATGAAATGATAGTGGAGAGTGTTGCTGGAATGAAATTTTGACAGGGAAAACCGGAGTACCCGGAGAAAAACCTGTCTGCCTCCGTTTTGTCCAGCACAGATCTCACATGGAGTGACCGGGATTTGAACCACGGAACCAGCGGTGAGAGGCCGGCGTGCTGCCGCCTAAGCCACGGAGGCTTACCTTTCTTTAATAATAATAATAATAATAATAATAATAATAATAATAATAATAATAATAATAATAATAATATATTTTTTATGAGGGACTGTGGAAAATCTTCAAAAGACACTTGTGAAGGGTCCGCACTCCACAGTAGTGTGGGATTTTTACCTACTAAAAACCACATCCCTTTTCCCACGATGCGTTCATCACCCCGGAACCGCTCTCGCATTACTTCAGGGTGATGTCGTGCTTACTTAGCCTTTCTGACTTCTTCTTTCTTCATTTCTTCTTAAGGGCGTTCGTACGCTTCCAGATCTCGCTTTTTCTGGCGAAGGACATCCTCCACATACACTGCTACATGATCCCATGATTGCTGGTTCCGTAACATCACAGAAATAATAATTATTATCTGAAGTCAGTTCTCCCAATTCAGTTTCCACATATTCTCTCTTTATCATCCAATGGCCGCACACGAAGAAGGTGTGAAGTACATCATCGATGTCGTCACAATATATGCATGTTGCACCACTCGCTCCGCCTACTCTATGCAGGAATTTACGGAAATATCCGTGCCCTGTTAGAAGTTGTGTGAGGTAATAATTGACTTCACCATGGACTCTTTCGACCCAGGTATCCAGGCGTGGTATCAGTCGCTTGGTCCATTTACCACGAGGGTCACTTTCCCATCTGAGTTGCCATCGCCTCATCCGTTGTTTAAAGGCACGCTTCTTTGCACATTTCTTTCCCAGCTCTCATTGGGTACGCCAGATTTCTTGTCGCTCCAATGCAAGTAGATCTATTGGGGCTATTGCTGCCACCGTGAGGATTGCAGGTTCAGAAACCGTGCGGTATGCACATGCAACACGTAAAGCTACTCTCCGTTGTACGGCAGCTATCTTTCTCCGATACCATGCAAATCTCAAGGATTCGGCCCAAACTTCGGAGCCATACAGGAGCACTGACTGAACCGTCGTCATGAGGAGGCGTCTTTTACTTGATTTTGGGCCATTAATATTGCCCATCAGCCTACTAAGTGCTGTCATGTATTTTACTGCCTTATCTGTCACTCTCTGAATATGGTTCCAGAATGTGAGCTTGGAGTCAAGTGTCACTCCTAAATATTTTTTACTCGTAGATGTTTCAATCACTGTATCTCCAACAGTCATTGGTACAAGAGTCTCAATCCTTTTCCTCGTCAGAAGAACTATCTCCGTTTTATGTTCTGCTAATGTTAGTCTGTGACTCGTCATCCTGTTTTTTATGCGCCGCATCACCTGGTTCAATTTGATTTGAGCCATCTCAACATTGCGGGCCACTATCAAGGCAGCCACATCATCAGCGTAGCCCACTAGATTCGTATCCTCTGGAATCTCCAGACGTAACAAGCCATCATACATGATGTTCCAGAGATCTGGACCAAGGATCGATCCCTGTGCTGCTCCAGCCGTCAGTCGTTTTGCCCTTTGTCCATATTCCGTATCATACAGCAGAATGCGATCCCTGAAGTAGTCTCTCATTATGCGCATAAGATACTGTGGTACTTTGAAAGTCTCTTCAAGAGCTTCCAACATGTCAGTCCAACTTGCCGAATTAAAAGCATTCTTTACATCCAGGGTCACAAGAAGTGTCACTTTACGAGAATGATGATTGCCCGTTTGCGCTCTTTCTGCTGTGCCCATATTGCATCAATAGTAGAATGTCCTCTGCGAAATCCATGCTGATGAACAGATAAATCCCCTGCTATCTGAACTGCTGAGCGAATTCTTGGCTGCAGAAGTTTCTCTAGGCCTTTTCCAGCTGTGTCCAACATACATAAAGGTCTATAACCAGCAGATTTTCCTTTGCTGATCAAAACCAATCGAGCCATTTTCCATCGGGCATTAAAAACACCCGCTTGCAGGCAATGATTTTACATATTCAACAAAAGTTCTGGACAAAGTTCTGATATTATCTTTAGCACTTCTGCAGGTATATCATCTGGTCCTGGAGCCTTCTTGTTTCTAAGGGAGCTAAAAGCTGTATTCAGTTCTTCTACTGTGAAGAGAGGTATATCATTCAGTTCACTTTAATCGTCACAATCAGTCCTCTCTGGATGGTCGGGAAATAGTGTGTCCACAATTTCTTTAATGGTTTGTGAATCCATGCTCGGGTTTGAGAATTTTCCAAGTTTCTTCATTACAATCTTATAACCCAGACCCCACGGATCATCTTCCACTTCCTTAGCCAAAGCCCACCATTGATCACCTTTACTCTTCTTAATAATAATAATAATAATAATAATAATAATAATAATAATAATAATAATAATGAAAATGAAAATCCACAGCCTGCTTCCAGACGACCGACCGGGTCAGGGAATGGAATGAATTAAGCCCCCATCTAGCGGCGAGGATATGAACTGTGCCGGCTGTCGAAGCCTGTCGCACTATCCTGGGGAAATGATTAAATGAATGGCAGATGAAATGAATGAATGATAGTGGAGAGTGTTGCTGGAATTAAATTTGTGACAGGGTAAACCGGAGTACCCGGAGAAGAACCTGTCTGCTCCGGTTTGTCCAACACAAATCTCACATGGAGTGACCGGGATTTGAACCACGGACCCAGCGGTGCGAGGCCGGCGTGCTGCCGCCCAAGTCACGGAAGCTATCATTAATAATAATAATAATAATAATAATAATAATAATAATAATAATAATAATAATAATAATAATGTGGTTCAATGAGGTAATTTATGTGATAAGTGAAGAATGGCGCCCAATGATTTTGAATTTGGTACAATTCTGAAATTTCTGAAGAAAGTTAAGAATCTTTCAGGAGATACTCCACCCAGGATGATTAGTCAAATAGGAACTAGTGACGAAAATGGTGCCCATTGATTTTAAATTTGGTGCAATTCTGAAATTTCTGAAGTTAGGTCGAATATGTTCATGAGATACTCTACCCAGGATGACCAGTCAAATAGGAACTAGCACCAAGCATCTTCCGCAAAACAGGGACTTGTCATTCCGGCGAGAGCTGTGACAAAAGGGCTATTTGGGTGAGCGTCTATTAGATTGATTGGCCAATTAGCATCTGATTCTACCCCTCCTGGTCAGAAGTTACAGTTCAAATGAAGTTCCAACCACACTTGGTGTCTCAGAACAACGGGAATATCGTTAGCAATTCTCAGTCGGGGAGCGCTGTTAAAAGCCCCGTGCCGAATAATTGATGCATTAAGGTGGGAACGCTCTCAGGTGCCACCCATTGCTCGGTAATTGCACACCCACATCCTGTATCATGGGTAGTGCCGGCTCGATACTGCTACAGCTCAAAGAGTGGCCATGTCCAACGTACACGACTCATATTCAGCGCATTCTCCATCACAAATAAGAATTATTATCAATGCATTCTGTCTCACACATAAGGCTCATATTTGATAGATAGACCACCGTAGATGATGATATGCTACGAACACAAAGCAAGTTTGTTCGGCTCCGTGGCTAAATGGTTAGCACGCTTGGCTTTGGCCCAAGGTGCCCCGGGTTCGATTCCCGGCCGGGCCATTAGCAAATTTAATCACCTGGGGTTAATTCCCGTGGTGGGTGTATGTGGCGTCTTTATCATCACTTTATCCTCATTACGACGCGCAGATCGCCCACGGGCCTCTCAGGAAGACACACGAAAAAAAGCGTATGTATCAGATATTCTGAATCCACCCACCCCTCACTTCCATACGGCAAGTTCGGTCTCTCAGGAAGCCACACGAAAAAAAATCCTATGTATCAGAGATTCTGAATCCACCCACCCCTCACTTCCATACATCAAGGTCGGTCTAAATATTGAGCGATGCAGGGAGAGTTACATCGCTACGCTAACTTCCTGCTTACAGAATACTGTTTATCGCAACTGAGAACTCACTGCATTGGCTTTTCCACACCTCAACTATATTTCCTTCTCCTTACTACCATCCTGTGAGAGTACAGAGCCCAAGTATTTGAAATGCTCAACCTGCTGCAATTTAATTCCTCCTAACTGGCTTTCTATTTTCTTGCGTTTCTTCTTTACCAACACAGCATTCGTTTTCGAAGTGTTGATCTTCATACCACACTCCATACATTTCTGTTCAAGTTCTAACATGTTCACTGGCAAGCTATCGACTGAGTCCGCCATCACAACCAGATCGTCAGAATAGGTCAGCTGACAGGGATTGGTGTTCCGGAATAATGTAACCTGATGTGTCCATTGAAAACAGCTCATACCATCACACCTCCTCTACCAGTCCTTCTCAGCAAAACGGTGCATTCATGTGCCGTGGTCCCTGATAGCAATCAGCGTATACGTACTTGGATTCATCGAAAAGGTGAACTTTCTCTATCATTCATAATCAAACTTTACGCTACATATCCCCACGATGAAATAATGCCAAGTCACACTACAGCTAGTATAATAAGCGACACCGGTGCGCAACAGTTTGACGTTCGACACAGTGAAGGGCTGAAGGCAGTACGAGAGAGACAGACATATAGTCCTTCTCCACTATCACTGCAACGCCGTACGTGTGCTGTTTGGCCACCTCTGATCTACACATCATCATCATCTACATCATCATCATTATCATCACATCATCTTTATGTTTTCGATCAATGCAGTATCTTATCTGAAGAACGGCGCGTTGCAGCCATTGCTAAGTTATGATATGTAGTATGTCATCTGCAGTTAATGGCATTTCTACGAAGAAGTGTGGAATTTTATTACGTTAGCAATAGCCTCAAGGTTTTAATGGAGGTATAGGTTAGACCGAGGTATATACTTCCACAGAACTCAATAAATTAACCTGCAGTGTACTGCTGACAATTGTGTGAAAATACAACACAGGGATACACTGACACAATCAGTGATGTCACGTAATCACGGTATCACACTGTTAGCGTCTGTTGTGTCACACGGCAGATTAATAACCCTCACCCTTTTACCAATATGCATACTACTTGCATTGCATTGTCTTTACATGATGTACAGTAAGTAGTTGCCCACCCATATAACTGTATAAGAAATTTTAATGCATTATGGGATGGCCGTAAGTTTCTGCGGTCTAGCCGGTTACCTCCCACCAATTTGGACCAGGTTCGATTCCAGGTTACTGCATATCAGACCTTCAAGGTGAATTGTTACAATGAGGTGTAACATGGAAACAAAGCGTTTCCGGACCCATGTTCATATAACATAATTTCTTCGTCTACGTGTGAGGAATGTGTCCTGCAATTAGTGCCGTACATTTTTGTGACACCCTGTATATCGCCACCACTACCGTAGTTGTACACGTGGTAGTTAATGTTTTGATTGTATTCACTATGAGAGCTGACAAGAGTGTAATTTCGTAAGTCCGAGTTTTTCTATAGCCTGAGGTAATCTCCGTCTCGTCCACCTCGATCTACCGACACTTTACTGTATTGGTTTTATATCCTTATTTTCTATTGAGAAGCCGCGCCCGGGTGCCGGAACTTTGCCCAGAGGGAACCTTTAAAGTGCCAGTAAATCAACTGACAAGGCTTCCTTGCATTTAAACACACTCAAATGCAATCTGACCACGGTGGAATTCGATCCCACAACCCTCAGAAATACAGGCGAGATTGTTGTCACTGCGCCATGCAGCCAGACGCTTCACAAAAATACTGTGTTTTGCAATAGTAACAGACCACGATTAGGTAACCTCGTTCAAGAGAACGAAGAATCTTTCTAATGAGGCCTCATACAATTTTGATCCGATTGTATGAATTACACTTTCATTTGGAACATGAAGATGAAGAAAATAAGAGTCAGCATGTTTTTTCAGAAGGAAATTGGGGAATCATAATAAAATAGCCAGAAAAGGAAGCCAATCCTTTCTTATCGTGGATTGAATGCTGTCACAAGCAATAGATCAATAAGAGGGCACACAGTGGGAAAATGTGTATCGATCATATAATATTGAACATGATATTCTCTTTCATTGTACTATTTTATAGACCAACTTGTATGTTTAGTTGAAAAAAAAATATATCGTAATTCTCTCTGACCGCTGTTTCGTACCTGTAATAATTGTGACGATGTTAGCTCCATGCTGTAGTAACGTTTTAGCGCCTATTGGCAATGTGCCTACGTCTTTACGTACTAAGGCAGGTGTAAGGAATCTTGCTTTGCTAAAGTTAACCCAACGGTCCATATTATCTGAGAAAATATCGTGTATGAGATGAAAATGAATGGAATGCCACCGTGTACGTCAACAATCCAGTCTCTCATCGTTCCACACTCACTACGACACAAATGATGCTCCCAACGGTCTCAGTGGACAGCGGGCAGACCGCCAATAGCGCTGTGACAGGCATTTCTCGGCACCCGACCAAAACTCTTTTGTGTCTACCTGCTTAAAGGTGCGAGAGCCAAGTTGTGCCCGTCAGCCATTAACATAACATCACAGTGTTTGCGGCCCTAAAGCAAAATAGCTTCAAAGCAACCTATCGCCCTAAATTATGGTCCATATCTTGGATGTCCGTTATCAGTATTAAGTACACAGATTAAAACAGGGATCGCGATGAAGTGCTACATTTGATTTAAAGGAACATTCCCTGGCTCCTGAATGGCTGCCACAATTTAACACATTTTTCTCACTAAAAATATCAGCCAACATAATTAAATTGATTAATGATGGATTTATATGTTTACACTGCCCGTTGAGTATTCTTTTCTCTGTTGTTGTTTGAGTCTTCAGTCTCTTAACTGGTGTGATGCAACCCTCCATGACTCCCTGCCCCGAGCTAATCGTGTCATCTCTACATAGCCAGCACACCTTACAGCTGAGACAATCTGTTTAACACATTCTAACCTTGGTATACCTCTACATTTCTCTTCCTCAACCCTTCCTTCCACAACTATGATCGCAATTCCTGGGTGTCCTAGTATGTGTTCTACCAACTTATCTCTTCTCTAATTAGTAATCGCCAAACACGTCTTTCCTCCTCTTAATAAAAGAAGAATGTTTGTGGTTTTACGAGCCGTTCATCGCGCAATTGAGAGCCATGGGATCTCCTCTTGACAAGGCATCCAAAAAACCCGACATGGCATTTCACTGTGAACTTCTCACATGCACTGACCGGGAATCGAACCCGCTCCACCGTGGTGAGAGGCCAACAGCTTGACCGCTGCGCCACCAGGCCCCTTTTCTTGTCTTAATACTTCTTCATTTTGTTACTCTATCTACCCATCTGATCTTCATCAATCTCCTGTAACACCACATTTCAAACGCTTCTATTCTCCTCCTTTTTGCTATGCCAACAATCCAAGTTTCACCTCCATGGTGTGACACGCTTTAGACAAATGCTCTCCTGTTCTAGAACGTTCGAATGCGAGTATATATGTCACAAGTTCACACAATGAAACATAAGTTACTCCCTTGAAAGAGAATTGTAGATGGTGTTCCAGGCGTAGCAGGCGGTCATGTAAGCTTTCACTGCTCACTAGGCAACACTGACAAATGGGTTCTAATGCTTCAATACCGTACACTGATTATTAGATAGATCTCTCACACACATGCACGGTAAGTCTATCAGTAGCCCATGGTGGTGTCAGCCTCGTAGCGTAGTGGATCACCACGGAGGCACGGGTTCTATTCCCAGGTGAAAAATGAAAATCCACAGCCTGCTTCCAGTCGACCAACCGGGCCAGGGAATGGAATGAATGAAGCCCCCATCTAGCGGCGAGGATATGACCTGTGCCAGCTGCCGAAGCCTGTCGCACTCCCCTGGGGCAATGATTAAATGAATGTCAGATGAAATGAAATGATAGCGGAGAGTGTTGCTGGAATGAAATTGTGACAGGGAAAATCGGAGTACCCGGAGAAAAACCTGTCTGCCTCCACTTTGTCCAGCACAAATCTCACATGGAGTGACCGGGATTTGAACCACGAACTGATCGGTGAGAGGCCGGTGTGCTGCCGCCTAAGCCACGGAGGCTGTGGGTTCCATTACCAGGTCTGCCCAGATATTTAATTCTGGTCTGAGCGCTGGAACGGGGTACACTCAGCCTCGTGAGGCAAAACTGGGAAGAGGCGGCAGGCCAATGAAGCGTTTAACTCATAGTGAATGGAAGCCGGATAAGGTTCTGTGATGTTCAAGTCACCGTGAATATGGACCAGAATATATATTTCAACAGTCTCGGTGACCAAGTGTTGGCTTCATTATGCTCTGGGCATTCCATGTTTCCAAGATGACAACAGCTGTGTTCATGTAGACGCCTTGTCGCACATAGACTGGCTGGCTAAATCACCCGATCTTACTCCCATTGAAAATGTGTTGAAATCAGCCTCCCATGAATTTGGTGACTCTCCGGGATCCAATCATTATTGAGTGGTATACCTGCAAAAACATGTGAATTACCTCCCTCGCCCAGTCAAGGTGGTAACCAAGGGCTACAAGTGGTGTCTCCAGCGGGTGACTACTGTTTTGTCCGAGGTGATTATATTTCTTTAAAAAATGACTGTAAGTATAAAACATATATATATACATATATATAATTTATAACTGCATATCATGCGCTAAAGGATATCAATATTTCAACGTAGTCTGTTTGAAAGGTGCCTGTTTAATAGCATTAAGACTTAAAGTTGTAATTATAGTTACCCTTTAAAATAAAATAAAACGCTTTTTGTATTGGTTAGTAGAGCACATCGTATTGAAAGTCCAATCTATGGAGAAAAACAAGAAAGCAAGTAAGTTTGCATAACATTTTTCGAGGAGATTTTGAGTGACGGGAATTAAAATTGAATGAGGCCTTAAGCCCTACGATTCAATGCTATTAGACCGTTGGGTGGATGTAATTTTTCTATAGTAATCCATAGATCGTACATTTTACACCGCCATAATGGCTACCATTCTCAGATCTGCCAAGAAATATAATTCTGGTTGAGGGCTGGAACACCCAGCCTCGTGAAGCAAAACTGAGGACAGGTGGGATCGATTCCCACCTCACTCATCTTGGAAGTGGTTTTAAGTAGCTTCCCACTTGTACTCCAGGAAAATGCCGGGATGATTCCTAAAAATTTAGTCCACAGCCACATCCATTCAAGTCCTACCCTAACTACATATACAGTACACAAAGCACTACAGCCATCACAAAACCACAGGTTAATGGGCAGAGTCAACACATACCCAAGTACTTGTGGATTTATGACCACGATGCCGCAAAGTCCTTAAATGATATAACAACAACATCGCAGGAAGCTCATGATTCTAGCCCATATCGGTGTTTAACCCTAAATTGCGTCTGGAGATCTGAAGCCAAGATAGCCACATTTTACAGGGCATTAAGTCTCACGATCCAAGCTAATGGATTTACATTTTATAAAGCAACAAGCCTCGCGATTTCATGCTAACGGAACTATATTTTACCTTGAATCAAGCCCTGTGTTTTCAAGCAATGGGAGCTAGATTTTAGACGGCATCAAGCATCGCGATCTTAAGCAAATGGAGCTACATTTTAGATGGCATCAAGCCTCGCGATCTGAAGTGAAGGGAGTTACATTTCACACTGCATCAAGCCTCGCGATCTCAAGCAAAGGGAGTTACATTTCACACTGCATCAAGCCTCGCGATCTCAAGCAAAGGGAGTTACACTTCACACTGCATTAAGCCCCGCGATCTCAAGCAAAGGGAGTTACATTTCACACTGCATTAAGCCCCGCGATCTCAAGCAAAGGGAGTTACATTTCACACTGCATTAAGCCCCGCGATCTCAAGCAAAGGGAGTTACATTTCACACTGCATTAAGCCCCGCGATCTCAAGCAAAGGGAGTTACATTTCACACTGCATCAAGCCTCGCGATCTCAAGCAAAGGGAGTTACATTTCACACTGCATCAAGCCTCGCGATCTCAAGCAAAGGGAGTTACATTTCACACTGCATTAAGCCCCGCGATCTCAAGCAAAGGGAGTTACATTTCACACTGCATTAAGCCCCGCGATCTCAAGCAAAGGGAGTTACATTTCACACTGCATTAAGCCTCGCGATCTCAAGCAAAGGGAGTTACATTTCACACTGCATTAAGCCCCGCGATCTCATGCAAAGGGAGTTACATTTCACACTGCATTAACCCCGCGATCTCAAGCAAAGGGAGTTACATTTCACACTGCATTAAGCCTCGCGATCTCAAGCAAAGGGAGTTACATTTCACACTGCATTAAGCCCCGCGATCTCAAGCAAAGGGAGTTACATTTCACACTGCATTAAGCCTCGCGATCTCAAGCAAAGGAGCAAAGGGAGTTACATTTCACACTGCATTAAGCCCCGCGATCTCATGCAAAGGGAGTTACATTTCACACTGCATTAACCCCGCGATCTCAAGCAAAGGGAGTTACATTTCACACTGCATTAAGCCTCGCGATCTCAAGCAAAGGGAGTTACATTTCACACTGCATTAAGCCCCGCGATCTCATGCAAAGGGAGTTACATTTCACACTGCATTAAGCCCCGCGATCTCAAGCAAAGGGAGTTACATTTCACACTGCATTAAGCCTCGCGATCTCAAGCAAAGGGAGTTACATTTCACACTGCATTAAGCCCCGCGATCTCAAGCAAAGGGAGTTACATTTCACACTGCATTAAGCCTCGCGATCTCAAGCAAAGGAGCAAAGGGAGTTACATTTCACACTGCATTAAGCCCCGCGATCTCAAGCAAAGGGAGTTACATTTCACACTGCATTAAGCCCCGCGATCTCAAGCAAAGGGAGTTACATTTCACACTGCATTAAGCCCCGCGATCTCAAGCAAAGGGAGTTACATTTCACACTGCATTAAGCCTCGCGATCTCAAGCAAAGGGAGCTACATTTCACACGGCATAAAGCCTCGTGATCTCAAACAAAGAAAGCTACATTTTAGATAGCATCAAACCTCGCGATCTTAATCAAATGGAGCTACATTTCACACGGCATTAAACCTCGCGATCTCAAGCAAAGAGAGCTACATTTCACACGGCATCAAGCCTTGCGATCTCAAGCAAAGGGAGCTACATTTCACACGGCATCAAGCCTCGCGATCTTAAACAAATAGAGCTACATGTCGCATGGCATCAAGCCTCGCGATCTTAAGCAAAGGGAGCTACATTTCACACGGCATCAAGCCTCGCGATCTCAAGCAAAGGGAGCTACATTTCACACGGTATCAAACCTCGCGACTTACGCAAATCGTGCTACATTTCACACGGCATCAATCCTCGCGATCTCAAGCAAATGGAGCTACATATTAAATGGTATCAAGCCTCGCGATCTCAGCAAAGGGACCATCTTTGATGGCATTACGCCTCGCAACTCCAAGACTAGGGAGTCATTTTTTACATGACATGATATTAGGCAATTAGGCAACTTGAACTTTCTCAGAGATTATTTGTAAGCAGGCACGTTTTTAATTCCCATTCATGATTCACTCACATTTGGCGGTATGAGCAATTGATTCGATTGGCATTTGAGGGCTCTTAAATATTGGATACCATATCAGTAGATCTACTGTTACGGCTAAATCCCTTTCATGAAAAACCGGTACTCCGGTGTCTTGAAGGATGCATTAGTTAAAGAGGATTGAAAATCCATTACATTAGTTATTGTTTGCATGATTTGAAATATTGTACTAGCGTACGATTTAAATATCAAGATATCCCGGAACATATCAAATACACTACCCATGTGTTCGCAGAAGTATTCTTTTCCAGTAAATGATGTAGTTACCTTGTGTCCTCTCTTTATGGCATTGGAGTTTCTTTATCTGTGCTAAATATGCGAATGCAGTGGCGTATTCTTTGAAATTCAACATGTACTGTATATTCAAATTTCTCTCCAATGAAAGAAATATCATAATATTGCAATTACGCATCTAAAGATGAAAACTGTTAGAAATAAATCAGGTTAATTGAAAAAGAAGTAGCGGAAAAGTAACGAGAAATTTATAAATTTACTCACCGAATTGATGGCCGTCATCTCGCGAGATCGACTCGTATCCGAGTCCGCTAGGCCACTGTCACTCTGAAAAGAAGAAGACACGTTACTGCCACCACAGGAATACAGAATATCACTCCCTACCTTCCTGCAAGCTCAAACACTCATCCGATAACAAGGGCCCTATGATCGTTTATTTATTTATTTATGCCCGAATAGAATTAAAATACATGAGAACATGGCATATCATTTCATTTAAAATCAAGGTTTCATATAAATATATCACCTAATTTGTTTCAACGTTATGGGCTCACATCCGTTTTGATATATGTGGATTTTAATTTAATTTGGACATGTGGGATATCTTGGTCATCAGCCCTGTGTATTTGTATGTGTGTAAAGTATGTCTGATAATCTGACAGTGATAGTGTGTGCACGGTGAATATTCAAGCCTTGCATTGGGTAGGTGCCCTGGGAGATGACACATGGAACTTGTATGGATGGAGTGTAGAAAAATAAGGGGGAAACCACAATAAGTATGGCCGCTACCAGCACCGAGATTCTAACTTACGATCTCCAGACATTCAGCTCCTTATTGCAGTCGTGGTGCGTGTTTAACGAGTACGGCTACGCTAGGGGTATATATAACATTTGATTATTTTATGCAGTAACAAGGTCAAAGAGAACATCATCAATTTAGGTAGTTGCTAACGTGTGAGGTCACTGATTGCAAGGAAATGTCTGAGTTAATATAGAGATAATGTACATGGTGACCCAAGATGGGAAGTTTGTTAAAATTATGTCAATATTAAACAAAGTTTAATACAGATAATATTTCCTAATTAATTGTATGATTCTTGTACCCAGCAGTGCTATACAAGGAGGACCCACCACTGGTAGCATGACCAGAGAACTGCTCTCAGTTTCACACAAAGTTCCGCTTCCGCTCTGGCATCTTCAATATTAAAGTCGATAGACTTGTTCCTAAAGCAGAGTAAATGCCTTGCCTGATACTACCTTACTGCCAAATTTCCAAATTGAGAGTTAATTGGATATTGATATATTGATTTATTATTTTATATATTCAAGATGGCGGATGCGTGAGATATTAAAAGTGATGGATCTGTAATTTTGGAAAACAACGTATTGTGCGTTGTATCACTGAATTCAATTTCATATCATACGATGAATGGCTTCGTAGGTAGGAAGTGTGGTATCAAACGTTCAAACATTTGATGCATACCAATTTTTGTTTGATTCTGTGAGACCTCACTCTGACAGATAGGTGGGCGCACACACAAAACCACTGAGGTCATAATCTCACTTTCACATATGTTTTACTGTAAATGCAATAAGCGAACAATAAATAGTGTATTACCGTATGACCTGTAGTCTGGATTCCAATCATCATCACGATCATTTAGGAATGGTTACCAAGACTTTTTATTTACTGTTTTTAAAGTTTAATTATAAACTTTTCAACGATTATGTACTATAAGTTGCAACGAGGATCAGGAATGAGGAAGTTAGTTTTGTTGGAGTACTCTACTCAGAGTTTCTAGTGTAAGAATGCTAGAGGAAAGAAATAATAAATTCCAGTTTAATTAAAGTTGTTGATGAAATTAGACCTGTTTAGTTGGTTCTCGCGTCCTCGCCTTCAGCGACGCAGCTGGCTGTAACAGCCACAGCTACTTCATCAGAACAAAACCAACTCCGCAGGCAACGGGACACAGTTGAGTAGTTCTCTGCCCTTTGGTTTCAAAACAAGGGAAAGTAAAAGCCACACGGCTGTCCGCGACACCTGATGTTGGATGAGATACTTGGTCATCTCAATTAGATGAATGTTGGAACTTGTCATATACATCGTATGATGACTCTTGCAAAGCGAAATGTAGTGAAATATCATACGAAACAATATGTGAAGAGAAATATCAAAGTATCATGCCATGAATTTAAAAGGTATGACATTTAACTCTGTCCAATTTGTTACAACAACGATATTCCAATCGAGATTTAAAATAGCCCTGGTCGGTTTAAAATGACCTTCCCGTACGACAATTACGACATGAAGGCACTGCAAGCTTTTAAAATCATGTAAATTGAATATAAATATGAAGACTATTTGGTGTGTGTGAGTTTGTGTGTCTGAGTGTGTGTTCGCGAATGTGTAAATGGATATGAGAGAGACGGAGAAGAGACAGAAATAAACAAATGCATTTATTTACCAAAGATATGCTATTCAAGCTAAAGAGTCACTTTGGGTAGCGTGCAGATGACTAGTGTGTCAAAATGAGGATGGAATTATTGACGAAGACTTCATAAACATAATTCCTGAGTCAGAAGAATTAACCTTACGAAATTTATACCCCCATGGTCTAGACGAGAATCGAACTCGGTTCACTTCGAGCCAAACCATTTATCCATGGAGCTGAACTTAACAACTAGAAACTAAAACAAGTATGACACTGATACCTGAACATGTCATCTGTGGATATCGAATAAGAAATAAGCTTATACTTAAACATGACACACATCAAAACCATATAGGAAATGAGCTTATGCCTAAGCTTATTCATTCATTCATTCGTTTATCTGCAATTGGGGGTGAGTCCCCCGGTGGAAAATTAGATATAGACTACATAACAAATAAATAATTGTACATAACAATTCACTAACAATTAAACTGGAGTATTTACACAAATAGTCAGTCTTTTCTTAAACACACCTATATGTTTGGGAAAAGGCTCTAAGACTGCGGCAGGTAGAGAGTTCCAGTTATCAATGGCACGGTTTACGAAATAATATTTATCATAATTTGTTTGCTGTGGTCGGCCCTTAACTTTGAAAGGATGATCGCCCCTACCCATGTAAGTGGGCTTTCCTATACGTTTGCTAAGCTTTGTTTATGGACACATTAAACATCACCTCTAAGCATGTCGTAGAGTGATCCTGATCCCATTGTGCTACATACTTAGGTGACACATAATCACATGCATTCATAAATTACCCTCCGATTATCGTGAAATGTTTTGGTGTCTTGTTTTACCGTGTTGCCTAGTTGCAGTAGGCCTATAATTATATCCCTGAGTCAGTCAACAGGTTGATGTTAACTTATCGCCAAACTAGACGTTAAGTTACAATAATTAGGCAACATATCTGTATAAAGTAATAAATGTATGTCGCACACCCTGTGATTTGATTTACCTTTTATAATTAAGCTTGCTTGAATGCCGTAATCTACAAAAAACATGTAATGTATTATATATTCCAAGTTCCACGTGAGCGTAATAGCTTTTCCGGCCGCAATATAAGGAAGCGCACTTGGCGGTAGCCATCAAATAGGACGGGCAAGATCGCATTAATATTTCACTGCTACACTATAGCCTCTACGCAAGGTTTATAGTGGATTACGGCACAGCACGGATCAAGGAGGTAACAGAGAATGCTCAGGCCGATATTGGACTAGAAGTTAGCTTCTCAGAATCTGGAACAGGTTAAGAAAAGATGATTATCGTTACGTTTCTAAGATTTGTGTTTGCCTGTCTTCCCTGCTTGATTCATTGCCCCGTTTCTAAAACGAGACATAGTACCGACATCGCAGTGACACAGGTTATCAGACAAATTCTACACACACATAAGTACACGGGGATACATGATCACGAAATTGCAAAAACTCTAAATAAACCAACAACAACTCCAAAAAGACAATTTATTTTGTAACTTCTTATAAATAAAGAAATTTCAGTAATTGTCTCATTTCATTCTTTCACATTATATTAATTGATTGAAGAATGGACCACCTTGTGGTGTAGCTGCCAGAATTATTGGCTGTCACTGAGGAGGTCCGGGTTCGATTCCGGGTTCTGCCACGAAATTTAATTCTGGTCTGAGGGCTGGAACGGGGTACATTCAGCCTCATGGGGCAAAACTGAGAACAGGCGACTTCGATTCCCAATTCGGCCACAAGAAAACTGTTAACATTGTCTAGAAACGCCAGCTTTGGAACCTCCAAGACCACAAAATGTCTCCTGGATTGATGATTTGAGGCAACATTTAATACACGCTGTTGGCAGAGTACGGGTGCGCCGCCAAGTGCATCTGGCGGTGGATTTGGCAGGGCAGAGTTTGGGCCAGTATGGATGGTATCCGCTCACGGAACGAAATGGTTCCCCTGATACGTCTTATAAAGAATCTCGGCTGGCTGCGTGGCTCAGCGGTGGAGTTGGTCACTAGTCGTGGCCGAGTGAGGTGCGTGTGTGCGAGCTGTGTGACCGCATTGGAAGAGTGTACGTTTCCTAATACCGGTGCTTCCGATAGTTCCACGGGTGTACTGACCTTCCGTGTGTCATTCGGACAATACTTTTTCAAGTAGTGTTCCAGATAGGACAAAAATCCAGAAACACAGAAAACCCCGCTGAAAATCATGTCCGGATACCAGAGGAAAAACACCGTACGCTGTCAATGGGACAGGCAGAGTTCTCGCCCCACACCAGGAGAAATTCACCGCTGGATTAGCGATACCCTCCGGTTGACTGTTGACCAAGTAGAAGCCATCCAGTTAAATGCGCAAGAAAGAACCATGCACATCAAGGTAATCAGCATATCTACTTATCAGAAATTGCTAAATACTTTTGCAGCTCCTATTAAATTTCAGTATGACTCAGGCGAAATGACAAATGTTAAGCTCTCCACAGCGGATTCAAATTTTACCACAGTGCGTATATTTAATGTCCCATTCGAAGTTCCCCCTGAAATTTTCAAATCCGTCCTGTCGAAATATGGCACTGTGAGTGACGTCAGGAAAGAACAATGGTCTTCTGCTTATCAGTTCCCGGTGTATAATGGAATACGCGCAGTCACTATGGAAATCAAACAAGATATCCCCTCCACTGAGACTTTTGGTGGCCATTCTGGCTACATATCTTATAATGGACAGAAACAGACCTGTTTAATTTGCAATGCTAACACACATCTACGTATCAACTGCCCAAAGAAAATGATTCCCCTCGGTATAACTCCTACACAACAACGACGTGTCCAATACTCGAATGTTGTGACACAGCAAACGTCACATGAAAACATGCTTATTGATCAGTCAGCTGGGACACCAGCAGAAGTGGCCTCTGACACACATGACGCAGAACACGTACCTTGCACTGACCAGATCAGCGAGCTACAGAGTGCCCCTGTGCTATCGGCCACCTGTATGGCAGCCTTAGAGCCAACTCTGCCGTCACTACAGGCTGCCACATAAATTTTGTCTTCACTGCCCCCACCTTCTCTGGTACCTACCGACTCACTTAAGCAGGTTGATCGGGGATCTGAGAACGTATCTAAGAAGATTAAAACAAATGCCTCGATTGCTGTACCAGCCCCGAAGAATCAAACTGGTTCTACAAACGTTCCCGCAGCTGTGAAAATGAATCAAAATCTTCATTCTACGTCATCTAGGGACCCACGAACGCTCTCAAACGCTGACAGCCGGCCTATGAATGGCAGTCATAAGGAACTATCTCACCCTAATTTGACATAGTGCACCAGTATATTTCTCACCCGTGTCTTTTTTTTTCTCCCGAGTCCACCTTCCAGTATGTCTAGCTCAGCTTTTATACTTCTCTTAATGGCGCAATTTCTCACTGTGGCCACTGTGAATATCAATGTAATAGAATGCCCCCTGAAATTTCAACTGTTGGAGAGATTCCTTCGAGATGCAGACATTGACATTGCTTTCATTCAAGAAGTTGCTATACCCTGTCTTCCCATATCTGCCTTCTACAAACAATACATCAATACCGGTACTACTAATAGAGGGATCGGATTCCTCATAAGACATGATATCCCACTCGAAGGTGTGCTATGTCATCCATCAGGGCGCATAATATCTGGACACATAAACAATACCACCCTGATAAATGTATATGCCCAATCCGGGTCCAATAAACGTGTGGAACGGAAAATGTTCTTTCAACAGAGTATACTGCCTCATCTGCACGACGTTAAGGAAAAACTTATTCTTGCAGGGGATTTCAATTGTATTCAACGCCTAGAGGATTCCACTAGTCCATACCAAGGTGTCAACCCGGCTCTCAGGACCCTCCTTACCTCCCTACACCTCATTGATGCTGTGGATAGTTTAAGGGTGCCCCTGCCCCATTACACCTGTATAAGTCACAACTCCTCGTCACGAATTGACCGCATCTACTTTTCCCAGGAACTTATCCAGCCTAGACGATATGAAGTGACACCTGCCAGTTTCACTAACCATCATGCAGTCGTATGTACAATCTCTTACCCCCATCCCATATTTCACATAGGAAGAGGTTATTGGAAATTGAATTGCTCGCTGTTACTGGAGGAGGAATGCCAAGATATTTTCAGACAACACCGGACTCGATGGGTCCAACAAAAATGCAACTTTCGCGACTGTGCAGACTGGTGGGATATTTTAGTTAAACCAGGGATCCGCCGCGTCTTTAAGAACATATCCTACCAAAGAGGTCGGGAAAGACGGGATACAGTTGAATTTTACTATCGAGTTCTTCGCCAGCTCTAGCAAAGATCTGATGCTGGGGAGCGTATGTATGACCAGATTCGGGAAGTTAAAACCAAGCTCCTGTCTCTACAGCAACGAACGCTCGCTCATATAAACGTGGCTTTAAAAGATCGTACAGTGCTCCCGGACGAAAGTGCAAGTGTATACCATATCGCCAAAGGACAACGTGAGCGGCAACGTAAATATATCCACCGCCTCCGCACCAGTACTGGAAGTGTCGTCACCTTCCCTGACGCTATACGTAGTGAAATATCATCATTATTTTTATCAACGGTTCTACGCCAAGGCTCCAATTGATCCACAGCAGGTGACCCTATTGCTTTCATCTTGCAGTACCCAACTATCTCCGGACAACAAAACTCTGCTCAGCGCGGATATTACGGATGAAAAGATTCACTCTGTGGTTAAGCACCTCCCAAACAACCGCTCACCTGGCATTGATGGACTGCTATATGAACTGTATAAACACTTCTGGCCTCTCATTGGCAAATAATTTTGTCACGTCTTGCGTACCATTCTCCAACGTCGTGCTCTTTGTCAATCACATCACGAGGGTACCATAGTCCTCATACCAAAAACATCGTCTCCCATGGCAGTTGGTGACTTCCGACCAGTTACTCTGCTCTGCAGTGATTATAAAGTCCTTACCAAAGTACTTGCATGCCGATTGAAGACTGTTCTACATGATATCATTGGTGATGAATAATGTTGCAGTATTCCTGGAAGAACTCTGTTAACAAACTTAGCGATACTACGGGACCTACACCTAAAAGCCGAAATGCTCCCCACTGAGCCAATGAGTTTTCTCACCTTAGATCTTGATAAAGCTTTCCACCGCATCAGTCATGAATACTTGTACATGGTCTTGCAGCACTTTGAATTTCCTGCAATCCTTATTGACTACATTCGTATGATAAATTGTAATGCTACGTCTCGAGTGCTCGTCAACGGTTTTCTTTCCGATCTGATTCCAATACAATGATCAGTTAGGCAAGGATGTCCCCTTTCCATGCTACTTTTTGTCATTGGCCTTGAACCGTTCATTCGGACTACCCAGGTGAAGCTACAGGGTGTCAAACTGTCCACACATGTTTTTGGCATGTGCGCCTATGCTGATGACGTATCAATATTGATCCGCAATAATGAAGACATCTCCCACATCGATAGCGACCTTCAGCTCTACCATATCGCCTCTGGCACAATCGAACCCCCCAAAAACTGCTTTGCTTCCGCTCAATACTAACTCAGTGATTACCCAGCAGCCCTGGTTCCGGATAGTAAATGAGGTGAAAATTCTTGGCATTACCTGGAAGCAATCGCTTCTGGACACAGTGCAAGCAAACTGGACTAAGGTCATTGCCAAAGTTAGGAGAGTGCTGATCCAATTTCGTCAAAGAAACCTCAATATAGTGCAACTGATAATGGTCCTCAACGTGTTTGCGCTCTCTAAAATATGGTATGTCGCACAACTTTTCCCACTTCACAAAATGTTTGAGAGCCAATTGTCAAAATATACAGGTTGGTTTATATGGCAAGGATTTCTGTTTCGAGTACAACGGGAACAGTTGTATCTCCCATCCCGGCAAGGCGGGCTAGGGCTAACAGCTCATGGCATGAAATGCCGTGCGCTCCTCTGCAAGAACGATATCACCATCCTTTCCCAACATGACACTTTTACGAAAGCGCTATACAAAGATATTCGAAACACAGCCCGTGGTTGTGATAGAGCTTTGCCGAATATATTTAGGGACCATCAACAGCACCTTCTGGAAACTGTTCGCCAAATGCCTTCAGGAACTGTTCCAACGACGAAAAGTATTTATAACATGTTGCGGCAAGTGGTACACTCCAAACCGCGAATGGAGGCCACCACCCTCTACGTCCATTGGCCCACTGTTTGGAAAAATTTTGGGGCTATGACCATTTCTTCTGCTGTACACTCCCAGGTTTTTATGTTCCTCAACGATCTCATCCCAACGGCTCTACGGCGATATACCATCCGTCTTGAAGCTTACCCATGGTGTACTATATGTGGTCAAACTGATACGGCGATACACCGCTTCACATCATGCACGCGTGTTGCCTCCACTTGGCTGTGGTGTAAGGGAAAAGTATGTCAACTATTAAATGTGCCCACGGGTGACCTTGATGACAGGAAGTTGATTCGTTTGTCGGTGACCGCCTTCCCCCAAATTAAACAGACTGCCATTGTGTGGATAATGGGCCAATATGTACACTTCGTGATTGACAATGATCAACATTTCTCGTTCCTGGATCTCATGTATCACCTGCAGAAAGAGCTTTGGAAGCTTAGTGAAAGTGGACAATTGTACGATAAATATGGACACTATCTGGATTTTCTTGTGATGTAATAGTATGGTATTTATCATATCTGAAAATTCTGTAATTCTGTAGAGAGCTAATAAAAAAGCGGTAACGTTGTTGCTTGCTGGGCCCAAGGTTGCAGGTTCGTATCAAGACGCTGGCATTTGAGGGAAGATTCCGGCACCTCGGCGTCTCTAAAAGCCAGAGTAACTTGGTTAACAGGGACGTAAAACCAATAACATTATTTATATTAATGAATTGGATGGTGACCGATACACGGATGTGCTTACAGAGCATACCTACCCTACCCTGCGATACCATTTTGCAGGAGACCTGTATCCACAATAAGACAAAACACAGTGGTTCGATGAGCCCTTCACATACATAAGGATGCTCCCCAGGCCCCTGCGCCCTCTCTCCTATTGACCACATTTGAGATGCTGTTGAAAAGGACAATCACTCAACGGGTCCTATTCTAAACAATCTCCGTGCATTTTAGGAGGCTAATCTCCCAATGTCGTATGGTCTCCATATCGTCATCCTTGCGATAAGGGTTACTACCTACCCCTCATTGGTGTAGCTAACAGTTTGCTAAAGTTAAGTGTGGTTAGCTGTAAGAGAGGGCCATGAGCCCTAGCTTCGCCACAACTATAGACCTAAAATACATAAATACCGTAAATAAATAAATAAAAGTACATTATGCAACGAGCCTATAATGGCAATAAATTCCATACGAGTGTCTTAATTGCCATTACAGGCGAGTTGCATACGACTGTTTATGTTCGACGATAATTATAACTATTTTATGTTCGAACATAAATATTCATAAATATCTGTCGAGATTTCGCCAATTTTATGTACTGAATAGAGCGCATGGGACGCAGAGAATGGCCTCCTCGAATACCCCACTATGACACTAGCCACGCAGTGAAATTTAAAATGGAGGCTGTGGAAGTCAGCGCAGATGCGATGCTATCCTTACCGAATTGGTCACACAACTGTTTTTTGAGCTCTGATTGGTGGAAGAAACTGTTTCATAATGAAGAATAGTTTAAAAATGACCCTGAATATGATACAGTTTTCTGACATATAAAATTTACATTAAGACATCGTCGAACATTAATAAATAAATAAATAAAATAATTAATTAATTAAATAAATAAATAAATAAATACAATTTACACCACCATTAGACGGTTCGTTTTGTAATTCAGTTTTCAAAAGACCTTTTCAACATGGTTAGGTTTCTTTACTGCAGTTATGAATCGCTTGATGTTAAAAGCGGACTTCTGGAGGTTTTGCGAAATATTAGTTTTTGATACGATACCGGTATTTCAGATGATAGGTAGGGGCACTGTTTAGTGTTGACATGAGACTTCTGCAGTCAACACCACGACTGTACCGAGCTTGGGAAATCTGTGTATTTGTGCATAATATCAGTGTTGTTTTCGCATTTGTTAATTACATTGAATTGCTGTTATTGGAATCATTGCTTTCTGTGTTTCAGTGATTCTTGTATTGATATTGTACTTGATTTTCATATTACTAATAAGTTAATTATTGGTTCAGTGTTCATTCTAAGAATTGTATCTATACATTTCAAAAGCAATAACAATGCATTTTGTAATTATTTGTGGGTTCTATGTGGAAGTTGGTATTCAAGGTTTTTAGGTTCACCCCATTTGATGTCTCGTGGGGATTTCTGCAATACTAACAACTGTCATTTTGTTTTGTTTTTCATAATCTATGTGTCAGAAGACCCCTTTTAACATCAAGCGATTCTTATACTGGTAGGAGACTGGCTGCGTGGTTCAGAGGTAACGTTCTCGCCTGCTGAACCCAAGATAGCGGGATCGAACCCCGGCGCAGTCCGATGGCATCTGAGTGTGCGCAAATGCGAGGGAGCCGTGTCAGAAGATTTACTGGCACGTTAAAAATCCCCTTCGGGGCAAAATTCTGGCACCCCGGCGTCTCTAAAAGCCGCAGTAGTTAAAAGGGACGTAAAACCAATAACATTATAATTAGTAGTATTATACTGGTAGACTGCTATTATTCATCTTCAGGACATTACAGTATAATGTCCTTTGTCAAAGCTTCCATAAAACAGTAGCCTTAGTCATGTAGTGTATAGTCTCTCCAGAACCATGGTCAGTATTGTGTCACTATTCACACGGTTTACTCTGAACAGACACTCAGGAAACAGGTCACTCACACTATGAAATCCAACACGTCCAACATACTCTCCATCAGCAACCATCAAACGTTTATATTCAGTAAGGTTAATAATTTTTCATCAAAGAGATCTGCCACTAATAATAAGATTCTTATGTGCACGCTACTTCTTGAGAATAGAGTATAATCAAGAGCAGCCATACGAATTTCATAATTCCGTGTTGTTGTTGTTGTTGTTGTTGTTTGAGTCTTCAGTCATTTGACTGGTTTGATGCAGCCCACCATGCCTCCCTGTCCTGAACTGATCATTTCGTATCTATATACAGTACCTTCGACATCCTACATCCGAGGCAATCTATTTAATATATTCTAACCTTGGTCTACCCCTTCAGTTCTTACCCTCGGCCCTTCCTTCCATACCTGAGTTCCTGGGTGTCTAAGTATGTGACATACCAATCTATCTCTTCTCTTCATTAGCAGTCGCCAGTAGCATCTCTGCACTCGTGGTTCGCTGCGTGGCTCAGTGAGCGAGGGAGTCGTATCAGTATATTTAGTGGCGCGTTAAAGGCCCCCCCCCCCCTTTGGGGAACATTCCGGCGCCCTAGCGTCTTTAAAAGCTCCCCCCCCCGGGGCTCACATCTAGTGGTACGTGGGTTGGCGACCACGGGACACCAGCTGAGTCCAGCATTGCTTCCACTTACTTGTGCCGGGCTCCTCTCCGTCCTCTTTCCTGTCGACCTCTCATGGTCAACTCTTGTTCTTTTCTGACCCCGACGGTATTAGCGTATCCGACGCCTAGGGGAGTCATTCACTTTCCCGCCTTAATTGACCCTTTTCTCATCTTTCCCGATGCCCTTATTCTTCGAGGGGTCAGCCTTCCTTTTCTTTTCACGATATCTCCTGCCTTCTGCTCAAGACCCTCAAGGAGGCAGGTTGTGTGTAGCCCCACCACTTCTGGTGCACCCTGGATATTGCTACACCCTCAAGGGCTCACGGCTGGTGAGCTTGGGATTTGGCGACCCCGAGGAATTCCGAGCTGGGTCAAGTTTTCTCCCTTTTTCCATTGGCTTTGGGGCGGACCTTCTCGTCTCTCCCTTTCCTCGCTGCCTTTCTTGGCTCTCCTGCCTTCCAAGTCCCTCAATTCTCATTCTTCGAGGGTTGAGGGCATTTCCTTTCCTCCTGTCTTTTATTTACATTCCTCTTCTGTTTGTTTCCCATTTCCTCTTCTAGTTTGTAAGTTTCATTTGATCATCTTCCATTTTCACTTTCACCCAAACCATTAGGGGCCGATAACCTAGATGTTAGGCCTTTTTGAACAACAATCATCATCATCTTTAAAAGCTGTAGTAGTTAAAGGGACGCAAAACCAATATTATTATTTTTATTATTATTATTATTATTATTATTATTATTATTATTATTATCTCCACTCGTATTAATACATCTTCATTTGCTATTCTATCTACCCATCTGATTGTCATCGTTCTCCCGTAACACCACATTTCAAATACTCTTATTCGTCTCTTTCCTGCTGCGTCAACAGTCCAAAAATCACTTCCATACAGTGCCACGCTCTACACAAAGACTTTCAAAAATGACTCTCTAATGCCTAATATTCTCGAGAAAATAAACGCTGACTTGTTTATTACCTCAGAACTTCAATCAGAGGAATCCGATTTCAGTGAGCTACTGCATAATAGAGAGATCTTGAATGTTTAAATATTTAAATACTTAAAACAACTGTGTAGAGCAATTACATCCTGAGATATAGCCACTTAAGAGGAATACACTTTCGAAAAAAGCATTCGCAGATTTGGTTGTTACCTCAGAACTTCACTCAGACACAGCCAATTTCAGTAACCAAGTATGCAAATTGGAGTGTTGTTAGACATAAACCAACGGTTTACATCAATTATAGCCGGAGATGCGGGTTATTGAATGAAGAAAGAAGTGTAAAATGTCAGGAAAAAATGTGTTTTAATATAACTCAAGTAAAGTGGCTTTATATGACCGATGACATATTTGAGCATATATACCTTTCATTTAAAAAGAAGAATTGAGGAAATAGGGCTTGTAGAACGCCCGGAATGACTGACTGACTTTTAGTTTTCATAAATTCTTTTAATAATATAGATAGACAGTCCATGCTAGTCGGCAGCATCAGTCGATATTGGAATTCCATTGCTATCAATAAACAACTTTTTAACTTCATGAAGGAAACAGAGTGTGCAGGGTCCTGCTGTATTCTTCTCATTTTTAAGGTGCAACGCAGAGCAATGGTGACAAATTTCCTGAAGACCACCTTTTGAGAAAGGATTCACATCTGGAATAACATCTGAAACAGTACACTGGAAAGCTACCCTTAATTTGTTTACACCAATTTTGCCCACACGCTGTCATTTGGCTTTGGTACTGACTTCACGACGACATCTCAAAGTGGCCCTACGCTTGGGCGTACTAAGTTTAGAAGTAACATCTGTACAACTTATGCCAGAAAGTGAAGGAATATCTTTGCAAGAGTTTTCTGTTTGGAAAGGAACACAATCTTCACCACCATTAGACGGTACGTTTTCTTTATTCAGTTTTGAAAGGAAGTTCTTCAATACGCTTAGGTTTCTTTACTGTAGTTATACTAGAAGGACTGCTATTATTCTTCTTCAGGACACTATAATATCCTTTGACGAAGTTTCCAGAAAATAGTAAGTCATGTAGCTTATAGACTCTACAGAACCATGGTCAGTATTGTGTCACTATTTTCACGGTTTACTCAGAACAGACACTCAGGAAGCAGGCCACTCACACTATGAAGGTCAACATGTCCAGCATACTGTCCATCAGCAATCATTAAACGTTTATGTTCAGTAGTGTTATTAATTTTCGTCGAAGAGATCCGCCACCAAAAATAAGATTTTTATGTCCACGCTACTTCTTGATAATATTATCAACAGCAGCGAAACTAATTTAATAGTGACTGTCTTCTGTCCAGTTTTCAGTCTTCAGTCATTTGACTGGTTTGATGCAGCCAACCATGACTCCCCGTCCTGAACTGATCATTTTATGTATATATACAGTAGCTTCGACATCCTACATCTGAGGCAATCTGTTTAACATATTCTAACCTTGGTCTACCCCTACAATTCTTATCTTCGAACCTTCCTTCCATAAGTAAGTTTGCTATTTCTGGGTGACTTAGAACGTGCACTACCAATCTATCTCTTCTCTTCATTAGCAGATTAGCAGTCGCCAGAAGCATCTCCCCACTAGTCTCAATAACTCTTCATTTGTTACACTACCTACCCATCTGATCTTCAACATTCTCCTGTAACACCACATTTCAAATACTCTTACTCTTCTTTTTCCTGCTGCGCCAACCATCCAAGTTTCACTTCCATACAGTGCTACGTTCCAGACAACGCCTTTCAAAAACGATTTTCTAATACCTAAATTTATATTTAATGTTAACAGATTTATTTTCTGTAGAAATGCTTTCTTTGCCTGAGCCAACCTACTTTATACATCCTCTTTGCATCGTCCATCACTGGTTATTTTGCTTCCTAAGTATCAGAAGTCGTCTACTTTCTTTACCCTGTCACCTGACGTCAATCGGAGTTTCTGATTACTTTCGGCTGCATTCCATTATGTTTGTTCCATATAGGCAATACAAAATTGCGTGGAATAAACAAGTAGGCTACATCGCCAAAAATGGATATCAGTTCGAAACCGTTTGTATTTGTAGAACCACATGTCATCACATCGGCATCTGTCTGAGGAATTCTTACTTGTTTGCTACTTTCACTCGGTTTGCATCGTTGTTTTTCACATTTTCACTGAACACGTTTGATTTTCCTGCCAAGACCCATAATCAACAACGCCCCAGTACCGTATCCTTTTTCCACACTCGTTCTAGCTTTCCCAAAAAACAATATTTCAATCTTGCGCCATTCACGCCTTCTTTTTTACTTTTTCCTACAAAGTCGGGGCTCTCTGTTAGTCCAGCAACGTTGACATTACTCGCTCTGTCGGTTCCTCAGACTCAACAGATTTGAGTGGTCAATAGCACGAAATAGATATCTTGATTTATAAAATATTTTAATACTTAAACCACCGGTGCATAGCAATTAAAAGCTGAGATATATTCACTTAAATGGAAGAAACTCTCGAAGAAAAAACATGCGCTGATTTGGTTGTTGTCTCAGAACTTCACTAAGAGGCTGCCTATTTCAGTGACAAATTGCGCCAAGGAGAGATCTTGATATATTAATTTTAATACTTAAACCAATGGTGTATATCAATTACAACCTGAGATATTGTCACTTACTTGCAAGAAACTCTCCAAGAAAGCATACGCTGATTTGGGTGTTACCTCAGAGCTTCACTCAGATGCAGCCGATTTCAGAAACCAACTGGGCAAAAGGAAGTCATTGATCCCTAGAGTGTTGTTACACATCAAGCAACAGTGTACAGCAATTGCCGCCCGAGATTTGTGTGATTGAAAGAAGAATAAAGTGAAACATATCAGGAAAAAATTGTGCTTTAATAAAACTCAAGTAACATAAGGGGTAAAGGATTTTATATGACCAATGACATATCTATGTTTTAAAACATAATTGAGGAAATCGGCCAAGCAGACCGTCCGGAATGATTGACTTTAGTTTTCGTACTTTCTATTAATAATATAGATGTTGACAAAACATAATCTGTTATAGACATTAGATTTAACTGCATTGAAACGGAGTAAATTTGCACTTCTCAGCAGAGTCGTTAGTACGAGGGCATGTTAGTATCATGAAGTGGCACTTGTAATGAAGTAGACTCCAATCCAATGCGGGAGCTGTCATAAATGGTACTCTCTTCCCAGTCTCTAGATATTCGAGATTATGGGTTTTGAGTATTCTAAATCTAAAACAGCCATAACCATTTTAGCCCAGTTTCATTTATGACAAAAATGGCTTATGAGATCGCCTTTTGGCCGTGTGTATGTGTGTAGGCCTATGTGTGTGTGTAGGCCTACGTGTGTGTGTTTGAGTGTGCGTGTGTTTGTCCCTAATAAAATAGAAACGGCTGGAGAGATTTCAATGAATTTCAGTAAGGTCTTAGTAATGATTTGTCCGATTCCAACCGTGCCATTTAAATTTCATAACGTCTCACCAATTCAACATGGCGTCTGTGCGAAATATTTCACCGGTATTTCATATCTCCGAAACTATTTTTGATATCACGCTGAAATCTTGTACGGTGATTAAGGGCGCTACTAGAATTTCACCTATGTGAGTTTCAAAAACATGTTAAGTACAAGACGAACATGACGCCCAAGCGAATTTGAAACCTTTATATATAATTTTCTCCGAGCGCAGTGAAACATGGTACAGCAAATATTTATACACATTGTAATGCACTGACATCTAATTTAGTATTTTTTTTACATAACCTCAAGATGGCGGCTGTGCGAAATTTTAAAATTGAGTTTCTCTTTCTTGTGTCCTAGTCATGCAATTGAAGTCAACGTTTGAATAATCAACCTACGCAATAATCATCATCTAACAGTATATATTTCTATGTTCTTCCTATATAAAAATCCAACATGGCAACCATCCGAAATATTTACACGGTTCTCAATATCTACTAATCTATGACAGCAATCAAATTGAAATTTCGTATGTTGATAAGAGCTATGAACATCAGTTCACAAACGGGACTTTCAATAACCGTGTGATAATAAATACAACATGGCGGTGAAGCGAATTTTAAATATTGAAATGGACGTTTCTCGTGTCTTACCCATCTGAGCGCAGTGAAACTTGGTACATTAAATGCTTATAAAAAGTAATCCACTGGCGTTAATTTATTTCAATTGTTTTCATAACCACGAAATGGCGGCTGTGCAAAATTTAAAATCTCGTTTTTATTTCTTCTGTCCTAATCATGCGATTGAAATTCGAATAATACACCTACGCAATAATCTTTATGTAATAGTACATGACTATATGCCCTACATATATAATAATCCAACATGGCGACCATCCGAACTATTTAGACGGTTCTCAATATCTACGAATCTATTACAGCAATCAAAATTAAATTTTGTATGTTTATAGGGCCTATTAACGTAAGTAGGATATATGGAAATAGGCTATTTAGTTCTTCACGGAACTACTAGTTCAACTTGACGTGAGAAATGGAACACTGACATTCAACCTCAGTTCAAGCAGTAGGTGTGAATTCACTGACATCATGTTTGAAGCTTCATTGAGACGTTTTTCACTTCCTCAAACATACTGTATGTATATTTCTTTAGTTGGGAGGAGATACAAAATCCGACATTCCTGACAAAATGTTTAGAGTGTAGAGGGTTGTGTTGTTAATGAGCGAAGAGCTGTCGCGTTGAAGGATGTCCCACGATTTGCTTGCAAGCCACGCAGATTAAAAGAGTCGCTTCATTACGGGTCGTTCATCTCGATTCTTCTCGCTCCGTCTGTCTTTGTGGTGCCGTCCAAATTATCTCGCGACGTAGACAGAGGGAGAGGAACAAAGGAGCGGGTTACTTTATTGTGAAGCTGTGCACTTTCCTCTGCAAGGGTATTCAGGAAGTCGATCACTTGTCTGACCTCATGTATGTCAATATGAGTTGCCTATAGGATACTGAACTTTCATTTTCTTCCTTCCTCCCTATCTTAAACTCTTACTGAAAAAGTTTCATGGATCGTACATGGGAGCTGCCCAAGCGTTATCTATGATAATCGTAGAGATGGATGTTTTATTTCATTTCCCATCACACTAGGCACATAAGTTAACTTTTTGCAGTAAATCACACGTGTCTAATGTCCACTTGAGCGGCTGTGGTTCTAGAGATACCTGAGTACTGAAAGTTTGTGCTGAGAGAGATCATTTCTAACGTGCCAGTTAATCTACAAGCAACCTGGCAGTGGTTTCAAGAGTCTATGCCGAGTTTTGATCCCACATCCGTGGTCACAGATGTCGATGATCCCATCGGATTAAGCAATACAGTCGATCAGTTCTAAAGAATCCACTGTATTTCCCATTTGAGTTACGACTGCCGATAGCCAAGTAAGCCGAGCTGAGTTAGCATTGGTGCAGCAATTTACAACATTGCTCAGAAATTCTAGTAAATTCCGATAACTAACAATTTTTCGTTAAGGAAGTGGGCACCTATGGGGATTTTTCCCCATCTCCCTTCTCTCTCTCCCGGTCAATGCATGTGAGATTTTCGAAGTGAAATGCCATGTCCTGTGGTTCGGATTCCACGTAAAAAGGAGGTCCCGTGGCTCATGATCTCGAGATTAACGGTCACGTTAAACTACAAGCTTCCTTCCTTCTCTCTCTTTCTCATTATGTGGCATCACTTCATAGCTGTTCAAAATCTAACAATCGTCTTCCATTTTCCCTGGAAGCTAGTTCATGTGGATTAAATGAAAACGTGGAACATAATAACAGATTACGCACATCAGATTCCAATTCAAATTATAGACGCTTACTTATCTGCTACTCAGTTGCCTGAGAAATGTTGATCCACTTTTCTGAAAGTTCTACGAGATGACTTATCGCAGGAATTAGTAGAGTAGTTGAAGTAACTGGTGTTTCTTAAATTATGGACACGGGACATCTTTGGACAACATACGCGTGTACTTGGGTGATCACGGAATTAGCCTGACGGTCTGTACAAGAGTGCGTAACTAAATATCATTGATATTTTAGTTTAAATGTTGTGAACCAACATTAAGTTATTAATTACCGCTTGGGTCTTGGAATTTGGTAGGTTTTTGGGACTTGATAACAACAAACAGCCTCTTGCTTGCTTGAAGTGAGCACAGAAAGGGAATAGCAGAGAGATGCCATGCGAAGGACAGTCTGCCAGTACCCAGACTGGAACCTCACGATCAGGTAAACTCATTTGGGAACGTTAAAGCAATATCGAATATTTTCAGAAGGCCACGCATAGGACAGTCTGCCAGTACCCAGACTGGAACCTCACGATCAGATCAACTCATTTGGGAACGTTAAAGCAATATCGAATACTTTCAGAAGGCCACGCGCAGGACAGTCTGCCAGTACCCAGATTGGAACCTCACGATCAGGTAAACTCATTTGGGAACGTTAAATCAATATCGAATACTTTCAGAAGGCCACGCGAAGGACATTCTGCCAGTACCCAGACTGCAACCTCACGATCAGGTAAACTCATTTGGGAACGTTAAAGCAATATCGAATACTTTCAGAAGGCAACGCGCAGGACAGTCTGCCAGTACCCAGACTGGAACCTCACGATCAGGTAAACTCATTTGGGAACGTTAAAGCAATATCGAATACTTTCAGAAGGCCACGCGCAGGACAGTCTGCCAGTACCCAGACTGGGACCTCACGATCAGGTCAACTCATTTGGGAACGTTAAATCAATATCGAATACTTTCAGAAGGCCACGCGCAGGACAGTTTGCCAGTACCCAGACTGGGACCTCACGATCAGGTAAACTCATTTGGGAACGTTCAAGCAATATCGAATATTTTCAGAAGGCCACGCGTAGGACAGTCTGCCAGTACCTAGGTTGGGACCTCACGATCAGGTAATCGCATTTGGGAATGTTAAAGCAATATCGAATACTTTCAGAAGGCCACGCGCAGGACAGTCTGCCAGTACCCAGACTGGAACCGCACGATCAGGTAAAATCATTTGGGAACGTTAAAGCAATATCGAATATTTTCAGAAGGCCACGGGCAGGACAGTCTGCCAGTACCCAGACTGGGACCTCACGATCAGGTAAACTCATTTGGGAACGTTAAAGCAATATCTAATACTTTCAGAAGGCCACGCGTAGGACAGTCTGCCAGTACCCAGATTGGAACCTCACGATCAGGTAAACTCATTTGGGAACCTTAAAGCCGTATCGAATACTTTCAGAAGGCCACGCAAACTCAAAATTACGAACTTACTTTGGATCCACTGGGAGATTTCGTAATACGGGTTTAACTGTAATTTTGAAATGATTCATTGCTCTTGGGATACGACTAGAAAATGTTCACCAATACAAATTGACAAATAATAGGCTACACCCACATTGTGGGGTTTGAAGTCATTTTTCAGTGTTACCTTAGTAAACAAAAGTTTGGTGCTGTTCAGTCAGTCAACACGAATGTACCCAAAAGAGCTGGGTTATGCCCTAATCCTGAAGAAAATACATGAGATTAATAAATGCCATTTGCCTGGAGTGGAAGACGGAAACCACGGAACACCAGTTCTAGGATTGCTGAGGCGGGAATAAAACCCATCTCTCGACAGTTTAGCCTCGTGAGACTGAGTGAACCCTGTCACAACCCTCAGACCAGAGCCTGGAATCGAACTAGGACCTCAGGGGTGACGGTCAAGAATGCTAACCACTACACCACGAAATGGTCTATTACTAGGTACATGTGAAGAATAATCTCGGCATGTGCATTCGTCCAGCAGACTCAACAATCCGTTCTTTTAAATCCTGAAGAAATAACAGAGACAATGGCATTGCAATCAAAATAGTTGGAACAATGTCAAGATAATATCTGGAAGAGGCAAGAGAGTGCAAATAAAATTTACTGTGATATTTTCCTGGTCAGCTGTCATGACTCGTAACGAAATGGAAGCACACAGACAGTTGGCCTCTGAATTGCATCGTGCGTCTTTCATGTGACAGTTGGCTAGTTACCGAGTTGCTCTGTAGACTGCAAAAGTTCATCGTTCAGACTATAGCTGCAGTGTAACTTTTACGATTAGGGTATTTCCTGCGACAATTCATTGGTCCTTAGCTTGCAGCGTGGAGTGAACTGACAGCGTCCAGATCAAAACTTCACTTCATTTAGTTTAATTTCATTTGAACTCTGTATAGTGGCTGGTTTGGGTACACAGACATGTTTCATTTCGAGTAATGTATTCTATTAGCCGAACATGACCACTGTCTCACCGTAACCAATAGTAACAGCTTTATCTCACGTAATTAATTATGAACAGCGATATTTTCTTCTCGGAATGAAGGAAATAACAAAAATAATGTAATATCAATTCACAGAAAAGAAAAATGTTTTCAGTGCGTATTTATAATCATCTCTCGAGAATCTCCGAGTCAATTTCCCTGAAATCTGCTTGGATTATGACACTTGAATTTTGAGCTCAAAATGTCTAGTGGCATGATTCTCTAGTCATGTATTTGGACATAGTTCTAAAGGAGAGCTCCTACGGAATTCACGCCATCACGGAGTACGATCATCCATAGACACTTCGAGAAAATTAAAATAGGATATTTGTGAAGAGGTGCACTGCATTTCGGAAAATTACAGTCACCATACAGCAGATATCATTGTGACAGGAAGAATACAGGGTCATCGGAAAATAATGCCAACATTTTAAAAAATGTTAGCACCGAAACCCTTTATGTTAAACGTGTAATTCTTCACTGAACGCCAGCTGGTTAAAGTAAGTTTTGTTTTGGCTACTGCGCATCTAGTGTGCGCATAGCAAGGTTACGTCCCCTCCAAAACAAAACTTACTTTAACCAGCTGGCGTTCAGCGAAAGAATTACACGTTTAACATAAAGGGTTTTGGTGCTATCATTTTTTAAATGTTGGCATTATTTTGTACAGGAGAATAGTTCCAAGACCCCACGGTCCGAATGGAAGTGGACGTTCAGCAAGCGATACGAGTTAAGAAGGGGGGGGGGGTCTATTGAGTCACCCACATGTAATCCGCCTGAAAATACATCAACAATTAAAGCTCGGGGAACAGCTTTCAATTTGTTGGTGAACATCCTTAAAGAACTTTCCTTAGCATATTGAGACCCTCAATGTATATATTGTATGCTAGTGTGACAATGTATGACTAGCGCCAACAAGGGATCTTAATGGTCTACCTAAATGCCGGGCAATCGTTTTTCTGGAAATATATAGCCTGTCAACCCCATCTTTTTTCAGCACACTGAAAATACTTCTGCGAATGCAGAAACAATAATTACTTTACGCTTACTATCCGCCTGTTCTAGGAATTCTTATTGTATTTTCGTAATATTTGGCTTAAGTAGCAGCGGTGCAGCATTATTTGGTTAAATACCCAGAAGGAAGCACCGTGATATACTGGTAATTACAGGAGATATGCAGTCTGTCCCTGTTGCTATGTGCTTAGTCCTCTTGGACACAAGATGCCATTTGTCCTGCTCTAATTTCAGGGCTACGACAGTGTGCTCATTTACAGTAGCTCTGTGTATTTGGGGATGGGTGGTGTGCTATCTGTTATTGGGAAAAAGGTGGCCGAGGATTAATATAAATACAGTACAATTCTGGCATTCGCCTGGAGGGGAAGTTGGAAACCACAAAAAGACAACATGTAGGATGACTGAGGTGAGAAACGAACGCACCTCAACTCAGTTCTGTTCCATAAGACAGAGTACATCGTGTAAACCCTCAGGTTAGAACCCTTGGTTCTGCAGTCCCAATACGTACCCTGAATGAATGATCATGTGGCCTCCGGAGAGACCGAGTGCATGTCTTCCTATTTGACGCCCGTGGGCGATCTGCGCGTCGTAATGAGGATTAAGTGATGATGAAGACGTCACATACACCCAGTCCCCGAGCCACGGGAATTAACCCTAGGAGATTAAAATTCCTGATGGCTCGGCAGGGAATCGAATTTGGGGCACTTCGGGCCAAAGTCTAGCGCGCTAACCATTTAGCCACGGAGCCGGACAATACGTACCCTGAGTTTATTGAAAACTGATGATCCAGACATCAAGCAGCATCCAGAGCCAACCCGCAATATAACTTCTAGGATCAGGCTATTTTAAGTGATTTCTGGCTGGTAGAGGACACCGCGGTACATGATGCGGTATTGAGTTCGATGACGGCGCGGCGTCCAGAGCATTGCTTGCTCGGTAGCATCCGTAGAATATTTAAATATGAAGCAATGAGAAAAACTCATAGAACAAAGTGAGTAAGATAATTAAGATTTCAGTCTGAAATTGAATGCCGACCAATTATAGTATAGTCCGCCTCTTGGCTGTCACTGCGGAGGCCCAGGTTCGATTCCGTGCACTCCACAGAAATTTAATTCTGGTGTGAGGGCTGGAACGGGGTACACTCAACCTCATGAGGTAACGCAGAGAAGAGGTAGGTTTGAGTTCAACCTCAGCTATCCTCGAAGTGGTATTTCCCTAGTTTACCACTTTTATTCCAGATGAATGCCGGGATGGTTCCTAGGTTAAGGCCACGGCCGCCTCCTTCCCAATCCTCATCTGAATTACTACTACACGCATTAATACAGCCATCGCAATAACACAGGTTACCAGACAAACTCATGTACACGGGGCTGCATGACCACGATATCGCAAAGCCCCTAAAATGAATCAACAGCAACAATTATGGTACAACATGCATGGGAATTATTATCATGTATTTTGGAATGCGAAGTGCAAGATAGAAAGTCTAGTAATATGGACACTTCTACTAATCTTGTACATCATCGTTATATCATTTAGTAAACCTAATACTTGTGTAAATAATAGATTGTAGCCTCCCGAGAAGTCCGCTGGAGGTCTGTCATTCTGACGAGCAGGCTGCCTGCATGTCGTCATGAAACTGAAATAAGTAATGATGACGCCAATGAGGTAATATAACCCTTTGACCTGGTCGGTAATGGAATCCAGGACACTTTAGTCCAGCATACTATTCACTAGAATTATATTTCTTAGAAGAGCCGGGAATCGAACCCGGGCATTCAATTTGAATATTGCATTGATATTGCTGTTGATTCTTTAAGGGGCTTTGCGACATGGTGGTCATGAAGCCCCGTGTGTTTGGGTCTGTGTGTGCTGGGGGTTTTGGTGTCATTATTACTTATTCCATTTTCGTGACGATCTAGGTAGGTAATCAGTGCTATAAATGCCATATAACCGAATAATGCCCAACGTAAAGCTTGATATTCGTACATCCCTGACCTGCTGGCATGTAAAATGATGATATGAACATAACAGTCCACTAGCTCATTGTAATTTGAGCGATATTGCATCGTTTGTGCTTTTTTCATATAAGAGCTTTTAACTCGAGAGAGAAATGGACGTCTTAAATCCTTGCCCCCTTATGCTCCGAATAGCATCTCACACTTGGCTTGTATCCCAGATGTTGAACATGTTCTGTACGCTGGATTGAGTGGCATATTTTGCACGATTTCAATCATTGGAAATGTATTTCTACTACTGTAGTCCGCCTCGTTGAGTTTCTCGCTGCCACCCTGGAGGCCCGGGTTCGATTCCCGTCTCGGCCAAGAAATTTAATTCTAGTCTGTGGACTTGAACGGGGTACACTCAGCCTCGTGAGGCAAAGCTGAGAAGCGGTGGGTTCAATTCCTACCTCGGCCATCAAACTTAAGGGCACGGTCGCTTCGTACCTCGATTACAAGTACACACACTAGTACAGATATCACAGTGACACAGGTTATCAGAGAACTGCTAAACAGACCCAAATAGACGGGCTACATGACCACCATGTCGCAAAGCCCCTAAAGAATCAACAACAATATCAATTCAATATTTAAAGAAACTCATATTCTCTAGAGGTGTATAATACCAAGGCCGCACTAGATAGACAGGCCATAAGGCTCCCCCTCCACTTTGGTCGCTACGTCACACTTGTAGCCGGACGCTGAACCTCGCAGCAGTGACGCAAGTAATGGTATTTAATGATTGAAACGTGTGTGAATATAGTGTATTATGACCAGGTCGTGTTGTAGAAGCAACTGTACCGGTAGTTCAAACCAACCTAATATTTCAGTGTTTAAATTCCCTACTGACTTGGTTCGGAAACAAAATTGGATCTTAGCCATCCATCGATCCGAATTTGTCCGTTCGGTAAGCTCCGTTGTGCGCATAAAACACTTCGACGAAAGGTTCATAATTAGAGAGGATTCTGTTAAAAGACCCGATGGGTCCATTTTAACTATAAAACGTGACCATTTGAAACTCGCAAACGATGCTATTCCTACTAAGTTTGAAAATGTGTCAGCCAATCTGTCAAAAAATCTTCCAACACCTAGGAAAACTCCTATTCAAAGACAAAAAGAAACTAAAAAACGGGAAGAGTAAGGAGAAGAAGAAGAAGAAGAAGAAACAGAAACAGAAGGAGAAAAAGCTGAGGAAGAAGATGATAGGATCAAGGACTTCGAAGACGTCAAGGGTAATTTCAGTATTAAATGCAAATAAGATTTTGACAAAGTTTTTGACAGTTTTTACAGCCAAAGACTCTGTATTTTCAAAATTTATATGACTGAGGAAAATGTTCCGAAAATTGGTACTTCTTTAACATTAAACGAGACTCTGATTTTAAAGCCGTAAAGCTTGATATTTTGATCAAGGGTAACCCTATACGTGCATTAGGTGACAGAGGCAAGATGTTAAAATGGTGAATTTGAGAAGTATCTGTTTAGTCCTGCTTGTGACTCTAAAGTGACTGTCCACGACAAAATAGAAACTGTGAACAAAATAATCGACGAAATTAAAAGTGAAGTTGATGACTGTGTAATTACTAATAAAATAGAATTTTGCAAGGAACAGTTAAACTTGGCCTTGGCAAAGAAAATGTCTTACTCCTGTATACTCATAACATGGTTCGCTTCAATATTTTTCGCATTCACTGGGGCATATAAGAAGATAAGACAGTCAACGTTCCTTACAATGCCTCACCCTGTGTATTTAAAATCTTTTACTGCAAAACTAGGCACGGGAAATTCGGGTATAGACAATTCGCATTGGAATTACTTGAAAAAGAAACTAAAATTGTTAAGTGAACATGAAAGATTTTCTAACTTGTTGCTGGATGAAGTCTATGTACAACCTGAGCTTAACTATAAAGGAGGAAAGGTAGAGGGGTTGCTTTTAGTAGTAAAAGTGGAGAAAATAACACGACATTAGCTACAACTGTACAAACTTTAATGTTGTCATCCATTCTTAAAAAAAATAAAGACGTTGTTGGTTTGTTTCCGTGTAAGAACCTAACGTCACATTTCTTAGATGAACTAACTTTGCAAGTCCTTAAAGTAACAGGTATAGGCCTAGGTTATAAGGTAGTGTGCATAATTTCGGATAATAACAGTGTTAACAGGAAAATGTTTGAAAAGCTATGCAAAGGCAATTTACAAACCACTTTTCAAAACCCATTTGACGAAACGCAAAAGATTTTTGTAATGTTTGATTCTGTTCCTTTTATTTAAAAGCTTAAGAAATAATTGGCTGTACCAAGCTGATAACATACAAACTTTTGTGTTCCCTGACTTTGACAACCCTGAGTCAGACAAAAAATGTTTTGCTAGTGTTGGTCACCTTAAACAGTTCCATAGAGGAGAGGAGAATAATGTAGTTAAGCTTGCTCCTGCCCTGAAACAAAAAGTTGTGTATGCAACGTCTTTAGAGCGACAAAATGTTAACCTTTGTTCTAAACTGTCGACGAGAAAAATGTCGCCGCTTTAAAACACTATGACAAAATGAAAAAAAAATCCACAGCCTGCTTCCAGTCTACCGACAGGGTCAGGGAATGGAATGGATGTAGCCCCCATCTAGTGGCGAGGATATGAACTGTGCCGGCTTCCGAAGCCTGTCGCACTCCCCTGGGACAATGATTTAATAAATGACAGATCAAATGAATTGATAGTGGAGAGTGTTGCTGGAATGAAATTTGTGACAGGGAAAACCGGAGTACCCGGAGGAAAACCTGTCTGCCTCCGCTTTGTCCAGCACAGCATGGAGTGACCGGGATTTGAACCACAGACCCAGCGGTGAGAGGCCGGCGACTTTAACAAAATAAAAATATACAAATGATTTTAAAAGCGCAGCTGTATTTTTAGAATTAATTCTTCAGAGGTGGAAGATTGTTAATGTTAAGCATGCTTTCAAAGGCGATAGATTTAACGACCCTCATTGTAACGCAATATTTTCAGTTCATGACGACAATGTTTCATTTCTGCGCAAGTTTTTAACCTGGTTAATTAGGTGGGATAATCAGCCTGTTCAAGGGGAAATCAGACCAAAAAAAGAGACTCGTCATGGAAAACTTACTAATGAAACTCAAACAGCTTTAGTTCACACTGTAAATACTATTTTGGAGTTAGTAAATTTCTTGAAAACAAGTTTAGGATTCAAGTATGTATTGTTAGGAAAATATGAGACTGATGAATTAGAAGCAAGATTTGGGCAGTGCAAGCAAATGAGTGGTGCCTGCCACCATATTTCAGTGAAACAAGTCCTTGAGTCAGAACGATAATTAAAAGCTCTAACGGTAATAAAATACATACTCTGTTAAACACGCGGATATCCCTATTAGTGATATTTCATTAAGTAAGTATGTGGATTGGAAGAGCTCAGATTGTAAAAGCTTCAAAACTACATAAATGTCACATTTTGAAAGTGTGGAGGTTGAGTTTAATGATGTTATTGTATCTGAGAATATTTTGTTAGGTCTAGTTTATATTGGCGGATATATTAGTAAAATAATTATGAAAAACTGCACATGTAGAAATTGTCAATATGTTGTATTGTTAAATAATGATAATGTAACGTCAGATGTGTTCAAGCCAGAATAAAATTATTATTTCAATGAAATCGACAGGGGAGCTTTGAAGTATCCATCAGATTTTATTGTTAATATTTTGATCACACAGTTTAAATTATTTAATATACTTATAAGTGATAAGTATGAATCGATGTTTTTACAAAGCGACTCTCAAAGAAACATTCTGATTTTGCTTGTCAACAATGTTCTGGAGAATGAAAACGTGGTGTTTGAAACATGCAGTGATAGTGGAAGTAGTTTTAAAAATTTTGTTGACAAATGTATAGGCATTTTTATTATATATTAATGAAAACTATAGAAAAGTTATCGATGACAAACTCATGGCTAAGAAGAAGAAATCCTCAAGTAAAGACACCCAAAATCGCCAAAGAAAAGAAGAATTGATAAATTGAAAACTTAGGAATTGTTAGATTAGTTTTAAGCAGAAGCCTAATTTCTAAGAAAGGTTCCAGCCTATTATTGTGAATTGCTATCATGTATTTGCCTAGAAACATTAAAACTATTTTATAGGTAGTATGGGTTTTAATATTTTACATGAAACTGTGTTCCGTTACAAATGACAGTTGTCAGAATAAATGTACGTAAGGAAATGTCAATTGCGGTAATATTAGTACATAAACTGCCCTGCCACTTTTCGCCCCGCATAAAACTCGTGTAGTACTCAAGCCTAAATACAACTACAATTGAAGGCTTGTTCAAATACATCCATAAGGTTCAATAAATGAACAATACCATGGTCACAGTGAGAGCGGGCCGTACACTGCCATGCTGAACGAGGGCCACTTCTGTGACGTCACGGCCGGAACCTTGTGGCCTGTCTATCTAGTGCGGCCTTGATAATACCTAACGATGAGAGCAATGCCATACTGGGACGAAACGCTAGCAAAATTGAATTATTACGGGGACTCCTGCACCGCGAGTGGGAGGTTTCACACACAGTTAACAATAGCTTCACTAATATGTAACATAGAATTATGAGAGCTTACAAAGTTATAGTTAATACATAGGGCTTTTATTTAATATATTAAGGCGAACGGTACATAAGGAATTGCGTGATTTATTGGTAGGAAAGTATTTGTGATTTTTTAAACGTCATGAATCACAATAAAATAATAATTTAAAAAAATAACCACGAAATAACAAGAAATACAGGGCGCCCGAGAATGTTCTCCGCAGTGGTTACGTGCATCTGTGAGTGGTTGCCTCATCGGTTTAGTTGGTAGCACGGTGTCTTTGACAGGGTGAATCCCACACGTGTGGGCTGTAGCCTGTCGAAATCGTCAGTGTGTATTGCAATTAGCGAGCGCATGTGTCATCAGCACATCCAGCATCTGTTATGAATGGCTGTGGTGAGTGCAAAGCATATTGTTTGCTTGTTATTAGGGAACACAGCGATAACAGAATGCATTCTGCACATAAGTCAAGCAGCATTGCGCGTCCCAGGAACTCATGTCACCACGGACAGTTAAACGATGACAGAAGCTACTTGAGCTGAGTCATATCCTACTCGTGCAACTGTACCTGTCAACGAAGCAGACTGACGTGTGACACAAATAAACAAAGAATAGTTCCCATCACGACCGCCGGCAATCATTTCGTGAAAGGCTAATATGATGCAAGCGGCAGCCGTGCTGCCAACGTAACTTCTGTAGCTAGCTCTCGCAGACGCATGTAGGCGCTGCGGAGAACATTCCCGGACTCACTGAACCTGTCTGAATGGAATTATTTTCTTTTCCTGTATTCAAAACACATGAATGCGGAGGATGAACTTTATTCATGAAATTATATTAAAATATAATGAAGATATAGCCTACTCGAAAAATTTAACAAAAAACTATTTTTGAAAAACAAATTAAATATTTATGTTGCAAGAGTTAAGAAAAAGTGTTTTGGATATTGACCCCAGTAACATCTATGACAGGAATAAATACAGGACTTTAGTCAGAACATCAGACTCTCTCAAGTCACTAACAGCAAAAGCAGTGCGTCCAGGAGTAGGTGTGAAATGGACTCAGGAGCGGAAGGACATTCACAATGCCAGAATGAAGGAATACTGGGCTAGGAGGAAAGCTGCCAGAGATAAGAATCACGCGTGGTCCACAGCCGGCCCAAACGGACCTAAAAAAATTAAATATTAAAAGAAAACATACTATTGTCAATATAACTTTAATGTTGGTTCATCCTCGGTATTCATACGTTTTCTTTATATGAAATAAAAGATCATTCCATTCAGACCGGTGTTTCCTGTTAAATCGTATTTTAGTGATTCATGACGTTTAAGAAGTCACAAAAATTGCCCTATCAATAAATCACGCAGTAATTTATATTCTGTATAACGGAACAAGTTAGATCTGAACCTTCCGATGCGCATGTGCGTCCAGGTGCATTACGTCATCCCCCCGCCTGGATTCTTTGTCAACCAGTGAGCACATACTTCAACACGCGATAGTTAGATGTTGCCAAGTAGTCATTATTCCCAGAACCTCGGAAGGGTACAGATGCTGTCAAGGCATGCGAAGCAAGACTGAGCGGGTCTGTTCTTTGACAAGCACGGCAACAAGCTTGCTGTCAGGAGTGTGTGAAGTGGGCGCGTTCTCAGTTCATTACCACCAATACCAATGCTATGTCACTGAGAATGCTCCTATTGGATACTTTATGCTTGCATAATATAACCACGACGAGCAGCGAGCAGCTCCAAACAGCTGTTGCACCAAAGAGGGGAAATCGAATTTGCGCCTAGTGATCCCACCATTTCCCCTCCTAGACGAGACTCCGCCATGACAGGCCAGGTCTAACTTGCCACGCTATACGCCTTTATAAATTAAATAAAAGCCCTATGTAGATTTCTTGTGTGAAAATCTATGTTATTGTGATCGCTGTTTTAGTGTATGTATTTATATATTGGGGATAGGATTGGGAAGGAAGCGACCATGAACTTCGCAACATTTCCCAGGAGTGGAAGTGAGAAACCACAGAACACCACTCCCAAGATGGCTGAGTTGGGAATCGAACACTCCTCTTCTCCGTTTTGCCTTATAAGGCTCAGAGTACCCCGTTCCAGCCCTCACACCAGAATTAACATTTCTTGGCAGGGTTTTATATTCCTGAAATTGCTCCTTCTTTTTAGCCTATTTTCATTTTATGAAAAGAGAGGCTTATGAGATCACCTTTCATCCGTGTGTGTGACTCCCCTCCTAATAACTTCTAAACGGTGGAAGCGATTTCAATCAAACTCGGTAACGTCATACTACTATTTCGGCCGACCCTGACCGTGCCCTTCAAATTTTATTACGTCTCACCAATCCAACATGGCGGCTGTGCGAAATATTTCACCGGCATTCTATATCTCCGAAACTATTACTGATATCATCCTGAAATTTTGTACGGTGATAAAGGGCACTACTAGAAGCTCTGCTATTAGACTTATAAAAACCTGTAAAATACAAAACGAACATGGCAGCCAAGTGAACGTGAAACATTTTAATAGACTTTTCTCGCGATTTAACCATCTGAGCACAGTGAAATATGGTACAGTAAATGTTTATTCACATTGTAATGCACTGGCGTCTAATTTTGTTCAATTGTTCACATAACATCAAGATGGCGGTTGTGCAAAATTTAAAAATTAAATTTTCATTTCTTGTGTATTAAACATGCTATCGAAGTGAACGTTTGAATAATGAATCCACGCAAAAATCAGCAGCTAATACTACATAACTCTATGGCCTACATATATAACAATCCAACATGGCGACCATCCGAAATATTTGGACGGTTCTCAATATCTACGAATCTATTACACCAATCAAACTGAAATTTTGTTTGTTGATAGAGGCTACTAAAATAAGTAGGATATATGAAAATAGACTGTATAGTTCTTCGCGGAACTACTTGTTATCTGTATGAATTACAACTCTTGGACTCCCAGTTTTCCACAGGGGAGGAGGAAACAGCGATTCAGCCATATTTATGCGTACTTCGGATACTCCCAGGGCTCCAATTTACAGCTTTGGAGGTGGTCAGGCTTACAGTGGGCCATATTGCAGCCTTCAGTCGCTCAACAAAAACATTTCAAATTACTGGAATATATGAAAAGAGAACTGAAATAATTTACATGAGATTGAGATTGAGATTGATATTGTTACATGTAATATCCGTATTTCAGTTTATTTTCTAAATATTTGAGGAATTGTAATACAGTAAAACCTGCCTAAGCCGGACCCTTTGTATACCGGAAACCTCAACAAACGGAAAACAAAAGTCTGAACGGAGTTAATTCCTATGTAAAATGACACTGTAAACCGGAAAACTGCCTAACGCAGAAACGGAAAGAAATTCCGGAACTGTTGGCGAAAATAACCTGACTAGGAGGGTTTCTCTTATCCATAACACAAAGCTATGTGCTAATATTATGAGCGCGACTGTACATGCTCCAAAGTTCTATGAAACATTAACTCTAATGTTTCCTCAAGGATGCAGCAGGTATGCTACAATCCACGTCTGTAAGTGAATGGAATGTATCGTTACGTCCTCCAACCCTCTTGTAATTTACACAGTTTCGTTCTAAGAAATGAGAGTAGAAGAAACCAGTGAACTTAAGTGATTTTTAAATGTGTTCCTTTTACTGTGTGCTGCATTTATTTACGTACTGTAATTCAGTGACAATGTCTTCTAAACATAAGACACTTAAACTGGAGGAGAAAATTAAAGTTATTGAAGAACACGAGAAAAACAAACGTACGGCTGAAGAAATAACTGTGTTGTTTAAGGTGGGAAATAATCAAATTATTTCTTATTAATCCTATGCGACGATACAGTATTCCTTTGTAATGTGCTTTGTCTTATTAAAATTCAACCCTTTGTGAAACAGAAACCAGTGGAAATGGAAACATACTGTAGACCCGGAACGATAGGGTTTGTCGACCGACTGAAAGATAAAATATTAATTGTTAATAAGGCAACAATGTGTATGTAATCTGCGCTGGTGCTCTCATCTGCAACAAATCCACAGTGAGCAAATGCTTCTGATGTAACTTGAATGTGGATTTCAATCCATACTGAAAGCATTTTCTTCTATAAATGTCGCTAAAAGACCCAGGCAAAGGGCTTGCTTTCAACGAAAGCCTCATGTTCTCTTTTTTTTGCACTTTCTCGGTTAGCAATAATTACAACTTGAAGTTACAGTGAGAGAACAGCGGCCATCGCTGCTCTCTATTGCGTGTGACATTTCCCATTCAAAAAACATTTTAATGGTGATACAAAGGTGCTCGGAGTGTGGGCCAGATGGGGGACGGAACAAGGAAGGTGGTCATCAATCAAAGGCTCATTATTGTGGGACAAAAGTCAGTTATGTTTTTCTAGTTCAAACGAACAGGTCGTTTTTACGAGCTCAGTATGGGAATATTAAAGTTCTCATTATTCCGTTTCAAATACTATTACATACTTCTGGAGCCATGAAAGGACCAGGTAGAAAAAGTTAATTACGGGTCACACAGTATTACTAGAGTCATCCGGCAATCCTATCCCACACACACACACACACACACACACACCCTAAATCTGTATGTACGAGGGAGGTTACGAAAGTAAGTTTCGTCATTTTATTGCAAAAGCAGATTGTATACCACGTGACAAAAACAATCGCCATAAGAATCCGCACCCGTGGCTGGTTCAACGAAAGATAGTGCGACTGTGGTAGGGGAATGATGCATGCGCAGAGCACAGACGGAGAGAGAGAGGAGCAGCAAACCGGCGTGACCGATATCATTCCAGTACAAGTCACGATGGCAGACAGACGTGGTCACCAATGTAAGTGTGTGCTGGTATCCGGTATGAATGAGCACGTGGGACTAGTGTGTATTTAGTCCATGAACGCCTACAGACCGAGTGTATGGTGAAGCGGTCACGTCTCGTCAAATGGTCGTCACTGCTGTTGCATGCTCAGTGATGGACGGCAGAGTGTGGAGGATGAGGATCGAAGTAAGCACCCCTCCACATCCAGGCTGCGCAACATTTCCTTCCATCGCAGGGCACTAATTTTCACCAGAGTGGTTTCTTCAAACTGATTGCATGATACGGCAAGTGTCTCAATATCGCACAGTGGGTTAAAATAGAAATCTAGGGAGACAACATTATTTTTAAGTTTTATTCATGAATTTAGAGTGAAATCAACGTATATCATTTGTTTACTTCATAATAAACATCAGTTAAGACCTTTTTTTTTAGCTACGTCTACACATGCGAGAAATTGTCTATGACTAGGAGTTGGATAGAGCATTCAGTTATCTCTTCAGAACAATTTTCTACCCCTAATTTACTTTTAACAAAGTCACGAAGTTCCACATTTGACATAATCGCCGAACCCAGTGCTTCAAATAGTTGTAAACGTGTGAGAACTGGTTGTGCGGCATCTTCTAAAACGTAAAATAACTATGTAAGTTGCAAAAAGATGCAACAAATTTTACAACAGGTGTAAACTACAAGACTTTATCTACATTTTAACATTAAGTAGAAAGTGACGCAGAGTGTCGCGACATACTAAACGTCTAAGTGAAAATATAATTTTAAAAATAATACCTTAATATTATATAATGCAAATTTAGCTCAAATTACGTAATAATTACGCCCATTAATAACTGAAACACGTTACAAAGACCATACCTTCAGCTGCATGTTCCATCTTAAAGCATCACACTAACCACAAAGACAACCAAACCACAGCCACTTACATTCAGCCTCCAATTCAGACTGATCGAACAGTGGCGACAGATTTACACTAAGATGCGTTTATATCCCAAAATAGTGAGCGGCAATTATATGAGAATGCTGTAGAAGTAATAAATTGTAATTTTTTAATTAAGAAAATAAGTAATTTTTTTCCTCCCAGATTTCGATTTTGACCCACTGTGTGACGGTGGCGACTATGTTGACAAATAGTGCAAAGTGTATCGTCCATGAAGCCACGGTGCATGTCAGTTTGGCATTAAAGTGTCTCTGCCTAAAAACGGACCAAAGTTATTCTCGAAACTTCCCTCGTAATTACTAACAGGGATTATATTTTAAAGTTTTGACGAAATTTATTGCATGTAGATTCGTCAGAGCAGACAACAACACAGGTTGTCACAGTGACTCCACATACATAGTAAGGTGCACAGAAACAATGACTGCTACGAATCAAAAGTAGACCTTTCTCTGGACTAGCTCGTGCATTCTCTGATTCATTGTGTACTTGGATATATAGTCTGATTATTCTAGTTTGGAGTGTATGATTTAAGAATGTGAACCTCTACATTGCGAGCAAGTGCAGCGAATGACTGTACCACATTTAACAGCAAATGGGTGAAGCTATGGAGCACTACGTTGGCAATAACAGGGTGAGCGTAAGGGTTGCTATTTTCAGGGGTAGAGCATGGAGGTCATGTACCCTTAAGGATAAGGAGAATTGGTTCACAATGCTCACGCGTCCTTCACTCTTATTGAATATTTGTGTGTTGGAAATCGTGATTTGTGGATTACGTATTGATTTGTACGACAGTATATATTTATCATAGAATAAATGTCTGAGAATAATAGTGACTCTGAATTGAAATCCACACATCGTATCTTTCTTATAGATGAAATCTATATTATGTGTGTTACCGCATGCCCTTTTTTGTATGCCATATAGGCTACTTATCTACCAACGAAATCAACTCGAACTACAGAAACAACTTACGAAATGCAACACGCTCCCCGTGTTCCAGAAGGTAATTGATCTCGTATCTGTAAAATTACGGCATTTATGAAACAGAGTGTGCCCAACTCTAGGAATGGGTATTCCAAGATTCAGACACCTAGATATCAAGGGAAAGGCTACAGCTGCTTTTGAAAGTTGAGATATTTGAATATCGCGCTCCATTACTTCTAGAATGGAATGGAAACTTTGTGCAGCCAAGAGCATGTTAAGTGACGTAGCGAGTAGTAGCAGAGGTCGAGACTATTTGTTGATTAAATAGTTAGCCATGGAGTAGAGACTTGAGACTTAGATCAGATTACTGGCACGGCCAAATGAAAGAGAATGCACTTAGTCTCAAGTGAATCGGACCAGAGACACCGGAGATATGAAGATTTCCAGATTTCAGCGTAATCCAGCGTGGACCCGACCGTTTTGAATAAAAGCCGACCGGCCCAAGCATCATCAGCTCACTTCGAACCAAGCTCTTGCATGACAAGGTGCTGCTGCTACGTTGAGCCAAGGCACATGGTTGCCGGATCTACGCAGAAGATATCTTTAAATTGTGATAGTCACAAAAGTGCTACGATACATGTGGAACATAGTAAGTTTCCGGCAGAGGGAATCACTAAGGTGATTGTTATTTTTCTACGGACACTGGTGAAATACTTTATTTCTATATGGACACATGCTAGACTTTGTCTAGAAAGTACTTTGTCACAGTCCAGTAATAATAATTCAATACTTGGATATTTTAATCCAATTAGTCAGTTTCATAAATTGTAACTTGATAACCACTCCGATCTTTCAGTATATTGAAGGCCAGTCTATCACGGTGTTGTTCATTAGCCAACAAAGGGAAACTATAAGTTGCTTCGCGCATGATAGATGGTGATAAACCATGCCCAGGGAACGATCTTCAGAACAGCCGTTGATTGATTTAGACTGTCAGTGTTTTTTTGTACTGAAAAGATTACCGTGAGTTATGTTACAACTGACGTATTTGAGAATAGATCATTTGGATCTGACCCCATTTAAGTGAACTGCTATGGATTTAATTGAAGTCAATATTAAAATGGATCAGCAGTTACTTCAAACTTCAAGAAATATTTCCACTATGTCGTGTTAGAAAGATTGTGGGTATATAATGGCGGCCGATACAAGGATTAGACGTGCGTGTCCAATAGGGCATGTATCTGGATAAATCTGGTACAGACCAGGTTCACTACGCTTCAAGACCAACTAGAAATGTAAGCCACATTTGACTTTTATATTATGCCTAGCTAATTGGAACAAACTCATTTTCTGCAGATGACCAACACATTTGTTTTTCTTCGTATTTAAATCTTGCAATGATTTACGCAAGACATATTAGAGTTATTCTGAGTATTTTCAGCACTCAGAACAGTTTAGGATCGATGACCGAGCATAACGAGCATTTATTTGAATGTTTCATATTTTTTGATAATCACGGTAATCAGCCGAGGTAACTGTAAAAGTTAATAATTATTTTTGTTGAGAAATGGATATTTTATCCATATTCGAAGAATCGAACATGTGGATTCTCACACAATGAAATAATAATTGAACACATTTACAATAATATAACTAATAATAATAATAATCCACTAATAATAATAATAATGATTTTCATAACTTTTCTAAATAATTCTTGGATCTTATATTTTCTAATAATCACATTCATTGAGAGAGAGCTTATGAAGTAGTTTAATCATTTCTAGTTTGGAACAGGTGATTTTCCGAAGGATAGTGGTTAGCGCAAGCCCGCATTCAACCAACATTACAGTTCTGGTTGAACAGTTAATATTTGCAATGAGCAAAGTATATTTTTCAGATAACACGGAGAGGCATGAAACGGGAAGCAAATGATATTTGTATCAATTAGGATATTTTTGTATTTATATAAAATAATGACGTAGATACACATTCGAAAGTGAAATAGAGAGTATCATAAGTGTGGTAACTTCACGATTTGAACTGAATGGTAAAATAAAATAAACTTGTAAGTTTATAAATCTTCCAGTGTTGATAATAAGCAGAGGCTTGATTTATTGTATACATTTTGGGAAGAAAATTTATGTGTGTGGAGTAGTTGGAATGCCATTCCCAGGTGCGCATGTTTAAGTCGCAGGAATGAGGAGATTTTTATTTGAGCATCAATCAAATAGTAGGTTCGATGACTCAGTGTTAAAGAAGGAGTATTGGAACTACACATTGCGTCGTATGAATGACCCAAAGGTTATTTCTTAAAAACCATCAGTTCTTATTTCAGCCTTGTTTACGGATTCCATTAAGACTTTGATTTTGCTAGAACCCGGATTTGTCATGATGGTATTTTATTCTTCTTCAGAGGAAGACTTTTGCCGTTGTTGTTAGAATATTGTGTTCTTATAAAAATAATAGAATGGGCCACTGCCAATTAAAAATAATTCTATAACCACGAATAATTTGAAGGATGTTTTCAATCCTAGTGTCATGAACTAAATGAATTTATTATGAAGCTACAATTCTTATTTCCGCATTCTGTTCAAGAATTGCAAGTTGTGAAAGTTACTAAAATGGCCACAAATATAAATATTTTTCTTAATAATGATTCCAAGTGGAAAATCGAATAGTTGAATGGTCCAACAATTTATTGATCAAGTTGATGATTCAGAAATCATATATTTTGTTAGGAACTTGAAGTTCATAATCGAGTCACTTCTCGAAACGTTTAATGTCAGAAGAACACTTAATTTTGTTGTGCTTCGCACAGTTCTTCGATGCTATGCTCAAGGGTCAGATACTTTTCAGATGTTGTTATTAATATGTGTACATAATTTGTGTTGATTCAGAGATAATAATATTTTTTGACAATATTTTTTGAAACTGGAAAAATAAGTGAAAGTTAAAAATTCTATGAACAATTATTCTACGAGTGTTAATATTATGTAAAAAATTCAACCAGTGAACTACAGTATTTCCAGGAAAGACAATTAAATTTGAACTGGATTTAATCATAAATGAAAATCCACAGCCTGTTTCCAGTCTCCGACCGGGTCAGGAATGGAATGAATGAGCCCCCATCTAGCGGCGAGGATATGAACTGTGCCGGCTGCCGAGGCCTGACGCACTCCTCTGGGGCAATGATTAAATGAATGACAGATGAAATGAAATGATAGTGGAGAGTGTTGCTGGAATGAAATGTTGACAGGGAAAACCGGAGTACCCGGAGAAAAACCTGTCTGCCTCCGTTTTGTCCAGCACAGATCTCACATGGAGTGACCGGGATTTGAACCACGGACCCAGCGGTGAGAGGCCGGCGTGCTGCCGCCTAAGCCACGGAGGCTTGATTTAATCATAAATAATGGATATAATTTTGGAACACAGTCTACAGGACTGATAATAAGACTTGTATCTCCAAAGATAATTGTCCAATGTGTTGGAAAATTTATGTACATTGTGTAAATAGTAATGTGGGTCGCCACACAGGAATGATGCTGCTTTGAGCATTTTATTTTGCAGTCAATTTTAAATTCAGAATAAAATGAGATAATTTTACATGATGTGTTATGCCCAGTTGAATCTCCTTCTATCCTTATTGTTGCATTGAGCCAAAAATCAGTAAAGCATTTTTTTCATTTGATGTCGTTTTTGCGATTAGCTTTAACCCATCTGGCGCCCCGGGATATTTTGACTCTCGTGCTGACTGATTCTTGGTAAAATGCATATGTGGTCGTGCGGACTCCGGTCTAAACGGGCACAAGAGATCCAAAGAAGAATTATTTAAGTACCCTAAAATATTCTGGCACATCGAATATTTGAATAATACTGGAATGCATTTTCATTTATAGCAATATTTCTTAATTGGTAATATACAGTATTTACATTTCGCGAGTTTACCTAATCGTAAACCTACAGTATATGTTCATTCCAATAATACAGTATATACTGACCACCCAAAATAGTTGGGCTTTCTATAAAGTGTTCACTCATTGACCAGCAATTATTCAGTAGTTAATTCAGGAAAAGTCCCTATAATCACGATAACTTTGAACTACTCTCAATTCACAGGAGATATTGCCCAAAGCTAAATGATTTCGTGAGAACACACAGAATAACAAACACGATCAACATCTAAAAACGACAAAATAACCAAAGATATTTGAGAAAATGTGAAACTGAAAGGAATATATTTGTAAGGTGCTCGACGAATCATCCCACGGTGTGAATACGCTGAAAATGAGGTTAGTTATTTAGATATGTAAGATCTTGTATTTCGACGGCAATGAAATAACTTAGTCAATCTTAATCAATCATTGGAAAATGGAGATAACTGAAACTACTGATTCGCACTCTTTCTAACGGATCATAAAAACAATAGATATTATTTATCAACACAATGGATTTTTGAACAATGCGTCGGAAAATAAGTTACGATACATTTATGAGCATTGTATTCCATCGTCTGCCATGAACTGTTTGATAAATTGTCAGTGGTAACTACGTCATGCAAAGAGTGTAAATATTAGAATTCAAAATTCCCAAGGAAAATGCTTGGAGAATGGAGAAATGGTTACAATCTTTACTAGGGAACGGAGTGCAGACATGAACGCTTGACTATGGCACACACGATACAGGCTGTTTACCTAAGTACATGCAGGGAGTGGACAGGCGGGGGATCAGTAAGGACTAATTCAAATCAGCATCTTACAGTATACTGTTGCATCATTTGAGATTGTGTTATCCTAGTAATTGGCGTCCTGTACGTTCTGCTTATGTCAAATCTGATATTACTCTGAGTTAATTTGATGTCAGTGGTTTCAGCAAGGAATTATTAGTGGTCCTTGAGAGTGACAAACTGAATCCTGGCGTACGTAAGTTGGGAAAATGAGCAAACTCGTTCGGGATATTGCAAGAGAAATTGTACACTAATGATGGGGGTGCTCTCTCTAGAATAAGGGACGACCCATGAACGTAAATTGAGTATCATGCGACATCGTACTTCTCAATCTCATTTCTTCACAATAATCAAAGCAGTGGAGGAATTGGAGTAGGAACAATAAACAATGGTGAAGATTGATCACTACAATCTCTGTACATACTCTACACTAGGACGACATGTACGGTACATTCTCATTGTGGATCATTTTGGAAATGGCTTTCTGTTGAATTGCGTTGCACACTCATATTGTTGCTTTGATAATAATTGAGGTGATTTTACTGATACCTTACCACGTACACCTCGGTTTTATATCTTACAATGGCGGGTTGAGAATTGGTGAGTAACCATTTCATAGACCACCGATTGTTTCATTCAAACCCTGAGACCTAATTTTATGGCGGCGACCAGCACATAGCGACTAAGTTATCTCCGTCGGTATAGTCTACTTGCATCTGCAGCATTCATGAACATTTCTTGAAACTAATGCGATAATTTCGTTTTGCTCCGTCAAGTAACATAATGTTCATATTACATATCCTAATACGTAACATCGGATTGATTTCCTCTTACCAACAATATTAATCCTCATAGGATAGATCTGCTATTGCATCGAGGTTAAAACCCACTGCGAATCTTCATTCAGTGGATCCCTGTTTTTTGGGCTCTCTTGAACTGAGGATTTTGTGATGTCTACTATGTCTTCCCTTAATTACGTTATTACCTCACCTATTATTTCCAGCTGTCTTTGAACTACAACTTCATCTTTAATCGTAGTGAGTACGTCTCCCTGAACTCAACTGAAGGTGTTCTCCAAATTTATGTTAATCTCACCTCCTTTGCTGCTTGCCCTGCTGGCTTGTACACAGTTAGCACTCTGAATATCTGCTTAGAAATTAGTTCTGTCATCTTCCGTACATTCCCCGCCTGCTGTGGTCTCTGCCCTTATAATTTCTGTTTCATCCTTAACCTCACCCTTTGCAGATGATACTCTCTCTCTCTCTCTCTCTCGTCAATTAGAAGTTCTCCTTCACATTCCTGTATTCCACCATCTTGCAATACATCTCCGTCTGGTAAGGCAGCAATGCCGGAATTATTTCAATTTTCAAGAGGCTATATGATGTATATTTATTAATAGCATTACAGTATTTCAAATGGTCACAAAAAGGCAAGAAAAGTGTGAGCTTAATCCTCCGTTAAAAATTTAAGTAGGCCTAAAGATTAGTCTTTTGTTAATTAATTATATGATGATATAATTAATATTGACATATTTAATATCTAAAATATATTCAATGGTTTTTTTCTCCTGCAAAGTAATCATGTGAAAATTGCTGGCGTACGTTCACTTAGGACCACTATAGCATTAGAAGTCATAGTTTTGATGTTGCTTAAGTAATCAATTATTAAAATCTCTTCCGTCGGCCAACACGAATAAGATTGCGCGCGGAGTTACAATTAATTCACTGGTGGCTGAAATAGATTACGTGAATTATTTACACACTTAATAAATCACTTCTCACATCAATGGGGGGCTAAATTTGAATGACAACTGTAGTTTTGTTCGTCCAGTGAACATCAACAGATCCTGCTCAGGCTTAATTTCAGTGGTTATGGATATAGAACTTACAATTATTGTAGGATGCATCCGAGGCATCATTTTAGGTAACATCCCAGGTTTTGCCAATAGTAAATGTGGGAACGCATGGAAAACCACTTCTAGGATGGCTGAGGTGAGAATTTAATCCACCCTTGACTCAAGAAGCTAGGTGTATTCCGTTCCAGCCCTCAGATCACAATTAATGGTCTTAGGAGAACCGGTAATCGAATCTGGAACACCTTGGTGACAGCGGACTGGCAATGGGATAAGGAATGGAGTTTTTAAAATAATCAAAAGGGGTGAAAGCTAATCGATGAAAGAATAGCCCATTTAGTAACCTACTGAGTTACAAACAATAGTCTAATTGGCAAGAGCACTCTTCGATAAAAATAAAAAGAGACGTGTTTGAGGATTTTTTCCTTTTAAGTACCGGTATTTCTAGGGATGAAAATAGGGGTTGAAAAATTACTTTGCCCTCTGGGCAAGGTATGCAGAGTCGTAGTTTGTACACTGTGCTATGCTGACAATTCACAGACAATCCTTTTTAGTCATAAAGCTGACTTACAGAGACATCTTCTATAAATGCAATTCTCAGGAGAAAAAAAAAACACTTTTTTAAAATTCACAACCAATTCATTGTTGGAAGAGTTGCTGCAATAGCAGATGCCTCTCTGTGGAGTATATCTTAACCCTGGAACAGTACCCTGATTCTCCAGAAACAGTAATGGCATCCTGGGGCACTGAACACCCCAGGACAGAAGCACAACTCTGATGCATTAAAATAATGTATTACTAATAACTGCAATTACAAATGAGTAAAATCAACCCTGTAGCATAGAATACTTAAACTATTAAGGCTGTAAAAAGAAAATAACTGTGTGCATATAATAGAAAACAAAAATATTAGCAATATTTCAATGTTATTGTAGATATTCTTTCTTTGGCCATCATAATCATAATCACCATTTTCACTTCTCACATTCACTACAAAACATCAAGCTATGGTGTTTACGCACAGACCCCTTGCATTCTGAGTACACCACAATGGTCTTGGTGTCCTTGGATCGTGAGCAGATGAAGCACTCAATGCCCTGGAGACCCTGCTTTGGGTATAAATAGCTGTCACTGTTAAGAAGTATACACATTGACTGAAAGACAGTCGAAGTCAAGTAAAAAAAATCACAGGAGGTGGTCGCTATCAGGCGTATCAGCATAACGTAATCGGGGAACGATAATTATCTGGGGTATTGAGTGCCCCACTGTACTGTTCCAGGGTTAATACTCTTAATCTATCACACATTGAACAACCTCCTACGTAAGGGTAAAATATTACTCGACATGTGAAATATACATCTTCTTCTCTTTCAACCCGATAACCTTAGCTGAAGGAGGTAGACATCATTACAAGGTGGAGTAACTGTGCTGCCTCTAACTATTGTATGGGATATTAATGGAACATGTAAACCATGATAGGACTCGCTACACATGGCATACCAATAACCAATGTTCCTAAATATGCTCTAAACCATCTTCATGTTTCTGTGTTAGAATCCGCTGTATTTTTTGGTCATCACCGGATGATCTGGAATCTAGAAATATCACTCTTGCCCACAAGCTACTTTCGGATCTGGTCATTCAGATAAAAGTATCAGCGGTGTACGCTAAATTGTGGGAATTAGTGCATGTCATAGAAATATCAAATAGTGTGTGGTATGTGACGTAGACTTAGGTTCAATTTCTAGCCTACTCAAAATGACAAAATTAACGTTGAGCCAGTTCTCGTCAGACATCTAGTATTGTTTAATTCTATGCATGTTACCTGCATTTGTGTATAGATAATGCTTGGACAGAGGAACTGCTTTCGTAATGGGTATCCTGTGTGCAGAGTGCATGTATTGATAACCTTGTTAACGTTTCATTTATCATGCTCTTGTGAAGGTTCTAATTATCATAATTATAATAATAACAATAATTAAAGTAAATTAATCGACTCGAGAAATTGAGAATTGACATTTCTAATTTCACTTTTGAAGAAACTTTAACCAGGCAACATTGATTGAAATTATTCAGATTGATTTTGAAATTGCATTCTTGAGTTTTGTAAAATCGTACGTTGAAATTTATACCAAATACATATTTCAATATAAAATACATTATTAAATTAAACGAATAATACTTTCAAAAGAAAACATTCCGGGCATCAAATAATTGTACCACGACTACCAGGACCCTTGAGAACGTGCTTGTCTAACCAAGTGAATACACTAATACTCCATGCTTGCTTGATTTAGTTCATTAAATGCTTTTAAGTTCAATCACGATCTTTCCTTGATATACTGTAGTTGCACAAATTATTTACCCTTTAGGTGTTGTTATTTTATGAACGGGAGGCTGGCGTAGGCCCGAGTCATAGACGTATCATGGCCAAAGTGAGAATTAAAGTGTCCCCTGTGGTTATTTGGTCAGAGCACTGGGGGTCACAGGTTCCTTTGAGGCCGGATGTTTTAATGCTCTAACTACCTTCCACATAGCTTACAAGATCAAATACACGTAGCTGAAGACCCTCGTTTGTTGTATTGCGCCGCGAAAATATATCTTCTCCTGAAATCTACTACATATTTCATTTCCTATTTGTGCTTCATCAAGGTAACAGGGTGACCGGGAAAGTAACATGTGCGCAGAATGTCCACCACTCGATGTCATGGCTGGCTGGTTCCTCATATCATCCTTTGGTAGGAAATTTCACACTGACGGTTCAATTAGAATCATGGCATCGCATCCGCATCTAAATTCCCTCTTTGAATGGCAGTCTGAAGAAAAATCTGTATTTTCACAAACTAAAATCCCGATCCTAAGCAATTCGTATTTTGACCTCCAGCTCAAACCCATATATTACTGATAACAAACGTCATACACATCGATCCCAAGCATTTGAAATTTCCAACAGTTTGCGAGGATTCATCACGGGAGTACATTATGCATGTAAATAGAGTAGACTATTATATTTCATTGGCATAAGCTGCTGCTCCTGTCCCTTACTGCTTCAAAACGAACTGTGCTTATGGAAAATCTGCAGTTGGAGATGATTAACGTGATGAGGGCTATCGAAGATTATTTCATTGCCTCTAATTATTGGCTATCGAGTAGAACTGAACTCCTCAAACTACGACACCTAACGTAGCATGACAAGTGCAGGTGTAAAAACAAAGAAAGGAACAGGTCTGTTGGGACAAGAATACCATCCAACTGCTGTCTCTCCTTCAGATACATTAACGTGATGGAAGCCATATTTCAGTGTTACTTGAGTAATCGAAATGTAGTGTTTCTCAGTCGGTCAACACGTTTGTACCCAATTGCAATACGTGGCTCCCTAATCCTGAAAAACATGTCCATGAGATTAATAAATATACCTGGATGACCAGTTTCGAAAGTCAAGCGATCATCATCAGATACTTTACTCCCAGGCATTTTGAGGATTAGGAAACCACCCATTACCAGTAGGTACAATGCTGTTGACCGACTGAAAGTCATTACGTGTCGTTTACAAGATACAAGATAATACTTATAAACAATGAGTTGATGCGCATCTTAAATTATACTTTTCCAACTGTAGTGACGTAAGTAGATGAACAAATATTTTAAAAGGTCATAAATACAGCCTGACGTTCATCATGGTCAATACTGTTACGTGCCACCCCCCTAGTGGCACTTTTTGTTAACTGGATTACGGTGGGTTGAAGCACAACACAGATTGTTCCTTTAAATGAAATAATTAACTTTATTGCGGCCAGAAAGATACAGCACTCATCAGTAAATACAAGCAATTATTACCTTACTCCAGTTTCCTCACGGCGAGAACACTTCCCCGTTCACTTGTCAGTAAGCCGCAGAAGTTAATCCCTCGTAATGAGGTGGCCCCGTGCGTTGGCTGGAAATATCTGCACTCAGCCTTTCACCGTACTACACACTGTTTCACAATGCACCACAATCACTTCTGTCGCACTGGAAAAACACACTCGTTCAAGACACAGTTCCTCTGTAGGCTTCTCACTTCCTCGCTGTCAAGAGAATCAGCTTCACTAGGGGTTTCGCAAGTTACCACACTTCTGTCGCTCAGGATAAACGCTCGCACTAGCTCATAAAAACACAACACACACTGGTTGAGAGGTCGCTCTTATATAGCAGGCCGGTGACTCAATAAATGCTTCTAGACCCATCCAGGGTTCACGGCTTCTCGAGGCTTCCTTCACTGGCTGAGTCACGAATATTCTGGACCATCCCTTGTCCTAGTAGTCCTGTTGCATAAGGTGCACGCAATACACTGAGGCAGAGCAGCCCAGCCCTGGGGCAGTTGTGACTCATGCGGCGAGCGATGAAACGAACTCACAGCCGTAACAACACCCCCTTCCTAACAGGCTGATCGTCCCGATCAATCATTGGTCCGTCTGTGTCCCTCCGTAGGCTGCCAGGCGATCTCGATGCACGATCTTCATCTTCGCCCACGGGCTCCGCTGGATCCTGTAGACGACATCGTTGATCCGTTTCACGACTCGGTACGGGCCCTCCCAGGACTTCTGCAGTTTGGGTGACGGGCCTATCTTCCGTAATGGGATGAAGAGCCAGACCAGGTCGTCCTCGTGGAATCCGCTGGCATCCGTCTGCTGGTCGTATCGGGTCTTCAATCGGTCGGTCTCGATCCGCAGTTTCCTCCTCGCGAACGCGTGCACGTCCTCCAGTTGGTCGACCATTTCTTGACAATACTGGCTTACCGGGACCGGACCATTCCCAGGTCGGCCCAATGCAAGATCGACTGGTAGACGGAGTTCCCTCCCAAACATGGCCCGGGCTGGTGTGCACCCGGTGGCTTCATGCACGGCGGCGTGGTAGGCCAGGAGAAATAGAGGAAGATGTCTGTCCCAATCCCTCTGTTGCTCGCTGACGACTATTCGGAGATGGTTCTGGATGGTGCGATTGAATCGCTCTACCATCCCGTCGGACTGAGGGTGTAGCGGCGTCGTCCTTGTCTTCCGGATTCCCAGCAGCTGGCATAGGTTCTGGAACACCTGCAACTCGAAGTTCCTCCCTTGGTCGGAGTGCAGCTCCAGGGGTACTCCGTACCGGCTCACGAATTCCTTCACTAGTGTCTCTAAGTAGTGTATTTGTAACATTTCCGCAGCCACCTCCACCTCCCCACCTCACAAGATGGCGGCAGCCCGATAACTCCCGAACCCGTGGTCGGATTTTGACGAATGAGGTGTCATTGAACTCGGGCTAACACCCCCTTTCCAATGGACGCATATTTCAACCCCAAAAATAAAACCTACCCTACTAGGGGGTGAAATTGTAATTTTTTAGAGAATCTCTGTTTCCAATTGTAACATGTGAGAGTTTGAATGCCGATATGGAATGAAACGTTGTTCCACATAAATTGCATATGTTCGGTGAATAGCCACTATGAATTAGCATGCCCACTCATGGCTTTTGAAGAGGGTGGGGGGAGCGGATCTCTGTGGACGGGTCCTTGTTGACAGGTCCCTGTTGACGGGTCATTGTTGCCGGGTCCTTGTGGGCAAGTCCTTGTGGACAGGTCCTTGTGGACAAGTCCATGTGGACAGGTCCTTGTGGACGAGTCCTTGTGGATTAGTCCTTGTGGATGAGCCCCTTTGGACTGATCCCTTTTGAACCGGTTCCTACGGACTGGCTCATGAAATTATTTAAATTATGTCAAAGGGTCTAACTACATTTCGCGTGTGTTGAACTGACGTTGTTCACTAATTCCCTGTGAGAGTTTGAATGCCGATATGGATTTAAACGTTGTTCCACATAAAGTGCATGTGTACGGTGGATAGCCACTATGAATTAACATGCTTGTTTTTTTGTTTTTTTTTGTTTTTTACGCAAGCTTATGTAAGAGGGCGGGCTTTTTAAAAGATGGCGGCTGTAGTGTAACCTAACCTAACCCAACCCACGAGTGGTGATCAAAAAGTATTTTAAGTGACGCTTGTCGATTGGCAAACAAATAATCAAAGAGGGATATGTCAGGCCTTGAGGTGATAGCCCCTTTTGATTGATCCCTGTTGATTGATCTCTGTTGATTTGTCCCTTTGGACTGGTCTCTATTGACTAGCCCCTTTTGGACGGGCACTTTTTGACAGGGGGTCATTATTGATGGATCCTTTTTGGCAGGTCCTTTTCGACGGGTCCCTGTTGACGAGTCATTGCTGACGGGTCCTTGTTGATGAGTCCCTGTGGACGGGTCATTGTTGACGGGTCCCTATTGACAGGTCATTGTTGACGGGTCATTGTTGATGGGTCCTTGTTGACAAGTCCCTGTTGATGGGTCCCTGTGGAAGGGTCCCTTTAGACCGGCCCCTTTGGACTGGTCCCTATGGACCGGCCCATGAAATTTATCCAAATTATATCAAAGGGCCTAACTACATTTGTGCGTAAAGCAGTGTGTTGAACTGACGTTGTTCACCAGTCCTTACTACGACAATTGGATAACAATATGAAAGGAATTGATTAACCAGACATGAGTTAACTACCAACGAAACACTTTGGCGACTCTGCTTGTTATTGACCAACGAATAGGGTTTTAGAAAAACTGTTTGCTATTTTGGGTTATATACAAAAAATGATTAGACCTTTTGAGTGACTATGTTTGCTAAACAAGACATTATACCAGACACGAATAGGATTCTTATGTAGCTCAGACAAGGAAAGCATTTCTACAGAATCTGTTGACATTGAATATAGATTTAGGTATTAGGAAGTCATTTTGAAGGCCTTTGTCTGGAGCGTGGCCCTCTATGAAAGTACAACTTAGACAATTGGTGTAGCAGAAAAGTGGAGAATTGAAGTGTTTGAAATGTGGTGTTACAGGAGAATGATAAAGATTAGATGGGTAAATAGGGTTACTAACAAAGAGGTATTAAGACGAGTGGGGGAGAAGAGATGCATCTGGCGACTGTTAATGAAGTAAAGAGATAGGTGGGTAGGACACATACTAAGACACCCAAGAATAGCAAACGTAGTTATGGAAGAAAGGTTCGAGGACGAGAACTGTAGGGGTAGACCAAGTTTAGAATATGTTAAACAGATAGCCTTGAATGTAGGGTGTGGTAGCTATATAGAGATGAAACGATTAGCTCGGGACAGATAGGCGCTGAGATCTGCATCAAACCAGTCAAAGGACTAAAGACTCAAACAACAACATGTAAGTTCACTGAAATAATGTTGTGTAACTGTAAATGTTAGTCAACGAACAGTAATGCATTACTAAAACCCATGACACGATACCTAAGAGCTTTTCTAAAATGATTTTAAAATGCCTTTAACCCTATATTGAACACCCAGTTCACAAGACTCATAACTGCAATGTTATGGTAAAACAAAACAAAATCTATATTTCAAAACAAGCAAGTGGTTTAGTCAATGTATACTGGAAAAAGTTTTGTAAACACTGAAGTCCTCAAGACTAATTAAATTAGTAACTGTCAGGTTGACCGAGTGGTTAAGGTGTTTGACTAAGATCAAATTTTCTGTATATGGAAGCAAGGGTTCGAATCCCTTACCTGACATAACTATTGTCTTAACATGGCTTGGCCACACTGCATTATTATGATACTCGGTACACAAACCATAGATATAGTGTATTGTTTAAGGCCACTCTCTTTCTGAACATAGTCAGAGACTGTTGATGGTTAACAATTGTATTAATAGTGGGACATGGGGATAGTAATTAAGAAAAACAGACAATACCCATACAATATTTTTATTAAATTCATTTTATAATAGTTACACACACTGAATTCAACTCTATCTCTTTACCATTGTTCGATATAGATTTTTAAACACAACGCTTGTTGTAGATCCTTTTACAACTTTCTCCAGGTACTCTTGCTCTTAAAAACTGGGGAAGCCGCAATGGTTTTATAAACATAAAACCCTCATCCTCTTCTTTTTCATAATTATCATCATCATCATTATGAATATTATCATCAAAATTATTATAGTCAATGTCACCATCATTATCATCATCATCATCATCATTCTCAACATCACTAGAACTATCCAATTCCTCTTGTTTGTTTTCCACAGGGACCTCTTGTAGAGTCTGCGTTGCTTTTGATAGTGTTAAGGGTATTTTGAACGATGGTATTTGTCCTAACATGTCTTTTTGAGGTGATGATGAATGCTTTTTAACAAACAATGCACTATCTTGAGCAGCAATATATTTTTCTAAGACTTGCTTTTTTACCTGGGTTAGAGTATTTTGCGTATTTAAATGTGTATTAATTTGAGATTCACAATGATGTTCTTTTGAAGTAAGTACGTTGGAGTCTTTTGTTTTAATCATTCCTCGACACTTTTTGGATCGTTGTTTTGAACATCGCCAAATAACAGTTCCATCTTTATTGGTTGTTTTAACAATATATGTATATCCTTTATAGAAGACACATGGCTTGCCATGACTGGTTGTTGAGACTTCCATATCAACTAATACATATGAATTAAATTTTAGTAAAGACACATGAACAATCTTTAGATTACAAGTGATTTTACACACACACACACACACACACACACACACACACTTTCCTAAATGTCAAGATTTATGGATGTTGTTTTCCGCCAACAGCTGCTTACTGCGTATGACAAGGCTGGAGACTGGTAGGTGAGACGGTCTTTCACGATGTGAACACTGTAACAGGCAGTAGTCAACTGACAATATTCTTATACCCTAGTCAAGGTTAACAGGTACTTACTGCGTATGACAAGACCATACACTCGTAAGTTAGACCGTTTTTTTTGTTTGTTGCTAAGGGTCCCATATATACCCTAGACATGTTAGTTCTGAACACTTAGTGGTTAATTGTATATATTGAATTTAAATACACAGCTTATACAAGCACGTTTTGCAGTTGGGAGGGGTGAGAGGCTGGCAAAAAAGGAAATGTTTTAGTTTAATGAAACGTCATGTCCTAGTAGGCGTGATTTATAGTAGACGCAATTGATAGTAGACGTAATTGATAGTAGGTGTAATCGATACTAGACGTGATTAATAGTAGACGCAATTGATACTAGGCGTGATTGATAGTAGGCGTGATTTGTAGTAAGCGCAATTCATAGTAGGCTCAATTGAGAGGCTGACAAAAAGGAAATGTTTTAGTTTAGTTTAGTTTAGTTTAGTTTTAGTTTAATGAAACGCCATGTCCTAGTAGGCGCGATTTATAGTAGACGCAATTGATAGTAGGTGCGATTAATAGTGGACGCAATTGATAGTAGGCGTGATTGATAGTAGGCGTGATTTGACATGAGCGCGATTTATAGTAGACGCGAAAGATAGTAGGCGCGATTGATAGTAGGCGTAATTAGACATGGGCGCGATTTATAGTAGACGCAATTGATAGTAGGCGCGATTGATAGTAGGTGTAATTGATAGTAGGCGCGATTTGACAGCGCGATTTATAGTAGACGCAAATGATAGTAGGCTTGATTGATAGTAGACGCAATTGATACTAGGCGTGATTGATAGTAGGCGTGATTTGTAGTAAGCGCATTTCATAGTAGGCTCAATTGATAGTAGTTGCAATTGATAGTAGGCGCGATTAATAGTAGACACAATTGATAGTAGGCGTGATTGATAGTAGGTGTGATTTGACATGAGCGCGATTTATAGTAGACGCAAATGATAGTAGGCGCGATTGATAGTAGGCGTGATTGATAGTTGACGCGATTGATAGTAGGCACAATTTGACATGGGCGTGACTCAGATCATTTTTGATATTATAAAGTTACAGTGTCAATGTTTATACAAAGTACAAGGTAGAGACTGATTATGACGTCATAGATTGATGGGAGGGGTGAGAGGCTGACAAAAAAGGAAATGTTTTAGTTTAATGAAACGCCATGTCCTAATAGGCGCGATTTATAGTAGACGCAATTGATAGTAGGTGCGATTAATAGTAGACGCAATTGATAGTAGGCGTGATTGATAGTAGGCGTGATTTGACATGAGCGCGATTTATAGTAGACGCGAAAGATACTAGGCGCGATTAATAGTAGGTGTAATTAGACATGGGCGCGATTTATAGTAGACGCAATTGATAGTAGGCGCGATTGATAGTAGGTGTAATTGATAGTAGGCGCGATTTGACATGAGCGCGATTTATAGTAGACGGAAATGATAGTAGGCTTGATTGATAGTAGACGCAATTGATACTAGGCGTGATTGATAGTAGGCGTGATTTGTAGTAAGCGCATTTCATAGTAGGCTCAATTGATAGTAGTTGCAATTGATAGTAGACGTGATTGATAGTAGGCGAGATTGATAGTAGACGTGATTGATATGGGCGCGACTTAGATCATTTTTGATATTACAAAGTTACAGTGTCAATGTTTATACAAAGTACAAGGCAGAGAGAGGGTATTTTAAGACTTAACCTCAGCTCACCTAACATAACCTAACTTTACCTAACCTAACTTTGTCACGTGACATGTTCTACAAGTTTAGACTTGCTGTAAGGCTGACTATGACTATGACGTCATAGATTGATGAGAGGGGTGGGAGGCTGACAAAAAAAGGAAATGTTTTGGTTTAATGAAAAGTCATGTCCTAGTAGGCGTGATTGGTAGTAGACGCAATTAATAGTAGACGCGATTAATGGTAGGTGCAATTGATAGTAGGTGTGATCAGGTACTTACTGCATATCAAAAGGCTGTACACTCGTGTGTTAGACACTCTATCTTGTTAAGGACCCCTATATTCCCTATACTAGGCTATACATGTTAGTTCTAAACACTTAGTGGTTATTTGTATATTAAATTTATATACACAGGTTATACAAGCACGTTTTTTCACACAGTAAAACTTTGTCAAATAGCCACATGCGACACGCAAAGTAAGTTTCCGCTATCTAGAGGTGACTATGGAAACTACCTGAACATATCCTAATCTAATCCTAGCTAACCTCACCTGCCGTGACCATACCGGTTTGTAAGCAACAACAACAACACACACTAAGATTCCATGAATTCCAGAGTACTTTTAGATTAATTATCGACTCTCAACTCTTATAACTATGTCTATCCCACTCTGTCAAAAACACGATATATTTTTTTAAAATTTTTGCTTGATGTCAATACTAAAGTGATAATGGGTTTTCCGATCCTATCACTATAAATTCATGACCCCCCACTCTTATCTCGGTCTCGACAACAACCATGCCTATTTTTATTATGTCAGATGATGTAATGTTCGAGTGCAAAGTGGGTGTAAAAGTGAGTGCAAAGTGAGTGCAAAAGTGAGTGCAAAGTAAGTGTAAAAGTAGTTGTAAAAGTGAGTGCAAAAGTGAGTGCAAAAGTGGGGTGTAAAAGTGGTACCCAATTTGTAATGGCTTATTTGACAAGTTTTTTTGTGGTACCCTATTCGTAATGGCTTATTTCACAAGTTGTTTTTGTCAATGTATTTAGAGGATATTTCTCTTGTTCATGGAAAGTATCTCAGCCCTTTTTATGATAGCATAATGCTTACCGTCATGTTTGTAAGCAACAACAACACACTAAAATTCCAAGAATCCAAACTACTCTAAGGTTAATGATGGTCTCTCAACTCCATTCCACGCCTAGTCAAAAACATTATACATTTCAATTTTTTCAAAAAAGGTAAATTGAGAAAGTAGGCTATATATTTAAACTAAAAATCATGCTAACTCCATCCCCTACGTCTATCCCATTCTCAGTAAAAAAAATATATATATATTCTTTACATTTTTCCAAAAAATTTTTGGAACGTAGGCTATAATTTGAAAACTAATCATCCTAAAAAGTCATATGTAGACTCAAACCAATGGCTTTTATGTCCTTAATCGTTAGAACAAAACATGGAATTTGACCTTGTTCCAAATATTGATCATTTTAAAAAAATGGGCTATATTTTGTAAACTATAAATTACACAAAAAAATGTGTTTGACATAAATGACAGGTATTTACCCATTCTACGCACAAACCAAGTTCCAGGTCTCTGGGACAAAATCCAAAAAGGTTCAATTTTGAAAGTAGACGATATTTTTAAAACTAATCATTCTAAAAAGTCATATATAGACTCAAACAAATGTCCTTTAAGTCCTTTAACGTTAGAACAAAACTTAACATTTTTTCATTTTTTTTTTTTTTTAAAGCCCAATTTTCAAAATTGTCTATATTTTGGAAACTACGAATTAGTTCCAAAATGGCGGTCGTAGCTTAACTCAACCTAACCTAACCCTACGAGGTGTGATCAAAAAGTTCCAAAATGGCTGCCGTAGCATAACTGATTGATCCCTGTTGATTGACCCCTTTTGATTGATCTCTGTTGATGTATCCCTTTGGACGGGTCCCTGTTGACCAGCCACTTTGGACGGGTCCTTTTTTGCATTTTTACGGGTCCCGGAGGACGGGTCCTTGTTGACGGGTCCCTGTGGGCGGGTCCCTTTGACATAATTTGGATAAAATGCATGGGCCAGTCCATAGGGATCAGTCCAAAGGACCCGCCCACAGGGACCCGTCAACAAGGACCCGTCCTCCGGGACCCGTAAAAAAATGCAAAAAAGGACCCGTCCAAAGTGGCTGGTCAACAGGGAGCAGTCCAAATGGATACATCAACAGAGATCAATCAAAAGGGGTCAATCAACAGGGATCAATCAGTTATGCTACGGCAGCCATTTTGGAACTTTTTGATCACACCTCGTGGGGTTAGGTTAGGTTGAGTTAATCTACGACCGCCATTTTGGAACTAATTCGTAGTTTCCAAAATATAGACAATTTTGAAAATTGGACTTTAAAAAAAAATGAAAAAATGTTAAGTTTTGTTCTGACGTTAAAGGACTTAAAGGACATTTGTTTGAGTCTATATACGACTTTTTAGAATGATTAGTTTTAAAAATATCGTCTACTTTCAAAATTGAACCTTTTTGGATTTTGTCCCAGAGACCTGGGACTTGGTTTGTGCGTAGAATGGGTAAATACCTGTCATTTATGTCAAACACATTTTTTTGTGTAATTTATAGTTTACAAAATATAGCCCATTTTTTTAAAATGATCAATATTTGGAAAAAGGTCAAATTCCATGTTTTGTTCTAACGATTAAGGACATAAAAGCCATTGGTTTGAGTCTACATATGACTTTTTAGGATGATTAGTTTTCAAATTATAGCCTACTTTCCAAATATTTTTTGGAAAAATGTAAAGAATATATATATATTTTTTTTTGACTGAGAATGGGATAGACGTAGGGGATGGAGTTAGCATGATTTTTAGTTTAAATATATAGCCTACTTTCTCATTTACCTTTTTTGAAAAAATTGAAATGTATAATGTTTTTGACTAGGCGTGGAATGGAGTTGAGAGACCATCATTACCCTTAGAGTAGTTTGGATTCTTGGAATTTTAGTGTGTTGTTGTTGCTTACAAACATGACGGTAAGCATTATGCTATCATAAAAAGGGCTGAGATACTTTCCATGAACAAGAGAAATATCCTCTAAATACATTGACAAAAACAACTTGTGAAATAAGCCATTACGAATAGGGTACCACAAAAAAACTTGTCAAATAAGCCATTACAAATAGGGTACCACTTTTACACCCCACTTTTGCACTCACTTTTGCACTCACTTTTACAACTACTTTTACACTTACTTTGCACTCACTTTTGCACTCACTTTGCACTCACTTTTACACCCACTTTGCACTCGAACATTACATCATCTGACATAATAAAAATAGGCATGGTTGTTGTCGAGACCGAGATAAGAGTGGGGGGTCATGAATTTATAGTGATAGGATCGGAAAACCCATTATCACTTTAGTATTGACATCAAGCAAAAATTTTAAAAAAATATATCGTGTTTTTGACAGAGTGGAATAGACATAGATATAAGAGTTGAGAGTCGATAATTAATCTAAAAGTACTCTGGAATTCATGGAATCTTAGTGTGTGTTGTTGTTGTTGCTTACAAACCGGTATGGTCACGGCAGGTGAGGTTAGCTAGGATTAGATTAGGATATGTTCAGGTAGTTTCCATAGTCACCTCTAGATAGCGGAAACTTACTTTGCGTGTCGCATGTGGCTATTTGACAAAGTTTTACTGTGTGAAAAAACATGCTTGTATAACCTGTGTATATAAATTTAATATACAAATAACCACTAAGTGTTTAGAACTAACATGTATAGCCTAGTATAGGGAATATAGGGGTCCTTAACAAGATAGAGTGTCTAACACACGAGTGTACAGCCTTTTGATATGCAGTAAGTACCTGATCACACCTACTATCAATTGCACCTACCATTAATCGCGTCTACTATTAATTGCGTCTACTACCAATCACGCCTACTAGGACATGACTTTTCATTAAACCAAAACATTTCCATTTTTCGTCAGCCTCCCACCCCTCTCATCAATCTATGACGTCATAGTCATAGTCAGCCTTACAGCAAGTCTAAACTTGTAGAACATGTCACGTGACAAAGTTAGGTTAGGTAAAGTTAGGTTATGTTAGGTGAGCTGAGGTTAAGTCTTAAAATACCCTCTCTCTGCCTTGTACTTTGTATAAACATTGACACTGTAACTTTGTAATATCAAAAATGATCTAAGTCGCGCCCATATCAATCACGTGTACTATCAATCGCGCCTACTATCAATCACGTCTACTATCAATTGCAACTACTATCAATTGAGCCTACTATGAAATGCGCTTACTACAAATCACGCCTACTATCAATCACGCCTAGTATCAATTGCGTCTACTATCAATCAAGCCTACTATCATTTCCGTCTACTATAAATCGCGCTCATGTCAAATCGCGCCTACTATCAATTACACCTACTATCAATCGCGCCTACTATCAATTGCGTCTACTATAAATCGCGCCCATGTCTAATTACACCTACTATTAATCGCGCCTAGTATCTTTCGCGTCTACTATAAATCGCGCTCATGTCAAATCACGCCTACTATCAATCACGCCTACTATCAATTGCGTCCACTATTAATCGCACCTACTATGAATTGCGTCTACTATAAATCGCGCCTACTAGGACATGGCGTTTCATTAAACTAAAACATTTCCTTTTTTGTCAGCCTCTCACACCTCCCATCAATCTATGACGTCATAATCAGTCTTAAAGCAAGTCTAAACTTGTAGAACGTGTCACGTGACAAAGTTAGGTTAGGTAAAGTTAGGTTATGATAAGTGAGCTGAGATTAGGTCTTAAAATACCCCCTCTCTACCTTGTACTTTGTATAAACATTGACACTGTAACTTTATAATATCAAAAATGATCTAAGTCGCGCCCATGTCAAATTGCGCCCACTATCAATCGCGTCTACTATCAATCACGCCTACTATCAATCGCGCCTACTATCATTTGCGTCTACTATAAATCGCGCTCATGTCAAATCACACCTACTATCAATCACGCCTACTATCAATTGTGTCTACTATTAATCGCGCCTACTATCAATTGAAACTACTATCAATTGAGCCTACTATGAAATGCGCTTACTACAAATCACGCCTACTATCAATCACGCCTAGTATCAATTGCGTCTACTATCAATCAAGCCTACTATCATTTGCGTCTACTATAAATCGCGCTGTCAAATCGCGCCTTCTATCAATTACACCTACTATCAATCGGGCCTACTATCAATTGCGTCTACTATAAATCGCGCCCATGTCTAATTACGCCTACTATCAATCGCGCCTACTATCTTTCGCGTCTACTATAAATCGCGCTCATGTCAAATCACGCCTACTATCAATCACGCCTACTATCAATTGCGTCCACTATTAATCGCACCTACTATCAATTGCGTCTACTATAAATCGCGCCTACTAGGACATGGCGTTTCATTAAACTAAAACTAAACTAAACTAAACTAAACTCAACTAAAACATTTCCTTTTTGTCAGCCTCTCAATTGAGCCTACTATGAATTGCGCTTACTACAAATCACGCCTACTATCAATCACGCCTAGTATCAATTGCGTCTACTATTAATCACGTCTAGTATCGATTACACCTACTATCAATTACGTCTACTATCAATTGCGTCTACTATAAATCACGCCTACTAGGACATGATGTTTCATTAAACTAAAACATTTCCTTTTTTGCCAGCCTCTCACCCCTCCCATCTGCAAAACGTGCTTGTATAAGCTGTGTATTTAAATTCAATATATACAATTAACCACTAAGTGTTCAGAACTAACATGTCTAGGGTATATATGGGACCCTTAGCAACAAACAAAAAAAAACGGTCTAACTTACGAGTGTATGGTCTTGTCATACGCAGTAAGTACCTGTTAACCTTGACTAGGGTATAAGAATATTGTCAGTTGACTACTGCCTGTTACAGTGTTCACGTCGTGAAAGACCGTCTCACCTACCAGTCTCCAGCCTTGTCATACGCAGTAAGCAGCTGTTGGCGGAAAACAACATCCATAAATCTTGACATTTAGGAAAGTGTGTGTGTGTGTGTGTGTGTAAAATCACTTGTAAACTAAAGATTGTTCATGTGTCTTTACTAAAATTTAATTCATATGTATTAGTTGATATGGAAGTCTCAACAACCAGTCATGGCAAGCCATGTGTCTTCTATAAAGGATATACATATATTGTTAAAACAACCAATAAAGATGGAACTGTTATTTGGCGATGTTCAAAACAACGATCCAAAAAGTGTCGAGGAATGATTAAAACAAAAGACTCCAACGTACTTACTTCAAAAGAACATCATTGTGAATCTCAAATTAATACACATTTAAATACGCAAAATACTCTAACCCAGGTAAAAAAGCAAGTCTAAGAAAAATATATTGCTGCTCAAGATAGTGCATTGTTTGTTAAAAAGCATTCATCATCACCTCAAAAAGACATGTTAGGACAAATACCATCGTTCAAAATACCCTTAACACTATCAAAAGCAACGCAGACTCTACAAGAGGTCCCTGTGGAAAACAAACAAGAGGAATTGGATAGTTCTAGTGATGTTGAGAATGATGATGATGATGATGATAATGATGGTGACAATGACTATAATAATTTTGATGATAATATTCATAATGATGATGATGATAATTATGAAAAAGAAGAGGATGAGGGTTTTATGTTTATAAAACCATTGCGGCTTCCCCAGTTTTTAAGAGCAAGAGTACCTGGAGAAAGTTGTAAAAGGATCTACAACAAGCGTTGTGTTTAAAAATCTATATCGAACAATGGTAAAGAGATAGAGTTGAATTCAGTGTGTGTAACTATTATAAAATGAATTTAATAAAAATATTGTATGGGTATTGTCTGTTTTTCTTAATTACTATCCCCATGTCCCACTATTAATACAATTGTTAACCAACAACAGTCTCTGACTATGTTCAGAAAGAGAGTGGCCTTAAACAATACACTATATCTATGGTTTGTGTACCGAGTATCATAATAATGCAGTGTGGCCAAGCCATGTTAAGGCAATAGTTATGTCAGGTAAGGGATTCGAACCCTTGCTTCCATATACAGAAAATTTGATCTTAGTCAAACACCTTAACCACTCGGTCAACCTGACAGTTACTAATTTAATTAGTCTTGAGGACTTCAGTGTTTACAAAACTTTTTCCAGTATACATTGACTAAACCACTTGCTTGATTTGAAATATAGATTTTGTTTTGTTTTACCATAACATTGCAGTTATGAGTCTTGTGAACTGGGTGTTCAATATAGGGTTAAAGGCATTTTAAAATCATTTTAGAAAAGCTCTTAGGTATCGTGTCATGGGTTTTAGTAATGCATTACTGTTCGTTGACTAACATTTACAGTTACACAACATTATTTCAGTGAACTTACATGTTGTTGTTTGAGTCTTTAGTCCTTTGACTGGTTTGATGCAGATCTCAGCGCCTATCTGTCCCGAGCTAATCGTTTCATCTCTATATAGCTACCACACCCTACATTCAAGGCTATCTGTTTAACATATTCTAAACCTGGTCTACCCCTACAGTTCTCGTCCTCGAAACTTTCTTCCATAACTACGTTTGCTATTCTTGGGTGTCTTAGTACGTGTCCTACCAACCTATCTCTTTACTTCATTAACAGTCGCCAGATGCATCTCTTCTCCCCCACTCGTCTTAATACCTCTTTGTTAGTAACCCTATTTACCCATCTAATCTTTATCATTCTCCTGTAACACCACATTTCAAACACTTCAATTCTCCACTTTTCTGCTACACCAATTGTCTAAGTTGTACTTTCATAGAGGGCCACGCTCCAGACAAAGGCCTTCAAAATGACTTCCTAATACCTAAATCTATATTCAATGTCAACAGATTCTGTAGAAATGCTTTCCTTGTCTGAGCTACATAAGAATCCTATTCGTGTCTGGTATAATGTCTTGTTTAGCAAACATAGTCACTCAAAAGGTCTAATCATATTTTGTATATAACCCAAAATAGCAAACAGTTTTTCTAAAACCCTATTCGTTGGTCAATAACAAGCAGAGTCGCCAAAGTGTTTCGTTGGTAGTTAACTCATGTCTGGTTAATCAATTCCTTTCATATTGTTATCCAATTGTAGTAGTAAGGACTGGTGAACAACGTCAGTTCAACACACTGCTTTATGCACAAATGTAGTTAGGCCCTTTGATATAATTTGGATAAATTTCATGGACCGGTCCATAGGGACCAGTCCAAAGGGGCCGGTCTAAAGGGACCCTTCCACAGGGACCCATCAACAGGGACTTGTCAACAAGGACCCATCAACAATGACCCGTCAACAATGACCTGTCAATAGGGACCCGTCAACAATGACCCGTCCACAGGGACTCATCAACAAGGACCCGTCAGCAATGACTCGTCAACAGGGACCCGTCGAAAAGGACCTGCCAAAAAGGATCCATCAAAAATGACCCCCTGTCAAAAAGGGCCCGTCCAAAAGGGGCTAGTCAATAGAGACCAGTCCAAAGGGACAAATCAACAGAGATCAATCAACAGGGATCAATCAAAAGGGGCTATCACCTCAAGGCCTGACATATCCCTCTTTGATTATTGGTTTGCCAATCGACAAGCGTCACTTAAAATACTTTTTGATCACCACTCGTGGGTTGGGTTAGGTTAGGTTACACTACAGCCGCCATCTTTTAAAAAGCCCGCCCTCTTACAAAAGCTTGCGTAAAAAAAAAAAAAAAAAAAAAAAAAAAACCAAGCATGTTAATTCATAGTGGCTATCCACCGTACACATGCACTTTATGTGGAACAACGTTTAAATCCATATCGGCATTCAAACTCTCACAGGGAATTAGTGAACAACGTCAGTTCAACACACGCGAAATGTAGTTAGGCCCTTTGACATAATTTAAATAAATTCATGAGCCAGTCCGTAGGAACCGGTTCAAAAGGGATCAGTCCAAAGGGGCTCATCCACAAGGACTCGTCCACAAGGACTCGTCCACAAGGACCTGTCCACATGGACTTGTCCACAAGGACCTGTCCACAAGGACTTGCCCACAAGGACCCGGCAACAATGACCCGTCAACAGGGACCTGTCAACAAGGACCCGTCCACAGAGATCCGCTCCCCCCACCCTCTTCAAAAGCCATGAGTGGGCATGCTAATTCATAGTGGCTATTCACCGAACATATGCACTTTATGTGGAACAACGTTTCATTCCATATCGGCATTCAAACTCTCACATGTTACAATTGGAAACAGAGATTCTCTAAAAAATTACAATTTCACCCCCTAGTAGGGTAGGTTTTATTTTTGGGGTTGAAATATGCGTCCATTGGAAAAGGGGTGTTAGCCCGAGTTCAATGACACCTCATTCGTCAAAATCCGACCACGGGTTCGGGAGTTATCGGGCTGCCGCCATCTTGTGAGGTGGGGAGGTGGAGGTGGCTGCGGAACTGTTACAAATACACTACTTCTCTGCAATCGTCGCGGCTTCTTGGTTAGGGAGCGCATACGCCTCCGGCCATTTGGTAAAGTAGTCGCTGACGACCAATATGTAGCGGTTCCCTGCCTCGCTTAACGGGAATGGCCCAGCAACATCGATGGCCACTCTCTCCATGGGGCTGCCCTCGTTGTAGGTCTTCAGTGGACCCCGTCGTCTTCGTCCTGGGCCCTTGCTGGCTGCGCAATCGTGGCACCTCGCGCAGTGGTTCTCCACGTCAGTTCAGCATCCGATCCAGTAGAACCGCTCTCTCAGCTTCTCCAGGGTCTTCTTTATCCCTAGGTGTCCACCAGATGATCCTCCATGGACTTCCTTCAGGACGTCCTCCGTCATAGCCTTTGGAACGACGACTTGTTCCCGAGATGTCTTCCCGTCGGTGCTCTCCCAGGTACGGCATATGAGGCCATCCCTCACAACCAGCGAGTCCCACTGCGCCCAGTAGGACTTAAACTTTGGGCTGCAGTCACTCACAATGTTCCACCCGGGTCTGGGGACACAGGCCCCCTTCCATTCGGCTATCAGTCCCAGGTCATCATCTTCTGCTTGTGCCCGCGTGAACGATTCGCGGCTCCAGTTCCCTTGAAGTTCCACGGTAGTCCTTCGGCACTGTATCCCGGTGTTCTCCTCCCTTCGGGCACAGAAGGTGCAGTCTTCGGGGCACGGTCTTCGTGACAGAGCGTCGGCGATTGAATGCAGTTGGCCTTTGCTGTGATGAATCTCAAAGTTGTACTGTTGAAGCCTCTCTAACCACCGCGCGAGTTGACCCTCGGGCTGCTTGAAGTTCAGGAGCCACCGCAGGGATGCATGGTCGGTCCTGATGAGAAATTCTTGCCCGTACAGGTACTTGTGGAAGTGTAATGGTCTTCACGATGGCGAGCAGCTCATTCCTGGTGACGCAGTAGTTCCTTTCTGGCTTTGACAAGGCCTTGCTGAAGTAGGCCACTACTCTCTCCTCGCCGTCCACTACTTGTGACAGGATCCCCCGTAAGCCAAAGTCGCTGGCATCGGTATCGACGATGAACCTTGTTCCAGATCTGGGGTAGGCCAGAATAGGCGCGGTGCACAGAGCCTGCTTGAGTTGTTCGAAGGCACTGTGGCATTCTGCTGTCCACGCGAAGAGTTGGTCGTTCTCAGTCAGTCGATGAAAAGGTTTGGCGATGTCGGCGAATCCTCTCACGAAGCGACGGTAATAAGTGCAGAGTCCCAGGAAGCTTCGTAGTTGGGACTTGTCCTTCGGAACTGGCCACTCCCTCACAGCTGTGGTCTTCTCTGGGTCGGTGCGCACCCCTTCCTCGGAGACGATATGCCCAAGGTACTGGACCTGCTTCTGGAAGAGCTGACACTTCTTGGGGCTCAACTTCAGCTGGGAAGCCCATAGCTTCATCAAGATCTCCTTCAGGTTGCTGTAGTGCTCCTCGAAGCTTCTTCCTAGAACGATGACGTCGTCTAGGTAGACCAGGCAGGTCTTCCAGTGTAGTCCCCTCAGAATGGACTCCATTAGCTTTTCGAAGGTCGCAGGGGCGTTGCACAGACCGAATGGCATGACGGTGAACTGCCAGAGCCCGCTGCCCACAGAGAACGCCGTTTTCTCGCGGTCCTTAGGGTGGACCTCCACCTGCCAGTAGCCACTCTTCAAATCCAAGGTGGAGAACCATCTTGATCCTGATATGGTATCCAGCGTGTCGTCGATCCGGGGTAGAGGGTAGCTGTCCTTTTTCGTGACGTCGTTCACCCGCCTGTAGTCCACGCAGAACCTGGTGGAACCGTCCTCCTTCTTCACAAGCACGTCCGGAGAACTCCAAGGACTATGTGATGGCTCGATCACCCCTTGATCCTTCATCTCTTCTACCATCCGGTCGACTTCGGCTTGCTTGGCGAGCGGGACACGTCGGAATGGTGCCCTAATCGGTGCGCTGTCCCCAACGTCGATTCTGTGCTGGACCAAGCTTGTCCTGCCGAAGTCTTTGCGCCCCACGGAGAAGACATCCTGGAATTCGTGTAGCAGGTCCCGAAGTTGGCGTGAGTGTTCCTCGTCTAAATGGTCGTGGGATCCTTGGTACAGCTTCTGTAGTTCTTCTGGCAGGGCGCGTCTTCTTCGGTTGTCCGTCTGCAGGTGTCCGTCCGTCGTGTCTGTGATGCGGGCAATCCAGGTAACGGGCTCGCAGACTCCTAGGTTGGTGTCCCTGTGAACCGTAATATCGTAGTCGTTCAGGTTGGACAGGCGGACGAACGGCCGAGACGTCGTGTTGATGAGAGTCTTGGCAACTAGCAATCCTTTTGTCTGGATGTCCTCATAGTTTGGCTCGATGACAGCCACCACTCCCTCAGCTGTTCCGTCGACAACTACGGCAGCGCTGACTTCCGTCCAGGCGGGAACGATGACGTCCTCTCTCAGCCTTACTCGTCGTGCGGCGACGGCCTCGTGTGCTGGTTGCAAAGCAAGTTCCTCACTTCCGAAGTGCAGAGTGTTGGTACTCAGATCCAAGATGATGTTGTTCTGGTCCAGGAAGTCCTGTCCGATGATCACTTCATTTGATACGTCAGCCACAAGCACTGGATGCTTTATCGCCCGTCGACCAATGACGAACTCCAGTGATGCTTCGCCATGTACCGATGCGGTCTCTCCGGTCGCGGTTATTAGCTGGAGGTTCCTTTGTGTGGGTTGCACTCTCCACTTCGGGATCACAGTGGGGCTGACGATGGTCCTCGATGCTCCCGTGTCGATTAGCATGGGCCAGCTCACTCCGTTGACGACTCCGTCGACCATCAGGCTGCTATTGTCCCTCCGTAACTTCGTCACACGCACTTGGACTGCCGGGGCTTGACGACTGTCACAAGCCAACCTTTGCTCCCCAAGGCTGGCTAATACTCGTTTCCCTGGGCCGCGCGGTTTTCAGACGACTGATTTCCCGTCGGATACCCTCGGCGGTGGCGATCACCGCAGTCCTTGCTCAGGTGGCCTTTTTTTTTACCGCAGGCCCAGCAGGTTGGTAGTCCTTTTCCGGGCCGCCTCTCCGGTTGTCTTCCGGCTGTGTCGTTGCTGGTGGTGCCGCGACTATCGAAGAAACGGCTTAGTGCCTCCATCAATTCGTCGGCCAGGGGCTTGGTCTCGTTGGTTTTTGCTGGTTCGTCGACGTCCACTTGACGCACCCGCGCGTGCATTCTAGATGCCTGTTTTGCGGTCTCGAATTCAAGTGCGTGGCTCAGCGCATCTGCCAGGGTCTTATTGCGCGCGAGTCGCAGCGCCTGTTGAGTGTCCGAGTCCCGTAGCCCGTCGGTGAAGGTCTGCGTCGCAATCTGTTCCAGAAAGTCGGCCTGCGCTGTTGGATAGGCGAGCCTTACGAGGCGTGCGATGTCCATCTCGAACTTCTGCAGGATTTCCGCGTTCTTCTGTGCCCGGGTCCGGAGCTGCATCTGGTAGGCCTGCTGAATATGGCTATCTCCATATCGGGACTCATATGGGCGATCAGTGAAGCGTAGTCCTGGGATCCAGTCGGGATGGCCAGAAGGACGTTAAGGGCGTCACCTCTCAGCGCTACAATGAGAGCTGTAGCCTTTTCTGTGTTGTTCCAGTTATTTATGGAACAGGCCGCCTCGAACTGACGTAAGTAGGTGCTCCACGGGACCTTTCCGTCGAAGGTTGGGGGCGTCACTCTGCTATGTCCCGTTCCTGATATTCCCGGTGTAACGGTGGGCGGGCGTTGGCGCATCTCGGCAACTTCCTCATGTAGGGCGTTGAATCTCGCTTCCATCCCCGTCGGCGGGCGTTGGCTCAGCTCAGCAATTTCCTTTTGTAAAGCGTTGAATTTCTCTTCCATCCCCGTCAATGGGCGTTGGCGCAGCTCGGCAACTTCCTTTTGTAAGGCGTTGAATTTCTCCTCCACCCGCATCAGCGGGCGTTGGCGCAGCTCGGCAACTTCCACTTGTAAGGCGTCGAACTTCTTTTCCACTGCCGTGACTTCCTCACACAGACCCAGTTCTAATTTCTTCAGGTCCTGTGCTAACTTATTCTGCCCGTCTTCCATCTTCTTCTGGCCGTCCTCTATCTTCTTGGTTAAATTCTTCTGGCCATCTTCTAATTTAGCAGTTACGTCCTCGGCTAACTTCTTCTGACCGTCCTCCATCTTTTTCTGGCCGTCCTCCATCTTCTTCAGGTCATCCTTCAGGTCCTTGGCTAATTTCTTCTGGCCGTCTTCCATGCCACTTAACTTTTCTAGCAATGCTGCCAATTGCGCCTCCATTTTAGTTGTTTGTCTTGTAAAGGGCATGCACTCACAGGAAAATTAGAGAAAATGACCTGCTCGGGTTTTGAAACCAGGACCGTCAGGTGTTGTGCTTGTGCTTGAGTTCGTAATCCGGCTTCTGACACCAGTTGTTACGTGCCTCCCCCCGGCACTTTTTGTTAACTGGATTACGGTGGGTTGAAGCACAACACAGATTGTTCCTGTAAATGAAATAATTAACTTTATTGCGGCCAGAAAGATACAGCACTCATCAGTAAATACAAGCAATTATTACCTTACTCCAGTTTCCTCACGGCGAGAACACTTCCCCTTTCACTTGTCAGTAAGCCGCAGAAGATAATCCCTCGTAATGAGGTGGTCCCGTGCGTTGGCTGGAAATATCTGCACTCAGCCTGTCACCGTACTACACACTGTTTCACAATGCACCACAATCACTTCTGTCGCACTGGAAAAACACACTCGTTCAAGACACAGTTCCTCTGTAGGCTTCTCACTTCCTCGCTGTCAAGAGAATCAGCTTCACTAGGGGTTTCGCAAGTTACCACACTTCTGTCGCTCAGGATAAACGCTCGCACTAGCTCATAAAAACACAACACACACTGGTTGAGAGGTCGCTCTTATATAGCAGGCCGGTGACTCAATAAATGCTTCTAGACCCATCCAGGGTTCACGGCTTCTCGAGGCTTCCTTCACTGGCTGAGTCACGAATATTCTGGACCATCCCTTTGTCCTAGTAGTCCTGTTGCATAAGGTGCACGAAATACACTGAGGCAGAGCAGCCCTGCCCTGGGGCAGTTGTGACACATGCGGCGAGCGATGAAACGAACTCACAGCCGTAACAATACTAATACCTATACCAATATATTAGAGTGCTGTCACATATTTGTGACCTGTGCCAAGCTCAGATGTCTTCCAGCATGCAAATGACACCTGTGACCCATTGTATAATGGAGTACGGCTCTATTGTTGTCCCTGGTTACAAGACAGCACAGCCATTAGGCCCAGGCCACGTGAAACATCTTCATTAGAGTCTGCTTTGAGTCCTACGCTGAGAAGAAATCCTTCACTCTTTTAAATAATTGTTTATTATTATTTGTTGTTAAATCGTTTTAGGGGCTGGGAACATCTTGGTCATCAGACACGTTCCCGTGGATTTGTATTGCATTTTTCTGAGAACTTGTGTTTCAGTGGTTGTTGAAGTAGTGTATATAAGTGTAAATACTAGGGTCTGTAATGGGGTGGGTACCGTAGGACTTGAAATAAAGCACAATCCCGGCATTTGCTTGAAATAGTGTAAGGAAACCCCACACTAAGTAAAGATACTGTCAGTGCCGGGATTCGAACCTCCACACTATCTTGGTGTATTTATTAATCTCATCAGCTACTAACATCATTGAAGAAAATACGAGAAGACATACCTCAGGAATTTTATGGAACCGGAGCCATGATTGACCGGACGTGGACAAAAGCCAACTTTGAGTTGAGGCATGTGATTACACGTCTGGTGGTCCATGGTTTTCACCATCTTATTTGGTTAGCAAATATTTCCATTAACCTACAGTGACGTGTGTATGCCAACTATGTGGACAAGCATGTGATCGCTACCACTTAGAGCTCTGTACGAAAAGGACAAAATCAATCAAAGACTATGCAACTCAAAGTGCCAGAGTGCAATTTTAGTGTACGTTTTCATATTTTGTTTTCAATGGCTATTTGGCTGCAATAATAGTATTATTATTTATTAATCTCATGTTTTCTTTTTCAGGATTAGAGTATAACCCAACTCTTTTGGGTACATTCGTGTTGACCGACTGAAAAGCACCAAACTTTTGTTTAATGCCGCAATAATATTTTTAGCAGAACGTTTTATGTGTATAGGAATTCATAATTTTGTTCTTTAATAATTCTGGAAATCTTATAAGTTACTGTGAACGGTCTGAGAAAGCGAAGCGCGCCAACTCTCTAGGAACGCTCGTCGGTTTCGTCGTTGCCAGGCCCAAGCAACGACCATATCTCAATGGTGAAGGGCATGGCAGAGTAAGTCCTCCTATCCCAACAGTTAACTTGGCTGGTCGTTGCCCGCTGATTGCAACAAGGGAGCCGAGGCGTGGACGGAGATATACGAGATGTCTCGTAAATTGCCGATGTCTCGCAATGCAATTTGCGCGTACTTGTGACACTCGCGGTTCTTTCTCGCCCTCTTATATAAATTATGTTCTTTTGTTCTTGTGGAGTTTTTCATGTAGACTAACTTTGAATCCATGTAATCCCATGCCAATGTGATGTTCTATAAACTGCGGCATTCGTGAGGAATGAGTTACATTCGTTTTACGGCGCAATTGAGTGATGTATTCTCTGATATCAAGCATTCTTTTACCCTGGCAACTACCCCAGCCCCCTCCCCCCCCCCTCCTTAATGAAAATAGTGCATTGCCCAGAACAATTATCCGCTTGTCGCCAGTGTTATAAATATATATATATATATATATATATATATATATATATATAAAGCTCAAAGTTCGTCTGTATGTCTGTTATGTATACAAATCTACACCATTTCACCGATCAGAACCAAATTGTTTATACTTACCCTTTGGTAACCTGCGAGTAATACTGTCTGCTTGAAATTGAGGACAGACTACTCCATACTCTGCATTTATGCCCTTTGGCACAAATCTACATAGTTTCACCGATCTGAAACAAAATTGTATACTCACCCTTAGGAACCCGACGAGTAACACTGTCCATTTAAAATTTTGGACAGACCACTCCATTCCTGCATTTAGGCCCTTTGGCACAAATCTACATCATTTCACCGATCTGAAACAAATTTTACATAGTTACCCTTTAGAACCCGACGAGTAACACTGTCTAAATGAAATTTCGGATAGACCACTCCATTTACTGCATTTAGGCTCTTTGGCACAAATCTTCATCGTTTCACCAATCTGAACCAAACTTTGCAAACTTACTCTTTGTTACCCAACAAGTAACACCGTCCACTTTAAACTTCGGACAGGCCACTCCATTCCCTGCATTTCCCTTTGGGACAAATCTACACCATTTCACCGATCTGAACCAAATTTTACATACTTACCCTTTGCAACCTGACGAGTAACACTGTCCACTTGAAATTTCGGACAGACCACTCCATTCCCTGCATTTAGGGCTTTGGCACAAATCTACATCGTTTTGCCGATCTGAACCAAAATTTGCATACTTACCCTCTGGAATCCGACGAGTCACACTGTCTGCTTGACATTTAGGACAGACCATTCCATTCCCTGCATTTAGGCCTTTTGGCATTAATCTAGTCCGTTTCACCGATCTGAACCAAATTTTACATCCTTACCCTTTGGAACCCGACGAGTAACACTGTCTACTCGAAATTTCGGACTGATCACTCTATTCCCTGCATTTAGGCCCTTTATCACAAATTTACACCGTTTCACCTAATTGCACCGAATTTTACGTACTTACCCTTTGAAACCCTGCTGGTAGACTAACACTGTCCACTTGATATTTTGGACAACCCTCACAAATCTACTCCGTTTTACCCATCTAAAACTTACCCTTTAGAACCAGAAGAGTAATACTGTCTGCTTGAAATTTCGGACAGACCACTCCATTCCCTGCATTTAGGCCTTTTGGCATAAATTTATACCGTTTCACCGATCTGTACCAAATTTTACATACTAACCTTTGGAACCCGAGGAGTAACACTGTCTACTTGAAATTTCGGACAGACCACTCTATTACCTGCATTTGGGCCCTTATCACTGTCCACTTGATATTTTGGACAACCCTCTCCATTCCTTATATTTAGAATAACAGACAAATGGAACTTAAAAACCAAGTTTTAAGGCGCTAGAAATATTTAAGTCAGTAGTAGTGTAACTGTAAGAATGTATTTATAAGTATTTTGCTGGATGGCAATGCGGGCTGCATCACGTCACCCCTACCAGTGTTCTGGTGCAGAATTGTGAAAATGGTTACATCTTGCGCTGCTTATAAATTGCAATCACGGGGATAAATAAGTGCAAAAGGATTTCTTAGGCCCTGAAAACAGTTATCATCTTGAAAATATTATGCCTCTGTATAAGTGCAATGGTGTTGGTGCAGTACATTGAGGTTGTCAGCTGCAATAAGAGTTGGTGCTTTAAAATTTACCTTCATTTATTCCGAACCTTATCGTTGAGCACCATGTGACGATAAATGACACTTTTGCTACCTCAGGAGCTCGGGACAGCCGAAGTTTTCCAAAGTGCTCCTCATATGTTCCTACGGCACTATGCGACGAAAGACGACACTATTGTTGTCTATTTTTCTAACAGACAATGAGATATAAGCTCTACGCAGTGTCTTTTAGTTTACTGGCTGCTCTTTCTAATCATATTTTTCAATTCGTTTGTAAATTACATGTGTGTCTGTACTGTAGTTAGTAAATAGCCATTTCCCTATTCATTATTATCATTATCGTTACGGAAAAATGACCTTAATGTTACGTCAATTATAGCCTACTGTAGACTACTACTTATCACCCCCCACTACCACCAACACCTCAAATAGTTATATATTTCTTTTTCTGTTAGTTTTAATATCATTTGCCAGTTCTGTAGTAGTATTCATCATCATCCATAAAACAAATAAATCCAACGGGCGAAGCCGGGCACTACTGCTAGTAAATAAACAAACTTATAAATAAATAAATAAATAAATAAATAAATAAATAAATAAATACATGGTATTTGATGCTATAGCAATCAACTACACATTTAGATATAAACTGTTGGATCTGTGTTGGCATGTTTTAAAAATTACATGGATATGCTCCCCAACCTTGGTCTCTTCTGTTGTTGCTGTTGTTGTTAATGTTGATTTCAAATCATTTCAAGGGGAATAAGTTATATATATGCAAGTACGTGTACAGCCTTAGATTTATAAATGGTGTGATTACCTTCAGTAAAAAGGACGGGGGATAATGGTGTTTGAACCAAGCAAAATATTGCAACAGCTACACATCTTTGTGGCATGGTAGTTACAGGTTTCGATTTTCCACGTTTCACCCTGTTTAAATATAGCTATTGAAATCAACTGATTTTTTAAGACCTTTCATCTTGGACAATAGGCCAGGCAACACTGCGTCAGCAGTGTAGTGCCCCCATGTTTGTAATTCATTTGTCAATCACTGAACTCGTGAGCTTAGTGCAGGGCAAATTGGTTGGCAGCAGAAAACGCACAGCTGAGTTTAACGTCTGGAGATGACGCCTGGAGGGATATGTAAATACCTGACCAGGACTTGGGGCTTGTGAGCTTGGCGCAGAACACATCGTGAGACTGGAAGCGGGAAGCAGTTAGCATGGTTTACACACACAGTAGCTGACGCCTGGAGGGATATGCAACCACCTGGCCATGAGCTGGGCTTGTGGGCTTGGCGCAGAACACATAGTGAGACTGGAAGCGGGAAGCAGATAGCATGGTTTACACACACAGTAGCTGACGCCTGGAGGGATATGCAACCACCTGGCCATGAGCTGGGCTTGTGGGCTTGGCGCAGAACACATAGTGAGACTGGAAGTGGGAAGTGGGAAGCAGATAGCATGGTTTACACACACAGTAGCTGACACCTGGAGGGATATGCAACCACCTGGCCATGAGCTGGGCTTGTGGGCTTGGCGCAGAACACATAGTGAGACTGGAAGTGGGAAGCAGATAGCATGGTTTACACCACCCAGTAGCTGACGCCTGGAGGGATATGCAACCACCTGGCCATGAGCTGGGCTTGTGGGCTTGGCGCAGAACACATAGTGAGACTGGAAGTGGGAAGCAGATAGCGTGGTTTACACACACAGTAGCTGACGCCTGGAGGGATATGCAACCACATGGCCATGAGCTGGGCTTGTGGGCTTGGCGCAGAACACATAGTGAGACTGGAAGCTGGAAGCAGATAGCATGGTTTACACACACAGTAGCTGACACCTGGAGGGATATGCAACCACCTGGCCATGAGCTGGGCTTGTGGGCTTGGCGCAGAACACATAGTGAGACTGGAAGTGGGAAGCAGATAGCATGGTTTACACACACAGTAGCTGACGCCTGGAGGGATATGCAACCACCTGGCCATGAGCTGGGCTTGTGGGCTTGGCGCAGAACACATAGTGAGACTGGAAGTGGGAAGCAGATAGCATGGTTTACACCACCCAGTAGCTGACGCCTGGAGGGATATGCAACCACCTGGCCATGAGCTGGGCTTGTGGGCTTGGCGCAGAACACATAGTGAGACTGGAAGTGGGAAGTGGGAATCAGATAGCATGGTTTACACACACAGTAGCTGACACCTGGAGGGATATGCAACCACCTGGCCATGAGCTGGGCTTGTGGGCTTGGCGCAGAACACATAGTGAGACTGGAAGTGGGAAGTGGGAAGCAGATAGCATGGTTTACACACACAGTAGCTGACACCTGGAGGGATATGTAACCACCTGGCCATGAGCTGGGCTTGTGGGCTTGGCGCAGAACACATAGTGAGACTGGAAGTGGGAAGCAGATAGCATGGTTTACACCACCCAGTAGCTGACGCCTGGAGGGATATGCAACCACCTGACCATGAGCTGGGCTTGTGGACTTGGCGCAGAACACATAGTGAGACTGGAAGCGGGAAGCAGATAGCATGGTTTACACACACAGTAGCTGACGCCTGGAGGGATATGCAACCACCTGACCATGAGCTGGGCTTGTGGGCTTGGCGCAGAACACATAGTGAGACTGGAAGCTGGAAGCAGATAGCATGGTTTACACACACAGTAGCTGACACCTGGAGGGATATGCAACCACCTGACCATGAGCTGGGCTTGTGGGCTTGGCGCAGAACACATAGTGAGACTGGAAGCGGGAAGCAGGTAGCATGGTTTACACACACAGTAGCTGACACCTGGAGGGATATGCAACCACCTGACCATGAGCTGGGCTTGTGGGCTTGGCGCAGAACACATAGTGAGACTGGAAGCGGGAAGCAGGTAGCATGGTTTACACACACAGTAGCTGACACCTGGAGGGATATGCAACCACCTGGACATGAGCTGGGCTTGTGGGCTTGGCGCAGAACACATAGTGAGATTGGAAGCGGGAAGCAGATAGCATGGTTTACACACACAGTAGCTGACACCTGGAGGGATATGCAACCACCTGACCATGAGCTGGGCTTGTGGGCTTGGCGCAGAACACATAGTGAGACTGGAAGCGGGAAGCAGGTAGCATGGTTTACACACACAGTAGCTGACACCTGGAGGGATATGTAACCACCTGACCAGGACTAGGGGCTTGTGGGCTTGGCGCAGAACACATAGTGAGACTGGAAGCGGGAAGCAGATAGCATGGTTTACACACACAGTAGCTGACATCTGGAGGGATATGCAACCACCTGGCGATGAGCTGGGCTTGTGGGCTTGGCGCAGAACACATAGTGAGACTGGAAGCGGGAAGCAGATAGCATGGTTTACACCACCCAGTAGCTGACGCCTGGAGGGATATGCAACCACCTCGCCATGAGCTGGGTTTGTGAGCTTGGCGCCGCGTCAAGGGAAGTGTACAACAAACGTCAGATGGAACCGGGGTCCCTACACAATAGGTAGACACATTGATTATTATTATTATTATTATTATTATTATTATTATTATCCTGACTCGTCTAATAGACGATATGTGAGTTTTGGCGATGTGAACGTTGGCAAACAATGACATGAAGGCTCCTGTTGGTGAAACAATAAGTCTGATTCAACAAGTTAAAACAGATGTGAGCTTGAAGCAGCTATTGTTGGTGAAGAGCGGCGGTTCGTTGAAGGACTCTCAGCGCCCTGAACAAGCAACCCGCAGGCCAACTCTTTGCCCGCCTGCCTGCTTTTAACAGGGCTGGGATTTCCATGTCAAGTGAAAGAGAGCGTTAATAGGAGCCCGAGTTAACTACAGCTCTCTACGTCAACAAATTATCCAGTTCATATTAATGTCCAGGCACTGATGTAAACTTTGCTGGGTTGTTTGCAAGTTCCACAAGTACACTTAAAGACACGATGTCCATCCACTTGTTGGGTATGGCAATCTGTGTGAGAGGGGCTACCGATAATGAAGTCTGCTTTATCGTTCTTTATTCACGATGTTTATTTGAAATTCAAGGTTGTATATGTGAAAGTTCGGTAAAATTCTATGGCGGATCCGTGATTTTCGGCAAAGTAACGTCTGGCTGATAACAACTACATGGCACTGTGAATCGAATGATTCCTAAATAATAGTGTTAAGCCCGAATTTTAAATCTCCGCAAATGATAAAAGTTTATCATACGGTATATTTGTGGGAGTTTGATTAATCTACGTTAGATGCCTGATGTGAAACCTACTTAGGTATAGAAGTATGGAGCCGATTTGACGTTCTGTCACCAACTGGGAAGGCTCACATATTGATATGTACCAATTTATCATTCTTAATGGTAGCTTAAATATTTTGTTCTATCCCTCCAACATTCACAGGGTGATGAACTCGTAAACAGATCGTGCGAAATGAATATTAACTTAGCACAATGCGGCTACACCTGAATCCTGAATCAAGTTTCTATGATTATTAGTTTGAGAAATCTTGGGTTAATGGCTTTGTAGTTTGGTCTTTCCGCGAAACCTAAAAATAAATAATTCATGAAAAAGGGAATGTAATCCCGAGTAAAACGAGCCCTTACACATCATTCATTAACAATTACTTCCCGAAAATCTCGAATCAATGACCTACTAGTTTTGGGTCCTTTAGTTAAATTGAAATAAAAACTATAAATAATAAATAATTATATTAAATACTTAAATAAATGACATTAAATAAAAATATATATAAGGTGCGTTAAAAAGTAACGAGCCGGAGGCTGTAATGCGCAAACCGGTGACGACATCGGCTAATCGTGGCGTGTGTAACGAGGTGTGGTTCCGACCAGAGCGTGGAAGGTCACAGCCCGTCGCTAGAGGGCACCCGTGCACGTCACGTGACGATACAAAGCGAGCAGCAGCATGCATCAATAGTCCAACGCTGCCAGTTGCATTGCAAACAGTGACATGGAGGCGTCAACCGATGAGCAAAGAGGTGTTGTTCGGTTTCTGACAGCGGAAGGAGTAGGGGGAACGGACATTCATCGCCGAATGTCACAAGTGTACGGCGAACACTGCATGTCCCTTGCAAGAGTCAAGGCGTGGCACAAGCGCTTCAGGGAAGGACGGTTGTCGTTAGCCGATGATGCCCAGTCTTGGGCACCCCCCTGCATTACCGATGACAACGTCCAGCTGGATGATGCACTCATTACCCAGGACCGCCGAGTGACAGTGAACGCCATAGCCGCCGTGGTCGGATTGAGCGTCGGAAGTGTGCACACCATCATGAAGGAACGACTACACTTGCGGAAAGTGTGTGCCTAATGGGTGCCCCACAGTCTTCAACCACACCAGGAAGCATGTCGAATGGCCTACTGTCTTGTTCTTGGTTGGACGGTTGATGCATGCTGCTGCTCGCTTTTTATCGTCACGTGACGTGCACGCGTGCCCTCTAGCAACGGGCTGTGACATTCCACGCTCTGGTCGGAACCACACCTCGTTACGCACACCACGATTAGCCAATGTCGTCACCGGTTTGCGCATTACAGCCTCCGGCTCGTTACTTTTTGAACGCACCCTATAGCTTAATAATAATTACCTAATAATAATAAACAATGAGTACTTGTGCCCTTTTGGGATAGATTAAAAAATATAAATGATAAAAATAATCAATAGTTAATAAATAATAATATTAATAATATAATTATAATAAATTAAATAATTACATAATTATAATAATAAAATACAATAATAATACAAGGGCCGCCATTGCGCCTGCGTACAGAAAAATTATTATTTCACCCCCTGGTGAGAGTAGTCTTTATCTCGGGGTGGAAATGAAATGTCTTCATGGTAGAGGGAATAGAGACATTTCGTTTGAGCCGACACATAGGTCTCTCCGATTATTCGTTCGCAAGATATCGAAAAAAGAACTTCGATGACTTACGGTAATAGTTGATTTGATTTGCTACAAATCTAAAAAGTAAGTGGCCCACGGAAAAGAACGAGCCGTCACAAAAGTCTCTAGGATTAATAGTTCGAGAGATATCGGAAAATAGTCGATGACCTACTAGGTTCTTTTAGTTTTGTAGAAATCTAAAAACAAGTACTCCATGGGAAAGGGGGCTTCAACTCGAGTAATTTGACACCTGACACGACTTCCTCGGTTAATTTGTTCCGGGAATATCGAGTTGCCTGCCCCCATGGGCTCATCACTATTCACGTTTGCGCGGCGGCCATGCTACTGAGCAGACACCCCTCCCCCCTCCCTAGGCCCACTACTGTCTTCCACTTTGCCCGACATAATTAGCATTACAGCCTTCATCTTGGCACGTGAACACATATACGCCTTATTTTGACTGCTGGTTTTCCTTTGTTAAGTTGCTATTATGTGATATCATAGGCCTGTTTATCCTTTTAAGAGTAGGCCAAATTATAAACAGTCAAGCCACAATTTCATGTCCCCCTTATACATTATTTGGTGTCAGCAAAGCATAAACAATGAGGGTAAGTGGATTATGGAGCATTCAGGAGGTCCTCAGCATAAATATTACTCGTTGCTGGCATGGTTAAAAAAGGCTATTTAACAGATTTGCCACAAGGAATGTTTATCGGACTTTGGGCCTACGGTATTCATAAAGCAATATGGTAGTCGCAATGCTGGGATGAAAGTGTATTATGATTGGACAAATGGCATCACTCTAAATAATCAACGTAAAAACCATGGAGCACCAAATGTAATTAATGTGAGGAGTAGCGTAATCAAACAAAGGGTCATCGATAGAAATTCCTTGGCAGTATCGCGATTTGACCTACTCTCTTTGGTGATGTGTTCTCTTCTCCAATGAGTTACGTTTCTGCTTTATCGAATTACATTTCCGGAGTTCCCAGATTGGGTGACAATCTTCCATTTGGGCACTTTGAGAGAGGCCTCTGTTAATGTGAATTATCATTTGGTGGATTGCCCCCAATTAGATGGGAGAGGCAAACCAACAACATGTTCTTCGTCTGTGTGAAGTTTGCGGAAATGCTCGACATCAATATTTTCTACACACTAAAGGACGGAGCCGAGGGGACACACGTGGCTTGTTTACAATCGCTGCTACTGTGGCGCTAGCTTTGTCAACTCGGAAGAATGAATATCATGGTGTGGTTAAGTCCCCGCCTCACCACTCAAAATACATTAAATAATAATAATAATAATAATAATAATAATAATAATAATAATAATAATAACATCGTGGCATTCTGTAGGCCTACTCGTGAATTTCAGCGAAATTTTTAACCAATTTGGTTACGAATCCAATCTGGTAGAACTCGTATGCCCATGCATGCTGATTATCTTCACTTGGCTGGATGGGATATTCCAGAAAGACAATACATGACTATAAATGTCCAACAGTGGTTCAATAAGTACGGCCAAGACGTTCAAGTACATCCCTGGCGTTTAATTCATTGGACTTAAAATTAATTTAGCAACTGTGAGAGAATTCTGAAGCGTCATGTTCATTCTCTGGAACCTCCACCACACACCCGCCAGACACTGTAGACACACTTCCGCTGGCCTTATTCCGTATTACAGTGACATCCTACCAGAACCTTATCAGCCCTTCCACATACTGTCCGTGTGCCATTATTTCCCAGGGGTCACAATTATGTAATTAGACTATGCATATTGCATTACGCATTCGAAATTCTTCCAATAGTATTAGAAATTTTAAGTTATGAATCAACCTACCAACTAATCCAGTACTTCAACAAATTTTATAACTAGGATTTAAAGACTGCATCATCACACTGTCAGAAATTGATTTTATGACAATTCGCTCTTGTTAGGACCAAAGGGTATACCTCAAAAGACTACCAAAACTGTGATTATGAAATTGTTTGGCAGGGAATGTCATAACTTTGTATTGTACAAAAGAGTTTAAGTCGATTCTGAATACTCTGACTGAGAAATGTCCAACCCTGGAGGGTAAACCGACTAAAAAAATAAAATAAAAAACTCTGATTCAGAATCGACTTACAATGTTTTTCACAAAATTAAGTTATGACATTCCCTACCAAACAATTGCAAAATCACAGTTTAGGTATTCTTTTGACTTATAAAATGTTGCCGTAACAAGAACGAAGTTTCCTTGCTAAATAAAATCTACATATTTGATGAATTATATTAGGAATTATGACTTGCGGCAGAATGATCTTCATAGCAATTCAGCACAAGGAAGGTCCTCTTTGAGTATTTGATATTGAGTTCCAGCTTTCAGTTTCATATCGTAAATAACTGCCTTATTATTTAATGTTCTTTCCAAAACCTAACTGATGTAAGTTTGATAGGTTGCAAATTACATGTGCCGTGGGCATTGCAATGAAATCTAGCGTCATTTTGTTGGTTGAACAACAGGTAAGAGTTGTTAATGATGTTTTTTGTGTTTCGAATTTTGTCTGCGGTGTATAATTGGTCAATTCTCGTTTGATATGCACGTAGATGCTGATGTTCCAATTAGGGACTTCGATAATATGGAAATGTCTGCCCCCAGTACTTGGGTGCATATATTCAAAGTTAAGGGCCCACCACAGCGTACAAATTATGGTGAATATTATTTCGTTAACCGGGCCATTGATAACTGGAACTCTCTACCTGCCGCAGTCTTAGAGCCTTTTCCCAAACATATAGGTGTGTTTAAGAAAAGACTGACTATTTGTGTAAATACTCCAGTTTAATTGTTAATTGTTATTGAAGTGTTATGTATAATTATGTATTTGTTATGTATACCCAATTTGCCACCGGGGGACACATCCCAATTGCAAATGAATGAATGAATGAATGAATAAATGAATAATTCTTCTGACGACTTGTGTTATTGAGGTGTGCATTTGAGGCTAGGATTCGGAAGAAGGCGGCATTAGCCTTAATGTAGGAACCATCCTAACTTTTCCTGGAGTAGAAGTGGGAAAGCTCGGGAAATTATTTCTACTGTAGGATGGCTGAGGTGGGAAACCAGACACCATTTTTCATTTTTCCCTGACGAGACTGAATGAACTCCGTTTGAACCTACAGGTATGACAATCAAGGATGCTAGCCACTATGCCACGAGGTGCTCCATGCACGTAGCAATGATCGTTCCCTAAATTAAGGGACAGAGTGGTAGAGCTGTTTGCATATTGGCCTTGAAAACCAAAGATGGACAATATGTACGCATATCAGCCCGGTAGGATTGCATATAAGGGTGTATAAATGTGTAAGCATTGTATCGATTAATTTACCAAATAATTGAAGAATCACTCCAGGACAAAGGTCCGGCGTCATTAAATCCATAGTAGTTAATGAGGCCTGTCAACCATGCATTATTATATTTATTATTGTTAATAGAGGCATGAGGTAGTGCGTTAGAGCTCTCGGATACCGCGGTCGGTAATACAAAGAGCCGAGAGCGCTAACGCACTACCTCGTGCCTTGCTGGCATCGGGAGAGGTGTGTTCGAATCCCACCTCGGCCATCGTGAAGATGGTTTTCATGGGTTCCCATTTTCACCACCAGGCAAATGCTGGGAAGGTTCTTTCAATAGGTCCACGGCCGATTTCCTTCCAAAATCCCTTCCCTGACCGTCCTGGAAAGAAAAATACATGACCATTGGCTGCATTAATAAAATAATTATAATTATTATCGTTAAGCACTTGATGCTAATGTAGTTTTCTGCAGGCCTTGAAATATAATACATCCTTCTGCAACAGGCAACTGACCCTACTGTCGACCAAAGTATTATGTGTACTCGAGTTTGAAGGTTGTTTGTTAAGTAACCAATAGACCTACATAAAATCCAATACCATCAACATTTTCGACGTTCTATTGCACGTTAGCTCATGTAGGTTTGGAATTTTTAATTTATATTTTAATATTTTTTATCGCAGTTGGAACACAAAAAGTGCACGTTTTTAAGCATGTTTCAACCATGCGTCACATTTAAGAATTATTATCTCAGAAGCCCGTCATCAGATCGAATCCAAATTTTAACTCAATATACATTGGAATGTTGTATAACTGGTTTATTAATTTCACAATTTTGTGTGACCAAGAAACAAAGGTGTTATCATTGTTGTAAGGTAACTTTTTCTCGGCTCGGGGTGGTTGGAAAATGTAGTTCTTGGCTGCGTTGTAATCGTTATACATCAAAACGTTATGCTGTATGACTGTGAAATACGTAAATTAATTCACTTATTTTATATCGGCTTGTATTTGTACCAGGAAATAACACATGGTTCACCTGCTAGCCGCTCCAGGAATTGCTGTACAACGTTGCTGATATGGAGTCCATCACTTCCGAGCGAGACGCGCCATGATGCGTGTGGGCACCATTTCGGCAACGCTGTACAGTTTTTCCCGGAGCGGCTAGCAGGTGAACCATGTGTTATTTCCTCGTACAAATACAAACCGATATAAAATAAGTGAATTAATTTACGTATATTACAGTCATACAACATAACTTTTTGATATATAACGATTACAACGCAACCAAGAACTACATTTTCCAACCACCCCGAGCCGAGAAAAAGTTACCTTACAAAAATGATAACAACATTGTTTCTTGGACACACACAATTTTGAAATTAATAAACCAGTTATACAACATTCCAATGTATATTGTGTTAAAATTTTGATTCGATCTGATGACGGGTGTTTGAGATAATAATTCTTAAATGTGACGCATGGTTGAAACACGCTTAAAAACGTGCACGTTTTGTGTTCCAACTGCGATAACAAATATCAAAATATAAATTAAAAATTCCAAACCTATATGAAATAACGTAAAATAGAACGACAAAAATGGTGATGTTATTGGATGTTATGTAGGTCTATTGGTTACTTCACAAACAACCTTCAAACTCGAGTGCACATAATATTTTGGTCGACAGTAGGGTGGCCCTCTCTGCCCCCGTCTCCAATGCATTAGGTTTCCTGCAGTACCAGCCAGATATCTCCGCTCTGTGCCAAGCTACACTTCAAGTCCACACCTCTTTCCCCACATTATTCACGCCTGTCTGGCACCATCTCACTATTTTTCACTCTTGTCTGCTAACTTTGGACCCAATACTTTCCTTCCATTTTTTCTGACAGACTTGATGTTTGACTAATTGCCATCTGGTTAGCACAGAGGTCTCGCACTGGCTGAATGTAGGAACTGAATCTGTGTGACCTTCAGCCAATTGTATCTCATCTTCCTGACAGATGAGGGAGCACAACTTTTATAGTTGTTAGTTGTGAGAGTCTGTCTGTCTGTTAGGTAGTCAGCCCGAAGGCTGGCTGGATCCTCCAAAAGCACCGCCGTTAGGTAATGTGGGTAGATACTCACAAAAACCCAAGGCAGCGCTATATTGTGCTAAGCATTTAATCTCGAGTGAGTGCAAAGAATCAGGATAGATAATGAAAGCCAAATTTGTAAAGAGGCTATGTTGCTATTGTCCACCATTATTAGTCAGAAACGTCATTTACGTGCAAATGTCTCTCAGATAGCTGCACAATGTGCACATATCTCTCTCCCCTTCCTTCTGTCTGAACTTCGCTTCGGCGGAGCAACAAGCCGATCAGAAATTAGCCTCTTGACTATGATAACAATCATGATAGTATAGTAGCAACCTGTATCAGAAACTCCTTCTATCTCGCACGCGACCAACACTCTCCGTCCAAGTAAATTGTGTATAGCGTGGCCGACTGTGTCCTAGACGGTATTGAAAAGGCATTCGTTAAATTGTGCACCACGGCCAGGAGACCCACTGCAGCAAGACTGGAGATCGTAGGTTCAAATCCCGGCGCTAACAGAGGCTATCCTGAGTGTGGGGTTTCCCCCATTTTTTCCACAATATCTCCAGGAATATGCTTGGATAGTATCTTACTTCAAGTCCCGTGGCACGTACCTCATTCCTGGTATTACAGTTACACTACTACAGTCATCACATAAGTACAGGTTATCAGAATAGTTCAACACTAACCCAAATACCCGGGGCTGATGACCAAAATGTCCCAAGCTCCTAAAATGAATTAACAACAACAGAAGGGCTGTATTGCCGAAGCTGATTGGATGGCAAGCTAGATTCTTGTGTCGAATATTGTGCTTCGATCTCTTGTTTTCAAAGGTTTAAAAGGCCATCATGTACCATCAGGTCATGGACACTTTTATGCCGGACCATAATATTCTAATGAATTTTCAAACGTCTATGTGAAGTTGTCTATTTGAATACCTAAAACGTTAACAATGGATGGCATATTGGTTTTCAGGGCCAGTGATTTGAAACTCAGCAATTCTTCTAGGTTTGTGCCGTGTCTTGTGTGGGGTTTCGCCTAGGACACGGCACAAACCTAGAAGAATTGCTGAGTTTTAATTCACTGGCCGTGAAAGCCAATATAGCGTCTTATTGGAAGCCTTCATAGGGAGGTTATGGCTGCTTGAGCTTTTAGTTCTCGCAGTAAAGAGCCGCAGGTGCGCTTCATAAAAAGAGAGGTAGCGCGAAATTCACTACTCCTGTGGGGGTTCTGGCCGGGACACCAAGAGACCGCTGATGAGCCAGCTTGTTGTCCTACGCGAGACCCCACAGAAGACACGGCACAACCCTAGAAGAATTGCTGAGTTTTAACAAGAGAGTTCAGCGCTGCGCTAAATCCTTGTGACATGGTTCGTATGGCTCTGCAGCAAGTGGGTAAATACGGTGCGAGACAATTGACCGAACGTCAGGTTGTTATTGCTTGTCCTTGTTCACGGATTACTTCCGTATGTGACGACAGGAGGTCGCTTTGACGTAATTGAGATCTTCGAGCATTATCTGCAGGCGTGTTTCTCATAAGATGGTATTGAACGTTTGATAGAGTCTAGCAGAATCATATTGTAAAATACAAGTTTTTCATGTTTTTGTCGTGTGGCCTCCTGAAAGGCCGAGTGCAAGCCTTTCTAGTCGCCGCCCGCGGGTGACCCACGCACCGGGGTGAGAGATGGAATGGAAGATGATGAATGAAACTGGGCAAGGATGAGGAAGGAAGCAGCCGTGGCCTGTCAGAAAGTACTGTACCAGTATTTGCCTGGTATTGAAAATGGGAAACCACGGAAAACCATTTCAAGCCTCAAACCCACGCGTCTATAGAGTCGGCAGAGACCTTGGCCCCATGACCTAATGCTGTGCTTTAGCGAGCGTAGCCACCGCTGTAGGTAAAATACAGATAAGCTCAGCGCAGTGAGGAGCGGTAGCGGGAGACAGAAGTCATGAGGTCATTGGACAACAGCCGCTTTGTACCCAATAATTTGCCAGGGCAATGATATTGAGAGCTTAAGCCACATTGAGACGTACATAAACCAAACCCCACGCATGGTTGGTATAATGTATGAAGCTCGTGCTGATGTGAGGAACATGATAATGATTGAAATTCAAAATACTCACAAAAGTGCCTCCAACTACATTGAAAGACGTACTAAAAAGCAAGTTAGAATGTCAATCCTTTCAAAATGCAATGGAGGTTGAAAATACTCGCAAAATGCAATTTAGACCGAAAATACTATCAAAATGCATCTTGGATGGAAAATACTTACAAAATGTAGTGTCGATTCAAAAAATTCGCCAAAGGCAACTTAGATACCCGGGGAGCCAATTCAGAAAAGAAAAGTGCGGGAATCTTAAAGAGAAAAGGAAATAGAATGAACAGAATACAAGATATATGACCCCTCGAAGAATGAGGGATGAGGAAGCATGAGACAAGGACCAATTAAGGCGGAAAAGTGAAAGACTCGGATACCCTAATACCGTCGTGGTCGGAAAAGAACAAAAGTTGACCAAGGGAGGTCGACAGGAAAGAAGACAGGGAGGAGCCCGGCACAAGTAAGTGGAAGCAATGCCGGAGTCAGCTGGGGGTGCCGTGGTCGTCAACCCACGTCCCACAAGATGTGAGCCCCTTGGGGGGAGGAACATCAGGAACAGTAAGGAGTTATAAAGTTTGAAGTACCAATTTTCAACATAATGGAATTCAGGAGAACACCAAAATGGCGGGGAGCCATAGAGCCCTTGTTACCCAGATGATGTCAACTCAAATGAATTACATTCAGAAGCCAAAGCCACACGATCTAATGCGAGAACATTGTTTTACAGACTGGGCTGTTGCATTGTCTGCAGTCTGCACTAGTGGGGGAGGATGGCGGCTTGCGGTGCTACTAAAGCTCGCTCTTATTCGCGGTGCTGCTGGTTGGCATTCAGTCGGTCAACATGAATTGTGCCCAATTATATTAGTGTCCGCTGGAGACACGCAGAGGAACCGGACCTCAAGAATCAGCTCTAAAAAGATACAGTCAGTCTGAGAGACTAGACTTTATATATTTTCAAATGACGCATGCTACAAATGTGAGAAAGGCTCAGGAGTGATTCTCGCTTCGCTCGAAGCCTCAGGACTCTTTCAACGGTCTCCATTACCCAAAGCTTCGCGCGCGGGGGCTGCATGACGTCAAGCACTCGCTGTCTCCGTTCGCATAACGCCAGACCCCAGGAGTTAACTCAGACTCGGTGCATAGGCACTGAACAACATGATGACGTCATACACGCCGTAAGCGTGACGCATAACGGTAGACCTAAGCATAAAGGTAAAGTCGACAAGATCATTTTGAAATGATAAAACCAGATAAGTTGACATCATTCCATTACTTCCAGTGCGAGACATTGCGATACAATTAGGCCAATAGGAACGCTTGATTTATAGCGATAATAACGAAATAGGCAGATAATTTCAATACTGAGATTATCCTTAATATCAATCTAATAGACAACAGGAAACATTCTTAATCCACATTAACAATAATAACGCAACAACCATACAAGTGCAATATACTGTCTGTAAATAGTCGACACGTTACACACGTTTTTACAAACTTATGTAACATAAATAGTGTATATATTTATTTGTGTTTAATTGTGATTCATAAGCATCGTAATTATACTCGTTAAGCCTAAGTGAACAGGATCTGAGGAAGAGCGCGTCACGTTCCAAACGTGTCATCCAATTAAGTCGGTATTTGTGCATAAAGAGTGTGTTAGTTTGTAGGTTATGTAAATACTTGTTTCCCACCTTCTGATAGGCCACGGCCGCTTCCTTCCACATCCTTGCCCAGGTTCATTCATCTTCATTCATTTCATCTCTCATTAACTCCTGTCATGAGGTTGGCGTCAGGAAGGGTATCCGACCGTAAATACCATACGCCACATAGAATTGCATCGCATCCCGCATCCCATCCCCGACCCCGTTGGAAATGGGAATAATAAGGGGAGACATACCATAGGCTACTGTTTGATAATGAATGATTGGGTGGTATAGTACGAGGCAAGTCCAGAAAGTAAGTTCCGTTTGGTAATAAAATTAAATTGTGTACAGATACAGAAAAACTATTTATTGCACAACATTCTACACCTCTTAAACAACTTTTCCACATAACTGCCGAACTTTTGCAGGCATTTGTCATAGCGTGGCACACGTTTTTGGATTCCTTCTTCATAGAAGTTTGCCGCCGACCGTAAACGAGAGTGAAGACTCCCCTGTAAGACATCCTACCGTTTGGCCACCACTGTTAGGCAAATTGCGTATGTGGTCAGGAAAACTCCTAAACATACGCAGTTCTCCTGGTAAGCACGCAATTTGCCTAACAGTGGTGAACAAACGGTAGGATATCTTACAGGGGAGTCTTCACTCTCGTTTACGGTCGGCGGCAAACTTCTATGAAGAAGGTATCCAAAAACTTGTGCCACGCTATGACAAATGCCTGCCAAAGTTCGGCAGTTATGTGGAAAAGTAGTTTAAGAGGTGTAGAATGTTGTGCAATAAATATTTTTTCTGTATCTGTACACAATTTAATTTTATTACCAAACGGAACTTACTTTCTGGACGTGCCTCGTATCATGGCTATCAACATTACGTTGTAGCATTATAGCTTTAGTAATTATAATGTTACTGGTTTTTACGTCCCTTTTAACTACTGTGGCTTTTAGAAACGCCAGGGTGACGGAATTTTACCCCTAAGGGGATCTTTAACGAGCCAGTAAATAGCTTTAGTGCAGAGAACTGGGGAATGGGTGTTAAAAATGTGTTTTGGGCATTTCGGGGCTATATAAATATTATTATTCGTTGAATTTCATGAGCTCTGCTTCTCATATGTGATAATACTCGTATAGGTTGTCTACCATCTGGGATAATTTGTATCCCATATTCAATTTCTTATTCACCCATTTAGGAGCTTTGCCACAACGTGGTCATACGGGTCCGTGTACTTGGATATGTGTATAGAATCTTTCTCATAACCTGTGATATTGTGATGGCAGTAGTAGAGTGTGTATTTGCAATCTTGACAAAAATTTTGAAGGAGGCGTCTGTAGCCTTAAGATGTGAACCATCCCGGTATTCGCCTGGGTTAGCTCTTGGAAACCACTGAAAACCACTCTTAGGACAGCGGAGGTGGGAATCGAACACATCTCTTTTTACTTTCACCTCACGAGGCTGAGTATACCCCGCTCCAACCCTCAGACCTGAATTAAATTCCTTTGTAGAGCAAGGATTCGAACCCTGGAACTCTAGGACCGGAGTCCAAATACGTGCACCGTGACCAAAGTGGTGGCTATGATTGTTTGACCAGATAAAAAGCAGCCTACACATTGATAAGTTAATGGCGAAAGAAAAAAGAAACACTTGGCACTTCCAAATAGGGAAAATACCAGTCGAAGAGAAGCTGATTTAGGGAATTGATTAAACATGTATCAAATATTGAATCACAATACTAATGTGATATGTACGCACATTTGTGTTCGGAATACATTACGAGACATAAAGGAATGAAAAGACAAATTAGGGTTGCATTCTATTCAACTTAAGAAAGGAATTCCACCCGCATATTTTCCCAGTTTCACCCCTGACAGCCATCCACCTCCCCCAACCCTATTTTCTCTTGCTCCTTTCTTTTAGTGAAGTACACTGTCTACAATGTGTTCTGTACTGTCTCACTGTCAAAGACTCCGAAGAAGACTGCACTAAAAGAACCGCCTTGCAGCTGAAGCTTTTAAGGAAATTAAAAGATGTACTTCATTTTACTTTACTACAGTCATAGCTCGTTTCTATGATATCGTGGTGGACAATGTAGTACTTGTTGGAGACCCTGCACTTTTACCTTTATACGTGATTGTACAACGTCGTTCTCGAATTTGTACCTATGCGTCGGACCTTGACCAAGTGTCACACCGAGACCTGCCAGGAATGGGGCGTCACCTGGCCCGGACCCAGACGCCCGGTGGCCTTCTGTCTGTGTGTGTGACAATACTGAGCCCTCACTAGCTTCTGTCTTCACGCAGAGAGCACAAGAGAGCGAACGGCAGTTGACATGTAGTACGTATTTACAGCGTGGTTCAAAGTATGCTACCCTCGTCTTCAGGGCGTATTCGTTGCGAAAATATCTGCAAAAATCTGAAATCCCAAAGTTCATCGCAGTGTTGCTGAGGCGATTGTAGTCATTTGGATTACCAATGGGGAGCCATTGCTCAGGAACTCTGCACAGAAATAAACTAGTATGAAATGCTTTTTGCAGTGCTGAAGAAATCCTCATCCTTCAATGAATATTAATGTGAAAGTTTCGGCGGGTTTGCTACTGAATTGCAGACTAATCTTCACTTTAACAAGTGAACGTGGGCTCGAATTGTTAGCGGTAGCAGAAGAGACTACATGCCAAATTACATGGTGGCGTCTGTATGATTCAAGGCTCACGACTATCTGTTACTGTTATACTTTTTTTTTCTTCTTCGAGTAGCCTCTTGAGAGGCCGAATGCAGGCCTTTCTATTCGACGCCCGTGGGCGACCTGCGCTTCGGGATGAGAGATGGAATGGATGCAGATGAATGAAACTGGGCAAGGATGTGGAAGGAAGCGGTCGTGGCCTGTCAGAAGGTACTGTCCCAGCATTTGCCTGGTGTTGAAAATGGGAAACCACGGAAAACCATTTCAAGGACAGCCGACGGTGGGGCTCGAACCCACGCGTCTACCGAGTCAGCAGAGAGCTTGGCCCCATGACCTAACGCTGCACTTAAACCAGCGTAGCCACTACTGTCGGTACTGTTATACTGATCTTAAAATTAAAGGATTTTCGTTGGTCAGAGCATCATGCGTATCGCTTCTAAAGCGGGAAATCCCCCTGTATGTGGCACGTCACTGATGCTCAGTTGTTCGAATCATTCGTAAATGCTGCACGGAACACACCCAATATCAATCTAGATCCTACTGGTAGTAATTTGCTACTGAGTGCCCTAAAATTCAGTTCAAAGTGAATTGTTTTGTAAATCCCTGACCAATCATCGCCAGGTTTGCAAAACTGAGGAACATATTACAACATACCGTTATGAAGAAACTGGCACACATCATAATAAGGCAACATGTGATGGAGTGGAAAACATGAATCAATCTGAAGTATCCGACTCGCGCCCATGGACGTTACCCCAATACTGCAAGTGAAGTAAGACGCGTACAGACAGTACAGAGTGCCAAGATTATATTCATTCCTTGGTGCACCTAATTCGATTCTGAACGAAAAATAGCAACCTAAAGCCTACTGGCAGTACAATTTTTTCCTGCGAGACTCAAAATTCAATTCCGAAATAAGGTATTGAATCACTCTGGACAATGATCTGGTTTTGTATATTCGTATTCATCTGAAATGTTGAACATACAGACGCATTTTTCTTTCACATTCACTGGATCTTCTCGGCATAATCGTCACACAACAATGTAAACTCATCGGCCACACAAGCCAGCTTATGTCAAGACACAAGTCCTTTGTGCACAACCCTCAATCAGAATTCGTGAGGACGCTAAAGTAACCTGTCGGTTGAATATACCGTTTACAATATCCAAGGATGACCCAATTCTGTCGACCATTTACCATCCATTGACATGTACGAAACTCTGGGTATAATCGTCTCTCCATTCAAATATACGTTCCTGAAATCACATACAGTTATGCATGTGAGCCATGTTTGATGCTTATCATACATAGGGTTCCAAATGATCTATTTTTGTATTTTATGTATTAAAGATGGTGGTTGCTTGAAATAGTCAATCATACGGTTGTTATTAGGTAAGGTATGGCCTCTTATATTTACAGTATATTGACAATAATCGTCTCCTACCTTGGCTTATGTTTCCTATTTCAAAACCCTGTAAGTATATACGCCTGCTTTTTATCCCATTTTCATCATATTAAGCAAATAGCCTATTGAAGAGATTTTCCACGAGATATACTAAATGGCTTTTGGTTCACGACCAACACCATTACAAAGGTATGTGATAGAATATATAAGTTCCAATATCGGTGATTAAGACTCCTCCCTCGAGATGGTATCTTTCTGTAACGAACCATGGGAATTGATTTTTAGAAAAGTAAAATACACACCTACCGTCATTTACAAAAAGTGAGCTACAGAATTTAGTGCCCATAGATAATGATTATCATAGCCCAGCATACGAATCATCTTTTCAATCGCCTGAATAAGATACCAGAAATAAAAACAAGTAGGCCTAGTTCCGCGAAGAACTAAATGGCCTAATTTCATATAACCCACTGGTCTTTTCCATTCAAATTCTCCTGCTAATTACAAGGATTTTCCGAGGAACATCTATATACATATTTAAAATTCGCATCGCCACCATGTTGGATTTGTGTGCATAAAGTTATTGAAAAGCCCATAGATGAACTTATGTTAATAGTCTTTATCAACATACAAATTCAGTTTTATTGCTGTAATAAATTGGGAGATATTGAGAACCCTCGAAATTTTTTTGATGATTGCCATGTTGTCTCGTTCTATAGGATCTTCGTGAGATGAGAAATATAAGATAGGTTTACTGTTCAAACGTTCACTTTAATCTCATAATTAGGAAACAAAAATTGAAAGAATAATTTTAAAATTTCGCACAGCCGCCATCTTGTTGTCATGAGATAAATTGAATTGAATCAGATGCCAGGAGATTTATCCTACCATGTTTCACTCTGATCGCATGATTAAATCTCGAGTTAATGACATATATATATATTTTAAATTCGCTTGGCCGCCATGTTGATATCAGTGAAAGTTTCAGGGATATAGAAAGCCGGTGAAATAATTCCCACAGCCGCCATGTTGGATTGGTGAGACGTATTAGAAATTTGAAGAGCACGGTCGGGGTCGGACGAAATATTTCTATGCCCTTACCGAGTTTCATTGAAATCGCCCCAGCCGTTTTGATTTTATTAAAGGGAGACACACACACGCGGACAAAAGCTGATCTCATAGGCCTATTTTTTTCATAAATGAAAATAGCCTAAAAGTAAAGTTTTAAAATTATGAACTTCTGCCAGCTTGAAATTTTGAAAAAATTGAACATTATTAGATGTCTACACTATGCTCCGAATAAAGATTCGCTGAGCCAAGTTTCATTGCACTCGGGTGAAAATATTCAAATGGCATTTTCTCGAGATTTAATCCACCGAGCGCAGTGAAACATAACACTGTACATGTCTATGGAGGATTTAATCGAATGCCGTCTAATTCAATCAATTTGTTCTCATAAAAGCAAGATGGCCGAGTTTCAAAGCTATGGAGTCTAAAACAACATTTAAAATTGCATTTTATTTGTAGTTTCTATCAACGGCAGGATTGGATTTATCAAAAGTCACAATATCCCCATGGAGGACTTTAATGCACACTGTTTTTTGTAGAATTGTATGATAGTGTTCCAATCACATAACAGATAGACATACAGATATAAAATACCCCAGAATGGTTCAGTAACCTTTGTTTATATAGACTTTTCAAATGTTAAGAATAAGCCAAATTGGAGGGAAAGCAGGAACTACCGGCGTACTATAGCACGTTAACTCACACTCCATAGCTACAACGAGTGAGCGAGAAGTAAGAAGATCCACGGTCCGAACACCGGTGCTCATAGCATCCATCCTGAATGTGTTTCTTCTATGAACTTTCCACAGACCCTCCAGGATAAAGTCGCGAATGTACTTTGTGTCACATCCTGGGGTACTTACCCCAATCCATGACACAAATAAGTACAGCTACACACACACACCACTTCAATCACGATAAAAACGCAGGTTATCAGACAAATACTGTACCCTCCCACGTATACGGATACGATGACCAAGATTTCCGAATTCCACAAATAAGCAAGAGCAGCAATATATATAGAGTATGTCAACCTCTGGAATTGCATCACACAGTACGTTGCAGCAGTGGAAAATGTAATTTCAGTGACCTTTTAGTTACGAGTACGATTTGTCTATGGACGTTCCTGCTCATAAACCTTAATAAGGTAGTAAGTACTAAGTGCCAGTAAAATATTAAAAATGTAATCCAAAAAATGTATCTGTGAATTCTCATCACAATTATATAACATAAATGAAATCGTAGGGACTTCATTGCTTAGAATGTGACAACAGAATTACGATTCAACTAAATCAAAGAATCACGTGTCTATGCCTTTCTGCCTGATAAAAGTGGTCTACTTGGCGAGGATCCAATCAGCAGAGAGACTGTGTGATGTGGGGCATTCACAAAATAGCACGGAAATACAGAACATCTCGCCAAGATAAAAGGAGAAATGTTGAGAATCGCTGCATAAATGTTAAACAGACCTTTACTACAAATACTGTTACTTCTACTATTACTATTACTATACAACCCCCTTTCCAGTTGGTGTGTGTAAGATTTAAGAACTCACATTTTGTAATTCCTGAAACATATAATGTATTTGGCAAAAGATAATTAGCTTACATGGAGCCATTTCTAATGAACAAGCTAGCACATTCACTGCTGGCCTTTGAGAATATGGCAAACACAAACAAGGTATAAAATATTAGACACTACAGGGGTGTCCACATTATTAGAATCAAATCAAGAATTTAAATTAGTCACAATGTTTTATTCAAAATCATTATATTGACCAACTACTGGCATCTTTTGTTACCCTACATAGTAATGTTTTCTCCTCCGTAGATTTACACCTTTTCCCATAAGGAAATGCGTCTGAAAACTTTTAGAACAGGGGATTCCAAGGGATACCTGAGCTGGGTCCGTTTTCTATTTTTCATTGAATTTGAAATGTACCGTCTAATTCAGGTGATTTCAGTCCATGGTTCATGAACCTTTGAATAGTTAAGAGCGGGTTATCAGTGGAAAAAAAACCGATCCTAAATCTCTCAGCTCTAAATTCACACGAAAAGTAGAGCGAAGTAATGAAAACTAAACGTGTGGCATTTTGCATTAGCAAGGTTACTGCTGGTGTATGTAATAGACTCCTTAAACTAAGTTGACAACTGCTTATATATTTAATAGACCCCTTGAAGTAAGTGGTCAAAGGCTTGTATATGTAATAGATTCCTATTCATAGACTGTGGCGGGATGAACGGAGAAATAAATTGAACATGTTAGTAAAATTTGTACTTTAAGTTAGGTTTTTAAAATGGTTATGACATAAGTGTTGTATTAAGTTAGTATTATGCTGTAATTTATATATATTATATTAATATTATTAAATATTATAACAGATCCTTAAAATGGTTATGAGGTGATTGAATATTTTTGAGAATAGTTACGAAGGTGGATCAAAAGGTTAGTCACACTAACGCGCTGCAGCAGCGCGCTGTGTGTCGCAAACGTGGGCACAGCCGAGAAAGGGACAGACACTGCCCATACGTCTGTTAGGCAGGTCGCTGTGGTGTCTCGTCTTGTATGGTGTGAATAGTGGCCAAATGCAATGGCGCGTCGATTGGACGTTCACTCCAAATATGAGAATTAACAAACGTTGCACCGGGTGCGTCAAGCGATTAAAGAGAAGCGCCAGGGGAAATTGAGAGCCGGTGTGAGTTTAATGCACCATAACGCAACACCTCACAAGGCCCGCTAAACGAGCGAACTGCTGCAGCGTTTCAAGTGGGAGGTCTGGCAACATCTACCCTACAGTCCCGACCTAGCGCCATGTGACTGTCATCTGTTCGGTAAGCTCAAAACGGAACTCGGTGGTCGACGTTTCCCGACCGATGAGGAGGTGAAGGCCGCTGTCTCCGTGTGGTTGCAGAACGCTGGAGGAACTTTCTATGCATCCGGCATCGACAAGGTGGTTATGCGTTCGCAGAAATGTTTGGAGTCTCTCGGAAACTATGTGGAAAAGTAACGTTATATTGTATGTCGTTATAGGGCGTGTTGCTGTTGTATATGTGGTGTAATAAATGGCCATAACTGGGAAGTGCAAGTTATTTATTGATCTGCCCTCGTATTAGCGGCACTGTACAAAAATAGGAAGGTGAGAGATTGGACGGTATCGTTGTTAATTGAACATACACATTGTAATTATAATTGGCACCTGCCGACAAGCGTAAGCTTGGCAGGTCGAAGAATTGTAATCATTGGCTTGAATAAACAAACAGTTAGCTGTAAACCACTACTACTGCTGCTAACACTATTTTGAACGGTATACATCTGCAGTTTCCTGTCGGGGTTTGTGACAACGTGGTCATCATATTCATGTCAGTTTGTGGTGCCTGTACTAGTAGGCTATATTGGTATGTGTATAATAATAATAGCTAGCATCGAGAAGGATGTTGATTGTACCCGCTCTGAAATCACTTCTAGCTCACTCTCTACTAACACCCAGACCAGAATTTAATTTTGTTGCAGAGATGGGAATCGCAGTCAGCGCAATTTGCACTAGAGCTCTGAGCGCCGCTAAAGAACTCCATTGTCTGCCGCCTTCTGTGGTCTCGGGGTGAGATTGTGAGACGCCGTATTCAGAGGACCTGGATTCAATTCCTGGTTCTGCCAAGTAATTTAGATCTGAGGGTTGGAAAGGGGGATAATCAGCTTCGTGAAGCAAAATGAGGAGAGAAGGGTTCGATTCCCACCTCAGTCGTCCTAGAACTGGTTTCCCTTGATCACCATCTTCTACTCCAAGCAAAATGCTAGGATTGTTCCTAGATTAAACCACGGCAGCTGTTAAATCACATATATCATTAAAAATAATGATTTTATTTATCTAATTTATTTCTGTTTGTAATAATAATTGCACAACTCACAGTTATGCTGTTTCTGTGCTTTGCTAAGCACCATTAATGTCGTGCTACAAGGACACTCGTGAGTCAAACATGACGCAAGCAATAGGCTATGTGATAGACAACGACTCTATCTCATATAATGCACTCCAGTGCTAATATATTTCAAGTAGAGCTAAACCATTGGCGTAATTATTCAATTACGATGTAGTGAGCTAATATTTTTCCAGTGAATTTCAATAATTTTCTTGTATTTTTATACACGTGTGATTTAATATGTACATGCAGTACAAAGTGCTGTATTTCACGAATTTTGAAGTAAACCAATGATTTATGTGAACTTTATTCCAAATACATTGTTTTCTTAATACAATTAAAGTGGTCCTCCGATTTGTATTTTATGTGTTTTCTTTCCATGCGACCACCAGAGGTAAGAGTCGATCATGAACCACGAACAAACAGCCACCTATTTTCCAATCCTAGCCTCAATTACAAATAAACACTCGAATACAGCCATCATAACGACACAGGCAATCAGAATCCACACACACCCAAGTACACGTGGCAAATTCATCACGATGTCGCAATGTTACGAAATTAGTCAGCAGCAACAACAGCAACAACATACATTGTCGGCAATCTGTGTTATTGCGTGCCTGAACTTGTGTGTGATGTTAAATAGCAGCCTATTTATAGAAATCAACGATTGGATTACGAACATCGAAATTACAAAATTACGTTACAAAACATTGTAGTGTCGTTTCAAGCTAGAGAGGAACATTCATATTGAATGTTATGTCTTGCAGCGAACAAAAACGATCATATACTCGTATCTTCCTCAGGTGAGTTTGGTTGGGAAAAGGAACTCGACAAGGGTAATATTTTCTTGTTGTTATTTAAGTTCAAGGGATTGTAAAATCTTGGTGGGCAGGCGATAGCGTATCATTTGCACGATCAACGCCTCCACTGATTGTGAGATAAGTAACCATATACATAATATAATTCAAGTGCATGCTCTTTTTTATTTTTTTAATGTTATTTATTTTATGTATTATATTGTGTTGTTACAATTTCTACACGTGCATTATAATCATATACAATTGAATCAGTCATTTGAGAAACACCTCATCTCCATTTCTTTTTACAGAAATTGAGTTAGACATACAAAATTGTAGGTGTAGGCAAGGCACATACAATACATATGAAACACCACATCTCCGATAACAAAGCATAGTGATACGTGACGTTCAAATATTCGTTCATTTGAGAAACACCACATCTCCTGGAAATATGTTTCTCAAATGACTTGAAATTTATAGTTGGTGGCAACGCTGCTACTCCTTATTCTTTGCCAACCTAAAACAGCTGTAAATGTGTTCAGTTTGTAGTATGTTGTTGTGATGCTCTGTTTCTGAGTAAAAATGAATTCCAGTGAGAGTGATGTTAGTAATTCTACGCGTTTAAAACGAAGAAAAGAGCAGAAGCAAGTCGCATATAAGTGTGAAAGAATAAAAAAAACCTTCATTGATGGCCTCATCGAGCATACTTTTGACTTGAAAAACAGGGAGCCTGTTAATCAGAACTTCCAAGAATTAGTGCCAACCCACAAAAATGTGTTTCTATAAACATTTAAAAAATTAATGATCTCAAGAAGTTCAAAGACTATATTCCTACAGACATTGTTGATGCATTTTATTCAAAAATTTATGACTGGCCAACTATTGACAGGGATGAAGTTGACCGTATGTAAAAAAAACAGTGCCTTGAAAATGTATAATATACAGTGCTAGATTGATCTTAAAATAAAAAGTGGCTTTCTTTCATAATGTATATACAGTTAACAGTTATTTCATGCCTGATGGCTCCACGTTATGTCAGTCATTTGAGTAACAACTCATCTCCAAAAACTTTGAGAATTTTTATACACATCAAAATGTACAAAAAATATTTCTCATATCATATAACTAGCAACCCGACCCGGCTTCGCCCGGGAGAATGCATTACGTGATAAGCGCTTTTTTCTCCAGTGTCAATGAACAACGACCAATATCCGTTTTACGTCTCGGCATGATGGGTTAAAATCACTGACTGGACTATTAGTTATATTATCATGGAGATGCATGTGCAACAAAAACTTGTCAGACGTAATTTAAGAATGGCGACGTGCATAAAACACAAATCCCCCCCGTCCAATCTTAACTTGCCTGTGAATTTTTCGGAACGAAAAGTTCACAGGCGAAATGAAGAAACCCCGAGTTGCACTTCCAGGGAAACTCCAAACACAACCACCCTTCTCAAAAGTCATAACTCAACACGACTCAACGGTTTGCTGCTGGGTGTATCTGGGGCAATAGGTTCGCCCGCTAGTTAGGCTGTAACAGGGATGATAGATTCGCCCTTAGATAGCTCGTAAACTGTTGCCTCAGTATTCAAATGGACATGGTTGGAAGAAATTAAAACGTAAAAACACTCATAGTGGGTGATGTACTGAAGATAGACATATGCTCTCGCGGACCTTTTGTAGAACTTTTCATGCTGAACAATTCTTACACTCATAGTATTTAGATATTTTTAACAGTTTGCCCAGCGTAAGCTTACAAAGCGCTCGGACGCCAGGTTTCTTTACTTTTCCACCGAAATCGTTACTGCTCGGCTTCCGTTGATCATAAATAAATTATTTTCTACAGAAATCATCCTCGAGATATCCTTTACAGAATGGTGAAAACCGCATGAAAATCCATCCAGTGGTTCTCGAGTTTACCCGTAACATCCAAGAATCGGGGGCTTAGTATTATACTAAGTAGAGATTATACGCCAATCGGTATAATGTAATATAATATAATCCTCCTTCCGTCCAATATAAATTGACTGTGAATTTTGCGGAACGAAAAGTTCACAGGCGAAATGAGAGTTGCAATTCCAGGGAATGGCGAGATGAATGAAACTCAAATCCCCCTTCCGTCCAATCTTAACTTGACAGTATTTCACAGGCGAAATGTAGAAAACCCGAGTTACACTTCCAGGGAAACTCCAAACACAACCACCCTTCTCAGGAGTATTAACTCAACACGACTGGACGGTTTGCTGCTGGCTTCTGTCTGGGGCAATAGGTTCGCCCGCTAGCTAGGCTGTAACAGAGATGATAGATTCGCCCTTAGCTAGCTCGTACTCTGTCGCCTCAGTAGTTGAATGGACATGTTCGGAAGAAATTAAAACGTAAAAACACTTATAGTGGGCGATATATTGAAGATAGACATATGCTCTCGGGGCCTTTTTTGTAGAACTTTTCATGCTGATCAATTCTTACACTCATAGTATTGAGATATTTTGAACGGTTTGCCCAGCGTAAGCTTACAAAGCGCTCGGTCGCCAGTTTCTTTTTCGACTTTTCCACTGAAATCGTTACTGCTCGGCTTTCTTTGATCATAAATAAATTATTTTCTACAGAAATAATTCTCGAGATATCCTTTACAGAATGGTGAAAACCGCATCAAAATACATCCAGTGGTTCTCTAGTTTACCCGTAACAAACACAAATCGGGGACTTCGTTTTATACTAAGTAGAGATTCGCTTACCAAACCCCTGTACATATATATTAAAAAACATTGTGAGGTTTGAAGCCATTTTTCAGTGTTGCCTAAGTAAACAAAAGTTTGGTGCTTTTCAGTCGGTCAACACGGATGTATATAAAAAAATCTAACACTGGTACAATGTGAAATATGGCCAAGGCGAGTTTTTTTTATTTTTTACGTTTTCCTAAAGTTTACATTTGTGGAGAAGAGGTGTTTCTCAAATGACTGATTCAATTCGCAAACCCTTACAACTAAAACTTACCTTATGACGAGATTCAAACTGCAAATCGTAAGCCTACTATAAACACCAATTAAAGGCACTACAATTTCTAGCCTATTTACATTTCAGAAAAAATAGGCTTATGAGAATATCTTTTGCCCGTGTGTATGTGCGTATGTGTGTGTCCCCGAATAAAATCTATGCGGCTTGAGCGATTTCAATGAAACCTTGTAAGGCCATAGTACTATCTTGTCGGACCCTGACCGTGCCATTTTAGTTTTATTACATCTCACCAATCCAACAAGGCGGCTGTGCGAAATATTTCACCGGCATTCAACATCTCCAAACCTATTGATGATATCACCCTGAAAGTTTGTACGGTGATAGAGGGTACTACTAAAAATTCACATGTGATTTTGAAAAACCTCTTATGTACAACACGAACATGGCGGCCAAGCGAAATTGAAAAACTTAAATAAACCTTTCTCGCGATTTTACCATCCGAGTGCAGTGAAACATGGCGCAGCAAATGTTTATACACATTGTAATGCACTGACATCTATTTTAGTTCGATCGCTTACATAACCTTAAGATAGTGGCTGTGCGAAATTTTAAATTAAATGTTTTATTTCTTGTGTCCTAATTATGTGATCGAAGTCAACGTTTGAATAATTAATATCGTATGGCCTCGAGTGTCGGGTGCAAGCTATATTAATTGACACCCAGAGGGCAGCTTGCATGTCGAATTTCGTCGTTCCTTTGAACGCGATGAATGTCAAGGAGGTTAGATATCTAAGCTCCTTGACACCACAGCGCTTTCTGGTAGAGAATGGAGGAACTTTGTGTTGGCGGAAAATCCCGAGATTAATTTTGCCATTGAACACGGCCTACTGAATTCAAATGGGTTCTTTAACATGCCAACAACGTATGATATCCATGTCGTGATTTTTGTCGCCTTTCAAAAATCACTTATCAAGGCCAGGGGCTAACCTGCAATCCTGGGGTTGGTAGTCCGACACGTTAACCACTCACCCACCGTGGAAAGCTGTTTGAATAATGAACATTCGCAATCGATTGTACATAACGCTTTGGCCTACATACTGCGCCCGTTGAAGCATGTTTGCTCAGATAACAGAGACTAAAACTTATGCTGGAATGTAACTGAACATACCCTGCGAGCGGCGGGAAGAAGATGAAGCAATATCGCTTATGATCATATTTTTATATATTTTGGATATACCAAAAATCAACTATAATTATAGCCAAGTAATTCTGCATATTTGAGGTACAACATACTTCGTAAATCAAAGAAACTATCAATTTACGCGGCTAGCTCATATCATAAGAGCACGCCATATTTGGTAACACCAGTTCCTATTTGTCTTTGGATGAGGCAACATCGATGTGCACAAGTGAAAGTACGTCCGTGAAGGGAAACCATGTGGCACGAAAAATCAGTGGATATTTTTCTCATGGATAGCCATCATTATTGAACAATTTAAAGATTATATAAACTGTGAAATATTTTCATTCTCCGAGGTGAAAGGATGGACTTGTGTAAAGCAAACTTTATGACCGCATGGTCACACACACTTCAGTGTTACATAAACTGTGTAATTAATTAACTGTACAAAATCTACGAGTACAATCTTTATTTGCCGGATGGGCAGTATTTTGGTTTAATATTTTATGTTAATATTTTCTGTAAATATCAGTGCAAAAGTCACGAGTGAGCGTCGCACAAACGACAAGACTAGAGCCAGTGGCGGAGTGAAAATGGACAATTTTTTACCGCATATTAGCATCAGTGCGCGCAAGTTTTCGTTAATTATGTGCTTCGATATTACCAACGCTAACATTACAATCATGCTGAACCATCAGATCTTCAAATACAACCCCAACCACGCGATGGCATGTGATTTCTAAATCATGCGTGGGGAAATAGCAGCGGAAGATGTCCAAATGCAATGAGAAGATAATCTAAAGCCATACACGAGACCACATATAACATCTCATGGCGGGTCTCGAACCAAGTGACGCTGCATCTGTAAGTCAGATCAAGTATTTGCAGCGTATTGTATGAGTTGGAAACAGTAGATTAGTTTAATTTGGTTTCATTTATTTAAGTGCACAATGCTGCTAGTTAATTATAAGACGCGTGTGGAAAGTAATAGTTTTATTAAACATTTATAGACGCCAGGAAGGCTGGATTTTCAATGCTCATTTCGTATAATTTCAAAACAATTATCAACTTTTATTTTGTCAAGCTGATGACAAATAAACTAGTTTGGCAGCTGTTAAATCGAGGCCAAGGTTACGAGCCAAACCCACTACACAGCACACTCGGTTCTAGGCAGTGCATCTGTATTTTATTTAGAAGGCTGTGAGATCCTTAACATTATTACAAGTGGAATGCAGAGTTCGGTTATTCACATTTGTTGGCCAGATCAATACTTGAAAACAGCTTTATTTCTTTAAGAGAAGCCACGCAGGCAATGAATGCAACTGTATTTCGTAACCAAATGAACGCAGGTTCGACCTTATTCAGGGAAGAGGCAATTTTATAAATGCTCACACACACGTTTAGCTTGTATCAGAAGCCTTCATGTTTATTTAAAGCGTTGTCAGGATGTGTTTTCGGTACACATAATCTTTATTACCAGCACTTCAAACGTGTATCAATTAGGAATCCACACTTTTGTAAATTAACGTTATGAAAGTATCATATGAGTCATGACGGTGGATTAATACCTCCGACATTGTTATTGTGGTTATACCGGTGGTAATGAACTAGTTGAAGACGTACCAAACCGAGGGCGCCTGGATCAATGAATCCGAAATAAGAGTAAAGTAATTGGTGGAGACACAGGATGTCTAAAATGATGAAATATTGGTGGAGACACAGGGTGTCTAGTAAACTATTAAGCTATTGAGTTATTTTGCTTAAGTTGGATACACAAGTTACCTAAATACACTGAATGCTTTTAAAGGTCCATAACCTGAACAACAATACTGTCAGGGATAAAAAATTGTGTGAAGCTTTAATAATCAAAAATAGGGGTTTGAAAACTAACGAATCTTATAATTCCCCCTGAGTCTAAATAAAATTTCTAAACATTAAAAATAAACTATTTTCTGGACCAAATGTTAACACTTAGATATTGTTAAGCTTTTTTAGATACATTTTGATACATTTTCACATGAATAGTTGATGATGATGATAATTGTTGTTTTAAGGGGCCTAACATCTAGGTTATCGGCCCCTAAACACATGAATAGTCGACAACTAATTGGTGATGTGGTAAGAGAAGCACACACATCAGATTAGTAGCAATATGAGTCGAGGTAATTGTTTAATTACTATCGCATTTGCAGGCTTTTCTATATTTTTCTACTTTCTTAACACTTTGACACTATGACCGTTTGTTACAAACAGTAACAAATCGAGTACGCAGGCAGTGCCAATTGCACAACCATAGGAGTGCTGAATTATTGTATGGATTTGTGTTGTATTAGCATAGCTTTTTTTATTTATTCAGCAACATTGTGCACATAGCTTGATTTTCTTAGTAAAAAATGCATCTCGTTTATTAATTAATGATATTTAGGACTAGCTAAACACTTAACTCTAAAGATAAATGTTAGAGATGGCACCATCATTGCATAGGACAAATTATCCCCTTGCTACTAAATGTAAATGTTCTAGTATTTGTAAACAAGTAAATGTCTTGCTTTGCTGTAGATTCTTTTGATGTTTGATCCTCCCGTAGTCATTTCGATGTAATTACTTAGGGCCGATCTTACGTGCCATTCTCTTAGCTTGTTCATTTTAGCCGCATTTTGTATTAGGACCATGAGAGTAATTTAGATTTTGTTTAGGACTTTTTTATATTTTCTTTCAGGGCAGAATAGTATCGGACTAGCCGTTTGCAACTCTCATGCTAGGCTAGGGATCTATTCTGAATAAAATGTATTCGTGATTTTAACATAAGACCGACCTCTCTTTTCTTGTTTAGTTTTGTTATCGATGCATTCCTCTGAGCTGGTTAAAGATCGAACCTCACTAATTCCCGACACCCCCGAGTGCATACTTTGTGCTACACCAGCCTATGAATGTATCGTCCCCTATACTTGTGTGTTAACTGGAAGAGGGTCTCGGAAGGGTCATATGAAACCGGTGGCTCCCCCAAAAGCTTCGGCCAGCGGGCACAATACATAACAATCCATTATGGTGACCATCCGAAATATTTAGACGGTTATCAATATCTACTAATATAATATGACAGCAATCAAACTGAAATTGTGTATGTTAAGAGGCAATTAACCTAGGTATGATATTTTTTTCAGAAGGGTTATTTACGTCTTATTCATATATTATGTACATGATGATGATGCTAATTGCTGTTTTAAGGAAGCTAACTCCTAGGTTACCGGCCTCTAATGTTGGGGGTGATAGTGAAACATGGGAATGCAATGTAAAGTAAATCTAAAACTAACTACACACTTATATACTAGAAGAAGAAATGGAACTCGAAAGGAGAATACGGCAAATATAGGAGAGGAGAAAAGAAATGCCCTTAACCCTCGAAGAATGAGGAAGGAGAGCCATGAGACGCAGTTAGGACAGGGAAAGAGGAGAGGGTTCACCCCAGAGGCAATGGAAAAAGGGGGGAAACCCGGACCCAGGTCAGGAATTCCTCGGAGCCGCCAACTCCCGAACTCACCAGCTGGGAGTCCTTGAGGGTGTAGCACTATCGAGGGTGCACCAGAAGTGGTGAGGCTACGCACACCCTGCCTTTTTAAGGGCCTTGAGCAGAAGGCAGGAGATGTGAAGAGATCAGAAGAGGTCTGAACCCCTCGAAGAATGATGGATCAGAAAAGATGAGAGAAGGCCCTATTAAGGCGGGAATGTGAAAGACTCTCTAGCCCTCGGACACCGTCAGGGTCGGAAAAGAAAACGAGTTGACTGAGGGAGGTCGTTAGGAAAGATGACAGAGAAGAGCCCGGCACAAGTAGGTGGAAGTAATCCCGAACTCAGCTGGGGCCTCGTGGTCGCCGACCCACGTGGTCGTGAGCCCCCGGGGAAATATTATGTACATTGTATCCCCGCCCAGTCATTAGGCAAATTCGTGTTGACCGACTGAAGAGTTACAACTGACAGTGGAAAATCTAGGTGAATAGTCTCGAGTATCTCGTTGTCTGATAACTTGTGTTGCTGTGGCGACTGTATTACAGAGTCTTGTTGCCCCGGAACTTTAAGTAAGGTAGAGTACCGACATTTTCCTGGATGGAATATGGAAAAAAGCAACCCCTCAGTCAGGTTCATTCGAACCTGACTTGCTGCAGCCCACCATGACCGTCGTGGTGCACACGTCTATACCACTGAGTGAAAGGGATCTCTGCATATTTCTACCAGTCAATATTTCTGATCTTACAGGTTAATGGATGAGGTGAGATAGGCTTTACCTCCTCATGCCACGCACATCCGAGCTTTTCAGAGAGTAAATGAATACATAAGAATTAAATGGGCAAGGATTCGGAAGGAGGTGGTCGTGGTCTAATAGAAGGTTCTGACCCGTCATTTGACTGGAAAGAATAGTGGAAACCACGAAAATCCAATCAAAGGACAGTCGACGGTGGGTTACGACCGTGCATTGTATTTTTTACCACAAGAATCAACGAAGCTCTATTGAACACAATTTTGTCCCAACATTTGAGTGAATTGTTCAACGGTTCATTGAAGCTCCTAGGGTCGTCTACTAAAATTCTCAACCATATTTTAATAGTTAAAAGCAAAACGAGGACCTGTCAGTGTTACATTATTTTGTATCCCAAAATGTTCTATCACTTTAATCTTCTTTTCTTCTGCAAGGAATACATTACTCACTCTGCTTCGCTCAGTATTAAGTTCGACTCTGTTCTGTGGAAGTGAGCTTGGTGACAGACAAGCAGCATGACGCTCCACCATCACGCCCTCTGCTGGAGAAGGAGAAGTGATCTGAACCCTCGAGGATTGAAGATTCAGGACTTAGAAGGAAATGGAGCCATGATAGGCAGATTAGGAGAGAGTCTGTCCCAAAGACAATGGTAACAGGGATAAAATGGACCCTGCTGAGGAATCCCTCAAAGTTGCCAGCCCCCGATCTCCTCTTTGTCAGTGCCTCGCACAGCCTTGGTTGTCTACTTTTTACATTTGATTGTGTCAGCATAACAACAAATACACTCTCTTTGTCCTGTGCCCTTGAGGCTATAGACCGCTTAATATTACTCAGAGTGCACCATGCGTTATGGGCTTCACACAACCTGCGGAAGTGAGCATCGCTGCGAGGAGAACAATACCAAGTTAAGTTTATATTATATTTAGTTTTGTCTACTGCATGCTAAAATTTGTTATTTGAATTATTATTATTAAAGTGAGATATTCTAAATAACACACGAGCATATACAGCGTTACTCATGTAATTCTCAAAACATTGCAACACAAAACAAACCTAACGAATAACGGGATCAAACCACGAATCAAAACATTATATTATAATCATATAACGAACCACAGTGAAAATTAACCTTAACACAGTGATCAGGATCTGGTAATGGGCACTTGGGGGTGGAAACGCATAATACTAAATTGCCCATTTAAGTGTGATAACTAACTAATACATGTATTTTTTTCCAGGAGTGTGTTTACATATTTATAATTTTGTACCCCGCCCAATTCATTGGGCATAATCGTGTTGACCGACTGAAAAGCAGCTAAAGACAACACTGGAAAACGAATGGCTTCAAATTTGCACATTTCACACAACCTGCCTCTGACTATTGGCGGGGGATATGATGTAGTCTGGTCCACCGACAAATGAGAGTATTAGAAAAGATAACTACAAAAGGCCAATTTAAGCAGGAGGCCTCGGTTATATTACCACCATCAGGGTCAGAAGAGAACACGTTTTTACTAAGGGAGGTCGACAAGGAGGTAAACAGAGAGGAGTCAGGTACAAGTAAGTTGAAGCAACTCATGTCCCACTGGTAGTTGGAACCTGGAGGGGAAACGAAATTTATTCATGCCAATTTTGTTCCATTGTTTACAATAAAATTCTTCAGTGACGATTGTTGATTCCTGGCACCTGCGATGAGAGATTTTAGAGTTCAAGACGGTAAATCGGTACCTTAGGGTGAGACTGACGTAACTACAAGTTTTGCCATTTTGACTTATGACCACTTCCACAGTCAGCCAACTCTGCTTCGCCTTAGAGTCAGACAAACGTAACCCTAGCTGTAATGGTTTAGCAGTTAGGCGTCGACCTATCTACAAAATAATATATTTTGTAAGAGTCACACAAGCGTAATACCTGATACGTTTCTCTGACCCGAACATTCCATATGATGGTTGCCACCTAAGAGCTTTAACGCCACTCTGACTCTCACTACTTAACAATCCCCTTCCGTGATACGCTCAATAATGCTGTCACATTCCCTCCCATTTCAACAGTCACATATTTGAGGAATTGTCTAGCAGCCTGGTTGTACCTTACAAGCATAGTACTTTCTACTATTGAACTGGAGATGAGATAACTATGGAGTCCAGAGGAAGAAAACTGGTTCGTTTGGTAGTTGAACAGCAGAAGAATGAAAATTGCAGGAAGCAATGTAAGTATAAATGCACTGCAATAAATTACAAAAGACGGTGGTGTTCATGTCCATTAATGGGCATGTGTATGCGACACTGAACAATAATTATATAGTAATGTAAGATAGTTATTGGATTCCTGGCTGAGCCACACGTGTCTCATGGGTGAGTGGGGGTCTTTCTCAGTGTAGGGGTACGTATTGAAACACTTGTCCCAATGGTCCTGGTTATATCCCAGAAAAAAAGGAACTTTATATTCCTATGAGGGCTGGAATGCGGTACACCAAGGCTCATGAGTAAAGCTGAGGATCACACATCAGCCATCCAACATTAGTTGGTAGCAGAATTGACAACCAAAACTCTCAGGGGATGCAATCTGTTGTAGTGCACAAGAATATGACAGAAAACTCCTGCAGCGAGTGGATGATGAACGTGGTCTCCTGCGGTGGGTTGGGAGGAAGAACGGGGAGACGGAAGCGGCCTGGCGAAATATAAGTTACATTCACCCGCTTTGCTTGCTACAAATTCAACTAATGCCCAGGGAATTAATTCTCTTGCACACTGGCGGAATTCCAGTGGCCTATAAGTAGTCGGGCAATGTAGCGCCAAGGAGGTGTCTTAATCACGTTCCTATTCTGCTCGCTCTGCGCTCACAACAAAAGAATAGATGCTTAATTCATTATCACAGTCTGCTTTACCTCGCAGTCTGGCCGACAAAACAAGCACCTTGGACAATATTCACGGCAGCTGCAAACCCAACTTTCTTAATGTTGCTCGAAAATCTCGCTTAACCGTTGCTGATAAAGAATAACATAGAAAGAACATTATTTTTGGAACGATTGTCGTCCGGATCAATTTTCCCATTTTAGGCTTCCGTTTAACAAATGGTAGAGTGTTTCTAAAACAAAATATACTACAAAGAAATACTGTATTGTCGCATGGGATTACTATGAAACAATTTGACTTTTTTCCACTTAAAACAACACAGTTTATTTTTCTCGTGTTCTTCAATAACTTTAATGTTCTCCCCCTGTGTAAGTTTAGAAGTCACTGTCACTGAATTACAGTACATAAATATATGCAGTGCACAGTAAAAAGAACACCTTTAATAATCACTCAAGTTCACTGTTTTCTTCTACTCGTACTTCTACTCTCATTTGTCAGAAGGAAACTGTGTGTATTACGAGAGGGTTGCAGGAAGTAACGATACAATCTATTCACTTACAGATGTGAAAGTAGCTTACCTGCTGCATCCTTGGGGATGCAAGTACAGTCACGCTCAAAATTTAGTACATAGCTTTGTATTATGGGTAAGATAGTCCGTCTTAGTCAGATTATTTTCGCCTACAGTTCCGGAATTTCTTTCCGTTTCCGTGTTAGGCAGTTTTCCGGTTAAAAGTGTCAGTTTTCATAGGAAACACCTCCGTTCCGAATTTTGTTTTCCGTTTGTCCAGGTTTCCGGTGTATAAAGGTTCCGGTTTAGGCAGATTTTACTGTAGACTATTACAATTCATTGTGACACTTGGAATCATTAGAACAGCGTTTGAGCGTAATGCTGTATCTCATACCTGCTCGTACTTCCATAGATGGATGCGTTGCCGCAATGCTCAATGTTGAGGATGCGTTCAGAGGTTCAAGTTTCGTATCTTGGCCCTGACAGTTGTGGTCGAACTTATTCCAGGAACATGTTAAGGTACAGTACCTTATTCCAAGTTGGTATACAAGGCAACTCCTAACCACAACAGTTACAAATATAATATATTATGCCGTACTACGAATATCGTCATAACGCAAGTCTTCACTTTAATTCCACATAGAATCCAAGGACGCAAAGATGATGACCAATGATTTCACAAACCCATTCATTTATTTATGGCTTTGAAACATCGTAGAGTTTATGGAATCTGGCTTCATCATTGTGAGTATTTAATTGTAATTGACGGAAAGCACATCTGGTACAGCTAGGTGAGGACTCGAATTCATCTCTTCTCAGTTTTGCCTTACCAGACTGAGTGCACCCCAATCCAGCCCTAAGACCTGAATTAAATATCTTGTCAGAGCCAGGAATCGAGACATGAACCTTTGGATCCTTTGTCTCAATACCTACCCTGAGACCACAGAAGGCAGCCAAATTCCCATATAAAAACCGCACACTCTTAATCCTTCATGAGTTCATGTTGACAAAGGAATACGAAGAATGAAAGGTCCTCAAATCGAAGCCAAGATGATGATGATGATGATAATTGTTGTTTTAAGGGGCCTAACATCAAGGTTATCGGCCCCTTCGAAGCCAAGAGGTTGAGTCACAACGATTAAGATGAACCTTATTTCCGCCATTGTTATTCTATTTTGGGGTTCTTTCATTACTAGGGATTAATCGTAGCTGGTTTATGTGTACTACAGTTACAGTGTACGTGGAATTTGTAAGATAATCTGTATTGCTGTATATTGTGCCGGTATTTGTGGCTAAAATTATTATAGGTTAGGCCTTGGAGAAGAGCCCCAGGGTATACAAGGACATACAACAAGACCAATTAACCGTAGAATGAGTTCAAAATATTTAGATGAAAGAAGCGCTCATAAAGGTCGCCTAAAATGGATGCCGTCTGGTAATCGTCTATCTAGTCCTCTTTTGGCACTCACGCCTGTAGTGGTGTATACAGTATAATCAAGTAATATAAAACAAGTGTTTCCCTGATAATGAAACATACTTTCAGAAATGATGGCGACGGGTACAATGATTATTGCGTTAGGAAATCCCAGTGTGAATTTGGCTGAAGGATACCTTGTAATGTGGGATATAACACCTTATGAATCGTTGTGGGTAGATGAATAAGCATATCTACGATCTTTACATTCCCACGCACTAAAATGTTTATAACAGCCGTTCAAGTGGCGTAAACAAGCCTCGATGGAGGCATGATAAAATCTCAATGAGTTATGTTGGATCTACTTGAACCTTCCTAGAATCGTTGTCCGGGTACGATTCCAATGCAGGCCGTCTATGAATATGACGTTTGACTAAAAGGACGCAGTCATTGCTTGCACGCGATCTAATGAGTGGACGTCATGGTGGCGATGGACGTCATCTTCGGTTGAACACATTAAAGGCATATAACATTATTTCAAACTACGATACTTCAAAAGCTGTATATGATGGCGACGGGTACAATGATTATTGCGTTAGGAACTAATCATTAATTACCTAATTAATCTTAGGTAATTAACACTCCCCATAATTGAGGTGTTTCTGGACCAGTGTTACGAATATCAAATTGATCCTTGTGTTGGTTACCAGCATTCCTAAAAATTTATAATTGTCACGAGAGCTGATTGTAAACCTACATCTAGAACTATGGAGCATATTAAATTATATACTCCGCTCCTGTTTATCAGCAAACACAGAATCATATCATGGCTCTGTATAGAGGTGGGCTACATGTAGTCATTAAGTGACCGATACGTGGGACAACGCAAGGCAAAGCTACTGGGCAATGGGCCAAGAGCGAGTCTAAATGAGGAAGTTCACGCTTCTTCCCTGGACCTCCCAAGCTTATCAGCGCACCGTGTGTGGAAGATCCCTACAAGGAGTAGATAACCTCGTTGTACCACCCCTTAAAACAACAAATGCATCCCTGCATCACAATATTGTGTGTATAGTCAGAAAGCGTATCTCAGGGTATTTGTTCGAGCCCAACTTCGGGCATGTCTTAAGTTCGCTTTTTATTTGTGATGTGTTTGATTCATCATGCATCATTCCAACAAGGTACCGATGGTACTTTAGTGGACGGTAACTGGGAATCCCTTCAACAAATTTAATTGCGTATGCAGTTCAAAGTAGGTGTAGCCTACCGTAGAGAACAAATCGACTACTTTAATATATAAATTCCATGTATTGTTAGTATATTTTGTTATCCAGTAGCCTACAATCTGCGTGGTGGTATCAGCTTCAGACCTCTGAACGCACGTGTTCAACGAATTAATACATATCAAATGGCGACCTTGAGGTTTTTCAAAACTTTAAAATTGATCATTAAGCATGTTACTGAACAATTGGTATACAATATAGTAAAAGAGGAAGCTTATATAAGAATCATCTCTTGCACAAGACAAATTGACCGTCACATTGAATATAAAAAATACTAAAATCTATAATTCACCATCTAATTAACTGTAATTAGAAATAGCCAAGAAGATAGTATTCTGCAAGAGACTTTCGCCCATCGATTTTATATATTTACATGTCAATTTGCTTATAATGCAATTATTTTACAATATGATAAGGTTACATTGTTAGTAAGGTAACTATAGACTACAGACCACAGTTTTCAAAAGAGCCAAAAGCCGTTAGGCGTACGGGCATGTCCCAACAGTTAGCAATGCTGTACTAGCTGTATTGTCACTGATATGTTATTCCCCTATTCTGTTACTTGATAGTTGCCCTGTCACGTTGCAGCCTGCTTGCACCTTATCGGGCACTGTTCCACCTGCTCGGAGATCATGTCTGCTCCTCGTGAGGATTAGTTGTAAATAGTCTCCTGTTATCACACCTAAACACCATTAGGAACACCTTGTAACGAGGGTTCGATTTCCGGCTCGGCCAACAAATTTAATTCTGGTTTCAGGGCTGAAGGGGGTGTACTCAGCCATATTTCAGGCACTAGGATATGAATTGCAACTCCCCGTCAAATTTACTGCGGCACACTCGTGTTGAACGACTGAAAAGCTATGCAATTCGCAGCGAATTATGGTGGTTCTGTTCCCAGAATGCATCACCTCTCTAGTAGGGGACCCCATTTGTATTATGAATATTATTCTATGTTTTGAAATAACCATTGAGGTTTAGAGTAATGAAGCTCGTAAACTAATTGATTACATACGTGATGTCATACATTGACTCATTATTGGTGAGTGAATGTGCGCCAGTATTGATCTCGTAAAAGCCCACACCGTGTAAATAACTTACTATAAAATGGTTATGAATTTGAGAAATATCACAATATAACCCCAAACCCAACATTCACTCATTCAAGCTAGAAAGTAAATATAGCTTTGTCGCCATTTTCATTGATATTGTAACTTTCAATCGGTCAAAACTAAATGATTGCAATAACTGGAATAGGCCTAGGCTATGTGAAGAAATAACATGAAATACATTCCAAGTGATTATAGTAGCCTACATTATGCAACAAGCCTATAGTCGCAATAGTTAAGACACGAGTATGGTTACAATACTTTCCATACGAGTGTCCTAATTCCTCGAGTTGCATGCGACTGTCTACGTTCGACGATAAATATAAACTTAATTGTATATTCGAACATAAATATTCATAAATATCTGTCGAGATACCGGCAGTTGAATTTACAGAACAGAGCGCATGCGTGACATTGGCAATGTCATATGTTTCCAGCCGTTGTAATTATCAGCAACAGCATTCACTAAAATTGTCGCCAAACTCGTACGAAAGAATACCCTGTGTAGAAATTGGTGTTGGGGATATTAAGGTACAGTGGTATTTCTTTTTCCATATTACCCAGTTTATGTATGCCAAAATGTTGGACGGTGCAATTCCCATGTCTGTAATTTATAAAGAAGGATGTTGCAAACATCTGGACGTAGATACATACATTTCCTGCATATTTCATAGTATTTTCCTGTTACCATAAAAGTTCGTGCTGATTTTGTCTTTGTGTTTGTGATTGTAACTTCAATGGTTGATCCGATATCGTTCACTTTGTCAACTTTCAAAACATAAAATTCATGTCACTTATGTACGACATGTTTGATTTTGTAAACAAGTGTGTTGAGTACATGTGCGAAGCTATCGTTACCTAATTGGTCAAACAGCTGTATCGAAATGAAAAATCTTGAGCTCTGATTGGTAAAGAACCTGTATCATAATGACAACTTGTACAAAAATGAACCTCATTAAGATGCAGTTTTCTGGCATATAATATTTACATTTCCCCATGGTCGAACATAAGAAAAGAAAGATAAGTGAACGTTCATGGCATTATTTGGCAGACTTAGAAAAGGCTTTTGATAACGTTGATTGGAGTAAGTTGTTTGACATTTTGAAAATGATTGGAATAAAGTACAGGGATAGAAGGGTGATCTACAATCTATACAGAAACCAGACAGCAGTCATTCGAGCTGAAGAACATGAGAGAGAAGCTGGTATTCAGAAATGTGTAAGGCAAGGCTGCAACTTATCACCCATACTCGCGAGCACACGATTTCGTCCACAAAAGGTTGTGCCTATGGGCGTACAAACTGCAGCTTCGCCAGAAAATCCAACCTCAGGACAGGCCGCTACGAAAGGCATTCGTGGAGACAATTCTGGCAAAAATTGATGGAAACGAGGCATTCCTCAATTCGGTCTGTTTCTCGGACGAGGCTACATTTCATATTTCCGGCACGGTTAACAAGCACAATTGCCGCATATGGGGAATTGAACCCCCCACGTAGTGATAGAGTTGGAACGGAACGCTCCGAAAGTGAATGCGTGGTGTGGATTGTTGAAGGACAGGGTTATTGGACCATTCTTCTTCGAGGAGCCTACAGATAAAGGAACACGTTACCTGGACATGTTGGAGCAGTATGTTGTGCCACAACTTCCTCGTGACGTGATCATTCAGCAAGATGATGCACCACACCATTATGCGGAACTTGTGAGGGATATTTTGAATCGTGAGTTGCCAGATCGCTGGATTGGTAGAGGTAGTTCATCAATTGCTTGGCTCCTAGAAGCCCCGACATCACGCCACTTGATTTTTTCCTGTGGGGAGTTGTCAGAAATCAAGTGTACCAGACACCAGTTCGTGATCTACCAGATCTACGTCATCGCATTCGTGCAGCTATCGCAAATGTTACACCTACAATGCTGCAGAACAGAGAAGTGGAACACAGATTAGATGTATGTTGCGCCTCTAATCGAGCGTATATCGAGGTGTATTAGGTATGTAGATACACATTTTGAGTTACCCTATTCGTAGAAAAAAAAACGCCAATAAATATCTCAACTACTTCTCAAGCTATAAAATTTTATATGATTATTCCTTTAACCCGGACACCTTGTATATTACTTCGTTTCCAAACGCTAGTATCAGCCGTTATTAGTACAGAATAAGTCTCAACTGTTACTATAGTAGATGGTAAGCTTATTTTCGGCCATGTTAGCCTTGAGGAACAACTACAGGAGGGTGCGACGACTCTATCTGACAATTGGGAAAGTTGCCGCACAGACATTAAATTATTCATACACGTAAATTTTACGTATGTTAGTATTGTAGGGTTAAGAACGAACGGGGAATATGAGAAAACTTAAAGCTCTCGTGCTCCGTCTATATACGGCGGTAGAAATCAACGGTTTAAACGTATATTATAAAACATGTGTCACAAATTATGACCAAAATGATTAAGGATCACCAAAGAATTGCAAGTATCCCAGTCGCATTAGAGTTTGGAAGAATGGTGGAACATGAAAAGTAATATTTACCCGCGCTGTAGATACAGTGTTGCATGGTTATTCAGTTACCTCATATAATCATATTTTCTTGCAAATTATCCTGTAGGCTCCATCCAATTTGTCCGCTCAGTCCGTGTACACATCCACATTAGGAGGCACAGGAAGTATCGCAGTGAAGTTCCGATTGAGTCGGTGTGACAATGTAATTACTCAGAGAGGAAGTGTACTTCGTCATTGTGAAAGCGTTTATTGCTGACAGTAAATGAGTGATGGCTCATGTGTGACGTGCGAGCACTTCTAAGGTAGAGAGATGCTACGTCAGTCGCAGGGCAAGCGTTACATGTGGCCTGAGTGCCTGCCTGTCATTAATTAAACAATTCCAGAACTAACCAACGAACCACCTAATCAACCATCTACTTAACCAATGTAGCAGTTTACATCCAAATTAACTTGACTACACGCCGCACCACCATGATTGATCAAAGGCCCCTCGTGAGCGCACCATTGTGGATTCAGTAAACCGAAGACAATTGTGCCGGTTGTAGTAATGTCAATTAACCTGTAAATTGGAGAATGAATCATTTATTAACGAATTAGGGAGGTAACGTCCGTCAAATGGCGACTCACAGTACACAGAATCAGAGGCGGCCCTAGCAATATTTTCCGGGGGTGAGAGGTCTCATTGTGGCGCTCCTTCCCCTGTGGAGACTAAATATTACAAACTATCATTTTATAATAACCCTACAATACTATCATACGTAAAATTTACGTGTATTAGAATTCCTGCTATATTTGTCCCCACCCTACCATCTTCCAGCAGTGCATCTACTGGTCTATGGTAGTGATGTCAATGCTTTTGTTATTAATGCCAATCAGTTCTAGAGGCATTGTCATAGGGCAAAGAATTGCCTGGAAAACCATCCTTGAATTTAACAACATATTGGTTTCGCCATGGCAATAACAAAGAGGTGGGGAATTTGATGTAGATATGTCACATCACTTCAGCGGGATTATAAAAGCAACCCCATAAAAACCAGAGACAGTATAAGAGGCTTTAGAGATTACGTACAGCTATTTACGTCAAATTAAACGACTTCTGTATTTGTTTTATTTATGATGTAACTTAGCGTATTAAACTTCAAAGATCACAGAGGATTCAGTGTATATAAATAGTGTTATATACGAAATATATATTAATTTCAACCATTTAACTAATTGGTGCCTTAGCACAAAGTTCGTAATGTACGTACATTTAACGTATTATTAGTATCAAGCATCAATTGACTATTGTTAGTAGGCCTATTCTAGGGTTACACATAATATTCCTTAAACGCTCCTAAATATTAAACAATATTGTTCGCTTATGGTCGCGTCTAGGCCGAGTTAGGCATCATTATTATCCACACAAAAATAAATGTGCCTAATATGATGTTACTAATATCTTAGATTACATAACAACACTTAGTATAGTAGCAACGTTATAACAGCAAGTCACTCGTAGCTTGCAACATAGACACAAGACACAGCCCACATGCACGAGCATGTTATCGAATGCCAAGAAAACGGACGTCGGACAGAACCCTAGATGTATAGATATTGGTTTCAACTCGTTAATATTTATTCAACGTTAAGTGCGAGTTTCATGTCCATGCCTTTGAAATGCACGACCCCCGCTCACTTATACATAGCGTTGAATAGTAGCTTAATAAGGCGATTGGGTTTGATTCTTTGCACTGTCAAACCAAATTGCATTTTCCGCACCCCCTATATGACAGCGCAGGGTGCGGTCACACGGTTCCACCCCCACCCCCCACCCCCCACCCCTCACCCCCTAGGACCGCCCCTGCACATGTTAGTTTAAGGGAAGTAAGGGTATAACATTTCCCCCACTCGGGAATATTTCGAGAATACACGCTTGAGAAGCGCCTGTGGAATCGGAATATCGTCCCTAGAAAGTCAGAGAATCGTAAGCAAAAATTTGACTTATTGTAAGTCCACAAAATGATTTCTGTACTTGGCAGAATATACAGTTGTTGTTGTTGATTCATTTAGGGGCTTTGCGACAACGTGGTCATATAGCCCCACGTACTAAAGCGTGTGTGTGTAATTTGTCTCATAGCCTGTGTTATTGACATGACTGTACTAGAGTGTGTACTTGTAATTCAGATGAGTATTGGGACGGAGGTGGCCGTGGCCTTCAGTTAGAAACCAACCTGGCATGCTCATAGAGTAGAAGTGAGAAACCTCTTCCTGGATGGCTGAGGTGGGAATCGAACCTGCCTCTTCACAGTCTTTTGATGTGTAACATCTTTCCGCTCGGTTGCTGGATAGTTTTGTGGGAGTGTTTTTGAAAATAGGGGACGGAAGTGGATCGGAACGATCGAGCTGGTCAAACGGAAGTGTACTAGCTGGCAGTGGTGGACAACGGAAGTATGCACTGCCCGCTCGATCGATCGAATGGAAGTGTGCCCTAGCTGGCAGTGGTGGATCGAACGGAAGTATAAGATGCACTGCCAACTCGATCAATCGATCCAGCTGGCACTGGTAAGAGAAACAATCAGCGCGCGGAGTCGAAAACTGATACCATGACGCACTCTCGGCCATGTGGAATGTATATGACATACTGAACGGAAAACGCTCATGCGAACTCTGGTGTCAAGTGATTTAAACAAATGACATGGTACATGTTCGAAGTCTTCATATCAGTATTTAAATGGTAAAATACCTTAATATCAAACATTGTAAGTAGTCGGAATTGCATAGGCATAAGGCATTTTAAACTCAATGTCTCTCAGGAACATTATCGAAACAAGCAAAATATAAATGAAACTTAATTCCGTGTCGCCTCCGTAGCGTAGCGGTCAGCATGGTTAGCTGCCGCCCCGGAGGTCCTGGGTTCGATTCCCGGCTCTGCCACGAAATTTGAAAAGTGGTATGAGGATTGGAACGGGGTCTACTCAGCCTCGGGTGTTCCAAATGAGTAGAGGGGGTTCGATTCCCACCTGAGCCATTCTCGAAGTGGTTTTCCGTGGTTTCCCACTTCGTCTTCGGGCAAATGCCGGGATGGTACTGCACCATTATTCATAAAAGTGCTTAAGTACAGACATGGTTACAGTATTTTGGGAACACCCTGTAACTTCCTAACTTGCCTCTGAAGTCGATCATAACAGCTGGTCTGCAGCAAGGAAAAGCCATGCTATCATGAAAGAGATCGGCAGAGCTCGTGTTTCCGACGAGAAATCCGAAGCTCATCGATAATAACCATGTTGACTGTGTCTAACACCATATCGATCGATTCACCTGAGAGTGATTAATACAAATTAATGCATATTTAGCGCTTTATGTAAGCAGATACATGTGTCTATATGTATATTTCCATGGCAAAAAGCTATTATTAAGAAAGCCATTATTAAGAAAGTATGAAGAACAGAAGATGATATGTTAACTCACTGCTGATCACGTTTCGACTGCGATATATTTCGTATCGAGTCATGACGTGTGTGTGGTGGTGGGGGAAGCAGATGTGAGACTCAGGCGACCTCGTGAGGAGCTCAATGTGTATAGAACTGACAGCGTAGAGGGTTGAGCTGGAAATCAGTGAAAGTAAAATCGCCAGCTAACGGGAGTTGTAAAAACGTGTGACCGTGCTGAAGTGTATTCTAGTTCGTTGAGCATTCTACGTGAAGTAGAAACGTGTTTAATAGGGCTCAGACATGGTCTTAAACATGTAATAATTTACCTCTGTGACTGTGTGTCTACAGCAACTAACGGGCCATGCGGATGGATACTTTTATAATCACGACCGCGAGTTCAGCCGTGATGTGTCACGAAACTCTGCATATAATCCGTCGTGGAAATGCAGCCTAGATTTGATTCACTCTTCACTGTGATTATACTTTTTGAAAAGAGTACATTCTCAAGCAAGGTGTCAAGGGGAAGGGACAATATGAAGCTTATATCCACTACGATGGTAGGCTAAATTGATTTAAGAATACTGCATTAGCAGGGTACAGCGGGGACTTGTCGAAGGCAACTTTCATTAAGCATGAAGTGTGCACGCGACTCTCGTGTCAAGAGGGGCCGCGTCGACCCTCGTGAACTTGTTCATACGCGCGTTCTCACATTGGAACTTGTTAGTGACGGTTCGAGTTCACTTTCGCGTCGTGACGAGTTGATAAACTGTGTGCGGTCCTTCCGTTGGTGTTCGAATATGTATGGGAAGATATCGCCAGGATATGTTGGAACTATTTCGACCGACCGGGTGTTGCTCGAGCCTGGGAGGACTTTGGTTCGTTCTATGGAAACCCAGTTGAAATCCAGCATATTTTCTGTTGGTCCGGAGCTGATTATGGCCAACGATATCCTTTTTTCCTCATCCAGATTCGCCAAAGGTACTGATCACTTCAACTTGTTACAGTAGTGTAGCGTGGACATTTATAAATACCACTTTGCCATATTTGATTTTGTAGTTTAAATGGTTCAGTAGAAAGTGCAGGTTCGATGTTCATTTCGAAACTGACCTTCTATGATGCCAGGATTTTGACTCATAAAAATGAGTGCATCCTTTGTGTAATTTTGATGAATAAATTAATAATTTCAGTAGTATTTTACAGTATTTAAACTGACATGCTCATTCTTATTTGTCGAGAAGCAAATGTAGGAAGAAGATTTACAGTTTTTCTTGTGTAAGAACATTTTTAGTAACGCAACTTTCTTTTGAGAACGTTGGTTGAGTTTTCATATTCTAGTGCATTGTTCTTTAAGCACTTTCGCTTGGATTATCGTATTCTTTGGAGGGGAATTTTCCTTTTCGTATTTTGATTAAGATATTAGGAAGTTTTCGGACCCAGTTATTCTAAATGTTACTTCGAGTCCTTGGACTATATTTTCTTCAGTTTTTTTTTTAATAACAGATTTAACTTGTGTTTTCTGAGCGTGATTTTCGAAATGGATTGCCTAATGGGTCATTAGTCGCTTAGCCTTTGTTGCTAACCTAGATCCATGCTGTAGGTCTAATCCATCGACATTTTCGCGTTCGGGAAATTCAGGGAGGATCTTATTTTGAGATTGAATTTATTTTTTATAGATCACTTTACAACCTCAGTTTGTGTGGTTGGGCAGCGTTATATACAGTTTATATTTTTTTTTTGATGTTAACACTGGATTAAATTGATATCATTGCCTTTAGTGCAATAGTTTTTCTTTAGTAAGAGGGTATTTGAACGACATCCAAATTTGCGAGGATAATCCCAGGGACAACTTACTATAAGTCATACGTTTAAGAATTATGGATTTTGTAATAAATCAATGTAAGGCAAGTTTTTAAAGTTAGGTGGAATATTTCTGAAATCCACTGGGCTTTGTTGGTAATCTGTTACGGGATCATATTTTTCGAGTTCAGGATTTTTACCATAAACAGCTGATTTGCATAATTGTGGATTTATAACAGTAAGGCTCCTATTATAGGTGCATATTGGTCTTTAGAGAGGCATATACTATGAGTAATGTCTTTGTGTTTAAGTATATTGATGCAATGCTTTGTAGAGCATATTTTTCTTGTTGAGGATTGAGCTAGGTGTGCCAATCAGGATTAGATTGATTGGGGTTTTAACCCAGAGAGGTGTTGTTTTAACCTAGTATGGTTAATAATTGGTCATTGTGAACTTTATCGCTGTTATCGTGAAAATGCCTGTGTGAAGATTAATATTTTTCCGAGCAGTATTGTTGGGGAATCTTGAGTGGATATTCGGTTAAATATTTCCAGTAAAACTAATATAACAATTTTGTCATAAGATGTATGTTTAAAAAGGAAACCGATAACTATTTAAGACTGACTTTACAATTAATTTTTGCTTAGCTTAACTGTTCGGCAGAATTTCCCTAAAACGAGAATTGAAATAATATTAAACAGAAAGGAATGTCGTGACTTCAAGTCAGTAGGAAGGGAATAATTGAAATTATTCTGGAATTTTGTGTAAATTATATTCTGTAAATAGGCCATATGAATTTCTTCATTCAATAACAAGAACATATAAAGTTACTGAAGATGTCGTGCAGGATTAGTAATTATAACCAGGATATTTTTGTATAAGATGTTATTTTCGTTAAGGAACCGAAATTAATTTAATGTATTCAAGTCTTATAATATTTCTCTTTTTGTGAATGCTTACCCTATGGGATTGATCATCATTGTTATTATTAATATGCCTTATATTTTAATCAGCTAAAAGTTAGTTGTGATAATGGGTAAAATATATTTTTTTTTTCTGGAAGATAATCCAATATAATCAATGAGATTGTTTTTTTTTTTTTGATTGGTCGTGGTATCGACGAAATTGATATTTCTCTGTCTTGTTTATTCTTACAATAAACTACTTTACTACTTGGTTTTAATTATTGCGTGATGCTTTATAGAGGTGATGGAAGGGTGTATTAAGGGGGCCATCGCTAGGTATTTTAGTGTTTACCACACCTTTGAGATTCTTTCTTCCTTTTGAAGAATTCTCGTGTTTTGAGCTAGTCTTTTCTTTTTCTGAGCCTTGGTCAGTCTTAATACATCCTGTTAGGTATTCGAGTGGCCCTATTATCCCTGTGTCTGTTGGTAGAACTTGGGGGGTCTTTAGAGCCGGGGCATTTTCAGGTTCTACGATCCAGCTGCTATCCAGGGATTCAACAGGTATTGGTAGGTAAAAGGGTACATTAGGTGGCGCCCAGCTCAGGGGCTTCGAAAAACTGGAATACCAGAGCGAATACCAGGGAGTTGAATGCCATAATTCTGCCAAAATTGAAACTGAAAGTACAAAGTGGAAATTAGTTTTATGATCATGTAACACAGATCGCGAATTGGAACACCGTGTTTCTTGTGTGACTATGAATCAAGGCGATAAAATAATGGTGAACCAATATTTTGGCACGAACTATTGGAATTCCTATGGAACAAAGCAATTACGAGGATACTCGAGCTACTTGACCCACAAGTGGTATTGCAACCATTATTAATTTTTATTTTATTTTATGTATTGGAGTGGTGCCACACGCTTTGTTAATAATTTGTTCTACTTGTTTCCGGCTGATGATCATTGCTGACATCATTAAAAATAGAAGTATTTGTAGTAAATTTAAAATTTAAGTAATGGTAGAATCACAGACCTTCACCGATATAAACCAACACGCACTTGTATATGGTCGATCCCAAATGAAATGGGGCACTTTGTGTTTAGACATAAGTTTATTTTAAGGTAACGCCAGACAATAAGAATGAGCATATATGGTAAATGGTGGTTGTTTGTAGATGTTCTCGCTGTGCTTTGTTGGTGTGGTATTCTTATTTCTTGTGAAGTGTAGTGAAGCATGTCTGAAGGTAATATGGTGACTGTTGGTGACGTTAAGAAGATGTTTGAAATTCTTCAACATAAAATGGACAATTTGAATCAGGACATAGAAAATATTAAGGTCCAAACTAGATCTGCATTAGACCATATGTCTGAAACTGTTATTCAAAATCAGGGTGCAGTTGCTGAAGGCATCAGGGGGGAAATTGATACTATGCAATCCTCCTTGAAGGCTATCAATGACAGTTCTAAAAGGGTAGAAAAGAAGGTTACCAGTGTAGAATCTAATATCGAAGATATCCAGGATGATAATAGAAAAACTCAACTAGATATCAGTACATTACGGGCTAATGTTGGCCTGGTACAGGTTGCCCAAGAAAGAATCCAAAATAGTCAGACATCAATGCAAACTAGTCAAACATCAATCCAAACAGATCTTAACGATATTCAGACTAGTCAAAGGGGAATTGAGGAAACTGTAAAGGATGTAAACTCTAATGTAAGGATTATGCAATCCCAAATCAATGATTTAAGAACAGATGTGGGATTAATAGAATCCAGTCAAAATAAAATGGAGCTAGAGGTCCGAAAAACCGAATCTAGTCAAAATCAGACGGAGGTTAAGTTAATGGAGCTAGAAAAATCTAATAAAGAATTTCAAGTTGAGATTAGACTAGACTTTGAAAAGAGTGTGAAGCTCAGTGAAAAAAATTTAGAAACACTTCAGCTGCAGTTTTCCCATGACACTAATCAGACCCAGAATAGCCTGGAACAGTTGAAATGTGAAATGGGGACACTCCGAGCTCAAGTCACTGATCATACGAAACTTCTCAGGGATGATTTTGACATCGATTTGAAAGGGATCATAAGTGATAATATTGTAACATTTCGTCAAGATATTATGAAAATTAATGAGGAATGTTTTAAAGTTGAGAAATCTAAGCTAGAATCTAAACTTGCCACTGGTCTTGCAACTAATAGCAAAGACATAATAAATGTTAGGGAAGATCTAAGCAAAAGAATGGATGGAATTCAAAATACTCAGGTTAATAACATATCCGATTTAGAGAAACGTATTAACAGTGTTGAAACTAAAGTCGACCAAAGTAAGATAGAGTTAAATGAGGTCAGGGAGAAGAAAACTTCCGAGATTAATGAAATTAGAAAGGGTCTCGAGCAAATTAATCTAGAGGGGCATATCAGTTTAGATACTCTAAAAGATCAATTGCGATCACTTTTACAGTCCGATTTTCGAGTTGTAGTTGAACAACCTGAAGTGATAGTACCTGATGGTAGGGAAAGGATGATACAGGAATCTTCTAACAACGAACCCAACGTTCGGCTCAGTCAAATGGAACATTCGAGTCCCATTCGAACAAGCAGGGAAACTTTTAGTTCTCCGAACCCCAACGTAGGCGTGGGTGACTATACTTCGAAATCATCGGAAAGGACACCGAATGTAACCATAATACGAAATTTTGATGACAAACCTAGGAAGTTTAGCAATTTGGATGGAATGACACCAATCGAATTTGTCAGGACATTAAGAGATTACTTTTTGGAGTCACATGTGCCACGTGAGCGTGAGCTACGTATGGTGGAAAGGTTTCTCACCGATGCTCCGTTACAATGGTTCAGGGCTTTTCGTTACACATTTGACAACTTTGAGCAGTTTTCGGAAGCCTTCATACAAAGATTTTGGTCGATCGAGGTCCAACAGAATGTGAGATCAGAAGTCTATTCACGCAAGTACTCCAGTACAGGACCAACCAGCTACGCTGAATACTTTGCGTGTCAGTTAGCAAAACTCCGTTTTCTTCAGCCGCCGTTAACACAGGAAGAACTCCTTGAAGCTATCTCACGTCAATTGCCTGCGGAAGTAAGGAAATCAATTATTTCCTCCGGAGTATCGTCTTTAACGTCGTTAGATGACCTGTTACGTCGATTAGATCACATGAGTATGATGACGCAACCTACTATAGTCAAAAATGCCAGGCAGGAATCGAAAGTTGTAAACGCGGTAATGATGAACCGTACACAGCAGACGGATCGTTTCGAACAAAGAAGAGATGATAGAATAGGTCCTATTAGAAATACCCATCAGGAAGAGAGGAGATGGGAAAACCAACGTAGGGACGCCCAGGAGAGGCCTTGGCAACGTCGCTACGAGGAGAGAAATTTTTATCGAAGAGATAATGATCGAGACCGGAATGATCATCGAGAAACGCCTTATGATAGGAATTACAGATATGATCAAAATAATCGAGATAACAGATATAATAGGAATGATAGAGATACCCGAGACAATAGAGATAACAGATATAATAGGAATGATAGAGATACCCGAGACAATAGAGATAACAGACAAAATCAAGGGTACTCGAGATACAACAATTATCGAACGGAGGCGTCCGATAAAAAAGTGCAACAGGAGAGGCTCAAGAGAGGGCGAGATAAGTCCACGGAGGTTGGACGAAGAAAATCGAAGGAAAGAAAGGATGAAAATCTAGATAAGTCACAACCCAGTACTAGCAGAGAAGGTCGGAGTTCAGAAAGAGCTCCGGATCGAGAAAAAAAAACGCCAATTTCCGGGCGAAATTAATAACTGACGTTGCCACGCATTCCTCTGATATCACGATTTTTGAAATATTTGAAGCTACTGACGAAGACCTTCTATTTGAACCAGAAACGAAACCGAGAGGAAGGATAGTTGAACTTCCCGTTATTGATATACTAATTGGTCTACAACATTGTAAAGCCTTGATGGACACAGGTGCTATGATCTCAATAGTTGACGAGGACTGTTTTGAAAGATTGAAACCAGAAAATCAATTTACCATTCTTCCAGCATCTCCAACAAAAATTCGTGGGATATTTAAGGATAAAACTATGAAATGCAAAGTGCAGATTCTAATGAAATTCTGGATCAATGAGAGAAGTTATGAACATATTTTTATAGTCGTTAAGAATATTAATTTTGACGTCATACTAGGCATCGATTTTATTACTCAAGCTAGAGCAATCATCGACATGGACAAAGGAATAATAAGATTCAAGGAAGAAAGTATAGAGGATGTAGTGATGGAGGAAATGGATGGAAACGAAATTAATAGAGATATCCCTAGAATGGAAATCCTAGATCACGTAGTTGAAGAAACTGAGCAAGTGAGGGAACAATATACCTTGAAAGCCGAGGGATTTAAAAATGTGAAAGAAGAATTTGACGACTTGATTTGTCAGTTTGCGGACATCTTCGATGATAAACCTGGTTTGATTAGAGACTTCAAGTACCAGATTAGGCTAATAGACGAATCCCCTTATCAAGCCAAGCTTTATCCTATCCCAGAAAAATACCATGATGAGGTCAAAGAGATCATAGATAAAATGGAGAGAGATGGTATAATAAAAAAACAGGCTTCTTCGTATTTGAATCCAGTAACTGTGGTAAGGAAAGCGAACGGACAATTGAGGCTTTGTTTAGACGCCAGGAAGATCAACACGAGAATCATGTTAGAAACTGACCGTCCACCAAAAATTAGAGAACTTTTGAAAAAGTTCAAAGGTAAAGCGTGTTTCAGCGTCCTAGACCTGACCGCTTCCTTTTATCAAGTAGAGCTGGAGGAAGATAGCCGGCAATACACCGGATTCTTATTCGATCAGACCACGTATGTTTTCTGTCGCGTTCCTTTTGGAATGGTGAACAGCGGTCCGGCTTTGATCAGAGCCCTTGATAGCAAATTAACGGAAAGCGTGAAACGTAACGTTATCTGCTATATCGATGACTTGATAATCTCTTCAGCGAATGTTCAAGAACATCTTGTGCACTTGAAACAGCTATTCGAGAATTTAAGAGAGGCCAATATTAAGGTCAACATGCATAAGTGTCAATTCATGCACGAGTCTATCAAGTTCCTAGGCCATACTATTGATCAGTTTGGGTATCACCCAAACTTGAAGAAGATAGACGCCATTTCAAGATTCCCTCGTCCCGCAAAGGTAAAGCAGCTCCGTGAGTTTCTGGGCATGTGCCAGTTCTTGAGTAGCCACTGTCCGGGATACTCAACTACTATGGCCCCTTTGTATGAAGCATTAAAGAAAAATAATAAATGGAAATGGACAGAGGACACGAATAGGGCATTTGAAGAGGCCAAGCTCATGCTCCAAAATTGTGTTAAGCTGGAATATCCTGAGTTTGATCGGATTTTTTACATAGAGTCTGATGCTTCAAAAGTAGGTATTAGTGCTGTCCTCTATCAAAAGGACGAGGAGGGGAGGAAGCACTACTTGGACTTCCACAGCAGAAAGCTGCAGCAACACGAAAAGAATTATTTCACCTCTGAGCTCGAAGCTTTGGCATTCATCTCTGCTCTTCAAAAGTGGAAGAAACTTCTGATAGGACATCGAGTGGTCATTATCACGGATCACAGAGCGCTTCAGTTCATGATGCAAACCGATCTTTCCAGTGACAGACTGACGAGGTGGACATTGTTTCTCCAGCAGTTCAATGCCACTATCGTGCATCAGCCTGGAAAAGATAATCTGCTCGCGGATGCACTCTCAAGAAATCCAGTTAGTAAAATCGAGATTAACACTGTACAGTTGGAGAGGGAACACGAACTTACCCTGGAGAAGCTAAAGAAGATAGCGGTGTCACAGAAGAGACACACCCCAACTAGACATATGTACAGGTTTTTGAGAGGTGCAATGGACCATACCGATCTTGACTACGAGCAGACTAGGAAGCGATCTGAGAAATTCCTGGTGTGTGATGACGTCGTTTGTAAATACATTGACCGAGAGAGGACGAAAATTAGAATTGTAGTCCCTCCTAAACTGATAAATGGGTTGGTGTGGTTAGCTCACGGCACCATTGGCCATGGGGGTGTCGACAAAACGTTTAGAACGTTATTGGAAACATTCACCTGGACCAAGATGCGGGGCACTATAGCAGCCATTATCAGATCGTGCCAGGAGTGCCAACGAGGGAAATACCCGTCGGCGTTATCAAAAGAGAGACCTCGAGCCATTATTCCAGAAAGGCCGAGAGAGCTAATGGCTTGCGATATCTTCGGTCCTTGCCCGAAGGGAGCTAGGGGAAACCAGTTTCTCCTAGTCACAATCGATGTATTCTCTAAATACGTGACTCTCGATCCTATGCAGAGGGCTACTACAGCTCAAGTCCTTAGTCGTCTTGAAAATAGTGTGTTTTCTAAGGCAGGAAAACCTGTAACTCTCCTATCGGATCACGGAGCTCAATTCACTTCGATGGAATTTGAGAATGCCATGATTAGGCTTGGTGTCAAGCACGTGTTTTCTAGCGTTAGATATCCGGAATCTAACGTCTCGGAACGTGTTATGGCAGAAATTAGCAAGTTCGCGAGAATTTACTGTCCTGAGGATCATGCGAGCTGGGTGAAGTTCATCCCACTCATGGAAAGATGCATGAATTCCACATTCCATGAGAGCTTATCAGATATACCTATGGTTGTTCACCATAATAAGAGGCCAGAAAGAGCCTGGACAGTGATCGTGAGATTTCTACCTAAGGACAGGGAGCCTACAGTCCAAGAAAGAATTAATTCAGCTAGAGAAAGCTTGATGGATGCAGCCGAGAAGCGGCATAAACGAATCAGAAATAAAAGATATCGGCCACCGATGAGAGTAGGCGAGATGATTCTCGTCAAGAAACCGACGAAAGCAGATGTGGCTAAGAAGCAATTCACCAAGTTTTCCTATGTCTTCCACGGACCCTATAAGATTGCTAGGTCGTTCGGAAATAATTGTTATGAGGTAGTAAGCCTAAATGAAAGAGAAATGATAGGTCGTTTCAATGCAAAGAACCTGAAAAGATATGTGAAGAAGATAGACTGAGTGTTGACTGAATAATGCTACATATGCTGAGATTACCTGGAATGGTGTAAATAAAAGTTGAGGAGACTTTTATTTAAGGTATCAAAGGGAAAATGCACCATTATTCATAAAAGGGCTTAAGTACAGACATGGTTACAGTATTTTGGGAACACCCTGTAACTTCCTAACTTGCCTCTGAAGTCGATCATAACAGCTGGTCTGCAGCAAGGAAAAGCCATGCTATCATGAAAGAGATCGGCAGAGCTCGTGTTTCCGACGAGAAATCCGAAGCTCATCGATAATAACCATGTTGACTGTGTCTAACACCATATCGATCGATTCACCTGAGAGTGATTAATACAAATTAATGCATATTTAGCGCTTTATGTAAGCAGATACATGTGTCTATATGTATATTTCCATGGCAAAAAGCTATTATTAAGAAAGCCATTATTAAGAAAGTATGAAGAACAGAAGATGATATGTTAACTCACTGCTGATCACGTTTCGACTGCGATATATTTCGTATCGAGTCATGACGTGTGTGTGGTGGTGGGGGAAGCAGATGTGAGACTCAGGCGACCTCGTGCAGAGCTCAATGTGTATAGAACTGACAGCGTAGAGGGTTGAGCTGGAAATCAGTGAAAGTAAAATCGCCAGCTAACGGGAGTTGTAAAAACGTGTGACCGTGCTGAAGTGTATTCTAGTTCGTTGAGCATTCTACGTGAAGTAGAAACGTGTTTAATAGGGCTCAGACATGGTCTTAAACATGTAATAATTTACCTCTGTGACTGTGTGTCTACAGCAACTAACGGGCCATGCGGATGGATACTTTTATAATCACGACCGCGAGTTCAGCCGTGATGTGTCACGAAACTCTGCATATAATCCGTCGTGGAAATGCAGCCTAGATTTGATTCACTCTTCACTGTGATTATACTTTTTGAAAAGAGTACATTCTCAAGCAAGGTGTCAAGGGGAAGGGACAATATGAAGCTTATATCCACTACGATGGTAGGCTAAATTGATTTAAGAATACTGCATTAGCAGGGTACAGCGGGGACTTGTCGAAGGCAACTTTCATTAAGCATGAAGTGTGCACGCGACTCTCGTGTCAAGAGGGGCCGCGTCGACCCTCGTGAACTTGTTCATACGCGCGTTCTCACATTGGAACTTGTTAGTGACGGTTCGAGTTCACTTTCGCGTCGTGACGAGTTGATAAACTGTGTGCGGTCCTTCCGTTGGTGTTCGAATATGTATGGGAAGATATCGCCAGGATATGTTGGAACTATTTCGACCGACCGGGTGTTGCTCGAGCCTGGGAGGACTTTGGTTCGTTCTATGGAAACCCAGTTGAAATCCAGCATATTTTCTGTTGGTCCGGAGCTGATTATGGCCAACGATATCCTTTTTTCCTCATCCAGATTCGCCAAAGGTACTGATCACTTCAACTTGTTACAGTAGTGTAGCGTGGACATTTATAAATACCACTTTGCCATATTTGATTTTGTAGTTTAAATGGTTCAGTAGAAAGTGCAGGTTCGATGTTCATTTCGAAACTGACCTTCTATGATGCCAGGATTTTGACTCATAAAAATGAGTGCATCCTTTGTGTAATTTTGATGAATAAATTAATAATTTCAGTAGTATTTTACAGTATTTAAACTGACATGCTCATTCTTATTTGTCGAGAAGCAAATGTAGGAAGAAGATTTACAGTTTTTCTTGTGTAAGAACATTTTTAGTAACGCAACTTTCTTTTGAGAACGTTGGTTGAGTTTTCATATTCTAGTGCATTGTTCTTTAAGCACTTTCGCTTGGATTATCGTATTCTTTGGAGGGGAATTTTCCTTTTCGTATTTTGATTAAGATATTAGGAAGTTTTCGGACCCAGTTATTCTAAATGTTACTTCGAGTCCTTGGACTATATTTTCTTCAGTTTTTTTTTTAATAACAGATTTAACTTGTGTTTTCTGAGCGTGATTTTCGAAATGGATTGCCTAATGGGTCATTAGTCGCTTAGCCTTTGTTGCTAACCTAGATCCATGCTGTAGGTCTAATCCATCGACATTTTCGCGTTCGGGAAATTCAGGGAGGATCTTATTTTGAGATTGAATTTATTTTTTATAGATCACTTTACAACCTCAGTTTGTGTGGTTGGGCAGCGTTATATACAGTTTATATTTTTTTTTTGATGTTAACACTGGATTAAATTGATATCATTGCCTTTAGTGCAATAGTTTTTCTTTAGTAAGAGGGTATTTGAACGACATCCAAATTTGCGAGGATAATCCCAGGGACAACTTACTATAAGTCATACGTTTAAGAATTATGGATTTTGTAATAAATCAATGTAAGGCAAGTTTTTAAAGTTAGGTGGAATATTTCTGAAATCCACTGGGCTTTGTTGGTAATCTGTTACGGGATCATATTTTTCGAGTTCAGGATTTTTACCATAAACAGCTGATTTGCATAATTGTGGATTTATAACAGTAAGGCTCCTATTATAGGTGCATATTGGTCTTTAGAGAGGCATATACTATGAGTAATGTCTTTGTGTTTAAGTATATTGATGCAATGCTTTGTAGAGCATATTTTTCTTGTTGAGGATTGAGCTAGGTGTGCCAATCAGGATTAGATTGATTGGGGTTTTAACCCAGAGAGGTGTTGTTTTAACCTAGTATGGTTAATAATTGGTCATTGTGAACTTTATCGCTGTTATCGTGAAAATGCCTGTGTGAAGATTAATATTTTTCCGAGCAGTATTGTTGGGGAATCTTGAGTGGATATTCGGTTAAATATTTCCAGTAAAACTAATATAACAATTTTGTCATAAGATGTATGTTTAAAAAGGAAACCGATAACTATTTAAGACTGACTTTACAATTAATTTTTGCTTAGCTTAACTGTTCGGCAGAATTTCCCTAAAACGAGAATTGAAATAATATTAAACAGAAAGGAATGTCGTGACTTCAAGTCAGTAGGAAGGGAATAATTGAAATTATTCTGGAATTTTGTGTAAATTATATTCTGTAAATAGGCCATATGAATTTCTTCATTCAATAACAAGAACATATAAAGTTACTGAAGATGTCGTGCAGGATTAGTAATTATAACCAGGATATTTTTGTATAAGATGTTATTTTCGTTAAGGAACCGAAATTAATTTAATGTATTCAAGTCTTATAATATTTCTCTTTTTGTGAATGCTTACCCTATGGGATTGATCATCATTGTTATTATTAATATGCCTTATATTTTAATCAGCTAAAAGTTAGTTGTGATAATGGGTAAAATATATATTTTTTTTTCTGGAAGATAATCCAATATAATCAATGAGATTGTTTTTTTTTTTTGATTGGTCGTGGTATCGACGAAATTGATATTTCTCTGTCTTGTTTATTCTTACAATAAACTACTTTACTACTTGGTTTTAATTATTGCGTGATGCTTTATAGAGGTGATGGAAGGGTGTATTAAGGGGGCCATCGCTAGGTATTTTAGTGTTTACCACACCTTTGAGATTCTTTCTTCCTTTTGAAGAATTCTCGTGTTTTGAGCTAGTCTTTTCTTTTTCTGAGCCTTGGTCAGTCTTAATACATCCTGTTAGGTATTCGAGTGGCCCTATTATCCCTGTGTCTGTTGGTAGAACTTGGGGGGTCTTTAGAGCCGGGGCATTTTCAGGTTCTACGATCCAGCTGCTATCCAGGGATTCAACAGGTATTGGTAGGTAAAAGGGTACAGTACCTTCTTCAAGGCCACGGCCGCCTCCTTCCCTCTTCCTTGCCTATCCATCCTGACCATCCATTACCTTCCCTCATGAGGCCCCTGTACGCTTTGCAGTTGAGGCCGCCTGGGCGAGGTGCCAATCACACCTCACCAGTTGTATCCACTCCGATTCGATGTTCCCAGCTCTAGGACACTGACCGTAGAGGCGGTAGTGATGAGTTCACTCGCTGAGTCCGTGGGTTCCACCAACCTGGAGGGTAAACGACTAAGAAAAAAAAGAAAAGAAAAACTTAATTCCGTAATGCAGTATTCTTGGAACGTGGAAATAAGTCACCATCTTGCGTAGTGGAAATAGCCGTGGGGTTATTGGTTATGACTGTGAATCTAGAGATCTTGGGTTCGAATCCTGGGCGGGGTAGGTATTTTTGCTACCAGATTATCAATTTAAACGATATTTATCATATCAATATGACTCATTTTAACAGAATCCATATGAAATTACGTGTTGGTCTGTGAATCAAGAAGACCTGTTTATAAGGAAATTAAGGTTATGAGCGGTGTCGCTTCTATTAATCTAGTTGATCCATATCGTATTCTTTATTTAGGCTAGTGCTGGTGGAAGCTACAAATTATCTAATTAAATGAGTTCCCTATTATGAACTACAATATCTGTAAAACACTCCCTTTTACAATAGATTAATATTTGTGCCAATAATAGTATAAAATACCGCTGTATCAACAATTTCACGTGAGGTTTCTTCTATGTCAGATGTTACACATCATATGCGACTACTGTAAGGCTCGTTTTTTTTTTTTTTTTTTTTTTTTTTGCTGGTTGCGTGGCTTAGCGGTAACGTTCTCGCAAGCTGTATCCAAGGTTGCATGATCGAATCCTGGCGAAGTCAGCTGGTATTTGAGGTCGTGTAAATACGATGGAGCCGTGTCAGTATATTTACTGGCACGTCAATGATACCCTTTGGGACAAAAGTCCGGCAACCCGGCGTCTCTTAAAGCCGCAGTATTTGAAAGGGACGTACAAATATGCAATTAGTATTATTATATCTTCCCAATTTTGCCTGACGAGACTGAGTGTACCCCATTCCAGCCCTCAGACCTGAAATAAATTTCTTGGCAGAGCCGGGAATCGAACCCGGGCCGTTGCGGAAACGGCCAAGAGACGGACAGATTATACAGTAGAAGGAAAAATAAACATTTGTCATTTTCTATTTTCTACCAGTAGGAGTTTGTCACCTTCTGTGGTCTCATGGTACTAATGGAGACTCCAGATCCAGAAGTCGTGGGTTTGATTCCCGGTACTTGTCCGAGAGAAGGAACGGGACACACTCAGCCTCATGAGGCAAATCTAAAGAGAGATGGGTTTGATTCCCAATTCAGTTGTCGTAGAAGAGATTTTCCCTGGATTTCCTCTTCTATTCCTGGCTGGCTTGGTTTCTAACTTAAGTGCACGGCCGCATCACTCCAAAACCTAGGTTAAGTTACAAATGTACCCTATTACAACCATCACAATGAGATTGGTCATCAGAAAGATTCCACGCACACCAAACTACACAGGGCTACTTAACCATAATCGCCAACCCCCTAAATGATTCAACAACAACAACTACCTGCAATATTAAATGGCTCATTTAATAGAAATAGTGGGGAGCGTGATGGCGCAGTGGCTTAGCTGCTCGTCTTTCACCCGGACGGCCGGGGTTCGAATCCCGGTGACAGCGGGGTGGAATTTTCACCTGAAAAATCACGTGGCGTCAGGAAGGGCATCCGGCCTTAAATCCCCGGCCAAAACCAAAATGAGCCTGGTTGGCTCCGGCGACCCCAATTAATTGGGAAAAGCCGAAGAATGAAAGAAAAGAAAAATAGAAATAGTAACAGAATTCGTCACCAAGGTTGTCAATTTCGACATTCTGGCTTTCTAGTGCGAATTAGTAACCCATTTGATGCCGAGTTAGCGATTTCAACGCTCGAAGATGTGTTTTCATCAGTTGAAATCCATGGATGCTATTTCCACATGAAACTTACTCGTGAATTCAAGGAAAATGAAGAAGTGCAATTGCAAGTTTGCATGTGTGCTGAATTAGCTTTCCTTTGACCTGAAGAGGTCATAGATGGCTGGGTCAAGATACATTCTCAAGCATCCAATGTTGCCAAACTTACAGAATTTTTCGATTATTTTGTTGAAAGATGGTCGGGAGGCGTCATTGAACCATCAATGCTGTAGAGATAAGATAAGATAAGATAAGATAAACACAATTCTTGGGAAACCAAACCCTAAAATCAAAGATTTGATCAACTGTATGAAGAAAGAAGCTGAAATTTAAGTGAGTGCGTTCATGAGGTCAGAGTTGAACATGGAAGGCAAGAGAAGAAAAACGAAGTACCGGTACATGAAACTTGACGAAAGACAGGGAAAAACAGTAACAAAGTACGAGGATGATGGCGACATCAGGGATTGTTTTAAAACCAACTCCCACCTCCTAAAAATACACTTATGTCTTGATCTTGAAAGAGAAAAATAGGTAAATATATATACACGATGCTTTTTAAGATGATTTTAACCACACCTAATTGTCGAAAGATTACTTTTGAAATTTAGCCAGTCCAAAGCCTGGGTAAAGTGTGATGGGAATCAGTTAATTTATTTAACATCTATATAAATGATATCCCGTTTTTATGTATAATTTTACCATAAATTTAATAGTACGCATTACAAGAGTTTCCTGTTGAATATATTTCAATACAACGTTGTAAAAGACATTCGCTGAGTACGCAAGTATGCTGCAACGGGGGTATTTTTAATAATTAGCCTAGGTTAAATCTGGAAACGTTTTAATTACATGTGTTTCGTCCATCGGCACATCCGGCATATTTGAGGCAGAAGCGGGAATGTCTAGGTTCCTCAAAATTTCTTCGACCGCCGGAGTAGATGCGTATCAGCCGCAAATACTCCAGGTAGGGACTGTGCTGGGCGCGATTGTAGTGGGGACAATTTACAGGACACCACTGGAATACACAGTCTCCCTGGGGAATCACCTGTAACATCCGGTGTTGAAAACCTTGAAAATGTTTGGTATGCGCTGGACAATAACTGATCTCCCATCTTTGTTAAGTTACCACTTGTGTTTCTGAGGAGTTCGTGTTCATCAGCCCCACATGTGTGGAATCTTTCTGATAGCATTCATTCCTGCGGTAACTCGACTAATGTGAGATCACGTAGATTACTAAATCTGAAGTGAGAAACACTCCCTGGATGGACGAGAGTGGGGTTCGAACTCGTCTATCGACTCAATTTCTCTCATTAGACTGAAACCCACCCCACCTCAACTTTCGGGGCAGGACAACTTCTTCATGAGAAACCGAAAGCTACAACACATGGTTGTGGTTAGACTTTGTTACATGAACAGCGCAGGCAAATAAAGGGTTACATTCGTTTACTTTAAATGTTACATAACTGTGTGGACCACCTCGTGGTGTAGCGGTAAGCATGCTTGGCTGTAGCCCCGTAGTTCCGGGTTCGATTCCGAGGTCTGCCAAGAAATTTACAATTTTGCCGCACGAGGCTGAGTATACCCCGTTCCAGCCCTCAGGCCAGAATTAAATTTTTTGGCAGAGTCGAGATTCGAATTCGGGGCTCCGCGGTGACAGCCAAGAGTGTTATCCACTACGTATCGAGGCGGACATTTTGGAAAGAAATCAGGGAGGTTTTTCACAGAGTTAAAAATATCCTTAAGTCGAGTGGTACATTGCAAATGGCAGACCAACAAATAAATAGGAGTTCAAAGTTTTGTTATTTCTTGAAATCTGCTAGAAAGAAAAACCGACATAGTCGAAATTTACGCATCATATCGACGCGGTCAAATAATTTCAAGTCACACTGCAGAAAACAAGATAAGGGACACCGGTTTGACGTTCGGCACAGTGAAGGATGATGATGATGATGATGATGATGATAATTGTTATTTTAAGGGGCCTAACATCTAGGTTATTGGCCCCTACACCGTGAAGGGCTGAAGGCATTACGAGAGGGAATGTGACGGAAAAGTGAGTGAGAGAGACAGGCATATTAGTACAGAACAGCTGCACAGAAAAAAAACCTTTTGTTCCAAAAACTGTGCTATGGTTGGCTTTTTTTAAATCGTTAGAAAAGCATAAAAAAGCTTATCTCTGAATTTTAGAATAATTTGCATGATCATTTTGTCTGAAAACTCAAAAAAACATTGAAAAGCGTTTTTCTCTGAATAGACGCATTTTAAAGAAAAGGTTTTTCAACAAAACATGTAGAGGACATTGTCACCTACAATTCGTCTCATTGAGGTCATGTCATACGTTTTGAAATGCAGAAGCTAGGTGGCGCCAAAGTTTACAAAAAAACGTTTTTTTTTCACTTTATGTCCTGGAAAAAGTGGTTTGTTCACGAAAGAGCGAATCAGAAATTTGTTCCTCTCAAAATTGTCTACAACATTTATTGAAACATTTTTTTCCTCCGCCTTACCGTTCCAAAGTTATAGTCTGCCGAATTGTGAAATTTGTACTATTCATATGGCACAAAGGTTAATATGTGTACAGTTATGATTGATGCGTTGCGATTGAAATAGATATGATTGTTTGAGCTAATTAACAAACACAGCCCGCGTCCTGTTTGACCGAGCCTTAGGCAGCTGTCTGACACCGGTCCCTGTCTAAATTATGCCCACCGCTCTCTCCGCAGTAACAATAGTAGCCTTGACTACACAGCGTTCCATTTGCTGCGCTATAACTTTGGAACGGTAAGTCGGAGGAAACAAATGTTTAAATAAATGTTGCAGACCATTTTGAGAGGAACAAATTTCTCATTCACTCTTTTGTGAAAAAACTATTTTTTCTAAGACAAAAAGTGAAAAAACCTTTTTTGTAAACTTTGGCGCCACCTAGCTTCTGCATTTCAAAACGTATGACATGACCTCAATGAGACGAATTATAGGTGACAATGTCCTCTACATTTTTTGTTTAAAAAACATCTCTTTAAAATACGTCGATTCAGAGAAAAACGCTTTTCAATGTTTTTTTGAATTTTCCGACAAAATGATCGTGCAAATTATTCTAAAATTCAGAGTTAAGTATTTTTGTGCTTTTCTAACGATTTACAAAAAGCCAACCATAGCACAGTTTATGGAACAAAACCATTCCAGCCTTTCCCCACTATCGCTGCAAGGCGTGAAGCCCACGTATCAGCGTGCCCGGCGTGCTGTTTGGCCACCTCTGAATTAGGTTCTGGGAAATTGACAGGTGGTATTTAAATTTAGGTTGAAACAGTAGACTGGGAGAATTTGGATGTAATTGGATTGGAGATTCCGTAATGTATGACAAGAATTATTTCTCTTCTGAAAATTTGCAATTAAATTGTTTCAGTAATTTAAAGAAAACGCACTGTAACATCATAAGAAAATAAATAACGTGGTGACTAAAATGTTGAACGAATTCAAATAAACATGACGGTCATCGGGAAAATATTTACTGAAGGATTCTCTTGCCTACATTATGCATTTTTTGAACGATTACATTTTTGACACTGTTGCAAATTTGAGGGCGTCGAAAGATCGACTTCGTGACATATAACTGGCCATGACTAAAACCTTGATGAGGCAAATAGAGGCCTACACTTTCCAGAGTTTCCCCTTGAGCTCAATTGATTGTGATAATGTACGCCAAGCGAATTGGAATTTGGAAAATTGAAGTGTTTTATCGGAAGATATTAAATTAAGTCGAAGGATTATAGCTCTCTGCCCATTTAGTGATTTGCCTCCACATACTTACTCTAAATGTTTGAGCCATAGCGCCACCGAAATATTTCCCCCCTTTTTAATTCTCATAAACAAAGATCTCAGGAAGACGCGGCGGGATCCGCCATTTCTCTGGTGGAATAGAGCCATTGTGCGCAAGCGCGGGAGCGACAAATATTAAAACACTCTGCAGATCGACATGCCAAGAGCCCTCGTTAGAATGCATTACGAAGTCCATCGGTTAAGACGTTATCTCAATCTCGCGGTAAGAAAAATCACCTTAGCGTTTTAAATATATAGATTCTTGCCCTCTCAAACAAAATTGTAGGGATCATTTATATCTCAGCAATCTTGACGAGCTGACACTACAGTGAACCGAAAATTCCTCCGTGGTGTTTGATATTTTTGTCAGGGAGCATATTGTGAGTTTGCGCTGTTCATTCCCTTAAGGATTGATTGGGAGCTCGACAACTAAACACAAAGACAGTATGAATAACCGTTTCATAAAGCCGTTCTTTGAAGATTGAGCAGTTCAAATGAAGTTGCACTAAATCTCCAAAATGTCTATATCTTTAATAGTCATATTAAGTCACACCTCACATATGATTTTTACGTAAAGACATTCAGCCATAAATAATACAAGTCATACCGCAATAGATCTAATATAAAACAGATGAATTGAATAGCCTATAACTTATCTGGCCGCAGTTCACAGCGCGCGGAACCATGCGCTGGGGAGTCTTGCATAGACACCAGCTGTGAGCATAAAACAAGCGCTTTTGTGCGACACTCGAGCATTATGATGAGATAATTCAGGGCTGTCCTGCATTATGGTATAAGTTACCCAGCGCTTGGCTGCTGTTTGCCCTTGCAACAGGCAAATTTAGCGTCAAAATCTTTGGCTCATTAATCGCCAAGCTTTTAGTCGCTCGGGAACAATGCATTCAGTAGTGAGGAGGGCGTGGTTCTCATGCACAATTCATGCTCTGTAAACGCGTCCTATGTGTTTTGTAAACACAGAGCACGTGCGCAGAATAATTCCATAAGCCTTAAGTGATAAAGCGAACGGGAGTTGATCTGGCTATCGTCTGAAGTACATCCACCCAGCTTCCACGGAACGCAGTTCGACCTAAGTGTGAGCATTTTCTTGATCTCTATCACACATACAAAGCAACATATAACTGCGAAAATCAGCCTGTAACTCTAACTGGAAGAAAGTGGGTTCGATACCCACCCAGGTAGTGGATTTTAGAAACTAACCTACCACTTCCAGAAACGCACATGCCCGTAGGTTAACTCAGCCTTCAAAAGAATTGCGTTCCAGTCAGTCAGTCAGTCAGTCAGTCAGGGCAGTCAGTCAAACGGCTTACAAATCCATTCCATCTAGTGCCGACGTGACGTTATGAAAAGAGAAAAGAATAGAAGCGTGTACCTTCCACTACTCCATGGGTTTCCTTGGCTTCTACAGGACCTCGGTATACATACGCCAAGTACTTTTATTTAGGCATATAGCCTAGCCTATACTGTCCCCGTTCAATTTTGGCGCATATATGAGGACATGACGTCAGAATAGCTGAATAACGTATTTCAAGCTTAGAGATCGGATAGCAGCGAAGTTATGAAGCTAAGACAACGAAAATAGATTCCTGATAACATGTCCGTGGTTCATGTGAGCAGTGCATGTATCACTGAAATACAGCAGATTTATATTCAAGGAAATTTTGGTTATTATAAACATTCTGTAGTATTATTCCAGACAATCTTACAATGCTTGAGTACTTTATAAATTATGTGATTGGTTGGAGACTCGAGGTGGAAGAAGCAGGAAGTCCTACATAGTTGGACACGCCGCATTGAAAAGTGTGCATGTGATACGCGTTCGTGTTGAATTATAGAGTTGCAAGCAAATCCTGTAGTAGGTACATGTTTAATAGAAAGTCGTTAATACCACGTGCAGAAGTGAATAAAAGGAGATTCCTGAAATGTGATAGTTGTAGCGAATTGACCATATGGTCGTGCGAATAACAGTCGGGAAATTGGTAGAAAATTAGAAGGGTGCTCTAACATCGCTAATATTAAGTAGAAAGTTCTATCAACTTTCACGAAAATTGAAAGTGAGATTAGTTCCATTATTGTTGGCTGAACTTAGTAGCAACCGCACAGGAATTCTTATTAAGCAAGTGTACTTAACTTAATCCATGTTACGTGAAAAAAAATCTGTTAAGAAACAGTAGGCTAAATATTATAATTTATAGCATTTTAGAGCAAATCAAAGCAACCACAGCCTTGTGAGTGATCATATTTTGTTTTTGGTATTGGGAAGACCACTTGCTACATTTTGTACAATCAGATGATCGATAGGTCAAATAGCCTAACAGGCGTGTTATAAATAAGTCTTGTAGTGAGAATGAAACAGGCATACTAGACTTAGGTAGCGGCCTTTTTAAAGGCGCATAATCAAGTTTAAAAAGTAGCACAGTTATTAGAGATTTCTATGCTAGAGGTAGTGTAGGAAAGGAGAATTGTTGTAATACCTGATATTAGAGAATATTTAATGAAAGCTATATGAACATGCTTATACAGGATGTTACTGAAATACACGAAGTATGTTACACTGGTGATATAAGACTACTCTAAGCTTCCCAGGTAAAAATATAGCATCTATCTTTAAATTGGGAATTAAGCATTAAAAGTCAATATTTGTAGGTTTTACAGAAACTCTTAAAGCAGAAGTTGCAAAAGAAGTCTGGCAGGTTTGAGGTGGGGCGAGGCGGTACGAGGAAGTTGCGTAATCGGAGCATTGACCTTAGTCTACCTGTTGAGGGGGGGGGGTATCAGCTGATATCAGCTGGTCTTGTAAATCCCAACGTAAGCAAATTTGTATTTCTGTTGTTGAAGGTGTTGAAACCACACACAATGGCTTAAGATGTTAGGACCGGTAGTATTGTGTTGCTTGCTTTGTAAGTGGAAGTCATTGATTGATGTTGATGTAAAGGATAACATTATTTCGATAATCAGCCCTGGTGTGTTGCTGTTCAGAACTAGCATTTAAGACAGACATAAATTACTTGATGTTGTTGTTTTATTTGAGAGCCTTGGCCATTGTGGGTAGTTGTGTGTAGTTGGGTGTATGTAGAATTTGTCTGATAACCTGTGTTTCTGTGGTGGCTGTAGTCTATTAGTATGTGTAGCTGTAATAATTAGAATCAGAAATGGGTGAGGTGCCCTGAGACTTGAAGTAAGGTACTATCTCGGCATATGCTTGGAGGGAGTGTGGAAAACCCGGGTCAAAAGCACTTTGGATAGCCGTCGTCAGTGCCGGGATTCGGACCTCCAATATCCGGACATGCTGCGATCGTCGTACACGATTAAACGCCCACGGTCAGTCAGAGGATAGGAATTAAAGCAGTCCTGGCCTTATTAAAGTATGTCATGAAAACACATAATTATTCACACTGCCGATCGTGAAACTCGGTCCCACACTCACGAGAATGAAGACAGGCACCTAATACAATATCTACTTTCTGACAAGTTATCTAGCACCACATGGACTGTACATAATAATAATAATAGTATTAATAATAATTTAATGATAGCGATGCTGTGTAGCGTAGGTAGTAGAGTGATATCCTTCCCAAGAGTTCGATCTAGGCTCAGGCATGCAATAAATGAAGGTGAGCAAATACGGCAGCCTTTTGCCAATTGGTTTAATGGTGCGTACAAGAAATTCTGTGAACAAAAAATTCCGGGAACTCAAAATCCCTAAAAAACATATCAATAGTGTGTCTAAGAACCTATTGTTATTATTATCATTATTATAATTATCATAATTATTATTATTATTATTGTTATTTTTATTATTATTATTAGTAGTAGTATTACTGTACAGTAGTTGCACTATCTTCGCACAAAATTAGGCCATAAAAGTTGCTTCCATTAATTCACCATTTCTTTGGAACTTCAATTTCCTAATGCAGCATTTCGATCCGATTGCTAATGCAGGTTATGCACAATACCGTAGACCAATAAGTTATGTATGTTGTTTCATGAGTCATAAGTTTGGCTGAATCCTAAGCAGATCTACCACCCCTGTCAGGCAAGCCACTCCCCTTGATGGAATGAATGTTGTTCATAGGCTCGGTTTGTGTATTTCGTTGCTATTGGCAGACGCAGCAAGGAGGTCAGTGACCTTCAGACTCTGTTGTACATTGCAGAGCCATGGAGGGGAGGCCGACTTGGAGAAACCAGCTGTGATGCGGTGGGGAATCCAGCCTATTTCATTTTCGAAAACTTTGACCGACGATTTTTGTAATTTAATTTCACCTACACTAATAAAGATACGAGTGAATTTCATGAAGATGTTTGTTTAGAATACCATCTCCTATCGCCAGTTATAAGGAGTACATGTATATCAATTACACCCTGTACAATGCAGATTTAGCTTGAGGAGTTGATAAACGACATTTATGATATTTATGCAAGTTAGAGTGCACATAGAATTGGACGAGGATGAACTTAGGTCATTAAATCCTGAGGTGCTCATGAGAGTCTGAGGAGGAACTTAGGTCATTATACTATTGAGGTAGTAAGTTGAAATAATTATTGAAGAAGTTATATGAAATGTTGCGGATATTGAAGCTACTAACATAATGCGGATTTATATAATAATGTGAATTGTTTGGAAACGGTATTGAGCGGAGTAAACAGCTGATTGCTGGTGATGGTCATGTAACATTGCGGTATATTAATCAAGAACTTCAGGGCGTAAAATAACATAAATAAAATAAATAAAGCATGGATATTGGATATGAATAATAAAATGAATTAAATAAATTGAGTTTTATAAATAAATGAAATATTTGAGAAATAAGCTTGGTCTAATGTTAACTAGCTTTAACAAAACAATCTGAATACTACTGAGCTTGTTATCTAAAGGCGAGGCTAATCGACTGTAAAACTACATTGTTGGCATTCTCTTGAGAGACCCAGATGGAATTATCAACCAATTATTAAGACTGGATGTGATGAGGATAACCTACTGGGAGGATTTCCTTGTACACAGTCGTTTTTTATAAAAATCCATTATACAGTTTATGATAAGTTGGATGCATTTGGAGGATTATGTGTATAGTTTTTTAAAAGAGTGTGCGGAATATTCCGCAGGCTCTTATAAGTTTACATTTAATTACGGTAGGTGGCAGGTAGATACAAGACAACCTTTACGAACGACACACCTGCCACCGGGAATGACTACGTGAATCTTTTCATTTGGATTTTTTAGAATTGGTTAGATAGATACTTGAGTTTGACATTATCAGCTGATATAAAAAGTGAAATGGCAGGTTCGTACGGTAACAATGTGTCCACGATTACAAGGTATTAGAACGAATCGGGCAGCGATTTCAGTAATTTTGAAGACTTTTCTTTTTGTAGAGATTGAGAGTTTATCATCATGTGACAATGAAGGCGAAGGATATAAGATCAGTAATGATGCAGATACAAGTGTAGTAAAGCTATGCCTACTTTCAGCGATGGAAATTCCATGGTCTCCCTGTACTGATTCATGTTTGTACAGTTTTTCTATATTCAAATGTTTTTCTAAACGATACGAGGGTCGAGTCATAAGTCATGGCAACATTTTTCTCTTGCGAACAGGAGACAACACGGAAAATCTACGATATGCATTTGGAAATATAGGACATGTAGGTATGCATAGTGCCTGAAGATAAATTCTGACGTCAGGAGATGCTCGTAGGTAAGTGACAGAACACAGGCCATTGGTAAACATTGTATTATTATGGTATAGACAGCAAATACACAAGACTACGTACAAAGGACAGGTCTCCACTGGTTACAGACCTTCGAAATAGTCACCCAAGGTGTCTACCGTGCGTTGCCAGCGGTGGGCCAGGCGCTGAATTCCATTCGCTATACCCCGTTTGAACGTCTCCACCCACCGCGCCACTGTTCTATAGGGCATGGCATGCACACCTAATGCTTCCCGCAGCTCTGCTTGGCATTGGAGTGCATTTCTGCCGCGGAGAACTGCGATTTTAATATACGATCGTTGCTCCTGCTTGTTGAGTTCCATTGTGTGACACTCTCACTCACACACTGAACTTGGGGCCACGCTCAGACCCACACTGTTGTTTACATTCACCATCTAGTGGCATCCTACTCAAGTACATGCCGTACGATTCTAAATGCATATCATAGATTTTCCGTGTTGTCTCCTGTTCGCGAGAATAAAAATAGTTGCCATGACTTATGACTCGACCTCCGCAAAAGAAAGTAAAAAAATCAGCGTGTCTTAAAAATTCTCTTAAAATGATCACTCAAATAGTACATTATGCAACGAGCCTATAATGGCAATAATTAAGACACGAGTATGTTTATAAAACGAGCGTATGCGAGTTTTACAATTTCCATACGAGTGTCTTAATTACCATTATAGGCGAGTTGCATACGACTGTTTATGTTATTATAACTATTTTATGTTCGAACATAAATATTCATAAATATCTGTCGAGATTTCGCCAGTTTTATGTACTGAACAGAGCGCATGAGACGCAGAGAATGCCTTGTATTTGACCATGGGCTCCTCGATTACCCTACTATGACACTAGGCCAGGAAGTGAAATTTAAATTAGAAGGCCACGGAACTCAGCGCATCTAATTATCTAATTAGTCAAACAACTGTTTCTTGAGCTCTGATTGGTGGGAGAAACTGTTTCATAATGAAAAATAGTGTTATAATGAGCCTTATTATAATACAGTTTTCTGACATATAATAGTCAGGGACGAACATAAAGATATTTACAACATATTTTGTGACTGGAAGGGTTAAAGATGGCCAACGGTGGGGTTTGAGACCATTGGACCCAAGTGTGAAGGAAGCTTGGCCCCATGGCACGTTCGGTATGAGTCCTAATGTCGACTGCACTCCCAACAGCGACACACTCTACTACAGTCACCAAGGCAACACAGGTTAGCAGACAAATTGAACACACACCCGTGTACCCAGACCAGGTGGGACCGGTGTTAATCCGGATGATCAAGAGTGCGCAAATCCGGAAATAAACTAATACAGTGCTCAAAAGCAGTTCTGTTCATTGTGAGTTAGTGACTTGTGCATGTAAATACATTATACTACCCTGCCAGGGGAATTGTTACCGCTAGACGAGGAGTGGGGCTGTTGTGTATGCATTACGTCAGCTCGCCACGTTATGGCAGCCGCGGGCTGGTGCAGAGCAAGAGGGGGAACGAAAGTACAGGCATACAATGAGAACACACCACACAGCCCACAATCCAGCACTAACCATGCACACACATGCCATGCGATAAGGTTTCGCTGGCAATGACTGCACGTCTATCCCAGGAGTGTGGAGCGCAATAGTTCCAATTTCCGCCACTAGTAACAATTCGCTGGCAGGGTAGTACACAATAGGGCAAATATATAGAAAAACAAAACACACAATCTGCTGTGCAAAAGTGACAAACATAAAATAAATAACAAAAGTTATAATGTGGGACTTGGTACACATATCAATGCATGAGCCCAAATGCATGCTTGCAGACGACGAGACATACTGAGCACATGTTGGGACATATCAATGCCGTGTTTGGCCAGCACGAGCCCTAAGGCTTGCTTGCAGACGACGAGGCATACTGAGCACATGTTGGGACATATCAATACCGTGTATGGCCAGCACGAGCCCTAAGGCTTGCTTGCAGACGACGAGGCATACTGAACACATGTTGGGACATATCAATACCGTGTATGGCCAGCACGAGCCCTATAAGGCATGCTTGCAGACGACGAGACATACTGAGCACATGTTGGGACATATCAATACCGCGTATGGCCAGCAAGAGCCCTATGGCATGCTTGCAGACGACGAGACATACTGAGCACATGTTGGGACATATCAATGCCGTTTATGACCAGCACGAGCCCTAAGGCATGCTTGCAGACGACGAGGCATTCTGAGCACATGTTGGGACATATCAATACCGCGTATGGCCAGCAAGAGCCCTAAGGCATGCTTGCAGACGGCGAGACATACTGAGCACATGTTGGGACATATCAATGCCGTTTATGACCAGCACGAGCCCTAAGGCATGCTTGCAGACGACGAGACATACTGAGAATCAACGGATCCAACCTGGTTTGAGCAAATTATTCCTCTCCTTGACACTAACATGAATTAGAAATCCATTGTTTTGGCACACAATTACAATACAGTAAGTGTTATTGACTGAAAGTTGAAATCCAAGAGCTAGGTTAGTAGGTACAGTGTACAGAATTACAGGCCGGACGTTAGTTTTAGACGAGTGAAAAATCCTAATGGAAGCCTGGAGGCGAGTATTATTGTCACCTGTCCCATGCGGTCCGATGATGGACAAAACTATCGCACGCTACTGCTGAAGTACAGTCATTGGCAAATAGTGTATAATGATGTTCTGTTCGTAACTATGTAACGTTCTTCCGCATTACACAATACTTCGACGTGGACTGTCCTTTTCTGCACGGTGGTGTCGTCACATGCTCAAGTCTGGAATTTCATTACATGAGACTGGTGGTGACAACTCTGAAGCGAGAGAACGATAGAGTTACTGTGTACAGGCTTACCCGCAAGCCGCAAGGAAAAGGACAATCGTCGAAAACAAACGTCCAGTTTGTATTTAAAAAGTGCGCATATTTTTGTGACCAACGTTATTAAAAACACAAAACAAAGAATAAAAATCAATCCGGATAAACCAGAAATCCAGATTAATGAGGGCCGCATAAGCGTGACGACCACAGTGTCCCAAGCACTAAAAGTGAATTATTAACAACAACAACAACTAATTTCCCGTTTGTAACATCTTACATCAGGCTTCAGGTCCTCGAACAGTGTTTTAGGATATTATAACAGCACCTCCACTTCGGCTAGCACTCTTGCCTGACACCACGGAGGCCCGGGTTCGATTCCTGGCCCTATCAAGAAAGGGCTGCAACGGGGTATAATCAGCATCGTAAGACAACAGTGAGAAGAGGCGGGTTCGATTCCCAATTCAGTTGTCGTAGCAGGGATTTTCTCCAATTTCCCACTTCTACTCCAGGCGAATGCCGGGATGGTTCCTAACTAAAGGCCACGGTTGTCTCCTTCCCAATCCCCATCATAATTACAAATGCACACATTAATACAACCATTACAATAACACAGGTTATCAGACAAATTGCACACATAACCACGATATCGCAAAGCCCCTAAATTAATCATCTCCCTGGAATGAAGAATGGGCTGCATCAAAACCTGACCATCTGGGTTTAGTAACTGATCTCTGCAGGGAACCACCTGGATTCAATTTACCGAGGAAGGTATGGACATCATTGAACTGGGTCCGCACGAATCACGGACGATGCAATTTCTGGCCGCACAAGTGGGGAAAAAATCAAAGCCCATTCTGTGACTGTGCCTCAGACCATTCAGCGTGTTGCCCTCGAGTGTCCAAGGACGAGATTTGAAGGAACTATCCATGAACTACACAGTGCTGTCAACTGGCGGAATACCCTGGACATTGCGCTGTAACTGCCTAAACTGTTACAGTATCTACAATCTATTCCGTAAATATTGTATATATTATATTCCTTTTGTTGTTTGTTTTTAATTTTTTGCCACAATGTATCCGCACTTGCCAACAAAATAAAATTTAAAAAAATCAACATCATATTCTCCCTTTGCTATCATAACCACTGTACCTAGGTAGTTTAAAGGGCATGAAGTAAGACAGTCATGTTAACGTTTTAAGACGTTTGATAAAATAATAATGTAAGGCAGCAGTTGTCAGCGAGAGATGTAACTGAGACATTGTATTACTACAAAAACTGGCATTTCACTTTCACGAAAAAAAAAAATAGTAATAATTAAAAAAAAGATTAGACCAAGTTCCAATAAAAATGCGTGTTAGTCATATTTGTTGATCCTGAATTAATTTGGACATAAATGATAATGTAAATTTCAACATATATTGATAAAAATGACGTTAATAACAGGTAGATGATCAGCCACATATGGCATGTGTAATGCTGAAAAGAGAAGATGATGATGAAATTTGTTGTATTAAGGGGCCTAACTACTAAATCATCGGCCCGTAATAATATGGGAGATAGCGAAAATATCAAGATGTAATGATACTGTTCAACTACTAACTACATACTAATAATAATTAATCAGCTTATATTCTAGAAGAAGCATAAAATAAGGTAAATTACAGACAGTAGGAAAATAAGTGTTTTCAACCCTCAAAGGGTAAGGATTGCGGGACGAGAGCCACGAAAGGGAAATAGGAGAAGGTCCGCCCCAAAGTCAATTGAAAGGAAAAATGGACCCAGCTCAGGATTCCTTCGGGGTTGCCAACCCTCAAGCTCACCAGCCGTGAGCCCTTGAGGGTTTAACTCTATCAAGGAAGCACCATAAGTGATGGGGCTACATATACCCTGTCTCCTTGAGGGCCTTAAGAAGAAGAGAAGTCTGAGGGATCAGGAAAGAGGAGACAAAGGCCAATTAAGACGAGAAATTGAAAGGCATCCTAGACCTCAGATATCCCTAATACCGTTTGGGTCTAAGAGAGCAAAGGTGGACCAAGAGAGGTCGAAAGGAAAGTAAGTGAAAGCAAGGCTGGACTCAGCTCATGCCCTGTGGCCACCAATCCGCTTACCACTAGCGGTGAGCCCCTGGGGGAATACTGTGAATCTTATGAATCTCATCCCTCATCGTTTGTTTGTATCTTTGACCTCACAGACAATTCCAGTTTGATACACTGTTACATTAACTTGATTAGAATGTGGAATTGTGGTGCAGGCTCACTCGTTCATCCTACGGCAATTAGGAGCTAAGAACCGCTCGAGGATTCCATCAACTTAGCGACACGCTAGCGCCGTGCCGTCTCACCAGGCTGATGGGGATCATCCCCAGCTGGAAGCTCTGCCCGTGTCCCTGGAAGTGACATTCTCTTAGAATGGCGTAGTTGATATTAGTTCAGCTCTCGAATTGGTGAAGGAGAAACAATTGTATTGGATGACGTAGCTGAGTCAATCTGCTGTAGTGCACTTCAGCAGGAGGGAAGGAGCATTGCTATAGAGAGCAAAAGACAAGGAAAACATATGTACTGTCTTCACGTTATATCTCTGCCGGTGAGCTACGTTATTACTTCCGCCGAATGTACTGTACTAGCCTCGCCAAAGACATTTCTCAAATTGACACACTAACAATAAAGAAGCACTAATGAGTGTGCCGAGTGCATTATGCTAAGTCGCCCACCAGAACTCCCGAGCCCCGCAATGTGAAAAGGAGTCGAGTAGTTGTCGGCTCGAGTTCTCAGAGATACTCGGCGAGGACTGTACGTGACGCATGGTGGTGGTTACCTGCCCCTATCCGTTATCCAAGCGGCTAAAGATCCGTGTAGTGATTTCTCGTTGATATCATATATGACTCTTGTTGTTCGGTTTAGGATCTTAGAATATTGCGACGGGCTTCGTGGTGCAGCGGTAACGTTCTTGCCTGTTGTTTCTAAGGTTGCGGGATCGAATCCTGGCACAGTCAGTTGGCATTTATGGATGCACAAATGCGAGCAAGCCGTGTCAGTAGATTTACTGGCATGTTAAAGATCGCCTTCGGGATGAAATTTCGGCACCCCAGGGTCTCTAAAAGCGTCAGTAGTTAAAAGGGACGTAAAACCAATAGCCTAACATTATTATAGAACATTATGGTCATCATCCTTACTCACTTGAGTGTTAACGGTTGTTTCCACGTATGTGAGTACTTGTATTTGCAGTTAGGTTAGGTTATAATGGAGGTTGTTTTGGCCTCATGTTGCGTACATTCACAGCATTTGCCTGTAGTACACGTGGGATAGCATGGTAAACAACTTCCAGAATGGCTGATGTTGTAACCAAACAAAGAAATTGCCGGTTACCTTCGTTAGGTTGAGTGTCCGCATTACAGCTCTTAAAACCTAATTCAATTTCTTGACAGAGCCGGAGATTGAACCTGGATATCCGGGATGACAGGCTAGTGGCTACACCACAAGATGGCCTGTACAAAAGTTAGTTTGTGTATTAGGCCTAGATTATAAATTTGATTTATTTTCCATACTCACCGGGAGGCGTAACAGCCGACAAATACCTATTATGTGGCCATGTTAACTTCCTTACCACTCCTTAAGTTAATATCTTATTATATAATACGCTAAGGTGTATGTTTCACAAAACTCAAGCTCCTAAACCAGAGGGAGTTAGAAGGAGTGATTTGTACCAAAATCTTCCAAATCGTCTCAATAGTACAGGAAAAATCTTGCATTTCTTGAAAAGTCAACGGAAATATATTTATATGTTTATAAATTGCTTTTAAACAAATAAACAAAGCGATAGCCACTGCCTGAACAGTATCGTGTACAGCCCGCATAGCACTAGGACCGGGCGGGAAGTATGTACACATGGGGCGCACGCAACCCTTTATGGGAGATTTCTCGCAGGGGTCCGCTAGTCTTTATATACAGGGTGGACGTAAAATGCCGCACTTGGAGGTTGGCATGCGGTTCCTCGTCGAAATTCACGACAAAAGTTTATGTTGCAAAACCTAGTCCTGCCAATAGGTTTAGCAGGAATGCGTGTTAAGAAACAAGGCTCTGGCAACGCTGTAACTGCATGCAATGTGGCCAAAAACTGATCGCAGGAACTCGGCACTCTGCCGGAGCTGTCTCATTAGCTGGGTCACTAGTCGTGGCCGAGTGAGGTACGTGTGTGCGCGCTGTGTGGCCGCATTGGAAGAGTGTACGTTTCCTAATACCGGTGCTTCCGATAATTCGGGTGTACTGACCTTCCGTGTGCCATTCGGTCAAAACTTTTTCAAGTAGTGTTCCAGATAGGACAACAAATCCAGAAACCCAGAAAACCCCGCTGAAAATCATGTCCAGATACCAGAGGAAAAACACCGTACGCTGTCAATGGGGCAGGCAGAGTTCTCTCCCCACACCAGGAGAAATTCACCGCTGGATTAGCGATACCCTCCGGTTGACTGTCGACCAAGTAGAAGCCATCCAGTTAAATGCTCAAGAAAGAACCATGTACATCAAGGTAATCAGCATATCTACTTATCAGAAATTGCTAAATACTTTTGCAGCTCCTATTAAATTTCAGTATGACTCAGGCGAAATGACTAATATTAAGCTCTCCACAGCGGATTCCAATTTTACCACAGTACGTATATTAAATGTCCCACTCGAAGTTCCCCCTGAAATTTTCAAATCCGTCCTGTCGAAATATGGCACTGTGAGTGACGTCAGGAAAGATCAATGGTCTTCTGCTTATCAGTTCCTGGTGTATAATGGAATACGTGCAGTCACTATGGAAATCAAACAAGATATCCCCTCCACTGAGACCTTTGGTGGCCATTCTGGCTACATATCTTATAATGGACAGAAACAGACATGTTTAATTTGCAATGCTAACACACATCTACGTATCAACTGCCCAAAGAAAATGATTCCCCTCGGCATAACTCCTACACAACAACGACGTGTCCAATCCTCGGATGTTGTGACACAGCAAATGTCACATGAAAACATGCTTATTGATCAGGCAGCTGGGACACCAGCAGAAGTGGCCTCTGACACACATGACGCCGAACACGTACCTTGCACTGACCATATCAGCGAGCTACAGAGTGCCCCTGTGCTATCGGCCACCTGTATGGCAGCCTTAGAGCCAACTCTGCCGTCACTAAAGGCTGCCACAGAAATTTTGTCTTCACGGCCCCCACCTTCTCTGGTACCTACCGACTCACTTAAGCAGGTTGATCGGGGATCTGAGAACGTATCTAAGCAGATTAAAACAAATGCTTCGATTGCTGTACCAGCCCCGAAGAATCAAACTGGTTCTACAAACGTTCCCGCAGCTGTGAAAAAGAAACAAAATCTTCATTCTACGACATCTAGGGACCCACGAACGCTCTCAAACGCTGACAGCCGGCCTATGTCACCCTAATTTGACAGAGTGCACCAGTATATTTCTCACCCGTGTCTTTTTTTTCTCGAGTCCACCTTCCAGCATGTCTAGCACAGCTTTTATACTTATCTTAATGGCGCAATTTCTCACTGTGGCCACTGGGAATATCAATGTAATAGGATGCCCCCTGAAATTTCAACTGTTGGAGAGATTCCTTCGAGATGCAGACATTGACATTGCTTTCATTCAAGAAGTTGCTATATCCTGTCTTCCCATATCTGCCTTCTACAAACAATATATCAATACCGGTACTACTAATAGAGGGACCGGATTCCTCATAAGACATGATATCCCACTCGAAGGTGTGCTATGTCATCCATCAGGACGCATAATATCTGGACACATAAACAATACCACCCTGATAAATGTATATGCCCCATCCGGATCCAATAAAAGTGTGGAATGGAAAATGTTCTTTCAACAGAGTATACTGCCTTATCTGCACGATGTTAAGGAAAAACTTATTCTTGCAGGGGATTTCAATTGTATTCAACGCCCAGAGGATTCCACTAGTCCATACCAAGGTGTCAACCCGGCTCTCATGATCCTCCTTAACTCCCTACACCTCATTGATGCTGTGGATAATTTAAGGGTGCCCCTGCCCCATTACACCTGTATAAGTCACAACTCCTCATCACGAATTGACAGCATGTACTTTTCCCAGGAACTTATCCAGCCTAGACGATATGAAGTGATACCTGCCAGTTTCACTAACCATCATGCTGTCGTATGTACAATGTCTTACCCCCGTCCCATATTTCACATAGGAAGAGGTTATTGGAAATTGAATTGCTCGCTGTTACTGGAGGAGGAATGCCAAGATATTTTCAGACAACACTGGACTCGATGGGTCCAACAAAAATGCAACTTTCGCGACTGTGCAGACTGGTGGGATATTTTAGTTAAACCAGGGATCCGCCGCGTCTTTAAGAACATATCCTACCAAAGAGGTCGGGAAAGACGGGATACAGTTGAATTTTACTATCGAGTTCTTCGCCAGCTCCAGCAGAGATCTGATGCTGGGGAGCGTATGTATGGCCAGATTCGGGAAGTTAAAACCAAGCTCCTGTCTCTACAGCAACGAACGCTCGCTCATATAAACGTGGCTTTAAAAGATCGTACAGTGCTCCCGGACGAAAGTGCAAGTGTATACCATATCGCCATGGGACAACGTGAGCGGCAACGTAAATATATCCACCGCCTCCGCACCAGTACTGGAAGTGTCGTCACCTCCCCTGACGCTATGCGTAGTGAAATATCCTTATTTTATCAACGGTTCTACGCTAAGGCTCCAATTGATCCACAGCAGGTGACCCTATTGCTTTCATCTTGCAGTACCCAACATTCTCCGGACAACAAAACTCTGCTCAGCGCGGATATTACGGATGAAGAGATTCACTCTGTGGTTAAGCACCTCCCAAATAACCGCTCACCTGGCATTGATGGACTGCCATATGAACTGTATAAATACTTCTGGCCTCTCATTGGCAAAGAATTTTGTCACGTCTTGCGTACCATTCTCCAACGTCGTGCTCTTTGTCAATCACATCACGAGGGTACCATAGTCCTCATACCAAAAACATCCTTTCCCATGGCAGTTGGTGACTTCCGACCAGTTACTCTGCTCTGCAGTGATTATAAAGTCCTTACCAAAGTACTTGCATGCCGATTGAAGACTGTTTTACATGTTATCATTGGTGATGAACAATGTTGCAGTATTCCTGGAAGAACTTAGTGATACTACGGGACCTACACCTAAAAGCCGAAATGCTCCCCACTGAGCCAATGAGTTTTCTCACCTTAGATCTTGATAAAGCTTTCGACCGCATCAGTCATGAATACTTGTACATGGTCTTGCAGCACTTTGAATTTCCTGCAATCCTTATTGACTACATTCGTATGATAAATTGTAATGCTACGTCTCGAGTGCTCGTCAACGGTTTTCTTTCCCCTCTGATTCCAATACAACGATCAGTTAGGCAAGGATGTCCCCTTTCCATGCTAATTTTTGTCATTGGCCTTGAACCGTTCATTCGGACTACCCAGGTGAAGCTACAGGGTTACAAACTGTCCACACATGTTTTTGGCATGTGCGCCTATGCTGATGACGTATCAATACTGATCCGCAATAATGAAGACATCTCCCACATCGATAGCGTCCTTCAGCTCTACCATATCGCCTCTGGAGCACAATCGAACCCCCAAAAAACTGCTTTGCTTCCGCTCAATACTAACTCAGTTATTACCCAGCAGCCCTGGTTCCGGATAGTAAATGAGGTGAAAATTCTTGGCATTACCTGGAAGCAATCGCTTCTGGACACAGTGCAAGCAAACTGGACTAAGGTCATTGCCAAAGTTAGGAGAGTGCTGATCCAATTTGGTCAAAGAAACCTCAATATAGTGCAACGGATAATGGTCCTCAACGTGTTTGCGCTCTCTAAAATATGGTATGTCGCACAACTTTTCCCACTTCACAAAATGTTTGAGAGCCAATTGTCAAAATATACAGGTTGGTTTATAAGGCAAGGATTTCTGTTTCGAGTACAACGGGAACAGTTGTATCTCCCATCCCGGCAAAGCGGGCTAGGGCTAACAGCTCATGGCATGAAATGCCGTGCACTCCTCTGCAAGAACGATATCACCATCCTTTCCCAACATGACACTTTTACGAAAGCGCTATACAAAGATATTCGAAACACAGCCCGTGGTTGTGATAGAGCTTTGCCGAAGATATTTAGGGACCATCAACAGCACCTTCTGGAAACTGTTCGCCAAATGCCTTCAGGGACTGTTCCAACGACGAAAAGTATTTATAACATGTTGCGGCAAGTGGTACACTCCAAACCACGAATCAAGGCCACCACCCTCTACGTCCATTGGCCCACTGTTTGGAAACATTTTGGGGCTATGACCATTTCTTCTGTTGTACACTCCCAGGTTTTTATCTTCCTCAACGATCTCATCCCAACGGCTCTACGGCGATATACCATCCGTCTTGAAGCTTACCCATGGTGTACTATATGTGGTCAAACTGATACGGCGATACACCGCTTCACATCATGCACGCGAGTTGCCTCCACGTGGCTGTGGTGTAAGGGAAAAGTATGTCAACTATTAAATGTGCCCACGGGTGACCTTGATGACAGGAAGTTGATTCGTTTGTCGGTGACCGCCTTTCCCCAAATTAAACAGACTGACATTGTGTGGATAATGAGTCAATATGTACACTTCGTGATGGACAATGATCAACATTTCTCGTTCCTGGATCTCATGTATCACCTGCAGAAAGAGCGTTGGAAGCTTAGTGAAAGTGGACAATTGTACGATAAATATGGACACTATCTGGATTTTCTTATGATGTAATAGTATGGTATTTATCATATCTGAAAATTCTGTAATTCTGTAGAGAGCTAATAAAAAAAAGCTCAGTGAGACGAGGTACTGCCATAAATGCCGGTTGTGCGGACGCGCCGATGTTCGAATCGCGTCCGTGCCATTTTTTTCAGGTAATGTATCAAATTTCATCCAATGTACACCTCCACTATGCAATACAGTATGTCTTACCGTTAGAGTTACCTGTATTTAATCATTCAAGCGTAACATGAACTTCTTACAGTGTTAAACGACCCCTTGTTTCGTCCATGGCACAAACAAAGCCAATAGAACATAACAGTGGATACAGTAACATCGTCTCTATCCAATGCGGTACAAAGAAGCACAATACTGTAGGTAGCCTACACTAGATTGCCCATTATGCTACGCACCATAATTCCATAGTGTACGATTGACGTCCAGTCTTATCTTTACAGAGCCGGTACGTACACTTACGAGCAACGCCTTCACTTCACAGCAGATGTTCAAAGCGACCTCCTTGCATTTGCAAACACTTCGCCACTCGTTGGAGCATACTTTGCCGGGCCCTATGCAACACACCTGCATCCACCATTACCGATGCAGCATGCATGCGAGCTATCAGGTCTTGTACATCCATGGGTGGAGTACTATAAACTTGTTCCTTTAAGTGACCCCACAAATAAAAATCTAGTGGATTAAGGTCCGTGGAACGTGGCGGCCAGAACATTGGACCTCCACGACCAATCCATTTCCCTGAACACGCTTCATTTAAACAGTTACGCACAGTCATTCCAAAGTGTGGCGGTGAAACATCATGCAGAAACCATAGCTGTCGCCGAACACCAAGTGGAACGTACGATAGAGGGGGAAGTAAATTTGTCTGGCAATAGGTAAGGGCCTAAAAACACTCCTCCCACGATTCCAACCCACAGGCTTATGCCAAAGCGTGCCTGAAAGCCACGTTCACGGGTGATATGTGGGTTGTGGTCAGACCAATAATGACTGTTGTGATGGTTGAAAATACCTTCCCGAGTGAAGCTACATTCGTCACTCCATAGCACATTCTTGATAAAATATTCGTTATCTTTAACTTATTGCAAATGCAATTCACAGAACTGTACTCGTTGAATGTGGTCTTCTGGCCGCTGGTGTTGAGTTAACCTGTAAAGATATGGATTCAGTTCTTCGTCGTGCAACACGTCAACAACCAGTGTTGGAGATACCTGGATCTGCCTTGCAATGTCACGGGTACTTCGCCGAGGTGATTGGTGAACGGTTTCAAGAATTGCGTCCTCCGTTTGTGGAGTAGGCTACGTCTAGTCCTTGGACGACCTCTGTCCACTACTTGTGGGCGAGGATTACCGGTTTCCCACAGGCGTTGCTCAAGGCGACAAAAATCATTCTTATCGGGATGGCGCCTTTGAGGGTACCGTGCTGCATACTCACGAGCAGCACCCAACACTAAAAGCATATCGACGTATTCACCATTTGTGAACTCCATCATGAAGCCACCCTACATGAACTTGACAGCACCAGTTATGGTTGTGCAATGCGTGGTTAGTCGACTCATGCATGCCGTTTAATGGACCACACTGATCGTTCCTTTTTCCGTAAACGTTTTACGGACTAAGCGAGAATCCCACCATTACCGCCACTGAGGGCAGTGTCCTGGAGCTTGGGACTATGAGTCGGGGATACAACTGGGGAGTGTGACTAGCACTTTCCCCAGGCGGCCTCACCTGTAAAGCGAACGGGGGCCTGATGAAGGGATGTGAACAGTGGGAGGGTGAGGCAAGGAAAGGGGAAGGAGGCAGCCGTGGCATTACGGTAGGTACCATCCCGGCATTTGTCCGAAGACGAAGTGGTAAACCACGGAAAACCACTTCGAGGATGGCTGAGGTGGGAATCAAGCCCCGTCTACACATTTGGACCACCCGAAGCTGAGTAGACCCCGTACCAGTCCTCAGACCACTTTTCAAATTTCGTGGCAGAGTCAGGAATCGAACCGCGGACCTCCGGGGCGGGAGCTAATCACGCTGACCACTATGCAACGGAGGTGACTCACACTGTCATGTGACAAAATGATGTGATGTGATGCTTACAAACGCAGGTAAACGACGGGAACTGACGTCAACAACAACAACCTGACGTAGATTCAAACCGTGGCTCGATGGTGCATGTGGGTTTGATAACTCAACAGTCTACTCAGTGAGCTGCGACGAATAGCACGGTATTGCGGGCTGATACACATTTCTCTGTACATTCCGATGCGCTTCATTATGTGACAGTGTTGCCAGCTCCTCGCTTTCATACTTGTGGTTTTAAACAGTACCCGATCCGATTTTGCTATAGAAACTTTTGTCTTACAATTGGATGAGGAATCGCATGCCGACCTCCAAGTGCGGCATTTTACGTTCACCCTGTATAAATATTTTCTTAAAATGCAACACATTGCTGAATAAGCTATAGGCATACAACACCCACTCCATCAGCGCTGCCATGGATACGTTCATTAATCACCACCAAACATGATAAAATGTTAACTTCGTTGACATCAGCAAATTATGAATAACGTTTTATCTTCCTAAAGATTATCAATTTTTATTGAACTTTCCGATAAAGGAATATTGTCTTTATAAGCTACCTTTGACGCTCAAGTTGAGATATAGGCTCTACTCAATCTACTGTATAATCAGTATAACTTACGGTCGTTAGCATCACGAGCTTCACTGCAGTGACTGTTACAGGGTGCACTGCACTGTGCACGTGAACGTGCAGCCCCTTGATCGCGTTCTCTGTGCACAGTACCTCTGCTTCACATCTCTAATCTGTCCTCCCGCATCCTCACCATATGACCCCATCATTTGATTCGGCTCTTGCGAAGAGCATCAACTACCTTGTTCATTTCTATCTTAGCTTTTATCTCTTCATTACAAGTACCCTCCTACCATTGCTCCCAGCAATCATTCGTGCAACCCTCATATCAGTTACCTCTAGCTTATGTATCAAATATCCATAAACTGTTGATTCATGATTCATTTAGGGGCTTTGCGACATCAGGATCATGTAGCCCCGTGTACTTGCGTGTATATAGAATTTATCTGACATCCTGTGGTATGCTGATGGCTGCCTTAATAAGTGTATTTGTAATTCAGATGAGAATTGGGAAGGAGGAGGCCACGGCTTTCAGTAAGGAACCATCCCGGTATTTGCATAGAGAGAAACCACGAAAAACCAGTTCCAGGAGGGCTGAGGTGGGAATCGAACCCGCTTCCTCTTTTGCCTCACGAGGCTGAGTGTGCCCCGTTCCAGTCCTTAAAACCAGAATTAAATATTCATTCATTCGTTTATTTGCAATTGGGGTGTGTCCCCCGGTGGCAAATTAGATATACATAACAAATAAATAATTGTACATAACAATTCACTAACAATTAAACTGGAGTATTTACACAAATAGTCAGTCTTTTCTTAAACACACCTATATGTTTGGGAAAAGGCTCTAAGACTGCGGCAGGTAGAGAGTTCCAATTATCAATGGCACGGTTTACGAAAGAATATTTACCATAATTTGTTCGCTGTGGTCGGCCCTTAACTTTGAAAGGATGATCGCTCCTACCCATGTAAGTACGCTTTTCCATACGTTTGCTAAGCTCACCCCATACTGGTTGATTTGTGTACGTGTTGTACATAGCGCAGAGTCTAGATTTCATCCTCCTAGCCTCAAGTGATTCCCACCCAAGTTTCTTTAACATACGGCTCACACTGCTCCTGGGATTAAAGTCACTGAGCACAAATCTAGCGGCCTTTCTTTGTACCATTTCCAACTCATTGATGAGCCCTACTTGATATTGATCCCAAACCGCCGAGGCGTATTCCAGAATAGGTCTTACAAGTGACAAATAGCCTAATTCTTTAGCAGAGGTACTACTTCCTTTTAATACCCTCATTACAAAGTGCAGGGATTTGTAAGCTTTAGAAACTACACATCCTATATGACTACTCCATTTCATATCATTTCTTACGTGAACGCCCAAATATTTGCAAGAATCTTCTTCTACAAGTATTCCATATATTGGCAGAGCCGGGCCTCCGTGGTGACAGCCAAGTGTTCTAGCCACTACGCTATCCTCAGTCTATCCAGCTCTCTTTTCCATATAGACAGGTCAGTCCTAATACTGAACTTATTGTTTTTGTTTCATATGAAGGGCTTGGACATCGTGAACATTCAGCCCCGTGTACTTGGGTGGGTGTGGAGTTTTGTCTAAATACTGAGCAATGAAGGGAGAGTTTCATCGCTACACGAACTTCTTTCTTGCAGAATACTGTAGATCTCGATTGAGAACTGGCTGCATTGGCTTTTCTGCACCTCGACTCTATTTCTTTCCCTAAACTACCATCCTAGAAGAATTCACAGCCCAAGTACTTAAAGTGGTCCACCCACTCCAATTCAGTTAGTCCTGCCTTCTATTCTCGTGTTTCTTCCCTACCGAAATTACCTTGGCTTTTGAAAAACTGATTTTCACACAATATTCCTTACATTTCTGATTAAGTTCAGACATATTAGCTTGTAAGTCTGTCATCACAACCAGGTCATCAGTATAGGCGAGACTGCTCACCTGGTCTCCACCTAATTAAATACCACCCAGCCAGTTGATACCTTTCAAGAAATGACTCATATACTTGTATAAAATAAACAGTGGCGATGGAAAATCACAACTTTGCCAAACTCCTGTAACAACGTTAAACTCAGGACTCATCCTTTAATCAACACTCACTGCAGCCTGCTTATCAACATAAATAATTTGCATTGCCTTTAAGAGCCTTCCCACGGTACCATGATCCCTTGGGATGATCGATATCTCTCCTACTGGTATTCTATCGTACGCCCATTTTAGATCCAGTAATTAATGAATCTAAAATCTATACAGGACAATTATGGACAAAGAATACGATCGGGAAAACACAAAAACGTTCGTATAAGCGCGATAAGCTCCAATACAAAACAAACACACAGTCGAGTGTTTTCACCAAAGGCCTATCTCTTCGTGTAGCTAAGCAGAGGCATACCACTCGGTTCCCGAGCCTTGCACGGAGCTGGTTAGATTCTTGGCTGCCAACCCTGAGGTCCGAAATTAATTCCCAGCTCGACCAATAAATTTACTTTTGGTTTTAGTGTTGGAACGGGGTGCTCTCAACCTCGTGAGGCAGAACTGAGAATAGTTGTGTTCGCTTCCCGACTCAGCCACCCTAGAAGTTGTTTTCAGTGGTTTCCCACTTCTACTCCAGGTACATGCCGGGTTGATCCTAATTAAGACCAAGACCGCAATCTTCCCAATCATCATCTGAATTACAAATACAAACACTTCAACAGACACCACAATTACCAAGGTTAACAAACAAATTCTACACACACACCAAAGTGCACAGGAATTCAATGGCCACACTGTTAACAACAGAGATGGTTGAGCGTTTGGCTCTTCTGAGCAAACCGGTCTTAAAAAATCCCCCGGGGAAGAAGCAGAAAATCATTAAAGAAATCTTAAATATAAAGCTGGTCATTTTCATTAGTGTGTATAGTTCATCAATGAAGGTCGAGATGAGCTAATGTAAACTAGGCAATTTTACTCGTTGTGGAGTACCTACTTTATGGTTGAGAATGTGGCTACGGAGTGAAGTTGATAACCGATGAGTGAACAAAACATACGGACCATGCGTTTGTGGCACAATGCAAGATTACATTTCATTTCCAACAGGAATTTTGCTGAAATTGCGTGCACGTTCGGCAATGCCACACTGTAGATGTGGACCAGTTCATCTGTGAATGTCGGACATTGGCTTATGACCAAGCTGTCGCAGAACGACCATCACATCACAAGACATTTCAAAAATTCACAGCCACATTCACGACGATGTACGGAAGAAAACTGTTTGAAATATTAGTCCAACAGCTTTTGCACGAATATTCCAATGACTAATAGTTACAATAATTCGTGTACAATGGGCTACGTTCCTGAACCCATTCGAGAGAGGAAGAAGGAAACGTGCTGACATTTCTTGAGGCTATGTAGACAAGTGGTGTTTTCTTAATGAATCCATTGAAGGCTGTTCAAATATTTCTACTGTAGTTGGTGTCTGACCTACGTAGTCGACATTTTACATGATGCTAGTAAGCAATCAGATGAGTCAATTTTCATATGATATCCTTGCTATCTTAAGTATATAAAATAAATGAGTAACAGTATATTATTTTTAGGAATAATTTTGGGATATGAACTCAGAGCAACGCAATGGGCCTCGAATACGATATAAAGGGTGCCTTCATTAGAATGAAACCAAACAACTCTAATTGGAAACTCTTGGACATCGTAATCACAAATTGATACGTACTTCCAAGCTGAGCTTCAAGATCACAAGAGTCGCAAAATCAAAGCATTATCCTAGAGTACCTAATTCTATAACATTAGCCTATATTGTATGTATCAAAAGATGCCATACGAGGACCGGTTCTGTTAAGGTTTGATATTAACATGATTTACAGTCGCTCTTACGGAATGTATCTAAGGAACGGCTTTAGGCGCAGTTAAACGACACTAATGACGTTCTGAAAAGGCTAAACTCGCTACACAATGGAATCCAAAGATTCCTCGTCGTCCTAAAATACAAGAGATTGCAGTCGCTACTTTGTTGGCAGGAATTCCTGAGACGCCAGAACATGCGTCTAGAGCTATCTAACACGTGGAGCATCATAACAACTTTCATTTCAGATTGAATAACTTCAGGCATGAATTGAAAGAAATAGAATTATCATTCTCTATTCGTATTATTCAGGAGATATGTTTTAAGGGTATTGAATGATGAATAAGATAAAAAAGGATGCTATTCCCAATGCTGTTGTTCAATTCATCAAAATATCGCTGACTGATGTAATAGATTTGGTATTATGATAAATAAGATACGCAATATCGGCACATATTCCTGTTGAAATATACTTACTTCCACTATACCGTTCACTCAGCTCAGCCCGCAATATTAAGCGGTTGATGTAAACCAGATAGATGAAAGGAAAGGTTTCCAAACAATTAAACCTAGAAATTAAATAATTTAGCCTGTTTTTGACAAATTCCTGTCATAAAATTTAATTTGGCATGTTATGAATAAAACGATTGATAACACTTTGGAAGAAATATGAATTTGGTAATATTTAGGTTCTATTTTACTAGTGGCACTAGGGCTAAATCTGCGATACCTTGTCTGAACCTACAATATATTGCAAACATAATAATATGCTTCATTACTGGCACTTCCTCATAAATGAATCACCGAAATACATGAGATTTTATACATACTTCACGGGCATAGGTTTCCACGATTTTATCACCAGGTGGTAGCATTGTCGTTTCGAAATCCACAGTAAGGAGAAATTAATTAATTGACTCAACACAACTGGTGAGATGAATTCGTCTCTTGCACTGGGGTGTCTGTGCACAAAATATATATTCCAAATACTGCAGAGTTGGCCAAGTCTCCCCTTATATGAATATCTTGGATTTATTGTTTGCTCATTAGAGTTCCCGTTCTTCATACAGTATGAGAAGAGTTTCTTGTATCTTCATAACATGTGAGTTGCCCCAAATCCCATAGGGTAAGATCCGAGCGGCAGTCGTTCATAGATATGCACGATCCTTTTTGGCACAATCATGGAGTTAGTTAGGTTAGAAATCGTACACGACTTACAAAATGTAATCATAAGGTTTAGTGGTTGTGATTGAATGCGAACACGATCTTAATGTCTCGAACATTTTGTAGCAGATAAGGTTTGAGGTGAGGAGCTGTTTCATTAAGAGTCGTCAATTAATGAACAGAATAAAATCAGGGGAGGTGCGCAGTCAATTTCAGTGACTGATTCATTTTCCTCACTACATCCATCATATCCACTTGCAACTTTAACTTCCTCTAGCAATGCCGAGTGTATCCTGAATGTGATGGAACCTTCTAATTCCGGACGAGCACAAGGTGAGCAATTTTAACCAAAGATGAGTGATGTAATGCGAAGTGTGAGCAATATTCAGTGGACATTCTGAATCTAGATAGCTCCCCAATGTGTTTTCATACTAAATTACTTCGCAGTACTCAATTTCTGAAACAAGATGCCTGTGTTACACTTGCTGCAATTTACACATCAAGAACACAAGATACAGTACTGGGATGATGACCTAAATTACCCACCGCATAGAATGGAATTTTACTTTATCCTGTATTAGCTCCACAATCATGAGAGTGCCTACGGTAGGTAGGCCTAGTTGTTGTTGTTTCATTCAGGGGCTTGGATATCGTAGCATTTTAGCCCCGTGTACTTGGGTATATATATATATATATATATATATAAACAGAGAGAGGATTTTTCTGATAACTTGTGTTGTTATTGTGGTGTCTGCGCTCCTATTTATATTTGTAATTGAGACGAGGATTGTCAAAGAAGCAGCCATGGCCTTACGCTAGGGAACATCCCGGCATTTGCCTGGAATAGAAACTAGAAAAAACACTTCTGGGATGGCTGAGGTGGGAATCGAGCTTCACATGGTTGATTGTATCCCATTTCAGTCCTCACACCAAAATTAAATTGCTTCGCCGAGCCTGGAATTGAATCCGGACTTCCCGGGCGATACCGTAGCTAGGGAATATAGATTGTCTGTTATAAGTCCTACGATGCTGATGGCTTCATATGGGACGTGACTAAATCACTGTCACCTCCGTACCAAGCACCTGTGCCAATGATTTGCATAGTCAGGGCGCAATATCTTCATCTACTATGTTAAAATATGTGTCAATTTATACTTTTCAGTCGATCAACACGCTTTTTGACCAATATTATTCGGCGGGTTTATACTGCTGCGTATTATTGTCATTATTGATTTAAGCCCACTACGGAGCGCTTATGACTAGTTCTTCTTCGATGCACTTTTCCGTTCCCAATATCTCTTGAGTCCTGCTGATAATTTCTCCTTTCTCTCCTGCGAAAGGGGCTTCCGACATCTAGGGACTCTACGTACGTGTTGGGGTCCAAGACTCTACCACAGCACAAAATTTATAACGATCTTCTACATCAAGGTCAGCAATTCCAACCGAATTCAAGTCCTTTAGTACTTCATTAAGCCACAGGCTTCCAGTCTTGTAGCTTTTAACCAAGGAGAAATGTTCTTGGCAAGCCTGTTGCTGTGCGTTCGTTGTAGGTGCCCGTAGAACTTTAGCCTTCAACGTCGCATACAGGTATTGGCTGATTCTAACTGTTAATATAGGTCAGAATTAGAATTCAAACAGTAGGTTCCATCTGGGAGCAATATAGGGCCATGAATTTACCTGAGGATACGTCTTTCGGCTTTCTCAAGGTCATCCATGGTGCATTTTCTGTTAATCACGAGGGTCTCTGCGGCGTACAGAAACTGTGGTCTGACAGCAGTTCTGTAGTGACTGATCTTAACATTCCTCGAAATGCATTTCTTGTTGTATAAATTGTGGGATAGTTGGTATGCGGCGTCGAGTTTGTTACGCCTTGCTAAGATGGAGGTGCCAAGCGATTTACTATTCCATGGTCGTCAAAGAGGTGTTTCCGGAGTGCCGATTCTCAAAGTACTTGGTCTTATCGCAAGATATCTGTAATCCAGACTTCACCGCTATCTTGTGTAGGGCTTGGACAGCTATGACAGCATCCTTAAACTGTTGTGTAAATATAACAGTGATACTGAAAAAAAAATGCATGTATTAATAATAATATTATTCAATGATAAATAAGGGGGAATTTAGGTTTACGCGTTTCGACTGTCACGTGGTCATCATCAGATACTGATCACTAGGGTTGAAGTTAAAATGTATATACAAATATTTATAATTTATAATTATAATTTACACGTTTGTATAATTCGTCTTGTAAGTGTTCGTGTTTATGATTCGCAGTGAACCTCGCTGATTAAAACTTGTTTTTCTCTAATGTTGCGTTATAGGTTTGCGTCATGTATGAATATTATGCACGTGTAAATAGTTAAGCGACACAACACAATATTTAAATAAATTAGATCATGCACAATTATTTCTACTAAGTTTACACGAGTACTTATCCGTTAGAATAATCCTTTTTCCAGGCACGGACTTTGCTCATGTTTTACTTGTCGCTAGCCTACACCTGACATCAGATCCACTGCGAATCATACATAATGACACTAGGAAGACTAATGGTGAAATATTTATCCAATACTCAATATTTGCTTAACTACTTGAGGAATCAAACACAAATGTTGTACGATGATACAGAACTATGAGATAGGTACACATGTGTGACGTTCAAACACCTGCTTAGCACAAACACAACATGGCGGCCAAGCAAAATTCAAATATTTGAAATTACTCTTCTGGCTATCTAATCATCTGAAAACAGTGAAACATCGCGCATTGAATATTATTTTAGAGCCAAAACTAGGACTATTGGCAGGTAATGTTGGTAAAACATTTTCAAAACTTCACGAAGGCAGCAGTATCCAATTTTTGAAATGTATTTTTTTTCGTATCCTATGCAACCAATCGAAGTGAAGATCCGTATAATGAACCATCATAATAAATCTGTGAATTTCTAGCATCCTCTTCATAAATAGAAGCCATGCATATGACATGACTCAAAATGAACTTCAGAGGCTTGTTACAAAAAGATACCATCCCCATGGGATGAATCGTAATTAGCCTTTTCTACAAGCTGTGGGCTATATTTTATTGTAGTGAAGGTGGTGAGGATTGTTTTAAATGGTAGAAATTCAAGGTCATCTAACCCAATCATTTTAGAGTAGGGATCGTAAATAATTACAGATTGCACGCATGTTCATTTCTGAAAAGGAACACCTCTTAGCCTACTGATATTCTATTGAGCCGGTCTGTGGGAAAGTTAATAAACCGGAACCATGAACTAAATATTCCGGTGTTGTATTCATGTATTGTAGATAGAGCCTTATTGTGACTTTGGACACTTGTTTTTAAGTGCTGGAAATGTGGTATTTGCAGAAAAGCTTTGATTTATGATAATGCAAGTACGAGTACCATTAATAGACCATTGTGCTAATCATAAATATTATTTTAAGTACATTTTAAAAAATGATTCAATGTTTGGATGGGATATATAGTTTACAGGTTGAAGTTGTTGCCCTATAGGCCTACTTAATGCTGGTGATGAACCAAAAGCTATTTAGTCCATGACATGAAAATATTGGTGGGAAATTACTTATATGGAAAGGGCCAGTAGAATGCTATATTAGTTCTTCACGGAATTACTCATTATAATAATGCTATTAAGTTTTGCAAAAACTAAATCCATCCATCTTGTATTATAAACTGAATTTAGAGTTATTAATGACAACACTACAGACTTTGAAAAAAAATCTACTACGCAATACCTCAGTTTATTCTCATGTTAAAACAACGCAATATTGACAGACCAAATTCCAAGTCAAGTGGATATAGGCACAATTAGGACATATTCCTGTACGTGAAATATATTTTCTAGTGTACTCTAGCAATGGTACTGCCTTATTTTAAATACACACTCAAGAAGAATAAACGCAAATAATGTTTATGCATTTTCATCCAATTATTTTTCCTAATTTTCATATTTTGTTATCAAAACACGGCACTAAGTAAGAATAATTCGCCTTCGCTGCAGTCAAACACGAGCATTTGAATCTACGAAAGAAAATTCCAACACGATATTATTTGAAAATCAACAGTTCGTTAACAATATGTAATCCATTTGAAATATTATTACTGTCGGCCCAGCTTGCAGCTGCATGTTACCAATGGGTGTGACGACCCTCTCCTCTTCCCCAAGCCAATACATACTGGAGCGCAGCATTTCTCCAAAAGGTCGGTTTGATCTTCTCTAAACTTAATCAAAACATTCAGGAAGCTGGCTCCGTGATCACCTCTTTATCTCATCTTATTACAGTGGGGTTCCAGCGTGATTTTTCTACCACCACTATAGTGTCCAGAGCCACTCTCAGTGACTGATGTGTCATCAGTGGGGTTCCAAGTAATTATTATACCTCCACCTTTAAAACATGTGCATTAAAAAACCAAAGTGTCATGAGGATGTGTACACTGAAATTGAATTCTTGCCTATGGTTCCAGGACATAATATTGCTAGGTAGCCTCATTTTAGGAAAATGAAAATTCAAAATAGCGGTGTAAAAAATATCATTGAGTGGTCTTTAAGGAGGCAAATTAAATTCATTTACAGTGCTATTACGCATGAAAATTCTCATCATATTTAATGATTTTAGAAAGATAAATGATAACATAAAATAAGGAAAAATATATTGAAAGTATGCAATAAATTATACACAATAGGCAATTTATAAATACATAAACAATAAATAAATAATAAAATAATAATAATAAATATCTAGCACTAAACGAGTTGTTTCAGCTATGATGTGTACAAGACACGCAGATGTTTGATCAGGTTTCCTTTGTCTTCACGGTAAGGCATGAAGAAATATCGCAACGTTAAGTGATCGGCATTGCAGTCTCTGTTCGCGGTCAAATACGGAGAAATATCATACGCAAAAATATCGCGATGTTACACGATTGGCGCTGCTCTCGACCGTTTGACAAGATTTCCATAGTCTTAATAGCAGAACAGGGATTAACATTGCGATTTACGAAACCAATGTCACTCTTAGTCGTTTGACGAGATTCCCATTATCCTTGAGGTTGGGCACGGGAAAGTAGCTCTATCGCTTTATTAGCCGCTTGCTTAACGTTTGAAGAAACCCCCATCATCCTCGTCGTCGGATGCGGAGAAATATCGCGTTGTTACACAATAAAACGCCATTGTTGGACACGGAGGAATATCGCAATATTCTGCACCCAGCCGATCAACGGCATCCCCGTTGTCCTACCAGAGTGGCGGTCACAAGTTCGAGATTGTCCATGGTTAAAACTTTCCTAAGTGGGGTGGCGTGATTCTCTCTGACCTTTTGCTGTTCACGGTGGATCATGAGGAGAATGCCTTTTGCAATGATATGATGTATTTGAGTAGGTTGATGCACAATTCGGTCACCGTACGCTCTGAAGTTCACAGTCGGGCATGAGATAAAATCGCGAATAGGTTTCGGGTGGTTTCGTGTTCGGCGCTCACTCTCCTATGGAAACATTCCCACAGTCCTTGTGGTCACAAGTTCACAAACGGATACGGAAAAGATATGATCATTTTTCATTCATCTTCATTCAATTTATTTCTCAGGAAGTCTTCTAGTGAAGTTAGTGACAGAAAGAACATCCAGCCATCAATACTATCGGTCACATAGAAACTCATTTCACTTCATCCTCGAACCCGTTGGGACGGGAACAATAGGGCCTAAGGGGTAAAATAGATAAATCTGTAGCATGGGAGAGAAGTAATCTAACTACTCACCTCACCTGCAGCTCTCTATGTTCAAATAGAAATTCTTGCAAGAAGTCATTTGTAGCTCTTCAGTCGGTCATCATTTATTTGCCCAATGGCTGGGGGGGGGGGGGGGGGGGCGGGGTACAAAGTGTAGATATGTAAATACACTCGTGGAAACAATAAATGCATTAGTTAATTATCACTATAAATATGGGGAAATGTAGGATTACGTGTTTTGATCTTCAGATCCTTATCACGGCGTTGAGGTTTATGCTACTATTGTAGCTCGTCTTTGGTGTTTATAATATGATTTTATAAAACCCTACCTAACGTACAACGATATTCAAATTGCGAGGCGTATTATCAACACGAAAGACGAGCTACAAAATCTAAACCTCAACACAGTGATCTGCATCTGATGATGGCCACTAGAAGCTCGAATTGCGTATCCTAAATTACCCCATTTGAATAGTGATAATTGACATTATGGTGTTTGAAGCGATTTCCAGTGTTGCCTTAGTAAACAAACGTATGCTTTTCAGTCGGTCAACACGATTGTACCCAAATCAGATGGGTTATTCTCTAATCCTGAAAACAATTTACATGAGATTATAAATACACTTGCATGACCAGTTTTGATCGTCAAGCGATCATCATCAGATCCATTACACTTTGGCTATAAAATCTATGTCTGAAAATAGGGTTGAAAATATTTACAATATGTACACTTATTTAGTTGCAGAATTATTTGAGATACTTGAAGTGGTGATTGACCTCCGGAATTTGCCTGAAATGATCGACGCTGGTGTTTTCTGTACGGTTTTAATTGGTATGTATTTAGGAGTAAGATTCAGTTCTATACATTTTTGTTGAACCAAATTGACTTGTATAAGTTCATGAGTTTGAGCCTGAGTGATTTGAATCTCTTGGCTTCGCGATTTGCCTGACTAGCCGTGAACATTATGGTGCTTGAAGCCATTTCTCAGTGTTGCCTTTGCAAAACAAAGTTTGTTGACGATCGAAACTGGTTTTCCAAGTGTATTTATTAATCTCATGTAATTTTCTTCAGGATTAGGGAATAATTCATCTCATTTGGGTACAATCACGTTGACCGACTGAAAAGCACCAAACGTTTGTTTACTAAGGCAACACTGAAAGTATGGCTTCAAATATTTATATTTCATGCAAGAAGGAAAAAATAATATCTTAAGACTGTAGCAAACCTCCCTACATTGGAGATGTACACTTCATCAGGATCGTGCTAGTCGAATTCCTTTCTTCCAGAAGTATCACGTGTATGATCTTGGCTTCTAGTCAAGCACTGCCTAGATAGGAGTTACTACATGCTGCGGGCAATATAACATATACACAACATATTTGCTTACGCGTATTAATGAAATGGGGGTTGCGTTGCGCAGTCAGTAGAGGCGCTGAGCTTCTAACTGAAAGGGAGTGGGTTCGATCCCCACCCAGGTAGTGGATTTTAGGAACTAAACTAACACTTTCGGAAACGCAAATAGCCCTGGGGTTCAATCAGCCTACACCAGATATGAGCACCAGGGTAATTCCCGTGCGCCAAGACGGCCGGGCGTGGAGCTGACAATTCCATCTCATCTAGTGCCGATGTCACAATGAGTGGAAGCCTCTACCTTCCACTACTCCCAGGGCATCCAAGGCCTGTACGGAGTTGGCAGACAGTATTAAAGAAATATGGTAAATGTGCAGTGTAAGCGAAGAAAAAGCTATAACCGACTTCCCAGGAGGCACAATCTCTGGATTCTTATATCGATATTCCAATTGACTTTTCCTGTGATGTAACATGTTATAGACATGAATATAACGGGTAAGATTATGGAGCATACACGAAAAATCAGCCTTCTACTGTTAGGTTGCGACACGGACATCTTTCGACTAGGTATGACTATTATCAGTGGACTGCAGGGCATCAGCCACACAATGTATGAAGCACAGTATCAAGAATCCACCCACAGCAGTTTTTCATCAGACGTACAATCACCCGAGCCAAATGAGAGTAGGAAGTCTACGGTGAAACAGATAATTGGTGCTATGGTTCTTTTCCTACTGCACCATTATTCCCAGGCTCAAATTGTAGTACATTGCAGCGTGAGATTTGTTTGAAACACAGCGCGGCGTTTGGCAAGCGAGGACCGTCACGGCAGCTGATCGAAGTATCGCTAGACTATTTACGAAATTTAATTAAGGGTTATAATTATGTGTATATAGGAACATTACCTTCTTAATTTGAAACAAGCTGAGATCAAATCCAGTAGGAGTATTTTGGATCAAATTTTGAATGGGTCATTGTAACCCATGTTTGTGTAATGTATATATTTGTGATTTTGAGCAAGATGCAGTCTTCGCAGTGATGACTGTGGTTTGCATTCTTGTATTTCATTCTTGACTTTTGTCAGGATATTCTTCGTTTTCTCAGATCTCAGTCTGAGGACATAGCACTTCTTGTTATGTCAGTTTATTGAATAAATATTTTCAGTTCATTTTAATTCTACGATAGTGGTGATTTATAGAAGTGAGTGGAGGTCATGTTAAGAAAGCCATTGCTAGGTATTTCTAGGTGTTCTTACGCCTAAGATTACATTCTTTTGTGAATCTTGTGTTCTCTTGAGCTGTTTTTTTGTTAGCCATGGTTTTTCCTTAACGTTGCCTGGTTAGGTTACCCTGTGCCCTATATCGCCGTCTCCTGTTGGTAGTATCTGGGGGTTTTCTAGCCGGGATTTTCCAGGTTCTACGATCCAGTGATCTTCGTGAGATTTCAACAGGCTGATGGTAGGTAATTTCGGATACACTACCCATGTTAAAACTGACTCTTGATCTATGTCATGTTAGTACGCGTAGTTCAGCTTCAGATCCAGAGAACAATATCATTCAGAGATGTGAGTCTTGTTCACTGAACCTGCTATTATAGGCCAAGCCCAACATTGCAGTGATTTAATTCCTTACAACTGAAATGTTCAAACAAATGCTAGAGTAGTTAGGGATTGTTTGATGTCTTCAACTAGTAGACCTTTAAGAGCTGAAGAGAAAAGGATCAGCTCTTTTCCTCCACAATGGAGCTTCAAGGCGAATACCACTACTCTCTACCTCCCAACGTCAATGCTTTGTTTTACAAGGGCCAGTTCGTTTGTTCTTTTATGTTCAGTACTTGAGGGAATTTAACATTGTGTGGTGCATTAATCTTGCACAATATAGGATACAAAATTCGAATTAAAATGGAGTGAATGAATGAGAAAAAATAAATTTACAGAGCATACTTCATGAAAGGACGGAAATGCTAACCAGTGCGAAGTTCTTGAGGCTCCATGTTAACAGCGTGCAAGAGGGCAATGATAATAATAACTAGTGCACCCGTGCGAGAACTCTCGAATGTGTATAAACCACCCGCCTGGCTTTACTGTTATGCGGGCTTCTACAAATATGTTTATTTGTTTAAACGCACTTTTTAAACAATATGTCGATATTTCTGAAATCAGAGAGCAATTCATACCTGCTTCTGGTTGCATAATGGGTCAGGGGCGTATATAAGAGGGGTGCTGAGGGGGCTTCAGCCCCCCCCCCCCCCGAAAAAAAGCCAATTAAATTAAGAACGTGTTGCTTTGGTATGAACATAAAATAATTGTAAATTTGGTTGTACCCTATTCTTAACTTATTGGCTCAGTTATAAACAATATTAAAATTGAAATTATACTAACTCGTGGTGTAGTGGCTAGCATTCTTGGCTGCTGCCCCGGACGTCCGAATTCGATTCCCGGCTCTGCCAAGAAATTTTAATCCTAGTCTGAGGGCTGGAACGGGGTACCCTCAGCCTTGTGAGACAAAACTGAGAATTCCAGACAAATATTTAAATATTTGCCACTCATACCCCAAATATCATAATAGAACATTAATTAAGTATAAACTTTTATTTGTGTGTTGTATTTTACAACTTTTTGTTTGTATTGCCAGTAATAATAAAATTGTCGGCTATATAAACTTTGAATCTTATCTGAAATAATTACACCAAGTATATGCTCTAAGATATTGGTTGATATTTCTGGGTATTTTGCGGTGATCCCCTGAGAATACTCACAATTTTCCAAGATAGTAAGCCCCCCCCCATCCCTCCGAAAAAATTGTATATACGCCCCTGCAATGGGTTGTGTGCGCCCCATGTGTACAGACTACCCGCCCGGACCTAGTGCTATGCGGGCTGTACGCGACACAGTTCTGACAGGGGCTATCGTCTTGTTTGTTTATTTGTCTGTTTAAACGCATTTTATAAACAAATAAATATACTTCCATTGACTTTTCAAGAAATGCAAGATATTTTCTGTACTATTGAGACAATTTGGAAGATTTTGGTTAAAAAAAAACGCACCTTCTAACTCCCTCTGGTTTAAGAGCTTGAGTTTTGTGAAACATACAGCTTAGCGTATTACTGTATAGATAGTGTGATGGAACTAGCACCGGCGAAAGGAAATGTGGCCTGACATACTCCTCCCAATCCTTATGCGCTCTCTCGCCTTATTTACCACAAATTTAATATTTTTTACGATAGTTTGAACCTGGGAAGAAACGTTGTTTGTTGTTGTTATTGTTTCATTCGATGGTCTTTGGCATCGTGGTCATTCAACACCGTGTACTTGAATGTTTGTAGATTTTGTCTGATAACCTGTGGAATCGTGGTGTCTGCATTAGTGTGTGTAATCTATTTGTAATTCAAGTGAGGATTGGGAAGGAAGTGGCTGTGGTCATACGTTAGGAACCATCCCGGCATTTGCCTGGATTTGTCGTGGAGAAACCACGGGAAACCACTTTCAGGATGGCTGAGGTGGGAATCGGAACCGGACTTCCGATGTGACAGCTAAGAATGCTAGTTGCTACATCAAGAGGTAATCTGGCGAGGAACGTATCAAGAACGAAGTCTTAACACCCGAGGAATGGAAAGCCTTAATCATTGCTGTTTATTATATTATATTATATTATATTATATTATATTATATTATATTATATTATATTATATTATATTATATTATATTATATTATATTATATTATATTATATTATATTATATTATATTATATTATATTATATTATATTATATTATATTATATTATATTATATTATATTATATTATATTATATTATATATTAGTAAAGCTTACGCAGTTTCTACAATCTCATCACAACTTCAAATTTATTAGGGCTCTTTGGTCTCAAAACCTGCCAAATCCAAATCTTAGTTACAAACCCCGACAAATCCGAATTATTGCTTTATATAGTTCTAAATAAATTGTTAACTATCCAGGGGATCAGCTTCGTACTTCGTCACTGTTCTTAAAAATAATTAATTCATTTTTTGTTGGAAAAAAGTATTTCTTTCATGGTATTGGTTTGTTTGTGGCAGTTTTTGCCACTTTGCCATAAAAGTGAAGGAATGCATTTGGCAGGATTTGATTCTAGGCGCTTCTATTATATTATATTACTAGCCGAATATGTGTGCTGGCATAGAACGAAATGTATAGATGTTTTCTAGATAATACGGTACACAGAGTAGTTTAAAATATCCAGGATATCAGTGCTCAAGCCAATTGCGATTTTGGGATCTTATTCAGCATTAAGGATAACATATGAACCTACGCAACCTGGTTTAATACATGATTTGTACATTATTATGTTTATTTTACTAAACTCTTCAGAATTCTATATATCACATGATATTATAGCATGTCTACTGTGTGTAGGATTTCTTCCCCGCAAAGTATTCCTGAAGTAAAACACGTTGTGCGCCACGAGATTGTAGAATAGCAACGTATTACTCCGCGCAGCCTCAAAACTGCTTATTTTACATTGGATATGTATTATACAATATATTAAATTTTCAAAGTTATTTTTATTTATCTTACTTTGGATTATAAATCATTTTAGAAGAACATTTGCATTCAATAACGGTTGTACCATAGCTGACCGCTCAAGATGAGAACACATAGCTAAGCAAAGCTACCTACCCACGAGAATTAAGGAGATTATCTGTAGATTAATATTCGCTTGCTTACAACTACCAGGATTAAAGAGCGCCATATCCACAAAGGATGTAGGCGAGCCGATTAGAGTCCCTGGCTGTGTCGAGGGATCTCTAACCAGGAGCCCTGAGTCGGACTTTACGTTGTGACTTCTCGTCCTGCCACAGTATCCGGCGGGTTCCCATTTACCATCAGGAGGCTGAGAGACCCCGTACCAGACCTTACTAGAGCCAGGAATCAAACCCTGGACTTCTAAGGTGGCCGCCAACAATGCGGCACATGATGGCTTATTGAATCTTTTAATTCAGATCTAGACCACAAAAGCAAAATTTCATTCCTCTTCGCAAAGTATTACATTCGGCAATCAGCTTCACTTCTGAGCCTTCATTCACTATTCATTTTTAAGCTTGTAGTTTTATGCGACTGTTCTTCTCGCGATTACAAACCATAGAGTAGTGGCTAGCTTTCTGGCTGTCACCCTGGAGGCTTGGGTTCGCTTCCCGGCTCTGACAATAAATTGAATTCTGGTCTGAAGGATGGAAGGGGACACACTCAAAATCGTGAGGCAAAAATGAGTAAAGGTGGATTCAATTCCTACCTCAGCCATCCTGGAAGGGGATTTCCGTGGTTTGACACTTCTACTCCAGGCAAATGCAGGGATGGTACCTAACTTAAGGTCACGGCCGTTTCCTACCAAAACTCTACCTCAATTGCAAATACACACACTAGTGCAGACATCACAGTGACTCAGGTTATCAAACAAGTTCTACACACACCCAAGTACACGGAGCTACATGACCATGATGTCGCAAAGTCCCAAAATAATTAGCAACAACAAACCACAGAACGTCCATTTTACGCGGAGTTCCTGTGCCTGGAGATAATATAATACCTTGAAACGTCCACTTGCATTATCTCCTTAGTGAGAGGCAACCCGCTTTACTATCACATAATTACACCTCCGAAAATGACCATTGGCTCTGCCAGATCATCAACAACTACGAAACTTCTAGGAGCCATAAATCCACTTACTCTAGCGACCGTAAACACGTAACTAAATTCCGGTGTCACTTGATGATTACACTGAAATTAATTCGCAAGTTTCTCGTTATATCATTGTGATTCATTGCACTTCGTACGTACAATGGTGTAGTGGTTACCACTTCTGTCTCCCGGGCTCGATTCCTGGCGCTGCCAAGAATTTCTTTTTGGTATGAGATAATGGAATGATATCGTTGACATGCCAGGCACCAAAGTGGTATCCATTTCGAAGAGTTGTTCAGAGGTTGTGGGCCACTAGGTGTTTGTCATGGCCAGACAATTATTGCTATATACTGATTGAAGAGGGATATCTTACGAGTAAAACTGTCTTTGCAGAATTCCAACTGGGTACTGGACCAGTAGAGTTATACAAGTTCCTGGATGCGAAATATCTTCTATAAAAACAATGCGTAAACAAATAAGGATTCACCGTATGGCGATGGAGATCTGCAGCAGTTACAGAGATTCAAATCTTGGAGCTGACAGCAAATATTTTTATTGTGTTTTACCACACACCCTCCAGGCAAACGCCGGGACAGTGCCTTATTTCAAGTCCCATGGCACCTACCCCATTCCCGACGCTACTTATTACTATTACTCATACACTACTACAGTCACCACAGAAACACAGGTTTTCAGACAAATTGGACACACCTAATACACGGGGCTGATGGCCATGAAATGCCAACAGCAAGAAATAAGGAGTGCAATGTCATAAGAATATGTTTCTGGGTTTATATTACACTGAACTCGCATATTAGAAGCGGTACGGATTTAACAAAAACATCTTAAAATGACATAATGGTTTCAGTCTGCATATGACAACAAAATTAAGGAAAACTGCTCGTAACGAACACAGACACCAAACTCCATTTATCTCATTTCTTATGATAAATACTTCACAATGGAGTACAACATGGAAAGGAATTAAAAATTCTACAACGTAATATTTCCATTATTGTTCGTCGTGTGTTAAAATAGCCAGATCCAGCAATTATTATTCTACTACTTGCATAATGTCCAACATTGCCATAAGCCTAATGAAAACAGAGATATTCGAACTTGAGTGTTTCGAGCTTCCAATAAACTTCCACCCTTGGCTGCAAAAATGAAATAATGTATTGCCCATGTTGGATAACCCACGTTCCTAATTCGAAATCCTACTCTCCAGGGGCACACACACACACACACACACAGACTTAAAGGAAGAAACAAAGCTACATTACCGACATTATGGTGTTTTAAGCCATTTTCTGTGTTTCCTTAGTAATATTGGGTACAATCGTGTTGACTGACAGAAAAAACATTAAATTACATTACTTTACCAATGGAGAAAACCGATCAGAAATTTTAAATATTCCCAAACACCGTTATGATTTCCAACCACGTGGGATACTATAACATTGAGGAGAATTGATTATGGGATACACGAAACTCCAACTCCTCTTAGTCAATTTCTTATGGTAATATAGTTGTACTGAAGTCAGAACTTAAAAAGAGACGACAAAAATCCAAAACCATGTATTCATAATTATTCGTCGTTTGCTCAAACAGCAAGAAACATTTATTAATTTACCACGATGTTTAATATTTCCATAAGGCCTAGTATTAACATAATTATTCCCAATCTACACCCCAATTACAAGATCACTCACCAGTCAATTGACCACAATACAAAATAAATCAGACGGATTCAGCAGGCAACCAAGTACACAGCACCGATGTCTTTAGCTCATATATGAAACAACAATAATAGCATTGATTACAAACATTGTGAAAGAGTCGTATTTCTGTGCTCTCAAATTCTCACCCTCAATAAAATTTTATATTAAATCATTATCTTTGGGGCCATTGTCTCATGTCTTATGTTTGCGGAACAAGGCTCACGGAGGTTTTCAGGTGAACTGGGCCTAGAGTTGGTGTCCTTCGATTAGTCAAACAATGTGAAATTAATCGGAAACTATTAATAGAATAATCGGCTAACCGAGGAATTGATTAGGTGACACGAGATAAGAATAGTACGTTATGCAACGAGCCTATAATGGCAATAATTACCACTACAGGCGAGTTGCATACGACTGTTTATGCTAGACGATAATTATTATAACTATTTTATGTTCGAACATAAATATCCATAAATATCTGTCGAGATTTCGCCAGTTTTATGTACTGAACAGAGCGCATGAGAAACTGATATGCCTTGTATTTGACCATGGCCTCCTCGATTACCCTACTATGACACTAGGCCATGCAGTGAAATTTAAATTTGAAGGCCGTGGAACTCAGCGCAGGTGATATGTTATTGGTCAAACAACTGTTTCTTGAGCTCTGATTGGTGGGAGAAACTGTTTCATAATGAAAAATAGTGATATAATGACCATCATTATCATACAGTTTTCTGACATATAATAGTGAGGGTCGAACATAAAGAAAGTTTAAATGAGAAGTCATCGCTTATTTACGGTTATTTTCGGAATGATGTATAGAAATATAATTATCAAAGTTAGTTTTTGCCGAAATATACAAAGATTCCTTCCTTGATTATGTTAACAACAACCAAATAAGAGTCAGTGACGGTGGAATGACAAACATCAATTAAATTGGGAAGGATTTCGAAAAAAGAAAACGAAGAGTTTTCAGCAGAGATTTTGAATTTTGTTCAATGTTTACAATTTAGGACAGGGACATGTTTGTTTTGCTTTGTTTTAGTCCAGTTTTCACAAACCATATGACTAGTGGACCGGGCGAGAAATCTCGCACGTTCATAAACCACACTTTCTCCAATAGATTTGCCGTACAATGAGAGACTTAAGGATAAAGGATGTTATGTTTTTATTTCATTAAGGTGTTTGAAGCCATTTTTCAGTGTTACCTTAGTAAACAAAAGTTTATTAATCTCATGTAATTTTTTATGTTCGACCCTGACTATTATATGCCTGAAAACTGTATCATAATGATGGTCATTATAACACTATTTTTCATTATGAAACAGTTTCTCCCACCAATCACAGCTCAAGAAACAGTTGTTTGACCAATTAGATAAGGATACCTTCGCGTATGCGCTCAAAATCCAACATGTCTATATGCATTACCGAAAGTGCACCGTCCATATGTTCGCGTAAATAAACTGGTGAATATAAGACAAGAAATAGCACTGTATCTTAATATCCCCAAATCCAATTTCAACTCAGCGCGTTGTTTTCAAACGACTTCGGTGACAATTTTAACTGAATACTGGTGCACAATCTGCACATATGACATTGAAGCACACAGAGCGCATGCGTCGGTCGGCCAGAGAGCTTGGGGAACAAAGATATCATACTCAGCGCAGCATCCGATCACAAACTTCTAGTGACGGAACACATATTTATGAATATTTATGTTAAAACATATAATAAAGTTATAATTATCGTCGAACATAAACAGTCGTATGCAACTCGGCTATAATGGTAATTAAGACACTCGTACGGAAATTATAAAACTCGCTTAAGCTCGTTTTATAAAATACTCGTGTCTTAATTATTGCCATTATAGGCTCATTGCACAATGTACTATTTCAGCATTAAGGCATAATCCAACTCATTTGGGTACATTCGAGTTGAGCGACTGAAAAGCACCTAACCTTTTTTTTTTTGTTTTTCATTTTAATCAAATGATTATAGAATACTATTTACATTTCAGTTAGAATTCCAAGTTCTACGTTTCCTAACTTGAGAAGGCAATCACTGAAAATTCGATCATCATAACACTCACCGGATATTCGATATTTATGAAATTATACGATTTGAGTACTCATTCTTTGATTGACTGTTTCTGAAATCCATGCCAAATGATAAAGGAGAGGCCTCAGAATGTTAAAATGACATGAAACAGGCATTACAGCGGCCAAAATGTGAAGTGGACAGCAATTATAGAGCGTATTTTCCTACAGCAACAGTATCTGCAAATCGCACACTTCGTACATTTTTAAAAGTCTTTTTTAAAGAAATTATATATATATATATATATATATATATATATATGAAATTAGCGTGCAATTCGTCACTGGTAATGAATATTCTCTTTCATTTGATAGCTCATTTTTTCATGATCGGTCGCTTGTGAGCGCCGCAGGAAGGATCTATACTACTGTAGCATTACCCGTCGCGGCTTCGCCCTCGAATATTCTAGTTGTAAAGAGTACACTCAGCAAAATGTCAATCAAGAAAGCCATGATTGATTTATCCTTGGTATGAATAATCAGACTCTATCAATTCAGCTACTGGTGCAGTGGTTAGGGGATTGTCATTCCTTCATAGGTAGGCTATATTAGAGCGAAGTTAGTTTTCTGGGAATATCACAGACACTGTTCATTTAAGGGCCTTTAAATGTGGTTTCGGAGATCCTTTATAGTCGGGTGAAAAGACTTTCGTACCACACTCGCATGTGAAAATTGCGTGAAAAAATTTTAGAGTGCCCCTTGACCCCCTTAAGCGCATTATACTGTACGTATTGATGAATTTTACAGCTTAATTTGGTTCAGTGATAACCTTATAACCGTCTTGAAACTTTCACAGTAATGTAATAATTGGAATTGCATTGCGTCTTACAGAAATAGATGGACCTATGAGATTCTGTTACCATGGTTACCGTGTTGCATTCTTTCATTATTTCATTGTAAATATACATGTTTTAAGGTATTTATTTAATTGTGAGGCATTTAAAGAGTAAGTGAGTGCGTTTCGCCTACGCATTGGGTTATGCTGAACCTGTAGGTACCCCATATGTGTAGGTTGGTGTTAATGGGACCTTAGCAGAATCATATAGGGAGGGATGATGATTATTTGAAAATAGACGATACAATATGTTTTAATTAATTAAATAGCTGTTTTGCTTCTGTGAGAGCGCAGTGACAGGAGCGAACCACATCGAGTAATCAACAAAACAATCAATTAATCAGGTAATCGCACAATTGATTAACGATATTTGTAGCAATTAATCGATTTCTTCGGCTTCGATTGATTTTTCGATAACTGAAATCAATTTATTAAAAGTACCAACCCCATCTTTCGCTGGAATGAGAGTACTGGGCGCAGTGGAGATGTGAGGAGGCATTGCAATAACTCATGGGCCACTGGTCGCAGCCCTACTATTCAAAGGTATGCGAATTCAAACTGAATATTTGTGTTCTTTCTCCGTTTTACATAAAGCACTAGATTGCCCAGCAAACACATAATGCCCTACTAACAAAAAAACAATCCCGTTAGGAAGGTAACATAACAACTCCGAGCAAACGCATTGCGTGAAATAAACGTAAAATATGTTTCGACAAAGTTCCGCTGTTTGAAGTCCATGAGATTAGATTTCATGACTTCTAAAGTTGAAACTATTTCACAATAAGTTATTTGATTATATTAATGCTCTATACGGTCACGGAGACCAAGGTTAACGGCCAAGGGTACCCGACGCTCTAACCATGGGTCACCCCATGGCTGGGCAGCGGTCGCTTGGTAGGCCTAGGCTGTTCATGAGCTGTAGCGCCACGTTGTTTGGTTTGGTTTTAATGCTCTATAAAATTAAGGAAAATTATTTATAAGACACATGAAACATAAACTATGCTTAGACAATTTCTTATGTTAAATGCAGTTTTAATCGTACAAAAGTCAGAACTTAAAGAGACGACAAGATAGGTGTAAAACTGTATTTCTATCGTCTACATCTCAACTGTGTATCGGTATCCTGCTCACGATAATAACAGTGCATGATCATACGCATCGTTGGCATTTGAGCATTTCAACAGCGACTATTTTGGTGGAGGAGAAAATAATAATCAAGAATAAGAATGAGGTTAAGATTAAGTCTAAGAATAAGTAGAAACCCAGGAATTTCATAATTAGGGGTTTCCAGAGGTTTCTTTTAAATTTCGATGTGAGTAGTTGTTTGCTGTATTGTTAGTCATGTTCATGATATTTACCAACATTTCGTAAGTAAAATAGTTTCGGAACGTTTTGTATTCGATTATATTGCAAGAAATATCCCACGAAATAAAACTATTTTCCTCCAGACGATGATGTCGACGCTTAGGTCATTGAAAACTCCGCTTAGCAGTGATGAGTAGCAACAAACATTTATGTAAACTAAGGACAGTAATATTCCCGCTAAACCGTACGAGTGTACACCGAGCATTGCATTGCTGCGAACTCAGTACGATGAAACTCAGCAATTCTTCTAGGTTTGTGCCGTGTCTTGTGTGGGGTTTCGCCTAGGACACCAAGCTAGGCTCATCGGCGGGCTCTTGGTGTCCCTGCCCGGACCCCCACAGGAGTATCGAACTGCGCGATACCTCCCTTTATATAGAGTGCAACTGCACTCCTTGACTCCGAGAACCAAAAGCTCAAGCAGCCGTAACCTCCCTATGAAGGCTTCCAAAAAGATGGTGTATAAACAACCCGATAAAAGCCCCCAGATTGGGGTAGGCCTAGTGAGATTCTCGCCAACTGGCGGGGAAGTGGCAGCGGAAATACCCATGAACTTGGACAGTGAGATTCTTGCTAAACGGCAACAAACATATTCTCGTTATCGATGCTCAAGTAGCGCCGGAAATACCCACAAACTTGGGATATGAATTCTGTTAAATATTGACGACCATACTGTGAATTTGGAGTGAGATTCTTATTAAGTGGTGCCGATCGTACCAGTCAATTCAGTGAGTGTGATTTTCAACAAACGGCGCTGACACACACAAGTGAATCCGGGGAGTAATATTTTCCCAAAATGCGAAACTGATGCCTGAAATACTCGTGAACTCGGATATTATCGCTGAATGGTGCTGAACACACCTGCAAATTCACAGATTAGAATTCTCGGTAATCGGCGTGAGAGTGGTGCCTCGGTCTGCAATATTCTCGTTAAAGGTATCGAACGTACGAACTCATGCAGTGAGAATAAAGACCATATTCAATTGGTTTGGTGTTACTCGAGGTTGTTCAAATATGGACAAGACATGAAATCTACGCATTTGTAGATATCCTTAAGGAATTCATGAGAACTGTCTCTTTAGAAGTAGGTAAGTTAATTTAGATGCAATTTTTAGCCAATTAGGCCTATTATAATTTCAACATAGGCTTATGCGATCACCTTTTGTGTGTTTGTCCCCCGCCCCGTAATAAAATGTAAAAAATAACATGGTACGGTAGGTTGTTAAAATAATCATTATACCGTATATTGGCACTAGATTCTTTAGTTTACTTTTCGTATAACATAGAAGCCATGGATTTGACATGTTTAACTAGTGGTTCCGTGAAGAACTATACAGCCTATTTGCATATATCCTAGTTATGTTAAATTTCAGTTTAATTGCTATCATAGATTAATAGATATTGAGAACCGTCTAAATATTTCGGATGGTCGCCATGTTGGATTTTTATTTATGTAGGCCATAGAGTTATGTATTATTAGATGACGTTTTTTCCAGAGGTTCATTATTCAAACGTTGACTTCGATCGGATGATTAATACTCAATAAATAAATACTTAATTTTAAAATCGCGCACAGCCGCCATCTTGAGGGTATGTGAACAATTGAAATAAATTAGATGCCAGTGCATTACAATGTGTAAAAACATTTACTGTACCACATTTCACTGTGCTCAGATGGTGAAATCGCGAGAACCGTCTATTGAAATGTTTCAATTTCCACTGGCCGCTATGTTGCTTTGTATTTTACAGGTTTTTGAGAGTCCCATAGATTAATTTCGAGTTGTACCATTTATCACCGTGATATCAGTAACAGTATCGGAGGTATAAAATGCCGGTGAATTATTTCTCACAGCCGCCGAGTTGAATTGGTGAGACGTAATAAAGTGTGAAGGACACGGTCGGGGTCGACCGGAATAGTACTATGACCTTAGCGAGTTTCATTGAAATTGCTCCAGCCGTTTCGAAGTTATTTGTGGGGCACACACATACACACACACTCACGGACAAAAGGTGATCTCATAGGCCTATTTTTTATAAATTAAAATAGGCTAAAAATTCTATCCCGTGACTCGTTGCAGGAAGATGCTATCTCGTGGGAAGAATCTTGACAATCAATGACGACTGAAAAACATTAATGTCGATTTCTAAGGCAACACTGAATAATGGCTTCAAACATCATTAATATCTGTCATACCAAATTGTTATTGTTACACCGGGAGCAATAACTGTGATATTTTTTTTCTTTTTAAGTACTCTTTTTCCCCAGGATCAACTCAAGTTAAAACCCTGCACGAGCACTGACAGAAAGACAAGTGGTGTAAACAGAAGGTAAAGTACTACCATGAATGCTTGACATGCTGGCACTCAAGTTTCTGGTATACTGTAGATATACGGTGGAAACATCCCTCCTCAAACACTCTTCACAAGCCACTCTCTCTCTCTGTTTCATTTTATATAAGAATAAAAGCGAACGATAGAACTCAGAATCCGGCTTAGTACCATTAGTTTTTTGTACGTTTGCCACAGAACCCTAATATGCGACCATTGCTTTGCAACAATCCAGTACACAAAGTAGCAGCATCATTAAGCACAGTGCTCTGTTATCCATAATGAAGCTAAGTGCCTTCATTTTTGTTGTAAATATGGAGGGAACTAGTGATGAAGAAATACAAACAGAGAATGAAAGGAGAAAGGAAACGTCATATCAAATGGAAATAAAATAGCACTTCTCCCATGCGATAGAAACTTTGCAGCGGTAGAGAAGAGGAAATGGGCATGCAAGATCTATGTCCCTGGAGAGGTAGGCCTACATGAAATCATAATGTCCAAATGTTTGACGTTGTCGAAATGAGATAAGATACGTTCCTTAATCAGCAATGTATCAATGATACGCTTCTTGGAAGCAAATTCTGGTGTCATCAATGTGATACGCTCCTACAGTAAGGTAGAAGTGTTATATTCTTGAAGAAATGAAAGATTGTTAACAATGGAAAATATATATCGTTAATGGGAATGGCAGACTCAAGTAGTTATGAAAAGAAAGAAGATTTCTTATCAAAGCTGCTTCTCATGGATGAGAAACATAGAGTAATGGTCGCAGCTGTATGATTTGCATATGTACAGCAGGATTTTAGGTTTATGTGTAACTGAGCGTATCTTTGTTCCTATACTTCCACATTTCGATGAATTATTTGCCTTCATGTGTTATTTAGGACATGATGTTCACCTCTGTTCATGACGTAGTATGTTGCTATGTATTTACTTGATATGTTCCATGAACCATAGACATTTGTTCAGCATTTAGTATATTTTCAGTTGACAACTTCTAAACACCTTTTAGGCACTTTGGTGACCTCTGGCTTCTAGTCTTCAAATGGGATTGGTATCTAGCGGAAGTTGCTGTCGCTTGCACCAACTATGAAAAACCCTCGTATAAAAACTAAAGGAAATGGGAATGTATCAAAAGGAAGGGCTAAATTAGTACTAAACTGAAGTTCAACTCTAAGAAATAAGAGCCTGTTAAACATTTATTGCGGGAGAAACTTCATGGCTACGCACTTCAAATCAAGGTGGTGTAGAAGCCATGCAGTACATTAAAGATTATCTTCCTCTGTGGAAGATAATAATTATGTTATGGGAATTACGTCCCTTTTAAGTACTGCGGATCTTAGAGACGCCAGGATGCCGGAATTTTGCCCTGAATGGGATCCTTAACGTGCAAGTAAATCTATTGACACGACTTCCTCCTATTTCAACACCCTCAAATGCCAACTGACTGCACCGGGATTTGATCCCAATATCTTGGGATCATCAGGTGCGAACGTTACCGCTGAGTCACGCAGCCAGTCTGTGGTAAGAAGATGCCAAGGTAACGTCTAATGAATTGTACCGAAAAAGCGTATTGTTCCATTGTTGTGGCATTTGGTGCCCTGTGTAATAGAGGACTGGCGACATTTGTCTCAACGTCAAATTGGCCTACTAAATTAATTTCACCTGGGAAATGAGTGTGTCAAAAATATTTACTATTAAATATTTACTCCGACTCTGTAATTGGGCAGCGTTTAGCTGTATCTTGAGTACTATCAACAGCGTCATTATCTCTGCATGCTCAACTAGCGAGCAGTCCTTAAATAAGAAATAGGTTATTTTTCTGGAAAACATAAAGATGATTCAGAGAGTCACCTCCAAAGCCGAGCATGCTAAGACATGCCCCACGAGAGAGCCAGCAATCCAATGCACTGAGGTTTTATCCCGAGTCTGTGCTTCTTCCTTGATTGACCCGCACTTATTCCAAGAAATGTTGATGCAGTGGACCTAAAGGGTCTATTATAACTGTCCAGTGTAATATAATTTGAGCGTTTCGCAATGTCTCACTCAACTGATCTCAGCTTGAACCGTTTGCAACTTCTACCGTATTGTAACAACGAACATCCAATCTATGACATAAGTTTAGACAACTACAGTGTATGTTGTAAGCGTACATAAAGTACTTTGCAACCAGTATATCATAAAGTATACTGACAGCAGTGGCTACGCTCGCTAAAGCGCAGCGTTTGGTCATGGGGACAAGCACTCTGTTGACTCGGTAGACTCTTGGGTTCGAGCTCCACCGTCGGCCATCCTTGAAATAGTTTTCCGTGGTTTCCCATTTTCAGCACCAGGCTGACGCTGGGACGGTACCTTCTGACAGGCTACGAGCGCTTCCCTTCACATCCCTGGCCAGTTTCACTCATCTCCAACCATTCCATCTCTCATTCCGATGCGCAGGTCACGCGCTGGCATCGAATTGAAAGGCCTGCACTCGGTCTCTCAGGAGGCCACACGACAAAAAAACATAAAGTATAACATTTCTTCTACGAATCTCTACAATTCGAATTTTGATAAGTCGAATTCATTTTAGCATCTCCTAACGATTCGAGATATCGATATACCAGTGAATTTTGAGGGCATATTTGTATGACAGATATTATTCTCAAATTATCACCAATGTTCGTTGAGGTTGGACGTTTTACAATCGCCATTTTACTTTTTACGTTTAGCCAACGGTGACATTAGCGTTTAAGGCCATCTTGCAATTATATTAGGTTTCCAATATCTTAATTCATGGGAGAGTGTACAGTGTTAAGTGGAGCATTTAGTATTTAATTCACGAGAAAGGCACTGACATTCCACTGACCAGCACCGTGATTTGACCTACCACCGTTCAGGATAATAGTTTGCTCCACCTTGCGAACTAAATAATTCATCTTGTCCCACAAAGAAAGTCAAACAACTCCTGGTTGCCAAGGTGTTCAATTATTTTAAATTGGAAGGATGTGTTTCACGGCCAAGAAATGTTTCACTCAGTTGTCAGAAATGAAGAAACGGAAGATATGCTTGTTGGCAGGTTGTTAAAGCGGCGCGTTTCTTTGAATACACAGCTAATTATGAATAGTACATCGAAGACGAGGGAAAATTTGCGACAACTTCCAGAACAATATTTAAGCACCCCGGAGCCACGGGCGGACAGTCAAAACACGTTACTAGAAATGATAATTTGGCTTTGATCTCCAACGAATTCTGTTTTTCTTGTCAATGAGTACCGAATAGCTAACACCTAATACCTAATATACTCCATTATACGTTTGATTAGGTTCAAGCTGTACCCCATATCCTACCGGATCGTTTGATTAATGATGTCTTGGAAATGGGGGAAGTTTAATATTGCAACTGATATCTTGAATCTTAAAACCAAAACGTTCATATTCGGTAGTTCAATATTCAAGCCTTGAAGTAATCGTGTTGAAAGTGTTCCAGATGGTAGAGTGGAAGATCGCTCTGACGTGTCAGTAGCAAGCAAACAAACATTTCCTCTCAATGTACTTCAATAATACGGTACATGAAACTGTATGTTTAAAAATGTAAAGAATTGCTTAAAGCCGGTGTTGGCGCAGCACACCTGCCTCTCACCCGGAGGCTCCGGGTTCAATTCATGGCTCCGTCAGGGATTTTTAGAAATTGACGTGAGGGTTGGAACGGTGTTCACTCAGCCTGTTGAGGACAATTGAGTAGCTGGACAGCGAGGCAGCGTCCCTGTCTGAAACCCAAGATTAACTACCGAGAGGATCTGATGCGTTGACCACGCGTCATCCCGCAACCTATAGGCCAAATGGCTGCATGCGGTCACTTGGTAGGCTAAGGCCCATCATGCCAGGGGGTTAGGTTTGTTTCTCCTATGAAGGTTTTGGTCAAGTGTTAACATATGGGCAACTACATGATGGTTGCTTCCTAACATGAACTTTTTGGCACCTCGTAGTGATCCTGCAAACATCACCTCTGATGCCCATTATATCAGTCACTTCGCCTGAGCAAATGTCAGACTATGGATGGAGCAGGGGTGGTTCGAATTTATGTTGATGTACTCAGTCACGATTTTGACGGTACATAAGATGCCAAGAGTCATGCCATTCCTGACTAAGGGCGTGCCAAGACTGATATAGCAGAGAGTTGGTATGATTGCTTCTTACCAAATGTTTCAAATGTAGCCTACAGAGTACGGGAGATCACAGTCAGCGCATAACGATGGTCAGTGGTTTACCTCGGTCAGTATCGTAATTACAACGACAAGCATGTATTTCTATGTTCATGGTAAGTAAAATCAAATTTGCTCAGAAATATTCAGTTGAAGAAGGACGATGGTGAAAGTAGTAGCAGTTCTTAATACTCTGAGCGAAAGTGCTGAGAAAGCTCCTTGTTCAAGAATGCACTACCATTATCTGAACTATACAGGCTGTTTAGTTCAACGTTTTTTCACTTTTGGAATGTACATCCATGCGGTGGTAATGGCAGTCAATTAGCCATCATTACCGCCATATCAGTTATAGGTGTCCTATTACACTGTCAAAATATGTCATAAAGTTTTGAAATTATATATTATGTGACTGAAACTTTTATGCAAATATATTTCATAAATGTATAATAAATTTTGGATCGCTATATTAGGATTACGAATACCTTCAAAGTTTTGAAAAATATCTTTCGATGTATTTGGATTAAGGTCGAAACTAATTTCACGTATGGTAAATTGTAAAGATGATACCGATACATTTTCGGAATATGCCACTTCCGGTAACTATATCCGCTTTGTGCAGAAGACGGAAATAAGGGATGTTTCGTTATTACTCACATTACGGTCATCTCGCATATAATCCCCGTTAAGTGTTATATTAATAATAATGGTAATAATAAAACTAATACGAATGATAATAATCCTCAATCGCGTAAATAAAAAAATATGAAATCACAATATAAACTTTGATAAAAAAAAGCTTCATATAAAAAACGGAGGGTTCCTGGTAAGAATAACCTCAACAACCTTAAGCCATAAAAAGTACAGTTTCTTTTCTCTAGTGCCGAGTTCAAAGAATGATATAGGGGTCAATCGAATGGGTAAACACTATACTCGGTTGAGGGATGAGTGATAGACTTTCTGCTCACATGCTTTTTACTCCATGGGCATGAAGGCGCATAGGCCTAAACAATCGATTTGTAAACCTAAAAGCGGCGAAGAAAAAATAACATTTCCTGTTTCCTCTATCGTTGACAGATTTCAGTAATGTTGTTTTAAAGGCAAAACGTGCAAGTCAGCCGTCAGACAGATCATGTAAATGTAATTTTACGGTTTCATGTACAGTGTAGAGTATGGCCGACAAGTGTAATCTAATTCTAACCTAACGGTCAAACTGTTTACCTTCTACCAAGGGAGCCCAGGTTTGATTTCCGGTAAATGTATGGTGGATTTTGGAGACTCAAATACATCCAATGAGTCGGATTTCCAGTAATAAGGAGATACCGAAGCTTATGATCGCGAGAATAATGATTACACAAAACGACACGCTTTCTTCTTGCCTGTTTCTAAGGGTTTGGGGGTGAGGTAAGATAGAATTTACGGCTGAATAATCTCCTGATGTCAACCTAATCAGAGGAGTTAATGTGAGATAAAATGAATGAATATCAATGCAATTGCGCTAGAAGATGGAAAACTGTCGATGTGGTCTTTTACAAGATACCAACGGGCATCTATGCTGATTTGACCACGATAAACCACTGAAGACTATTTCAAGGGTGAGTAACGGAGGAATTTGAGCCCTTCATTTTGCAAGTCTGCACCTCAACGTGAGTACCTACCCGACCATTATCAGGAGGAAAATGTTCCACTTTAAATTCAGATACTGCCTTGTAAATTAAATTTATAAGAGTGGACCAATCAAAAATTATCCAACGTTTCTCTGAATTTGTCACCAGGTATTTAGTCAAGGTTGAAGTTACTCTCTTGGGGGTGGAATACCTATCTAGAGAGTGACTTATATCAAACCATCGGGAATGTATACCTTCCAGTTATGTCTCACTCCTTTCCTAATTCTTAGCCAAACACACAGGAACAGCCACAAATCAGAAAACTTTCAAACGAGAAGGAATCTTGTAGTTATCTGTCGATCATGAGTCACGGGACCTAATTTTTCCGTGGAATATTTCACTTCAAAACGTTCACATACACGTATTAATAATTTTAGTATGACATAACCGAAGCGTTGGTGAGAGACAAGCAGCTTGACCACTGCACCATCATGAACCAGATAACTCTCATTCCAAATTCATGATCATAATGCAATTACGAAGTTAGGAAGCCTCCGTGGCTTAGGTGGCAGCACGCTAGCCTCTCAACGCTGGGTCCGTGGTTCATATCCCGATCACTCCATGTGAGATTTGTACTGGACAAAGCGGAGGCCGACAGGTTTTTCTCCGGGTACTCCGATTTTTCCTGTCACAAATTCATTCCAACAACACTATCATTTCATTTCATCTGTCATTTATTTAATAATTGCCCCAGGGGAGTGTGACAGGCTTCGTCAGCCGGCACAGTTCATATCCTCGCCGCTTCATTCCATCCCTGACGCGGTCGGTCGACTGGAAGCAGGCTGTGGATTTTCATTTTCAGTGCAATTAGCTTTTAGCTTCCTATGCTATTCTCCAAAGACTACATAGTCTGGTAACTCGAAAAACCAATCGCTAGAATCCCATACATCTCAATTGGTGAGAACATCGTGATTGGAGGATTGATGCCCACTGCATTATGACCAGCGAGATTAGAACACTTGGAGTTCACCTTCAAGGAACCTGAGGTCAGGAATTATGGTACTCACCACAAGTCAATCCTCTGGGAGTAGAACATGAGTTGTTGTCTAGGATCCACCAGAGGTTTACATTTTAGAGCAACAACCAGCTCACTGTCACCGCAAATTACAAGTAACGTTATAGGAGCTTACAGTATATCGCATGCCGTATAGATAGATTCCACCGGACATTAGCGTAGGACCGCTCTGCTCTTCACTGTAAGACTATACAGTAGTACTTAGTGCTTCAGCAGAACTGCACGTGGTGGCTGCTACCATTGCTTGATATGCAAGTGAGGACTAGACCTAGACTATTGTACTCAGTGCTTTAGCAGAACTGCACTTGGTGGCTGCTACCATCGCTTGATATGCAAGTGAGGACTAGATCTAGACTATAGTACTGAGTGCTTCAGCAGAACAGCACTTGGTGGCTGCTACCATTGCTTGATAGGCAAGTGAGGACTAGACCTAGACTATTGTACTCAGTTCTTTAGCAAAACTGCACTTGGTGTCTGCTACCATTGCTTGATAGGCAAGTGAGGAAAAGCATCTGGGAACACTGTTTCTGGTTGTAGGAGGGTGCAAGTCTCGTGTTCTCAGTGTCTTACCAGAACTGTACATGGTGGCTGCTATCATTCATTGATAGGCAAGTGAGGACTAGACCTAGATGACAAGGGAGACCTAGACAATCTGTTAGTTATAACTCTCCAGATAATGTATTCTCACGAATTATCCAATGCTTTTAAAAGGTGTCGATTTTCCCGAAGTTTACCTGGCCCAGAATGATTTTAATATCTCTGCTGTTTTTATCCTGCAAGCATTAACTAAAAGTACTTGTAGCTGTAAAAATCATGTGTTGCATTCGTGGCAGATTTATATTAGTAATTCCCCTCAAAGAGGCAGTCGAATTACAACCATGAAACCAAGGAATGAGTGAGGTTGCAATCTCACCGCTAATTTTCTGGCACTGAACGGAAATGTTGATTTTGAATGCACAGAGTGTAAAAATCCAACTTCTGAGTACATTTATTTCCAACAGTTCATAATGCTCTCGCTATGGTTAACCTGTGAGGGGATTTGCACGTATGTTTTCCAATCGCCACAAACACCACAGGACAGTGGCAGGCTCGCCAGCATTGCTTCCCATTGCATACGCTCAGTCCTCGATATATCATTGGTGTTGATACTGAGCCGTAAAACTTTCAGTCTAGAGTGTCTAAGGAAATTTTAGTAGGTTCTTGAACACCGATACTGATTCAATGACAAATTCGGCCATATTAATTCAATTTTGATTTGAAGGTCCGCAATAACATAACACAGGGGACAATAGCATTTTCTTCATAATGAATATAATATTTATGGTTACTACGTGTACGGACAGTATCATCGTGTTTTTGTGAGAATACAGGAAATTTTTTATAAAATAGCTTATATTTTAGGGCATATGTCATAATTCGTTGCCCGTTAAGTATTCACCCACCAGCATAATTTAAGGATTATCACAAATTCTGTGTTCTTTGGTATAAAGTGAATGCGTATGTTTCGTACACTCCAGAGATACATTGAGGCTGGACTTGTGAAATATGGCACCACTTCAAAATTTGCCGTGAGATGAAGTGGATTAGTAGAGATAATCACTGGTGGCTGGCAGTTGGTTTTCTATAGAATAGGCCCCCCTGGCCTCCGTGTCCAGTGCCTTATCCTGAACAGTCCAGATAATTGAATCAGTCAGTTTTTATCTACACCATACGAAGTGTCTGTACAACCTTCAGATTCTTGGGATACGTATTAAGATTATGATAATTGTTGTTTTGAGGGGTCTTACTTTAACGTATTAAGACTTCAGTCCCGAAAGCCCAGGGTTCTTTTCTCAGCTCTCAGAGGTGTATTAATTGCAATTTACTAGAACCGCTAAAACGAAGTTAACTCTTCTCTTTGAGGACTACTCGGAAGAATTAGGATACAAGACCAAATCAGTCAGCGGAAAAGTGGTATTCCGTGGCCACTCTCTCCAACTCCTGAAAATGCTGACATGGTAACTAACTAAAGGCCATGCTTTCTCCTTCCGAATCACTTCCCAAATTGAAAGTTCTTTCACTAGCATAGAATATTAATTACCCGGATTTTCAGACAGATAATACACGTATACTTGAGTGAATGGGGCAGATGACTACGATATCCCAAGCTTTCCCTGACACAACAAGAATAGGATTAATAACGACGGTGAAACGGCAACTGTTTCATTTTGGAACCTGGGGAATCGTGGCCATCAAACCTCGGTATTTAGTGATGGTTTGCCTAGTCCTTACATATACGATGAGCAGAAGCTTGGATTTGAAATGAAGCACCTATTCCAGTGAGAATAATATTTCATCCTCATTTGTTTCGCGTTAAATGGGAAATCATTGATAGGAATTTCAGGAATAGCACACGGTAGAATTCACACCCATGGTAGGCCTATAGCCATAGTGCGCAGGGTTTGGGCGCACTCAATCATCCACGTGGGTAACCAGGTAAATAGCGTGCTGCGTACAATTACACAGCCAGAAGCGTGCTTCCGATACACACTGCGCTTGAAACCACGTGTTGGGGGCAAGATTTCTGTAAACATTTCAAAGTTAAAATAATTTTCAGAACATCATTCTACACAAGCCTCCAGACTTTATTGTTGTTAGTGATTTAAGCCCAGTAACGAGCGCTTATGACCAGTGCTTCTGTGATGCTTTCTTTGTTCTCCAATATCTCCTCAGTCCAGCCAATAACGTGTCCTTCCTCTCCTGTGTGAGGGGTGGTCGGCTCTTAATCACTTTAGGTGGTGGGGACGAAGCGTTAACACTATCACAACATTTGGAACGGTCAAGAATATCACAGTCTAAAATGCCAGCGTTATTCAAGTCTTGTTTCCCTTCATTAAGCCACAAGCTGCCAGTCTTGTAGCCATTAATCAAGTTGAAGATCTTCTTGGTGATTCTATCGTTCCCCATCCGGAAGAGGTGTCCGCAAAATTTCCTCCTGACTTTATATACTGTATAATTCTAATATTGGATATATAATCCCCCATACAAGAACAGTAAGCTCTTGATTCCTCCATGTGTCAATCATTTAGAAAGAATGTATCTACTGTGTGATGGTAATAATAACACAAATGTTGGTCTGAGCTTCCACGATCACTTGTCGTTCCCGGAGCTCACATGGGATAGGGTGCCGAGTCACTAATGGTAATGCTGCCCGTGGTTTCCAATCATAACAATTGCAATATCCAATGTAAGATAAACTAAGTCATAATTAATAATACTCGAGATAACTGAACTGTCAATTGACCCAATTTATTATTAATCCATCAATAATATTAATACCTTGATCATTGGAGCCAGATCTCTTATTAAATGCATAGAGAAACAAAATCCTTGGTCCAGTCTGCTCAGATCTGGATTAAGCGTAAACGGAAGTCTCCGGAACTTTATCAGCATGCTAAAAAGATCACTGGTTCCCTCAGGGGAAGGTGATCGAAGATCTACTGGCACATTCACAGAATGATTAATGACAGGCTCACCTAAAAGATTCTAAACCTTGTTCAGTCAATGGCAGTCAAGAACATACTGGCCTTGTGATATGGAGAAAGACCTTCAACAAATTAGCATTACAGAAAAAAGTTTAGAAGATCGACTCCAGTTCAGCACATTAATCAACAAGCACCGTTTCTCGGAGAGAATGACTACCAGGACCAAGACATCATGGTCGGAAGAATGGAGGAAGTTTTCAGTGTCCAGATGAAGAGAATTTTGAAGAAGAATTAACATCATTATCAAAATATGTTCTATCGCACTCCACAGATGTGAACAAATAGTAATAATTCTAATAATAACAACAGTAACCCTCGGCATCATGGTTATCTATAAATTCCTCCTTGTATCAGATATCAATTAGCCTCAACAAAGCGGCCATTGCTATCGAAAATAGGGCAATATAAACATCTCACGGCTAACAAATTTGAATTTTACTAGAAGTGTGGTAATATGGGGACTGTTGTTGATTGTCTACTACTTAAGGTTAAACTCTGCCGTAGTTACCATTCTGTTCTGTTAAGCACGCTACCCCATAGTGATTAAAACTAATTCAGCGCATGTAAACATCATGACTGATAGCTTAATAAGTCAAACAACTACACTAACAACAGCTAACTGTGATCTGAAATTCAAACATGAACTTTTCTCTCTGGGCATTGCTTTGCTTCTTGTCAACAATCTTTAGCCTAACTGTCCTTAATACTCCTTGACCAAATTCTGTACGTCCAGAGCAGAGGGATTAGCCTGATTCTTTATTGACGATGTAATTACCTATATAATAAAATTCATATAACCATAACTCAATATATGGTGTACAAAACAAAAGTTTGGTGCTTTTCAGTCGGTCAACACGAATGTACCCAAAAAAGAGCTGGGTTGTGCCCTAATCCTGAAATAAATTACATGAGATTAATAAATGTATTAATCTCATGTAATTTATTTATTCGTGTTGACCGACTGAAAAGCACCAAACTTTTGTTTACCTAGGCAACACTGAAAAATGGCTTCAAACCTCACAATATACACGGTGTACATTAAAACCGTGCCCGGTTTCAGTCACATTTTGACCTCCCTCGGCGTAATTTAGGATATGTAAATGTGCAAGAACATACACTTAATATACATTTTGCCATAATTCTTGTTCCAAGAACTCACAAATAAAACTTTAGAAAACCAGATCCGTTACAAAACGTATTAGGAAAACAAGAAATAGTCTTGATAAAAACAGCGTGGAATAGAAGAGATGTGGATGTGAAACTAGATAAGATGAAATAGTTAGGTTATAACTGATAGTTTGGTTTGTATTTGCGAGGTAGAGAAATAATGGAATGAAAACGTTGGAAATAAGTGTTACGAGGTAATGTTATGAATGGGCAAGGAATGTATTGGTTATTTAGTTGCCAAGTAACTATATAACGTGGCCACAATGGGACTAAAACCGGTACGGTTTTAATGTACAACATATATTGAGTTATGGTTATAAGAATTTCATTATATACATATATGTTAGTTCTACATAATTACTATGTTAACAGTAAACATACATGGGTACTTACAAACCAGCCGAGCATGGTGGACAATCACTATATCACTATATTGCAAGTCTTATCACCTGCGGGAGGGCTTCCCATTCGGGGCCCATCGCCTCAACATCGTCACTGTGGAGGCCCAACTAGGCCCTGCCGTCCCCATCCTAACATACACAACACATCCACTGTTCTTCACTAGAACACAACACACGCATCAGTTTCAAAGTTGACAAATTTCAAAACCACCCACGTGAATCGCGAACGCTAACCGGTTGTCCCGCGAGAGGAATCTTGAGTTGAAGGAACTTAAACAAGACCTCATTCTACGTTGGTAGCATTGCCAAAGAGAAAAAGAAGTGGCACAATATTTATTTAATTTTTAAGAAACAGTACGAATTATATCCACTAATGCCCTGATCACATTTCCCGTCCAGGATCTATCAGACTGAAACGTGTGAATATGTGACGTCAGGAGAAATGGGCTACAGAGGAGTCAACAACTCACACGGCTTCCGGGGCCAAGTTTTTTTTTTTCCAAGTCCGCCATGGTAGCGGACGACCCGAACGCTGGGAGTTCCGCACGCACTGCTGGCCTGATCTCGACTGGCTTGGCGACTGTCTCCGGACGCCCACCTGCTCTATCATCCTCGACGCCTGTCGTAGTTTATTTCGGGCATCCACTCGCCCCTCCCATTTACCGTGCCAGTTGTCGCGAATTCTCGGTCAAATTCTATTATTCACTTTGACTGGCGTATTGTAGACCAGTATCTTTGATGTCAAACAGCCAACTCCAATACGATACCAACACGAGTTCAGACATAACTATGCCAATTCCTATTTTTACTCTGGGCCAAATTATACGAATTATAGTTTAGAGTCACCACAAGATATTAGGAGGGTGAAAGAAAACATTCTTGGCGATATGCATCTCGTGAGATTGCTATTATAAATCAGGTTCTTCACTAAGGTCGCTAGAGCAGCAACTTTATAACTTCAGGGGTTCCGCTAGGCGCCAGCTTTGTGTTGATTTGATTTGTGGACAGGGATTAGCGAAGCAAGTCTCTTGGCCATTTGTGATGCGGCGAGGACAGTGGCGTACATCATATTCATATTTTGAGGCTGAATTGCCGTGTTCTGCAACGTACAAATTTTGTCAATGTTCCCTCAAGATGCCGTGACAATTCCAATGTCCACTTACATACACTAATGATAAAAGTCACGTTACATGAACGACTTTTAAATCTAAATTATTGCCTGCGTCTGTCTGTTCTCTCACTCTCTTCTGAATGTGCCAATTGGTTTGCTGGCACGTTCAAGATTACCCCTACAAAAAAAAAACACATCCGGCATTCCGGGGTAGGCCTATCTAAAGCCGCAGCAGTTGAAAGGGACGTCTGTAACATAACATTATTATCATTACTAGACTAGTATTGCTATTATAACAATAATTGACACTATTTGAAGTTTCACCAAGCACATAGCACACACGAAGTTTCGGTGAAGTGAATACCACTGTGGCGTCTAGCCTTAAGGGTGCCTGTCACCATATTCTGGGGTAGAGGACATTGGTTGTGGTTAAAATATAGTAAGCAGCATGTGCTGATGCAGCGCATTTCTAGGAGGAGTGAGCGTCCCAACGGTGTAAGGTTCAATTATCGGCAATGTTAAGAAATGTAATTTTGGCCTAACGGTTGGAACAGGCTGCACTCAGACTCATAAGGCAATACTGAGAAGCAATGTGATAGATTCCCAACTCAGCCATCGTTGAAGTGTTGTTCGTTATTTCACACTTTTATTCCACCCAAGCGACGGGATGGTCACGGCTGTTTCTTTCACAATCTTAGACTTAACTACAAACACATCCACAATTACATTTGTTAAGGAAGACTCAAGTAATGGCCGCGGTAACTATGCGTGGTAGGTTGCAAGATTATGGTGCCGTATTCGGTAAACGAGAGGGTTCGATACCGTTCTTGTTACGGCTTTCTCTGCTGTCTTATTTTCAACTCCGGGAAAATTGCAGGTCTGTATCTGCTAATAGGCCACAGATGCTTCCTTCCGCCTCCCTGCACTGAATTTCTTTCATGAGGTTCATACTTAAAGATTATTGATTGGTACTTTTCACGTATAAGGATTTGTCGATTTTCATTACAACAATGTATGCATTTCGGGTATTAATAGTAACTTCGAATTATGGTGATCTAAGTAAACTGAATATTTTCGCCAATGAAAATATTGTAGTTCCCCATATTAATGTCCCCTGTGCAACCGTCAATCATGAACACGCCACCTGAGCAAAGCCAGGAGAAACACCACTTTAAAAACTAACAAGAAGTTCCGTGACGAACTAAAGAGCCTACTTTTCTTGAAATTTAAGATTCTTGCCAATCTATATAGACCTATCTAGAATAATGACGAAATTAAGTTGGTAATATCGAAATTCCTAATTATTTCGAAATATACCTTATATAATGTAGCCTAATAGAGCAGTACAGTTGGCAGCCCTGATGACTGAATATAGGCAATTGTTAGTTGCATCTCTTAAGGTACAGAATACAAAATTTGGTTGAAGTCCAATGGATAGCATGCGCGTTACATGCAGTTAGACCTTGGATTTATCAGCGCGCGTAAAATTATCTTGGCAACAATGTCATGCATGTGTGGTCAGAAATAATCTGAAATATTATGATCTCGTGTTGTACCAATTTTTGATGAAATCCATTTGTTAGTATAGAAGTAACATGTATTTTAAAATTGGACCTATCATCAGGCTTAGAATCCTGTTGGCAGCACTGGCGTAGGCCTATATTAGTTACTCCAAATTAATATAGAATGCCAGGTACTATACGTGTGCAAAGTTTAGAGCTATTGGCTTGCATACTTTCTGATATATTGATATTAGGGTAACAAAAATAGAAACAGTATTTATTAACAGTTGGCAGCCCTGGTTACTCTTAAGAATCGGCATAGTCATGTCTGTTATGGTACACATAGCACACACGAAATTTGGTTGAAATCCAAATGATAGTATAGAAGTTACATGTATTTAAATTTGGACCTCTCAGCAGGCTTAGAACCATGTTGGTAGCACTGACGTATATAAGATACTCCAAATTAATCTAGAATGCCAGGTACTATACGAGTGCATAGTTTAAAGCTGTCGGCTTGCATACTTTCTGATATAATGGTATTTGAATGAAATAAATTGAGAGCATTTGTTAACAGTTGGCAGCCCTAGTGGCTCTTAAGAATACGCTCAGTCATATCTGTTTATGTACACATACCACATACGAAATTTGGTTGAAATCCAATTGACAGTGTAGAAGTTATATGCATTTAAAATTTGGACTTATGAGCAGGCTTACAATCATTTTGACAACACTGCCATGTATGGCCTCCTAGAAATTGAACTGCAATATTATTATCTATACGTGTGCCAATTTTGAAATAGCTCCCATGTATACCTTCCAAGATATCCAACATGAAGCTCAAATTTCAATTGCGATTTTTCAGCAGTTGGTAGCACTGAAATCATTTTCAAAGATGGCCGTGAGATATTCAGGTATAGATCTTTACTCCCACCAAATTTTGTTTTGATTGCTGCAGCCGTTTAGGAGTTGTAAGGGGGGGGGGGGGACACACACACAGCCAGATAGACAGACAGACAGACAGACAGACAGACAGACAGACACACATTTGCCCGATCTCATAAGTCTACTTTTTCCTCATTTTTGCAAAATGTGAAAAGTAGGCCAAAAATAGGTTGATAATTAGTTTATGTTCGACGATGTCGAAATGTACCCTAAATATTATATGTCGGAAAACTGTATTTTAATGAGGGTCATTATAGTACTGTTTATCATTACGGGACAATTTCTCCAGCCAATCAGAGCTCATTCATTCGTGCATGCGCTCAAAATCCAGCATGTCGGACATGAATTACATGATATGAAAATTGACAATGTAGCCTATATTGGATCAACCATTGTAGTTACAATGCCAAACACAAAGACAAAATCAGTACGAACCTTTACGGTAACAGGGAAATACTATGAAATATGCAAGAAATGTAGGAATCTACATCCAGAAATTTGCGACACCATCCTTCTAGCCATTACCGAGATGGAAAGTGTTCACCGTCCCTAATGTTTGCATAAACAAATTGGCGAATATGAGACAAGAAATAGCACTGTACCTTAATATACCCAACTCCAATTTCTACACAGCGTATTGCTTTCAAACGTCTTCGGTGACAATATTAGAGAATACTAGAGCTGGACGGCACTAGTCATCATGATGCAGGCAGTAAACAATAGCATTGCCAACAAAGTAAATGGTCTCTGCTTTCGAAGAGCTTTGACCCACGAGCATGCGCTCTGTTCAATTTATGTTAAAACATATAGTAAAGTTATAATTATCGTCGAACATAAACAGTCGTATGCAACTCGCCTATAATGGTAATTAAGACACTCGTATGCAAATTATAAAACTCGCTACGCTCGTTTTATAAACTTTTCGAAGTGGAATGCCATGTCCTGTGGTTCGGATTCCACGTAAAAAGGAGGTCCCGTGGCTCATGATCTCAAGATTAACGGTCACGTTAAACTACAAGCTTCCTTCCTTCCTTTCCTTCCTTTTATAAACAAACTCGTGTTTAATTATTGCCATTATAGGCTAGTTGCATAATGTACTAATTTAGGCTTAGTTATTATAATTCCTCATTTCAAACAAGAAATGAGATTCATCAATATTATGCACGGAAAATACTATACCTTGTCACGTATCCCCAAGTGTGGGTGTTGGTGGAATTTGCCTTCTAACCTGTGCCATTGTAATGGCTGTTCTAGTGTGTGTAATTGTAATTAAGGCTCGGATTTCGGTAGGAGTTGGCTGTGGTCTTAATTGAGAAACCATCCTCGCATTCGCATGGAGTGGAAGTGATGAAACCACGGAAATGTACTTCTAGGTTGGCGGAGGTATAAATCAAGCTAACGTGTCGTCAATTCTACCTCAAGAGGCCGAGTGAATTTCTTGGCAGAGCTGGATATCGAAGCCAGCACTCGGCGGGTGACAGGCAAGAGCGCTATCCACTCTGCCACTAGGTGGGCACGGAAAAGTACTCTGGGGTACTGAGATGTAGCTGCATGATGTTTGGGGTTCCATTGATTACAATCCTACAGTAAAAGTGGAACGAACATTTCAAGCCTTTGATGCACGCTAACGACGAGAAATAATCCATTGAAGTTTGTGTCGCAAAGTAGCTCACTGAGTTGATAGGATGATTAATTGTTTCTCATTCAGAATGTAAACGGTGCAACGATTATTGTATGGCAGCTCGCGTGCCAATCTCGACGCTTGACAAATGAATGAATGGATGACGAGTGATAGGAGTGCTGCATGACAATCAATGTATAGGGGGCGATATATAGCACATAATATCTCTCAGCAAGCAAGCCTGGGTTCAGGAAGTTTTCACCTAGAATTTATGATTCAATATTAATTCAGGCAGCAATTATAAAAAAAAAAACAATAGAGTTATTTGCAGGCTAACATTATGGGTAATTTAGTTTTTGAAAGTTTAAAATAAGTGCATTGTGCAATATTGATAATGTGTGCACATTGAAATTTGCCTATTGGGTATTAAAGTCAATAATCCTCAATTAACTTAGTAAAAACAAAATATTTAATTTTCTAAACTAGACGTAGAGCATTTATTTAGAGGGATAACAAAGAGTTCTAACTCAAAATCTCTATTCAATTAAATTATTTGCCCTGCATAGACTGGACAAGAATATGCTGATTTGGCGACTTGGAACTGCTACCGTGGCAAAATTATTGAATATATTGAATTAAACGGAACCAATGCTCTTCATCTATACCGAACGCTAGCCGAGGTGTCCATTCAGCGTACTTTTGCCGTGTAGCGATAGTGGGGGATGACTATATGTTTGTCCCTCTCGCTCGTTTTCCCGTATCACTCCTTCCCATACTGCCTTCGCTGTGTTGTGGTTGATCGGTCGAACATCAAACGGTATCCTGTATATTGTAAATACAAAAGCAAATTGAAACAAAACGAAATCAAGGAGAAAGAAACAAGAATAAGTTCCATGATACTCCACTCCATCAGTATCTCTGGTTGATGTAATGCTAAGCAGAGAAGCACGTGAAACACAATGTAGAAGTTTCGGGCAACCAACGCTTTGGACGAACAGTTTTTATTACATTCAGTGCGCTAGTGATCCCAACTTCACTCGGTCAGACATGGTGAAGACATGTCAGCAGTGAGCCCAGCTAAGAGAGGCAGGGGCCAGCCTGCTGGCGAGCGGCGCAGCATAGATAGCACGCCGAGCATGCAAAGGCTGGATCCGCTGTACTACTCTGACACCGAAGGTATCTCAAAGTAAATGGACTCTCTTATTACACGCTACGCGTATGTGCCGTGACGAGCTGAATGTAGTCTTAAGTCACTTAGTGGTATAATGTTGCGTAGCGACGATGATCTAGAAACCGCAACAGTGGAGGGTTGGCTAAAAGTTGAATATGCCCGCGGCCACACATCATTACATTTTAATGTCGGCCATCGTTTGACGTGTAGAGAATCTGAGTTGCTTCACATAATATAGGCATAGTGGATACAAGCCTTCAATGAGGGACGCCAAAGAGAAGCAGTGAACCAATGATGTGTAGGCTGTTGGCTGTTGACAGCTCAATGCTTAGGCCCATTGATTGTTTCGCGATACATTCCACTGACAAACATGAGGACATATTACTTATCTACGGAGAACTAAAATCAGTCACAACGCCTGTGTCATGATTGCTATCCTAAGAGGAGACAACCGACAGCCAGTACATTTCGTAACTACGAGATCTTGCACATATAAGAAAGAACCAACAACAAAAGAAATAAAACCTAAGAAGTTGTTGAGAACTACACCAGTAATGGAACCTATCCTGGCTTTTCAGTCATCATAGAGTGCACTCTTTCCAACTGAGCCATGGTCTTCATATAGTCTGCCTTTGGTAACGTAAGTGATATTTGTAGTTATGCTCGTTCGAGTCTTAAATATGGGATCACTGGCGGTAACGATTACTATTGTTCCTTAGAGTCTAAAACCACACATCCCGTATTAGTCCTGCACAGGAAGATAGCCATGGACCTATGGTTATATGTTGTGCAGGAAACTAACTGGACCACGTGGTATAACCTACTGTATGATCCTTATAATTCTCGCACGTGGAGAGATTCCCTTCCTGGCACCAACTTAAACTGAATGAGAGACTAAACTAGAGTGAATGGAGCTGGAAAGTTAGAAGAAATGATACGGCTATGGTCTACTTGTAGGTAGAGTTCCCGAAGTTGAAAATGAGACCCCACTAAAACCCTTCTCGTCAAAGACGACCCTAGGGTTTCGCAACAATTGTTTCGTGAATGTGGATACGAACTGGTCCCGTGTAGTGACGCTCATTCTTCGAGGATCACACCTTATGGTCAGGTAAGTGTTATTAATAGTTATGCTCGTTCGAGTTTCAAGTACCAAAACACTAACTCTGATGGGAAGGAGATACCATGATACTATCAGGCATGAATTCATTATTGGCTATTAACATTGAACATTCCATTCCTGTGACTAACGACCAGATCCCTCTGATGCTTGGGGCAAATGTTCGCTACTCTGTAATGCCCGTGCCCCACTCAGTTTCCAGGTTCCCATAATGCGTATTTCTCTAAGAGCTGAAGCAAAATTAAATTACCATTTTTATAAGGACAGTTTTCATGTCATCCGATTCAGAGTACAATTTTGATACGGCCGCCTTAATTGATTTCACAGTACGCATGAGGACTCCGATCCCAAAGTTAGAGAATCTGATTCTGGAGTTTGCAGAGTTCTAATTTGTAACTAAGGCTTGTATCAATTAGAATGCGGACATGGGCGTTAGGAACCATCCCAGCACTTCCTCAGAGAAGAGGGAAGCCACTTCCTGGATGACAGAGGTGGGAATCGAACACGGGGCTGAGGGTACCCTGTTCCAATCCTCAAACAAGAAATATATGCACTACCAAGGACACCACAATAACACAGGTTATCAAAAGAATATTCTGCAATCACGCCAGTTCATCGGATTTAACCACGATGTCCAAGCCCACATATTGACCCCCATGGTGGTGTGCAGAAATAGTCATGATGCACAACATGATCACACTAATGAGTGCAATGAGAGAATATGTCTTGAGCTACATTCCAGCCACTGTGAAATATACAAGCCCATTCCTTCTAAGGAAATGAAATCACTCACTAGTTCGGTAGGAATTCCGTCTGTGATACAATACATCCACGAACAAGATTTCTCCCCCACGAGAAATGTTTGCTCATTTCTTGTGCGACAGTCGCTGTATCTAATGTGAATACTTCGTCCATCATTTATTGGAAGAGCATCGCATCAGTCTAGTTCAGGACTGTTTGTATCACAGCATATCTTACTCCCCACGAACGACGATTCTTCTTCCATTGCTGATGACGGCTACTCAATCAAGGAGTGGGATATTACCCTCTCCCGTATAGCTGGAACGTGCTTTGCTATGTGACTTGTGACGAATGCATTATTTACCAGCCTTATCTCTTATGCCTTATTGATGGTGTGCCTATACTGCACAGCTATAAATACCCAAAAAATTCTCTTTTGCTCTAGCTCTTCCCAGGAATTATTGATCGTCAAATGTACCGGGTTACTAAAAGAAATGTATACACTTTTAAACCATGTTATGCGTTTGATAGGCCTACGCTTCAAGATCGCATTAGCTACAAGATAATAGTTCATGGAACTGTGCAAATCCCGGAGCTAGTAAGCCTAGAACAATTTCTCAGACGAAAGAGACTTGACTCCTGTCTAACTTTAGCCAGGGCGAGGAATCAGTGTACTGTAGTAACATCCTTGGTTTACAGCTCTAAATGGGCTTACATGAATACAAGTCAGAAGATTGGCGGCTTCACAACTCCACCAGCAACATAAAGTGTGTTATATTACGTAACTAGCAGACTCGTTCCTCAAAGGGTCTTCGGTTTTTAACGATCAAGAAATATTCGTAATGTAATACGTCTTTACCTCCATCATCTTAATTTCCCCTTTTCCACTTGACACTGGGTGGGGGCAAATATGGTTCCTCTCCACTTTGTTCTGTCGTTCCACCATTCCTCTTCCGACACAGTGTTCCAATCCAGGTTCCGTTTTCGAATACTATTCTTCACCGAGTCAATCGAACGCATTCTTGGTCTTCCTCGTCCTCTCTTCCCTGTCATCCGTCGTTCCAGTGCTCGTCTTGGCAGCCTTACTTCATTCATCCGTTTGACATTTCCAAACCATCTCAATCTGTTTTGCTTCAGTTTGTCATTTAGTTTCTGTACTCACAGTTCTTTCCGTATATCTTCAGTTCTCACTCTGTCCATTCTCGTTTTCGGGAAAAAACTTCTCAGGAATCTCATCTCTGCTGCCTGTACTCTGCTCTAATCCCTCTTAGTCAATGTCCAAGTTTCTGCTGCATATGTCATTGTAGGAACATAATATGCTTTGTAACTTATTTAGCCTTAATTGGTATATCTTTGTTCCATACTAGTTCCCGTACCTGTTGGTAGAAAGCACTCCCGAGTTGTATCCTTCTGCGAATTTCCAAATCTAGTCTTCCATCTTCAGTCGTTTCGCTTCCCAAGTATTTGGAGTGTTTCACCACTTTCAATTCCTTATCTCCTACTTTGATTACTCCTTTTCCTTCTTTGTTATCTCTACTCACCACCACTGTTTTACTCTTCTCCACATTTATCTTCAATCCCCATTGCTCAATCTTTTTATTAATTACATCTAACTGTTCTTTTACCTCCATCTCATCCTCGCCCCAGATCACAACGTCGCAGTGTGTCGAATCCCATATCTAGGTGGAAAAAAATCACTGTCGCAAATGAAAGCGAAAACTGGCTCATTCGATAGTGAACAAACCAGATGGTGACCTTCGGTCTTCCATTCCACTCTCTGGTGCGTAGGAGGGAGGTTATAGGTGCTGAAACGTCTTCCTGGCAGTTATCAGGTCATTTAATAGGAGGTGTCGGAGTGAACCGAACGTTGTGATTCTAGTGAGTTCAACGAGGTGCTGTCTTTGCGGCTCATGGAATAGTGAAAAGAGGTATGTGTTCGCACTTTTATGCTTAATACAAGCTTTCTGCACTAAAAAAAAATTACTTTATGAGTGCCTCATAGTGCCACTTTATTTTAAACGTCATTCGATAGGAAATTTAATGTAGATTCAGGATATGTAGTGGTTTGGTTGCGCACGAATGTGCATGATGGTTTATTTTCTTATTTTCGGTGACTATGTGGGCATTACCGCGAGAAGAATTTTTCAACGCATGGCGGTCGTGTCGTAAATAGGGGCGTACAAACGTCATATTTCAATATGTTGTGAATACATTTGATCCTACAACTCTTACTGACACTCAGGTGCAGGAGCTAAGATACAAAATTAAGTTGATATCCCATAATATTAACAAAAATGGGAGAGTGCTGGAAGAACCATGCCACGTACATAGGTAATCTACCTATGGAAGCTATTGAGTTACTTAATGACCCCCAAGGAACTTTGACATCAAATGATGAAGACCAGTATAGCAATGACTACGATGCTCTGGACTCTACAGAAGAATAAGGCGACGAATGAACATTAGACATTTTGTTATTACTGTATTAAGAGGAGTGAGATTAATGAGAACATTACTTGACGAATGGACGTTTTCTTTTTGTTTGCAATAGGAGAAATAGGCCTAATATTCAATATATGTTGTCTTTATTTCCATTCTTCTCTAGAGAAATAATATTGTTTTCGTGTGTGAAGTGTGTTTACTAAAACTACGTCATTAACAGGACTGCAAAATGACATTTTGTTATAAAAAATTGTTTGTATGATTTGGACGAATATTTTTATTTTTATTTTTAGAAAATAAATGTTAATTTTTGTGCATATTTCGTTGTTCTATGTTTAATAACAACTTAATATACGTTTTTAATCTGGATGCTTTTACATACAGTGACTTCGTCTATTCCCTCAAATAAGGTGTAACAAGAATACTTGACTGAAAGTCTCATTGTTATTCATATTTTATCCAGTTTTAAATAGTATGTTTACCACTGTCATAAACTATCATATACACATCCAAATCGTGAATTCTACTACCAAATATGGATGATTCTTGTGTTGCTTTCGGTCATTTTTTACACCTCACCTTACCCCTCACCTCTATATATTTGCCTTCGAATTTTGTACACTTTAGACGATGCCAGAAATGAATTCAGCGACCTCGAAAACGGTATATTGCCAACTTTTAATAGAATCCCAGCACTATCAACGAAGTCATTAATTTTTTCCACCTAAAATTGGGATTCGACACACTGTGCGTCGTCTGCAAACAACATTACCTTCATCTTTGCCCTACTATATTCTTTCATTGCTGCCTTCATGATGTCATCCATCACCATCTATTTATTAATTAAACACATAACTAGCTAAGTAAATATTACTGCATCAAGATAGCGCAATATGTACTTAGTGATTTGATGCAAAAGCGAGTACGTGACTTCTCCCAGTATATTTTTGGAGATTTAGTTTCCTATCCCCTCTACCTGCTTTTATTTACGCCAAAGTATAGGCTCATAGGTGTTAAAAAGTAGAACAATTAGTAAAGATTGAGTTTTTTTCTCTGACATTTCTGGTATCGCACAATATAAATCCCTGCTCCTTGCAATTTTAAATAAAAATAAAATTAAATGCTTTGTCTTGAAAGAACTAGTTGTGCCCGTCTGCCCACCTGGGATGGACAGGCGATCACATGCGAGGCAACATGAACACAGTGTGAGCTCGAGATCAGGTCTCAGGGCGTCCTGTGTTTCGCTAGTTAAATACAGTATTACTGCAGACTGCCCTCATGCTCCCCGTAAAGGATAGAAGGAATACAAAAATACAAATCATATCCTGGCTCTCCAAGCGCCCGCTTATATAGGCCACACCTCCAAGATCAAACATCGATCCTCGCAATCACATTACGTAATGCGATACTCTTCTTACTATTGGCTATTGCGGTGGAAGGTTCCAGAATGTGTCTTCTATGCAATAAATCTTCACAAAATAAATAGAATATTAACTGCAAATATTATTCACAGGTGCTGATGCGTTCAACTTCATTACATTCGTAAAAACAATATTATTCTCAAGCATTTCCTGGCGGACTCTCGTGCCACGCACTAACTCCAAACATGGCAGAGGGAAAACTTGTAGCGACCTTGGTGTCGCCAGAGCGCGCACGATTCAAATGTCATACCACGCCATCCTCTTCACTACGTCTCATAAGGGCACATATTTATACCTAATTATTGTTCCCCAGACCATCCAAAATGTGCGGGTTTAATTTGCCCATTTTTATTATGTACCGGGACTCTATAATATCTATGGTTACCCAATTTCAGTTTTTCTTGCACTTACTGAAGAAGGACAATCAGTTAGTGAGTTAGTGAGTGGGAGGGTGAGAGAGTTTCTATTAAACACACAGATCAGAGGATTATATTTAAACACCTACGTAAATATCGAATGCTAAGAATAGCATATGAATGGGTAAATTAAGAACAGGAACAAGAAGTTCTGTGACAAACTAAAGAGCCTACTTTTCTTAAAATTTAAGATACATGCCAATGATTAATCTATATGGATCTATCTAGAATAATGACGAAATTAAGTTGGTAATATCGAAATTTCTAATTAGTTCGAAATACTGTATAGGCTACCTGGCATAATATAGCCCAATAGAGCATTACAATTGGCAGCCCTGGTGACTGAATATATTCTTAGTTCCATCTCTTAGGGTACAGAATAAAAAAATTGGTTGAAATACAATGGATAGCATGAACGTTACATGCAGTTTAACATTGGATCTAACAGCGCCTGTAAAATCATATTGGCAACAATGTCATGCATTTATTGGTCAGAAATAATTTGAAATAATATGATCTATTGTTGTGCCAATTTTGAATGAAATTCATTAGTTAGTATAGAAGTTACATGCATTTTAAAATTGGACTTATCAGCATGCTTAGAATCAAGTTGGCAGCACTGACGTATATTAGTTACTCCAAATTAATCTAGAATGCCAGGTACTATAATTGTGCAAAGTTTAGAGCTATTGGCTTACATACTTTCTGATTTATTGATATTAGGGTAACAAAACTGTATTAAAAGTTGGCACCCCTGGTGGCTCTTAAGAATACGCTCAGCTATATCTGTTCATGTACACATAGCACATACGAAATTTGATGGAATTCCAATTGATAGTGTAGAAGTTAAATGCATTTAAAAATTGGACCTATCAGCAGGCTTAGAGTCATGTTGGCAACACTGCCATGTATGGCCTCCTGGAAATTAAACTTCGGTGGCATAGTCGGTAGCATGCTGAACTACTGTGCCCAAGATGGCGGGTTCAAACCCGGCCGAAGTTGTCGGATTTTTTAAGAGCGTTAAAAATCCTTCAGTATGCCTTCCTTCGGAGGGGAAGTAAAGCCGGCGGTCCCATGTCATAGATTTATGGCATGTAAAAGATACTTTCACAGACTAAACTTGTGTAAAGCAAAATTTGTTAGGTTAGATTTCGTCAGAACGCTCTATCAAAGTTCCAACGTTCACCACTAGGTATCATTTATATCTGGTGGCGAAAGTTGGAACTACTTGAAATTGAACGGAACTTGTAGCTCACCCTTTAGGGTGTCCGCTGGAAGCAGCTACAGACTCAGGCGAGCCGAACATGTCCTCGGACACTCCCGGCACTAAAAGCCATACGATAAATAAAATTAAACTGAAATATTATTATCTATACGTGTGCCAATTGTGAAATAGCTCCCATTCATACCATTGAAGATATCCAACATTGTGTTCAAATTTCAATTGAGATTTTACAGCAGTTGGTAGCATGGACATCATTTTCAAATACGGCATTGAGATATTCTGTTATAGATTTTTACTCCTACCAAATTTTGTTTCGATTGCTGCAGCCATTTAGGAGTTGATAGGGGGGGGGACACACACAGCCAGACAGACAGACAGACAGATAGATAGAAGGACAGACAGAAGGACAGGCAGACAGAAGGACAGACAGACAGACAGACAGACATTTGCCCGGATCGATCTCATAAGTCTACTTTTTCCTCATTTTTGCAAAATGTGAAAAGTAGGCTAAAAATACAGTAATACGAAATATAATAAAAGATAAAACCCTAAGGAATTGAATAGCTGATTGATATTCATGTCAGAGATTACTGATTGATGGTCAATGCTCCATTAAAGAGACCTAACAGTTATGCCATAATCCTATTCCTAAATTTAAAAAAGAATGACAATTTGCACGGTGAAGGAAAGCATCTGAAAGAAAATACAAGAATACGAATGTCAGGAACAAAAAAGGAAAATGATGAGCTCCGAAAAAAAAATCCTTTAGCCCCACATATTGACAAATAAAAATTACCATATGTATCGAACTACACATAAGGGTGTTGACTCTTTGTACTTGTGTGTAAGAAGCCAATATAAGCAAGAAAAGGGCAACCAAACTATGATTATAAGTCAGCAATGGATATTAGAGGCAGAAATAATTGAGGTAGGAATGATCTCGAAGAGAAAAAATTAAGAAAATAGATTAAAGTTAAAAGAGTTTGTAGCGTAAATCAGTACAATATTGGTTTCTTGAAAACGAGAAATGCCAATTAAAACTTTGTGAAAAGAGCAGCATGAAGCACGTCTGATCGTATTGCTGCAATTAAGATAACTTCTGGCTTCCTCTATATATGCAATCGATTTTGACGACTAAGAATTAAGCTTCTGTAATGTACTTCTACAGAAGAAATTGGAAAATTTTACGGAATTTTCTTTGACAGCGATGATGTTTCATATACTATTTGGTATTACCTGGAGAGGGTCATGGTCTAGGCATAATTATTGCTGACCATGGTGCCACTATTATTATGATGAGTTTGGCAGACATATTTATTTCGTTCTCAGAGAGTTATGATCTTTACCGTGTTAGAAAGGACATTAAGGTTGCCCTGTTAACGTAAGATGTTTCCCATAACTAAATTAATGAACATTTTTACGACAAGAATTGATGTAAGCGTATTAATACATCTCACCGTATCCCCTTTAGGCCCCTTGAAACAACAATTATCATCATCATCATCATCATCACCGTATCCCCAATATCCTAACATATTTAAGGATAAAACTCAGCCCATCCTGGTCGCAGGGTGTTGACAATTTTTCCTGCAAATTATATTACGGTCGGTTGGGACGTTTGGGCACCAATCCTGTGTATAGCAATAACCAAACACAGAGAGACAAACATCGCTTTGAATAGAGAGATAGCAACAGCTTTGGACGTGTTCCAATTGCTCACTAAACCAAACATTCCGAGGCATATTAAATTATAGTGCTCTTCCAGAAGGTTTGCGATTATGCGCATCAGTGGTCCACTGTACAAGACAGTGTGGATTCACGGAATATTCTTTTTATTTGAGTGGCCAAGTGGATACGGAATTCTGCACATAAATGAACCCCCACAAGGAGAGAATTGGGAACTTTAATGTTAATGTTAATGTTAATGTTAATTTTAATCTTAATCTTAATCTTAATCTTAATTTCAATTATACAGTAATTATAATTGCAATTTGAAATATAATTTTGAATCTGATTTCGATTTCGAATTCGATATTAATTTTAAATTAAAATTAAAATTTTATTTTACATTTAAAAATTTAAATTTGTAATATTAAAAATGGTTTTAAATTGTTTCAAATTTTATTTTTTTAATATTGAATTTAAAAAAAAATTTAACTGTCCAATTTTAAAATTTTGTAAAGTTTTAAATCATAAATATTGGGATTTTTTTAAATTTTCAGTTTAACTTTTTTTTTTATTTGTAATTTTAAATTTTAAATTTTAATTTAGGAAGCATGTTTCATATATTAAAATATTAAAATATTTTCGCGTGTGAAAGAGGGGCGCAAATTATTGGTACGGTACTGTAAATATTTATTACTTCTTATACTCGACTAAAATTGAAACACCCATCAATAAATCATGGGTGTGAATTTTGTTTTTTCTTGAAGACAATAATAACATTTTCATCATTTTGTATTTGGATCTCTTAATTCATACATTTTCAATCTTATCTATCGGGAATTTTAATAAGCAAAAGTTCATACACTTTCATGATGTCTTTCCATAAGTAATTATTCTCAGAGGCAAAGCATATTACACATATTTAGCAATCAGTTTAATTTCGTTACTTACGGGATTTGAAAAATAACCGATTCAAATTTCGTATATCTTATACCTTTGGCTTAATTTATGATGTCCCACTTCGTTCGCTTCAATAGTAGGTTGCACATGAAATAAATTAAAAAAAACTCACACGGTCGCTATCTTGAATTTTCCCATAACAATTGAATTACATTATGCACATCTTACGAAACCTTTCCGCCAGATGTCATGACTGTTCTATGTGGGACTCCTTCCGTTGTTTCTCTACTGTATACGCATCGAAATTGAAGACTGGCAGGTTGATAAAAGAAGAAATTCCCATTCTTAAACGTTTGTAACAGCCTATTGTGTGTTATTTGCAAATGTTATTAAAACTAAATGATCCGACAAATACCTGTGCACTGTCTGTGCTAGTTCCGGATATCTCTATACATCAACCTGTAAATAAAGAGTTACAGTGTCAAATGTCACTGGGATCGAATGATTTAGTTGGGAAGAAAAGCCTATTTGAACATTTTATCATAGTGCAGCAGCCATGTTGATTTTGCGCTTATTAGGTTTTTGAGAAGCACATACTTGAACCTACTTTACATCTTGGCCTTAATAGAAAAGTTCCTTCATGGTTTACCTTTTCAACTGCAGGTAAATGCTGAAATGGTACCCACATGCAGGTCACCGCCACTTCCAGTTTTTTTTTTCGTGTGACCTCACGAGAGGCCGAGTGCAGGTCTTTCTAGTCGACGCCCGTGGGAGACCTGCGCGTCGGGACGAGACATGGACTGGATGAAGGCGAATGAAACTGGGCAAGGATGTGGAAGGAAGCGGCCGTGGCCTGTCAGAAGGTACCGTCCCAGCATTTGCCTGGTGTTGAAAATGGGAAACCACGGAAAACCATTTCAAGGACGGCCGACGGTGGGGCTCGAACCCACGCGTCTACCGAGTCAGCAGAGAGTTTGGCCCCATGACCAAATGCTGCGCTTTAGCGAGCGTAGCCACTGCTGTCGGTGCCATTTCCAGTACTTCTCCCACACCCATCCCATCCTTTGGGGTGCAAGAAGGAGAACTCCGTGTCTGCGGAAGGGTATCCAACCAAAATATTAGTGACACTGAAACAATCGGGAGTATAGGGAAAATACGTCGTGTCAGTAATCAAGTGTTGGCAATAACGATACATGTCTTGCCGTATTTCTGTTCGGCATCCAACCTTTGATATTTCCCATGCGTGCAATATATGTCGCAGCAATCTTCGCGAAGCTAATTCAACCTTAACTCACCATTATTTATGTTCCACACTTTTTGTAGATCTCATTTAAAACTTGGCATTCCTTTGTCATTTCATCCAGAATGCAATTCAACTACTCTTCAGTAAATAGCTTGCACATGCCCATTATTGTTACGTACTTTATGTACGCCTCTGTTTGAAGTCGTCAAGATGACAAATATCATTCTCTATTTATGTTGGCAAAGTTTCAATTAATTTGTTACTATTACAGTAAGTGCACTCGTGGTTGTATTTGCAATGAAATGCCAAAACGTTTGCATATACACTGAGGAAAATCATGTGTTCTTCATAATGAAACCAGAATCCAGAATGTAACGTCCAAATTATCTCACGCAACAGGTGGATTGAAGTAAATAAGTAAGGGCCCTAATAGTACTGTATAGTGATGGAGGATAATATTTTATTTTTCTGCAGACGTTTCACGCTCATTATCACTTGTGTGCTATATTTCATACAGTAGACGTTGAACTATATTGTGGCGTAGTGACTAGCAATCTTGGCTGTCATCCATCACGTGCTGGTTCGACTCCTGGCTCTACCAATATAATTAATTCTGATCTGAGGGCTGGAACGAGTTACACTCAGCCCTGAGAGGCATATTTGAGAAGAGGAGTGATCGATTCCCATATCAGTCATCTTAAAAGTGGTTTTCCGTAGTTTCCCACTTCTAGTCCAGGCAAATACCGCAAGGCCACGGCTGCCTCCTATCCAATTCTAGTTTCATATTCAAATACACACACTACTACAAGCACCATAGTAACACAAATTATCAGACAAGATCTTACACACACTCACCCAAGCCCACGGGGCTAAATGAGCACTATGTTGAGGGCCCCTAAACTGTTATAACAAGAAATACCAAAATAATTGGTCATTGCAATGAAGTTATCGTCAGAAAGCGTTGCAATATTTATGACCATAAACAACAATAAAAGTAAAGAAATATTTCCTGTAACATGAAGAATAGTCGATGGACTTCACATTTGGAAAACTGCACAATTTGTCCGTGAAATGTTATGTTTCTAAATTTCAAATGTATCTTCTTATTTTATATTTGCGTATAATTTAATTTCTATTGTTGTTTCATTTAGAGCTTGGATACGCTGGTCATTAGCCTCGTATATATATATATATTTATTTATTTATTTATTTATACTGATAACCTGTATTATTGTGGTATCTGTTCTAGTATGTGGTTTTGTAATTGCGTAAGAAAGCGGTTATTGCCAAAGGTAAAGTGGAAAACCACCAAAAAAAAAAAAACACTTCGAAGATGACTGAGTTGGGGACCGAACCAACGATTTCTCAGTTTTCCCCCCTTTCCAACCATCAGACAAGAATTGCATTTCTTTGCATAATTCGAAATTCAACCCACGGCCTTTGTATTCGGATTGTCTATTCGTAGCCCCAGCCCCAGACCATAGAAGGTGGCGATTCTATTTTATTCCTTACATTTTCATTTGGGACTGTTCTGCCTTTCAGCGTCCAGTTTAGTCTGCAAGCCTCTGTTTGCGAACAAGTCGCCTCCATGAAGCTCTATTAGCAGTTAATAATAATATCGTATGGCCTCGGGTGCCGGGTTCAAGCTTTGTTATTTGCGCTCAGAGGGCAGCTTGCATGTCGAATTTTGTCGTTCCTTGGAACGCTGTGAAAGTTAAGCAGGTTAGATATCCAAGCTCCTTGACAATATAGCGCTTTCTAGTAGAGAATGGAGGTACTTTGTGGTGGCAGAAAATCCCGAGTTTAATTTTGCCACTATCATCACGGCCTACTGAATTCAAATGGGTTCTTTAACTCGCCAACAACGTATGGCATGCGTGTGGGGCTTTTTGTCGCATTTCAAAAATCATTTACCACGGCCAGGGGCGAACCTGCAAGCTTGGGGTTGGTAGTCTGACACGATAACCACTCACCGACCGTGACAAGCAATTCGCAGTTAACATTGAGGCCTCTTCTTTTACACCTCGCACTTCGAAATCGTTAAACCCTGAATCTAACAATTTTCTATTGGGCGCTTCGGTGGCGTAGTTGGTAGCATGCTGAACTTCATGCCCAAGGTCACGGGTTCAAACCCGGCCGAAGTAGGATTTTTTGAGAACGTTAAAAATCCTTCAGTATGCCTTCCTTCGGAGGGGAAGTAAAGCCGGCGGTCCCATGTCATAAATTTATGGCATGAAAGAGAATCTTCCACTAACTACACTTGTGTGAAGCCAAAATTTGTATTTTTTTTGTCGTGTGGCCTCCTGAGAGACCGAGTGCAGATCTTTCAAGTCGACGTCCGTGGGCGACCTGCGCGTCGGGATAAGAGATGGAAAGGATGAAGATGAATGAAACTGGGCAAGGATGTGGAAGGAAGCGGCCGTGGCCTGTTAGAAGGTACCGTCCCAGCATTTTCCTGGTGTTGAAAATGGGAAACCACGGAAAACCATTTCAAGGACGGCCGACGGTGGGGCTCGAACCCTCGCGTCTACCGAGTCAGCAGAGAGCTTGGCCCCATGACCCAATGCTGCGCTTTAGCGAGCGTAGCCACTGCTGTCGGTCATTTGTAGGTTAGAATTGATAACGCCTTATTAGATCCAACGTTTGCCGCCAGATGTTGACTGCGATGCCATATAGAAGCCAAGCCCGCAAGTTAGGTGTCGTGGACGGTAGCATTTGGTAGCAACAGTAGGAACTACTTGAAATTACTGTCTGCAGTCCTTTCTTGAGTTAAGAAAACAGATAACTCACACTAACACAGCCATCACAATTAACACCGGTTATCAGACAGATTCTACACACACCCGAAGTACACGGGGCTACATGACCGCGTTGTCGCAGCCCCCAAACTAAGGAACCAACCCATCATCTTCACTTGGGTCTACCTCTACTCCTCTTACCCTCTAATGCCGAACTCATTGACTTCTTAGGTAATCTCTCGTCCCCCATTCTCATCACACGACTACACCACCTGAGTCAGCTCATACGAACAGCGTCTTCATCTAGCGCAATGGTTCTTAACCGGTGGTCCGCGGACCACAGGTGGTCCGTGAGTGCCTCGGGAGTGGTACGCGGGAGAAACAGGTCCACCAGCACGTATAAAAAAGTGGCCAAAAAATGGGGTTTTCGAAGACGATGTGCGTTGAACGAGAATCTTCCGAATGTATTCGCGGCAATGACTATCAGGTTTTGAATCGAAATATCTAAAAAAAAAGTGTTATTGAGGAAGGGTTACACAAGTGATAAGGTGTATTGGGGTGAGGGGTGGGGAGTGGTCCGTACATGATACAATTTCATGCTGAGTGGTCCGTAGACTTCTACGGGTTCTGAACCACTGATCTATCGTGCTCATTTCTAACTTAGCCTTTACCTTCCTGCCATTGCTCCCATCTATATGTTGCACTATTGGTACAATACACGAGGTTACGCCGTATAATATAGTCTTCTATGTCGAATATACCTTGGTATTTTATACTGTAGTTATTCCCTTCATGATTGTGTTTTTCAATTCCAATATTAGGGTTACTCCTGTTGCACCCAAATCTCAGCCATATAGGGACGATCGTCTGTGCATTAAGCAGTGTAGCGGCTAGCATTCTTGGTTATCGCACCGGAGATCGGTTTCGATTCCCAACTCTCCCAAGAAATTAAACTCTTGTCTGAGGGCTGGAACGAGGTACACTCAGCAAAACTGAGAAGAGCTGGGTTCGTTTCAACCTCAGCCCTGCTGGAAGTGCTTTTCGATGGTTTTCCACTGCTACCCCAGGCTAATGCCGAGATGGTTCCAAGCTTATGGCCATGGACGCCTCTGGCTCAATCCAGACCAGAATTACAAATGTGCGCACAACTACATACACCACAATATCACAGGTTATCAGACAAGTTTTACACCCACACCCTCGGGAATAAATAATCATGAAGTCCAAGCCCCTTAAATAAAACAACAACTACAGCATTTAACATCATCACATTACAGTCAGTGCTTTGTATGAGTTACTTGTGATATGCGGTTAGCCTATATTTCAGAGAGGCCTTTGATAGCGTCCATCATGATCCACTTCTCTGCAAACTACGCTACACAGGGTTTTCGGTAGGCATTATTCAATTGTTTCAAGCGTACATAGAAAGGCGAAATCAAATAATTCCGGACAATTATGGCTATTCTTGTTTTGCAAACCTTCGTAGCCGGATCCGAAACTGTTAACTGTAAAGTATCGGGTTGTTTTGCCACGTCCGGTAATGCTTCCTCGCCGATGTTTTCCCATCGTTACAGGCCAAATGGCTGAAAAGTGACCTGTCCCATGTATTTATTCAGCAGTGTCAGACCACGTACGGGACCTCTTACAGCTCGTGGCTGCAGGTGACCTGTCCCATGTATTTAGTCAGCAGTGTCAGACCACGTACGGGACCTCTTACTGCTCGTGGCTGCAGGCGACCTGTCCCATGTATTTAGTCAGCAGTGTCAGACCACGTAGGGAACCTCTTACAGCTCGTGGCTGCAGGCGACCTGTCCCATGTATTTAGTCAGCAGTGTCAGGCCACGTATGGAACCTCTTACAGCTCGTGGCTGCAGGCGACCTGTCCCATGTATTTAGTCAGCAGTGTCAGACCACGTACGGGACCTCTTACTGCTCGTGGCTGCAGGCGACCTGTCCCATGTATTTAGTCAGCAGTGTCAGACCACGTACGGGACCTCTTACTGCTCGTGGCTGCAGGTGACCTGTCCCATGTATTTATTCAGCAGTGTCAGACCACGTAGGGAACCTCTTACTGCTCGTGGCTGCAGGTGACCTGTCCCATGTATTTAGTCAGCAGTGTCAGACCACGTAGGGAACCTCTTACAGCTCGTGGCTGCAGGTGACCTGTCCCATGTATTTAGTCAGCAGTGTCAGACCACGTAGGGAACCTCTTACAGCTCGTGGCTGCAGGTGACCTGTCCCATGTATTTAGTCAGCAGTGTCAGACCACGTACGGGACCTCTTACTGCTTGTGGCTGCAGGCGACCTGTCCCATGTATTTAGTCAGCAGTGTCAGACCACGTAGGGAACCTCTTACAGCTCGTGGCTGCAGGCGACCTCTCCCATGTATTTAGTCAGCAGTGTCAGACCACGTACGGGACCTCTTACAGCTCGTGGCTGCAGGCGACCTGTCCCATGTATTTAGTCAGCAGTGTCAGACCACGTAGGGAACCTCTTACAGCTCGTGGCTGCAGGCGACCTGTCCCATGTATTTAGTCAGCAGTGTCAGACCACGTAGGGAACCTCTTACAGCTCGTGGCTGCAGGTGACCTGTCCCATGTATTTAGTCAGCAGTGTCAGACCACGTACGGGACCTCTTACTGCTCGTGGCTGCAGGCGTCCTGTCCCATGTATTTAGTCAGCAGTGTCAGACCACGTACGGGACCTCTTACTGCTCGTGGCTGCAGGCGACCTGTCCCATGTATTTAGTCAGCAGTGTCAGACCACGTACGGGACCTCTTACTGCTCGTGGCTGCAGGTGACCTGTCCCATGTATTTAGTCAGCAGTGTCAGACCACGTAGGGAACCTCTTACAGCTCGTGGCTGCAGGTGACCTGTCCCATGTATTTAGTCAGCAGTGTCAGACCACGTAGGGAACCTCTTACAGCTCGTGGCTGCAGGCGACCTGTCCCATGTATTTAGTCAGCAGTGTCAGACCACGTAGGGAACCTCTTACAGCTCGTGGCTGCAGGCGACCTGTCCCATGTATTTAGTCAGCAGTGTCAGACCACGTACGGGACCTCTTACTGCTCGTGGCTGCAGGCGACCTGTCCCATGTATTTATTCAGCAGTGTCAGACCACGTAGGGAACCTCTTACTGCTCGTGGCTGCAGGTGACCTGTCCCATGTATTTAGTCAGCAGTGTCAGACCACGTAGGGAACCTCTTACTGCTCGTGGCTGCAGGCGACCTGTCCCATGTATTTATTCAGCAGTGTCAGACCACGTACGGGACCTCTTACAGCTCGTGGCTGCAGGCGACCTGTCCCATGTATTTAGTCAGCAGTGTCAGACCACGTAGGGAACCTCTTACGTTAGTGTTATTACGGATCCACTGAACATACATATGCCAAAGTAAGCAGGTTATGATGATGTTCGCTTGATGAAGGAAGCCCCACCCACACCACCCCTCCCCCTCCACCTTCCCAATTTGTGTGAGAAGTATTTTACAAAGTGTAAAAGTTATTCGTGTAGATATTTCGGGCAGTAGCTGATTAAATTATTTTTTATTCCTTGCCCAAGCTCATGGGATAACCTTATGTTGACTGACTGCAAATCAATTCTATTAATATGTATTTTTTGTATGATAGGAGATTATTGGACTTTTGAGCCATACGTTTGTAACCCTTAAAATAAACTGTCAGTCCATCACTTTGTTACCGGAGAGTTCACATCACGGTGAGCTAGTTATCCCCTCTAAACTGTGACTTCGTGCACCAAGGATGATTCATGTAACGTTGCCATGACCAGACTGACTCATGCGACAACACTCTGCTGCTGTTGCTGGTGTAGCAGACACCTCCAAGCAAAGACGCGCCACGGACCTGCCACTTGGCAGTTTACACTCAGCTCTCCCACTACGTTTGGCACTTGAGTGCAGTGTAAGCACTCCAAGCTTTAGTCTTACGCAATTTCAATCCCCAAGGCTAGTCATTAGCTTAACGATTCAGCCATTGCAGACACTAATAGAGCAATTCGTACCAATCATTATTTACATGCAACAAAAATACAATTAGACCTTAACACACCACCAATAATGTTCCGTTTCGTTACAGGAAAATTATGTTCATAAAGTAAGTTGCAGAATGTTTAAACATAGAAGATGATCTTTGAACATAAGTTTCACGATCTATCTTGTTAATCTATATATTTCCTCTCGACGCTGATGCTATCGCTCTTCCTCATCTCTTCCCATAACCGGCGAGATAAATGTACTTGTACCTTCCGCATTGCCACGATCCGAGGCAGATTCAATAAGTGGCATGGACAGGCGGTATTCAGGATCTATTTGCACTACTTTTGAACAGTTCATAGTTTATATTCTAGGCTTACGGGAAGGAGATGCGTCGTCTGTTGGTGATTGTTTTCCGAGAATCCGGCTGTCTGCGCAGCAGCCCTAATCATGGGTACGAGTTGGTCTCTGTGCTCAAACTGATCGTTGGTTGTCAGTCGGACGTGCCTGCTTGACGCTGCCCACAGATTGGTTCGAGCCCCTGCCAGTCACGCGCTAAGTGAACTTTCCACGTGTTGCTAAGACTGAATCCGACTTTTTGAACAGGGAACTAGAGACCGTTGCCAGGTGATTGTCGCGAAATTAAATTGAATCGGCCCGAGCTGAAAAGTATTTAGACAGTTTTCACTACTTTCCAGGAGACAAATAAAACGTCACTGACAGAAAAGAACTTAACAAACACACTATAGGCTATTAGTCATGTATATTGTGAAGCAACTATTATATTAGTGTTAGCGGAATATCAATTTTAATTTAATAAACGTACATTTTTTAAATATATTTTGGAAACGTGACTTAATGCCTTTCAGCTCCGTTGTCAGTTTTGTACGGCATAAAGCCACCCAGAATGAATATTTCACATTATATTTTATTCTTAAATATATTAGTAACATAAAAAACCACCTAAACCCTGTACAAGAGCACTGTAACACGCGGGAATCTTGCAGTGCGGCCAACATTAAGTACGGCGCTTACAAGAGCACTGTAACACGCGGGAGTCTTGCAGTGCGGCCAACATTAAGTACGGCGCTTACAAGAGCACTGTAACACGCGGGAATCTTGCAGTGCGGCCAACATTAAGTACGGCGCTTACAAGAGCACTGTAACACGCGGGAGTCTTGCAGTGCGGCCAACATTAAGTACGGCGCTTAGAAGAGCACTGTAACACGCGGGAATCTTGCAGTGCGGCCAACATTAAGTACGGCGCTTACAAGAGCACTGTAACACGCGGGAATCTTGCAGTGCGGCCAACATTAAGTACGGCGCTTACAAGAGCACTGTAACACGCGGGAGTCTTGCAGTGCGGCCAACATTAAGTACGGCGCTTACAAGAGCACTGTAACACGCGGGAATCTAGCAGTGCGGCCAACATTAAGTACGGCGCTTACAAGAGCACTGTAACACGCGGGAGTCTTGCAGTGCGGCCAACATTAAGTACGGCGCTTACAAGAGCACTGTAACACGCGGGAGTCTTGCAGTGCGGCCAACATTAAGTACGGCGCTTACAAGAGCACTGTAACACGCGGGAATCTTGCAGTGCGGCCAACATTAAGTACGGCGCTTACAAGAGCACTGTAACACGCGGGAGTCTTGCAGTGCGGCCAACATTAAGTACGGCGCTTACAAGAGCACTGTAACACGCGGGAATGTTGCAGTGCGGCCAACATTAAGTACGGCGCTTACAAGAGCACTGTAACACGCGGGAGTCCTGCAGTGCGGCCAACATTAAGTACGGCGCTTACAAGAGCACTGTAACTCGCGGGAATCTTGCAGTGCGGCCAACATTAAGAACGGCGCTTACAAGAGCACTGTAACACGCGGGAGTCTTGCAGTGCGGCCAACATTAAGTACGGCGCTTACAAGAGCACTGTAACACGTGGGAGTCTTGCAGTGCGGCCAACATTAAGTACGGCGCTTACAAGAGCATTGTAACACGCGGGAGTCTTGCAGTGCGGCCAACATTAAGTACGGCGCTTACAAGAGCACTGTAACACGCGGGAATCTTGCAGTGCGGCCAACATTAACTTAAGTACGGCGCTTACAAGAGCACTGTAACACGCGGGAGTCTTGCAGTGCGGCCAACATTAAGTACGGCGCATACAAGAGCACTGTAACACGCGGGAATGTAGCAGTGCGGCCAACATTAAGTACGGCGCTTACAAGAGCACTGTAACACGCGGGAATCTTGCAGTGCGGCCAACATTAAGTACGGCGCTTACAAGAGCACTGTAACACGCGGGAATCTTGCAGTGCGGCCAACATTAAGTACGGCGCTTACAAGAGCACTGTAACACGCGGGAATCTTGCAGTGCGGCCAACATTAAGTACGGCGCTTACAAGAGCACTGTAACACGCGGGAGTCTTGCAGTGCGGCCAACATTAAGTACGGCGCTTACAAGAGCACTGTAACACGCGGGAGTCTTGCAGTGCGGCCAACATTAAGTACGGCGCTTACAAGAGCACTGTAACACGTGGGAGTCTTGCAGTGCGGCCAACATTAAGTACGGCGCTTACAAGAGCACTGTAACACGCGGGAGTCTTGCAGTGCGGCCAACATTAAGTACGGCGTTTACAAGAGCACTGTAACACGCGGGAGTCTTGCAGTGCGGCCAACATTAAGTACGGCGCCTACAAGAGCACTGTAACACGCGGGGATGTTGCAGTGCGGCCAACATTAAGTACGGCGCTTACAAGAGCACTGTAACACGCGGGAATGTTGCAGTGCGGCCAACATTAAGTACGGCGCTTACAAGAGCACTGTAACACGTGGGAGTCTTGCAGTGCGGCCAACATTAAGTACGGCGCTTACAAGAGCACTGTAACACGCGGGAGTCTTGCAGTGCGGCCAACATTAAGTACGGCGCTTACAAGAGCACTGTAACACGCGGGAATCTTGCAGTGCGGCCAACATTAAGTACGGCGCTTACAAGAGCACTGTAACACGCGGGAGTCTTGCAGTGCGGCCAACATTAAGTACGGCGCTTACAAGAGCACTGTAACACGTGGGAGTCTTGCAGTGCGGCCAACATTAAGTACGGCGCTTACAAGAGCACTGTAACACGCGGGAGTCTTGCAGTGCGGCCAACATTAAGTACGGCGCTTACAAGAGCACTGTAACACGCGGGAGTCTTGCAGTGCGGCCAACATTAAGTACGGCGCTTACAAGAGCACTGTAACACGTGGGAGTCTTGCAGTGCGGCCAACATTAAGTACGGCGCTTACAAGAGCACTGTAACACGCGGGAGTCTTGCAGTGCGGCCAACATTAAGTACGGCGCTTACAAGAGCACTGTAACACGCGGGAGTCTTGCAGTGCGGCCAACATTAAGTACGGCGCTTACAAGAGCACTGTAACACGCGGGAGTCTTGCAGTGCGGCCAACATTAAGTACGGCGCTTACAAGAGCACTGTAACACGCGGGAGTCTTGCAGTGCGGCCAACATTAAGTACGGCGCTTACAAGAGCACTGTAACACGTGGGAGTCTTGCAGTGCGGCCAACATTAAGTACGGCGCTTACAAGAGCACTGTAACACGCGGGAGTCTTGCAGTGCGGCCAACATTATGTACGGCGCTTACAAGAGCACTGTAACACGCGGGAATGTTGCAGTGCGGCCAACATTAAGTACGGCGCTTACAAGAGCACTGTAACACGCGGGAGTCTTGCAGTGCTGCCAACATTAAGTACGGCGCTTACAAGAGCACTGTAACACGCGGGAGTCTTGCAGTGCGGCCAACATTAAGTACGGCGCTTACAAGAGCACTGTAACACGCGGGAATGTTGCAGTGCGGCCAACATTAAGTACGGCGCTTACAAGAGCACTGTAACACGCGGGAATGTTGCAGTGCGGCCAACATTAAGTACGGCGCTTACAAGAGCACTGTAACACGCGGGAATGTAGCAGTGCGGCCAACATTAAGCACGGCGCTTACAAGAGCACTGTAACACGCGGGAATCTTGCAGTGCGGCCGACATTAAGCACGGCGCTTACAAGAGCATTGTAACACGCGGGAATGTTGCAGTGCGGCCAACATTAAGTACGGCGCTTACAAGAGCACTGTAACACGCGGGAATGTTGCAGTGCGGCCAACATTAAGTACGGCGCTTACAAGAGCACTGTAACACGCGGGAGTCTTGCAGTGCGGCCAACATTAAGTACGGCGCTTACAAGAGCACTGTAACACGCGGGAATGTTGCAGTGCGGCCAACATTAAGTACGGCGCTTACAAGAGCACTGTAACACGCGGGAGTCTTGCAGTGCGGCCAACATTAAGTACGGTGCTTACAAGAGCACTGTAACACGCGGGAGTCTTGCAGTGCGGCCAACATTAAGTACGGCGCTTACAAGAGCACTGTAACACGTGGGAGTCTTGCAGTGCGGCCAACATTAAGTACGGCGCTTACAAGAGCACTGTAACACGCGGGAATCTTGCAGTGCGGCCAACATTAAGTACGGCGCTTACAAGAGCACTGTAACACGCGGGAGTCTTGCAGTGCGGCCAACATTAAGTACGGCGCTTACAAGAGCACTGTAACACGCGGGAGTCTTGCAGTGCGGCCAACATTAAGTACGGCGCTGAAAGGGAGCAATGCTTTCCTCCTCTGATCGCACTAGGCCTACATGTAGCAGTGGTTTCTGGCTTAGACAGAAGGCTGACTTAATTCAATCCTATGCCGTTCCAAGGCCCTTGGGTCAATACTTCTGAATACTAATTGTTTCAAAAATGACCATATTTGACTTAATGCCTTTCAGCTCCGACCGATTCAATTTATATGTACTGACTTTCATACCTCGTCTTCTCAATGAGTCACATAACCGAATAGCCTGCTCCGCCACATACTGTACAGCACTGCCATCTTCCTCCTGCATGTAAGGGCAGTGGCTTTCAGTGGCTTGATGCCACTGGTAACTTATATCCGCTTGTACCTCTATTCTTACACTGCCATCTACTGGACATTCAATTAACATTCAGAATTAACTGAGTTCATGGTCAAAATGACTTTATACTGGATTTATGACTTGCACACTTCTTCCTCAAGGATGTCGATTGATTCGACTTGGGGAACAGCATTGTGCTCAAATGTGGCAGAGCACTTTGTTTAAGGACAGTAAAGAATATAACGAGGGACTAAGCGTAGGCTATATGCATGAGGAGTTCAAGACAAGTGCACTGCTTTGGTGAAGCGATTGAAAATCGTTCTATTCGAAACTATAGTGGGTTAAGTAGTTCCCCTTGTAATCGAAACTCTGAATGTATCGAATAATTCTACAACACTTCTAGTAGCCTAATTTATGTGTTCAAGAATCAAGTTTCTACTCAGCCGAGGAGTTTGCGTCAACACGTATGTGCGCGTTAGCAAGGATTTTTGATTATGAATAGGATTATTAACTTTTGTAGAGCTACAATAAGTGTCCGAAATCTTATTAACAGATCACACACACTCCGTTCAATAAACATCACACTAACTATTGTCACCAGGCCCGTAGCTAAGCAGTTACAATGCCAGACTTTGGCCCTAATGGTTCCGGGTTCGATTCTTGGCCAGTCCATAGGCAATGTTATTTAGTAGGTTTATTTCACCTGACTCGAGGACTGGGTGTTTGTTAAACTCACAAGCGCCAATTAGAATACCTGCACCAGGTCTCCCAGGCTGCCACACGATATTATACTCCAAAAATTGTAAAATTGTTTAGGCTAAAACTCTTCCGTCTACAGATAAAAAAAAAGCAGAAGGAAATGTAAGCTACTCCTGTACAGTTTATTACAAAAGGCACAAACCTCTCAAGAACGTATTCATAAGATTTTAGGAGCCTGCCCGTTTATGAACGACCACCTCGTGGTGTAGTGGCTAGCATTTTTGGCTCTATTCCCGGCTCTGCCAAGAAATTAAATTCTGGTCTCTGGGCTGGAACGGGGTACACTCAGTCTCGTGAGGCACAACTGAGAAGAGGTGGGTTCAATTCCCACCTCACCCAAGCAATGGGGTGAGATGCCAACTACAGTACATTAGATGTTTGAACTAACATGCACTTCAAAACATCCTTCATACGATATAGACTTCCGACAGCAGTGGTTACGCTCGCTAAAGCGCAGCGTTAGATCATGGGGCCAAGCTCTCTGCTGATTCGGCAGACGCATGGGTTCGAGCCCCACCGTCGGCCGTCCTTCAAAGTGTTTTCCGTGGTTTCCCCATTTTCAACACCAGGCAAATGCTGGGACGGTACCTTCTGACAGGCCACGGCCGCTTCCTTCCACATCCTTGCCCAGGTTCATTCATCTTGATCAATTCTATCTCTCATCCCGGCGTGCAGGTCGCGTCGACTAGAAAGACCTGGACTCGGCCTCTCAAGAGGCCACACGACAAAAAAAAAGAAACGATATAGGCTAATAACTGATTATCAGAACTTTTAATCAACGTAATTTGTAATTTTATTAACAATTGGAACTATTTTGTGTTCAACTATTAACCATCTACCTGAGTTTCTTAATTCCTAAACGAACAATAATTATATTATCGTATGGCCTCGGGTGCCGGGTGCAAGCTTTTTTATTTGACGCCCAGAGGCAAGCTTGTATGTCGAATTTTGTTGTTCCTTGGAACGCTATGAATGTCAAGGAGGTTAGATATCTAAGCTCCTTGACACTATAGCGCTTTCTAGTGGAGAAAGGAGGAACTTTTTGTGTGTGCGGAAAATTCCGAGATTAGAATTGCCATTATGAACGCGGCCTACTGAATTCAAATGGGTGCTTTAACATGCCAACAATGTATGACATGCAGGCCGTCATATTTGTCGCCTTTCAAGAATCACTTACCACGGCCAGGAGTGAACCTGCAAGCTTGGGGTTGGAAGTCCGGCACGATAACCACTCACCCACCGTGGCAAGTAAACGAACAATAACATAGCCTACATGCACGCGAGCCGACTCGCACTGGCGCAAAGAACACCACAGCAAAGCGACTGATGCGATCTCTTTACAGCTTCCTCAACTATAACAAAATAGGCAACTTCCCTAATTGCCATCTTCCCCCAATCCACTCTTTGATCTTTTGTTGTATTTCTTCCTATGAGGGTTCACCCCTTGAGGTTTGTACATATATTGTCCGTTCGCTCTGTAGGCCTGTATGACGATGAAATAAGACATTCAACTCGTTGACAGTCTCCCATTGACTTGGAAGTTCTCGGGACAAGAAGTGGCATCCTGTTAAGTGCATGGCCGTTAACTCCAATAGGAACTCCACCAAACATACAGACCACTTGTCAAATAACTGAATCCCTTGAGCGGGAAAGTACATTCTCTTTGCTGAGTAGAGATGTCCTTTGTGTGGAATTTATATTTTTGATAAATTGCAGAACCATGTTGTATTTGTGAAATGTCGCCGGAAATTAACGAAAACTGCTTCCCTCTCGGCTCATGAAATACTGTATGTTGTGTGGTTTGAAAAGCACGGATAAGGTTCAGGAGAACAATGGTGAAACGAATGTTATTTATGTATTTGTCGTTGTGGGAGCCAAGAACAGCAATACAAGACCCATTTACCAATTCCCGTCCAGACACACTGCCAAAAATATAATGCCACAATACCTTTAATCAAAACCAAGCGTCCAATGCTTCGAGCTACGTCGAGGTCAGATAATAAATAACGGGCGACAGATGCAGGGCATGTTCCCGCGGAATTCTTACTCACAACAAATTACTCAAGGTGAGTTGACTTCACATCCCGGCACATAGCTTTGCAACTAAGATTATGCCAACAAAATGTTTCAATATTTTTAAACTATCATTCGTCAATACGCACCAATCATGAACAACGTTAACAAATATAGTAAGGCACGCCAAGCCAAAAAACTAAGGCATAAAGTTGTCTTCAATTGTACTACCTGATCAAGGGGCAGATTTTCATACATAGGCTACTACGCCTCGAACATGGTGGCAAAATTATCCCATAAATTCATTAGTAACTACATTCATTCCCTAATCCATTTTGAATATATATTCCCGTGGCGAGAGCCTCCGTGGCTTAGGCGACAGCACGCCGGCCTCTCAGCGCTGGGTCCGTGGTTCAAATCCCGGTCACTCCATGTGTGATTTATGCTGGACAAAGCGGCGGCAGAGAGGTTTTCTCCGGGTACTCCGGTCTTCCCGGTCACAATCTCATTCCAGCAACACTCTCCACTAACTTTTCATTTCACCTGTCATTCATTTAATAACTGTCCCAGGGGAGTGCGACAGGCTTCGGCAGCCGCTACAGTTCATATCCTCGCCGTTAGATGGGGGCTTCATTCATTCCATCCCTGACCCGGTCGGTCGACAGCCAACAATATACAGTGCAGGAAGTCTTGTCTTTTCTAGGGCTACGACATAACTAATGATCTCGAAGCTTCTTGGCTACCCCTGTCCGGCAGAGCCGATGGCGTGAACTGGGCGTTTTTCCCAGTCTGGGTAGCCAGGGACACTGTCTCGACTCGGTGAATAGACTTTAGATGGGAATGTACGCTTGTCAAGCTCAGACAGCACATAATATGACACCTTTCGGCAGTAAATTCTCAGTATGTAGTTGTTGTTGTTGGAATTGAAAGCCTTGGTCATTATGGTCATTCCGTCCCCTGTTCTTGGGTGTGTGAATTTGAATCTGTGTTATGGTTATGGTGGTTTTCAATTAGGACCCATCCCGGCATTTCCCTGTGTTAGAAGTAACACACTACGGAAAACCCCTTCCGGGATTGCTGTGGTGGAAATTGGACCCACCTCTTCTCAGTTTAGCGTCAAGAGGCTGAGTGTACCCCATTCCAGCACTCAGACCACAATTAAATATCTTGCCACAGCCGGAAATAGAACCCGGACCTTTGGGCTGACAGCTAAGAATGCTAGACACTGCGCCACGAGGCGTACAAACTTTCAGTAAATGTATGTCCTTCTTAATTATTAGACTACTAACACACTTTTGGATTGGCATTTTGAACACAGTACAGATACGTTAGTTTGTTAGGTTAGGTTAAGCCCTGCGTGGATGCGCATATAGTTTGCAAGGCCGTGCGGAAAGTGGATAAGCTGTGGACAATGTTTGGCGTAAATTTACGGATAGTTTTTAGAATACAATCCGGTCTTGTTGAATATCATTACTAGGACCCCGGATGTTTATGACATATCATGTTTTCAGCTATTTTCTTCCTTAAAAAATGTAAGATGATGATTTCAGCTAATCTCATTGAAATGGTGTCATTATGCATAATTAGCACTCCGAACTGGCTGTATAGCATTCATTGTAAACACAGCACATGACACACATAGCCTAGGGGAACGACTTTCTCCTCAAATGTCTAGCTTTAATACTTTATGCTATATCTAATTAAAAAAGACTGATAGTCAGTCTGAAAGAATAGACTTTATATCATTTTAAATGCTACAAATGCTGATAAATGCTGGGTGAAAGCCTCATGATCATGCAGCGAACTGCGTGAACTCAAACTCCATTAGCAAGTGCAAACCAAGGTCAAAGGAGGTAGCTGGCTGGATGAAGTCACGCTCACCGGAGCGCGCGGGGAAAGGAGGCAGCTCAAGCGGTACTATGACTTCACACACCTCAGAGAATTCTCGGTACATTTCGTCCCGTCACCGTTACGTAACGCCAGACCTCAGCGTAACGACGAAGTCGACAAGATCATTTAAAATGATAAAATATTATTGTATGTCAGTAAATTCGGATAAGAAACGTGCGGATGTTGGCCGGAGGAGGATAACGTTCCGTTTCTCCGGGCAGGGCGCTAGTTATAGCACCACCAAACATGACAACACACTCCCATGTACAGCTTGCTTTGGGTCCAAAGGTCCTTAGTTCAATTCCCAGCTTTGGCAGGAAACTTCCTTCTGGTCCAAAGGTAAGAATGGAGGTACACTCTGGCCCGAAACGATAATCATGAATAGATGTGTTCGATTTCCATCTCAGCCATCGCAAAAGTGGTTTTACGTTGTTTTCTACTTCTATTGCAGGCAAATGCCAGTATGGTACTTAATTTAAAACCACAGCCACCTCCTTACCAACCGTAGCCTCATAGCAAATGCACACCATACTACAGTCATACAATGACACAGGTTATCAGATATATTCAGTAAACACACCCAAAGTATACGGCAACATTAAGTTTTACTGCGCTTTGCTGGTCACAGCGCAGCACCCTCTGTGTGTTTGCCATGACATGATCGTTTGCTCTGGTGCACTTTTCGCTTTGTAGTGCTTCAAATTCCATACAATTATTATTACATAGGTACGTAGTTCAATCTACCCTATTTACCTCGCGCAACACTCCCATAGTCAACAGTGAAAGCGTTCAATGGTGAGCTTGATATTATCATTATTATTCTCGTCCTATGCTACTATTGGTTGTGGCATGTGTCAATGTGATACTGTCCCCAATTGTCTGGACTCGAGAGGCGAGGGTTGTTTTTGAGTCTTCAGTCTTTTGACTGGTTTGATGCAGCTTTCCATACCTCCCTGTCTTGAGCTAATCGTCTCATCTATACATAGCTACCACATCCTACATCCGAGGCAATCTCTTTAACATATTCTAACCTTGGTCTGCCTTTAGAGTTCTTGTCCTCGCCCTTTCTTCCATAACTAAGCTTGATATTCCTGGGTGTCTTAGTATGTGTCCTACCAACCTATCTCTTCCCTTCATTAGCAGTCGCCAGAAACATCTCTCCTCTCCCACTCGTCATAATACCTTTTCGGTTGTAACCCTATCTACCCATCTGATCTTCATCAATCTCCTGTAACACCCCATTTCAAACGCTTCAATTCTCATCTTTTCAACTGCACCAATAGCTTTCGAAATGACCTCCTAATACCTAAATCTATATTCGATGTCAACAGATTCCTTTTCTGTAGAAATGCTTTCCTTACCTGAGCCAAACTACTGTAATTTTTATAACCTCCTTGGTTCGTCCATCACTGGTTATTTTGCTTCCTAAGTAACAGAAGTCTCCTACTTCCTTCAGCGTTTCCCCTGCCAATTTGATGTCCATAGAGGTATCTGATTTATTTCGGCTGCATTCCAAACTTTTAGTTTTACATTTATTGATTTTCATCATGAATTCGCTCCTCAAGACGGAATCCATACCATTCAAAAACTCGTTCAAATCCTCTGGCGTGTTGGCCAAGATGACGATGTAATTAGCAAATCTCAGAGTTGAAATTATTTCTCCTTAAATCTTCACTTTCACTTAAAATTTTTCTCCAATTTCCTATACCTATCAAACTTTATTAATTTAATTTATTTTAGGAAGGAGGAATCGGAAATCCACTCGAATCCAACACCCAATAATAGTTACAAATATTCTCCATGAAGTACCAAGCAGTTAATCACAGTAAGCGGGATGATGAGGTCGTGATTTCCCTCCGTCTCCATCCCACCATCAGAGCAGAAATGACTGGCTTTTGTATCTTTTCAACAGCTTCGTCAAGGGAGCGGAAATAATGACAGCACTCCTCCTCTCCCATTGAGCCTTCGCTGGCCAAGGCAAGACAACATTAGGAAACAAGTCTGGCACGCTCTCAGGAAGTAAGTACGCGTTTGCCGCGATGAGCTGTAAGACCATAGCATGGAGGAGATAATGTCCTGACACCTTAAAGACTTGGTCTGATCGTTGCTTGGAAACTTGTAACGCAATCATTGTAACGTGTCAGTTTGCCACGTAAGAGACATTACCTGGCTTGCAACCTGAGGAGACAACAAGAATAGTGAAGAAGTTACTTTATTAGTTGTTGTGGTTTCAAGCGGGGGAACATCGAGGCCTTCTGCCCCTAACAGTGAAGAGATTAATGGTAATTATTGTCCTTGCAAAATAATGAACTTAAATACATAACTTGTAGTTGTATGTTAATTTAGACTATTGGCTACATAATTATATGAGACACGTAGCCTACGTCTTTGTTTGGTGTAAACTTACACAGTAAAGTACGTAGAAATAGCCTTTATACTGTACTATCAATATAAATAAGCACAGGCTACAAATATTATTTTTAAATAATATTCTTTTTCCACCTTTGACCTCCGGAGAGGCCGAGTGCAGTTCTTTCTACTCGACGCCCGTGGGTGACCTGCGCGTCGGGATGAGTTATGGAAGGGATGAATATGAATAAAACTGGATAAGGTTGTGAAAGGAAGCGGTCGTGGCCTGTCAGAAGGTACCGTCCCAGCATTTGCCTGGTTTTGAAAATTGGAAACCACAGAAAACCATTTCAAGGACGGCCGACGGTGGGGCCCGAATCCATGCGTCTACCGAGTCAGCAGAGAGCTTGACCCCATGACCTAACGCTGCGCTTTAGCCAGCGTAGCCACTGCTGTCGGATATAGCAAAATGCTCTTACTTTATAGCTAATGTTTGCCACGGTTTACACAAAAACTTTCATCGTTGCTTAAGATAACTCAAATCTTGCCCTGGAAAACTTGTGTTCAAAGTCTGGTTGTTCATTATGTGAAGGTTCACGTCGATCGTTTAGATAGGATACGAGAAATAACGATACGTTTTTGACAGGAAAAAAGAAAGAAGAAAGTTTGTAGTTTTACGTGAACGTTAATTTCGCGATAATGAGACAAGGGACCTCCTTTCAACGTGGAATCCGAACCACAGGGCATAGCATTTAACTTTGAAAATCTCACATGCATTGACCGGGAATCGAACTCGGTCCGCCTTGGTGAGAGGCCAACAGCTTGAACACTGCGCCACCACGCCCCCAATGTTGTTGACAGTTCCTACTGCCACCATCTTGAATATTTGAAATCATTTGAACAAACTAAGATACCTATGTATTTGGCTGTAAGTTAAGATTCGCTGTACCAAGTTTCACTGCGTTCGGATGATTACATAATTCGATTTCTAGATCGCAAAGAAACTCAAATTAAATATTTGAAATTGCCGTGGTTGCCATGTCTTTTTGTTTTGTTTTGTTTGTTTGTTTATCAGGTTTTCAAAAGTCACATATGTGAAATTATTTAAAAGTCCTCTATCACCATATAAAATTTCAGTTTGATTGGTGTAATAGTTTCGAAGATGCTGATAACTGGTAATACACCTTCGCGTAACCAGCATGCTGGATTGTTATATGCAGACGCCATAGAATGTCATACTAGTAAATAAATGTTATATTAGTGGTTCATTGCGAAACGTGTCTCATCAATAGCGTGATTAGGATACAAGAAATAAAGACATGTTTTACAAAATTTTCATAGCTTGCATCTTGAGTTTTTCAAAACATTTGACTTACATGAGACACGAGTACATTGGGCTTTAAACGAGTAGCCTATAAAGAATAACTATGACAAGTTTCACTTCTCTTGGGTTGTTACGTCCCCAGAAAAGCCTATTTAATTATTTAAACACGTGGCCACCATGTTGGATTTGTGCATACCACCGTCTGATGATCACATACCGGTACATGAACGTAATAGAGATTTCCAGGCATTTTGCAGATTTAAGCAATCTCAACACTTCGGCCAACATTCAATGTGACTCCCATATGATTTACGAAATCGATAGTTACCAAATTGTAAACAAATGTTCGTATCTTCCTTCATATTTTCAGAGTAGAGGTGCATTTTGAATATATCTACTTCTTACTTACAAACTACTTTAACTTTAGCACCTCTTTAGCACTCATATTGGGCGGGGACACCTAGAGCCCGCTGATGAGCCAGATTGGTGTCCTAGGCGAATCCCTCCACAAGATACGGCACAAACCTAGAAAAATTACTGATTTTTAATTCACTGGCCGTGAAAACCAATATACCATCTTTTTGGAAGCCTTCAAAGGGAGGTTATGGCTGCTTGAGCCTGTAGTTCTCGCAGTAAAGAGGTGCAGGTGCGCTTCATAAATAGGGAGGTAGCGCGCAGTTCACTAATCCTGTGGGGGTCCGAGCGGGGACACCAAGAGCCCGCTGATGAGCCAGCTTGGTGTCCTAGGCGAAACCCCACACAAGACACGGCACAAACCTAGAGAAATTGCTGAGTTTTAATTCACTGGCCGTGAAAACCAATACACCATCTTTTTAGCAACAGGGCTTGCAATATACAGTACGGAAACCAGACGAAACTTGCGTCACAGTGAGAGTTGGACGCATGATTTGCGGACGGTCGGTACATCTCATATTGCCCTGAGCATTTGGGTTGAGTGCCTTAGGAGGCTGAGAAACCTTCTAATTACACACACTACATGGTGTTTCAAATGGTATCCACTACCCCTCCTAATTCGCAACCTAGTGTAAGTCGATTCGCCATTGGAATGTGAAAATATTGGCCGATGTTTTGTGTTGGTCTTACAGGTGCAATAGTTTGCACTAGCTAATAAAGAGTTCTAAGCTTGGTAACGGAATTTAGGTCTATATCATCCTCACCCATCAAGTTATCTGAATTAGTGTCGTAGGCGTCGCGTATCCGTACTCACACATCTACGAGGAATGTGGTTAACGTATTCAGTCCACAGGCAACGCTTTTAGTACCCTTTTGCAAGATAACGCTCAGAATGTTTTCAAATAATGTGTAAATATGATCTGAAACTTAAGTGGCTTGCAAATAATTACATACTAGGTATTATGTGGTTGATTTACTTAGAGGTTGTACGACATTGTGTTTTTGTAGCCCCGTGAACCTGAAAGTGTGTAAATCTGTCTGACAGGCCTAACCTGCATCTCTGTGTTTGCTGTAATAGTGTTAATTTGTAATGGGGGCTGGGAAGAGGGTAGGCGGTCGTCATGGCCCGTCATTTGTCTGGATTAGAACTGGGAAAACACAGAAAACTACTTCCAGAATGGTTGAGATGGTTAAGATGGGATTTGAATTCACCTCAGGTCAGCCTCACGAGGCCGAGTGTATCCAGTTTCATCCCTGAGAATACAAAATATATTTCTAGCCGGACCTCCGCGCTTACAGCCGGAAATGCTAACCACTACGTCATAAGATAGACATACATATGTTAAAATCACTACAAGTTATTTTCTGAAACATTTCATCTTAAGATATTATGTCAGTACACTCGAATTAAAGGGCACCAATTGATAAGAAAGTATAATGTGTGAAGTGCAAACCCAAGTTAAAATAAGAACAAATCCGTATTGATTTTAGAAGCTTATGGAAAGGCAAAGTAACCATCTTCCATTTACACCATTACTAATGAACGAACCTGAGTTTCCAGCAGTTAAATTAGGGCGTATGAATGTTTATCTAAGAAGGTATGACAGCATTACACCACAACCATATTGTATACACTCAATATGGTCTGTGCAGGCTAACAAAGCACACTTGTCATTGTCCGGTGCACTAAGGAGGAAAAGCCAACTCCCCACACGCCATGGAGGACCTTGGAGCAGTGGGAGGTAGAGACAATTAGATGGAATGGAGTTAGCTCCATGCCCGGCCACCTTTGCTTCCAGGAATTAGCATGGCACTCATTTCTGTTGTAGGCCGAGTAAACACCAGGGCAATTTGCGTCTCTGAAAGTGGTAGGCTTATCTATTAAATCCACCACCAGGGTGAAAATCGAACCCATTCCCTATCAGTTAGAAGCCCAGCGCCTCTATCACCTAGGCTACGCAGCCTGCAGCACACTAAGTAAAGCAATTCATCTATAAAAATGTTCAATGGGGAGTATTTAAAACTGAGTGATATCTGGCAACACGAGTAAACAGGACTTACTAGTACGGTAGTCTAAAATAAGTGACTTCAAGAAGCTCGTGCGAAATGCTACCGTGACAATCTCGGCAGATAACTAACTCCCATGTCCAAGTTCTGGAAATTTATTTCCCCCCAAGAGACCATTTTAATGTTCACTTAACCCTGGCGTTATGCCCCATTGTTCTCCTTATCTGCTGTCTTTGAATTTTCACATCAGTAAAACGCCAAGGCACTGGTCAAAGCGGCGCGCAGGGATGCTGCAGCCATAATTTATTGCGGAACAGGTTTTAGCACACAATGACAAAGATGAAGTGCAAACACAGGGCATTCATCTCTGTTGTTTCCTTCCTTCAGTGACCATTAGCAATGCTCCGTAGCATAATGCTGCAGCATCAGTCACTTGATCATTAAGCACGCCTTAGCGGTTTGGTATCAATAGTGCAGGCCAGGGCATGTGTATTTACCACTCCTAGAGCCCTGCGCGGATAAACAAACCGTTATCCGCATCCGCTCCGCATCCGCACGACTGGTATCCGCATCCGCCCCGCATCCGCACGTCTCTTATCCGCAACCGCCCCACATCCGCACGAGTGTTATCCGCATCTGCTCCGCATCCGCACGACTTGTATCCGCATCCTCCCCGCATCCACCCGTTTGTTATCCGAATGTACTAACATTACAATAATAGTTTTAATTTAGTAGATAAAGCATCAAAGAAACACCTTTAGACATTTGAGAAGAAAGTCATTCCTCTACGCTTTTATGTCATGTTATGCAGTCATAATTGCAAACCTTTTCAATTCGAAGTGTTAATTGTGCTTAATGGCATAATTTGAATGATATAAACTTAAATCATCATCTTACATTTGTCATGGAAAAAACATAACGGAAAAAATACAGGGTCATCGAAAAATAATGCCAACATTTCAAAAAATGATAGCACCGAAACCCTTTATGTTAAACGTGTAATTCTTTCACTGAACGCCAGCTGGTTAAAGTAAGTTTTGTTTTGGAAGGGACGTGACCTTGCTATGCGCACATTAGATGCGCAGTAGCCAAGGTCGGCCAGGGGCGCGCACGCCAATGAAGTCCTGACCTCACCCCTTTGGATATTTTTTTTCTGGGGGTACATTAAAAACATTGTGTATGAAGAAAAAATTCGGGATTTGGAGCACCTGCGGGAGCGAATTTCTGCCGCCATCTTGACAGTTACTCCTGAAATGATTGCACGTACCAATCCAGCCATTGGGAAAGCGTGCGTTCAATGCTGATGTTGGTGGTCGGCCTGGCCTAGATTTTTAAAAATCTTCAGTCCCTGTTTCCTTAAACTGATTAAACCATCGAATTACAGCTTTGTAATCAGGTGCAATTTGTCGGACGGTGCAGTCATAGGTGCACGCGCCCCCGGCCGACCTTGGCTACTGCGCATCTAGTGTGCACATACCAAGGTCACGTCCCCTCCAAAACAAAACTTACTTTAACCAGCTGGCGTTCAGTGAAAGAATTACACGTTTAACATAAAGGGTTTCGGTGTTATGTTGGCATTATTTTTCGATAACCCTGTACACATCCGGGTCCTAGTAATGATATTCAACAACTTCGGATTGTAATCTAAAAACTGTCCGCAAATTTACTCCAAACATTATCCGCAGCTTATCCGCTATCCGCGCAGGGCTTTACTTATAGGAGCTTCAAGGGGGGAAATATCTAGGTCATCTGGCCCTATTCAGCAATATTGTTACGCCACAGTGGTTCCCAAACATTTCCTGTTTGTGCCTCCCTTTTGACTCGTAGTAAGTCAACACTCCCTATTACTATTTATTTATTTATTTATTTATTTACCAGCCTTACCCGTCGCAGATTTGTTCGCGAAAATTGAATAAACCCTAAACTTTAAATTTAGCAACAAATCGCTCATGATTTACTTGTAGTTCTATTATATTAAACTATTTATTTTGACCTCAAGTCAGTCTTTAGCACATTGAAACCGTACCGGTGACCCTCTTCAGCGTGGAATATGATGAGTAACTGAGTAGTACCGTACTAATAGTTCATAGAGTTAAAAAAATAGATCTGTTACAATAATGTTGTTAATAATACATAAAAATGTCTTGAAAAACAGCGTAGATATGAGGAGATGTGTACGTGAATGTACAGTATGTTTAAAAAATTAGGTTATACAAATGATGCTAGATGTGTATTTGCCAGGTATTGCGAAGAAAAACTTTGGAATATGTGAGGCGAAGTTATTATGAAGTGTTGAGAAATGTATCGGTTGTGTAGTTGTTATGGTACTACCTAGTTACTCATCATATAAGACCACGCTCAAGAAGGTCACCGGTACCGTTTCAATGTACCAAATATTGTCTTTAGTTAAAAATAAATAGTTTAATATAATGAACACGAATCGCGCTATCATGGTCATTTTATATTGTAGTTGTTGTATTTTGAAACAGCCCACTTTCCGATACGATTCAAAGATATGTAAACAACCGTGCTAAATATTCTCCTATTCTTGATACAAAGAACAGTTGTTGGCCGATTTGCTAGAATTGTATTTCAAATTATTTTAAACATGATCAATATAGACAATTGTTTTATTCCCTTAGAGATATTATTTTTAAATGTTCTGTTGGAAGTAATGCATTCCTTATCACCCTAGGCTAACATCAAGGATCAGCTACAGCATATTGCCACAACCACTGGATAGCTCTTGCTCCTGCTTTAACATTGCCTCTACCTAAGACACCAATAAGAAATGACAAAAGGCCACGAACTTAGTGCCTAGAGAGAAAGAAATACAATTCGAAAAGCCATTCCCCTTGAAGATCGCGTCACTCTAATTAAGAAATTATGCTAGTTTCGTGTTCTGTTGGTAGATCTATCAATTTATCCGCAGCAGCAGCGCGCCAATTCCTATTTGTTGAAATGATTCCAGCGCTGCTTATTCCAATGTCTTATGTTGAATGGAATCGCGTGCCAACAATACTATGTCCATACTTTAGCATCAATCAGCCGTCTGGTGACGACCTGAGGAACTTCTCGGTTTAATTTTGGTAAGCTCATTGACACACATTTCTGGCAACATTGGTTTGTTCTATTACAGACTACTTCAGAAACCTGCGTCGGAGTGCGCACAACAATTCACCAAAGTTGCATAGTAATCGGATGAATGGTACAGGAACACATACGGGACGATCATACAATGAAACCATAGAAAATGCCGCTTAAAAGTTTAAAACAAACTCATTTGTTGAAATGATTCGCACGACAACACTCATGAAACGACTCGCCGACCATCTATTCTAAAATGGAGTCACGTAACCATAAGATTTCGCGTGCTTACGCACAACTCACCAGAGTTAATTTGTTGAAATAATTCTCACGGCAACACTTGCTGAAACAAATCTACGCCCTCTATTATAAAATGGATTTACTAATTCTATAACCTTCCCGGGAGTGGGCACAACAACACACTAACGTTTCAACACAATCAGATCAGTGCTATATGAACGCATGTGGGACTTTGTTGAAACGATTCGCGCTCCAACAGACTTTTGTTGAAACGAATCGTGTGTCACGTCTTGTAACATTGATCTACTAAATCAGAAACCTTCGTGGGGTGGGCCCAACAATTCACCAATAATTTATCACAATGGGATGAATGGTATTTGAACGTATGCGGGACTTTTTTGAATCGGTTCGCATGCTAACAAACATTTGTTGAACCTACTCGCGAGCCATCTCTTGTAAAATGGATTTACTAATTCAGAAACCTCTGAGGAAGTGGGCACAACGATTCACCAAAATGTCATCGCAATGGGATAAATGGTATATGAACGCATGCGGGACTTTTTTGAAACGATTCGCGCACCAACACCCGGTTGTTGAAGCTACTCGCGCGTCATCTATTGTAAAATGGACCTACTAATTCTATAACCTTCCTTGGAGTGGGCACAAAAACTCACCAAAGTTTCAACGCAACGGGATGAATGGAATACGATTGCATAAGAGACGAACAAACAAACGAACATACATACATTCCTTTTATATACTGAACCCTTATTGATCTTCGATAAATAAGTATTCATATTTATTATTATTATTACTACGGCCCAGGCAGTACTTGAGGAAGTCGACATGGATATAAGGGAGGCTAGCATTTCGTAATATTGCAACAGGAGCTGAGCTGGTAGCTATTCTTGGGGGACGGCCAGAATTAGTCGGGTTCAAGGCCAAATTGAGCAACTACTGTACCAAAATTGGAAGCATAAAGGAAGGATCACGAGGCACTTGCAACGAACATACGATTGAATCAGCCAATCACAAGAGACCAAGCCATGACCACGCGGTGGACAGCGTCAGTAGTAAAAAGCCCGCGGAAATGGATATCTAGAGAACCGCCGAACGGATTAATCTCCGCACGAGTGATTTGAGACGTTTGATTTATTTTAAGAAGAATGACACTAGTTCCATCTTTGTGAGACAAAAACTCTGGAAGTTTTTATCCGACTCCACCCCACTCCTCCGCCCTGTCAGTTTTCTAATAAATAGTTTGGCATGACGCCACTCTAAGTCATTCTTTGTGGAGCCGTGAGGGGCTTACTTCACGCCAGTTTGTATCGTGATTTTAACGCTCTGAATTTGGTTAAGTCATTTTATTTGGGAGCTCTGAGGAGCTAATGTCACAGCGATTGCATTATCGAATTATAAAGCTCGAATACATTTTTTAAATTCTGGAATCAACTTTATTTTGTGAGCTAAATATTTCACGCCAGTGCGTGATAACTTGTAACAGTTGCTTAAAGACGACGATTTCAGCTCTAAGGGGGAAGTCTTGTAACACCCTAATTAGCGCTCACCGGAGCAAAGGTCCACAGTACAGGACGGAAATACCGAGCAAGATAGCGACTGCTAGTGCAGCCAAGATCTTAAACTTGTTAACGAGCCAGTGACGTGGTCTCGAGGTGTATATTTATGTACATATTGCAGTGTATTTTATATGTGTTTTATTGTGCGTGTGTGCGAGATATTTAGGGCCAGTCTTCGCTATTAATCGCATTAGGACAATTGTGGGTGAACTGAGTAACCTGCAAGCGATTATAGATAGGTAAAATAATTAACATTGAACTTTTCTGCCAAGGAGTCGATACCAAGATGATCAGCACGTGGTTTGGAGTTGGGATGAACTTCAACAGATCAGCGCAGACGACTTCTATGGAGTGCTAATTTGTCCATAGGGGCAATGGGTTGAGGAGGATGTCCTTAGTTCTACAAGCAGAGCGGTGATGTACAACAATTGGATTATTTCAATTATGTAGTTAGATTTGGCCGGGGAACTTTGTAAATAGTCATGTTTCTTTTCTTGTTGTTTAGAGTTTTTCTTGCACCGACGCTCAATGTTTTAAATGTCCGTTGGCGCGTGGCCAAAGTGTTTGTTAGATATTTGTTTTTCCTTGAGTCATATGTAATGCGCGCGGCGTGCGTGCGTGATTTTTATCCTTGCAAATGCGGAACCCGTTACATTCGATAAATGGTGCTTTATTAACGTTAATATTTGAAATAGGAATGGGAGGAAATTAATGTTAGATATTTGCTGAACAGGTTATTATTCATATTAGGGTTGCCAAGCGCACCAACTTAAAAGTAATTTGTAGAACACCTTCGTTCTAATTTTAATAGATTTTTTGAGTCCTTTTCAGGTTGACTAGTCACGGCATAGAATGGTGGCGCCAGCATGTGGATATTATTTGTGTCTTTTTATTTCAGGGTCTGTCAAAACCCATACGTGTGATTGTGTGTGTTACTGTGTCAAGTGTGTGTAGATTTTACGTGAGGAGGGGGTAGAGGTCCTACCGCTCTCATATTTTTTGCTGCTGTTGTATTTTTGGTGGAAAGACAGGGTGCTCTAGGGAGACCGCTGTCTTGCCCATATATTTTCTGACACACACACGTATTATTGTGCTTTGGGGCACACTTCTTCGAGTTTCGACCCCATGTCCTGGGAGGTCGAGGTTATTGACACGTGGGTTGACAGACATGCAGAGTTCCACAAACCGCCCGTTTTGCCTGTGACTTATTTTTGATAGGCAGTCCTATTTGTTCGACTGACCCCTGTAAGCTTTCATGTAGCAAACCTGTTCATTGTGATGGTGATTTTAAGCCATAATTAATTGGGGAGTTCGCCATGTGTGTAACGGCTTGTTGTACGTTGTATGGGTAAAATATTGTATTATTAACGTAAATGTTGGCTGTGTGCCTATTGCTTTGTTTATGACTCGATTCATGTAATTTTTGTGTGTCACACCCGTGTGGTGTAGTGGTAGAGTATTTGTAAATTTTGACAGCGGTCATCTTGTGTATTTTTTTATTTGGTCACGTGTTAATGTACTTGTGTTGATTTGTGTGAGAAGTCCTAAGTTTTTAGGCAGTAAATGTTGCTACGGCAATTTGATTCCAATTTCACACGGAAATTTTGGGTTTGTTTATATTAGATTTAGGAAGTGTCGGTTTAGTTTTAAGTATTGTAGTTGTGTTCCCCCGTGTCGGTCTAGCTCTAGAAATGTGGATTCGTTGTCTGAAGGATCATTCTGGATGATGACGAATCACGCATTCATTGTACACATCGTGATGCATGTAGAACGGCATACGCACAGATATGGTCACTTTTGTATTTTATCTTAGGGACACTTGGTCCAGGTAATTAATCTCTCCAGAGATTTTCGCCTAGTTTTTGGCATTTTTATTAAGTGGGAGTAAGATGGGAGTTTTTGTTGTTTATTTGTTAAGTGTAAATATGGTGATTTGTTATTAAATTCATTTGTTTTAACCCTGGCTTCACTCTTTCCTGCATGTTATTTTGTTATATGTTACCCTGCAAGTTAATGAAGCGCCTTGACAACAACTTACGATATGAACCGTTACACCCCCCGAAACCGAGTCTCATATGCTTCTTTGCAAGGGTTCATAAAACAAAAATGGCTGCCCTAGTGGGGTTGTTGTTGTTGTTGTTGCTTCGCTGACCTCATATTTATTTCGTTGAGAAATGATGCCAGGTCAAGCGGACATGTAAATTCAGTAAATGGAGGCGATGTTGTACCGCCATGTGCATTAGTAAAATCACTGAGTTCTTAAAGTTAGAGATGTTGAACAAGGTTAGAATTTGATATTGTATTTGTTATAAACTTGTTCTGGCGCCCGGCATTAAAATTATAAATTTGCATTATTATTGAACTCAGTCAAAGCAGGAAGATGTTGCCTTATATTTGACATTTAATTGACTTCGGTTAATGGGTGTTTCGTAAATTCTGTTGGTTAGGAATTTAAAAGCAGATCACTAGGGGTTATTTTGTTGTTTGGGAATAAGCGTAATTGTATTCAGTAAATTTTGTTTCTGAAATTTTCATTAAATTAGAGCCAGTAATATTTAAATGTGTGACATGTATGTGCGTATATGGCTGAAACCTTGGCCCATAACCCTGTTTTCTCTGAATATATTTTTGTGTGTGATATGGCGAGTGTTGATGAGATTAAGGCATTGTTAGAACAGATGTCGATCCAAATGTCCGCGAAAAGTGAAAAACAATTAGAACAGATGTCCGCGAAAACGGAAGAACAATTAGTGCAGATGTCCGTAAAGACGGAAGAACAATTAAAAGAACAACTAGGAGCTCAGCGGGAGCATAATGAAAAACAATTACACGACATGAGCGATAATATTTCGGTCCAGTTACAAGCGCAGAAGATAGACTGTGAAAAACAGTTACATGATATGAGCGGTAATATTTCGGTCCAGTTACAAGCGCTGAAGATAGACTGTGAAAAACAATTACATGATATGAGCGGTAATATTTCGGTCCAGTTAGAAGTCCAGAAATTAGACACGGACAAACAATTCAATGAACTAAATCACAAATTGTCACAACAGGCGGTAACACAAACCGAACAATTAGGAAAAATCACTAATGACATTAATCAGAGCGTTAAAAAAGTAGAGAAACTGGCAGGCGAGGTCGCGGAGAACAACGTCAAACAGTTAGGCGAAATTAAGAAATTGGAGGCGAAATTTGATAACAAATTAGTACAATTTGACGAGATGGTGGCAGATAAACTCAAACAGATAGAGGCGGCATGTGTCAGTAACACCGCGGGAATGAAGAAAACCCAAGAGAAACTACAGCAGCAAATTAATTCGGTAGACAGCAACGTGCTGGAATTAATAAAGGAAATTGATAAAGTCGAGGTTAAGGCTGAAACCGAACGGATACACTTGCGGGAGGATTTAGAGGAGCAATTAGGCAAAACACAAGAAATCATAAGAAAAGAGATGGAAGGCCAGCTAATAAACACACAAGAGGTCATAAGACAAGAAGTAGGAGAGCAGCTCGTCAAGACTCGGGATAATCTGGGAGAACTGCTAGTAAAAACACAAGAGGTTATAAGAGAAGAGGTGGGGCAACAACTAGTCAAAACGCAAGAACAGATACATGAAGAGCTAGAGAAAAATCAGGAAAGGAACGAGGAGAAAATTAATAGCTTGAAAAATAGGATCCGGCGATATTGGGACCAGCAGGCTCACGCAAATAAAGAAGACCGCTTGAAAATTTTAAAACGCTTGGGGGAACACAGTTCAAGAATGCAGGAATTGGAGGAAAATATAAAGTCAAAGTTACAGGAACACACGGAGTTAATCATCAAAAACGAGATTAGATCTTTAGAGAATGCGACAGTATTTTCGACTGAAAATATACCGGAGAAGCAAACAAGTATTGGAAGTCCTGCAGGTTTGAAGTTGGCTGAGGATACGAGCCGGGGTCAAAGTCCCAGACTAACGAGTAATGCATTCCAGCAATACAGGGGGGAGACTTCTACACCGCAACCGAACTTGGCACCAGCCCAAGTCATCCAAGTCATTCGGGGTAATGATTTTAAGCCCGATAAGTTTAAGGAACATTCAGGAACTACTCCCAAAGCATTTCTACGACAATTAACTGATTACTTTAATGACCAGCACATCGGCCCTGAGAAACAATTAAGACTAGTGGAGAAATTTTTAGAAGGACCTAGCCTAACCTGGTTTTTAAGCTTCAAGTACACGTTCACAGACATGGCTCAATTCCGCGAGGCATTTTTGAAGAAGTTTTGGAGCCTTTCGTTACAGCAGGGGTTGAGAATGGACCTGTACACGCGCAAATATCATAGTACGCATCCAACCCGTTTTTCAGAATTCTTCAGTCAGCAATTGGTAAAATTCAGAGATTTTGACGACCCGCCTAGCGAGCCAAATATGGTTCTAAGCATCGGGAAACAACTCCCAATGCACATCCAACAACTATTAGTCGCAGGGAACATTCAAACCGCAGTCCAAGCCGAAGAATTACTCAGACACTTAGACCAAGCAAGTATGGTGAGCCCACAGATAGGAAGAAGGAATCTGGAATGTGTCAACACGGCAGAGGTAGTTCAGGGACTCCAAAGTAACCACAGCCAGGGGAATCAAACTAAGACACAGTCCACAGGGACACAATTCACGCCAAGAAGACAAGATTTTGACGGCCGAAACCAGTTCCACAATAACAATCAGAATTATCAGAATAACCGCGGGAGATACAATCAGAACAATCAAAATCATAACAATCAGTGGACGTACCAGCGGGAGTACACAAATTGGAGGGGAAACCAGAGACAAGGTAGACCTTACCAAAGAAATGGAGATGGTAGATGGAATAACGGCAGGGACTATCGCCAAGACAATAGGGGAGATTATCGGAACACCTGGGACGAGCGATATATTGAATCACGTAAATACTTGGATCAATTAAGTACTGAAGAAGCGGAGAAAGAGAAGTGGGGGCGTGCCATGGCGAACAGACAGAGCCCAGACCATCACCATGAAGAAGAGAAGAGACCAGCCGACAAACCAAAACAGAAAAATAATAGAGGAAATTCGCGGGACGAAGTTTCGGGCAAGGGCCTGGAAATATGGTAGCAGGAGGAGAAGAAGATGGGAGAAGAAGAAGAAGGAGAAGGGAACCATTTGATGACTAGGAAAGATGATGTGTGCAGAATCAGTATTGCAAAAATTTTATTTTGAAAGCCATCACCCAAATCTACGGGGAGCGCCAGAGTACGCACTTTGTTTGTAAACAACGAGCAGCTGAGACGACGGGAGTGGCAACTACCTAAGGAGAAGGGGGAGGCCTAGTGAGGAAGTATGAATGACATTCCAGCGAGAAGGAGAGCACACTAATTGAGTCAGAGGGGCGTACACTCGAGCAGCTGAGTGAGATTTTAAGAGATGTGTTGTTACTACAGTGGATTTTGTTTTTGAAATCCAAACCAATAAATTGTTTCGAATTTCAAAACCTTGCTGAGGATAAATGAACCCTTATTGATCTTCGATAAATAAGTATTCATATTTATTATTATTATTACTACGGCCCAGGCAGTACTTGAGGAAGTCGACATGGATATAAGGGAGGCTAGCAGTTCGTAATATTGCAACAGGAGCTGAGCTGGTAGCTATTCTTGGGGGACGGCCAGAATTAGTCAGGTTCAAGGCCAAATTGAGCAACTACTGTACCAAAATTGGAAGCATAAAGGAAGGATCACGAGGCACTTGCAACGAACATACGATTGAATCAGCCAATCACAAGAGACCAAGCCATGACCACGCGGTGGACAGCGTCAGTAGTAAAAAGCCCGCGGAAATGGATATCTAGAGAACCGCCGAACGGATTAATCTCCGCACGAGTGATTTGAGACGTTTGATTTATTTGAAGAAGAATGACACTAGTCCCATCTTTGTGAGACAAAAACTCTGGAAGTTTTTATCCGACTCCACCCCACTCCTCCGCCCTGTCAGTTTTCTAATAAATAGTTTGGCATGACGCCACTCTAAGTCATTCTTTGTGGAGCCGTGAGGGGCTTACTTCACGCCAGTTTGTATCGTGATTTTAACGCTCTGAATTTGGTTAAGTCATTTTATTTGGGAGCTCTGAGGAGCTAATGTCACAGCGATTGCATTATCAAATTATAAAGCTCGAATACATTTTTTAAATTCTGGAATCAACTTTATTTTGTGAGCTAAATATTTCACGCCAGTGCGTGATAACTTGTAACAGTTACTTAAAGACGACGATTTCAGCTCTAAGGGGGAAGTCTTGTAACACCCTAATTAGCGCTCACCGGAGCAAAGGTCCACAGTACAGGACGGAAATACCGAGCAAGATAGCGACTGCTAGTGCAGCCAAGATCTTAAACTTGTTAACGAGCCAGTGACGTGGTCTCGAGGTGTATATTTATGTACATATTGCAGTGTATTTTATATGTGTTTTATTGTGCGTGTGTGCGAGATATTTAGGGCCAGTCTTCGCTATTAATCGCATTAGGACAATTGTGGGTGAACTGAGTAACCTGCAAGCGATTATAGATAGGTAAAATAATTAACATTGAACTTTTCTGCCAAGGAGTCGATACCAAGATGATCAGCACGTGGTTTGGAGTTGGGATGAACTTCAACAGATCAGCGCAGACGACTACTATGGAGTGCTAATTTGTCCATAGGGGCAATGGGTTGAGGAGGATGTCCTTAGTTCTACAAGCAGAGCGGTGATGTACAACAATTGGATTATTTCAATTATGTAGTTAGATTTGGCCGGGGAACTTTGTAAATTGTCATGTTTCTTTTCTTGTTGTTTAGAGTTTTTCTTGCACCGACGCTCAATGTTTTAAATGTCCGTTGGCGCGTGGCCAAAGTGTTTGTTAGATATTTGTTTTTCCTTGAGTCATATGTAATGCGCGCAGCGTGCGTGCGTGATTTTCATCCTTGCAAATGCGGAACCCGTTACATTCGATAAATGGTGCTTTATTAACGTTAATATTTGAAATAGGAATGGGAGGAAATTAATGTAAGATATTTGCTGAACAGGTTATTATTCATATTAGGGTTGCCAAGCGCACCAACTTAAACGTAATTTGTAGAACACCTTCGTTCTAATTTTAATAGATTTTTTTGAGTCCTTTTCAGGTTGACTAGTCACGGCATAGAACGGTGGCGCCAGGATGTGGATATTATTTGTGTCTTTTTATTTCAGGGTCTGTCAAAACCCATACGTGTGAGTGTGTGTGTTACTGTGTCAAGTGTGTGTTGATTTTACGTGAGGAGGGGGTAGAGGTCCTACCGCTCTCATATTTTTTGCTGCTGTTGTATTTTTGGTGGAAAGACAGGGTGCTCTAGGGAGACCGCTGTCTTGCCCATATATTTTCTGACACACACACGTATTATTGTGCTTTGGGGCACACTTCTTCGAGATTCGACCCCATGTCCTGGGAGGTCGAGGTTATTGACACGTGGGTTGACAGACATGCAGAGTTCCACAAACCGCCCGTTTGGCCTGTGACTTATTTTTGATAGGCAGTCCTATTTGTCCGACAGACCCCTGTAAGCTTTCATGTAGCAAACCTGTTCATTGTGATGGTGATTTTAAGCCATAATTAATTGGGGAGTTCGCCATGTGTGTAACGGCTTGTTGTACGTTGTATGGGTAAAATATTGTATTATTAACGTAAATGTTGGCTGTGTGCCTATTGCTTTGTTTATGACTCGATTCATGTAATTTTTGTGTGTCACACCCGTGTGGTGTAGTGGTAGAGTATTTGTAAATTTTGACAGCGGTCATCTTGTGTATTTTTTTTATTTGGTCACGTGTTAATGTACTTGTGTTGATTTGTGTGAGAAGTCCTAAGTTTTTAGGCAGTAAATGTTGCTACGGCAATTTGATTCCAATTTCACACGGAAATTTTGGGTTTGTTTATATTAGATTTAGGAAGTGTCGGTTTAGTTTTAAGTATTGTAGTTGTGTTCCCACGTGTCGGTCTAGCTCTAGAAATGTGGATTCGTTGTCTGAAGGATCATTCTGGATGATGACGAATCACGCATTCATTGTACACATCGTGATGCATGTAGAACGGCATACGCACAGATATGGTCACTTTTGTATTTTATCTTAGGGACACTTGGTCCAGGTAATTAATCTCTCCAGAGATTTTCGCCTAGTTTTTGGCATTTTTATTAAGTGGGAGTAAGATGGGAGTTTTTGTTGTTTATTTGTTAAGTGTAAATATGGTGATTTGTTATTAAATTCATTTGTTTTAACCCTGGCTTCACTCTTTCCTGCATGTTATTTTGTTATATGTTACCCTGCAAGTTAATGAAGCGCCTTGACAACAACTTACGATATGAACCGTTACACCCCCCGAAACTGAGTCTCATATGCTTCTTTGCAAGGGTTCAATACATAATAGATTTATTATTTATTTATTTATTTATTTATTTATTTATTTATTTATTTATGAAAGTATACAGGCCTAAGCCCAATTCAGTACTGTGCCCGCTTCTCCAATGGGACAGGCGATCACCCGGCTAGCATCCCGGCCCCATCAGAAGAAACAGCCAAGGGAGTGGGTACAAAAAAAATTAGGGCATGAATCTTGGTTCATACAGACAAGACTAAAAGAAAAGCTCCAGCGAGCTAGAGACAAAGGGTCTCGGGTCGTTTACGGGTTGGGATGGCAAATAGACTGAACCAGGATTCACAAGCAAAACCCTAACTTGAATTGACAAACAGAAAAGAAAGGAAAAGCCCTCGTAAAATCACATCTGCTCCTTTATTGGCCAAAGGATAAATAAATATGCAACCTGCCTATCACGCACGAGTATAATGTTACGGAGGGACAAAGTCCGAGAAAAAAAAATAAAGTTCTTAGTCCCTAAACAAACAAACAAAATTATACTTATTCAAACTCGTGGGTGTCCTCTCTTAAAGTTCCGACAAGGAGATCGCCTTTCAAAAAGCTAAATTAACCCTTCATTTATCGGTGCACACGCATGTAAACATCACTAGCCACTTAACACAAAGTTCACCTGCGGCAAAAAAAAACTCTAAGAAAATATCGAATATCTATGTAAATTACAACTGTCTACCCTTATACAGTAATGGACGGATCTCCTCCATCGAACTGCAAATGAATAATTAAAGAGCATCATGTTACATCAAATAGCACTCAAACATCGACTCAGCTTCACATAATATGACATTTCAACAATTAATTATAACCTATCATAAATTATTAACACACCCAGAATGTGCTTACATATTTACACTACTAATTCTTATTATTATTAATGATTTATCTCCGCCTTTCCAACAACCTTGATCCACACGGTCATATTTGTCCTTGTAATTAAATTATAGCATTGTCAAATGTTTATGAAAGGTTAAGAACCTCGCAATGAGGCGCCCTAGCGTATTTCATACTCACAACAAACATTTAATCGTAACCCTTCCGCCGAACACTCTGTGTGAAGATCCAAACAACCTGACTGTCGAGGGCACCATCAATTACACACCTGCGCAATTCAATCCCCCTCATCAATGAACGTGGCACGTTCGTCAAGAGGACCCTGTCCTTACAAATACAATTCAACGGGCATCCGTCGCCCCGTGAATAACCTCGTCATAATTGACGGAATAATACCATATCTAATTACCATATAATTATCACATAAACTTTACACAACATCATTACAAAATAAATCATGCATTATTAGCATGTCTCAAGAACCCACACTAACAGAGCGTATCAACTTTATCGGGACCACGAGGTCGTATGATAATATGGCATCCTATCCAAGGAACCTTATTCGACAATCTCCAACCATATTCATTGCTATAAAAATCTATTCATTCCGTGACAAACCTTTCAGAATAAAATTTGAATAATGACCTCTGAAATCGACATGCTAGAATCTCCCAGCAAAATGGGCATATCCTATCCTCGTTACTCAATTTCAAATTATTATTATTATTATTATTATATCTCAGAGAATAAATACATGTCTTACTCCTACCATTGATGCTGTAAATTTATGTAGGTCAAATGACCCGAAAAGGAAGACAAAACATCTGCACGACCCTATGAAAAAAAAATTATGCTCTTATTCAACCTGGAATAAATGATTATAAAGGGCGTTAAGTTACACGATCTCAGGTTATCTCATGGCATGGCTATCCGAGGTAGAAGTTCTCTTCTTTCTGATGAACAAGGATGGAAAGGAAACGTCTTACTTTATATCCGGTGTCCTCGGAAATCCATGGCGTCGGTGTCATCATCGTCTGCGGCATCAGGGCGGCGGCGTCCCTCCAGTGTCTCCGCGATGTGGTCTCCCAGCGTACTGGTAGAGGTATCTGCCCATGGCACCTCTCGATCTCCTGGCGACGCCCATGTCTGCCCACAGGTTGTCCCCGGGCACCTTCATCAGCGGCGTCTCCCGACGTCCCAACCATGGTCCACTCGTCCATCTCGTTGCGACCGTTCACCCCATTATGGCCCCTTTAGAAGTTCAGTGCAGCATAATTCGCGTGTTAATATGCATGTTGATGCCCAGAATATATGAGTCTATGGTTATTAAGTTCATGCTGCCGTGTGACAATATTACATCTCACTATATCAGAGCACATTCACGCTCGCATACTATAGCGTCTAGTTCCTGGTTCACTTGAGTTATGTCTTCACTTCCTTTAACCCGGTGACACACTTCCTTCCACGAGGAGCTATTTCGAGCTGGCCTTGACCGACATATCAAGTTGCTGGTGGCCTACAGTCTTCCAACACAAGCTTAAAGTAGATGTGGCCTTCCTTACTGCGTTCTCATTGCGTTTCTTAAAATTCCGTACTGCTATGCTATTTCCGAATGGATATCTGTTACCATATAGGGCCTCGCGATAATGCTTCGCCTCGACTATCGCTATATAGTTCTTCCCCTGATACTCGTAATTTTAAACACCTCCTGGTATCAATCTTTAATGAACATAAATTGTCGGCATAAACGGACTTCCTTTATCAATTCTAACTGTTTCCTCACATACTAGCGAGTCCGATATCGCCTTGAAATTCACACTGTTCGACAAACAAACTGACATACTTCACTGAAAAAAAAAACGCACTGGCAATACATGCACGCTAGTTTCAGGCTTCATGGTCTGTTGGTCACTCACGAAAACCATTCAAGTTCCCGATGTAAAATCACTGTCTGCGTGACATGGGCTATTCGTCCGTGCTCCGCTGTATAACATTCTCGTCCACGCACTATTGACTGACACACTGCTGACTCACATACTGAACATTCCGGAACCGCGTCCTTCTTCGAGAAAAAGAAAGTGGGAGGGGTTGGAACCTTCTGGAGCATTCCCCAACTCTCGCGGTTACCTCGCCGCGTCATGCCATGACGTCATACTGACTCTCCGGGTTCCTTCCGATCTCCTGTCATCCGGGGCCGGTAATTGACCCTGACTGGATCGGTCACATCTCTCCCGCGGCCTTCAAAATATAAGCGGTGGGAACATAGCTTATGTTTTTTTCTCAAGTGATGCATGTGAACGATCTTTTCAGTCATCTCCTCAATGCTGACTAACGGGCTTGCCGGTGATACTTCCGCAGATTCGCAGCATTGAAATTCCCAACAAGTGCATTCGTGACGTTGTCAACCACCCTATAGCAATTGTTGTCCATCACTCTGGCAATCCTATGGGGTCCCGAAAATGGGCGCGCAAATTTCCCATACACTCTGAGTGGTAAGTTTGATGACGTAGGTTTCCGAATCAGCACCAGGTCATTGACTCGAAGTGGCTCGCGAAAACGGCGGCCAGCCTTCCTTCTCTCCCGTTTCTGCGCCTGTAGCTGCATCCTCTCCCGAGCCAGTTCGTTTCTCCTTTTCACCGACGGCTCAATCTCTGGGGGTGCCTGTATAACAGCATGCCAAGGTCTACTCGGTTTTCGTCCATGGTGCAGAAGGCAAGGAATTTGTCTGGTACTCTCATGTGTTGTAGAATTCAAGCAACGTTCTATTATGGGTACCACTTCCATCCATCGATGATGCTGTTCATGACAGTAAATCCGGCAGTATTTTCCAATCTCCGCATTTACTCTTTCAACAGGATTTCCTTCTGGGTATCTTATGGAGCTCAAAATATGCCTTATGCCGAGTCGTGCCATAGCTTCTTGAAATTCCGCGCTCGTGAACTGCGTTCCGTGATCGCTCAGAAGGAACTCTGGCTTCCCTGCAGTTGGAATCACGCCGGTTTCAATCCTGCGAATCACGTATCGGGATGTTGCCTTCTGGATAGGGTGCAACATGACTAATTTGGTAAACACATCCATCGTCACCAAGATGTATTGGTTACCCCTGGTAGACCTCGGAAGGGGGCCATACAGGTCCGTAGCCATTAATTCATTCGGACGAGTCGGTATAATAGCCCTAGGCTTCTCCTTAGATACGTCCGATGGGAATTTGCATCTCTGACAGATGTCGCATGTCCTGATTACCGCTCGTACGGTTTTTCCCATATACTCCCAGGTAAATGTTTCTCTTATGGCTTGTAAGGTTTTATCACATCCTCCGTGCCCAATAGATCGGTGAGCCAACCAAACCACTGCTGAAATCAACTTCGGCGGTATTACAATACGTAGCCTTGTGTGGTCTCTATCGACAAACTTGTGAATCACGTCACCAACAATGTGATAAAAGTGAGCAATCTTCGCCGTTCCAGCATAATCAGGATCATCTGCACCCATGCGATTCTTCAAATACCGGTATATCCGTCTTAACGGAGTATATCGCCGTTGCGCCTGGCTCAGGCGTTTCAAACGTTCCACCGTTTCCTGATCGTCCGGTATTAGCTCTACCTGGTGCAAAACAGCCTCCTCACGTGGGTTTCTGCTCAAAACATCCGCTAGAAAGTTTTGCTTTCCGGGCCTATGAATAACTTCTGCATCGAATTGCTGCAGGAACAGGGTCCAGCGCGTGACTCTTTCGCTAGAAATGTCAGACTTTAACATAAACTGTAACGCGCGATGGTCCGTCACAATCACGACCTTATGCCCTAGAAGAATCTTCTTCCACATCTTTAGAGCATAAATTATAGCCAGCGCCTCCAATTCCGTGGCAAAGTAATTAAGCTCAGGCTGTCGCAATTTCCTACTGGTAAATGCCAGATAATGTTGTTTCTTCTCGTCATCCACCTGGTACAACACAGCGCTCACTCCTACCTTTGAAGCATCGGTGTCAATATAAAATGTTTTGGAGAAGTCTGGGTACTCCAGTTTAACGTTGTTAAGGAGCATGTGTTTAGCTTCCGTGAAGGCCTCTTCACACGCCTGATCCCACTTCCAACGATTGTTTTTCCTGAGCATGCTCTGTAGAGGGGCAACTACATCCGTGTAACGGGGACAATGACTAGAAAAGAATAAAGTCATTCCCAGGAACTGCCTCACTTGTTTCACCCTTTCTGGTCTGGGAAACTCAGCTATCGCTTCAATTTTCTCTGGGTTCAGCCGATATCCATATTCGTCAATGAGATATCCCAAAAATCGAATTTCTCGATGAAAGAAATTGCATTTCTCCAGGTTTGCCTTGAATTACCTCTTGAATTTCAATCAGTTCGGGAGGACAAAGGTTTGAGGAATTTCTTAATTTGAAGTTTTTTTGTTGATCTGACCGACTTGTGTCAGGTGTTCGGTCAGCTTCCCCCGGTGGTGCGGATGGATTACTCCGTAATTGTTGTAAATATTCCTGGCTCTCTCGATGTCTTTCCGTATAGCTCGGCCGCGACCCCTGCGAACGAGAATCCCTATAGGCATTCTGTCTCTGATAATATTGATTTGACTGCCTTCGCTGATATTCACCATATCGTCCCTTCGTATTGTTGAATCGGGATCTCCTACGTTCTTCGTACGGTTTATTCCTCCATCTGGGTCGCTCGTCTGTTCCACCGTAGCTCCTATCTCGGCTCCGATAGTACCCCGTGTCTCTTGGCCTGTCTGTCTCCCGCGGCGTTCGCTCTTCCGTCTGCGCAATTTTGTCAATCACGACCGTGTTCACATCTCTATTTTCCTGTCGTCCGGACCTCGCCTGTAACTGTGCGCTAGTGTGGTCAAGTTTTCGAAGAATCTCTTCACATCCCTCTAATGTCTCGGCTCCTGACGCTATTACACTCTTCTGGACCTCTACAGGTAACTGTCGTATAATGGCTTGGACCAATTCGTCCTCCGGCACTGGTGGAGTCAAATACTGCAGCCTGGCGAGTTGCGACGCGAAGTACCCCGCATACCTAGTCGGATTGGACGTCGCATACCGTTTAGCGTATAGTTCCGCCCGTATGTTCAATTGTTCTTCAGGGCTCCAAAAACGTTTGATTAATAATCGTTCGAACTCATCCGTGCTCGTGAACGTGTATCGAAATGCGCGAAACCAAGTTAATGCCGTCGATTCCAGGGACCTCTCAATAACTCTTAGTTCCCTCTCACGTGGTATCTTATTCTCCGCCATGTATTCACGGACCTCCCTCATAAATTCGATAGGTGTGACGTTATTAGTCCCATTGTTCCCCGAGAATTTCCTCGGCTGGTGGTCTATACTTCTAATGATAGTTAGGTGTCCCGCGGGATTTGTACTCCGTATTCTCGGCGTTGCAACTACCTCACCCGCCTTTCAAGAAGATGAGGCGTTTTCACTTTCCGTCCCGTTAAGATGTGGCGTGTTTTCAATTTCGGACCATCTAACCCTTTCTGACTCCGATTTGTCTTTTATCTGCGTCATTTCCGCCTCTAAGTTGCCTAATCGAGTGAGTTGCCTTCCCTGTTGAATAATGATCATCTCCTCCAACTCAACAATGGAAGTGTGGATAGATTCTCTCACATGTTCGAGTAATGTCGTTTGTGAATGAGTGATTTTCCTGTCATACGTGTCCTGGAATGATTCAACCTGTATCTGCATGTTTTTCACGTCCTTCGCAACCTCTTCTTTCCAACCTGACACGTCCTGTTTCAACTTATCCAGGGTTTCCTCGTTAGACTGACCAATTTGCTCAATTTTTGTCGTCAAATCTTGTCCCATGCCTTTAATATTACTGTTCAACTTCTCCTCAAGTCCTTCAATATTCCCCCGAAGCGAACTCTGAGTATCCCTGATTTGCCGTGCCATAGAATCTTTGAGCTCCGCGGTGAGCACTTGGAATGTAGTTTCTACCTTTTTATCGAGTAGATTAATCTTATTATCTATAGCCTTTCCTGATAGCCTAAGATTACGTTCTACAGCATCAATGTTTTTCTGCAAATGAGATTCTAAACTCTTAAGATTAGATCCCATGACTTCTAATACGTCGGTTCTGAGACCATCAACTTTATCACTAACATCTTTTTTTATTCCTGCTACCTGAATACCGACACCCTCTTGTGTCCTCTGTACCTCTGCTACCTGAATGCCGACACCCTCTTGTGCCGTCCATAAGCGATCCATATCGCTCTTCATGTTTGTTTTAATTGACCCAACACTATCCTTAACATTATTCATTTCAGTGGTTAGACCAGTTAATCCAACTTGGATTTGTTTTAGTATATCAGCAATATTTTCTGCGGTTACTACTTGTGACATCTTACAATACAACTTAAATATAGGGGCCTACATGGGAATGTAGGTCGTCGAGTATAGCCATAACCTGAGATCGTGTACCAACCCTGTCAAATGGTTCACTAAAGGCTCAGTGTGATACGAGGTTAATTTTACACAAGAATTACACATGGCAAGTATCGCGCTCCCATCAAAGGCACGAATCTGACCACACAGTATACTCCCATCACCACAACAAATGATTGAGTACAAAAAACATGCCCATGACGGAAACGAAACACCCCATCGTCGTCGAGCCCCACGTTGGGGGCCACTTCCCCCCCCCCCCCTGTGCCCGCTTCTCCAATGGGACAGGCGATCACCCGGCTAGCATCCCGGCCCCATCAGAAGAAACAGCCAAGGGAGTGGGTACAAAAAAAATTAGGGCATGAATCTTGGTTCATACAGACAAGACTAAAAGAAAAGCTCCAGCGAGCTAGAGACAAAGGGTCTCGGGTCGTTTACGGGTTGGGATGGCAAATAGACTGAACCAGGATTCACAAGCAAAACCCTAACTTGAATTGACAAACAGAAAAGAAAGGAAAAGCCCTCGTAAAATCACATCTGCTCCTTTATTGGCCAAAGGATAAATAAATATGCAACCTGCCTATCACGCACGAGTATAATGTTATGGAGGGACAAAGTCCGAGAAAAAAAATAAAGTTCATAGTCCCTAAACAAACAAAAAAAAATATACTTATTCAAACTCGTGGGTGTCCTCTCTTAAAGTTCCGACAAGGAGATCGCCTTTCAAAAAGCTAAATTAACCCTTCATTTATCGGTGCACACGCATGTAAACATCACTAGCCACTTAACACAAAGTTCAATTGCGGCAAAAAAAAAAAACTCTAAGAAAATATCGAATATCTATGTAAATTACAACTGTCTACCCTTATACAGTAATGGACGGATCTCCTCCATCGAACTGCAAATGAATAATTAAAGAGCATCATGTTACATCAAATAGCACTCAAACATCGACTCAGCTTCACATAATATGACATTTCAACAATTAATTATAACCTATCATAAATTATTAACACACCCAGAATGTGCTTACATATTTACACTACTAATTCTTCTTATTATTAATGATTTATCTCCGCCTTTCCAACAACCTTGATCCACACGGTCATATTTGTCCTTGTAATTAAATTATAGCATTGTCAAATGTTTATGAAAGGTTAAGAACCTCGCAATGAGGCGACCTAGCGTATTTCATACTCACAACAAACATTTAATCGTAACCCTTCCGCCGAACACTCTGTGTGAAGATCCAAACAACCTGACTGTCGAGCGCACCATCAATTACACACCTGAGCTATTCAATCCCAGTCATCAAAGAACGTGGCACGTTCGTCAAGAGGACCCTGTCCTTACAAATACAATTCAACGGGCATCCGTCGCCCCGTGAATAACCTCGTCATAATTGACGGAATAATACCATATCTAATTACCATATAATTATCACATAAACTTTACACAACATCATTACAAAATAAATCATGCATTATTAGCATGTCTCAAGAACCCACACTAACAGAGCGTATCAACTTTATCGGGACCACGAGGTCGTATGATAATATGGCATCCTATCCAAGGAACCTTATTCGACAATCTCCAACCATATTCATTGCTATAAAAATCTATTCATTCCGTGACAAACCTTTCAGAATAAAATTCGAATAATGACCTCTGAAATCGACATGCTAGAATCTCCCAGCAAAATGGGCATCTCCTATCCTCGTTACTCAATTTCAAATTATTATTATTATTATTATATCTCAGAGAATAAATACATGTCTTACTCCTACCATTGATGCTGTAAATTTATGTAGGTCAAATGACCCGAAAAGGAAGACAAAACATCTGCACGACCCTATGAAAAAAAAAATTATGCTCTTTTTCAACCTGGAATAAATGATTATAAAGGGCGTTAAGTTACACGATCTCAGGTTATCTCATGGCATGGCTATCCGAGGTAGAAGTTCTCTTCTTTCTGATGAACAAGGATGGAAAGGAAACGTCTTACTTTATATCCGGTGTCCTCGGAAATCCATGGCGTCGGTGTCATCATCGTCTGCGGCATCAGGGCGGCGGCGTCCCTCCAGTGTCTCCGCGATGTGGTCTCCCAGCGTACTGGTAGAGGTATCCGCCCATGGCACCTCTCGATCTCCTGGCGACGCCCATGTCTGCCCACAGGTTGTCCCCGGGCACCTTCATCAGCGGCGTCTCCCGACGTCCCAACCATGGTCCACTCGTCCATCTCGTTGCGACCGTTCACCCCATTATGGCCCCTTTAGAAGTTCAGTGCAGCATAATTCGCGTGTTAATATGCATGTTGATGCCCAGAATATATGAGTCTATGGTTATTAAGTTCATGCTGCCGTGTGACAATATTACATCTCACTATATCAGAGCACATTCACGCTCGCATACTATAGCGTCTAGTTCCTGGTTCACTTGAGTTATGTCTTCACTTCCTTTAACCCGGTGACACACTTCCTTCCACGAGGAGCTATTTCGAGCTGGCCTTGACCGACATATCAAGTTGCTGGTGGCCTACAGTCTTCCAACACAAGCTTAAAGTAGATGTGGCCTTCCTTACTGCGTTCTCATTGCGTTTCTTAAAATTCCGTACTGCTATGCTATTTCCGAATGGATATATGTTACCATATAGGGCCTCGCGATAATGCTTCGCCTCGACTATCGCTATATAGTTCTTCCCCTGATACTCGTAATTTTAAACACCTCCTGGTATCAATCTTTAATGAACATAAATTGTCGGCATAAACGGACTTCCTTTATCAATTCTAACTGTTTCCTCACATACTAGCGAGTCCGATATCGCCTTGAAATTCACACTGTTCGACAAACAAACTGACATACTTCACTGAAAAAAAAACGCACTGGCAATACATGCACGCTAGTTTCAGGCTTCATGGTCTGTTGGTCACTCACGAAAACCATTCAAGTTCCCGATGTAAAATCACTGTCTGCGTGACATGGGCTATTCGTCCGTGCTCCGCTGTATAACATTCTCGTCCACGCACTATTGACTGACACACTGCTGACTCACATACTGAACATTCCGGAACCGCGTCCTTCTTCGAGAAAAAGAAAGTGGGAGGGGTTGGAACCTTCTGGAGCATTCCCCAACTCTCGCGGTTACCTCGCCGCGTCATGCCATGACGTCATACTGACTCTCCGGGTTCCTTCCGATCTCCTGTCATCCGGGGCCGGTAATTGACCCTGACTGGATCGGTCACAGTACCTTCTTGTATTTGTAGACAATTGTAAATCTTAATAGTTATTTTAAGAAAGGAAAAAGATGAAAAGGAAAGGAAATAAAAGAAAATCAGAATAAATAAAAATACAAAATAACAAAACTTCAAAACTAACAAATAATATAAAACAATACATAAACACGAACCCATAGGCGAAGCTTGGAGTTCAGACACAGAAACGTTTAATCCATTGATAAATACAACGTCTGATTCAGAAAATATATCAATGACTGTAGCAAATGTATTGTAGTAGGTTATTATTTTTATAAATAGGGAATTTAAGTGAATTTTGAACGTGAAATAATTTATAGTTTCGAGATCTAACGCGTGGAGAGTTAATATTCATTAGTTCTATAGAATCAATTTTTTCTGGTGTTATTCTTCTTAATGTTTGCAATGAAATACACTGCTTTCTACTCTTCAGAACAGCCACAACATGCTTAAATAAGCACTTAATTTTACCAATTTACCACTATTACCTAACGATTGAATTTCACATACAGTATTAACACAAAGAAACTAATATTTACACTAGTGAAAGAAATGAGTATTTGAGTAATTATAGCAAATGTCAGTGAGGGAGTTGAATCTGTCTTGCCTTTATTAGACCCCGTTTGTTTGGCGCAAATGCAGAACAGAGGATCACTCGCGACATCAACCCGCAGCGCTGCTCTCATTTCATTACAGCCAGTGCTGAAACTTGTCTCTTACAGATACGTATACTGATACAAATGATACAATAACAGTCACCGCAGGTTTGGGTATTTGAGGGGAAAATTCAATATAACGTAATTAAAACTTCGCCAATCCTGAAGTTGTAAAACTGACTTAAGTTCTACATTCTTCTTTTTGTGCCATAGGCTATCCTCACTGGATGTTGACTGTTATCAGGGCAATCCTTGGTTATTTGTTGCAACTCACAATAGTGCAGGAGTGTTGACTACGTACCATTTGCGTAAGCTCTTCAGCCTCCTTCCTCGGTCATTACGAAATACATGGTCAAAGTATTAAAATGTTGTCTTTTAGATGTTATGCAAGACCTCCAGTTCTTTGTGCAGGAGTTCAAGCACGTCACTGTTACGAACTCTATCGATCCATGAAATTCTGAGAAGGCGTCACATCTTTATGTTTTTTACTGGTGTTCTTCGTGAGGGTGTGGGCTTCAGCACCATACAACAGGATAGAGAAAATGTAACACCACAGTAAACGGAGACGAAGGGCAATTAAGGTCTCTGTGGCATAGTAGTTCATTCATGTTCTTGCCTGTTCAGTGCTTGTGGATGGACCTTGTGCTCTACTGTTCAGTGCTTGTGGATGGACCTTCTGCTCTACTGTTCAGTGCTTGTGGATGGACCTTCTGCTCTACTGTTCAGTGCTTGTGGATGGACCTTCTGCTCTACTGTTCAGTGCTTGTGGATGGACCTTCTGCTCTACTGTTCAGTGCTTGTGGATGGACCTTCTGCTCTACTGTTCAGTGCTTGTGGATGGACCTTCTGCTCTTCTGTTCAGTGCTTGTGGATGGACCTTCTGCTCTTCTGTTCAGTGCTTGTGGATGGACCTTCTGCTCTACTGTTCAGTGCTTGTGGATGGACCTTCTGCTCTACTGTTCAGTGCTTGTGGATGGACCTTCTGCTGTACTGTTCAGTGCTTGTGGATGGACCTTCTGCTCTTCTGTTCAGTGCTTGTGGATGGACCTTCTGCTCTACTGTTCAGTGCTTGTGGATGGACCTTCTGCTCTACTGTTCGGTGCTTGTGGATGGACCTTCTGCTCTTCTGTTCAGTGCTTGTGGATGGACCTTCTGCTCTTCTGTTCAGTGTTTGTGGATGGACCTTCTGCTCTACTGTTCAGTGCTTGTGGATGGACCTTCTGCTCTACTGTTCTAATCAATTTATCTGGATAAAAAGCGGAATTAGGACGAAACTTAATAAACGGGGAGTCTTATACAGGGTACAATTCTTAACATTCATATCAGAATATTCAATTTTAGGCTACTCCTTGTTAAGCGCCAAGTCATGAACACGGATCTGTATGCAAAATGCGTATTGTTTTTGAATTGTATAAATGTATGTCTTATCAGCATTGCTTTCCCTTTGCATCTCTTTGAGGTCAATGGACTTAGATTTAAAGTGTATGTTGTGCATATTTTAGGAAAAATTGATTTTGCATGCATATGTCAGTGAAAACAGATTTTTTTTTTGCATATTTAATATGTTAGACAAATAAAGGCATATTTCCCTTCGTATAGACAACTCGGAGATTTGCCGATGACGTAGTCATCTTACCCGACACGCCTGAGGATTTGGATGAGTTTTTGAATGGTATGGACTCCGTCTTGAGGAAAGAATTCATGATGAAAATTAATAAATGTAAAACAAAAATATTGGAATGCAGCCGAAATAAACCAGAATCCTCTATGGATATCAAATTGGCAGGTGAAAAACTAAAGGAAGTAGGAGACTTTTGTTACTTAGGAAGCAAAATAACCAGTGATGGACCAAGCAATGAGGATATAAAAGGTAGGTTAACTCAGACAAGGAAAGCATTCCTACAGAAAGGGAATCTGTTGACATCGAATATAGATTTAGGTGTTAGGAAGTCATTTTTGAAGGCCTTTGTCTGGAGCGTGGCATTATATGGAAGTGAAACTTGGACTATTGGTGCAGCAGAAAAGAGGAGAATTGAAGTGTTTGAAATGTGGTGTTACAGGAGAATGATGAAGATCAGATTGGTAGATAGGGTTACAAACGAAGGGGTATTAAGACTAGTGGGAGAGGAGAGATGTTTCTGGCGACTGCTATTGAAGAGAAGAGATAGGTTGGTAGGACACATACTAGGACACCCAGGAATAGCAAGGTTAGTTATGGAACGAAGGGTCGAGGACAAGAACTGTAGGGGTAGACCAAGGTTAGAGTATGTCAAACTGATTGCCTCGGACGTAGGGTGTGGTAGCTATGTATAGATTAAACGACTAGCTCAGGGCAGGGAGGCATAGAGTGCTGCATCAAACCAGTCAAAAGACTGAAGACTCAAACAACATAGGCAACATAACATTTCGCATAAATAACTAAATACCATTTTATCACAACATCATGAAATTCTCGTTGGCTGGCTCTTGCATTATTTTTCTATATTTACTTGAAATGACGAATACTGATTGTCATTGAGTAATGTCATCATGTTAGTCATTTTGTCTCGTTGCTACAGAGGATGGGATTTTACCTTCTTCAAAGTGTGATGCTGAATCTTCATTGCATCACTATGAAGTAACACCGCGATAAGCTCTGCTCGATTTGTAACTTCCGATCCCAGCAGATGTGCAAGACGTGTTACCGTTAGACTCAACCACTGTCATATTGTTTATTAATTCAGTGTGAATAGTTTGCTTTGCAATGAATATTGTGTTAATTTCTATTTGTGTTTGATTGGTTGATTGATTGAATGAATGTACGAGCGACTGAAGTAATTTAATCTTTTGTTGTTTTCTAGATCCTCGAATGTCACTTCTGAACCTTTCCTTCTACCTTTTATTTTATGTTTTTGCCTCTTACCATTTACCGTAGATAGTTTTTAATTTGCTGTAAGTCATTATTTTAATGTTTATCGACAGCGGTAGCTACCCTTGCTAAAGCTCAGCGCTAGGCCATGGGGTCAAGTTATCTGTGGGCTCGGTAGACGTGGGTTCGAGCCCCACCATCGTTCGTCCTTGAAATGTTTTTCCGATTTTCAACTCAAGGCTGGGACGGTACCTTCTGACAGGCCACGGCCGCTTCCTTCCACATCCTTGCCCAGTTTCATTCATATTCATATCTCATTAACTCCTCTCATGAGGTTGCCGTCAGGAAGGGCATCCGACCGTAAAAACACACGCCACATAGAATTGCATCGCATCCTTTCCCCGACCCCGTTAAAAACGGGCATAATAAAGGGTAGACATGCAACATTATTTTATGTTTCTTGAACATTCGGTATTGTATGAATGAAACCTAGAGGTAATGTTATTCCAAGATGTTTGTATGGTTGTGGTTGTTGGTAGAAAATAGTGCCTTGCTATTTGTGTTCGTGTTTGTTGTTATTGCTTTGTTTATACTTGTAAATGTTATTGTTATTTATTATATTGTCGCATATGGAGCCTGTCGATCTGTTTGACAATAATGAATACATAGCCTACATACTGCCAGCAGTGAAACTGTCGCAATCGTCTGCGCTACGTAAAATGTTGCAGAGTACGGTTGTGATAATTTTAGAGAGAATGGACAAGTATAACTTTGTTTATGATGCAAACGAAGTATCACTTGTGATAGAAACGTTCCTAGTAATACAGCATCTGAACACTGTGCAACAGAAAGAAAATGCAGCCATAAGAAGCCATTTAAGAAGCAGGATATTATCAGCGGATCACGGGGTTCATTCACCAAGAAATTATGTTCCGCATTTACAGGTATAAGTACAAACATTTCATTGTGCAAAGTGAACAATCTTTATCTTCAGACTCACTAAGACATGTGGCATTAAATGTGCTATTATGCAAAATATCAATGCTACATTGCTGCTATTGCGTTGTACAGATATATATATAAATACAGTGAGTCTCTCTCACTACTCGGCCGGCCGGCGCGCCCAGCCCGTTTACTCATCACTCCCCGCTCGGCATAACATAGCACTTCGCTAACGTTATCCGTGCATGACATGAGATAACAATTAAAATTATTAAAATAAGCTGCTACTATCTTATGACAGGAGATGTGTCTAAATGTTCTCCACCAATTCCACACTTTTCCTGCATCGTCTTAGGAAACTCCGATTCACACGCATATGTTCATCTTTCGTAATTGAGGCTATTTCTCTCCGGATATGTTAATATTTTTCTCGGACGAAGCTTGGTTCCATTTACACGGGTATGGTTCGACGACGCAGAATAACAGATATTGGAGTACAGAAACCCCCCATCGCATATACGAAATTCCTCTACATAACGAATGGGTCGGAGTATGGTGCGCAGTGAATGGATACATTATTATAGGGCCTATCCTTTTTCAAGGCACAATTAATGCACAAAGGTACAGGGATAATATACTCAAACCATTTTTTGACTAACTGACTGACACTAATTCTCGAAATGGATATACTTAGGTCTTCAGCAAGACTCTGCCATCGCGCATACAGCTCATGACACATTAAACTTAATTGAGGATTTTTTTAATACCGTGTAATTAGTACGGACTCATGGCTGTCACGGTCCCCATAGTTAACGGTTTGTGACTTTTATTTATATGGGTGCTTAAAGAATAAAGTGTATGCAAGAACCCCTCACACGTTGGGCGAACCGAAAGAACATATCCGGAGAGATATAAAGCCTCAATTACGGAAGACGATCTTATGGGTGTGAATCGGAGTTTCCTAAGACGATGCCGGAAATGTGTGGATGTAGGAGGAGAAAAATTTCCAATATCTCCTGTCATAAGGTACGAGCTTATTTTATTAATTGTTATTTTCTTAATTCTAATTGTTATCTCATGTCATGCACGGATAATGTGTATATAGCTCAATGTCTTATTTAATACCATGCGCCGGTGATATCTTGTGACGTAGAGTGGCCTCTCTCACTCTACAAAACCTTCTATAGTGACAAACGAAGACGATTTATGCAAGAAAATCTTGGAATGATATTTCTCGTTTAATGCAACAGTAGCATTTGACAATACGGTGACATTCTAATATTACACGTCCTTTATTTCATTTCCCTTTAGGCTGGCTGCGTGGCTCAGCGGTAACGTTCTCGCTTACTCAGCCCAATGTTGCAGGCTCAAATCCCGGCGCAGTCAGCTGGCATTTGCGAGGGAGCCGTGTCAGTAGATTTACTGGCACGTTAAAGATCCCCTTCGGGGCAAAATTCCGGCACCCCGGCGTCTCTAGAAGCCACAGTAGTTAAAAGTGACGTACAACAATTAACATAATTATTATTATCATTTCCATTTAATGTTGAGTTTGAAGCGGTGCAATCATCTGAAAATAATTAAGTTGTGATATTATGTCGTACCACTTTTCTTTTCAATATCTTTTATGCATATTTTACAATATTAAAGTATTAGTGCCTTTTGGCATTAGTTATTGCATACAAATCTGGCCTCTAGTTATAACTATACTCGTACATTTAAGCGAATGTAGGATATATGTTATTTCCTGAACATCTTGCTGAATTTGATGCGAAAGAAGGAACATTCGCAAAATGTCGGGACCTCATGTGGGTATAATATTGAAGGAAACCAGAAGATAAACTCTGAGCAATGTGTATATTTGCCAGGTTTAGCTGCCCATCGCGGTCATTATGTATCTTTAAACATAATTATAGTCTGTTCATGTTTATGCGTATTGATAAGAAAAACGGGAAGATCTGCTGTAATCAATATCTATTCTACCAGTTTTAGCAGCCCATGTGGACTATCTTCTCAAATTATTATTCGTATGAATGGGTCTCGATATGGAAACGGGAAGTCAGTGTCCATCGCTACACGATTGTTCCATGTAAGAGCTGAATCTTTGGCGATCTTCTAAGTTAAGTTCACGCATTACTTTTACGATACTGGAATGGATGCTTCACGCAGAATGTGATAGATAGAGAGAACCAGTAGGCTACATTCACCAGAATATATAATTGTTGATGCGAATCACAACATAGAAACATATAACAAGCACGTTGGTGTGCGCTCGCAAAGCTGACGACATACATTTCGTATTTCCTGCTTTGATTTCTGAGAGCACCAGTCAACAACGTTAATTTTCATTTCAAAGTTGGATTATATTGCCATGTGGATGCCAACTAAATCCGTCTTATAACACATAAAATTATTTTGGTAGCGTTACTTTTGTCTGTGACGAACAAAGAGTTAATAATTAGCGGAAATATCGTGAGCCACATAAGATGATCGTCTGTGTACCTCAGACTTCACGATTAGCCCATGACCTGTGTTATTGAGATGACTGTATTAGTATGTGTAGTAATTCAGATGAGGATTGGAAAGGAGGAGACTGTAGCATTAATTTAGGCGCCATCCCGGCATTCGCCTTGGATAGAAATGGTAAACCACAGAAAACTAATTCCAGGTTAGCTGAGATAGGAATCAAAACCATCTCTTCTGAGATTTGCCTCACGAGGCTGAGTATACCCCGTTCCAGAATGAAATTTCTTGGGAGATCCAGGGAATCGAACCCGGGCCTCCGTGGTGACAGCTAAGAGTGCTGGCCACTACTTAACGAGGCCGACCAAGCTTGGGATCAATGAGGCATATTGTGATTCTTTCGATTAAGGTAGCGCTAATGAAACTAATGAGATGATAAGTATAGTATATTTTAAAAATATAGTAGCAATGTTTTTGATGGAAAGTTATAATTAGTAGCATTGGGAAACATTAAATCAGTATAAAATGATAATTTCGCGTGTGCTGGTTCAGTGAGCAGCTTGCGAGCACAAAGCCGCGGTATGAGCGTTATTGGTACAACATGTAGGCCACTTCTTTAGCATTACAACTTGCTTTAGAAAATGGAAATAAAAAAATATTAGTAGAAGCTGTCTAGTGTGCCCAATTAGATTGAGCGGAGGAGTTATAATTAATTGAGTGTTATCCTAATCACCTTCGAAACAATTTGCTCCTTATTTCATTGGCTCTCAGAAGGTTTTAATTGACACCCCCCCCAACACTCCCCCCCATCTCCCCCAAATTGAAACTGAAATGAAAATCCACAGTCTGCTTCCAGTCGACCGACCGGGTCAGGGAATGGAATGAATGAAGCCCCCATCGAGCGGCGAGGATATGAACTGTGCCGGCTGCCGATGCCTGTCGCACTCCCCTGGGGCAATGATTGAATGAATGACAAATGAAATGATAGTGGAGAGTGTTGCTGGAATGAATTTGTGACAGGGAAAACTGGAGTACCCGGAGAATAACCTGTCTGCCTCTACTTTATCCAGCACAAATCTCACATAGAGTGACCGGGATTTGAACCACGGACCCAGCGGTGAGAGGTCGGTGTGCTGCCACCTAAGACACGGAGGCTCTAAGTATATAACTAATTCATGTAATTTATTTCAGGCATTAGGAAATTAATTGTAACTCCCCGCCCAATCTAACATTTGTCGTTGTTTCATTTGAGGGGCTTGGACATCGTGGCCATTTAGCCCCGTGTGAATGTGGACCATTCGTCTGATAAACTGGCTGTATAAGTGTGTTTATTTGTAACTCAGGTGAGGATTGGGAGCGACCTTGGCCTTAAGTAAGACACCATCCTGGCATTCGCCTGGAGTAGAAGTGGAAAACCACTGAAAACCACTTTCAAGACGGCTGAGGTTGGAATTGAACCCACTTATTCTCAGTTTAGTCTCACCTTGTTCCAGCCCTCTGACCATAATTAAATTTCATGGCTGAGCCGGGAACCGAACCCAAGAATGCTAGCCTCTATGCAATGAGGCGGCCGATCAAATTGTGCACACTCATGTTGACCGACTGAAAAGGCTTCTATTAACCCTAGGGGGGGGAGGGGGGAGGGGGGAGGGTATTTTATGCCCACCATTTCGATTTTTTAAACTTTCAATGTAATATATGTTTCCTATGCATCCTGAAAGAGAAGTAATTGTCCATAATTAACTCTGCTATTGTACCATTCAATTGCTTAGTTAATTTGTTATCATCTGTGAAAGCTAATAGCACTTTTTTGTTGGTGGGCATAGAGTTAGTGGTAGTTCACTCCAAAGGACAGAAATACAACAAAGTGAACAAAACAACAATGATCTGTGCTTCTTGCAAGAGATACACGTGTGGAAAGCATAGCAAAGTGCAATGATGACTCAGAAGGAAGTGATGAGTGAAGAAATCCATGAACTGAATATTATTGCTTAACGTAAAAAAGCCACGAAGCAGACAAATTTGTGTGTGAATATGATTTAATCTAGATTACTCTTGTTGTTGTTTGTGGTCCATATGATAACTTAACGCAAAATGAAAGCTATAATGTCAAATAGAACAAATTAGTTCGGAGGCCACAAAATACCCTCCCCCGTCGGTAGTTCACGTTTCAAACAAGAAGTTCCGTGAAGAACTATACAGCCTACTTTTCATGCCAATGATTATTCTACAGAATATGAACCTATCTAGAATAATGACGAAATTAAGTTGCTAATATCGAAATTTCCAATTAGTTCGAAATAATGTATACCTGGCATAATGTATCCTAATAGAGCACTACAGTTGGCAGCCCTGATGACTGAATATATTCTTAGTTCCGTCTCTTAAGGTACAAAATACAAAATTTGGTTGAAGTCCAATGAATAGCATGGACGTTACATGCAGTTAAACATTGGATCTAACAGCGCGCGTAAAATCATGTTGGCAACAATGTCATGCATGTATTGGTCAGAAATAATCTGAAATAATATGATCTATTGTTGTTCCAATTTTGAATGAAATCCATTAGTTAGTATAGAAGTTACATGCATTTTAAAATTGGACCTATCAGCAGGCTTTGAATCATGTTGGCAGCACTGACGTATATTCGTTACTCCAAATTCGTCTAGAATGCCAGGTACTATACGTGTGCAAAGTTTAGAGCTATTGGCTTGCATACTTTCTGATATATTGATATTAGGGTAACAAAAATAGGGCAGCACATATTAACAGTTGGCAGCACTGGTTGCTCCTTAGAATACGCATAGTCATATCTGTTATGGTACACATAGCACATACGAAATTTGGTTGAAATCCAAATGATAGTATGGAAGTTACATGTATTTAAAGTTGGACCTGTCAGCAGGCTTAGAATCATGTTGGTAGCACTGACGTATATAAGTTACTCCAAATTAATATAGAATGTCAGGGACTATACGTGTGCATAGTTTAAAGCTGTCGGCTTGCATACTTTCTGATATATTGGTATTTGGATAAAATAAATTAGGAGCATTTATTAACAGTTGGCAGCCCTGGTAGGTCTGAAGAATACGCTCAGTCATATCTGGTTATGTACACATACAACATACGAAATTTGGTTGAATTCCAATTGATAGTATAGAAGTTATATGCATTTAAAAATTGGACCTATCAGGAGGCTTATAATCATTTTGGCAACACTGCCATGTTTAGCCTCCTGGAAATTAAACTGAAATATTATGATCTGTACGTGTGCCAATTTTGAAATAGCTCCCATTCATACTTTCCAAGATATCCAACATGGAGCTCAAATTTCAATTGCGATTTTTTAGCAGTTGGTAGCACTGACATCATTTTCAAATATGGCCGTGAGATATTCAGGTATAGATCTTTACTCCTACCAAATTTTGTTTCGATTGCTGCAGCCGTTTAGGAGTTGATAGGGGGGGGGACACACACACAGCCAGACAGACAGACAGACAGACAGACAGACAGACACACATTTGCCCGATCTCATAAGTCTACTTTTTCCTCATTTTTGCAAAATGTGAAAAGTAGGCTAAAAATGGCTTGGTAATAGATGACTTAGGCAACACTGAAAAATGACTTCATATATTTCATTATAATAGGCCTAATGGTGTTGTTGTTGTGTGAGTCTTCAGTCTTTTGGCTGGTTTGATGCAGCGTTCAATGCTTTCTTCTCCTGAGCTAATCGTTTCAACTCTAAATAGGTACCACACCCTACATCCGAGGCAATCTCTTTAACATAATCTAACCTTGGTCTACCCCTACAGTTCTTGTCCTCGAACCTTCCTTCCACAACTAAGCTTGCTATTCCTGGGTGTCTTAGTATGTGTCCTACCAACCTATCACTTCTCTTCATTAGCAGTCGCCAGAATCATCTCTCCTCTCCCACTCGTCTCAATATCTCATTGTTTGTAACCCTATCTACCCATCTGATCTTCATCATCCTCCTGTAACACCATATTTCAAACGCTTCAATTATTCTCATTTCTGTTGCACCAATAGTCCAAATTTCACTTCCATAGAGCGCCACGCTCCAGACAAAGGCTTTCAAAAATGACTTCCTAATACCTAAATCAATAGTCGATGTCATCAGATTCCTTTTCTGTAGAAATGCTTTCCTTGCCTGAGCCAACCTACTTTTTATAACCTCCTTGATTCGTCCATCACTGGTTATTTTGTAGGGCGTGGTGGCTCAGCGGTCTAGCTGTATGCCTCTCACCAAGGCGGTCCGGGTTCGATTCCCGGTCAGTGCATGTGAGATTTTCGAAGTGAAATGCCATGTCCTGTGGTTCGGATTCCACGTAAAAAAGGAGGTCCCGTGGCTCATGATCTCGAGATTAACGGTCACGTTAAACTACAAGCTTCCTTCCTTCCTTCCTACTTTCTTCGGTATAAGGACAATAACATTCTTCTTTGAAATCAGAAAGTCCCTCGCCTGTCTCATAAATCCTACACACCAAGTGAAATAACCTGAACAGACCATCATCACATATGCATTACCTATAATATAATTACTATTATTAATATAATAATAATAATGATAATGATAATTATAATGATAATGATAATGTTATTAATGATAGTAGTAATAATTGTGGAACGGAATCAACTGTGAGACATTTGCTACCGTCACCAACGAACGTCAGTGGACCATCCTCTGACCGACAGGGATGGCGCGGCACTGGACCACACATGGCAACCACAAACGCAGCAGCTCAGGCCCTTCTCACCGACTGTGGTTTGCTGAAATCTAAAGCTCCACTCACTGCTGCTGGATCATGCCCACGCATAATCAGGGTTAAAGGGCTAAATATCGTCCGTACTTGGGAATCACAAACGGAGAGAAGTTTGTTGAGTGGCGGGATATCTAGCTACATATCGGTACACAGCTGTGATCCATTGAGACAAAAGAAACGTATTCTCACGGGCACAAAAAAAAGGAAGGAGGATGCCTGTAGTTTTGCGTGACCGTTAACATAGCGATCACAAGCCACGGGACTTATTTTTTTATGTTTGAAATCTGAAACACAGGGCATGACATTTCACATGAAAATTGTCCGGCATGGTGCAAGACGAACAGTTTTGCTGCTGTAGCATCACGCCCTTTTAGAAGCATAAATCCATGCCTATGAAAGTGGGTTCGAGAATGGAATGCATTATCGACAACTACCGCAGGACTGCTCCCAGGAATATCAAGTTCAAATGAATAAAGGAAGATTGTGAGGCCATAAGGCCATTCGAATAACTTGTTCAGGGCCTAAGAAAATCGCAAGAGGCTATTACTCTCCGTTGGTACACTATGTCTCCTTAAGATCACCCTTATGTCATTAAGATACAAGAAAATAACAGATTCTTCCTGCTTGTAATACTGGCTGATCTGTTGTTGAATGAATACATCAGAGATTTGACGCTGTTTGACGGTATCCTACGCTATGTTCACGCAATACTCTCCGTTACAAAATTGATAACGCCAGATCTCAGATCTCAAATGCACTCCAAGATGAAGACTGTCAGCCTCCAAATTGAATATGTACCCCCATAGAGATGAAGATCAAGGAGTTGAGATAAACCAGCGTAGTGGGCTTGCTATTGCAAGGGCACTCAGCAGAGAAGGGGATCGTACGACGATAAACATGTAACTCACCCATTCAGATTTCACTTCATCACTAAGAGAAAAGCAGGATCAACTACTGAAACAACGTGTTGCTGCAGTAGAGGCTCGAATGAGAAGATACTGTGATAATACCGAAATACGGATCAGAGGTTATTCTACTAGATATAGAAGAAATGAGAATAGGAACGAACACTGGAAAAATTCCAGGAAAGAGCTCAAAGAATGTTTTCACTGTAGGTGGCAACCGCAGTTAATACTGTATATTTGACCCTCCACGTTTGAGAGGAGTGTTACGCCCCTGCTTAGCTGGAAGTTTCGAATTGCAATCAATCTATTGAGAAATTCATGTCCTTGCTTCAGGTGTCTGACTATACTTTCATTATATGCTATAGGGAAATTAATGCATTCGTGTTCTATTTGGAAGAAATGCTTGAACATGCCTACGAAGACCATATTACAGTTGAAATATTAAAAGTGTGTTTGGTTTTAAGCGTATGGCTTGTAGTACCGGGAGTGTCCAAGGACATGCTCTGTTCAATGAGATACATTGTTACCTAATTTATTGAATGAACCTCGTAGCGTTTGTAACCCAAACCAAAATATGAAACTAATCTTGCAATTAATGCAAACATGCACACAATACCTTGTGGTTGTCTGCTACTGTTCCTGGACCATATGCACTGCTAAATTTCATGAGTTCTTACCTGAAACAAGAGAAATATCATTTAGCATCATATTCCAAAATTTTCAAAACACTGAACTTCTTGTTGCGCTGCGAAGAAAGGTTGTTGTTGTTGATGATGGGTTTAGGGACTTTGCGACATTTTGGTTATATTACCCCGTGTACTTGTATGTGTGTGTGAAATTTGTCTGATAACCTGTGTAATTGTGATGGCTCTATTCGTATATGTATTTGTAATTCAGATGAGGATTGGGAAGGAGGTGGCCGTGGCCTTACGTTAGGTCCCATCCCAGTATTTGCCTCGAGTAGAAGTGGGGAAACCTCCAGATTGGCTGAGTCTGGAATCAAACCCATCTTTTCTCAGGTTTGGCTGACGAGGCTGAGTTTACACCTCTCCAGCTCTCAGACCAGAATTACATTTCTTTGCAGAGCCAGGAATCGAACACGGACGTCTGGGCTGACAGTCAAGAATGCTAGCCGCTACACCACAAGGTGGTGAGCCAAAATGGTAGAACGGTAAATCGAGATTATTCCTCGCTTGACGATTTGAACTGGTCAGCCATGTGAATGTATCAATTAATCTCATGGAAATTCCGTTCAGGTTTAAGAAACACTCGTCACAATTGGGTATAATCGTTTTGACTGACTGAAAGGTATTCAGGTTAATGTCGGTGGTCGGGCAATTATCTAAGTTAGGGTAACCTTAGTTCCAGGTAAAAGCTAAGCTCAAAGAGAAATTAAACATTCCCTATCAGCAGTGGCAGCAGCAGGAATGGAGCAAGGAACTAAAATGTATGGCAAGTATACCAGGTGTTCATAGAAACTCCTCTGATCATTGCCAGGAGATAACCCGCACCGCTTTGAAGCCAGTGGACCCTGCTATGAGAACTGTACAGATTTCCAGGAAGATTTATTGTTGCAATACTCACCAGGTGGTAGGTAGAAGGTGTGAAGCAAAGAGTACCTTTCGTAAACGTATTCATTTGCAAGAACGAAGCGAAATTCAGCAAGTTACGAGCGTAGTCTAACTGAAATATAAAGCAGAAATGATTATCTCCAAGAGCTCGGGCTTTGTTTTAGAATTGTAAGCCTCGGCTTAATCTAAGAGGAAATCGTACAACTTGAAAGAAAGAAGCCCCGCGCTGAATTAAATGGAGAGCAAACTTCTGAACATTGAAAACAAATTGCTGAGCAGAGGAAAGGATGGAGTTCGTTAGTGTGAGAATAGGATTACGAACTGTTGTAAAACAAAACATTGCAAGTATTCGTTGAGAATATATTGTATTAAAGAAACGAACTTATTCAGTACTAGCATTACCCGGCATCAATCAAAGACAGATAGAAAGAAAGGAAGATAACAATGTTATTGGTTTTACGCCCCTTTTAAAAACGCCCCCCCCCTCGCATTTGCGCACCCTCAAATGCCAATTGGCTGCGCCAGGATTCGATCCTGAAAACTTGGTAACAGCAGGTGAGAACGTTACCGCTGAGCTACGCAGGCAGCCCAAGAAAGATAGAAACTGAAGTGTCTTTGGATAAACAATACTCTTTGTTTTTCTGTCTGGTGCCCTGGTCCTTGTGCTGTGCTGAGACTTCCATATCAGGACATGTCACCTCGCCTTTCTCGCAACTTGCATTGCAGTGTCATAAGTATACAGATTGTACAATTGGATTACTGTGGGATTTAAGGGTTCCTGTTAAGTCCCTCACCCTTTTGTGTTACATAAATAATTTGTAGCCAGAATCCTTCCCTGGAGTGCACACAACAACTCACCCAAATTTCATCGCAATCGGATGAATGGTATATGAACGCATAGGGGACATACATGCAAACTATCCCGTAACATTGATTTTTATATACACTGAAGAAAATGGAAATTGCAACACCCAGAAGGAGTGGTGCTACATTGCTGCAATTGAACATGCAGGACGAGTGTTCGGTTGTGATTCGATGATTACACTTTCAGGTCCCTCTGACCGCAAGTTTGGACAACAATCAATACAGGATGTGCCCAACACGAGCTGCAATACATTAATGAATTCGGCGAGGCATGGAGTCAATAAGGCCCTGGATCGCTTCCTGAGGAATTGTGGCCCATGCTTGCTGCACTGCATGGGTCAGTTGTTCCAGAGTTGTGGGTGGCTGAGGACGGTTGGCCAGTTGTCGACCCATCATGTCCCACACATGCTCAATAGGACTGAGGTCAGGGGATCTGGCGGGCCACTCTAAGGTTGTGATGACGTGGAGAGCTTCTCTGGAGATGCGTGCAGTGTAAACCCGGGCATTGTCCTGCTGAAACATCCCATTAGCAATGTTCGTCATCATAGGGACAACCACTGGATTGAGTACCCTATCAACGTACTGTCGAGCAGTCATAGTGCCCTCAACAAGCACTAATTGTGATTTCACATTAAAGCCAATAGCTCCCCAGACCATAATGCTTGATGTTGGCCCTGTGTGCCTCTCGACAATAAGGTCTGGGCGGCCCCTCTACCCGGTACGTCGGCGCACACAATTCCGGCGATCACTGCGGGCAAGACAGAAGTGCGATTCATCACTAAAGACGACCCTATGCCATTCGTCGACCCACGTCGATCTTTCTCGACACCAGGCCAGCCTTACACGTCGCTGTTGTGGGGTCAATGGAACACCTTCTGCAGGGACACGGGATCGTAAGCCAGCTGCACGCAGGCGATTACCAACTGTTTGTTGTGTAACGTGGGGTGCCAAAGCTGCTCAAATTTGTGCTGCTGTTGCATGGGGTTCCATCCGGGCCATCCGAATGATGCGGCGATCCTCTCTCACAGTTGTCTGTCGTGCTGGGCCTGTGCCAGGTCTACGAGTGTGGGTACCTTCATTTGATCACTGCTGCCATACACGTTGTACCTTAGATGCCTGTCGGCCAACACGTGCAGCGACAGTCCTTAGCGATAATCCAGCCTCACACAGCCCAATTATCCGAGCCCTCTCAAACGGCGACAGTTCTTGATTGCGTGCTCTTCTCTGTCGTCGAGGCATGTTTGACGGGGAACACTTCACTGCACAGACTGCAAGTCAACTACGCTACACCAGAGTCCGTAAACTGGAGTTGATTCCTCCGCGACCAATCAAGTGGGGAGACCTGTAGCAACAATCCAATGGGTCTGAAACGTTGATCGTTTACATACCTACATGGCATCGTTCCATATCTTGAAAATCAACACAAACGACCAATGCCTTCATGGTGTTGCAATTTCCATTTTCTTCAATGGTAGATATAATAATAGTAATCATACAAATAACGATAGCCTAATAATGATAATTTAATTTATTTTAATTTATTCTCTTAGTAAGAACAGTGAATTCAGTGGCAATATATCCCACGAATCGGCGGAGGATCCAAACAATTATCTGTGAGATACAAAATACAGGGCGCCCGAGAATGTTCTCCGCAGTGGTTACTTGCAGCTGTGAGTGGTTGCCTCATCGGTTTAGTTGGTAGCACTGTGTCTTTGACAGGGTGAATCCCACACGTGCGGGCTGTAGCCTGTCGAAATCGTCAGTGTGTATTGCAATTAGCGAGCGTATGTGTCATCAGCACTTCCAGCATCTGTTATGAGTGGCTGTGGTGAGTACAAAGTACACTGTTTGCTTGTTATTAGGGAACACAGCGATGTCAGAATGCATTATGCACATAAGTCAAGCAGCATTGAGCGTCATAGGAGCTCATGTCCCCACGGACAGTTAAACGATGGCAGAGGCTACTTGAGCTGAGTCATATCCTACTCACGCAACTGTACCTGTCAACGAAGCAGGCTGACGTGTGACACAAGTAAACAAAGAATAGTTCCCATCTCGACCGCCGGCAACCATTTCGTGAAAGGCTAATATGATGCAAGCGGCAGCCGTGCTGCCAACGTAACTTCTGTACCTAGCTCTCGCAGACGCATGTAGGCGCTGCGGAGAACATTCCCGGACTCACTGTATATTATACATAACATATACAAGTGCTACATATTAAATTTAGCCGGCCCCGTGGTGTTGGGGTAGTGCACCTGCCTCCCACCCAGAGACCCCGGGTTCGATTCCCGGCTCCGTCAGGTATTTTAGAAACTGACATGACGGCTGGAACGGGGTGCACTCAGCCTCGTGACGACAATTGAGTAGCTGTCTGACAATGAAGCAGCGCCCCGGTACCAAAACCAAGATTAACGGCCGAGGGGACCCGATGCACTGACCATGCGTCACCCCAATATCTGCAGGTCAAATGGCTGAGCAGCGGTAGGCTTGGGAGTCCTAGGCCCTCCATGGGCTGAAGTGCCAGGGGTTATTTTTGTGTTATTATATATTAAATATAGAGAATAGAAAAGAGAAACCTTAAAACAATATTAAACAATTAGCAATTATAAATCAGATATTTTGTTTTGTTTTAAGGTAAGAAATACAGTAGACTATATGTAAGTAACCAATAATACAATTGTTTTCATTTTTATAGCCTATTTATTCACATATTTACTATCTATTTACGAATTTTCCTAGTTTCTGTCAATTTTAATTTTAATTTTAATTTTAATTTTAATTTTAATTTTTAATTTTTAATTTTTAATTTTAATATTAATTTTAATTTCAATTTTAATTTCAATTTCAATTTCAATGTTAATAATAATAATAATAATAATAATAATAATATTAATAATAATAATAATAATAATAATAATAATAATAATAATAATTCTTCATCCCGTCGTGACCCGTGGGCAGCTGCAGTGATATAAAATCTACTGGTGGGTCTGAAGCGCGGGTGCAAATAACAGTTGTGTTCATGAACGGAATACGCGAAAGAATGGCTCTTCCGGAAAGATGTAGTTTCATTTGAGTGGCTAGACATAGTGTACATTTAGCCCCATATACTTGGGTGAGTGTGGAATTTTGTTTGATAACCTCTGTTATTTTAATAACTGTATTAATGTGTGTATTTGTAATTAAGGTGAGGACAAGGAGGGAAGTTTCTGTGGCTTTAACTTAGGAACCATCCCGACATTCACCTAGAATAGGAGTGGGAAAACACAGAAAACCACTTCCACGATGCCTGAGGTGGGAATCGAACCCGGACCTCCAAGGCGACAACCCCACGAGGTGGACTTCCGGAAAGAGTTACTAGGGGAACCGTCACCAAATAGTCTGAAGAATATCTAACAAGATGACGGAGTACTGGTAATCCGGAAAGGCTGACAAATGTTAAACGACTCTCTAATTGGCTGAAACACCTATTTCATAAGGTTTTGGTTATTATTGTCCAGACTGATTAAACGAAACATTGCATGGATTGAACTAAGAATAAATAAAGTGAAGCAAATGTAACGAACGTAGGAGTATTATATCTGTTTTGCACACAGAAATAACACACAGCGGATGCAAAACAAACAAAAAAGTGCGTCAGGGAATGTTCTCCGCAGTGCCTAGGCACTGCTACTTTAGGTGAGAGCCGGAGTTAAGTTGGCAGCGCAGTGTCAGATCTTTCGCTCACTCGCCAACAGCCAGGTACTAGCTTGTCTTCTCCAAGGTCGACAGGATATCAGAACACACGTGTGAGCTATTCTGTGCTGTGCTGTGGAAAGCGTCAGTGTGAATGCAGTGAGGGAGCGTTTAGAATATTGGAATAGTGCAACAGGATACAGTCGGTAATGTTTTCTACTGAAGAGAGAGCGTTTCTGGTGCAATATGTTTTACGTGAAAGCGATCGGTTTACAGAAAATCTAAAACTAAAATTTCAGGCACGGTTTCATAATTCTAAGTGTCCAAACCGGGATACCATTCGGGATTTGATAAGTAAATTTCGTGTGACCGGCTCAGTTCACGATGTACCAGGAACAGGCAGGCCTACGCTGTTAACAGACGAAACACTTGATGAAATTTCCGATATAATGCTGCGAAGTCCAAGTAAATCAATACGCAAATTAGCTCAAGAAACAGGAATCTCTAAGTGGACTGCAGCAACCGTGCTGCCAACTTAACTGTGACTCTCACCTAACGTAGCAGTGCCTAGGCACTGCGGAGAACATTCCCTGACACCCTGTACTAACAACCCTCAAACCTCAGAGGTCCCTATTGATATGACCGCTACGTTACCAAATACACGCAGAGAATCATCTTTTCATGCACCTTACCAGTGTAGTATGCGCTTCCTACGGAATATTGTCCCATTCTTCTACCATTGCCTCAATTAAACCTTGGTGTGTCTTCGTAAAGTGAGGACGGTTACTGACGCTTTAAAAACAATGCCCCAAATAGATTTTCAATTCATTTCCAATAATACATCTTCAAACATTCTTGCTCTTCAAAGGGTTGTAGACAAAACAAGAACAAAAATATCCACATCCCATTTAATTCTTACGATATTTTACCCAAACTACTCCTTCGATCTCCGAATAAATGATTTCCAGTCACTTCTTCTTTGATGTGGGCAATAACAATTCCACCCAAGCAGTTAATTTGTATGAAGGTCTCAAGAACTTCATACTTCTAATTTATTATAGTGCACATTTTAAATAATTTTCTCAGCATATTTGGTTTTCTTGTTTACTTGTTTACTGGCTGTAACAATATGAGCTCTGTTACTTATATACCCTCTCTACTTCCTCAACTGTGATCCTGTTCCCGTCCTCAAAATCACGAAACCTAACTGACCACGGTAGCTGAGAGAACCCGGCTCCGTGCTAATAGGATAGTGTGCTAGATTTCGGCTGGAAGGATCCCGGGTTCGATTCCCGGCTGGGTCATGGGGAATTTAATCTCCTGTGGTTAATTCTTCTGACTCGGGGACTGGGTTTTTGTGACGTCTTCAATGTAGAAAGTAACCAAACACTGGAAACAAATAAACAGAAACAATAAAAAATAAAAAGAGGCATTATCACGCTACCTCGTGTCTCACTGGTAACGGGAGAGCGAGGGTTTGACTCCCCAATCGGCCATCCTGAAAATCATTTTCGTGGTTTCCCATTTTCACCACCAGTCAAATGCTGGGACGGTTCCTTTCATTAGGTCCACGGCCGATTTCCTTCCAAAATCCCTTCCCTGACCCTTCCTGAAAATGAAACAAATGGCCATCGGCTGAATTAATAAAATTGATAATTATAAAACCTGCCACATCTGTGACAAGGTCACCGAGCCTGTGCGTTAGCGGTCCACAGTAGGAACATTTCTTTACCGTGGTTGTACACCTCGCAGTCGGTATTAGTGACCCGGGTGGGATAGGTGCCTCGGGACTTGACATAAGGTACCTTTCCGGCATTTGCCTGGAGGGAGTGTGGAAAAACCTGGGGAAAGAACACACTCCAGACAGCCGCTGTCAATGCCGAGATTCGAACCTCCGATCTCCAGCTTGATGCTGCTCTCTAGGTCTTGGTGCACGATTTAACGAGTACGGCTACGCCGTGGGTCGCTAGTTACTTTACTGGAGCTCGTTATTCCTTTGGGCGTCCCAGCATCCCCAAGATCCCTGCAGTTAAACACAAAGCATTATTATTATTATTAGGATCAGAGTATTGAGCTCGTACATGTTGTCCCATACGGGCTCGGTCGCTGTTTGTATACGAACAAAAGCTGCGTGGATACTGGTTATATCTGAATGATATTCAAGTGGATACTGGATATATCTGAATGATATCCAAGTGGATACTGGATATATCTGAATGATATCAAAGTGGATACTGGATATATCTGAATGATATCCAAGTGGATACTGGATATATCTGAATGATATCCAAGTGGATACTGGTTATATCTGAATGATATCCAAGTGGATACTGGATATATCTGAATGATATCCAAGTGGATACTGGATATATCTGAATGATATCCAAGTGGATACTGGTTATATCTGTATGATATCCAAGTGGATACTGGTTATATCCGAATGATATCCAAGTGGATACTGGTTATATCCGAATGATGTCCAAGTGGATACTGGTTATATCCGAATGATATCCAAGTGGATACTGGTTATATCCGAATGATGTCCAAGTGGATACTGGTTATATCCGAATGATATCCAAGTGGATACTGGTTATATCCGAATGATGTCCAAGTGGATACTGGTTATATACGAATGATATCCAAGTGGATACTGGATATATCCGAATGATATCCAAGTGGATACTGGTTATATCCGAATGATATCCAAGTGGATACTGGTTATATCGGAATGATATCCAAGTGGATACTGGTTATATCCGAATGATATCCAAGTGGATACTGGATATATCCGAATGATATCCAAGTGGATACTGGATATATCCGAATGATATCCAAGTGGATACTGGTTATAACTGAATGATATCCAAGTGGATACTGGTTATATCTGAATGATATCCAAGTGGATACTGGATATATCCGAATGATATTCAAGTGGATACTGGTTATAACTGAATGATATCCAAGTGGATACTGGTTATATCCGAATGATATCCAAGTGGATACTGGTTATATCCGAATGATATCCAAGTGGATACTGGTTATATCTGAATGATATCCAAGTGGATACTGGTTATATCCGAATGATATCCAAGTGGATACTGGTTATATCCAAATGGATACTGGTTATAACTGAATGATATCCATATGGATACTGGTTATATCAGAATGATATCTAAGTGGATACTCATGAAAAAGAAATACATTAAAAGTAACTTGGCAGGGCAACAGCTTTGGTGAAATATGTGGAAGAGAACAATACATTTCTTAATGAGAAAATTTCTTACTGTCGTAAAAATTCATGTGCTGCTTATACGTATGGACATCTCGTCAAGAAGTTAATGCAACTGGAATTAATTTGGTGAGTACTGAATTTTTCTCGAACACTCGAGTGAAAGCAGATGTTCACTCTCACCGCATATTGTTGATGAAAGGAGGAGGATGTATTGAAACCGCATTCGTGCGATGATATCGAGCGGTGCAGGAAACTCTCCTGCTTTAAATTCTACTCGCCAGTGAAGCAGGCTGGGCTAAGTCATGGTTCAAATTCTGGTGCCTACATAACATGGGTTAAACTGAAAAACAATTTTAACATTAATGACGATGTCCACAAATAATAATAATACAATTAAGTTAATAAATGCAAACCAGTGTCATTGCTGAAGAATCAGATTATGTGTGACTTGACAATTACAGCAAATCACTTAGTTGACGCCAACAGACATGATTTTGCGTTTCTTGGTTCAGATCGGTGAAAATGAAGGGAATGTTGTGGCCTATCCGAAATTTTATGCAGACAGTGTTACTCGCAGGGTTCCAAAGGGAGTTTATAAAAATTTTGGTTCAGATCGGTGAAACAGTGTAGATTTGTGCCAAAGGAAGGAAATAAAACAGTGAAATGGTGGAGATACATATTTGGATTTTCTATGAACACTGCAATAGTGAATAGTACTTTGTGTATCTGTCAATTGTCAAAGGGAATGGCACAGTAATTTGTTCATTTCCTTTCCCTGTTTTCCCTTTTACTTCAACTGTGACATTTGGATCACAGTTTTGAGGAAACAGCACATATGTCCCTGTTATCATGCCAAACCAAAGCTGTCACATCACCTACTTAAACTATTTTACTTTCTCCCCTTTTTAGTTTCAGAGATTTAGGATTTTTTATTTCAGCTGGCCAGTCCTTACGATTGGGTTTCTAGTTGAGCATGCATATAAGTGTTGAATGAGCCCTACGGATGAGAAGAAATTGTCAAAGTAAACATGATGGTTTGACCCTAAACGTAATATAACAAATTCCCAACAGCATGTCCTTGTTTCTGGGCTCCTTTTTACCACGATAGATATTACTTTTGAGAACATAGCCTTTTGGAATGGCAAGAATCCACGCTTTGAAACCCCACTTCACCGGTTTTTTTTTAAATGTACTGTTTCATGACATTGCATCCATTGAACGGGATCATTGCTTCATCAATAGCATATTCTCTGCCTGGGTTGTATTTTTCCTGGAAGCCGTCCGTTATTTGCAAGAGTGGAAGAACCCTTTGAAGCATGGCATACGAGTAACGAGTCGGAGTTACGAAACGAAATGTTTGTGTAACCTGAAATGCCGGGGCATCGCCGTCAGGTCCGATTTCTTGGTCTCCGTTTTCACTTACATCACTATTATCATAGAAATTATCATCGTTAATATGTTCTTCACTGACTAAAAACTCACTTTCACCACTACTAAACGATTCTGCGTCACTTCCTTCGCCTATATTGAGCTCGGTTTCAATATCTGAATTACTCAATCCCACCATGTTTACGAACGAAACACCTGATCAGTGTGCACGGAAGTTCAAGATAGATTTACGCTATTGTTTTGTTTTCACTGCCTTGTGGATTGTACTGCACGTTTGTAAATGCTTTATAAACACTTAAGAGTTGAGAAAACTACAAACAGACGTGTGCAGATAATGCACACGGGCGCTTTCAGTCGCAAAGGGCCGGAAGGATAATTCAAGAGACGGGCGCTTTCGGTCGCAAAGGACCGGAAGGATAATTCAAGAGACGGGCGCTTTCGGGCGCTAAGGGCGGGATTTAAGGGGCCTAAGAAATATTTTTGCACTAATTACTGCCCGTGACTGCAATTTATAAGCAGTGCAAGATTTAACTATTTTCGCAATTCTGCACCAGAACACTGCAGCCCGAATTGCCTGTCAACAATAGACTTATTAGAATACTCTTATAGTAACACTACTACGGCCATGAATGGTTCTAGGGCCTTAATACGTGGTTTTCAAGTTCATTTTGTCTGTTATTCTAAATGCAGGAAATGTAGAGCGTTGTCTAAAATATCAAGTGGACAGTGTTACCAGCAGGGTTTGAAAGTGTATGTAAAAATTTGAAGCAATCAGGAGGAACGGTATAGATTTGTGATAAAGGGCCTAAATGCAGGGAATGGAGTGGTCTGTCCGAAATTTAGAGTGGACAGTGTCACCCGCAGGGTTCCAAAGGGTGACTAAACAAAAAGGGGTTCAGATCGGTATACCGGTGTAGATTTGTGCCAAAGGGCCTAAATGCAGGGAATGTTGTGGCCTATCCGAAATTTTATGCAGACAGTGTTACTCGCAGGGTTCCAAAGGGAGTTTATAAAAATTTTGGTTCAGATCGGTGAAACAGTGTAGGTTTGTGCCAAAGGGCCTAAATACAGAGAATTGAGTGGTCTGTCCAAAATTTCATGTAAACAGAGTTACTTGCAGGTTTCCAAAGGGTAAGTTCAAAACTTTGGTTCAGATCGGTGAAAAGGTGTAGATTTGTGCCAAGGGGCCTAAATGCAGGGAATGCACTGGTAAGTCATAAATTTCATTCAGGGATTGTTACTGGCAGGGTTCCAAAAGGTAAGTATACAAATTTTGGTTCAGATCGGTTAAACAGTGTAGATTTGTGCCAAAGGGCCTAAATGCAGGGAATGGAGTGGTGTGTCCGAAATTTAAAGTGGGCAGTGTTACTCGCAGGGTTCCAAAGTGTAAGTATACAAATTGTGGTTCAGATCGGTGAAACGGTGTACGTATCACTAACCATAACGCCAGCGCACGCGGATAAGTCTGTTCGGGAGCGCTTGTTCTTCCGACTTCCTGAACAAAAATCATTATTTAAGGTTACCTGAGAAGTGTAGCCTAATTCTACATAGCCTAAACTATTCCTCTTGGATCTGGCTATCATATACAAAAATATTTTTTCGAATCCGACTGGTAGTTCCAAAAATTAGCGCGTTTACACATACAAACAAATAAACTCTTCAGGTTTATGATATAAGTATAGGTTTGATAGGTGTTTTGTTAACTGTTCCTTGATGTGCGATGGTGCTAAATCCTGAGTATCATTTTTCCCCCTTGACGTCAAAATTTAGGTACACGCACTGAACTTGATGAGATCTCGTCCATAGAACATAGCTGACAACGGTGAATATTAGATGAATTGCTTACTGGAATGAAGGGAATTTATTTTTACATTATAATACGTTTTGCGTGGATGAAGACGTTATGTTAGCTTATGAAGCGCTGCAGTAGTGTTATGGATGGTTCAGAAACTGTTCACTGAATATGAGTCTAGCCATGCGAGCACTAATGAACGTTGAAGAAGTCTAAATGTCATCATAAGTTAGGAATTGGTCAGTAAAATCCGTGATATTTTATTGGACTACCGTATATTGAATATGCACGAGATAGATTAGATTATACGCATTTCATGTGAACGTAGATTTAATGTCCTGTACGAGAATTTAGGTTTGAGGAAGCTCTCGTCAGCACTGTTAACCTCAACTGATGATGGAATATATGCAGTGTGTGATGGCTTAACCATTTATAGGGCAGAATATTAAAGATATTTAATTTTTTTAATATAATTTCAAATATTTTAGCCCAATATTAATTATGAATAGTTTTATTTTGTCTTTCATTACCATTTAAATGTTTATATTTATTTTTCAAATTTGAATTTTCATATTATTTTTATGATCATAAAAGTAAGATTATCAAATTATTATAATTTCAAATATTATGAAAAATGAAAATCCACAGCCTGCTTCCAGTCTCCGACCGGGTCAGGAATGGAATGAATGAAGCCCCCATCTAGCGGCGAGGATATGGACTGTGCCGGCTGCCGAGGCCTGACGCACTCCTCTGGGGCAATGATTAAATGAATGACAGATGAAATGAAATGATAGTGGAGAGTGTTGCTGGAATGAAATTTTGACAGGGAAAACCGGAGTATTCGGAGAAAAACCTGTCTGCCTCCGGTTTGTCCAGCACAGATCCCACATGACCGGGATTTGAACCACGGACCCAGCGGTGAGAGGCCGGCGTGCTGCCGCCTAAGCCACGGAGGCTCTTTCAAATATTATAAACTTATTTATATTAAATTTTACAACCATACTTAGTTTAATTCTGAATTTTACTATCATATTTAAAAATAATAATTTCAATTGTTTTTATTTAAAATAATATTTGTTTAATCACCTTAGATCAAGAAGGTGAGCAGATAATGTCTGATTTTCAGAAATATTAACACTTCCACAAGAAAATATGGTTGAAAGATTCAACCACCACCATCTTTGACAATATAAATTGTCCTCATAGTATGTAGTTAATATAGAGACACTAACCACTAACCTATAATCCACGAGCTACTGGCACCTCAAGACAGACATGCTTCCATTTCCGAGATTTTCCATTGGTTTGGATCCCACGTGAATTGAAGTCTCACACTACACCGGTTGCTGCATATTCATTGTTCATTTTGTACATATTTTTTATTCTAATTACGGGGACGACAAAGGTACAAAAACTCGATGAAATATTCCTTTCTGCAAGCAGTGTGTTGTTTCGAGTTCTCATTCCTGTATCTCACTTCATCTTCCGTATAAAAGTTGAAGACGGTTTAATGTTTGTTTGACCTTTCAAACAATTAATATTGAAGCATTTCTGACAATTGCCGCTTCAGAAGAATAGGGAATGGAAAGAAGTGAAGCCCAGGACGTTTACAATGATAAAGAAAATTCATTCTGTCGCCTCTCAATAAGTAGCGATAAAAGAAGTTCAGCGTTTCTTTTTTCCATCATATTGTTATTTCTATTGCTGGTAAAGTGATTGAATTGAAGCCTTTTGAAGGTAAGTTGAATTGAAGGATATTTTCTCGTTTCATCGTCTGCGTACTGACAATCACTGCTGGAATACTTGTTCAGTTGGCGTAGGCTAATAGAATTATAGAAAAATCTCCAGTGACCTATCTAAATGTATGCCTACACCTTATTATTCCCGTTTTCAATGGGGTTGGGGATGAGTTGCAATGATAGGATATGTGGTGGATGTTCTTTACGGCTGAATGCCCTTCCTTTCGCCAACCTCATGAGGAGTTAATGCCAGGTAAAATTAAAGAAGATGAATGAAGGAACCAGCCACGGCCTGTCAGAAGGTTCTATCCCAGCATTTGCCTGGATTTGAAGATGGGGAAACCTCGGAAAACCATTCCAAGGACAGCTGACAGTGGGGCTCGAACGCACGTCTACCGTGTCTGCAGACAGCTTGGCTCCATGACCTAGCACTGCGCGTTAGCGAGCGTAGCTAACGCTGTCGGTCAGAGACCTATTTACATGTTAAGTGTATATTTTCTTGTGAACTACAAGTTAATTTAGCTGTTATCTGAGATATGTATGTATATATGTGTAGTCTATATGTATATATGTAATATGCTCGCCAGACAAAAAAGATACAGTCTGAGAGACTAGACTTTATGTCATTTCAAATGACGCATGCTACAAATGCTACACATGTTAGAAAGGCTCAGGAGGGCTTCGAGCGAAGCGACAGGTGGCTTCCACGATAAGATGCTCCTCCTGACGCCAATTTATTTCCATAATAAGATATTGGGAGTTTCATCAGCGGCTTCGGTGGCGTAGTAGGTAGCATGCTGAACTGCTGTGCCCAAGATAGCGGGCTCAAACCCGGTCAAAATCATCGGATTTTTTAAGAGCGTTATAATCCTTCAGTATGCCTTCCTTCGTAGGGGAAGTAAAGCCGGCGGTCCCATGTCATAGATTTATGGCATGTAAAAGATCCTTCCACATACTAAGCTTGTGTGAAGCTAAATTTCTAGGTTAGATTTCGCTGGAATGTTCTATCAAAGTTCCAACGTTCACCACTAGATATCAATGACGTCTGGTAGCGAACGTTGGAACTACTTGAAATTGAACGGAACTTCTAGCTCACCCCATGGGTGTCCGTTTGAAACAGCTACAGCCTCTGGCGAGCCGAACATGTCCTCGGACACTCCCGGCACTAAAAGTCATACGATATATAAATAAATGTAGTTTGATCGCATGAAAGTACGGTACTGAAAAGAGGGTTAAAGTCGAAAGGTCGTAAATATGCATTCTTTTTCAATTATTCATTATTACCATGAGAAGTCTTCCTTCCATTTGATGGTGGTTTTGAAGTGTATCCTTCTGAATGACAGGTAATAACATTATACATTTCATAAGTGACCACAAGTTGTGTAAGTCATTAACCTTGTTATTAATATATTTCCTATTATTTTGTATATTCATTTAAATACACACATCAAAAAAAGTTTTGCATCACCTCGGTTCCAAGAGTTCCGGAACCGTTAAATACAAAGGGAATAGAGATCAACACAAACAACATTTCAGCTCGTTTTATTGCTCATGAGACCCACACATTGCATGTTGTACCATCATACAGCTAGACTTTCAGCATTTGTGGTCCAGATTGCAGTACACACCACTACCTCTAATACCCAGTAGCACGTCCTCTTGCATTGATGCATGCCTGTATTCGCCGTGGCATACTATCCACAAGTTCATCAAGACACTGTTGGTCCAAATTGTCCCACTCCTCAACGACAATTCGGCGTAAATCTCTCAGAGTGGTTGGTGGGTCAAGACGTCCATAAACAGCCCTTTTCAACATATCCCAGGCATGTTCGATAGGTTTCATGTCTGGCGAACATGCTGGCCACTGTAGTCGAGTGATGTCGTTATCTTGAAGGAACGCATTCACAAGATGTGCACGATGAGGTCGAGAATTGTCGTCCATGAAGACAAATGCCTCTCCAATATTCTGCCGATATGGTTGCACTATGGGTCGGAGGATGTCATTCAGGTATCGTAAAGCCGTTTCGGAGCCTTCCATGACCACCAGTGGCGTACGTCGGCCCCACATAATGCCACCCCAAAACATCAGGGAACCACCACCTTGCTGCACTCGCTGGACAGTGTGTCTAAGACGTTCAGCCTGACCAGGGTGCCTCCAAACACGTCTCCGACGATTGTCTGGTTGAAGGCATATGCGACACTCATCGGTGAAGAGAACGTGATGCCAATTCCGTGGGGTCCATTCAGCATGTTGTTGGGCCCATCTGTACCGCGCTGCATGGTGTCGGGGATGCAAAGCTGGACCTCGCCATGGACGTCGGGAGTGAAGTTGCGCATCATGCAGCCTATTGCGCACAGTTTGAGTTGAAACACGACGTCCTGTGGCTGAACGAAACGCATTATTCAACATGGTGGCATTGCTGTCAGGGTTCCTCCGAGCGGCAATCCGTAAGTAGCGGTCATCCACTACAGTAGTAGCCCTTGGGCGGCCTGAGCGAGGCCTGTCATCGACAGTTCCTGTATCTCTGTACCTCCTCCATGTCCGAACAACATCGCTTTGGTTCACTCTGAGACGCCTGGAAACTTCCCTTGTTGAGAGCCCTTCTTGACACAAAGTAACAATGCGGACGCGATCGAACTGCGGTATTGACCTTCTAGGCATGGTAGAACTACAGACAACATGAGCAGCGTACCTTCGTCCTGGTGGAATGACTGGAACTGATCGGCTGTCGTACCCCCTCCGTCTAATAGGCCCTGCTCATGCATGGTTGTTTACATCTTTGAGCAGTTTTAGTGACATCTATGAACAGTCAAAGGGACTGTATCTTGGATACAATATACACAGTCAACGTCTATATGCCGGAGATCTGGGAACCGAGGTGATGCAAAACTTTTTTTGATGTGTGTATTTAACTTTTGTTTCATTAAGATTTTATTGCACTGTTGAATTTTTGTTTTTGTCGTGTGGCCTCCTGAGAGGCCGAGTGCAGGTCTTTCTAGATGACGCCCGTGGGCGACCTGTGCGTCAGGATGAGAGATGGAATGGATGAAGATGAATGAAGCTCGGCAAGGATGTGGAAGGAAGCGGCCGTTGCCTATCAGAAGGTACCGTTCCAGCATTTGCCTCGTGTTGAAAATGGGAAACCACGGAAAACCATTTCAAGGACGGCCGACGGTAGGGCTCGAACCCACGCGTCTACTGAGTCAGCAGAGAGCCCTGCCCCATGACCTAACGCTGCACTTTAGCCAGCGTAGGCACTGCTGTCGGTGCTCTGTGGAATGAAGATAGCCGATGTTAATTAATTTGCATTCGCTGATTTTGAAGTAAGAGTTCGCTTTTCTCTCTCACTATATCTGGCAAGGATATAAAGGATTATACACAAAATCTCACGTATTGATTTTATATGTATCCCGTGTAACGAGAAGTTCTTGTAAAGAGCTATTCTCAGCATCTTGAACTTCTTCCTGGTTGGACAATGTGATTCTATGAAAGAAAAGCCCTGCTGTCTCGCAAGAACACTCAGTTCTAATGTAAGACAATCAGGACCGCAAATGTGATTCCGAAATGCGAATCCGCAAGCTTTAAACGGATTCAATTTCAATTCCAAGTTTAATCAGGTTTTAGTTCATTGGAGATGTGAAACAAGCTGCAGACTGGATCCTGATGAGGGACCAACCCAACCATAGTCTCCAACTTCCGTGCTAGACAGATGGGCCTAATTTGATTTCTACGTAAACCCTTTTACCACTTCAATGGTTTCCTGAAGGATATATAGGGACACATGCGCAATTCTTGTAGAGATATTTCCTTAGAACTTGATGTTTCCCTGATGCTCAGGTTGAATTATTATATCTCAAGGGTGATAAGAATGGGTTCTACGACGACAATCATAGGCCGTGCCGATCGTTTAAGAGTTAAAACATGTTTTGATTGAATAGAAGTGATTGAAGCCATTTTTCAGAGTTGCCTGGTTCTATTAAAGAAGGCTCTTCAGCCGGTCAACACAAATTGTGCCAAATTACATTAGGCGGGAATACAAGTATTTATATGCCCTAACCTAAAGGAAATGAGACCTGTATTACAATGTTTAATAGGCTATAATAATGTTTTGTTTAGGTCTTTCTTCCTCGAATTATTCAACTTTTTACGGAATCCAAGATGAAGTGAGATGACCTTTGATGTGACAATGGTTCTTACGAAGATGAGAGTAATTTGATTTCTACCTAAACACTTTTACCAGTTCAAAGAATTCCACTCGGTCCAGTGCGTTAGCCCGGTTAATGTTAAGGCATTTTCAGAGCATTTCCCGTATTGTTGTGTGTGTACCAAGTGAAAATCTTACTAATAATTAATTGTTATTAGAATGGTAACAGTGTATTAATATTGTAATACAAGGTCAAGCATAGAAATACCTTGATTTTACGTGATTATCGGAGGATTATAAGATAATTACTTACTTAAGAATGCAAATGTGTTCCTCTATCATCCCTGAGGAGTTTACATATTCCCTTCCCACATAAGAGGATTCATTGAGGGGTAAAATGAATGAAACCGGACACTGATTTGTACGTAAGTGACCATGGCCTATTAAAAAGTACTGTCCGAGCATTTGGCTGGAGTTTAAATAGAAACCACGTATTTCAAGGATGGCCGACGGTTGGTTTCGAGCCTACCCTCCTTGGTCATGTGCCTAAATATTCGTAGCTACCCCGTTAGTATTAAGGGAATCGTAACAATAATATTATAGTTTTCTTGGACTAATGCCACTTTAAACACTGATAAGTTTGTCGAGATGCCAGAATACAGGATTTTTTTTCCTAGGAGCGGTTCATTATTGGTGGATCTACCAACGTGTGGTTCATGTATCCAAACATTTCATGGGACTGAGTCGGGATTGGACCTGCTATCTACGCCATGGTGCGGTGGCTAGCAATCTTGGCTGTAACCCCCAAGGCCATGTTCGATTCCCGAATCTGGAATCACATTTATTTCTGGTCTGAGTGTTGGGACAGGGTGGTTTTGATTCCCACATTAGCTAACCTGAAAGTGGTTTACCGTGGTTTTCCACTTCTAATTCAGACAATGTCGGGATGGTACTTAACTTAAGACTACGGCCGCTTGCTACCTAAATCCTACCACAATTACAAATACACACGTTAATACATACATCACAGAGACACAGGTTATCTGACAAATTCTACACACACCCAAGTACACGAAGCTACATGACCAAGATGTCGCAAAGCCCCTAAAATTATGAACAACTAACTTATTGATGCCGCTGAAATGAGAAAAGCAGGATAGAAATACTCGAACATTCTAAGGGAAGATTCATCTGAAGTGACTGTCAGCCAGTGGAGAAGGATCAATACATAGGCCTTGTGACATTATGATTATCGATCCCATGCACTTAGGTGTGTTTCGCATTTGTATCCGTGGTGACTGTAGTTTTGTGTGTAGCTGTAATTATTAGTCAGGAATTAGTGTAAAGGCCGTTTTCACCAATTCTGTACTAAAGATTACTTAGTTTATTCCTATTTAACTGAAATACGAAAGATTGTGGTGTTTGAAGCCATTTTTCAGTGTTGCCTTAGTAAACAAGAGTTTGATGCTTTTCTGTCGGTCAACACGATTTTTGTTTTCTTTTGCTATTTGCTTGATTATTCTGATTTCCTTATTGTAATTGTCTTTTGACATGCGTTTGTTCAAAGCCCTGTGCACCATTGAATTGAACCCCACTAATTTATGCGTACTGGGGTGTTGGGACTGATTGTCAATTGCATGCGAATTTTGTGTGGCTTTTCGGAATATGGAATATGAAAACTCATTATGATTGTTTACGTTCGATAGTTATGTCGAGATAATTTATTTTCCAATCGGTTTCGGATTCCTTAGTGAATTTGATTGAGTGGTGTAGACAATTAGTGGTTTCGAGAATTGTTTCTTTGCTTGTTAATTGAGTGTCGTAGATGCAAATTACATAATCCATGTATCTTTTCCACGTTACTATTCCCTTTGTCGAGGTTTTTTCTAGGAACGCATTTTCCAGTGCGTTAATGAAGATGTCGGCGATTAGCCCGCTTAGTGGTGAAACTAGACTAGGCCCTCTGTTTGCGTGTATATTTTGTTATCGATTGAAACACGTTTTGGCTGAGTACGACGCTCAGTATTCTCACGATCTCTTCAGTTTCTTTTGCCGAGTTGTTGGACTTTAAGTTGCTTTCGATAATATTGATTGCTTCACTAATTGGAATGTTGGTGCACATGTTAGTTATATCGAAGGATTTCATTTGTGTCATCGTGTTGACCGACTGAAAACATCAGACCTTTGAAATAGGTACAAAAGTTAATGCATGGTTATCGTTGATGGATCTCACGAGGCCATTCCGGTTCCTAAATACTTAAACACTCTTTACGGCTCTCGCGCATGCGTGGAACCAGTTTCACACTGGTGAAACATGGCGGACAGAATAAGAAGCGTATAGCACTGATCGTTGTTTGCGATGCTTCCTTGAGATTTTCTGGAACATTATTGTAAAGAAAGGGGAATGCAGGGGACTTTATTCATGGCAAAAGCTTAAAATGATACTAGCTAAGCATTTAGGAGAACTGGCACTTTTGGTTATTCATTGATTGGGACTTGCTCTCCCCATTATATTCTTAGAAAAGAGTAACTGGATGCATTGCAGACTCACAGTTCATTATGCAGAGCTGGAAGGAGTTCGAATCCCGCTTCAGGTATATTTCTTTAGCCTATTTTCATTCATAAAACATAGCCTTATGATATATGAGATCACATTTCGTCCGTGTGTGTGTGTGTGCCCCCTCCCCTAAAAAGATCTAAACGGCGGGAGCGATCTCAATGAAACTCGGTAAGGTCATAGTACAACATTGTCCGACCACAACCTTGCCCTTCAAATTTGATTTCATCTGACCAATCCAACATGGTGGCTGTGCGAAATATTTCACCTGCATTCTATATCTCTAAAACTATTTCCCTGAAATTTTATACAGTGACAAAATGCACTACTAGATGTTCACTTATGTGACACTCGAAAACCTGTTAAGTACAAAACGAACATGGCGGCCAAGCGAGGTTGAAACATTTCAATAGATTTGTCTCGCGATTGAACCATCCGAACGCAATGAAACATGGTACAGCAAATGATTATACACATTGTAATTGACTGATATCTAATTTTGGTCAATTGATCACACAACCGCAAGATGGCGGCTGTGCAAAATTTTAAAATTAAGTTATTATATCATGTGTTCTAAGTTTGCGATCAAAGTCAGCGTTTGAATAATGAACCTACGCAATAATCGTCATCTAATTGTACAAACCTCTATGGCCTACATACAGTATATAACAAGAAGTTCCGTGAAGAACTATACAGCCTACTTTTCATGCCAATGATTATTCTCCAGTATATGAACCTATCTAGAATAATGACGAAATTAAGTTGGTAATATCGAAATATCTAATTAGTTCAAAATATACCTGGTATAATGCAGCCTAATAGAGCACTACAGTTGGCAGCCCTGGTGACTGAATATATTCTTAGTTCCACCTCTTAAGGTACAGAATACAAAATTTGGTTGAAGTCCAATGGACGGTACATGCAGTTAGACACTGGATCTATCAGCACGCGTAAATGCATGTTGCCAACAATACCATGAATGTGATGGTCAGAAATAATCTGAATTATTATGATATCTTGTTGTGCCAATTTTGGATGAAATCCATTTGTTAGTATAGAAGTAACATGTATTTTAAAATTGGACATATCAGCAGGCATAGAATCATGTTGGCAGCACTGCCTTGTATTAATTACTCCAAATTAATCTAGAATGTCAGGTGCTATACGTGTGCAAAGTATAGAGCTGTTGGCTTGCATAATTTTTGATATATTGATATTAGGGTAAAAAGAATATAGACAGCATTTATTAACAGTTGGCAGCCCTGATTGCTCTTAACAATACTTATAGTCATATCTGTTATGGTACAAATAGCACATACGAAATTTGGTTGAAATCCAACTGATAGTATAGAAGTTACATGTATTTAAAAATTGGTACTATCAGCAGGCTTATAATCATGTTGGTAGAACTGACGTATATAAGTTACTCCAAATTAATCTAAAATGTCAGAATATACGTGTGCATAGTTTAAAGCTGTTGGCTTGCATACTTTCTGATATATTGGTATTTGGATAAAAAAACAAGAATTTCCGTGACGAACTAAAGAGCCTACTTTTCTTAAAATTTAAGATTCATGCCAATGATTAATCGATATGGATCTATCTAGAATAATGACGAAATGAAGTTGGTAATATCGAAATTTCTAATTAGTTCGAAATACTGTATACCTGGCATAATGTAGCCTAATAGAGCACTAGAGTTGGCAGCCCTGGTGACTGAATATATTCTTAGTTCCATCTCTTAAGGCACAGAATACAAAATTTGGTTGGAGTCCAATGAATAGCATGGACGTTACGTGCAGTTAAACATTGGATCTAACAGCGCGCGTAAAATCATGTTGGCAACAGTGTCATGCATGTATTGGTCAAAAATAATCTGAAATAATATGATCTATTGTTGTGCCAATTTTGAATGAAATCCATTAGTTAGTATAGAAGTTACATGCATTTTAAAAATGGACCAATCAGCAAGCTTAGAATCATGTTGGCAGCACTGACGTATATTAGTTACTCCAAAGTAATCTAGAATGCCAGGTACTATACGTGTGCAAAGTTTAGAGCTATTGGCTTGCATTCTTTCTGATATATTGATATTAGGGTAACAAAAATAGAGACAGCATTTATTAACAGTTGGCAGCCCTAGTTGCTCTTAAGAATACGCATAGTCATAGCTGTTATGGTACACATAGCAAATACGAAATTTGGTTGAAATCCAAATGATAGTATGGAAGTTACATGTATTTAAATTTGGACCTCTCAGCAGGCTTAGAATCATGTTGGTAGCACTGACGTATATAAGTTACTCCAAATTAATATAGAATGTCATGTACTATACGTGTGCATAGTTTAAAGCTATCGGCTTGCTTACTTTCTCATATATATTGGTATTTGGATAAAAGAAATTAAGAGCATTTTTTAACAGTTGGCAGCACTGGTGGTTCATAAGAATACGTTCAGTCATATCTGCTTATGTACCCATACAACATACGAAATTTGGTTGAATTCCAATTGATAGTGTAGAAGTTATATGCATTTAAACATTGGACCTATCAGAAGGCTTAAAATTATTTTAGCAACACTGCCATGGTTGGTCTCCTGGAAATTAAACTGAAATAGTCTTATTTACATGTGTGCCAATTTTGAAATAGCTCCCATGCATACCTTGCAAGATATCCAACATGGAGCTCAAATTTCTAGTGCGTTTTTTCAGCAGTTGGTTGCACTGACATCATTTTCAAATATGGACGTGAGATATTCCGGTGCACATCTTTACACATACTAAATTTTGTTTTGATTGCTGCAGCCGTTTAGGAGTTGATAGGGGGGACACACACACAGCCAGCCAGCCAGACAGACAGACAGACACACATTTTCCCGGATCGATCTCATAAGACTACTTTTTCCTCATTTTTTCAAAATGTGAAAAGTAGGCTAAAAAAAATAGAAAGAGCAATTATTAACAGTTGGCAGCCCTGGTGGCTCTTAAGAATACGCTCAGTCATATCTGTTTATGTACAGATATTACATACAAAATTTGGTTGAAATCCAATTGATAGTGTAGAAGTTATATGCATTTAAACATTGGACCAATCAGAAGGCTTAAAATTATTTTGGCAACACTGTCATGGTTGGCCTCCTGGAAATTAAACTGAAATAGTATTATCTACATGTGTGCCAATTTTGGAATAACTCCCATGCATACCTTGCAAGATATCCAACATGGAGCTCAAATTTCTAGTGCGTTTTTTCAGCAGTTGGTAGCACTGACATGATTTTCAAATATGAACGTGAGCTATTCCGGTGCACATCTTTACTCATACTAAATTTGGTTTTGATTGCTGCAGCCGTTTAGGAGTTGATCACACACAGCCAGACAGACAGACAGAAGGACAGACAGACAGACAGACAGACACACATTTTCCCGGATCGATCTCATAAGTCTACTTTTTCCTCATTTCTGCAAAATGTGAAAAGTAGGCTAAAAATCCAACATAGCGAACATCCGAAATATTTAGACGGTTCTCAATATCTACTAATCTATTTCAGCAATCAAACTTAAATTTGTGTGTTGATAAAGGCTATGAACATAAGTTCACCCATGGGACTTTCAATAACCTGGTGAGCAGAAATCCAACATGGTGGTGACGCGAAATTTAAATATTTAAATGACTGTTTCTCGCGATTAACCATCCGAGTGGAGCGGAGTGAAACTTGGTGGAGTACGATAAATGCTTATACAAATTGTAATCCACTGACATCTTATTTATTTCAATTGTTTTCATAGCAACAAGACAGTGGCTGTGCGAAATTTTAAAATGTTGTTTTTATTTCTTGTGTCCTAATCATGCGTCTGAAGAATGAATGATACACCTACGCAATAATCTTCATCTAATAGTACATAACTCTATGGCCTACATATTTGAAAATCCAACATGGCGACCATCCGAAATATGTAGACGGTTGTCAATATCTACGAATCTATTACAACAATCAAACTTATACTTTGTATGTTAATAGAGGCAATCACCGAAGAAATACCTGAGGATTGGAAATGTGCGCTAATCCATCCACAGCACAAGAAAGGGGAGAAAACCAACATCAATAATTATAGAGGAATTTCCTTGATACCAGTTATTTATAAAATTTTCTCCAAAGCCCTGCTCACTAGACTTGAGAAACAAACAGACCGTCTGATTGGAGAATACCAGGCAGGTTTCCGAAAAGGAAGATCATGTACGGAACAAATTCTTAATCTCAAAACTATCCTACAAATGCGCAAAACCAGACAGACAGTCATTACCTTTGTAGATTTCAGAAAAGCATATGACTCTATAGATCGTCAAACACTTTTCAATACTCTAGAAGAATTTCAAGTGGATAGAAAAACAAGAGAATTAATCAGACAAACACTGACTGGCACTACGTCAAAAGTTAAATTCCTCGGCGAAATATCTGAGCCTTTTGCAATTAACACTGGGGTCCGCCAAGGAGACGGATTATCTCCGTTACTGTTCAACCTCGTACTTGAGAAGATAATCAGGACCTGGGAAAAGGAAACTAAGGGAATAACCCTTGGCAGACTACTCAAAGATAGAATTCATGTACATTGTTTGGCCTTTGCTGATGACATAGCAATCCTTTCTAATAACAGGCAAGAAGCAATTCATTCCATTGAGAAATTACATGAAATTGCCATCAAAACGGGACTTCAAATTTCTTATGAGAAAACTCAGTACATGGAAGGAGCCTCACGATACTTAGACGGACAACCTATGAGAACTAAATTCGGCAAAATCTTTCAAGTGAACGAATTCAAATATCTGGGAGAAATTATTCAGCCCTCTGGTTTAAACCGTGAAGCAAATAAAGAGAGAATTTCCAAATTACAGAAAGCTTACAGAATCACTTGGAATAGGTATAACAAAAAATCAATATCTCGGAAAGCAAAACTTAGACATTATAATACAGTAATCAAACCGGAGGCGTTATATGCATCAGAAACCTTAATCATTGGTGGCAAATCTTTAACCAAAGAGATTGAAAAACAAGAAAGGAAAATTTTACGAAAAATTTTTGGCCCAGTTTTTTATAGAGGGAATCTGGAGGAAAAAGTCATCCCAGGAAATATATCGCCAATGTGAAAAAATGTCTCATACTTTTCGGAAAAGACGATTGAAATTTTACGGGCACATTATCAGAATGAACAATGGCCGATTGACTAAAATAATTCTCAACTTGGCCCTCTCACTAAAAACCAAGAACAGCTGGCTACGTGAAATTGAAACAGATCTCCAGGAAATCAACATTTCAGACAATATTATACAGGACAGATGCAAATTCAGAACCCTAATCGACAATCACCAATTTGAAGACAAACCCAACACCAGGGCCACCATAACTTGGACAGAAGACCGAAGAAAGGCGCTCAGCGAGAGGATGAAGAGATTTTGGAAGGAAAAGAAGGCCAACACATCAGCTAAACAGGTTCAACCGTGCTCCTGAGTCGGGCATAACGATGCAAGAAGAGGCAATTAAAGTGGGATATATGAAAATAGGCTAAATAGTTCTTAACGGAAATACTTGTTTCATTTCCGTATTCTTCTTCCTTGGTATTAGTCTAATATATAAGTAACATTTATGATCTTTCATAATGACATTCTCATTAACATATTTTATATTCATATGGATGAATAAAAACTCGGAATCAGAACAACTCTCCCGCCATTGCAAGAAGCGCGAGGGAGAGTTCAGCTGTCTCTGTCCACTTTAACGATGCATTAGAGTCTTGAGTGGTCACATTGCTTGTTAGTGGTAAGATAACGAGCGTTGCTCTAGGATGAAATGCTCGTGGAAAGTTAAATACATTTTAATGATGAATTAAGAGATAATCGACGTAGGTGAAAATTGACATAAGTGATCGAGAATTGCAAGAAGGCACCTTCTCAGCATTTGCCTCGAGAAAGTAATAACAATCCTAGGGAAGATTGATGTTTTCAGCGCTATGGTTTGAATCACTGACTTGGTCCAGCTACCCATTGCAGTTGTAGTGCACGATTTTACACGCACAACTACGCCAAAGGATCAGACAACACACATATGCCATGAAATTACAAATCTACAAAATAAAATTATATCTGCTCTTAGCAGAGATGACACGTACAGTCACTTTATCATCGTCTTACATGGCTATAAAAAGATGCCACATTTGCAAGAACGCCCCTAATCTCGTGATATCAATTAAAATCTCTGAAATTAACAGCAGAATTAGGCTAGGGCATAAGGTGGATTATTTTACGGATGTAACGTGGATTTGTATAAGCATTATCTTAGTTTACCAAGTTTTACTCCACTCGGATGGTTATATCGCGTGAAACGTTCATTTAATTATTTAAATTTCGCATCGCCGCCATGTTGGATTTCTGCTCACCAGGTTATTGAAAATCCCATAGGTTAACTTATGGTCATAGCCTCTATCAACATACAAAATTTATGTTTGATTGCTGTCATCGATTAGTAGATATTGAGAACTATCTAAATATTTTGGATGGTCGCCATGTTGGATTTTTATATACAGTATGTAGGCCATAGAGTTTTGTACACTTTGATGACGATTATTGCGTAAGTTCATTATTTAAACGTTGACTTAGATCGCAAACTTAGGACACATGCAGTTCATCATCGGCTTACATGGCCATAAAAAGATACCACATTTGCAAGACCGCTCCTAATCTCGTGATATCAATTAAAATCTCTGAAATAAACAGCAGAATTAAGCTAGGGCATAAGGTGGATTCTTTTACGGATGTAACGTGGAATTTCAACATTTTTATTACATCATAAGCAACGTAGTACAAGGCAGTAAGCTGCATGGGAGCACGTACAGCAGAAGAAAAGCATAATAATCAATAATAGGAAGAGTTAATGTTCAATGTTTAAACGTCTAAGCAGCACCTGGACACCCCACCTGTGGTCCAGGTGCAGTCTCGGATGTCTAACGTTAATCGCAAGTTCCACTGAGTACATTCACGTGTACCAGTTGTCGCCATTACGTTTTGATGAGGCAATAAAAACTCTCCATTCCAATAGCCTCTCGCTACCAAACAGACTTCGCCACACACGTACGGCATCATTACGACCTTCAAGAGGCACAACCTTCAAGTCCACAGTAGTCTGTTACAATAATCATAATAATAATATTAATTATAAATAATAATAATAAAAATAATCGGTAATTCGTAATTCATCATTCAAAAATTAATTTTTGGATCCAGTAAGTTTAATAATTTACAACGGGGCCCCTGATATAAAAATATTCACTGGCAATTATCTATTATGATTCTACAACTCGTTCTGAAGTAAATGATCGGCATCCGAGGAGATCATTCTCTTAAAGTACGACACCGAACAACATCGAGCTCACCTGCCCTATAAAATGATGTTTCTCATTGTTCTAAACGATGTGAAAGGAGACGAATCAAATCGAATCGAATCAGATCAGATCTAATCCAATTCAATCAATCCACCACTTATATTTATTCAATACAGTGTATATTTGATTGACTCAAAATATTGTTATATGAAAATATGATATTCAAATGCGGGGTTTAATGAACTTCAAGTCATTTCGTTCTTAGTTGAGTTTGTATGTGTTGACCCATAATCAAGATGTGTGTTAAAACTCTGAACAAAGCATGTATCGCTGCACTGCATTTTCTATTATCGCAGCATCATTTTATCATTGCCCTACGTACGGTGCAATGCATTTTGGTATATACTGTCCACAGTTATTCTTGTGGCCTAGTGCATGGAACACTAATTTACCAGTGTGGATTCAATAATTTTGAAGAGGAAGTGACAAATATTACGTATAATGGGAATGAAGCAATTTTGAGAAATTGGAAATACGCTATCAATTACGATCGTTTTTGTTTTTGTTAAGGGTTATTAATCGATGACGTAATGAGACCACAGTGATGATGACGGTGGTATTGATTATGATGATGGTGATAATAGTGATGATGACTATGTGATTGTCATGATGATGGTAAAGATGATCATGAAGGTTGTTATGGTGATGATGATTGCGATAATGGTGGTGATGATTATGATGATGATGTTGAGTTATTTAAGGGATGATGAAATAAGGTGATTATAGTGATGATTGTCGTAGTAATGGTGATGATGGTGGTGGTATTGATGGTGATGTTGGTGGTACTGGTGATGATGGTGGTGGTATTGATGGTGATGTTGGTGGTACTGGTGATGATTATGTGATGGCTTTGATGAGAGTGATGATGGTTTTTGTTGTGATGGTGATGTTAATGGTGGTGATAATGATTACGATTATGTGATGGCTGTGATGATGATGGTCAAGGTGGTGGTGATGATTATCTGATGGTGATGGTAACATTGTTGTTGTTGTTGATGATGATGATGATGATGATGATGATCATTTTGGTGATGGTGATGATGATGTGATGGCTGTGATGGTGATGATGATCTTAACTGAGAGGCCAATCACAATGCAGGTGGTGCATTGTGCAACTGAAGAACCCTGCGTTTTTTCGTTCCCCAAGAAATTCAATTTTAGTCTAGTGCTTGGAACGAGGTACACTCAGTCTGGCGACTCAACTGAGAAGTGGTTGCCCCTCCCACTTCAGCCATTCTAGAAAGGATTTTCCAAAGTTTGCCAATATGACTGTGGAAAAATACCTTAAGGGCACTGCCACCTCCTTACCGAATCTACTCTCAATGAGAAATAATCATACGATTAAAGACACCACAAGAACTCAAGTTATCGGACAGATTGTACACGCGCCCAAGTATACGAGACTAATGACCACGACATCCAAGCCCTTAACTTAAACTGGCTAACTGGCTTTCTTGGCTGCAACCCCAGAGGTCCGGGTTCAATTTATGGTTATGATGAAAAATTTAATTCTGGTCTGAGGGCTGGAATGGGGTTCGCTCCCGCCCGTGAAATGGCCTCCATGGCACAGCTAGTGCGTGGGTAGTGTGATTGGTTCTACTCATAGGATCAGTTGTAATGTTCTAACTCAGTGAGGACAGCAATGGCCTAGTACGCTTCATTATAGTGCTGCCTATGGCGGAGGATCCAACCAGCCTAACAGACAGACAGTGTGTTTATCCGCAAGGTGCAGTCATTCTTTGTCTTCCCTCCGCACTGTCACTATTTTAACCACCGAGGTTTGCCAACGGAGAGAAATCAGCTGGAGCGAAATCTGGCCAGCTACAATCATGTGGGAAGAGTTGAGCTTCCCATCACAGAACACTTCTCTTGTTCAGTCCCGTGTAGGCTGTTTGGTGTCTGACCATATGTGTTATTGTTGTGCCTATAGTAGTGTGTTTATTTGTATTTGAGGTTAGGACTGGGCACGAAATGGCCATGGGCTGAAGTTAGGAACCATCCCGGGATTATCTTGGAGTAAAGTGGGAAACCACGGCAATAATGGATTATAATGTGAGATGGGAATCAGTCCAATCTATTCTAAAATTTGCCCCGTGGAGCTGAGTGTATCCCATTCCAGCCCCCAGACCTGAATTGAATTTAATGGTAGAGCTGGGAAACGAACCTGGACCTCAGGAGTGAGGGCCAGATAGGCTTGCCACTGCACCACGTGGTAGTCACTAATACCATACAACAAGGTACTTGGAATAGAATTGTATATCATTCTTCTCAGAATGACAGACAGTGAGGAACTAGAAGAGGCAGAGAAGGAAGAAAGTAGGGAAGAAATAAGGGATAGAAGGGAGAAAGGAAGGAAGGATGAAACTCAGCAATTCTTCTAGGTTTGTGCCGTGTCTTGTGTGGGGTTTCGCCTAGGACACCAAGCTGGCTCATCGGCTGGCTCATGGTGTCCCTGCCCGGACCCCCACAGGAGTGACGAACTGCGCGCCACCTCCCTTTATATTAGGTGCAACTGCACCACTTGACTGCGAGAACTAGAAGCTCAAGCAGCCTTAACCTCCCTATGAATGCTTCCAAAAAGATGGTATATTGGCTTTCACGGCCGGTGAAAGCCTGTGGGGGTCCGGGCGGGGACACCAAGAGCCCGCCGATGAGCCAGCTTGGTGTCCTAGGCGAAACCCCACACAAGACACGGCACAAATCTAGAAGAATTGCTAAGTTTTAATTCACCGGCCGAGAAAGCCAATATACCATCTTTAAGGAAGGATGACTTCCTTGTAACGATTCTGTCGTCCGTTACAAAGTCTCTCATTACAATCACGTCATTTTGTTAATATTCCATTCTTGCATCGTTATGCCCGACTCAGGAGCACGGTTGAACCTGTTTAGCTGATGTGTTGGCCTTCTTTTCCTTCCAAAATCTCTTCATCCTCTCGCTGAGCGCCTTTCTTCGGTCTTCTGTCCAAGTTATGGTGGCCCTGGTGTTGGGTTTGTCTTCAAATTGGTGATTGTCGATTAGGGTTCTGAATTTGCATCTGTCCTGTATAATATTGTCTGAAATGTTGATTTCCTGGAGATCTGTTTCAATTTCACGTAGCCAGCTGTTCTTGGTTTTTAGTGAGAGGGCCAAGTTGAGAATTCTTTTAGTCAATCTGCCATTGTTCATTCTGATAATGTGCCCGTAAAATTTCAATCGTCTTTTCCGAAAAGTATGAGACATTTTTTCACATTGGCGATATATTTCCTGGGATGACTTTTTCCTCCAGATTCCCTCTATAAAAACTGGGCCAAAAATTTTTCGTAAAATTTTCCTTTCTTGTTTTTCAATCTCTTTGGTTAAAGATTTGCCACCAATGATTAAGGTTTCTGATGCATATAACGCCTCCGGTTTGATTACTGTATTATTATTATTATTATTATTATCATTATTATTAAGAGGAGATTACTGATGACAGCCATCCATTCAGTTCTGCTGTATGGAGCAGAAATATGGGCGGATGTCCTGTATAAGGAAATTCATAGGAAGTCACTAGCGCAAGTGCAGAGGCGGGGTGCTTTGCGTGTGGCATCTGCTTATCTCTGAAGAAGCAGTTCTTGTTATTGCTGGGATAATTCCAATTATTTTCTTGCGAAAAAAAACCAAGTATATTTACTGGAGGAAATCGGAGGTAGGTTTACAAAATTCAAGACGAACAGCAAGAGTACAAACTTTTCATAATTGGCAGATGAAATGGGAGCAAGGACACCGAAGCCAGTGGACTAGGAGAATGATTACCCAGGCGCAGGTTTGGACAGAGAGGAAACATGGTGAGATTGGTTATTATCTCACTCAATTCTTGACTGGGATTGGGTACTTCTGTTCTTATTTTAAGAAGGGGAAGGTGCATTCACCAGATTGTATCTACTGAGCTAGATAATGCTAATCACACCTTCTTCTTTCGTGGACGGTTGGTCCAAAATAAACAGTCTCTTCACGAGCTCATTGAGGTGGAGATATCTCCTGACAAAATGAAGAAAATTGGAAGCTGGTAACTAGTTTTGTTGAAGATATCCTCCGAACAAAGAAGACAGATCGCCATGGAAGATAATTCACTACGGAAGAGTGCCCTACGGGCAAAGATAAACTGACTCTAGCCTGAAGTAATCTGATAAACGGTTCCAGACTAGTGTTCAGAAGTAACGGGAATTCCGTAGTGAATTATCTTCCATGGCGATCTGTCTTCTTTGTTCGGAGGATATCTTCAACAAAACTAGTTACCAGCTTCCAATTTTCTTCATTTTGTCAGGATGTTCCCGATGTTCTAGTCGGTAGACTGCCAAAGATGGCGGCTGTGCGAAATTTTAAAATCTCGTTTTTATCTCTTGTGTCCTAGTCATGCGATTGAAGTTTGAATAATTAACCCACGCAATAATCTTCATCTAACAGCACATAATTCTTGGCCTAAATATATAAACATCCAACATGACGACCGTCAGCATCAAACTGAAATTCTGTATGTTGATGGAGGCAATTAATATAAGTAGGATATATGAAAATAGGCTATTTAATACTTCATGGAACTACTTGTTCAGAATGCTCTTCCCGATGTTCTACTCAGTCAGGTCGCCTCTTGTTTCCTCCAGCCAATTTATCCTCGAACTTCTTGTATAAATTATATTGAATAACCCTTTCCCTAATATATTGTTTTCTATCTTAAATATGTGTCTAAACATTTTCGAACGACTCCTGTGTGCAGTGTTTGTGAACCTGTCCATGAGACTATAGAGGTCTCCAGTTCATCTCTTGGTCCAAATTCCATTTTCTTGTGATGGGCCGAATATTTTTCTAAGAATTTTGCGTTCTTGCATTTCAATGTTTGTAATTTTTGAATGGCCTCCTAATGTTTTTGCTTCTGTTCCATAATATACCTTCTCGGAGGACAACGGTTTTTTAATATTTCAATGTTATATTACGTGAAATCGGTCTGTTATTGTAGTGATTCCACTTTAGTTTGATTACCCTTCTAGGTCTTGAGGTTCTTTCTGTGTTGGCCAAACTGTCCAATCCTGATGGTAGAATTAATTTTATAATCATTATTAGTATTATCAGCATCAGCACCTTTCCTGTAGAGTGAACACGCTCGGCAACTTCAGCCAGAAACACTACCAACGCTGTGATGTCACAGCATGCTCATCGCTTGTATATGTTCAGCCCTCAGCTATGCGCGCTCCCAGAGCCGATTGCTCCTGCCTGAGCAACACTAATCTAGGGGAACTATTGGCTTAAGAGAAGACTGTTAGAACGAGGCAGCAGTAAGATTTGATGTTGCTTGGGACTATGATTGCTGTTTTTATAGGTGGAACATCGAGGTTATCAATCTCTAACTGTTGATGCCAAAGGGAATAACTGTTCAATACCTACAATTATTAGGCGGGATTAATTGTGGCCTCACTACTTCACCAGGAAAATCACTTCTAATACTTGCTTCACTAGTGAATGGTCTCAAGCATCAAACTGTCACACCTAAATCCCCACAAATCAGCCCATAAAATGGAAAGTTGATGATCCAGTAGCTTGAGTACTAAATTGTGAGTATTTGACCCATAGTTTAAGTTTTCTCATATTACTCATTGCAGCAGTCCTTGTAGACGACCAACCAAGGAAAGGCTTTTCAAATCACTGTACGACGTAAGTAATCTCCATTTACCTCACCTGACACAGGTTGTGTTTTATCAGAACCGAAGGCTACTTAGCCAACAAATCTGTCCCTGCTTCATTGCTATTTCGACCATTATACCAAGTGGTCCAGGTGCCTGGTCCTCAACCGATGATTCAAAGAATCGAATACAACTCCTGATTGATTTGTCGCCTTGAGACACCATAAGAGTTCTTTCTTGAAGCATTTTGGAGATAATTTCCTCATTGCCTGTAGAAAACCTGTATTGTGTACATGTGGCTGCACTCCATTACTTTCCTTATGGCTGATTACCAGTCCCCTGACATACGGAGTGTAAACACCTGGGGTCATCAGATGCGATTCCACCGGTGCTTCTATAGATAGAGTTTCTTTAATGTGTATCTTGAGTCAGCCCATGAGCTACGTCATGTGAAGGCCTTTTTAACGGAAAATTGTCTTCGTGTTTCCATCATCAACAAAATCTTCTTTGATGGACAATTTTGATTCACCAATCGATCGAGCGGCGTTAGATATATATCTTGTGATATCAACGACGACCCATCAACAAAAGAAATGGACCTAATTTTGTTTGTAGTGATAAATCAGGAAGTTTTCTCTTTAAGCTGGACATCACAAAATGTAGGCTATTATAATCAGTTCTTGCTCGTGCTAGCTCTATCTGCACATTGGAATGAAAATATATTTAGAGACATCTGGCATCACGTAGAAGATAGACCCGACGAATTATGTACTCAATCTAAAAATGAATGAGGTGAAATTTCCAGTGAGGTTTAATTTCTTTATAAAGTGATTGGTGAGGTAGTTGCAGCTCCGAAAGCCCTGTCTACACCTATTTGTAGACTCGTATTACCATCCTACAGTTACATTTGAAATAAGCACAAATTGCTATGTGTCCTCTCTGATAGGGCGTCATATTTCCAGGGTATAGTGACAATACATTATCGGCTCTGGTGTGATGTCCATAACAAGGCACCGTAGAGTGGAAGGGATATGTTTGTTGAATTGCACTATTGGGTGTTTGTGTCATGGCCTGGCGAAAGGAATTTAGAGCGATTTCGAAGGTAAGACTGCTAGGATGTGATAAAAATACTTCTCCGGAGACAAAAAAGAATGGGACGTGTGAGTCTACAGTAGCAAGCGGCCTCATGGAATGTCGGTGAAAGAGGAGTCACCCGCATTGTAATTCGTTAACCTGATTATCCAGCAGTGTGATGTTACAAGAGTTTAAGGGGATTTGAAGACATGAGGGTTCAGTAGCTTATTGCTCCACCAAGGGCCCTTGGTTTGATTCTAGAAGATTATTTCACATAACATACAGGCTACGTTTCATTTCTTCATGTCAATGAACCCTCTGGCATTGTTAAGCCACCGTTTATGGACTAGACTCAGTGAATTAAACACGATCCAAAGGGCCTAGTTTCAACATTAACTCCATACCGCCGCAATATTGCGGGTGCTTTATTCCGAGATTTACATACTTGTAGAGAATTAATGGTATTTTGCCTTATTTCAATTTATTCTGTATCCTAAGCCCAAATATACGATGGGTGTTGAAATGAAAAGGTACGAATCGTCGTAAAATCAAAACCGGTTGATATTTGAATATGCCGCTTAGAGATAATGTAGGCCGACATCTCGGAAATGTAGTGTAGTGTCCAGCGTGGTACTGCGCATGCGCGTTGGAGCTCACGCACATGACGCAGAAGAGTAGCTGACAGTTGGACGTTCCATCCCACCCAGTTGAAGTTGAAGCAGTAGGAGAGATCACATTCACATTTCGCAATTTGAAAAGAGAGGAGCAGAGAGGTCTCATCAGGTTACTGACTGCAGAAGGATCTAAACCAGCCGATATTTAACTCTGGATGATGGTTGTATACGGAGAAGACTGTGTATCCGCTAAAACAGTGAGAAAGTGGCCACGTTCATGTGGGAGCAACGTGAGCAGCCGCCCTACCACTCGGACTTGTCACCCAGTGACTTCCGTCTGTGTGGTCCGTTAAGAAACTATCTCACGGGAAAACGTTTCCAATCGGACGACGAAGTAAAGGACATCGTACATGATTGGCTCCTGTCACAACCACAAGACTTCTGGGAACAGGGAATCCTGTGACTAGTGAAGCAATGGGACACCTGTGCACAGGCCTGTGGTGATTACTTTTGAATAACGAAAAAATTGTACCCACAGTATCGTTTCGTACCTTTTCACTTGAACACCCCTCATATTTGCCTCTGAACAGAGATAGCCCTAGGATCATAATATATCTTACTCCGCTAGAATTTTAGATAGTAGGAGCACATGACGTGTTGTAAGAGTAGCGCGTCTGTCTCTCACCCGGAGGTCCCGGGTTAAATTTCCGGCTCCGTCAGGGATTTAGAAATTGACTTGAGGGCTGGAACGGGGTCCACTCAGCCTCGTGACCACAATTGAGTAGCTGTGTAACAGTTAGGCAGCGGTCACGAAAACCAGATTAACGGCCGAGGGGATCCAACGCGCTGACCACCACGCGTCACCCCATAATCTGCAGGTCAAATGGCTGGGCAACGGTCGCTTGGTACGCCTACCTTCATGGGCTGTTTTGCCACGTGGTTTGTTTGGGTTTTATGAGCACATAATAAAGGATACAGTCCTGCCTTAAGGATGATCACTGAGATAGTGAAACAGGATTTGCCAGCACTGTTTACTATGCCCTCCCTGCGACTCATTGGTAGACTGCAACCGTTATGAACTTTTTTTATTGCAGCAAGTGCCCCAACGAGTAGTCACACTTTCAGGATACAACCGGCTCTAGCATGATGTCCATTTTAAGGCTTCTTGAGATGGCCTGTTTGCCATCTCTTGATGAATGCAGTACATTTGTATTTGTCTGTTGGCACAGGCTAGAGTAAAATGTGGCTTTTCACCGATGTCTCAGTCTCACTCATGGCTGGGATTGTATGGAAGCTACTGAGGAATGGGTGGTGCTTAGTAATGACATTCAGGGCACAATCAGTGCCTGTGGATGTTGTGAAAGGTTCTACTCATAGGGTTAGTACTGCTGTTCTGACTCGGTGAGGAAAGCAATGGCAAACTACCTCACTCCTCACTTTGCCTAGTACGCCTCAATATAGAGCTTCCTTGGGTTTTTGTGGGTATTTACCCACATAACCTAACGGCGGTACTTTTTGAGGATCCAACCAGCTTTCGGGCTGACTACCTAACAGACAGAGATGGAAGGGGCAGTAATAAGGTAACTAATCACCAAGTGTTGACAAACTTAACCACATGAACAATGTTAATGATAATGCAATATTACAGACCAACTGAGTAATAATATCTGTAAATATTATCGAGACGTTATAACAAACTTTTGCACATTTAATGATTGTAGATATTGTTGTGCATAAGTGTATTAGGAGCAAACTGAACATGATAGCCCTTTCCTTATTGACGTATTAATTATAATAAACTAATCATTACCTAAGTGAATATATGTAGTACTTTGAAACCGTGACCTTCCTCCGTGTAGTATGGGATACGTAAATGTGCAATAACATACACTTAATAAAATTTTGCCATAACAGAAGGTGAAAAAATGAAAATCCACAGCCTGCTTCCAGTCGACCGACCGGGTCAGGGAATGGAATGAATGAAGCCCCCATCTAGCGGTGAGGATATGAACTGTGCCGGCTGCCGAAGCCTGTCGCACTCCCCTGGGGCAATGATTAAAGGAATGACAAATGAAATGAATTTATAGTGGAGAGTGTTGTTGGAATGACATTTGTGACAGGGAAAACCGGTGTACCCGGAGAAAAACCTGTACGCCTCCGCTTTGTCCAGCACAAATATCACATGGAGTGACCGGGATTTGAACCACGGACCCAGTGGTGAGAGGCCGGCGTGCTGCCGCCTAAGCCACGGAGGCTCTCATAACAGAACATACTAAATATATTTTTGTTTCAAAAGCTCACAAGGTACAATTTCAAAAACCAGATCTGTTAGAAAATGTGTTAATAAAAACATGAAAAATTCTTGATAAAACAGCGTTGAAATGAAAAGATGTGGATGTAAAAATAGATATGCTGTATAAGTTGATGGTTGATATGTAGTTAGATAAATATTGCAGAGAGAACGTTGGAAATAGGTGTGACAAAGTTGTTATGAATTGGTAAGAAATGTATTGGTTATATAGTTTTAATGTACTACATATAGCTACTTGAGGTAGTAAATCGTTTATTATCAGTATTAGAAGTAGCCTATTTGAAGCTATTTTACAGTGTTGCCCAGTTCAATAATTAGTTTTGGCCTCACACATATCCACTGAATCTTATCTAAAGCTAGGTGGACAGGATCTGATGATGATCGCGTAACGATCGAAACGTGTCATCCAATAACCCCCCCATTTAGTACAAAGAGAGAGAGAGAGTGTTAGTTAAATGATTTTCATAATAATATATGAGTTGATTATTGGCGGTAATATATAATGGCATTTGGATTGCAATACAATGACAAACATAATAAAGCACCTCGTTGCTGGCGAGGATCGCTTTCGATGGATTCTGGTTTCTATTCAATATATTTAATGCATCTGTCCTTTCCTTGTGAGCTTTGAACTGCCAGTCAATTTTCATTCATAATTCAGGTTCTTAGAAACCAGGGTCGGGGAGAGGCGCGTTACTTTGCGGTCACGAGTGCATATCGCCGTTACTTTTCACAGTATGGACCTAACGACAAAGCTCGTAACTTTTCCAAGATGGAGCAGCCAACGTCATTGGTGTTTCGCATTTATTTTCAAATAAAAATATTTTTTTAATATTCAAATGTATTTGCATTTTCTCCGAAGGGAACATCAACAAGTGCTGTTAAACCTCGATATCTCCAATCGTTAGGGGATGATAAAATAAATTCGACTTATCGAAAATTCTACGTATGGAGATACATAGAAAAAATGTTCAATTTGTCATATACTGGTCGGAAAATACAATGTGCTGTCAGTAAGTGAACTGACGCGACTATGAGCTCTGTAAGGAAACTGGGCAGAACACGGCAACAATTGAGAAAATGTGATGTGAACTCAACTCAACCACATGCAACTTCCCGTTTTGAAGTGGTACCAGTACCGTGTGATTAACATTGGGGAACAAGACCTACATTTCTGCCATACGAAAGAAGTAATAGTACTGTCCAAAAAAATACTGAAAATAGAGGAAATAAATTATCTTAAGAAATAGAACAGTAAGTTAATATTCGGCATACAGTACTTAAAAAATTTACGAAAACTTATAAGTTTAATGTGGAGACTATCAGTACCTCCAGCGGTTGGGCCGATATAAGATTCAATCGAGATCATTGTGCAGTATAAAAGTTGCATACGGTTCACTCAACTACTGTCGACCAAAGTATTATGTGCACTCGAGTTTGAAGCTTGTTTGTGAAGTAACCAATAGACCTATATAAAATCCAATAAGATCATCATTTTCGTCGTTCTATTGCACGTTAACTCATGTAGGTTTGGAATTTATAATTTACATTTTGATATTTTTTGTCGCAGTTGGAGCACAAAAAGTGCACGTTTTTAAGCGTGTTTCAACCATGCGTCACATTTAAGAATTATTATCTCAAAAACCCGTCATCAGATCGAATCCAAATTTTAACATAATATACATTGGAATGTTGTATAACTGGTTTAATAATTTCAAAATTTTGCGTGTCCAAGAAAAAAAGTTGTTATCATTTTTGTAAGGTAACCTTTTCTCGGCTCGGGCTGGTTGGAAAATGTAGTTCTTGGTTGCGATGTAATCCTTATACATCAAAATGTTATGCTGTATGACTGCGAAATACGTAAATTAACTCACTTATTTTATATCGGTTTGTATTTGTAGGCGGATATAACACATCGTTCACCAGCTACCCGCTTCCGGAAAAGCTGTAAGTTACAGCGTTGCCGAAATGAGGCCATCACGCATCATGGCGTGCCTCGCTCGGAAGTGATGGGCTCCATCACAGCAACGCTGTACAGCTTTCAATCTTATGAAGTTGCGAGTAATTGAAACTGTATGGTATTTTAAGAGATTCTCAAAATTACTCGAGTACACATAATACTTTGGTTCTAATTAGAACCTTCCAATGAGACAAATTGAACTGTATAAACACGTGAATGTTCAAGATTAGGAACACGTTGAAGTGCCAGGGAGCTTCGAGATATCAAAAAATTCCAGTTAAATAAATTCGACTTATAGAGAAAAATATACATGAAAATTATAGGAAGCTCGTTGGGAAATAATTATTACTACGAGTTATCAACAATTCGGGTAATAGAGGTTCGAGTTATCGAAGTTCAGCTCTAGGTATTGTTTAAAGTTTCCCTTTATCCAAGTCAGGCTTTTACCTCGGACAGCAGAAAGAATATCTCGTCTTGTACCTATAACTGGCAATGTCTTGGGGCGAACTTGTGATTCTAGATCACAGATATGTTTAGACCCAGGTGTCCTCTGACCGGTTTCATTAGGATAATTTTAGACAAGGGTCACTAGGAAAGTCAGGGTTTAATAATTTTGAAATTTGTACGTGAGGAATTCATTTACACGTCATGAATGACCAGAGATGAGACTCTTACAATAATTATTGCTAAATATGTTTTACACATTCCCAATTCATTGTATTCTTCCGTATCACTGGAATCCACTGTCCCTTTCATATGAAGGAATGTATAGGAGCTGGGAGAGAATTATGATGCAGCTATCTTATACAAACGTAACGGGAAAGTAACGATTCGAACATTGACAATTGAAACTACAGCACTGAAGCTGTAACGCAGTTACATTTCAGGAGCAACCCACACAACCCTGTGATCCAAGCGCTTCCACAAAATGTAATCTTTTGAAGTAGACCTTACTGTTCCGCCCCTCAAAACTCCATTAGCTAACTAACTAAATAACGAAGTAGGCCACACACAATCAATAATCTCCGCAGCTAACGGCAGAAACAGATCATCACCTAATCAAGTGTGGTACTGGTACTGGAAAGTGAACGGCAATTTAATAATCGATATGGAGATTTCCCATCGGCAGCACTTGTTCACTGGAATACAGGCTAGCCTTGTACTAGAATTTACCACTTGTCATTTCCAATTAGTTGTCATGCCTGAGAATGCTTTCGTTAAAATGTAATCAACGTACGGCAGAGATACCCATTTGAAAGCCCTCACCACATAATCACCCACCTTTGTCCAAATTATCAACCCGAGAGTGGAGAGCCCTACAAATAGCTAATGTTACAACGTGCACTGAGCCATTTTTCACACAGAACAAGAGGATATCAAGTGGAAATACTGTAAGAACTTATTCAAATCAGTACAGTCAGGCACTTTGAATTTGCAAGCAAACACGTGTAAGTCACTCCGATAAAAATATAGCCTAGTACTGTGTGTGGCAGACACAAAAGTTGTGAAGAATGAAATGAAGTACAATTGTCAATGATCAAAACGGATTCTGCGTCTCATCTCCCGCGTTAATTCACTGACAATATAGTCAAAATCAAATGTAAATGCTGTATCTCATGCATACCAAGAACTATCCTTAAGAAAAGGCGGTGTGTGTGCAAGTGTATCCTCTTCCGGGCACCCTAAAGCAGAGGCAGTCGTGACGAGGAAATTTGCTGCGAGAACATTCAGCAAACGTTTTCCCTAGTTCAAGATCAGGATCCATAGATAGAGCTCAGACTTCCATGCACTACCATATGGCAAAGCATGCATAATAAATTGGAAAATATGCATTATCAAAATTCAGATTAACCATTAACATTTCATTTCCTTTTGAAACAATGTGCAACAACTAATTTCTCCGTATATTTTCACTTATGCTCATGCGTTTATCTGATAACACATTCCTCATCCCAGAAAATGATCATTCTTAAATGAAGGCATTTGTGACAATGCATTTAGGTACGAGGTCCCTTCATCCACATTTAACAGGCGGCATAAAAATAACACTTCTGAAATAATATCGAATACAAGAATCCTCAGCCAAGAGCACGGGATGCCAAAGTATAAAGCGTGACTGGTGTTACAAGAAGTGCGTAGCTCTAACGTCTAACGTTTATCTGTCTGCTTCCCGGAAACTCCGTGCCTAGGTTTTTTGGGAACACTAGGGGTAAAGAATGTGGGCCAGTCCATGCTGAGGGCCAGCCCACAAATTGCAGGCGAGAATTATAAAAAGAAAACTTTATTTCAAACAGACAAAGTATGAGGTATTTGGATTTTTCTGAGCTTAACGCTGGCAATATGATGAGGAGATTTAAATACGTAGTACACGTGAACACCGGGAACAGTGTGTTCTGAGGAATGAGGAAAACGCAGTTCGCTCAGTAGCACGGACTTGTCCACCTAATTCCATGATCTATTATTTCGTACAATTTTAATTACCGTATCTATTAAATTAAAATAATCAAAATATGCTATTAATTATCCCTCGTATAGGCTGCATTCACCTCGAGGGAAGAATTATAGGGTTCAGTATCGTTTTCAGGATATGCTTGCAGTGCATTTGTAACATAGGTGATGCAAGCAGAGAAATATCGACCTTCCTGATATCAACGCATAATACAACATAACTACGGGCAGCTGATTCACTTGGTAGTTGTAGATATTAGGAAGTCATTTTTGAAAGCTTTTGTCTGGAGCGTGGCGCTCTATGGAAGCAAAACTTGGGCTGTTGGTGCAGCAGATAAGAGGAGAATTTAAGCGTTTGTAATGTGGTGTTACAGCAGAATGATGAAGATCAGATGGGTAGATATGGTTACAAATTAAGAGGTATTGATACGAGTTGGAGAGGAGAGACGTTTATGTTGACTGCTAATGACGAGAAGATATAGATTGGTAGGACACTTACTAAGACACCCAGGAATAGCAAGTTTAGTTATGGAAGGAAGGGTCGAGGACAAAAACCGTAGGGGTAGACCAAGGTAAAAATATGATAAACAGATTTCCTTGAATGTAGGGTGTGGTAGCTATGTATAGATGAAATGATTAGCTCCGGAGAGGGAGGCATGGAGAGCTGCTTCATATCAATCAGAAGACTGAAGACTCAAACAACAACAACAGTATACCTGCATGAGTTGGCATGGCGAAGCAGCAATTGATATGTATTTATGATAATGGAACCCCATTTTTTTCATGCCTTTCTTATATCCCGAATTTTCGATTACTTAAAGTAATTTTTATTTCCGAAAGCACCCCGAATTATCGAAGTTCGACTGTAATAATAATAATAACAACAGCAACAATTTCAGCCGGGATCAAGAGCAAGCACTACTATAGTCATACGTGCTTCTTAGAGTGCTTAAATCAATAATAATATGCATAATAATAATGGTAATATTAATTATAATAATAATATCAATATTAATAGACCCTTCATAAATAATGCTTTTTAAAAATTTCACACACGCGAATTATAAACATTAATATTATGAGTTCAATCCCATCTGAAATGAAAATAATATTTCCGAATTGTATAGAAAGTTGATATAATTCAGTCTGTTTTACAAGTTTTAAACAAAATATTGGTGATGTGTTCCATCTCCAAGTTTCTCCCCGTTCAATGGACTCTGTTAATATCAGACTCATTGTTTTGATATATTTATTGTATAGACGAGAAGCAAAGCAAAAGCAAAGCCAACTCCGTGCAGGCCATGGAGGCCCTGGGAGTAGTGGAAGGTAGAGGATTCCACTTTTTGTGACATTAGCACTAGATTGGAGGGACCCCACGCCCGGCCGTCATGGCTCCCAGGAATTACCCTAGTACTCATTTCTGGTGTAGGCTGAGTGATTCCCAGGGCTATTTGCGTTTCCGAAAGTGGTAGTTTTGTTTCTAAAATCCACTACCTGTGTTGGGATTGAACCCACTCCTTCTCAGTTAGAAGCTCAGCCCCTCTACCGACTGCGTCACGTAGCCCCACTCTATAGACTAGACAGAAACAATTCAAATAAAAGACTGCACTGGCATTTGGACATGAATCCTCCCAGTCTTTAGATGTATGCGACAGTGGTTTCCAGGCAAGTAAATTTCTATAAGTTATAAAGGAGACCGTGTTGTGGATATGTCCGAATATAAAACCTGATAGACAGTGACTTCCATTTATTGGCTAATCAAGTCGGTGACCCAAACGGGCTTTACTCCATGTGACGTGCAGTAGGCTAAGCCAGAAGCGGGGCGCAACAACATGGACTGTAGAGTGCATTCTAATGTTGCTTTCCTAACAGGAATCAAATAAAATCATCCATACTCTATTTAGCTTAATCCTGCCCCAAGTCTGGCTGGAACGTGGAATTGTGTGTGATCTTCAAAACTCGGTACAAATGTCTCTTTCAAATTACCACTCTCCAGGGCTTGTGGGATACGTTAAGTTCTTGTTGTTAATTAATGTTTTGCAAGGGCCTGATCATCAGCCCCGTGTAGTTCGGTGTGTGTTGGTGACTGTAGCCAATTACGTGGACACCAACCACAACTAAATGATCATCAACATCTAAAGACTAGGCCTTGTCGCTGCAACCACATTTGTCTCTCACTTGCTGATTGTTTTACGTCAGCACACTGTTTAAATTGCAGTCCATGCATCACAGAATCCAGATGAGCCTTCCGTGGTCTTCCTCTTCCTTTCTTCCCCAAAACTTTTCCTTCCAGTATGGTGGTCAGGAAATTATTATGACATAAGGTGTGGCCAACGAATTTTGCTTTCCTCTTTTCTATAGTAGAGATCAATTTCCTTGTTTCGTCTACTTCCTTGAGGACCCATTCGTTAGTCTTTCTCTCAGTCCAGATTAATTTCAGCATCCGTCTCCTCATCCACATTTCCACTGCTTCCAGGCGTTGTACGTCCCGTTTCCTTAGAATCCAAGTTTTGCGTCCGTATATCAAAACACTCCAGTTAAATGTTTTGATAAACGATTTTCTAGTTTTAATAACTAAATGATAAATCAAATCAAGAACCATGTGCTAGTTCAGGGCATACTGCGACCAGCCAAAACATTTTTCTCATCCCCCCTATATTATTCTGCTAATGTCCAATTCCGGTTTTGTACCGAAAATAAGGTCCTGTTAACACCAACCTACACACATGGGGTACCTACAGGTTCCGCATAACCCCATGTGTGCCCGAAACGCACTCACTTCCTCTTTAAATGCCTCACAATTAAATCAATACCTTAAAAACTGTACATTTACAATGGGAGCACCGTAACCTGGCGAGCCTGCCGCTAGAGCGCAGGGTAGCGCTGCGGCGGCAGCCATCTGGCGGGAGCGCGGCGTACTGCTAGTTGAGGAGTCTCTCAGCAGATGGCCCTGGTGTGGTCTCGCCAAGACTTTCTCTAGGGTTCAATCCTTTGCAAATGTAAATATTGCTGTAGAAGAAACTCCCGAGCAAACAATAACCGATGAATTCGTTGTAACATCGAATTTTGTCTACAAAGTGGTGCTGTGACAAGAATAAATACATTTCTTCAATATTTAAATCTTCGTTCTCCCACATTCTTCCCTACTACCCCATAAACCTACATTCACGTTGCGATAGCTCGCACGGGCCCACTAGTAATGTTTTAAAAATTGAACCCGAAACTGGTTTAATAATTCATTATTTCCTATCTATACTGAACATTTACGGTTTCTTAAGGCATGTAATAGCACCATTCCCGGCTGTCAGATCCGCAGTTAATACAATCATTATCAACTCCATGTTTCAGCGGAAGATGACCTTGACGTTTTGGCCTTTAAAGCAAAAAATCACCACCGCAAACACGCCACGTTGTAGTTCTACGGGCAAGCACTATGTTAATAAACTATTTACCGATATTTCGCGTGTGTCAGTCGGCCAACGGATTCCCAACTGTCATGTGGTTTAGGGTTCCTTCCTCTGCTTGTGGCCTTGAGTTCGCGACTCACATGTAGCCTTGGGTTCATAACCCAGCAATGATACTGTATTAAGATACCGTTCGTGCCGTAAGTGTTGAAACAATTCAGGTAAAACTATCTTCAGGATAGCCAATGTTAGTGAAAGGACTAGAACTGGGATCTCCTCACGGTAGATACTCTGACCCATGTCAAGCGTTTTATAAGACATTTGGCGTTGAGAGAAGGCAAATGAAATGAAAATCACCCGTAAATCCCGAGTTAAATGTCACCGATTGGACGGTCCAGGTAATGTCACTATTGCAGTGGGGTTTGCTTCCTTGATCAGCTGTGAGCACTATGAATAGGGGTCAGGAGGAAGGTTAAATATTACACTTTTGTAGAAGTAAAGTATAGAAAGAATAATAATACTTAGTAATCTTAAAGACGACTTTGTACTTGCGCAAGCTGCCAGGGCAATATCTCTGTCTGTTAGGTAGTCAGCCCGAAGGCCGGTTGGATCCTCAAAAAGTAGTCAACCGGCGATAGGTTATGTGGGTAGATACCCACAAAAACCCAAGGCAGCGCTATATTGAGGCGTACTAGGCAAGAAGAGGAGTGAGGTAGTTTGTCATTGCTTTCCTCACTGAGTCAGAACAGCAGTATTAACCCTATGAGTAGAACATTTCACAGCATCCACAGGCACTGACTGTGCCCTGAAGGTCATTACTAAGAACCACCCATATCTCGGTAGCTTCCATATAATCACAGCCATGAGTGAGACTGAGACATTCTGTGAAAAGCCACATTTTACTCTAGCCTGTGCCAACAGACAAATGCAAATGTACTGCATTCATCAAGAGATGGCAAACAGGCCAGGTATATTTCATGTTGTTGAATAGTTGTCATTCTTGTAAGTATACGGTTATCGCGTTAGAAGCCATTTTACAGTGATGCCTTAGTACTCAGAATGTAATGTTTTCAGTCAGTCAACATGATTGTAATGGGCGCTTCCCTAATCCTGAAAATAAAAACCTTTACGAGCCTTACAGTAGTCGCATATGATGTGTAACATCTGACATAGAAGAAACCTCACGTGAAATTGTTGATACACCGGTATTTTATAATATTATTAGCACAAATATTAATCTATTGTAAAAGGGAGTGTTTTACAGATATTGTAGTTTAAAATACGGAACTAATTTTATTAGATGATTTGTAGCTTCCGCCATGACTAGCCTAAATAAAGAATACGATATGGATCAACTAGATTAATAGACGCGACACCAATCATAACCTTAAATTCCCTATAAATAGGCCAACTTGCGAGTAAATGCAATGTGCACAGCAGTAGATCATGAAAGGCTTGCCCCGTATCCGGACCTCTTGATTCACAGACCAACACGTAATTTCATACGGATTCTGTTAAAATGAGTCATATTGATATGATTAGCAGCAGAGTATCAAGAAGGCAGTGCGAGAACAATCAAGAAGGCAGTGCGAGAGTAGAAATATCAAGCAGGCAGTGAAGAAAAAAAAAGAGAGTCTTGGAATTGTTATGTTTTATTAATGTGTAAAGAAATAGTACATTATGCAATGAGCCTATAATGTCTATAATTAAGACACAAGTATGTTTATAAAACGAGTGTATGCGAGTTTTATAATTTCCATACGAGTGTCTTAATTACCATTATAGGCGAGTTGCATACGACTGTTTATGTTCGACGATAATTATAACTTTATTATATGTTTTAACATATATATTCATAAATATCTGTTCAGTCACTAAAATTTTGTGATCGGGTGCTGCGCCGGGTAGTATATCTCTGTTTTCCAAGCTCTCTGGTCGACCGACGCATGCGCTCTGTGTGCTTCAATGCCATATGTTCAGATTGTGCGCCAGTATTCAGTAAAACTGTCACCGAAGTCCATTGAAAACAACCCGCTGTGTAGAAATTGGATTTGAGGATATTAAGGTACAGTGCTATTTCTTGCCTCATATTCACCAGTTTATTTACGCGAACATATGGACGGTGCACTTTCGGTAATTTATATAGACTTGTTGGATTTTGAGCGCATGCGCGAACGTATCCTTATCTAATTGGTCAAACAACTTTTTCTTGAGCTGTGATTGGTGGGAGAAACTGTTTCATAATGAAAAATAGTGTTATAATGACCATCATTATGATACAGTTTCCAGACATATAATAGTCAGGGTCGAACATAAAAAGATTTTTGTGTGTTGATGAATGCCCAGGAGGAATACGATCCAGCTGGCAGTGCGTCTTACACTCTTCCGTCTGATCCACTTCCGCCCCTTTTTTCAAAATCACTCCCAAAAAAATATCCAGCAACTGATTGGAAAGTTGTTACACATCAAAACGTACATGAGATTAATAATAGTACAGTACATTATGCAACAAGCCTATAATGGCAATAATTAAGACACGAGTATGTTTATAGAACGAGCTTATGCGAGTTTTATAATTTCCATACGAGTGTCTTAATTACCATTATAGGCGAGTTGCATACGACTGTTTATGTTCAACGATAATTATTATAACTATTTTATGTTCCAACGTTAATATTCATACAATATCTATCGAGATTTCGCCAGTTTTATGAACTGAACAGAGCGCATGAGACGCAGAGAATGCCTTGTATTTGACCATGGCCTCCTCGATTACTCTACTAAGACAGTAGGCCACGCAGTGAAATTTAAATTAGAAGGCCGTGGAACTCAACGCAGGTGCGGTAATCTGATTGGTCAAACATCTGTTTCTTGAGCTCCGATTGGTGGGAGAAACTGTTTCATAATGAAAAATAGTGTTATAATGAGCCTCATTATAGTTTAGTTTTCTGACATATAATAGTCAGGGTCGAACATAAAAACACTTGGATGACCAGTTTCAATTTACAATATGTCCACTTAGTAGCAGTTGTTATTAAACTAGCGCAACCACTGTAGTCAAGATTTGTTGATTATAAGAGATTTTCTTATTGATATATTGCTAGAGGTGATTGACCCTCAAGGTTGCTTGCTTAGTGTGATATCTGTGATTGTTAGTGAATGGTCAGGTTAGAATGGATTGTGAGCTTTGCTTTCAAAGTTAAGGGCCGACCACAGCGAACAAATTATGGTAAATATTCTTTCGTAAACGGTGCCATTGATAATTGGAACTCTCTACCTGCCGCAGTCTTAGAGCCTTTTCCCAAACATATAGGTGTGTTTAAGAAAAGACTGACTATTTGTGTAAATACTCCAGTTTAATTGTTAGTGAATTGTTATGTACAATTATTTATTTGTTATGTATATCTAATTTGCCACCGGGGGACAAATGCTCCCCCCCCCCCCCCCCAATTGCAAATAAACGACCGAATGAATGAATGAATGATTGTTTGAGCGATGTGTGGCCCGGTACTGTGCCGCATCTCTCTCCTCTGTCTTGCACTGAATTGGAAGGAATTTCCTGTGCAGTCTTGTTATATCTTACCCTCGTTGGCCGTTTTCCGCATTCCTAACTGTCTATGTTCGTCGAGCAATGTAACATTACTACTGCAACTAAGCAATGTACATATTGTAAATACCATTATCCATATTTGTACTCATAGATTTAATAGCTTAGTGTATGGATCTGATGATGATCACTTGACGATCGAAACTGGTGATCCAAGTGTATTTATAAATATTATGTATTTTCTCAGGATTAGGGAAACAGCTTTTACAATTGGGTACAATCGTGTTGACCGACTGACAAACATTAAGTTTCGATAATTTTGCTGTGATAGTATCTTAGCGTATTTAACTTTTTGTCAAATGGTTAAGATATTTGGAGACTGCCTTGTTGCGTGGTGGCAAGCACTCTTGGCTATCACCACGGAGGCCCTGGTTCGATTCCCGTCTCTGCGAAGAAATTTAATTCTGGTCTGAGGGCTCGTGAGGCAAAACTGAGAAGAGCTGGGTTCGATTCCCACCTCAGCCATACAGTAAGTGGTTTTCCGTGGTGTCCCCACTTCAACTCCTGGCTCCTTTCTTAAGACCACGGCCACCTCGTGCCGAATCCTCATCTGAATTACAAATACAGTACATACGCTAATACAGCCATCACAAATACACAGGTTATCACACAAATTCCACACATACCCAAGCACACGGGGCTACATGGCCACGATGTCGCAAAGCCCCTTAATGAAACAACAACAAAATATATCTGGAAAAGCCAGACTATCCTGCAGTGGCTCCTTAACATGCCGACAGAACTGCCACTGTTCTCTCGTGATTAAGGATCCTGGGTAGTGGGAGGTAACTCACAATTTAGTCCGGAAATATCATGTGAAAATATTAACTCTTCGTTGTTGTTGTTTGAGTCTTCAGCCTTTTGACTGGTTTGATGCAGCGCTCCTTGCCTCCCTGTCCTGAGCTAATCGTTTCATCTCTACATAGCTACCACACCCTACATCCGAGGCAATCTGTTTAACATATTCTAACCTTGGTCTACCCCTACAGTTCTTGTCCTAGACCCTTCCTTCCATAACCAAGCTTGCTATTCCTGTGTGTCTTAGTATGTGTCCTACCAATCTATCTCTTCTCTTCATTACCAGCTGCCAAAATCACTTCTCCTCTCCCACTCGTCTTAATACATCATCATTTTTTACCCCATCTACCCATCTGATCTTCATCGTTCTCCTGTAACACCACATTTCAAACGCTTCAATTCTCCTCTTTTCTGCTGCACCAATAGTCCAAGTTCCACTTCCATAGAGCGCCACGCTCCAGACAAAGGCTTTAAAAACTGACTTCCTAATACCTAAATGTATATTTGATGTCAACAGATTCCTCTTCTGTAGAAATGCTTTCCTTGCCTGAGCCAACCTATTTTTATATCTTCTTTGCTTCGTCCATCACTGGTTATTTTGCTTCCAAAGTAACAGAAGTCTCCTACTTCCTTTAGCTTTTCATTTGATGTCCATAGGGGTTTCTGATTTATTTCGGCTGCATTCCAATTTTTTTGTTTTACATTTATTAATTTTCATCATGAATTCTTTCCTCAAGACAGAGTCCATATCATTTCAAAACTCATTCAAATCCTCAGGCGTGTCGGCCAACTCTTCGTAGCATCTCGTAAGTCTCATGAACTTGAGAGAAAGGTTCTCATAAGTTTGTTCCCCAGGATGCAGCTAGGTTAAACCCGTTTGTGGCGCTCACGGAACAGCTTAACTGTGTGATAATATTCGGCTTAGCACAATTTGAAACTCATCGAGAGAACAGAACCATTCGCCTTACCATTCCGATCTCCCCTCTGGAGATTTTCTCATCTTTGGATCACTGGAGCACGACCTAAAGGGATGCCTGCCGATATTCTGCCATTCTCGTGCGGCAGCCAAGGGAATACTTTCAGAAAGTAATTTGACGCTTGGAGGATCAGTGGAACAAGTACCTCAGTCAATGCGGTGATTCTCCACAAGAGATGTTCTCCAAGTTTGAATAATGTGCAGTACTTCAGTCAGGCCCAAACATTGAGCGATCATGTAGTCGTAGTGTATTATAAGTAACTAGAGGATTCGTGCGAGAAATCGCGCATGTTCATAAAGCACACTTTCCACAATAGGTTTATAATCAGAGACTTAAGGAGAAAGGTTGTTATGTTTTTATTTCAACCAAATGATTACAGAACATTACTCTATTTACATTTCAGTTAGAATTCCAAGTTCTACGTTCCCCAACTTAAGAAGGCAATCACTGAAAATTGGATCATCATAACACTCACCGGTTATTCGATATTTATGAAGTTACATAATTTCAGTACTGATTCCTTTGATTTACTGTTTCTGAAATCCATGCAATATGATAAAGGAATGACCTCAGAATGTTAAAATGACATGAATCACGCGTCACTTCAGCCAAAATGTGAATTGGACAGCAATTTATGGAGCGTATTTTCCTACCGTATCGGCAAATCGCATTTTTTAAAGTAATTTTTTATAGAAATTATAGATATTTCTGAAATAATTAGAGTGCAATTCGTCACTGCTAATCTCTATTCTCCTTCATTTGAATGTTCATTTGTCACGATCGGTCTCTTGTGAGCGCCGCAGGAGGGATCTATAGTAGGCTACTGAAATAATTTATATGATGAATATGCTGTACTTAGCACTGTGGTATGTTACGTTGTTGTTGTTTAATTTGAGGAGCTTGGACATCGTGATCAATCGGCCCTGTGTACTTGGGGGTATGTGGATTTCGTGTTTGATAACCTCAGAGTTAAAATTATTTCTCCTTGAATCTTCACGTGTAGATGGTAGATAGGGGGATGCAAAGGAACTGGCTAGAGTACCGAATACAACCTTCAACTGTGACAATATTCCTCAGAGAATAAAACCAACGCTCGAGTTATGACACATAGCATCTGTTGTCGAGGAGAATTATTCAATCCCCAAACGTTCCATTCCGAAATATTGAAAGATTTTTTTTGTATTACTGTTACGCCGATTCTTCATGGAAATGTATTGATGGAATGTAAATAAGCTTTGTCATTTCCCGTTTTGTTGTTCGTCCACTGCGATGCTACCACAGATGAGGAAGTTACGTCCATCCAATTTGGAAGAGAATGCCGATAAAATCGGCCGAGTTCTCAACTGCTATATCTGTGTGCTTGCCAAGCTGAAGCATAACAACACATTAAAAGGCAGTAACACACAAGTTTATGTTTACTCGCTAATGAGGACGCTAGCATCTCACAAGGAAGGCTTGTTTCAGCGTGTTTTAGTCACCTCGGCCGCTCGCCAGCGACTACCTGGCTTTAGGTTAGCGACAACTACTGTATGTCATATAACTGGTGCGTCATTAATAAGCGGTGGATGTTGATGACCCTAAAAATCACAAAAAAGTCATCAATAAAACGTCTTTAACCCCTCGTCTATCAAACGTAATCACTAACCCTTCAAATGCATTTGTTTAAAATTACACAACAATGACCATAATAGCCCGAACCCTTTTTGTCAAAATAATTATAACAACATTTCTATAACCATAAGTCAATATAACTCATGTTTAGAGGCCTTATTTTTTGGTGATAGCGATACGCGCCAACTTTCTTGCCTATATATGACCTTCTAGGTACTTAAAATGCCGTATTTTATCAAATTGAACTCGCGAAATATCACGAAATCTGATTTATTGCGCGAATTGCGCAAATTGTCTCGAAATATACTCCACTTTGTACGATAAATGCTCTCCAATAAACGTCTAAATGCTTCTCATTTGATTGATAGTGCTGCATATTCTCTACACAAATGCTCACAAAGCCGGAAGTATGTGTATTCAGTTCCGCGATCTCTAAGGCTATCGATGAAAATTGATATCTGCTATCGATTACATCAAATGGCGTTGAGGTCGTAGATACAGCAGTGCGAGTTCGCGACTGGTAACATGTTGTATACCGTATTTGGTTGTTGTAAGATTTAATAACAAGGATACATTAAAAGAATACGCTTTAAAACCCCATAATTTGTTAGATTTACCCCATAAAATAAGGATGATTGCAGAAGAAACATCGTTCATTATGACAATTTATTTCGCGAAATACCCACCGAAATAGTGTCAGTTTTAACACCGAAATCAACAGTTTTATTTCACCAAAAAATACGGCCCTTACTTATGTTGTACATTAAAACTAAATAACCAATACATTTCTTGCCCATTCATAACATTACCTCGTAACGCTTATTTCCAACCTATTCGTTCCATTATTTCTCTACCTCGCTAATACAAACCAAACTATCAGTTCTAACCTAACTATTTCATCTTATCTAGTTTCACATCCACATCTCTTCTATTCCAAGTTGTTTTTATCAAGACTTTTTCATGCTTTTCTTAACATATTTTCTAACAGATCTGATTTTTTTTTTAAATTTTAATTCGTGAGCTTTAGGAACAGGAATATTTTAGAATCCTCTGCTATGGCAAAATTTATATTAAGTGTATGTTGTTGCACATTTACATGTCCTAAATTACTCTGAGGAAGGTCAAATGGGTCTGAAACCGGGCACGGTTTTAATGTACAGCATATATTAGCTTATGGTTATATACATTTTATTATACTTAAATTTGTTGTAATTCCCACACAACAACTAATAAATTGATAGTAGGCCTAGGAATTCCTATAGTGTCATGAATTTAAATACATAGATGCTTAATCATTTTAAAATATTATTTATGTACGATTGCGTAAGAAACTTGACACTTGGAATATATTGCAATAACAGATTTTATAAGATAATAATATTATTCTTATTGATATTACGCCCCTTTTATCTACCATGGCTTTTAGAGACGCTGGGGTGCCGTAATTTTGCCCCAAAGGGGATCTTTAACGTGCCATTGAACCTACTGACACGGTTCCCTCACATTTGCGCACCCTCAAATGCCCACTGACTGTGCAAGGAATCGATCTTGCAACCTTGGGAACAGCAGGCGAGAATGATACCGCTGAGCCACGCAGCCAGTTCGTTTTATAAGAACCAAATATCGAAATTTAATGTTTTTCAATCGGAAGAAACATTAAATTTCGATTACCAAGGCAATGCTGAAAAATGTAATTCAGGCACCAGACGTTTCCTAAAGGAAAGCATTTTGTTCCAAAATTGGATAGAGCTCTGATGATTAGTTTAGTTTTAATTTGATTTAAGGCTTGAAAAATTGGGCGGCCGCCATTTTGTTTTGGTCAAGGTGGTGGCAATAAATATAAATCATGACATTGAGGTGTCCTTTTGTAATGCTACCTCTGTTCAAAATTTCGTTGAATTCGGTTTCGTCGTGTTTGAATTGATAAGGGGGGCGGGGGAAGGGGGCGGGGGAAAGGGGGGATGAAGAGGGGGGGGGGGGGGGGCAGACATATACACGGACGTTTCGCCCGTGTAGGTTTCATAAGTCAACTTTTATGTTTTGTGAGAAATCGAAAGTGGAATAAAGACAATGTCATTACAACAACACTCGCCACTAACATAATACACAGCTTTGTCCTGTAGAGTGGAAATTGTTGTAAGCCTATGAAGCTTTTAGTCTGGTAATCATAGAACATGGGACCTTCTTTTTACGTGCAAATCAACCCACATGACGTGAAGTTTTATTTAGAAAAACCTTAATGCGTTAGTGCACTCGACTTGGTGGAAAGCAGGTATCCTATCCTGTATGCAGCTACATGTACAGGTGAAATCAATGCCATTTAGCAGAGAGTATTTTTTAACTTTACTATAAAATGATTCTTCAAATTACGAGCAATAATGAAGTTACGTCTGCTCGCAAATACAATTTTCCAGTCTGTTTTTCAGTTCTGGTGAGTGAATGTAATCCAGAGATCACAAAAGCAACAAGATATTCAAATCAGGGAATATGGAGGTCAAGTAGATTATGCTGGTAGTGCATCAGCTCAAATAGAAAAGGCTACCGGGATGGTCGAACTGAATTCAGAGAGTTCAGTCAGATTACGCTAATGGGTTTGGAAATGTTGAAATGTTTCCTAAGCCATGAGTTGACTGACAGCTACGTACACCTGGACTCCCTGGAGTTTCCGCCGTAGATATAATCAGTGCAGCTAACTTGTTATCCATGCACAGTCAAAGAGATGGAGATTTGCGAGTTATAGGAAACTATACATTTTGTAAGTGTGAGTCTTCACAACGGGGCCAAAAAAGGAGGTGTTCGAACAAGGAATGTTCTAAAATTCAGCAATCTTTCTAGGTTTGTGCCTTGTCAGCTTGCTGTCCTAGACGAAACCCCTCACAAGACAAGGCACAAGCCAAGAAAGATTGCTGAGTTTTAAATCACTGGCCGTGAAAGCAAATATAAGTTACCATCTTGAAGGAATGTTTTGCCCATTTATTTACAAATGCAACTTGTATTGTAGCAGAGTACATTTTATAAGCATTTAGGTTCCAAAGATATCGTTTTAAAGCACATAGTGTAAGCTCTAACTTGCATGAAAAATCCACAGCCTGCTTCCAGTCTCCGACCGGGTCAGGAATGGAATGAATGAAGCCCCCTCTCTCCACTATCATTTCATTTCATCTCTCATTCATTTAATCATTGCCCCAAGGGAGTGCGTCAGGCGTCGGCAGCCGGCACAGTTCATATCCTCGCCGCTAGATGGGGGCTTCTAACTTGCATACGAAGACATATTTACGAAACAACAACATAAAAATGAAAATGTGCCGATCTGGATAGCAACAGTGAAGCACAGGGAAAATGACCAACTCGAGCTTTAAGTGCAAGACTAAAGAAATCCTGGGATCTGGAATTATGCCAAAACATGCTAATAAAATGTATCGAAAACGTCTTTGAGATAACAAGAGTAGACAATGAAGAACACCATGGATATCAGCGCAGGTTGACACATTACGACAATATTTACTTTCACGTCCTGTTTGGGGTGGGGATTAGGCCTAGTGAAACACGGGTTATAAGACAACTTCTCCTCTTAGGATGTTCCTAATTGACCCCCCGTGGGGAGGTCCATTAGCACAGCTCGGCATCACTCAATCCTTCATGGACATTACTCAGAGTACTGTTACCGGCAGGTAGCTCTGCACTCTCCCGGTATAATACTGCAGCCATTTGCCATTCTCATTGTGAGAACTAGGGCAATGATTGGTTAATCGATTAATTTGATACCAATCGAAAACGTTTAATAGATTAATCGACTGGCCGTTCATTCGATTAGTCGACTAACCGAATAATAGAATAATTGGCTAATCGAAGAATAAATAAATTGATTAGTAGACACGAGATAAGAAAGAAAGTTTAAATGAAAGGTCATCGCTTAAGTTGAGTTACGCTAATGTTCGCGATGATGTAGCCTACTTTTCCCTTCCTTGTTTATGTTAAAAGTAACCAAATAAGAGTCAGTGACAGTACAAGGATAACCGCCAACCGTATTGGGAAGGGTTTTATCATTTTAAATGATATAGTCGACTTGTTCGTTACGTTACGGCAACGTCACGAAATGTACCGAGAATGCACTGAGGTGTGTGACGTCATAGTACGATGTAGCAGCCGAGTACCAAGAAGGCAGTGCGAGAACAATCAAGTAGGCAGTGAAGAAACAAAATAGAAACTTGAAACTCTGTTCTCGCACTGCCTTCTTGGTACTCGGCTGCTAGCTAGTATTTCAGACTGACTGTCTCTATTATAAAGAGAAAACGAAGAGTCTTCAGGAAAGATTTTGAATTCTTGTTCAATGTTTACAATCCAGGACAGGAACATTTTAGCTTGACTTTGTGTGAGACTAGTTTTCACAAAGAAGGTAGCCTACATAATTTTAAGATATATGATAAAATATATATTTTAATTACTCAAATGTCTGTTTTGCTCCAGTGAGAGCGTAGTGAATAGAGCGAAGTACATCGATTATTAGAAAAAATAATTAACCGACTAATCGATTAAGCAACCAATCGAATAATCGATTGAACACGCAATCGATTTATCATTATTTGTAGCAATTAATCGATTCTTCTCCTTCGATTAATCGACTATTAGATAACTGAAATGAATCGATTAAAACTATGAGCCATAGTGAGAACTCACTGTTCTCAGATAGGGAAGTATTCTACCCGCTCCCTGTCCCACTCTATACTCCGCTCCTACCACTGAGCGCTCAAGGCCAAGTGCCCAGCTGACCCCCTGTACTTGGTGAGGGTGGAAATTGCGTGATGACCTAATTATTACTATAATAGTGTTTGACTTTGCGAATGTGCTTTTGTATAGTTTTATTTATTGCCTATGATGTGTCAATAGATCTAGTAACATTGCCAGCCTTCCTTTGTTTAACACCAGTCACTGAAGCAAACTGATATTCCCATGTAATCTATATTTACAAATGTTTCTACTTAAATTATGTTTAACTCTATTTGGCAATAGTTCAGCTTCACTTAAAGGCATAATAGACCATCTTTTTCTTGGTGTGACTATTAAAAACCCTTGAACTAATAATTATCAAAATCATTGTAACCCAGTATATTTGTAATTTTGCTTAAATTATAATTGTTTTCAATATTTCATTGCGTTCAGAGCCCAACTCCAGTTTTCTCAATCCATCATTACCTCATCATAAATTACCCAATTTTAGTTTGCCTACATGGGTAGGACCATCACTGCTAGTGATAAGGGTATGAGTAGGACCATCACTGCTAATGATAAGGGTTTGGGTATGACCATCACTGCTAGTGATAAGGGTATGAGTAGGACCATCACTGCTAGTGATAAGGGTATGAGTAGGACAATCACTGCTAGTGATAAGGGTATGAGTAGGACAATCACTGCTAATGATAAGGGTATGAGTAGGACCATCACTGCTAATGATAAGGGTATGAGTAGGACCATCACTGCTAGTGATAAGGGTATGAGTAGGACCATCACTGCTAGTGATAAGGGTATGAGTAGGACCATCACTGCTAGTGATAAGGGTATGAGTAGGACAATCACTGCTAGTGATAAGGGTATGAGTAGGACCATCACTGCTAATGATAAGGGTATGAGTAGGACCATCACTGCTAATGATAAGGGTTTGGGTATGACCATCACTGCTAGTGATAAGGGTATGAGTAGGACCATCACTGCTAGTGATAAGGGTATGAGTAGGACAATCACTGCTAGTGATAAGGGTATGAGTAGGACCATCACTGCTAATGATAAGGGTATGAGTAGGACCATCACTGCTAATGATAAGGGTATGAGTAGGACCATCACTGCTAATGATAAGGGTATGAGTAGGACAATCACTGCTAGTGATAAGGGTATGAGTAGGACAATCACTGCTAGTGATAAGGGTTTGAGTAGGACCATCACTGCTAATGATAAGGGTATGAGTAGGACCATCACTGCTAATGATAAGGGTATGAGTAGGACCATCACTGCTAATGATAAGGGTATGAGTAGGACCATCACTGCTAATGATAAGGGTATGAGTAGGACCATCACTGCTAATGATAAGGGTTTGGGTATGACCATCACTGCTAGTGATAAGGGTATGAGTAGGACCATCACTGCTAGTGATAAGGGTATGAGTAGGACAATCACTGCTAGTGATAAGGGTATGAGTAGGACCATCACTGCTAATGATAAGGGTATGAGTAGGACCATCACTGCTAATGATAAGGGTATGAGTAGGACCATCACTGCTAATGATAAGGGTATGAGTAGGACCATCACTGCTAGTGATAAGGGTATGAGTAGGACAATCACTGCTAGTGATAAGGGTATGAGTAGGACAATCACTGCTAGTGATAAGGGTATGAGTAGGACCATCACTGCTAATGATAAGGGTATGAGTAGGACCATCACTGCTAATGATAAGGGTATGAGTAGGACCATCACTGCTAATGATAAGGGTATGAGTAGGACCATCACTGCTAGTGATAAGGGTATGAGTAGGACCATCACTGCTAGTGATAAGGGTATGAGTAGGACAATCACTGCTAGTGATAAGGGTATGAGTAGGACCATCACTGTTAGTGATAAGGGTATGAGTAGGACCATCACTGCTAGTGATAAGGGTATGGGTAGGACCATCACTGTTAGTGATAAGGGTATGGGTAGGACCATCACTGTTAGTGATAAGGGTATGGGTAGGACCATCACTGTTAGTGATAAGGGTATGGGTAGGACCATCACTGTTAGTGATAAGGGTATGGGTAGGACAATCACTGCTAGTGATAAGGGTATGAGTAGGACAATCACTGCTAGTGATAAGGGTATGAGTAGGACCATCACTGTTAGTGATAAGGGTATGAGTAGGACCATCACTGCTAGTGATAAGGGTATGGGTAGGACCATCACTGCTAGTGATAAGGGTATGGGTAGGACAATCACTGCTAGTGATAAGGGTATGAGTAGGACAATCACTGCTAGTGATAAGGGTTTGGGTATGACCATCACTGCTAGTGATAAGGGTATGAGTAGGACCATCACTGCTAGTGATAAGGGTATGAGTAGGACAATCACTGCTAGTGATAAGGGTATGAGTAGGACCATCACTGTTAGTGATAAGGGTATGGGTAGGACCATCACTGTTAGTGATAAGGGTATGGGTAGGACCATCACTGTTAGTGATAAGGGTATGGGTAGGACAATCACTGCTAGTGATAAGGGTATGAGTAGGACAATCACTGCTAGTGATAAGGGTATGAGTAGGACCATCACTGTTAGTGATAAGGGTATGAGTAGGACCATCACTGCTAGTGATAAGGGTATGGGTAGGACCATCACTGCTAGTGATAAGGGTATGGGTAGGACAATCACTGCTAGTGATAAGGGTATGAGTAGGACAATCACTGCTAGTGATAAGGGTTTGGGTATGACCATCACTGCTAGTGATAAGGGTATGAGTAGGACCATCACTGCTAGTGATAAGGGTATGAGTAGGACAATCACTGCTAGTGATAAGGGTATGAGTAGGACCATCACTGTTAGTGATAAGGGTATGAGTAGGACCATCACTGCTAGTGATAAGGGTATGAGTAGGACCATCACTGCTAATGATAAGGGTATGAGTAGGACCATCACTGCTAGTGACAAGGGTAAGAGTAGGACCATCACTGCTAGTGATAAGGGTATGAGTAGGACAATCACTGCTAGTGATAAGGGTATGAGTAGGACAATCACTGTTAGTGATAAGGGTATGAGTAGGACCATCACTGCTAGTGATAAGGGTATGAGTAGGACAATCACTGCTAGTGATAAGGGTTTGGGTATGACCATCACTGCTAGTGATAAGGGTATGAGTAGGACCATCACTGCTAGTGATAAGGGTATGAGTAGGACAATCACTGCTAGTGATAAGGGTATGAGTAGGACAATCACTGCTAGTGATAAGGGTTTGGGTATGACCATCACTGCTAGTGATAAGGGTATGAGTAGGACCATCACTGCTAGTGATAAGGGTATGAGTAGGACAATCACTGCTAGTGATAAGGGTATGAGTAGGACCATCACTGCTAGTGATAAGGCTATGAGTAGGACAATCACTGCTAGTGATAAGGGTTTGGGTATGACCATCACTGCTAGTGATAAGGGTATGAGTAGGACCATCACTGCTAATGATAAGGGTATGAGTAGGACCATCACTGCTAGTGATAAGGGTAAGAGTAGGACCATCACTGCTAGTGATAAGGGTATGAGTAGGACAATCACTGCTAGTGATAAGGGTATGAGTAGGACAATCACTGTTAGTGATAAGGGTATGAGTAGGACCATCACTGCTAGTGATAAGGGTATGAGTAGGACAATCACTGCTAGTGATAAGGGTTTGGGTATGACCATCACTGCTAGTGATAAGGGTATGAGTAGGACCATCACTGCTAGTGATAAGGGTATGAGTAGAACAATCACTGCTAGTGATAAGGGTATGAGTAGGACCATCACTGCTAGTGATAAGGGTATGAGTAGGACAATCACTGCTAGTGATAAGGGTTTGGGTATGACCATCACTGCTAGTGATAAGGGTATGAGTAGGACCATCACTGCTAATGATAAGGGTATGAGTAGGACCATCACTGCTAGTGATAAGGGTAAGAGTAGGACCATCACTGCTAGTGATAAGGGTATGAGTAGGACCATCACTGCTAGTGATAAGGGTATGAGTAGGACCATCACTGCTAATGATAAGGGTATGAGTAGGACCATCACTGCTAGTGATAAGGGTATGAGTAGGACAATCACTGCTAATGATAAGGGTATGACTAGGACCATCACTGCTAATGATAAGGGTATGAGTAGGACCATCACTGCTAATGATAAGGGTATGAGTAGGACCATCACTGCTAGTGATAAGGGTATGAGTAGGACAATCACTGCTAGTGATAAGGGTATGAGTAGGACAATCACTGCTAGTGATAAGGGTTTGGGTATGACCATCACTGTTAGTGATAAGGGTATGAGTAGGACAATCACTGCTAGTGATAAGGGTTTGGGTATGACCATCATTGTTAGTCCCAAAGATTTAACTGCTTCTACTATATTTCTGCGCAGCAGTCTAATGTAGCCTCAGTGTTGTTATATCGCATGTTCCTGATTTGCTCAACAAATATAAATTTAAATTTAAGTTTCTATTTTCAATAAGTAGCTGGCAATTTAATTTAATTTAATTTAATTTGTTCTTATGCATTGAGAAAAGCAAAAACCATCCAAGCCAATTTAGGAAATATCCGAATGTCCAGAAGAGCATGTGATGGATTAAAATGTTAATACAGTAGTTATAACACAGTCTATTATGATATGCTGTTTCTATATTTGTTATTACTACTTGCAACTTGCAATAACCCTTTCGGGCTTTCATCATCAATGCCAATTTTACAATAATAGGTAGAGATAAGCAAATTGGAATTCAATACCTACCCAATGTGGCACTAATTGGACGCCAGCTAGCGGGTGCCCTGTGGAAATCACCAAAACATAAAACCTGTAACGCTATTATTATTATTATTATTACCAGCTGAATCATCCATTCTCATTTACCGAGACAGATTAGTGTACTCCAGTCAAAGGGGTCAATATACATTTACATACATTTTCTTCGGCTTCTCCTAATTATTTGGGGTCGCCGAAGCCAACATCACTCATTTTTTGGTCTTAGCGGTAGATTAAATACCGGATGCCCTTCCTGATGCCATGTATTTTTTTTCGGGTGAAAATTTCACCCAGCTGTCGCCGGGATTCGATCCCCGACCGTCCGGGTGAAAGACGAACAGCTAAGTCACTGCGCCATTACGCTTATGCATCAATGGTCAATACAGAAAGATATTCCAGGATTGTACAGTTCAATGACCTTGTTCCGCAACTTAACATTTTGATACTGGACTTGGGAACGGCCTTGTTGTGGGAGCCACAAACCGAGTGGACAACTCGAGAGAATTGAGAGATCATTCGCGAGGAGGACGCCGCCGCCGTGTATCAGTTAACTATCCATCCATCTGTCGTGCAGGACATGCGATCCGCACCGCTCCGGTGTCCGTTGCAAACCAGAAAAGCCAACCCCGAGAATAGACATGACTGAGCAAAATTGCCTGGCGCGGGGCCATCTGGCACGTAGAACCCACTATAAGTAGTGGCCTATGTCAGGGCTGCCCACCTGGTGATGGCCGCAAACTGCATTGTTATCGGCCAGCACTTAGCACTTAGAAGATAGTCGCTAACACGCAGACCATAGTCCCTAGCACGCAGACCATAGTCCCTGACACGCAGACAATAGTCCCTAACACGCAGACCATAGTCCATAGCACGCAGACCATAGTCCCTAGCACGCAAACCATAGTCCTTAGCACGCAGACCATAGTCCCTAACACGCAGACCATAGTCCATAGAACGCAGACCATAGTCCCTAGCACGCAAACCATAGTCCCTAACACGCAGACCATAGTCCCTAGCACGCAGACCATAGTCCCTAGCACGCAGACCATAGTCCCTAACACGCAGACCATAGTCCCTAGCATCAGACCATAGTCCCTAACACGCAGACCATAGTCCCTAACACGCAAACCATAGTCCATAGCACGCAGACCATAGTCCCTAGCATCAGACCATAGTCCCTAACACGCAGACCATAGTCCCTAGCACCAGACCATAGTCCCTAACACGCAGACCATAGTCGCTAGCACGCAGACCATGGTCCCTAGCACGCAGACCATGGTCCCTAGCACGCAGACCATAGTCCCTAGCACCAGACCATAGTCCCTAGCACGCAGAACATAGTCCCTAGCACCAGACCATAGTCCCTAACACGCAGACCATAGTCGCTAGCACGCAGACCATGGTCCCTAGCACGCAGACCATAGTCCCTAACACGCAGACCATACTCCCTAGCACGCAGACCATAGTCCCTAGCACGCACACCATAGTCCCTAGCACGCAGACCATACTCCCTAGCACGCAGACCATAGTCCCTAGCACGCAGACCATAGTCCCTAGCACGCAGAACATAGTCCCTAGCACGCAGACCATACTCCCTAGCACGCAGACTATAGTCCCTAGCACGCAGGACATAGTACCTAACACGCAGACCATGGTCCCTAACACGCAGACCATAGTCCCTAACACGCAGACCATAGTCCCTAGCACGCAGGACATAGTACCTAACACGCAGACAATAGTCCCTAGCACGCAGACCATAGTCCCTAGCACGCAGACCATAGTCCCTAGCACGCAGACCATAGTCCCTAGCACGCAGACCATAGTCCCTAGCACGCAGAACATAGTCCCTAACACGCAGACCATGGTCCCTAACACGCAGACCATAGTCCCTAGCACGCAGGACATAGTACCTACCACGCAGACCATAGTCCCTAACACGCAGACCATAGTCCCTAGCACGCAGAACATAGTCCCTAACATGCAGACCTCAGTATAAGTAGTGGCATATGGCGAACCTGTGTTTGCTTTCCGTGTCGGAATGATGGGTTGTCATGGATAACCAATATTACACCAAACTCCAAAAACAAGTTTTAAGACAACCCTATATTAGGGCTTCGTTTGAAATATAAATGAGTTCCAAACTGTTTCGTAATAACGAAATATAACTAAACATTTAAAAATTGAACACCCTTATTCGCGAATGTCTTGGAATACACTCATAACTTTCAGTGAAATTGTAGATTAGTCATTAGGATATAATTTAGCATAAACGCACGCAGGTTTCGTGTTAAGAGTTAAATTTCTAGACAAAAAGGTAGATGTGATGTCGTTTTTCGAACAACGGAAGGTGGTTTTAAAGTGGTGATTTGAATTTGAAAACTCTCGAGAGATTCAGAGAAAATTACAGAATGAGTTTGGAACGGAACCACTGAACGAATGAGGATTGCGCGAATTGGTGGCACATTCCAAGTATATTATATAATAATTGCAAATGGGGGTAATTCCCCGGTGGCTAATTGTCCAAATACAGAACATCACCAACAATAACGTCAAACACAATTCGCAATTTAGGAACTAGAGTAATTACATCGTAGTATTCACACAAAACATCAATATGTTAGGGGAAAGGCTCTAAGACTGAGGCAGGTAATGAGTTCCAATTATCAATACCACGGTTAATGAAAGAATATTTCCCATAATTTGTTCGCTGTTGTCGGACCTTAACTTGGATGATCTGGCCTGCTCAGGAAGGTAGGATTTTTTCCAGACGTTTGTTTAGTTCTCTCCATGCTGGCCTATTAGTGTAAGTGTTAAATATACCGTATAGTCTAGATTTCGTCCTTCTATCTTCCAGAGATTTCCACCCTAGTTTTTCTATCATTCGAGTTACACTACTTCTAGGATTAAACTCGTTGGTCACAAACCTAGCAGCCTTCCTTTGTACCATCTCCAGCTCATTGACGAGCCCTACCTGATATGGGTCCCAAACCGCTGAGCCGTATTCCAAGATTGGCCTCACCAGGGTCAAATATCCTAATTCTTTTGCGGTAGAGCTGCTGCCTTTTAATACCCACATTATAAAATGAAGTGATTTGTACGCTTTGGAAACGACACAACCCACATGGCTACGCCTTTTCATATAATTACTTACATGGATGCCCAAGTATTTGCACGGGTCTTCTTCTACAAGTGTTTCCGAGCCGATATTATATTGAAAATCATGCTTTCGCCATCACCCTATTCTCACGAGACTTCCTTTACTCGTATTTATCTTCATTTTGCTGTCAACCGACGGTAGTGGCTACGCTAGCTAAAGCGCAGCATTAGGTCATGGGGCCAAGCTCTCTGCTCACTCGGTAGACGCGTGTGTTCGAGCCCCACCGCCGGCCGTCCTTGAAATGGTTTTCCGTGGTTTCCCATTTTCAACACCAGGCAAATGCTGGGACGGTACCTTCTGACAGACCACGGCCGATTCCTTCCACATCCTTGCCCAGTTTCATTCACCATCATTCATTTCATCTCTCATTAACTCCTCTCCTAAGGTTGGCGTCAGGAAGGGCATCCGGCCGTAAAAACCATCACCACAAAGACTTTCATCGCATCACATCCCCGACCCCGTTGGAAAAACGGGAATAATAAGGGGTAGACATACATCTTCATTTTGTTGTCAACCAACCATTTATGAGCCAGGTTGAGGTCAGTTTGCAACTGAGCATTGTCTTGTGATGTTTGATATTTTCGGTATATTACACAATCATCCGTAATCAAACGGCAGTCACTTCGAATCCCATTCGGTAGGTCGTTAACCGAACAATATGTCAACAACATAATGTTTACCAGCCATCCGAGAGCTGTATGGGAACGTGGGATTTACCTATAGCAAGAAATCGGGACGTGTCATGATGAAGGTCTACCTAGACGATGCAAATGTCAAAGAGATGCTGTGGAATTTCCACGTGGAAACTATGTTGTTTATTGAGCTCGTTTTACTGGGCCTGGTACAAGAAATCATCGAAAACCGCTTTGCGTTGATCGAACTACACTCTTGGATCGACTATTATGTTCCATAAATGAAACACCCAAACAGCGTATGATCACGTGGTCACTGACACTAAACAGCATTAGGCCTGACCCACACTTTCATCGGAAATGAGAATTTAATTTCAAGCTATTGTCCAACAGCCTTGTTTTACTATTTACAAAAATGAGGTTATTTCCACATTAAAGAAATCTAATCAAAATATCTCGAAGTGAAGATTAATGTATTACGACGAAGGTGCAACTAATATGTATTAGGCCAACTTTAATAATGATGAATACATTTTTCAGCTTGGATTGTAAATACGACCCATGCAAAAAAATCAAATTAATGTTCAACTTCTTTGTCATTATTGTACAATGATTCCTAAAGTATACTCCGTAAGACAGTTAATATATTCAATAGTGAATGTATCCACGCAATGAATGCGTCTTGTTAGGGGAGGAACTGTAACTATATTTCCAACGAGCAGAGATCAATGTACAATTTTGGATTACAGTTGTGTAACGTAAATATGATACCAGACTGCGCTTCTTAAACATTGATAGTGTTCTAAGCCGAAAAGAAAAGTAGAGAGGGCGAACAGAGGAATCAGATGGCAGCAACTTTACAATGAGAACGCAATGTTTCGAAATATGTCTTTAATTGAAGTAGCAACGGATGTGCGATCTAAAAAGGGGAGATTATACTGAAATTTCATGAATTTCGAGGAAAATATCGTATTTGGGTTTATAGCACTAAAAATACCTGGATATGTCCTCTATCAAAAAATGTTTTTATTTATTTTTAATACCGCCATTTTTTAAGTCTTCAGCACCATTTTTAAATAGCGCTGCGGTGGCATTTAATTGCTCCATGTGCTACTCGTCACGCCCCGTCCAGTTGCTGCTAAGAAATTATGTGTTTATGAAGTCTTTCTTACTGGGATTTCAAATGCTATTGAAGAATAGACTTGCAGAGGTGATATTTTGTAACTCAATGCTCAGTTGTTATACTATGTGATCCATTATTAGTGAAGTAAATACTAATAACCATAGTTTCACTCCTTGCGCTGAAATTTATTTCATAATATTACTTCATTTTTTTATAGTGCTACTGGTAGTAATAGCTTAGTATTGTTTGTGCTGTGTTAGAACACTTGAAGTCTTACAGGCCATCAGAGCGAAGCCAGCACCAACCTATGCTGTGAATATCAGTGCCCAGCGAGACCAGAAGCGCATAAAACACAGTAGGAAAAGGTGCTCAGGTGACAGCAAGGGGCTAAGAAAAAAATAAGGTGGTGAAAATATCACTGGAGGAGAAAAGAAAGCAGTCTGAAGGGCATACCTGTAGAGCAGGGCAGTTCTAAAGTGTGTGAAGTTGCATCGATTTTTATTTTGCATTTTATAGCTTAACAAAATTTTAATGTTTTCTTTCATTAAAAAAGTCCCTTGTCATGCATTTTTTGCCTGATACAAGTACAATTTTACACAGAAGTAGCTAGATAGTCGGTACACAAATATTAGTATGCAATTTGTTGTGAAAATACGATTCAAAATTATTTTTGAGCTACCAAATTCTGTTTGCAATCATACTTTTAAAAAATTTCAACATTACATTAAAAAAAATCTACTTGCTAAAGTGTTTGTCAAACAACAAACTGTGACACTAACTTTTGTTAGCATAGGTATTAAGAAGGTTTGTGGAAAATTTGGTACCAATTGGAAAAATACTGTGATGCAAGGGACTTTTTTTTAAAGATGGTGGCAAAATGGCATTTAAAAACTCCTACTCAGAAATTTTTATAGGTACAATATTCAAACTTGGTAACATTACTTTACTTGAAAAGGGCTATCACAGAAAAAAAAATTGTAAAAATTCAATTAAAAATATAGAAGTTAGAAATGTCAGTATAATGTCCCCTTAATTGAAGTAGCAACGGATGTGCGATCTAAAACACCAGCACTCTGTCTGATTTCTCAACTTTGAATTCAAATTACGTATTGGTGACGTGTGTGAGCGCATGCATTATGAACTGAAGAATGGAGTTTTTGAGATTGTGTCTGGGAGTTGTCAGACACATTTGAAACATGAATATTCGGCTTAATGCATTCGCGACACGAGTTACTGTGTAACTACTCACTGTATATCTTATCCACCACAAGTTGAAGCTACTGCCTCCATATTCTGCATGGAATTCGCGTAACGCTGTGACTTTATGACTGTCGTTAACTTCAATGGAAATGGATAAGCAGTGTTGTAGCAAGTTTAAATCAACCTATATGGGAATATTTCTTGGCGTAGCTCGTTGTGCATCATGTTGTTCTGTAACGCTGTAGCCCCGCAGTCACAAATTTTGAATCGCATGCTCAATTGAAAATTAGAAGAACAGAACTATTACACAAAAATGTTAATACAGTACCTGGCCAATTCACTCTTATAATTATGTATGCAAGAAATAAACCGTTCTCTTGCATTGTTATGGGATGGTATGGAACGCTTACTGTGTATTAGTATTATAATTATTATAACTATTATTATTATTATTATCATTATCAAGGAAGGAAAAATTCTGGACTATGAAGAATCCTATATCATAATAAATCTATTCTTAATAAATACAGTCAGGTTGTATTTATGGATTCGAGCATACATCAGACTTCCAGAATAGTTCAGTTCAAGGTATTAAATTCAAGGACAATATGCCAGGTGCAATTGGCTGCTGTCGCTAAGTTTTCGAGTCCGGGGTGGTGAAGTTAACACTCGAGAGTCTTGAGATCAATGACATTTTGATTATGTCATGATTGTTCAGTTATACTGTTATTTCATCGTTCACAAAGCTCTGGATACCTCAGCTATATCCGGGACCTTACAAATATTGTAAGTACTGCTTCCACGAAGGATTTTGTTCAAAGACACAGTAACATTAAAATATTCTCCCCTTAGTCAAAAAGAACCATTGCCACATTTCCAGAATTTCCCACCCAGTGCAGATTTCGTGGCCCCATTTTGAGGACTTGAAGTTTAGTGACTCTCTTGTCCAGACTGAACACAACTCGGTGTGGTGGTATAAAGGAATCAGTCCTATGCACGGCTATGTTCTCCCTTCTTTAGCGTGCACACAAAGCGTGTTTTCACGTCTGTTGCTTTCAGATGCTTTGAGTGAACCAATTCTAGTCCTTGTCTTTGTGGTAGTCTTTAGTCTCTTCCTGAGCAGCAGTGAAATATTGCATTCAGTACTTCGTAATTTCCATTAACCAGGACTTTCGCTGGCTTTCCGAGCCCATCTTGGACTATGAGATGGTTCCCAATGAGCAACTGGGATCTGATGTGTGAGAAATTGATGGCCTTGGTAATGTTTCTGGAATTAAAGTGCGATATGATCACTTGTTTTAGGCGATATACAGGGTGTTTCAAAAATAGGGGGCATAATTTCAGGTATGTATTTGTCATATGTAGACAATCAAAATAGTTAATTACAACAAGTGTCCGGAAATGCTTCATTTCCGAGTTATGGCCTTCAAAACACTGAACGTCACCGAAACATTTTTCCGCAGGTCGTTGCCGTGAAAAGAGACATTAAGAGTGTAACCGTTCTTTTATGGGGGTCTGCTTAAAGGATTGTTTGTGGTGACCCAGTAATGGGTGACCTTGCTATGGTTATGATATGTTTTGAACTATGATAATGTTATGTTCTATGATGATTAGGATGTTGTTTGAAAATCATGGTTATGATATGTTTTATGATGTATATGGATATGTGTTTATGATATCAGAGATTCTTCTGAGAATGGTCATGTTAGTTAGGCTTGTTTGAAAAAGAAGTGATATTGATTCTGAGAATGGTTATGAATGTGGAGTCAGTTTTATTAGAGTAAAAAGATTTTCTATTGAAAGTTTCTGAAGATAGTGTTGTTTAATAAAGTTTCCTTTTGTGTACAAACACCATACCTCATGTTTATGACGATACTCCACTGATCCGCCGTCAACACGCTCACTTCATGCATGATGGCGCTCCGATACCCTTCAGTCGTACGACTCGCTGGTACATGGATCGAATGTTTCCTGATCGATGGATAGGTAGAGGTGTCCCGATTGGTTGGCCTCCTATCTCACCTGATCTGAACACTCTCGATTTCTACTTGTGGGGCCTTTTAAAATCATTGGTGTATTCGTATCCGGTGTCTGATGTGGAAACACTTCGGAATTGTGGCATCGTGTGAGGACATACGCAATACTCTGGGAGTTTGGTATCTTGTTCGCTGGTCAATGAGACGTCGATGTGAGGTCTGTATTCAAGCAGGAGGTGGACATTTTGAACATCTTCTGTAATGACAATCACCTGCGGAAGGAAAACGTCCCGGTGAAGTTCAGTGTTGTGAAGGCCATAACTCGGAAATGAAGCATTTCCGGACACATGTTGTAATTAACTATTTTGTTTGTCTACATATAACAAATGCATACCTGAAATAATGCCCCCTATTTTTGAAACACCATGTATAAATGTTTAATTTGTGTTCTTTCGATTCAACCAGGCTATTAAATGCTCAGATATTTGTAAGGCTCACCCTTGGCCAGCCCTTCTTCTGACTCGCCGGTTTGCAGTGTCATGATCGCTGGTCTTGTAAGTAGCCCTACTGCCGGTTGAGAATAAATATTGCTGCATCAATCCATATCAAATCCCATGTAGGTCTATGTGGACATGCTGAATGAGACTGTGGCGTTGAGATGTGTTCACGCAAACAGATTCAGATGCCTTATCTATACAGACTATGTATTGTCTCCAAATATGCCACTCAGAAGGCGTTCAGACATAGTACAGAACCCCAAGAGACCACCATGAAAGATTCGGAGCAAGCACATATGTTTTTTCTCAGAGTTTTTCCATACTCACCCAAGCGAAATAATAAAATGGTACATTTCTTTAAGTCACGTAAAAATTCCCAAGACAACACCTCTAAATAATTAGACTAACAATCCCTAGCAGAGACACGTCAGACATGAATTTAACAAACGGTAAATATCCAATGCTTCAGGCCACTAATATGAAGCAGGCTCTAAACATATGTCCTGTCTTCAGCAAGGTGCGTGCTGAGACCAGAACGTTTCATCTTGTGGTCATTAGTATCTATGGAGAGTCGAGGGTGAAGGAGACTGATAGTCAAGTTTAAGGGTCCATGCAGATGCTCAAGTACCTCAAGAATCCGCACTGAATATTGGACAATTCAAATATACATTGAGATAGAATGTTACTTTCTTGTTTATTTCTCAAGTCACCAATAGATGGAGACACAGTACTGCCACATATAGACTATGTATTGTCTCAAAAACTACCACAAAAAATAAGTAATTTTTATATTAGGCAATATTTTACTAATGTACATGCTTCTTCCCTGATATCATACTACTGACTAAAATACGCATGTATAAAAAAAAAATATTGCTAGAAGGATCGTCGTAAGAATCCCATACTTTATCTTCTCATGCGGATACAGTAGATACTGTACAGAATACAATTGTGAGTGCAGTGGCCTGATTCTACAGTCCGCTGCGTAATTAACTCTTGAGAACGGGCGCCGGATCATTTTGACCCTTAGTGTGTCACACCCTTTTATTCGTAGTCGTACGGATTTTAATGATGTATTTTTACACCTGGTGTCTTCCTATGCAGAGAAATGGCAATCATTTTCGTGACAGTATGATTGGCCTTGATAGTGGAGGTAAAGCAGCCATTAATGTTTTTTTTTAAACAAAGGAGCTCATGACCAAGATGTTCCTAGACCCTAAAAATGGAACTAAAAACGTGAGCTATGTGATTGTGCTGCACTAAAATAGTTGGATTTCCCCCATTTTTTTTTTTTACAGATTGTCCCGACTAACGTAAGCCGAAAATTGTCAGGCTAGGACTGGCGCCATGGGTAAATCTGTTCTGACCATAAATAATATAGAAATAACTTGAATGTTCAAAAAGCTCAGTTATGGACACTCAGATACCTTTTTCCTCTCGTATGCTCTTGTTTTGCGTGTTTTCTTCAGCATTGCAATTCCAATAAGAGAAATATTTTTGAGGCCATGCGAAACTGGCGTACCGGGAGTCTTAAGATTTGAGGGGTATTTAAACTCACCACGGAAAACTAAACAAATACTTGTTTAACAAAGACGAGTCTAGCTTATTTGATATCGTAGCAACAACGTTTGTGATTTACATCATTTTTCACAACACTTCAATTATGTTTAACCTTAAACTCGAACATCTTTTAAACTACATAGAAGCGGGGAACGGGTACCTTCTCATAAGCGTGCACACATGATGAAACGTCCGTTTCCACCTATTTTCCACCTTTCTCCATCAAAAACATCCGTACGCATGAACAAACACCACACTTCATTCAAAACAGATCATTATCTGGGAGCTGATTTGGCCTTGTCATCATGTATGCCGATTGCCAGCAGGAGATCTACAATTATAGACTCGCCTGTTAGACACAAAACCATCTTATTCGTGAACACGCCTAAATGTAGGCAATAACGTAATACACAGACTGCAGTAAGGAAGGTAGGAGAAAGTCGAATTGCCCCTCGTCATTGATTCTCATTCAAGATATTGGTCATTTCTCAATCTGGCAAGTGGATGAAAATAAGAAACAGAACAGAGCATCAGACGAACATTAGGGCATATCGGAAACAATCGATTTTTAATTTTGCTTTCCTCTAACATAGACTGTGGTAACATCAATCACCATGAGGCATGAGATGCATAAGGAAATTTATGTTCGACCCTAACTATTATGTGTCAGAAAACTGTATCTTAATGAGGCTCATTATAACAATATTTTTCATTATGAAACAGTTTCTCCCACCAATCAGAGCTCAAGAAACAGTTGTGTGACCAATTAGATAAGGATACCTTCGCGCATGCGCTCAAAATCCAACATGTCTCTATAAATTACCGAAATTGCACCGCCCATATTTTCGCGTAAATAAACTGGTGAATATGAGACAAGAAATGGCACTGCACCTTAATATCCCCAAAATCAATTTCTACACAGCGCGTGGTTTTGAAACGACTTCGGTGACAGTTTTACTGAATACTGGAACACAATCTGAACATATGGCATTGAAACACACAGAGCGCATGCGTCGGTTGTCCAGAGAGCTTGGAAAACAGAGATATACTACCCACCGCAGCACCCGATCACAACATTCTAGTGACTGAACAGATATTTATGAATATTTATGTTAAAACATATAATAAAGTTATAATTATCGTCGAACATAAACAGTCGTATGCAACTCGCCTATAATGGTAATTAAGACACTCGTATGGAAATTATAAAACTCGCATACGCTCGTTTTATAAAAATACTCGTGTCTTAATTATAGCCATTATAGGCTCGTTGCATAATGTACTATTGTTTTAAGGCTGAGCAAATAACCTAAAGATATTCTTAACAGATTTCTTATCTGCACTGATAAAATTACGCCACAATGCAGGAATCAGTCCCTTGTGTTGTTTTCAAGATATGGAAATGTTCGGTATTTGATTAGAATTACTAACTTTATCTACCTATGATAAATAGGTTCCCTTTAAGTGTGGACCGATTGAAGAACATTCAACGTAGAAAATTATTTCAACGGCAAGTTCAGAGAACTTTTAATATGTTTTAGCATTGTAAATATGTTTCCTGAGTTTAGTGAATAATCCTATATTCAATTTAAAGGTTTGCATTTGACATTTTTAAGAATTTTTGAAAAGAAGGATTATGGCATCAATGATGGACTTTTAGTCTATTGGAATCTCCTGATAACCGATAACTTTTGAACAAAATTCCAAAAAATCGGTATGCATCAAATCCTCCTAGCAGACGAATGACTTTCATTTTATCAAGTACCGGTATGCCATTGCTGCGAGCAGAAATTAAGACGCCATTTTGAATTTTGACACTTGACTCCATAGCTCCAAGACTATTCACCACATTGATAAGAAATTTAACAAATTGACTTAACATGCAGAGAAGAGTAATTTAAAAGATTTGTAGATCCACCATTTTGAAAATGGTTTTGAATGCATAATATTTTCACTAACTAATAAATTTGCATTTTCGAAACTCTGCAAGACATTTTCATCGCTTAAGAGCTTCATTTCCAATTGTCAATGTTTCATAAAATGAGTTGAAATTTCCCATGCCAAGAGCACTGTACTGTAAAAATTATGTAAGGGGCATCGTTGGGTAACACTGTGTAAGGGTGGGTTATGTGGTACATTGGTGAGTCCCTAGTTTCTTCTTTGCTAATGTGGACATTAAGTAGCCTACGCATTAGGTTTCTTAGGATATTGTCAGTACGGAATATGATGTTGAAGCATTACCACTTAAAATCTACAGATTTTATCAGCATCGGAATGCTAAAGGGTACTCCTGTAATACTGAATTTAAAAATAAATGAGGGCAATTTGTTCATCACGGAACATCGTGTTATTAGTTACAAATCTCGACATATTACATACAATTTGTTTCTGTTGGTCCTTACATTTTTCAGAATGTATATACAGATGACGCCCTTGGTGAGAAGTCCTGGCCGTGGGTTCATGTTTCGCCCACAGAAATCGAATAAACCTGGTATGAGAGCAGTGTTGCGAAATCCGGGGGAAATTTTCAGGTGGTTACAGATCGAAAATACAAAACATCCGGACAAAATTTTCGGATGATTAACAGAAAAGTTATTAAACGTAAATAAAGATCTACTATTAGTTGTCGGTGCTGCTGATTCATTTAGGGTCTTTGGGAGTGTAGAATCACTCTCATAATCGGTGTTTTTGTAATAGCTGTAGTGGGAAGCGTATTTTTATTTGAGGTTTGTATTTGGAAGCAGACAGCAGTAGCTTTCAATAAAGAACTATCCTGGCATTTGCATGGAGTAGAAGTGGAAAATCTCAAAAAGCACTTGACGGAAAACTGAGGTGGGAATCTTCTTGGTTCGAGCGCACTCGATTCCAACCCAGAGGAATATTACAGCTATTGCGCTACCACGCGATATTTTAGAACCCTTTTTGATAATATTTAACAGAAATTATATTCAACTGAAAACTCAACTTCTTGGCACGCGAGGAAACCTGGTAACTTTAAAGAAATACCGTTCCTGCTTTAATCCTAATCTAATGTAACCTACATTCCCCATGGAGTATACCATTTCAGGGAGTAAGCATAGGTTTCCATTACATGTGAGACATACTGGGTCGTGCATTTCAAGCAAACGGAGGTTGAATAGTGTTCTTTCACCGATATAATCCACTTGGCACATATATTGTAAATGGAGTTTACATAGAGTCTTCGGATTGGCATGACCTACTGATCTGTGCAATGAATGTTGACAAAGTTAATATACTGCAGAATACCGTAAGTTGTACAGTCCACCAGATAGCATAGCTTTAAAGAGACTATCTGTGATAAACTCTTGTCATAAGACCCATAAACTTACAACATCTGGACAGATTGCAGATATTGACGAAACAGATTTCATGTCAAGATCAAGTTGTTTAATTCAGTATACCTGCTCTATCTTGTTGATCGTAAGGTTGATATATTGAGCCACAGGAGCAGTTCAAAGTTGGCATAATTTTGTATCAGACTATATTTTATGTTCCTGGTGGCCATTAAAAGGAATGCTTGATAATAACCCAAGAAACATAAATAACGCAAGAAGAACGGATGATGGATATAAATAGTGACGGCTTATGCGGCAAACTGCATTAGTATGTGAACTATTAGGTAGGGGAGTATACAGCTGCTCTATTATTGCTCTTTGGATGAGAGCCAAATGTTAAATACATAACTTCGGAGCTCCAAAGGCCTCAACTAGGATTATACCAATACAAAGACGTTCCTTACAGACATAAATTGCATCTATCTTTAACATGCACACATGTGATTTTCATAAGCTGTAAACTTTCAAACTGCGGACAGATTGCAGACATTGACGAAACAGATTTCATCTCGGTTTAGCACTAACCATGAATCAACAGCAAGTTCGGCACGTGATGTAACATTCACCACTGAGTTACGAAAATTATGTTCAGAATATCTATCAACGATTTTATTATTTAAACATTGGAATAATTTTCCAAGATCTTACTTAGTCCCTCAATGAAATTAACTTTGTGTACCGATGGTTTACGCGCTCGTACTACGGGGATAACTTAAAGTAAATAGTTTACTCATCTGATCTCAACGCTCCGTGACTGGTGGGTGGAGAGAAGCAAAATTCGTGTTTGTCCGGAGAACCATGATATGTAAAATATTGTATACTTCATCCTTCGCATTTGGATCGACGATCCATCTGAAGTGAACGATATCTTAGATGTTCTTTAGAGTTTGGTTTCACGAATAAAGTTTCTCATCCAGGATTTATTTAACTGTAATGAAATTCACAGACACTGGTCTCTCGGTTTATGCACCCTGATATGTCAAACGACTGTCTCAGGATTTAATCTCACAACCTAGTACACATTAAGACTACTCCCGCCAGTAGTCTAGGATATATCAGTGAGTAACAATAATAATTAAGAGAAATTGTCTTCCTACAACTGGACGAGTATAAGAATACACGATATCCTGTAACGAAACAATGAAACTGCGAGGCTTGCAAAAACAACATATTCATAAACAGTATAACCAGCGTTTATTTCGCCTATTGGAAACGAAAATCAGGACATGAAGAACAGTTAAATCAATTATAATTGTGTTATGTGAATAATTATCGGAAAGTTGGAAATAATTTAAGCATAATTGAAATTTGTGTTCCATATTTTAACAATACTAATTAATGTCGTAAAAATATGTTTTTATGAACGAGGTAGACAGTCATGTCTTGTTTGTGTAGTTGGAGGTTAGGAATCTAGTTTCGGTTAATTTTATTTTGAATAGATTTTATGATTTTTGCCTATTTTACATAATGCATAAAATGCTCATAATAAGATATGGAATGAAGAGGTACATACAAATTCAATATCATCAACTCATTGGTTCGTCATGTTCTCTCCTTGATTTTTCTCTTGCATCTCTTATGTATTGAAGCAAACTAACCTCGCTTAATATTTAGAATGTGCATAGTTCACACACATCCTTGTTAATCCCGTCTTCACGGAGTCGAGGATAAAGTAAGATGTGATTTCTATGTGGAACATTGAGTTTAGGGCAGGATGACCCTTGGGACGCCCACCATATTACAGATGAAATTAATGGAGATGAATAACACTATTGGAAAGAATCGGTCATGTTATATGAATAGGCACCGTCCTGGTATATGCCTGGATTTTAAAACCATCTGATTTATGACAAACGGTGGGGTTCGAACCAGATATTCTTAGTCCGGTGATAGCCTGGTCGCATGGACTTGCATCTTAACGCACATAGCAACCACGTTCAGCAAGATAGTTTACAACATAAGGTAAAATATTAATTAAGGAAATACGAAATCATCTTCCGTTTGAAAGTTTATCCAAAAAATTGATAATTATCTTATATTATATTATAATTCACGTAGAGTATTACCGTTTAGAGGCATATGACCTCGCTGTTCCGCCCCTTAAAATTCCAATAACTAACTAGACTACTACCGTCATCTTTCGACTGGCCACACCCAAGACAATTTGTAATTCGTTAGTACAAATATTCCAGGTTTTCTTTGCCCTTGTTAGATGAACGGAAACTACGTATTGGCAACTGGTTTTTATCTTGCTATGAGGATACGTTCTCCACGTAAGCTATCCAGATACAAGGAAGATTGAGCCTCTAAGTATTCTTACCTTCTTTTTTCTTTTAAAAATCTTCAATAAGAACAACAAAGTTTGGGAAAGAAAATCTGATCTTAGTTAGTGACTTCACCTACAAATTGACAGGAGAGCCTTCCGCGGTTTTCATGAAACATAAATGGTCTGAAGAATCACTCAGTTGGGCTACTGTCCCTGAGGAGCTCCAGATGTGTGAATAAATAACGCAGCGGTGGCCTTCCATTATCAGCTATCTGGCGAGGAGATGGATGGGTCAAGAGACTACAGTCCCATTTGTTATTGTCTTCTGCTCCTTTCACTGGATTCAATAATAAAGTGCTCTTTATTTTCCGTGACACCAGTTCCACTATTCAACACTCAACGCATATTCCTTCCTGGACAAAGGCGATTCCTCTCTTGAAATTGTCACTTATATTCATCATCCAAAATTAGCATGGTTATCAAAAATGAAATTTTGTCGTATTTGCTTGGAAGAGGTCTCAGAAGTTTTGTAATATCCTTAAGCACATCAAAACGTTGAAGGTCAGACAGGAAAGTAAATGTGGATTGCTGTAATGCAGTAAAATATTAAACTCACGAGCGACACAATAGTAATTATAGTAATTATTATTAATTTCCCTCAGTGTAAAGCAATTTTTTCACCCATTTTTGTTAACAATGAACTCCTGCAACATGAAACTTGAGTTTTCATGCTGTGCCACCAAAAATATATTATACTATCATATATTGTTTCTCACGAGTGTCATGGAATCTAATATTATCGTCTTGTCTTTATTTTTGTAACTTCTTTATTGCGTACAACTAAATTTAGTACGATGTTCCTCATACTTCATCTTTTCGACATATACCACTAGGTGTTAGTCTTGAGATTTAAGTTGCACAAAAGAATGGATTTTATAAGAGGGTCACTCATGAGGTTTTAGGTGGAAAGACAAAAAATTGTATATTTTCAAGACAAGCTTTTATAATATTTGTATAGAAAGTTACATAAGTTAACATGCTTCATTTTATGATTGCAGTCAGAACAAACTATACATTATTATTCTTAACTTAGCTTGCACAATGCACAGCCTTTAATTTCCTAAACTTAAGCTTTACTTTTAATTTAGGAGGTAATTTGACCTCGCATGTCAATTACACTTTTGCGTTACAAGTTGAACAGATTTCCTACTAGGAGCCAAAGTTGGTTTTGATTGGTAGTCTTAGATAATTCTCGAGTTATTGTTAGATTTTCTTTGCCTCCGAAAGTGCTTTCTTAATTTCCAATAATATCGTCTTATAGCTTGGTTTTCATGTTCAAGCACCTGAATCTTCAATTTGAGTGCGCCAATTACCAACTTGGTTCCCTTTCTGTCCGTCGTACTTGCTTCATTATTATCTCATTGTTAGCGCAAGTGAAAATTAAGATAATGGCAATTTCTAATGGTTAAACTCTAATGTATTACAAATCATTTGAAAGGGCAGGCTTCAAAGTTTCATGAAATATAAAACAAAAATGAATTCGAACTGTCTATGGGCTTTGTATGGCAAAGAAAAAATAACACCCGCGCCATATAAACAAAATGGTGGCTGAACATTCTAATAAAACTTCTGAATCAATAAGTCAGGATCCAACTCTGCACTTATTACGACACTTTGTAAGAGGAGAGAAGCAGTGTAGATGCCTCGGTTGCATTAGTCATAAGATTATCACACTGTATACAAGGTGTCACAAGAAAATACGGCACAAAATGCATGGCATATTCCTCTCACTTGGACGAAGAAATTACGGTATGTGATACGAACATTGGTCCGGAAACGCTTCGTTTCCATTTAACACCTCATTGTCTCCAGCTCATTAATCATGGGAACACACAAGAATGGAACGTACCAGCATACCAAATGCAGCTCTTTCTCACAGGGGAGGTTCAATATGCCCTCCGTGCATCAACCCACCGTCGTAGTGAATATCGGATGGGCTGATGTATCCCTGGCGTATTGCGTATGGTTTCGCAGCCTTCCTTAATATGGGCACGCAGACTCTGAACATCTTGTACTGGGGTTCAATACTCAAGAACTTTCAAATGTCCAAACAAAGTCCAGAAGGTTTGGATCCGGAAAGCGTGGAGGCCAGGCAATTTGTCCACCTCTACCTATCCATCTGTCACCAAATCTGTTATATAGAAGCCGACGGACATTAACACTAAAATGAGGTGGTTCTCCATCGTGCATGAAGTACATGTTTTGTCGGACAGCTAGAGGCACATCTGCTAACATATCATGCAGAATATTCTCTACGAAAATATGGTATCTGTGTCCGTTGAGCCTGGGATGAAGAACGTGAGGCCCTACCAAGCAGTCACTAACTATGCCGGCCCAAAAATTAACAGGAAATCTTTGTTGATGACTTGCTTCAACAATTGCGTGAGAATCGACGTTAGCCCATACATGCCGATTGTTAAAATTTACAATGTGACCTCGTTGAAACGACGCGACGCCTCATCTGTGAACAGCACCGTTGCACTACAATTAGGGTTGACACTTTGATGAATAAACCATACGCAGAAGAGTACCCGTGCAGGAAAATCAGCCCCTGTTAGTGTCTGCACACGCTGTAAATGGTGTGGATACAGCTGGTCCTCGTGTAACACTCGCCAGACTGTCATGCGGTCAACATTCATTGATGCAGCTACTTGTCTTGTACTGGCACTAGGATGGTCGTCAAATGCATGAAGAATTTCCGCCTCCCGTTGCGGTGTCGTCGTCCTTCTAGACCTCCCCCGGTCGTCAGTATCAGCCTGAAATGCACCATGTTCCCTAAGACGACGATCAATGGCTTCGAACGTTTTCCTGTCTGGGCACTTTCGTCCTGGAAATCTCTCCTGGTGCAAACGTTCAGCATGAGCGCCATTGCCATCTGCTAATCCTTACATCAAATGGGCATCTGCCATCTCTGCATTTGTGTACACTGCCATTGCACGAGCCAAGTCTGTGATGAACTCGACGAAGAAACCCGTGTGGAACAGTTGATGTTACCGTGTCGTATGGCAACAGGGCCATGAAAACAAAACACTGGCAAAGCACCTACGATAATGAAAGCGTAACCAGACGTAACCAAGAGTTCATGTTCCCCATGATTCGAACGTTCTGTTCTTGTGTGTTTCCCTTGATTGATGAGTTGGAGACAATGAGGTATAACATGGAAGCTATGCGTTTCCGGACCCATGTTCAAATATCATAATTTCTTCGTCTACGTGTGAGGAATGTGTCCTGCAATTTGTGCCGTACATTTTTGTGACACCCTGTATAGCACGCAGCCGTTTTCAAGAGTATTATACTCATTGATATCAACAATCCACTATTTATAACTGTTACAATGATGAAACGCAGGAAATATATATTCTCACATAAAGGCCTTTCGTTGCAGAAAGCACAATATAAACGATTCCATACATTGAAGATCGAGGGTCATATCTTTCTAATATTCCAATCAATTACTCGATGTAAATGCGGAATTATGACAAAACTTAGTGAGTCTTATATCGAGTACAACACTCAACGTACAACACAAGAACTTTCAAATATACTCCTCGATGAGGACAAAGAGTGAGGCAGTATTCGGGATAAAGTAGGATAAACAATCTTTACTGAATATCTTTTTAGTTCATTTGGGCGTATTATTGTTGTTGACGAGTTCGAACCCATTCGTCTCCTGAGTTTCGATATAAACTGGCCCAATTGCCTTAACGCCCGTAGCTATCACATATGGTAGCAAAGCACTAAGCCAATATTTGATATGCTTTCAATCAAACTGTCTGTGTTCTCAGTCTTTTTACTGTACAGTATTACCTTTACAATGGATGTTATGTTTCTCCTTATGCTACCTGATTCCGGAGATGAACCTGTGTTGTTCCGCTGAGTGCGCTCATGTAAAGTTTAATACCTCTCTCTCAACACAATGAGATTGGTGTCATAAGCAGTGGGTTATCGAATATCCATTTTGAACTTTGAGCGCCCACGCTGGGCTCCCCCTAGTTAATACTCGCAGAGTGCCGGAGGTTGCTCGGAACAAAGGAAAGTGAGTAATTACAGGCCTGGCGCTACCTCCTCGTTCTTACGCCGACACATGTGGGAATAGAGATACACTTCGCAATCCTTGGAGATTAGGTGCCTTCCTGAGCATTATGAAGCGCAATTATTCAATGTATCATTTCGTGTGTATGTAAATGGGCTCTATGTGATTAATGATACATTTATGAGCTTTAACCGTTATGGCCAACAGTCTCGTATACCCGTGTACATATACCTGTATCAGTATTGACAAATTCCTGTGAAGGACTGGGATAGGAATAAGTCATCACGGATCTTTGGAGTGCTTTCGAAGAATATTCTTGCCAATAATTTAAACGTAGGACCTCCATTCATCCATATCCGAGGGTTTTAAATATTTTCCTTCTTTATTTGTGGCTTAAATACAAGGTAGGCCTAGCTAGGTATGGAAATAATTATCTGATCGGCCAATCACAGATGACGGGGTTTCCACCTCTTCGGACCGTAGATGTTAGGCCCCTTAAAACAACAATTATCATCATCATCATCTTCATCATCATCTTCGGACCGTCGAAGCAGGACCCGTGTAGGACGCAATACGGCCGTTCACTCATTCAGCACACCATCGTAACGTGTAGCGGATTCGGTGGCGTAGTTGGTAGCATGCTGAGATTCTATGCCCAAGATCACGGGTTCAATCCTGTCCGAAGTCGTCGGATTTTTAGGAGCGTTAAAAGTCCCACAATATGCCTTCCTTTCAGGGGCCGATAGCCTAGATGTTAGGCCCCTTAAAACAACAATTATCATCATCATCATCATATGCCTTCCTTCGGAGGGGATGTAAAGCCGACGGGCCCTTGTCATAGATAAATTGCATGTAAAAGAACCTTTAACTACAATTGTGTGAAGCTAAATTTGTAGGTTAGATTTGATTAACGCTCTTTTAAGTTCCATCATTCGCCGCCGGGTGACGCTTGTTTTGGCATCTAGTAGCCAGGTTCACAGCTAGGTGTCGTCAACGGTAGCATTTGGTAGCAAAAGTAGGAACTACTTGAAATTGATCATCTGCAGTCCTTACTTGAATTACAGATAGCACACACCAATACAGCCATCACAATTAACACCAGTTTATCAGGCAGATTCTACACACATCCAAAGTACACGGAGCTACATGTCCACGTAGGCGCATCCCCTAAACTGAGGAACCAACCAACCATCATAACGTGACATCAGGAATATGGAAGCATTTTTCGTCAATATTGGCATTGATACCTCACTGCACTGATCGGCAATAACAGTTGATTTGATTAAATTGACGAGTTCACAGGCACTCCATTACCGTTACCCTTATCTGCCTGTAAAATAAAGTTCCACCATGTGATTTCTTGTTACCAATATTTTTAAGCTTCTTTTTACTACTTTGATAATTCTGTTTAATCCCAAGTAGATTATGTTAGGCCCACCATAATTAAAATCACCTATTACTCCTCGTCAATATTCATACAAAACTTCATAGTAGAACAAACTTTTTCAAGTAGCACAAGGGATTCAATTTGAGCTGCTTCTATCCAATTCACGGTAACTTCCTGTATGGACAGGAAAGGGGCAGAAGTCTGACTTTTGGATTTTGACGAGAATTGGTATGACAGTGAACAAGTTCAACTGAAGTCCCAGCGTCTTAAATATTTTATCAGTGTTCAATGAAGCAATGATAGGACTTTCCAAGCATAACACATTATTTCACAAATAGTGGGAAATATGTAGGCTACGAGGAGAGAATTGAGAAACACTGCGTTTCATAGGCGCTAACCAAAAGCATTAGGCGGTTCTGAAATACCGCTCCTGGAAAGTGATTAAATGGTGCGTTATGCAATGGACTGAATGTTGGAGTAGAGGTCTGGGGATGCAGGTTTGAGCATTCTATGACCAATTTTCTCTGCAGCTTCAATTAACATAAATATTGTACCCATTCATAATGAACACGGATTGCTCACGTCACGTAGGATCAACAATTATGCACGAATACAGACGAATGAAAGCGATAACGGCAAAGGTGACTCTCGGAAACTCATCGTATTCGCGTTTAACGTTTCAGAAGATATAGTGTGCCCATCAGGAAGGGAGATTCGGGGAACCATCGGTATTAAATATCCCTTCCGAGACCCTCTTACGACCAACACACAAACCAGGGGTAGGAGGGGGGGGGGGGTTGGGGGGAGGGAGAATGCATTTTTGGACTGGTTAAGCACGATAAACTGCACTCGGGGGTGTCGGGAATAGGAGAGTTCAATTGTCAACCAGCCAGAGAATACATCCACAAGAAAAATCAAAAGCATGAAAGAATGAGGCCAGTCTTACGTTAAAATCGCACTAAACGTATTGATAAAAGAAACAGATCCCTAGCCTACTTCTGAGAAGTAAACTTCGGCTAGTCCGAATTAATCTGCCCTGAAAAAGAATAATTTCTTGTCTAATGTCTGTCTTAAGACTCTCGAAGTCCTAAACATAAAGAAAATCAGAAATGAAAAACAAGGATAGTAGTACATAACGGTTCCCTACAAAACTACATCGGAGATTTAAATAATAATAATAATAATAATAATAATAATAATAATAATAATAATAATAATAATGACACCAATGAACCTACAGCAACAGCAAGTATTTACTTGTTTACAATCCAAGGAGGTAGTCACGTTAATCACAGGCGCAATAATAATAGCTACGCTATGATGGAATTCTTTCCAACATTTAATTTTACGTCAAATTTAAGCCAATCCTGTCGGACGTTAAAATATTAAAATAAACGAGAAGCATCTATTGAAGAAAAATAAAAAAAACACAAATCTTGTCACATAAAAAAGATTTGTATAACACAAATAAAAAACGTCAAAAATACCCTCCTAAATTTGAATCCCTGCCTGCTCACATTTTCCGCTGTTTGCATAAAATGTTCAGGAGTGTAGGGTGGAAAAAGTTAGGTTGGCAACTGCAGTGACGGGCGTCACGATTCACGTGTTTTATAATTAAACGACGGTAGTTACAAATTATCACCTCGATTAATGATCGTCGTCTGCAAATCGGGAAAAGTTGAGAATGTATTTAAAAAAAGTCGAAGATCGCAAGCTCTACTAGGTCGGTCAAAATCAGAAATTTAAATTTAGCATTTGATTTAGGATCAGATTTCACAACTTATTTAGTTCATATTTTTGTTCCGAAAACCCTATCACAAGATTATTATTTTCAGATTAGTCCCAATTTACTCCTAAATGTATAATTGCAATTTTTAGTGACCATAAACGTGTCTAGTGTAGCTATCTGTGTGGGAGAAATCATCTAATATCACCTCAAATATCTGTGAAACTCTGTTCGCTAAACTCATGTCAACCCTTAAGTGCATGACAAAAGCACGGCTCGTCTGCCTCCAATATAAGTCGACAAGCGAAAAGTGTTCAATGTTACTGGAAAATACCAATAACACAGTTCAAAAATCGATCAATGAAGTCTGCTTAATAACGTCCACTGCTAGACATCACAATAACATGATCTGCTAAATGATACAATCGTCCCAACCATGGACTCAAAATTGTAATAATTTGAAAACATCTGTACGCTCCTGACCATGCATTTGAATATAGTTACACAGGTCTAAGAACTCTAATAATGCCGTGTCTAATACACAATGCAAATGCTTTCCTTTAATAATATGCTTCAACAAAATCCCCATATGGACCTCCTTCGATCCAACGATCTCTCGCTTACAAAACATTCATTTCATTTTGTCACATTAGTCGCCTGCGAAGTCGAATAGAAAAAAAAATCCTACACTCAACGCCACCTATGTGCAAACATTACAGGTTTTCAGCTGTTAGAATCCAGGCCAGTATTCTCCACTGCATTCACCATTCCTACGTAATGTTTGCCATAAATTCAGCAAGCTGTGCATTCCTTAGCACTGACCTTAACCTTGGCAAACATCTGCCTGTCATTTCGTCTCTCATGGCTTTCAAACATAGCTTCCTAAGTCGTAACTGTACCGAAAAATAGCGTGGCCTGACAATCGGCTCACAAAGCAATAATACATACGAATATTCACAAGTAAGCTCTGCTCCAAGCTTGTTAAAAATTATACGATGATAAAGTTATGACCAACTTATAACTACACACGTGGTGTTGGGGTAGTGGGCCTGCCTCTCACCTGGAGGCCCCGGGTTCGATTCCCGTCTCCGTATGGGATTTTAGAAACGGACGTGAGGGCTGGAACGGGATGCACTCAACCTCGTGAGGACAATTGAGTAGCTGTCTCACAATGAGGCAGCGCCCCGGTCACGAAAACCAAGATTAACGGCCAAGGGACCTGACGCGCTGACCACGCGTCACCCCAATATCTTCAGGCCAAATGGGTGGGCAGCGGTCGCTTGGTAGGCCTTGGCCCTCAAGGGCTGTAGTGCCAGGGGTTATTTTATTCATTATAATTAAAAGGATTGCCTGCCTAATGAGAATGTGAAAGTAAGACCATCTAGCCTAGTTTACTCAAGTGTTCAAACCCTTACAGCAAAATGACGAAGCTTGTAGATAACTTACATAATGCACGCCTCGTCCAGGTCATAGAGGCGAGCAATGGCATTTTGGCAAGCCATTTCTTTCATAGGCTCCAGACATCTAAAATCCTCCGCTTTCCCAAGCCATGGTAAATCTACTCCATCTTGCGGCCTCGTATAAATAATGGATAGATAATCAGGTGGGCTCGGCTTCGATTCCAAAGCATGGACATCATTGCGAGTTGGCGTGGTTCACTGATTCTATAGATTTAGCGTGTTTAAATTTTACAGGCAAACTCTGGCGTTACACCGGTGTAGCTGTTGTATCAAAAATTGGCTCTACACACCGCCAGAGATTCCAAGAATATCATTAAAATGATATTACCTCATTCAAAACTTGTGATTTTTACACATTCAGTGGAGCACCTGGTCGTTATAACGCTAGCCAAGATTGCAATGCAGAGGTGTGCGTAATTCCGAATCATGAAGGAGCATGGCACTCTATGGAAGTGAAACTTAGACTGATGGCGCAACAGAAAAGAAAAGAATAGAAGCGTTTGAAATATGGTGTTACAGGGGATTGATGAAGATCAGAAGGGCGAAAGGGTAACAAAAGAAGAGGTATTAAGACGAGTGGAAGAGGAGAGATAGTTCTGACGACTTATAATAAAGAGAAGATATAGGTTTTGGACACATACTAAGACACTCAGGAATAGCAAGCTTAGTGATGAATGGAATGGTCGAGGAGAAGAACTGTAGTGGTAGACCAAGGTTAAAAAATGTTAAACAGGTTGACTAGGATGTAGGGCGTGGTTGCTGTGTAGTTAGTTTAGGACAGGGAGGCATTGAGGCTGCATCAAACCAGTCAAAGGACTGAATACTGAAACAACAACAACAACGAAGGCATTACAGTATTCTACACATTAGATGTGAGATTTACAGGCCAATTATGTTTTAAGTTAAGGATATGATAGCTGTGTGGTATAATGGCTGCATATAGCCTAATACAGGTCGTTGATGGTATTTTTTTTTTTTTATCTTATGATGGTGAGGGTTTTAGTTCATGAGGGTAATGCCGTGGAAATTATGTATTGGTTAAAATGAGTGTTTATAATGCATTAAGTATCGTGAGCTAAGGCACGTTGGCCAATAACGGGATTTAATTATTTAACTGAGTTCTTTTCTATAATTTAAATCATTGATTACAATGTTTGGACTGATATTGCGAGGTGCTTGCACATGTCAAAACACACATAACTGATAACGAGACATAGCTTTGATCTGACGAGTTATGATGCTTGTATACACTTTGTAAAACATTGTCTTGAGCTAGATAGCGTTTGTTTGACGGTAGAGTAGTGGTAATAGTTATCCATGTTAGCTAGATTCAACGTTAATCGTAAATGTGGAGGTGGTACATATTTCCAATTAGCAGTTTCTATTATCAGTAAGATTTCATTGGATCTACACACATAAAAAAAAGTTTTGCATCACCTCGGTTCCAAGAGTTCCGGAACCGTTAAATACAAAGGGAATAGAGATCAACACAAACAACATTTCAGCTCGTTTTATTGCTCATGAGACCCACACATTGCATGTTGTACCATCATACAGCTAGACTTTCAGCATTTGTGGTCCAGATTGCAGTACACACCACTACCTCTAATACCCAGTAGCACGTCCTCTTGCATTGATGCATGCCTGTATTCGCCGTGGCATACTATCCACAAGTTCATCAAGACACTGTTGGTCCAAATTGTCCCACTCCTCAACGACAATTCGGCGTAAATCTCTCCGAGTGGTTGGTGGGTCAAGACGTCCATAAACAGCCCTTTTCAACATATCCCAGGCATGTTCGATAGGGTTCATGTCTGGCGAACATGCTGGCCACTGTAGTCGAGCGATGTCGTTATCTTGAAGGAACGCATTCACAAGATGTGCACGATGAGGTCGAGAATTGTCGTCCATGAAGACAAATGCCTCTCCAATATTCTGCCGATATGGTTGCACTATGGGTCGGAGGATGTCATTCAGGTATCGTAAAGCCGTTTCGGAGCCTTCCATGACCACCAGTGGCGTACGTCGGCCCCACATAATGCCACCCCAAAACATCAGGGAATCACCACCTTGCTGCACTCGCTGGACAGTGTGTCTAAGACGTTCAGCCTGACCAGGGTGCCTCCAAACACGTCTCCGACGATTGTCTGGTTGAAGGCATATGCGACACTCATCGGTGAAGAGAACGTGATGCCAATTCCGTGGGGTCCATTCAGCATGTTGTTGGGCCCATCTGTACCGCGCTGCATGGTGTCGGGGTTGCAAAGCTGGACCTCGCCATGGACGTCGGGAGTGAAGTTGCGCATCATGCAGCCTATTGCGCACAGTTTGAGTTGAAACACGACGTCCTGTGGCTGAACGAAACGCATTATTCAACATGGTGGCATTGCTGTCAGGGTTCCTCCGAGCGGCAATCCGTAAGTAGCGGTCATCCACTACAGTAGTAGCCCTTGGGCGGCCTGAGCGAGGCCTGTCATCGACAGTTCCTGTATCTCTGTACCTCCTCCATGTCCGAACAACATCGCTTTGGTTCACTCTGAGACGCCTGGAAACTTCCCTTGTTGAGAGCCCTTCTTGACACAAAGTAACAATGCAGACGCGATCGAACTGCGGTATTGACCTTCTAGGCATGGTAGAACTACAGACAACATGAGCAGCGTACCTTCGTCCTGGTGGAATGACTGGAACTGATCGGCTGTCGTACCCCCTCCGTCTAATAGGCCCTGCTCATGCATGGTTGTTTACATCTTTGAGCAGTTTTAGTGACATCTATGAACAGTCAAAGGGACTGTATCTTGGATACAATATACACAGTCAACGTCTATATGCCGGAGATCTGGGAACCGAGGTGATGCAAAACTTTTTTTGATGTGTGTATTCTGTTAATTCATAAGTGGTGAATACATCATGCCATAGCAGCTGATGTAGACGTGATGTCACTATTATTATAATATTGTAGTATGGTTCACTCATTTTCAAAAGGTTTTTTTTTTATCTTTGAGCGCCACTAACCTAGTATTTCATTTTTCGTTGGACTTATTTAAGGGAATTGATAGGACAGAAACTTTTCCAGGAGGGTATTCTAGTTACAATTTAAGCTTCGCATAATTCACCAATATAAGAGTAAGTTAGTGACTCATGTGTGTAGATGAATCGTGTGTGAATGTGTTTAGCTGTTATAAACCATGAACTATTTTAACTTTTGGATATTCTTGTAGCTTTGAGGTTGAGGTTTTCCTTCCAATATGTAATTGGGCTGGTTCATAACTCTCTTTTTCACCCAACACGACCATGGAATAACTGACTGTGCTCAGAACCAGCTGAGAAACATACCGTCTTTCCTTGCGTGTTGTTACGCTTGCGAAGGGTCCCACAAGGGTAGCTTCGGCCGTCATCCACTTGGTATCTCGATGCAAACTGGCACAATATTCCTCATTGCTTGTAACAGCGTTGTACCTAAATTCCGCAGATCCCTCAGCATTGTCTTAATCTGTTATCAATCACATGCCTTCTCAAGATCTATTAGAAACACATATCGTAGTGTCTAGAGCACCCATGTCAAACATTAACCAATCACAACAATTTGTTTCAAGGGCTGTGTGAATTGTCACCTATTCAATTTTTCGCTAAATTTTCATTATGCTATTTCAAAGTCCAAAAACAACACAATTAAATTAAATGGACCTAATGTGCGGTGTGTTATAATTGTTGTAAATATTACCACCATGATTTCTGTGTAAATGTAGTATTACATGCGCGAAACATTATTGACAGACTTTCTTTTGCCACTGTACTGTAGTTACATGAACTCCTAATTGGCGTGTAATGATAAGAACGGGTGAGGTTCAAAGCTAAACCCAACATGAATGGCATACAGTATGCTCTTGTATGCTGCCTTTATGAGGTGAGGTTCAAAGCTAAGCCCTACACGAATGGCATACAGTTTGCGCATTTATGCAACCCTTATGAAGCAATTGAAACTACCCGATGTCACAATACCGGAGTCATTGCTAGCTTGCAATGAACGTTGGTGCAACATTTTGATTGTTTCGTTGTGCCAAAAAGAGAATCATCTCATTCTGCGTTTTTGTTTGAGTCTTCAGTCCTATAACTGGTTTGAGGCAGCTCTCCACGCCTCCCTGTCCTGTGCTAATCGTTTCATCTCTACAAAACTGCCTTACCCTACATCCGAGGCGATCTGTTTGACATACTCTAACCTTGGTTGACCCTTACCATTCTTGTCCTCATCCCTTGCTTCCATAAATAACTTTGCTAATCCTGGGTGTCTTTGTCTGTGTCCTACCAACCTACCTCCTCTTTTTATGAGCAGTCGCCATAAACATCTCTCCTCTTCCACTCATCTTAATACCTCTTCAATTGTAACCCTATCTACCCATGTGATATTCATCATTCTCCTGTAACACCACATATCAAAAGCTTCAATTCTCCTGTTTTTTGCTGCTCCTACAGTCCAAGATTCACTCCCATAGAATGCCACGCTCCAGACAAAGGCTTTCAAAAATGACTTCTAAATACCTAGATCTATATTCGATGTGTACAGATTCCATGTCTGTAGAAATGCCTTCCTTGCCTGTGCCAAAATACTTTTTACTGTATATTCTCTTTGCTTCGTCCATCACTGGTTATTTTTGTTCCTAATTAACAGAGGTCTACTACTCCTTTTAGCTTTTCATCTGCCAATTTGACATCCATAGGGGTTTCTGAATTCTTTCGGCTGCATTCCAATATTTTTGTTTTACATTTATTAATTTTCATCATGAAATCTTTTCTCAAGACAGAGTCCATACAATTTACAAACTCATTCAAATCCTCTGGCGTGTCAGCTAAGATGACTATGCCATCAGCAAATCTCACTGTCAGAGTTGAAATTATTTCCCCTTGAATCTTTATTCCTACTTTGATTTTTTCTAGATCTTTCTTCGTTGCTTGTTCAGCGTATGGATTGAAAAGTATGGGTGATAGATTGCAGCTTTGCCTTACACCTTTCAGAATACCAGCTTCTCTCTCATGTCCTTTGGCTCGAATGACTGCTGTCTGGTTTCTGTATAGATAGTAGAGCACCCTCCTATCCCTGTACTTTATTCCAATCGATTCCAAAATGTCAATACACTTACTCCATTGAACGTTATAAAAAGCCTTTTCTAAGTCTACAAATTCAATGAACGTTGTCTTATCTTTCCTCATTATACCTCCTCGCACCTTCCAAAATATTAGTCTAAGACTTTGTACAGCTTTCCTTGTTCCTACTTTTCTCCTGAAGCCAAACTAGTCTTGACCCAACTCTGTTTCTATGAGTCCTTCAATTCTCTTGTGAATTATTCTTGTCAGGATCTTTGAAGCATAAGTGATCAAGCTGATTGTACGATAATATTACCATCTGTCAACTCCTGTTATTTTCGGTATAGGGATGATAACATTCTTCTTGAAATCGAGAGGGTACCTCACCTGTCTCATAAATCCTACACACCAAGTGAAATAACCTGATCAGACCTTCATCACATATGCAGTGCAGCAACTCAATCGGTACATCATCTATGCATGGTGCATTGTTCCTGCTTAAGTCTTCCAATGCTCTGTAAAATTCTGATCTCAATATTAAATCTCCTTTCTCATCCTCATCAATTTCCTCTTCCCTTTCCATTACATGATTCCCAATCTCCTTTCCCTCATACAAACAATCTATGTAAGCTTTCCATCTCTCAATTTTTTCTTCCCTATCTGCAAGAGGTTTTCCATCTGAGTCTTAATATTACAGCACTTAGTCTTCCTTTTCGCAAATGGACTCCTAATCTTTCGATATACTGTATCTACTTTTCCTAATTTCAGGCTATTTTATATTTCTGCACATTTCTCTTGCAACCATTCTTCTTTTGCTCTCTTGCACACCTTGTTAACCACATTTCTCACACGTCTGTATTCTGCTTTCCTCCTTCCATCCCTAACATTCTTGTGCTTCCGCCCTTCGTCCATTAATTCTTGTATATCCTGAGTGATCCATGGTTTTCTACCTATTCTTTGTTTCCTGCCAATGTTTTATTTTATGTTATTTCATTCTACAAAAGTGCCCATTCCCCCGCAGTTGAAGTTAGGTCAGGGTTTGTCATTTGTCCTTCCTTTATACTCGTCTTGAATCTTCTGTTCACGTCCTTCTCTTTCAGTCTGTCTATTGCCCAACTTTTTGGATTTTGACTTTTCTTCAGTTTCTTCAACTTAAGTCTGCATTTCATAAAAATCAGATTTGGTCAGAGTTTACGTCAGCACCTGGTTATGTTTTGCAATCCAAAATCTGGTTTTGAAATCTCTGCTTGACCATAATTAAGTCGATTTGATAACGCCCTGTATATCCTGGTCTCATCCATGTGGATATTCATCTATTGTGGTTATTAAATAAGGTGTTAGCTATGACCTACTCATGCTCAGTGCAGAATTCCGTTAGTCTCCTCGATCATTTCTTTCTCCTACTATCTTCCCTTCTCTTCCATTTCTTACCACAGAATTCCAGTCTTCCATTACTATAATACTTTCATCACCCTTCACATACCTCAGCTTTTCACATATTTCTTCGTAGACCTTTTCAACATCTTCATCATCAGCTTGTAATGTGTTTAAAGGTATGTGATAATATATCGTCCCCCGGGGGGGGGGGGGGGGGGGCGACAAATGTAATGTGCTTGGTCCCACTTTGGCGACCAAATGTAATGAGTTTTCCTGACGGGAGTGAGGAAAAACCACAACAAGTCCTACTCTAGTGGGAAAAATGAAATGTCAACTTTAGAGATGAAGTTACTACCAGATTGATTTAAATGCGATTACATTGATTATGTGTTGGACGCCATGGTAATGATAAACCTCAAATGAACAAAATTAATCACCCACACCTCTGGTAGAGCACCTGAGACCTCTGCTTCTCAAGACTCCGTCTTAACCGGGATGGTACTTGCTTTAGGATTTAGGGATGACTTAAACCTATCTCTAACTACAAAGATGGAAAATGACTGCATCAGATTAAAGATATAGTTCAATTATAATTAAAAACACAAGAAAATTGCGGCAAAAGATAATAATAATAAAAGAATGAATTTACCGACTCTACTATGACTTGGCGAAGATACTAAATATTCAGTTACTGGAAAAGCTTGAATTTACATGCCGATGAATTAATCGAAAATAGATGTTCTTGTTTCAATTAGGGGCTTGGACATCGCGTTCATTTCAGTTCTGTGTGTGTGTGTGTGTGTGTGTGTGTTATCGTGGTGCCTGTAGACGTATGTGTGGCGAGAATTGGGAATAAGGTGGCCATCCCGATATTTGCCTGGACTAGAAATAGAAAACCACTTCAAGGAAGGGTGAGGTAAGAATCAGACCCACCCCTTCTCGATTTTGCTTTACGAGAGGGAGGGTACAACGGTCCCGCCCGAGACCATAATTAAATTTATTTGCATTACTGTAAATCGAAACTGGATATCGGGGGTGACAGCGAAGAATGTCAGCCACTATAGTCTATTATTCAGTAGTCAAAATATCCATATTATTTTTGGCCAGGAATTACGGTGTATGCTTTACAATGTCTCAGTTGTACTAATCAGAGATGAACCTCCTTTGCTCCTGCCCTATAAGAACAATATTACAATGACTGGTTTCATCCAACCTGAGGGCGACCTCCAACTACAGTTGTCTTGCTATTTACATTATTATATATTGTAAAGGATTTGCCAATCCTTGCCATCATGTTACACTTGACCATTTCTGGTCTAATTCAACATATCCTTGCTGCTTTGTGGCGTTATTGCTCAATTACCATGCTCTTCACTTCCTAAAATGAAATTCCTTCATCTGCCTCCACTGAATTAAAAAATAGAAAGTATTTTACTTGAAATCAGAGGTTACGTAATGTATTCCATCCATACTGCTTGTGCTTCCTTAGGACTCTGAACTCGCTCATTTGACATCAAAAACTCTTTTATTCTTCCTATTCCTTGGGTACTAAGATTCCTTATTACGATTCAGAAATGCTTTCCTGAATATTTTATTTTAATTATACTGTAAGCAGAAGTGAGGAACATCTTGTGTCAAAATGTGTGCAAATGATGATTTTAGCACTTTATGAACCGAGAGTAACACGAGCTGTTCTGTGAGCTTAAGATTATTCAATCGAACTGGCAGAAAATTTCTTACACCAACTTGTTCCCCTCCACGTTCAGTCTTTCGAGCAGGAAGTAAAGGATTTGCCAATTGGATGAAGTTCAATATTTGTAAAGCACGTGGTACTCACAGATGATTTCATTCAATATAATAGGAATGACGTAGATCATGTTTACCTAAATTTATAATTTAACACGCGAAATTGAATGAGAGCGTTCAGAACTATCTCCTTAGAGGCCGCCATCAAATGCCCCATCGCTTAAACAAGTGGCTTCTATAGGTTTAGGTTTCTTGTCCACCTCGTTGCGTAGTGGCTACAATTCTTGGCTTTCAGTGCGGAGACCTGGGATCGATTCCAGGCTTTTCCAGGAAATTTAATTCTGGACTGAGGGATGGGGGTTCAGTAAGCTTTGTGAGGTAATACTGAGAAGAGGCGGGTTCAATTCCCACCTGATCCATTCCGGAAGTGATTTCCCGTGGATTTCTACTTCTACAACAGGCATATTCTGTGATGGTACCTAACATAATGCCACGACCGCTTCCTACACAAATCCTATCTCAATTACAAATACACATAATACTGCAGACATCACAGTAACACAAGTTATCGGGACAGATTCTGCACACACCCAAGTAAACGGGGCTACATGAATTCGAATTGTACATAAGTTGTTGCCTTCGGAAAGCTCAAAAAACCATCGCGTGGAATATAATAATACAAATGCTATTTGTTCTCGTTCATCCACTTCTTGGCACAGTGGCTAGCAATCTTGATATATTGAGACTAGGGTTCAAATTTATACAGAGCATTTATCAACAGTTGGCAGGCCTGGAGTCTCTGAACAAATACCTAGTTTCACCTCTTAAGGTACACTATGCACATACAACATTGGGTTGTAGTCTAATAGATAGCATAGACATTACATATAGTTAAACTTTAAACTTATCAGCGGGCATAGAATCTTGTTGGAAACTCTGTCGTATGGTATATGACTTGCCCAAAATTAATTTGAAATGATATAACCTATACATGTGATGATTTCAATGTAACGTGCAGTTAAACATTGGACCTATCAGGACGCATATAATCATGGTGGTAGCACTGTCGTGTACGGCATCCCAATAATGTATTTGAAATAATTTGTTCTCTATGCGTGCCCATTTTAGAACGGATCCCATATCCAACTTTGAGTCGAAATTTCAATTATTATTTTCAGTAGTTGGTAGCACCGACGTCATTTTCAAATATGGCCGAGAGATGGGCTGGTATAGATCTTCACTTCACTTAAGTTTCAATAGCTTCAGCCGATTGGGAATAGACAGGGGGTGGAGGCCATTCAGACAGACAGCATGACTGAGAGAGAGACAGACAGAAGCACAGACACACATCTGACCGGTTGATCAGATAAGTCTACACGATGTTCAGTAATGCATATGTAGCCTACGTTCTCCTGATTTTGTATCCCTATCAAGGAGTATATTTATAAGTTGTTGTGATGTATGTTAACTGTTGTAGGCCTCCACTATATAAGACTCTCCGTTTAATACGGTTCGTTATATTGCAACCAGAGGATTTGATTGGACCATTAGAAAAGTATGCCCATCCGCCATGTTGAATACATGCAATAGAGAATCGTACCTTCTGTAGAGAAAGCCATTTATGTGAGACGACATATCTTTTCATTTCGTCATTGCAACTGTAATATATAGCGGATTGTCGATTCGCACGCCAATACTCATTTGTTAAAACTATTCGTCTGCCATCTATCGTGAAATGGATTTACTAATTTAGAAACCTTCGCGGGTGTACCCACAGCAACTATCAGAAGATAATTTTGTTGAAACGACTTGCGCGCCATATAGTCTAATGTTAAGTGGATTCACTTATACAGAGACCATGGTGGGATTGTCCACAACAATTCACCAACGTTTTATCGCAATGGGATAAATGGTATACGAAACTCTGTTGAAACATTTCATGCGCTAACAGGCGTTAGTTGAAGCAACTCGCTCGCCACCTGTTATAAAATGGATCTACTAACTCATAAACCTTTGCTGGGCACATCAATTCACCAGAATTTTCATCGCAATAGGATGAATGGTAGCCTATATGAAGGCATGCAGGCCTCTGTTGAAACAATTCGCGTGACAACACTAATTTGTTGAAACGCCTCGTGCGCTATCTATTGTAAAATGGATTTACTAATTTAGAAACCTTCGCGGGAGTATGCGCAACAACACACTTAAGTTTCATCGTAATGGGACGAGTGGTAGGCTATATCAACACAAACGGGAATTAACTGAAACGATTCGCGCGCCAACACATATTTTTTGAATATTCTTTCGCGCCAACTATTGTCTAATGGTTTTGCTAATTACGATACCTTTGCAGGAGTTTGCGCATCAACTGACCAAAATTTCATCGCAATGGTATAAATGGTAGCCTATTTGAACGCATGCGGGTCATCTTTGAAACGATTCACGCAACAACACTAATTTGTTGAAATGATTCACGCACCATCTACTGTATTGTAAAATGGATTTACCTCTTCAGAAACCTTCGTGAGAGTAGGCACAATAATTCACTGAAATTTTGTCGCAATCAGATCAGTAATATATGAAAGCATGCGGGACTTCTTTGAAACGATTCGCGCGACAACACTCATTTGTTGAAACTTCTTGTGCGACATCTATTGTAAAATTGATTTACATAATTCTATAACCTTCCCGAGAACGGGCACAGCAATTCACAAAATTTTTATCTCAATGGGACGAATGGTATATGAACGCATGCGGGACTTTGTTCAAACGATTCGCGCACCAACACCTATTTATTGAAACTACTAACGCGCCATTTATTGTTAAATGGATCTACTTATTCATAAGCCTTTGCAGAAGTGTGCACAATAACTCAGCATAGTTTCATCGCAAACGGATGAATGGTATATGATCGTATACGGGACTTTGTTGAAGCAATTCATGCGCCAACACTCATTTGTTGAAACTACTCGCGCGCCATCTATTGTTCAATGGACTTACAAATTCTATGGCCTTCCCGGGGGTGGACATAACAACTCATCAACAATTTCATCGCAATCGGATGAATGGTATATAAACGCATGCGGGACTTTTCTTTAACGATTCGCACGCCAACTCTCATTTATTGAAATTACATGCGCGTCATCTATTGTAAAATTGATTAACTAATTCTATAATCATCCCGTGAGTGGGCACAACAACTCACCACAGTTTCATGGCAATTGGATGACTCTTAAATGGACGCATAACGAGACGATCAAACACACCCACAAACGTGCAACTATATACAATATAATGTATTATAATATAATGTATAATATATAATGTAGCCTATAATTAAGAAATGGCGGCTGCGCGTAGTATTCACGTTCACATAGTCATATCGTTGGTAACAGAGGTTCCTTATGTTAAGTTATCTGAAATGTGAAATGGGTTATCGGGCTTGCATGATACACATGGCCGCCATATTGAAATTGCTGGGTTGATAACTTTATAGCTCCCCACAGGAAGGTATATTTATGCAAACTTCGTTAAAGATCCAATGACTAGTTGAGTCGTAAGTTGATTTAAGCGTTTTCATTTGTGTGGCCGCCATTTTGTTATCGTTAATATGTAAGGGGTTATATACAGTGTGGTCCACCCGCCCCTTATTATTTAGTTTTATGAAACCCAACTAACATCACATTTCTCCCGATGGTCGATATTGCTCTGCGCTCTGACTGTGTGACAGCAATGTAATTGGGTCATGGGTCTAGCAAAGAAAAACCGACCTTAAACTTTTCCCCGCCAAATAGTATGGCCCATTCTACTAACATACGACTTATTGCTCCTTGAAATAACACGCATACACGTAATACGATCGAATTAATAGCTTACGCCACGTGATCTGTAATAGTAGAAAGTTAAATCAACACCATAAACCGTGATTGAAGACTTTGAGATGGATTTAAACGTTTGAGGTGGACGGCTACAGTAACAACTGCAAGTGCAGCGCTCTTTCTACCATGCAGTGGTGGCCGATGCGGTTAAAGCACGGCCGTAGACGGCGGGCGAAAATGGCTAGAATAGTGCATCGAATCCAGTGGTAGGCATACTTTTTTTTAATGAAAGCCCACGCTCCATTTTAGTTGGGATGTAACTACATTGCCACATTCATTCCCTTACATGTATTTTTGTGAAGAGTGGGTTGAATTTTCCTGATTTATAAAGAGAATACGACCGAATTGATAGCTTTTGCCACGTGACCTGTAATGGCAGAAAATTAAAAAAAAACTGTCATGGATATTAACATAACATATCGACGTGTCGCTCTGGAGGTCCAGGTTCGATTCCCAGTTCTGCCAAGAAATCCAATACTGGTCTGAGGGCTGAAATTGGATACACTCAGCTTCGTGAAGCAAATCTGAGAAGAGGTGGATTCGATTCCCACCTCAGAACCCTGGAAGTGGTTCTCTGTGGTTTCCCACTTCTGCTCCAGGCTATTGTCGGGACTGTTTCTAACTTAAGGCCCCGGCCGCCTCCTTCCCCATCCTCACCTTAATTGCTAATACATACATTATACAGACACCGCTATAGACAGGTTATCAGAGGAATTCTACACACACACCCAAGTACACGGGGCTAAATGACCGTGATGTTCTAGCCCCTCTAATGAAACAAGATTCTGATCGCCGGTATACGTATTCTTTAAAATTTTCCGTGGTATTATTTTGTTCGTCGCCTCCGTAGCGTAGCGGTCAGCATCGTTAGCTGCCGCCCCGTAGGTCCTGGGTTCGATTCCCGGCTCTGCCACGAAATTTGAAAAAGTGGTATGAGGACTGAAACGGGGTCTACTCAGCCTCGGGTGGTCCAAATGAGTAGAGGGGGTTCGATTCCCCCTCAGCCATCCTCGAAGTGGTTTTGCGTAGTTTCCCACTTCGTCTTCGGGCAAATGCCGGGATGGTACCTTCTTCAAGGCCACGGCCGCTTCCTTCCCTCTTCCTTGCCTATCCATCCTCACCATCCCTCACCACGACTAAAAAGAAAAGAAAACAAAAATATTTTGTTCGGGGTCTACTCAGCCACGGGTTATCCAATTGAGCATAGAGGTTTCGATTTCCCCTTCAGTCATCCTCGAAGTGGTTTTCCGTGGTTTCCCACTTCGTCTCTAGGCAAATGCCTGGATGCTACCTAACGTAAGGCCACGGCCGCCTCCTTCCCTCCTCCTTGTCTATCCCTCCCAATCTCCCCATCCCTCGTAAGGCCTCTGTTCGCTTTGCAGGTGAGGCGGCCTGGTCGAGGTGTTCGTCCCACCTCCCCAGTAGTATTCCCGTCCTACGTTTCAAGCTCCAGGACTCTGCCCAGGAGGCGGTAAAGGTGCGATCCCTCAGTGAGTCCGAGGGAAAAGCTAACCCTGGAGGGTAAACCGACTAAAAAAATATATTTTGTCATTAAATTCTAGCAAGAAGAAGAAAACTCTATTTGACGTGTACATATTAAGATGTTTCGTGTAATACCGAATTCGGAAACAACGTACCGTTCATGGAATCCAACCTGAAAATGCATCTGCTCGCTATATTACTAGTGCCCCATCCTCAATAATTAACTGTGACCTCTTGTATCATTTCTGTCGTAAGACATTGGTAAAGTTGTCGACACAGACGATAAAACGTACCGAAAACAAATTATAAATCTTCCCCCTCTACCAAGTATCGAACCCCGAATCCTTCAATCCGCAGTCCAACGCGTTACCCGTTCAGCCACGGTTGCTTACACTATATGTGGAGCAGAATACACCAGAAGGATAGAAAGTGAGAAGTGGGATGCCACGGGAAACCACTTCCTAGATGATTTAGGTTGGCCTCGAATAGATGATAAAGATTTGATAATCAGTTCCACAAGCATGCCAACACACGTTATTTTGTTTGCACGAAAATAATCCTACCCGAGAGTTAATTCAGCAGGAAATTAAATATTCATAAATAACAGTCGAGTTTCGTTTACTGAATATTGCGCATTGGACGCTTGTATTCTTTCATGGCCTCCTCGAATACGCCACTATGACACTTCCCAGGCAGTGAAATTTAAAATAGGAGGCCTTGGAAGTCAGTGCATGTGCGATGCGATCCTTACCTAATTGATCAAACAGCTGTGTCGTAATGAAAATCTTGAGCTCTGATTTTTGGAGAACCTCTATCATAATGAAACTCGAACTATAATGAGCCTCTTTAAGATGCAGTTTTCTAGCATATCATATTTATATTTCGGCATGGTCGAACATAATAGTGCATTATGCAACGAGCCTATAATGGCAACAATTAAGACACGAGTAATTTCCATACGAGTGTCTTAATTACCATTATAGACGAGTTGCAAACGACGGTTTATGTTCGACGATAATTATTATAAGTATTTTATGTTCGAGGTCGCCTCCGTAGCGTATTGGTCAGCCTGGCTAGCTGCCGCCCCGGAGGTCCTGGGTTCGATTCCCGGCTCTGCCACGAAATTTAAAAGTGGTACGAGGACTGGAACGGGGTCTACTCAGCCTCGGGTGGCCCAAATGAGTAGAGGGGGTTCGATTCCCCCTCAGCCATTCTCGAAGTGGTTTTCCGTGGTTTCCCACTTCGTCTTCGGGCAAATGCCGGGATGGTACCTTCTTCAAGGCCACGGCCGCTTCCTTCCCTCTTCCTTGCCTATCCATCCTCACCATCCCTTACCTTCCCTCATGAGGCCCCTGTTCGCTTTGCAGGTGAGGCCGCCTGGGCGAGGTGCCAATCCCACCTCACCAGTTGTATCCCTTCCGATTCGATGTTCCCAGCTTAAGGACACTGCCCGTAGAGGCGGTAGTGGTGAGTTCCCTCGCTGAGTCCGTGGGTTCCACCAACCTGGAGGGTAAACGACTAAAAATAAATAAAAAAATTATGTTCGAACATAAATATTCATACATATCTGTCGAGATTTCGCAAGTTTTATGTACTGTGCCACTGCGCGAGCGATTGCGAATGTGGTGGCAACAGGATGGGGCCCCACCTCACGGATCATTAGTCGTCAGGAACGATCTTCATGATACATATCCAAATAAATGGATAGGAAGAGGAGGACCCTTTCACTGGCCTGCCAGATCACCCGATCTTACGCTACTTGACTTCTTCCTGTGGGGTCACTTAAAGCAGGTAGTATATGCACATGAGCCTGAAGATCCTGACCACCTTCGGCAACTAATCACCGAGGCATGCCAAGCTGTTACACCTCAGATGTTACAGCGTGCAAGACTGTCTGTAATACGTCGTGCTGAAATCTGCATCAACCAAGGTGGTCAACATTTCGAACACTTGCTACACTGAATATGCAGAGTACCTTGCCTTATTCTTACAGGGGGGTGTGGTGGCGCAGCGGTCAAGCTCTTTGCCTCTCACCAACGCCATGTCCTGTGGTTCGAATTCACGTAAAATGGAGATCCCGTGGCTTATGATCGCGAGATTAACGGTCACGCTAAACTACAAGCTTTCTTCCTACATACCATTATGTCATCGTCTAACCTGCCTACGTAGAATCGAATAAAAACGGACCTTTTCAGGACCAAATAAAAATTCATTCATTGGAACAGGTAGATATGTGTCCGCAGTGCAGCTACTGTAAACGGCATTAAGCAAAAAAAAAAAAAAAAAAACAACTTACTTGCCCTGGGATCGAACCTGCTACATTGCAGCATGGCTGACGTTACGGCAGATGAGCACGATTTAACCATCTTAGCTACCGTGAGCCGTGGTGGGATAGTCTCACGTATTGAGTCTATTTGTAGTCCTCATAGACACTTCATGTCCTTCGTAAGGCAGTTTTGTTCGGATCTGTCGATTTACACATTCGTTATAAATGATGGCATTGAGATAACACTGCTGCCAATAATTTCGACTTTATTCGCGAGCATGAACTCAACCGTAAAGCTGTACTAGGCCAAGTACGAATGTTTTTAGAACGACTATGATATACGCGTTAGTTGGGTTGCCTTCCTCCAAAAATAATAAGGGGCTGGTGGACCACACTGTATAATCTAGGTCCTTGTTGAACTCCTGATCGTAGGTGATTGTCGTATATATTGTGTGTAAAAATTGTTATTTTAATTTAACTTAAGCTTGAATCAATGTTTGTTTCTAGGTTAGTTAGAATAGTTGCTTTTAACTTAATTTAATGTTTATTATGTTTTATGATAACATCTGTAATTGGGTGTCTGCCCTGTTGATGGTAAATAAATCTATCTATCTATCTATCTACGGCTCCACTTCTGTAGAACACCTTCATAATGCTTTTAATAATAATCAGTGAAAGCCGAATACGGTATGAATACTCTGGAGTGTATTTGATGTACGGTACTGTACAATCTGCTACATCCTATGGAATGGGACCGAACAATTTCCACTTCTGATATTGTGAGCCTTGTGACAAATCCTTCAAACAAGCGCATGTATTTGCCTTAAGCCTGCCAGCTCGTGAATTCAATCGGCTTAAATGTGACAGTCCCGAGTCAATAATTTTCTGGCACGTTTTAAATCTCACGATGAGCGAAATGCCCTCAAGCCTGGAGCTTTGAATGTTCAAACAGATTAACATTCCATTAAAGGCATGACCTAACATTATTTTTACTACCTGTATATTCTCATTACGTGCATATAGTGCCATTTACTCATGAAATGAATAGAGGTAGCAAAACAAGACTTCCGAAATAAAAATAACGTATTGCTAAATAATCAGCTCAGTTTGAGGACAAGAACGTCATTTCTCTAAACATTAGTTCGGAGGGTTTTACTCTTCTTCTTCTTCTTCTTTATTTCCCGTTTCCAGTTCCCTGGGTCGGGTTGCGAATCAAGGACCGGCACAGTTGTCTATCCCTCCACCATTCACTTCCTTCTTTCAATACAGATGGAGCATCTCATTTGCGACTACTTGAGGGAACAGTGGGAAACATTTTCATGGTTTATTGATAGGCAACATGGATTTCGGAAAGGTTACTCATGCGAGAGTCAGATGCTATCACTTTTTCAAGACATTAGCGAATCGTTAGACCATGGAGTTTCAGTCGACGCCGTGGTTATAGATTTTGCGAAGGCATTTGATGTCGTTCCGCATGACATGCTACTCCATAAATTAGCTTCGACGAAGATTGATAGAAGAGTAATTTTATGGATCCAAGAATTTTTGACGGGTCGTTCCCAGAAAGTGAAAGTCGAAGGCATATTCTCCGATGAAATTACCGTAACTTCGGGTATCCCTCAGGGAAGCGTAATCGGAACTTTGTTATTTTTGGCGTTTATAAATGACTTACCAAATGGGATTCGCAGTGACTGTCGATTGTTTGCGGATGATTGTGTAATATATCGATAGATACATGACTCACAAGACAATGCAGTGCTTCAAGAGGACCTGAACCGGGTCTATAAGTGGGCGATTGTAAATAAAATGAAAATAAACACAAGAAAATGTAGTCTCTTAAAAATAGGGAAAGTGCGAAGGCAGGATTTTCAATATAACATTGGCTCGGAAATACTTGTAGAAGAAGATTCTTGCAAATATTTGGGCGTTCACGTAAGGAATGATATGAAATGGAGTAGTCATGTAGGATGTGTAGTTTCAAAAGCTTACAAATCCCTGCACTTTGTAATGAGGGTATTAAAATGAAGTAGTACCTCTGCTAAAGAATTAGGCTATTTGTCACTTGTAAGACCTATTCTGGAATATGTCTCGGCGGTTTGGGATCCATATCAAGTAGGGCTCATCAATGAGTTGGAAATGGTACAAGGAAAGGCCGCTAGATTTGTGCTCAGTGACTTTAATCCCAGGAGCAGTGTGAGCCGTATGTTAAAGAAACTTGGGTGGGAATCACTGGAGGCTAGGAGGATGAAATCTAGACTCTGCGCTATGTACAACACGAATGCAAATCAACCAGCATGGGGTGAGAGTAGTGGTTTTGTGGGGGTTCTAGCACCGCCTCCACCTCCCCACCTCACAAGATGGTGGCAGCCCGATAACTCCCAAACCCGTGGTCGGATTTTGACGAATGAGGTGTCGTTAAACTCGGGCTGACACCCCCTTTCCAATGGACAACATATTTCCACCCCAAAAATAAAACCTACCCCTACTAGGGGGTGAAATTTTAACTTTTTAGAGAATCTCTCTTTCCAAGTGCAACATGTGAGAGTTTGAATGCCGATATGGAATGAAACGTTGTTCCACACAAGAGACATGTGTGCGGTGGATAGCCAATATGAATTAACATGCTTGTTTTTTTGTTTTTACGCATGCCCACTCATAGCTTTTGTAAGAGGGCGGGCTTTTTAAAGATGGCAGCTGTAGTGTAACCTAACCTAACCCAACCCACGAGTGGTGATCAAAAAGTATTTTAAGTGACGCTTGTCGATCGGCAAACCAATAATCAAAGAGGGATATGTCAGGCCTTGAGGTGATAGCCCCTTTTGATTGATCCCTGTTGATTGGTCCCTTTTGATTGATCTCTGTTGATTTGTCCCTTTGGACTGGTCCCTGTTGTCTAGCCCCCCCCCCCCCCTTGGACGGGCCCTTTTTGACAGAGGGTCATTTTTGATGGATCCATTTTGACGGGTCCCTGTTGATGGGCCCCTGTGGATGGATCATTGTTGACGGGTCATTGCTGACGAGTCCCTTTGGACGGGTCATTGTTGACGAGTCCCTGTGGACGGGTCCTTGTTGGCGAGTCCCTGTGGACGGGTCCTTGTTGACGGGTCCCTGTTGACAGGTCATTTTTGACAGGTCATTGTTGACGGGTCCTTGTTGATGGGTCCTTGTTGACAAGTACTTTTGACTAATCCCTTTAGACCGGTCCCTTTGGACTGGCCCATGAATTTATCCAAAGTGTGCCAAAGGGCTTAACTAACGGACTAATAAGGCTAGGAACTTGTATGAGGTATTGTAGGACTTGGGATGAAGCCCCCTTTTAGAATGTATTTTTCAAATTTTGACAAAGGGCCTAACCACACTTTTGTTAATATCTCGCGAACCAATCATGCTAGTGACTTGTATGAGGGGTCCTAGCAATTGGTACGATGTTCACCTTTTGGGGGGTGGGGGGGTGAAACTATCCCCCCACTCCCAAATTGGAAAATCGATATCGTGGAAACCAAAAACCCTAAAATTATGTGTGATAGCTTTAAAAATAGATCATAAGATACGCTTTTACCACGATAGGTCATTTCACCCCTAAAATAGTAAATAGTAATGTTACAGGGAAAAAAGGGGTTAAACACTTAAAAATGATAAATGAACCTAAGATCTTTTGTTTTTGATGAAAAACTAGTAGGAGGGTTAAAACTACCCCCCCCCCAAAAAATTTAAAAAATCGTTATCTTGGAAATTATGAACCTTAAAATTAAGTGTGATAGCTTTAAAAATAGGTCATGACATACGCTTATACCACGATAGGTCATTTCACCCCTAAAACAGTGAATAGTGTTTTTACAGGGACAAAGGTGTTAAACGCCTTAAATGATAAATGAACCAAAGATCTTTTGTTTTAGATGAAAAATAGTAAGGGGGTGAAAACTACCCCAAAATTTAAAAAATCGATATCTTGGAAACTATGAAACTTAAAATTAGGTGTGATAGCTCAAAAATTGGTCCTTTAATACTCTTTTACCACGATTGGTCATTTTTACCCCTAAACAATGCATGTAGATTTTACAGGAAAAAAGGGGAACCAATAATCAGATTTGGACACATGAGGTGTTATAAGTCTCAGGGCGACAATCTCTTTTTGAATTTATTATTTATTTTTTGAAATTTTGACAAAGGGCCTAACCACACATTTTTGAAAATTTAGATTTTTAAAATTTTTTGAAATAATTTTAATATATATATTTTTTTTTAGTAGAGAGAGATAGTACCGGTTATGTTTAAACGAGCATGTCGCCGATCACTGTGACCATGTTCAATGGATGAATCGATATTTTGTGAAGCATTGATTAAAGAGGGTAATGCGACGACTTGTTTTAAGAATATTTTTTTTATGATTTTTCCTATGATGCATGCATTTATTTAAATATCCCAAAACGGCAAGTTTACTGATTTGAGTTTTATAAACTAATAATGGGATTTTGTCTCTTAAGGTGTCCTATAACTTGACATGACACTTTCTTTATACGGCCTATGAATTTTCCCAAAAAGATTGAAAACAACAAGGTCATGGACTTTTGTTTCTCTTAATATATTGCAAACCCGTAATGTTAGATGTTTATGGTGAGTGATGAAACATAGCTAGGTAGAGAAAGAATTATTGTAGGCTACACGTATGGTGACTGACAAGTCTTTGACCATTGAAAATTGTTTTAAACCTGGCCGCAGTACATAGGGAGTATAGGTTTCAGGCATGACATGACAAACGGTATGTACAAAATCCAATTTATCGATTCAAGAATTAAGAGTAGACTATCTTTAATTGATTAGTTAAAGAGGATAGCTAAGAAAACAAGATGGTGATTACACTGAACCAAACCGAACCAATACAATCCTTTTTGGATATATAATGTTACTTGCTAACCATTTTGTGCTGCAGTGGCAAGCACTTTTGGCTCTTGCACTAGAGGCCTTAACTCGATTTAACTTTAAGGCATAGAACGAACCAAACTAAGAAAGATGGTTATAGTGGTGCAGTGGTTAAGCTGTTATCCTTTGACTAACGTAGACCAGGGTTTGATTTTAGATTAATACGCATGTCAAAAACATATAAAAAAGCAGGGATAATGTTTTAAGACTGATTACACTTGATTATTTTTTCAAATTATTGCTTAGACTACAAATACAAAGGTGGACTGGGTTCAATATACAGTTAATGCAAGTAAGATTTTGTATTTGTTTTTTATTTTAGACTTTAGACTTTAGAATTTACATTTTACAATTTAGATAGTGCAAAAAGACCAAACCATAATGTCATGACTTTCAATTTTCGGAAACTAATTATTAAAGAAAAACATATAAGGATTTGTATTACTTGGAATTATGTTTTCTATACTATATTTTATTTTGGTTTTAGATTTTAGAAATTTGATATTAGATTTTAGATTTTAGGTAAAGACCAAACTAATATTGACTATTCATTAGACACTGGTATGTAGATAGAAAGATGATTAGACTATATGTTAAGATGAATTTTAAGGTGTTGACTGGCCTTGCAATAAGAATTGACTAACCAGACATGAGTTAACAACCAACGAAACATTTTGGCGACTATGCTTGTTATTGACCAGTGAGTAGGGTTTTAGAAAAACTGTTTGCTATTTTGGGTTACATACAACAAATGCATAGACCTACTGAGCGACTATGTTTGCTAAACAAGACATTATACCAGAGATGATTAGGATTCTTATGTAGCTCAGGCAAGGAAAGCATTTCTACAGAATTTGTTGACATTGAATATAGATTTAGGTATTAGGATGTCATTTTTGAAGACCTTATGTCTGGAGCGTGACGCTCTATGAAAGGGAAACGTGGGACTATTGGTGTAGCAGAAAAGTGGAGAATTGAAGTGTTTGAAATGTGTTGTTACAGGAGAATGATGAAGATTAGATGGGTAAATACAGTTACAAACAAAGAGGTATTAAGACAAGTGGGAGTGGAGAGATGTTTTTTTGCGACAGCTAATGAAGTAAATCGATAGGTTGGTAGGACACATACACCCAGGAATAGCAAGCTTAGTTATGGAAGAAAGGGTTGAGGACAAGAACTGTAGGGGTAGACCAAGGTTAGAATATGTTAAACAGATAGCCTTGGATGTAGAGTGTGGTACCTATATAGAGATGAAACGATTAGCTCAGGACAGGGAGTCATGGAGAGCTGTATTAAACCAGTCAAAAGGCTGAAGATTCAAACAACATGTAGAGCTTACCAAAATAATGTTGTGTAATGGTAAATGCTAGTCAACTAACTTTAATGCATTACTAAAACCCATGACACGATACCTGAGAGCTTTTCTAAAATTATTTTAAGATGCCTGTAACCCTATATTAAATACCCAGTTCTCAAGACTCATAACTACAATGTAATGGAAAAAAAAACAACAACAAAAAATACATTTAAAAACGAGCAAGTGGTTGAGTCAATGTACACTGGAAAATTTTGTAAACAATCAAGTGCACAAAACAAATTACATTATTAACTGTCAGGTTGATCGAGTGGTTAAGGCGTTTGACTTATGTTCACATTTTCAATACAAGAAAGCAAGGATTTGAATCCCTTACCTGACATAACTATTGCTTTAACATGCCTCAGCGATACTGTATTATTATGATACTCGATACACAAACCATAGATAGTGTGCATTGTTTAAGTCCACTCTCTCTTTCTAAACATAGCTAGAGACTGTCAATGGTTAACAATCGCATTAATAGTGAGAGGATGTAGTGATAGTAATTAAGAAAAAGCAGACAATAACCATAAAATATTTTTGTTAAATTCATTTTATAATAGATACACACTGAATACAACTTTCTCTATTTACCATTGTTTGATATAGATTTTTTTAACACAACGCTTGTTGTAGATCCTTTTGCAACTTTCTCCAGGTACTCTTGTTATTAAAAACTGGGGAAGTCGCAGTGGTTTTATAGACATAAAACCCTCATCCTTTTCTCTTTCATCACCATCATCATCATCCTCTTCATTATGAATATTATCATCAAAATTATGATAGTCATTGTCACCATCATTATCATCTTCATCATCATCCTCCTCAACATCACTAGAACTATCCATTTCCTCTTGTTCGTTTTCCACAGGGACCTCTTTTAAAGTCTGCGTTGCTTTTGATAGTGTTAAGGGCTTCTTAGACGTTGACAACTGTCCTAACATGACTTTTTGAGGGCATGATAAGTGATTTAGAACAAACACTGCACTATCTTGAGCAGCAATATTTTTTTCTTGGACTTGCTTTTTTTTTACCTTGGTTAGAGTATTTTGTCCATTTAAATGTGTACTAATTTGAGATTCACAATGATGCTCGTTTGAAGTAAGTACGTTGGAGTCTTTTGTTTTAATCATTCCTCGACACTTTTTAGATCGTTGTTTTGAACATCGCCAAATAACAGTTCCATCTTTATTGGTTGTTTTTACAATATATGTATATCCTTTATAGTAGGCACATGGCTTACCATGGCTGGTTGTTGAGACTTCCATATTAACTAATACACATTAATTTAATTTTAGAAAAGTCACTTCAGTAATAATAATAGTAAAAATAAATGAAGTGGATTGATATTTTTTAAAGGTGGAATTTTCAAAGTACTGTCAAGAATAATAATTACACGAACAAATTTTAGACTACAAGTGATTTACACACACATTGCTCAATGTCAAGATTTATACTGAACACAATTTATAGTGATTATGATTTTTATTGACTGTAATTGATAGTAGCCATGGTTAGTAGAGGCAATGTATACTGGGTGCGTTTTATAGCACGCTCAATTTATAGTAGGTACGATTAGTAGACGCGTTTGATACTGGGCGCGTTTTATACTGATTATGATTTATACTGAGCGCGATTTTTACTAGAAGCTATTTTTACCAAGTGTAAGTGATAGCAGGTGCTATTCATACTCAACGCAATTGATAGTAGGCGTAATTGATAGTAGGCGCAATTGGTAGTTGGCGCAATTGATATTATAAATTAGAGTTTAGTTTCGTGACTCAATTGACAGGTGAAGCCTATTGAGCTCAGCAGGGTTTGGATTCGTGTGTGGGTGGCTTGTGGCCTCTGTATATGTTACCAAACGACCTTTTTGTTAACAGTTCAAATTGTTCTATCAAATTGTTCATATTTGTGTAGCCAAATGTCAAATTTACAAATGAGTTGCTATTTCCTGAATCGAGTCATAGGGTTTCAATAGATCTTGAACTGTAACCATATTTGAAAATTTCAATGTTAATATTATATTTCACTTGCTATTCGTCAAGCATCGAACCCCACCCCCGTACCCCATCATAGAAAAATCTCATTCAACAAATATTATTTGTCTCCACCCCACGTTAACAGAGGCCTACGGTTCCAAAATCCGCCTTATCCAGTTTTTAGTAGAATTGAGTTTTTCGATCATCTCCATAGCTCATATAATTGAGCTTCTTTAGCAACAAGAAAAGATCCAAAACTCGCCATGTCCCATGTAAATGTAACATGAATTCAAGTGCCGTTTCCAAAACCCGCCTTATCTTAAGATGATGTTTCCAAAATAAGCCTTATCCATATATGTGGCACCGAAATTGGAACGTATCTCAAAGAATACTCTATTGAGAATGTGCCAGCAGGATATTTATGATGTAGGCTACTGTGTATTCTCTGAAACTGGTGGCAATGCTGTTCCCAATTATTACGCGCCAGATTTTTACAAGCGCATTACTTATTATCTGGATGAACATATCCTAATTCTTAACATATTTTATAACTTGGGGATACGGAGCCGCCTATCTTACCAATGTTAAATTTGTTTAATTCATGTTCCTTTTTTTCAGGATCTAATAAAGTTATGAAAATTAAATGAATGTCACATTTTATTCAAACCTTGCTTGACATACTGACGGAGCGTTTTTGTAATTGAACTTAAGGGAACTCAGATACATTTTTTGAACAGTCAATAGGCTAAATAGAATTCATTTTTCCTAAAAAAACAATCACATCTCAAACAGTTTTATATGAATCAGGAAAACCCTCCGTTAAAATGTTAAACAATATGAGACAAATCCATGATGAAAATAGCACAGCTCTGAGATAAATAGTCACCTAGAAAAAGGAACGTACATTTGAAAAAATTGGAAACTGAGAAAACTGCAGTTAAAACTTTCCACACGTGTTTTCATATTTCAGTGCATTCCTGCACCATATGAAGGAGTATCTGGATCCTCCTGTGATTCATACAGGTCTTCTAGCTTCCGTTTAGCCTTGTCCCTGGATTGCCTAGTTTTTTTCTGCACTTTCTGAACCATTCGTTCTGCTTTCCGTAGTCTTTCTCGGGCCAACTCCTTCATGGCATTCACACAATTCCTTCCTATTTTCAGTCCTAACTCCTGTAATACTAGACATTTAACAATGTTTCCTTTATTATAATTGGCCACTGTATCAATAACTCCATATCGTAGTGTTTTTATGCCCACAAAAGTGCCTTTAGGGATGCGAGACCATATAACGTTGTTTACCGATTCATTAGGATTTTGACTTTTTCCATGAAGAAATTCACTCACGGCATCTTGTAGAAGTGTAGACTAATATTTATAAGTTCATAAACCATCCTTTCATCACACACTTCTTCATAAATATCACTGCTTGAGGCTAACTTCTTCTTTGAAGCACTGTCCGAAGTTCCACTAACCTCAATGTCTTTGTTTACATTCCAGTCTCCAATTGGCTTCTCGTCAGTTGTGGTAAAACACTTACTTACAGCATTTTTGCTCTTTGGAATACCAATATTCCTTCTTTTATTAAAACACGATAACTTCTAGGCAATTTGAACTTGAGTTACTGTATATTCATAGCTAATTAGCTCAAATCTCATCATAAATAATCAACTCTAAGTAGTAACCATGGAAATTCATGTCATGCAATACACAAGGAATAAACAAAAGACAATCAAAATTAGTGCGGTCTAGCCACCACAGAATATTAAAAAGTAAAGAAAGTACTCTTGATTGCGAAGTGTCCCTACATCCTAGACTTCATAATCACGGAGTTATGGCAATGCAATTCAACGAGTTTTCGCAGCCATTACTGATGATTTTCTCATTGCTAGCGCAAGTTTAAATTAAAATTGCGGCAACTTTTAATGGTTAAACTTAAATGTATTATACATCATTTTAAAGAGCAGACTTCAGATATTCATAAAATATAAAACAATATAAAATTATATTTTTGACTATTTTAACCGGTCCGTATCCCCTTAAATAACATAAACAGTAAAACAATTACGATTACAATATCACTTTCTGACAAAAGTTGTCATTATAATGATTTAGTTACTTTCCCAAAATCGGCCCTCACCCATCATGACAGTTCCAGATCACTCCTTATCCAATCATAATTTGATACTATCTTCCTTGTATATCACGAGTTGTACGCAGATCGCAGGTGCCGTATATGAAAAAGCGCATATATCTTGATATAATAAACATGAATTAATTTTATTGAAGTTGAACAAGTAACGTTTCTTTCGTCTCCTAAAAAAATTGCCAAAATGGATAAGGTGGATTTTGGAACCGTGCTCCTCTTCAAAGCAGCTAACATTTCCAGTCGGATTGGTCGGGTTCAGTTTCAGGTCTCCATACACAGCTCGATCAAGGATGATTGTCCTCACTTGATAGTCCCCTGTAAAACGCTAAGGTGTGTGTTTCAAAGAACTCAAGGTCTTGAATGGTGCAGTTTGTATCCAACATTTTCCAAATCGTGTCAATAGTACAGGACATATCTTGTATTTCTGGAAAAGTGAACGGAAGTTTATTATTTTTTTAATAAAGTGCGTTTAACCAAATATACAAGACGACGGACCCTGTCAGAGCTGTGTTGCTTAGAGCCCGCAAGACAGTAAACCCGGGGGGGTAGTCTATACACATGGGGCGCATACAAGTAACCCTTCGTAACAAATGAGCATTACACGCAGCAGTGGCGAATTGCACTCTACATAAATATTGACCATTTGCGAAGTGCGTTTAAATACATTAACAAGATGATGGCCCCTGTCAGAAGTGTGGCGCGTCAAACGCATAAGAGTAATTCAGGGCAGTGGTTTACCACATGGCGAGATTTCTCCCACAGGCTTTTAGTATACGAAACGTCAGTTTGGTTGCTGCAATCGTGTTGGAGATACTGCATACTGGTGAAATATTTCACGCGGTCACTACGTAGGATTGGTGCCAATTATCGTAAATCGAAAGATGCAAGCGGGGTCGTAAGGGGTAGCAGTATGCCCTTTTTACTTTTCACTGAAATCGATCTGGCAAATAATGAGTTACAAGGAGGGAGGGGGGATAGACAGAAAGACGGACACACACACATATAAATAATTATCTCATAAGTCTATATTTCATATGATGAGAAAATAGGTTAAAATTTGCTTAAAAAAATGCCTCAATATTTTGTGTTGATTTTAGACTTTATCCTTCTAAATCCACATTTAGTTTAGAATCAAAAGAATGCTAAAGTACTTAATACAGTATGTTTTTCGGCTTTTCCCAATTAATTGTGGTCGCCGGAGCCAACCAGGCTCATTTTGGTTTTGGCCGGGATTTAAGGCGTCTTCCTGACGCCACGTGATTTTCCAGTTGAAAATTCCTCCCCGCTGGCTAAGGGTTTCGAACCCCGGCCGTCCGGGTGAAGGACGAGCATGTAAGCCACTGGCCATCACGCTCCCCGCTTAATACAGTATGTGGATTAAATTATTTTTAGCCTACTTTTCACATTTTGCAAAAATGAGCAAAAAGTAGACTTATGAGATCGGCCAAATGTGTGTCTGTCGGTCTGTCCTTCTGTCTGTCTGTCTGTCTGTCTGGCTGTGTGTGTCCCCCCCCCCCCACCCTATCAACTCCTAAACGGCTGGAGCAATCGAAACAAAATTTGGTAGGAGTAAAGATCTATACCTGAATATCACACGGCCATATTTGAAAATGATGTCAGTGCTACCAACTGCTGAAAAATCGCAAATTAAATTTGAGCTCCATGTTGGATATCTTGGAAGATATGAATGGGAGCTATTTCAAAATTGGCACACGTATAGATAAGAATATTGCAGTTTAATTTCCAGGAGGCCATACATGGCAGTGTTGCCAAAATGATTATAAGCTTGCTGATAGGTCCAATTTTTAAATGCATATAACTTCTACACTATCAATTGGAATTCAACCAAATTTCGTATGTACTATGTGTACATACACAGATATGAATGAGCTTATTCTTAAGAGCCACCAGTGCTGCCAACTGTTAATAAATGCACTCCCTATTGCTTTTATCCAAATACCAATATATCTGAAAGTATGCAAGCAGACAGCTTTAAACTATGCACACGCATAGTACCTGACATTCTATATTAATTTGGAGTAACTTATATGCGTTAGTGCTACCAACAAGATTCTAAGCCTGCTGAGAGGTCCAAATTTAAATACACGTAACTTCTATACTATCATTTGGATTTCAACCAAATTTCGTGTGTGTTATGTGTACCATAACAGATATGACTATGCATATATTTAGGAGCAACCAGGGCTGCCAACTGTTAATAAATACTGTCTCTATTTTTGTTACCCTAATATCAATATATCAGAAAGTATGCAAGCCAATAGCTCTAAACTTTGCGCACGTATAGTACCTGGCATTCTAGATTAATTTGAAGTAACTAATATAGGCCTACGCCAGTGCTGCCAACATGATTCTAAGCCTGCTGATAGGTCCAATTTTAAAATGCATGTAACTTGTCTACTAACTAATGGATTTCATTCTCAATTGACACAACAATAGATCATATTATTTCAGATTATTTCTGACCAATACATGTATGTCATTGATGCCAACATGATTTTACGCGCGCTGTTAGATGCAATGTTTAACTGCATGGAACGTCCATGCTATCCATTGGACTTCAACCAAATTTTGTATCTGTACCTAAAGAGATGGAACTAAGAATATACTCAGTCACCAGGGCTGCCAACTGTAGTTGTCTATTAGGCTACATTATGCCAGGTAGCCTATACAGTATTTCGAACTAATTAGAAATTTCGATATTACAAACTTAATTTCGTCATTATTCTAGATAGATACATTTAGATTAATCATTGGCATGAATCTTAAATTTTAAGAAAAATGGGCTCTTTAGTTCGTCACGGAACTTCTTGTTCACTTTCAGTTTGAATCGAAATACCTTCTAAGTATGCAAGTACATATGTTCTATGAAAATGAAAATCCACAGCCTGCTTCCAGTCTCCGACCGGGTCAGGAATGGAATGAATGAAGCCCCCATCAAGCGGCGAGGATATGAACTGTGCCGGCTGCCGAGGCCTGACGCACTCCTCTGGGGCAATGATTAAATGAATGACAGATGAAATGAAATGATAGTGGAGAGTGTTGCTGGAATGAAATGTTGACAGGGAAAACCGGAGGACCCGGAGAAAAACCTGTCTGCCTCCGTTTTGTCCAGCACAGATCTTACATGGAGTGACCGGGATTTGAACCACGGACCCAGCGGTGAGAGGCCGGCGTGCTGCCGCCTAAGCCACGGAGGGTTGCCACAACCTAGCTTCATTGTCATCCTCAAATATATATTCCGCTGCTATGTCGTTACTGCAAGCCTGAATATCTATTCCGTCGGCCTTAACTGATCCTTAAAGAGTTGAGTAGCCAAGAATGGCCAATTAGCGTAATGAGGTGTTTGTCAAAAGTTAGTAAGAAATTTGCTGTGGTGAAATGCACATGCATGATTAATTCTGATTAAGGATTAACAGTTAATTTATGTTGGTGAATGTAACCCTAAGTTAACAATTAACATGTTAATGGATCTGGCACAGATGGAAGGGTATTGTTATGAGAATGGAAGAGACTAATGGCTATTACCCACTAAGCTGCCATTCAATGGCATGACTGTGGTACGGTACACCCTCAGTGTCTGTATTGTGTAGAGTTGACAGTTCGTCTGTTTCTTGCAGCAAGTAGTGTTTGTCAATCGCAAGCGTTTCGTGGCGGAAGAAAGTTCAGATTTCCAAAATTCAAACAATTTGTCATCTCCTCCACACATTAAGATTCTCTTGGCTGTGGTCCGACCTTCACCAACAAAGGAAGCTGCTCTAATATGGTTCAGTACCTGAGTTTACCTCTGAACGTGACTGGAACACGATATCGTTGGCTGGTTCAACATTTGTTGTTGTCGATTATTTAGGAGATTTGCGACATCGTGGTCATGCAGCCCCATGTACTTGGGTGTGTGTAGAATTTGTCTGATGACCTGAGTCACTGTGATGTCTGTATTAGTGTGTGTATTTGTAATTGAGGTGGGGTTTTGGGAAGGAAGTGGCCGTGGCCTTAAGTTAGGTATCACCTCGACATTTGCCTGGAGTTGAGGTGGGAATCCACGTTAAACAACTTCCAGGACGGCTGAGGTAGGAATAGAAATCGCCTCTTCGCAGATTTGCCTCACGAGGCTCAGTGTACCCCGTACTAGCCCTCAGACCAAAATTAAATTTCTTGGCAGAGCCGTATAGCATTTTCAAATTACAATGCGTGATGTAAGCTGCTAAACTCTCCGTTGAGTGCATCGCCTGTGTGTTCGCCCCATGTAATCCGCTTTCCGCTGCTCTCAACTCGTCTGCTAAGTGCAGATTTGGTGGTAGTGCTTTTCTATTAACAGTATGTTTTAATACATTAACTACTGAGATACAGAACTCGTGATACAAGGCAGGTTATAGATTCTGCCCTACGGACATGTTACGTACATCTAATAAATTAGCCAATTAACCTCTCAAATGCTTCTTAACCGTAAGAAAACAATCAGGATTTCACAAAACTCTCCTCAAATTCAAGTTCCTCTTTCCACCTGCATAGCCTACCTAGCTTATTATCGGGATACAACATCCGAATGTAATTTGCAATATCCAAATACCTCTGCAATATAGTCATTCCACTCTCCAGGCATTGTTCACTTCCCTTATCCCATAATCATAATATTATTGCTTACAATATGATCTTTTATACTCGACAAATTGTACGATCACGATACAGTACGAAGAATTTAAAACGGACAATACCATTCAAATGAACAGACGTTTTGAGAAAGACTGAAAAAAATCAAACATTTAACCTTCATAATGTGTATCAGTGTACTGTATCAGACAACCTTTACGCTTGCTTAAATATAGCCTAGTGACGGTGTTAATTTGTGAGAATGAGTGTTTCAAGTTTGTGGGTTGTATGATAATTGAAGGGGGAATGTCAAGTAACGTAAAATGTTCAGGAAACGAGTTTTAAAGTTTCATTACTTATATGTACTTATATGTACGCGTCAACTTGAAACGTCATTTTCTCACGACCCTCATTGTTCTTAGTCGGACACAATTGTGCCTTCTATGCGTCACAAAGAGGCCACCTGATCGCGCTGATATCTCCATTTTATATTTTGAGTGGCATTCCCCCTTCTACCTTGGACTCTTCAAATATAAATAGAAATTTCGGGAACCCGTAGCGTGTGACTAAAGATGAGCTTTGTGCACAAGGGCACTGAAGGTACAGAAATTAAACGATTGCTCATTCTCAACTTCAGCTGTACTGGGAGTAATACATATAACTCATAAATGGAAGAGAAAACTCACCTACCTATGCCCAAGCCGAGCGTAAGGTAATGTACATAGTCGGTGAATTACGCCCAATTCAGCATTCTGTTTGTGCCTATTTTCAGGACAAAATACCGAACATACAACGAAGTGTGAAACAAGCGCTAAAGATTCGCATTGTAATGATAATGGTGCCACAACTAACGTCATGACTTCTAATTCAGTTGCTAAATGTATTTCCAAATTATGAGAATAATTTGTGGATGATGCATTCGTTTAATTGAGGTTATGTGCCATTGAGTGAGTGTGGGAACAGACAGACACTGCTTCACGCTACAGACACTGCTTCACGCTGCAGACACTGCTTCACGCTGCAGGCCGTCATGTGGTTATGTGCCATTGAGTAAGTGTGGGAACAGACAGTGACTGCTGCACGCTACAGACACTGCTTCACGCTGCAGACACTGCTTCACGCTGCAGGCTGTCATGTGTTTATGTGCCATTGAGTAAGTGTGGGAACAGACAGTGACTGCTACACGCTACAGACACTGCTTCACGCTGCAGGCCGTCATGTGGTTATGTGCCATTGAGTGAGTGTGGGAACAGACAGTGACTGCTGCACGCTACAGACACTGCTTCACGCTGCAGGCCGTCATGTGTTTATGTGCCATTGAGTGAGTGTGGGAACAGACAGTGACAGCTGCTCGCTACAGACATTGCTTCACGCTACAGACACTGCTTCACGCTACAGACACTGCTTCACGCTGCAGAAACTGCTTCACGCTGCAGGCCGTCATGTGGTTATGTGCCATTGAGTAAGTGTGGGAACACACAGTGACTGCTGCAAGCTATAGACACTGCTTCACGCTGCAGGCCGTCATGTGGTTATGTGCCATTGAGTGAGTGTGGGAACAGACAGTGACTGCTGCACGCTACAGACACTGCTTCACGCTGCAGGCCGTCATGTGGTTATGTGCCATTGAGTGAGTGTGGGAACAGACAGTGACAGCTGCTCGCTACAGACACTGCTTCACGCTGCAGGCCGTCATGTGGTTATGTGCCATTGAGTGAGTGTGGGAACAGACAGTGACTGCTGCACGCTACAGACACTGCTTCACGCTGCAGGCCGTCATGTGTTTATGTGCCATTGAGTGAGTGTGGGAACAGACAGTGACAGCTGCTCGCTACAGACATTGCTTCACGCTACAGACACTGCTTCACGCTACAGACACTGCTTCACGCTGCAGAAACTGCTTCACGCTGCAGGCCGTCATGTGGTTATGTGCCATTGAGTAAGTGTGGGAACACACAGTGACTGCTGCAAGCTATAGACACTGCTTCACGCTGCAGGCCGTCATGTGGTTATGTGCCATTGAGTGAGTGTGGGAACAGACAGTGACTGCTGCACGCTACAGACACTGCTTCACGCTGCAGGCCGTCATGTGGTTATGTGCCATTGAGTGAGTGTGGGAACAGACAGTGACAGCTGCTCGCTACAGACACTGCTTCACGCTGCAGGCCGTCATGTGGTTATGTGCCATTGAGTGAGTGTGGGAACAGACAGTGACAGCTGCTCGCTACAGACACTGCTTCACCCTGCAGGCCGTCATGTGGTTATGTGCCATTGAGTGAGTGTGGGAACAGACAGTGACAGCTGCTAGCTACAGACACTGCTTCACGCTACAGACACTGCTTCACGCTGCAGAAACTGCTTCACGCTGCAGGCCGTCATGTGGCTATGTGCCATTGAGTGAGTGTGGGAACAGACAGTGACTGCTGCACGCTACAGACACTGCTTCACGCTGCAGGCCGTCATGTGGTTATGTGCCATTGAGTGCGTGTGGGAACAGACAGTGACAGCTGCTCACTACAGACACTGCTTCACGCTGCAGGCCGTCATGTGGTTATGTGCCATTGAGTGAGTGTGGGAACAGACAGTGACAGCTGCTCGCTACAGACACTGCTTCACCCTGCAGGCCGTCATGTGGTTATGTGCCATTGAGTGAGTGTGGGAACAGACAGTGACAGCTGCTCGCTACAGACACTGCTTCACGCTGCAGGCCGTCATGTGGTTATGTGCCATTGAGTGAGTGTGGGAACAGACAGTGACAGCTGCTCGCTACAGACACTGCTTCGCCCTGCAGGCCGTCATGTGGTTATGTGCCATTGAGTGAGTGTGGGAACAGACAGTGACAGCTGCTCACTACAGACACTGCTACACGCTGCAGACCGTCATGTGGTTATGTGCCATTGAGTGGGTGTGGGAACAGACAGTGACAGCTGCTCGCTACAGACACTGCTACACGCTGCAGGCCGTCATGTGGTTATGTGCCATTGAGTGAGTGTGGGAACAGACAGTGACAGCTGCTCACTACAGACACTGCTTCACGCTGCAGGCCGTCATGTGGTTATGTGCCATTGAGTGAGTGTGGGAACAGACAGTGACAGCTGCTCGCTACAGACACTGCTTCACCCTGCAGGCCGTCATGTAGTTATGTGCCATTGAGTGAGTGTGGGAACAGACAGTGACAGCTGCTCACTACAGACACTGCTACACGCTGCAGACCGTCATGTGGTTATGTGCCATTGAGTGGGTGTGGGAACAGACAGTGACAGCTGCTCGCTACAGACACTGCTACACGCTGCAGGCCGTCATGTGGTTATGTGCCATTGAGTGAGTGTGGGAACAGACAGTGACAGCTGCTCACTACAGACACTGCTACACGCTGCAGACCGTCATGTGGTTATGTGCCATTGAGTGAGTGTGGGAACAGACAGTGACAGCTGCTCGCTACAGACACTGCTACACGCTGCAGGCCGTCATGTGGTTATGTGCCATTGAGTGAGTGTGGGAACAGACAGTGACTGCTGCACGCTACAGACACTGCTTCACGCTGCAGGCCGTCATGTGGTTATGTGCCATTGAGTGAGTGTGGGAACAGACAGTGACTGCTGCACGCTACAGACACTGCTTCACCCTGCAGGCCGTCATGTGGTTATGTGCCATTGAGTGAGTGTGGGAACAGACAGTGACAGCTGCTCACTACAGACACTGCTTCACGCTGCAGGCCGTCATGTGGTTATGTGCCATTGAGTGAGTGTGGGAACAGACAGTGACAGCTGCTCGCTACAGACACTGCTTCACCCTGCAGGCCGTCATGTAGTTATGTGCCATTGAGTGAGTGTGGGAACAGACAGTGACAGCTGCTCACTACAGACACTGCTACACGCTGCAGACCGTCATGTGGTTATGTGCCATTGAGTGGGTGTGGGAACAGACAGTGACAGCTGCTCGCTACAGACACTGCTACACGCTGCAGGCCGTCATGTGGTTATGTGCCATTGAGTGAGTGTGGGAACAGACAGTGACAGCTGCTCACTACAGACACTGCTACACGCTGCAGACCGTCATGTGGTTATGTGCCATTGAGTGAGTGTGGGAACAGACAGTGACAGCTGCTCGCTACAGACACTGCTACACGCTGCAGGCCGTCATGTGGTTATGTGCCATTGAGTGAGTGTGGGAACAGACAGTGACTGCTGCACGCTACAGACACTGCTTCACGCTGCAGGCCGTCATGTGGTTATGTGCCATTGAGTGAGTGTGGGAACAGACAGTGACTGCTGCACGCTACAGACACTGCTTCACCCTGCAGGCCGTCATGTGGTTATGTGCCATTGAGTGAGTGTGGGAACAGACAGTGACTGCTGCACGCTACAGACACTGCTTCACGCTACAGACACAGCTGCCCGCTACAGACACTGCTTCACGCTGCAGGCCGTCGTGTGATCCATACAAGCCTCTGCTCTGAGAGGGCGAATGCTTTTGGTTACTCTAGTATTCGCCTCAACAGCAGTTAAGCGGGAGGACAAACAATAAGAAATGTTGGCACTCGGCCTGTCCTCCGCTTTTGTCACCGAGTTAAATCAGGATCGGCTAAGCCAACACAGGCTGTGTCGCAATTCTGCTGCAGCCTTTCCTTACGCTATGGTGTACGTGTCCCTGCAGTTCACTGTAGCCATGGGCAGGGCCGCCCTGTGTGAGCCTGAGGCACTTATGGTGTACGTGTCCCTGCAGTTCACTGTAGCCATGGGCAGGGCCACCCTGGGTGAGCCTGAGGCACTTATGGTGTACGTGTCCCTGCAGTTGACTGTAGCCATGGACAGGGCCGCCCTGTGTGAGCCTGAGGCACTTATGGTGTACGTGTCCCTGCAGTTGACTGTAGCCATGGGCAAGGCCGCCCTGTGTGAGCCTGAGGCACTTATGGTGTACGTGTCCCTGCAGTTGACTGTAGCCATGGGTAGGGCCGCCCTGTGTGAGCCTGAGGCACTTATGGTGTACGTGTCCCTGCAGTTGACTGTAGCCATGGGCAGGGCCGCCCTGGGTGAGCCTGAGCTACTTATGGTGTACGTGTCCCTGCAGTTGACTGTAGCCATGGGCAGGGCCGCCCTGTGTGAGCCTGAGGCACTTATGGTGTACGTGTCCCTGCAGTTGACTGTAGCCATGGGCAGGGCCGCCCTGTGTGAGCCTGAGGCACTTATGGTGTACGTGTCCCTGCAGTTGACTGTAGCCATGGGCAGGGCCGCCCTGGGTGAGCTTGAGGCACTTATGAAGACGATCATGATGATAATTGTTGTCTTAAGGGGCCTAACATCTAGGTTATCGGCCCCTAACCGTTTGGGTGGTAGTGAAAATGAAAGATGATCAAATGAAACTTGCAACTAAAACTAGCTAGAAGAGGAAATGGGAAACAAAAAGGAGAAGAATGTAAATAAAAGACAGCAGGAAGGGAAATGCCGTCAACACTCGAAGAATGAGAATTGAAGGACTTGGAAATAAGGAGAGCCAAGTAAGGCTGATAGGAAAAGTAAAGAGGAGAGGGACCGCCTCAAAGGTAATGGAAGAAGGAGAAAAACTGGACCCAGCTCAGGAAGCCCTCGGGGTTGCCAACCCCCGAACTCACCAGACGTGAGCCTTTGAGGGTGTAGCACTATCCAGGGTGCACCAGAAGTCGTGGGGCTACATAAACCCTGCCTCCTTGAGGTCGATGTAATCCTGATTCCCCCGAAATTAACAAAATTAGCTCACATGTATGAATGTGTGTCTACCCCTCCGTATTCCCGTTTTTTAACGGGGTCAGGGATGAGTTGAGATGGGAGCCTTTGTGGCGGATGATTATTACGGCCGGATGCCCTTCCTGACGCTAACTTCATGAGAGGAATTAATGAGAGATCAAATGAATGAATGAAGAAGAAAAAAACTGGGCAAGGGTGTGGAAGGAAGCAGCCGTGACCTGTCAGAAGGTACCGTACCAGCATTTGCCTGGTGTTGAAAATGGGGAAACCACGGAAAAACCATTTCAAGGACGGCCAACGGTGGGGCTTGAACTCACGCGTCTACCGCTTCAGCAGAGAGCTTGGCTCCATGACCTTACCCTGCACTTTAGCGAGAGTAGTCACCGCTGTCGGTAATAATCGGCTTACATAAGTGTTAGTAATTTATTAATAAACGTCACGACTTTGAATTGTTCTAATTTTGGTGTCGACGGAGGCTGCTAGTTCCATTCGGTGAAACAGCCTCCCCTGAACGAGTGCCGAGAGTACAGCACAGCATATTGCCAGTGACTGATTTGCAACTAAAGTTGTTCTTTGTTGTTCACTCTCTTAGGGACTTTGCGACATCGTAGTCATGTAGCTATCGTGCACTTGGGTGTGTGTAGAATTTGTCTGATAACCTGCGTCGCTGTGATGTCTGTACTACCGTGGCGCTACGGCCCATGAAGGGCCTAGGCCTACCAAGCGACCACCTCCCCGTCATTTGTCCTGCAGATTGTGGGGTGACGCGTGGTCAGCGCGTCGAGGCCCCTCGGCCGTTAATCTTGGTCTCCGTGACCAGGGCGCTGCCTCACTGTCTGACAGCTACTCAATTGTCCCCACGAGGCTGAGTGCACCCCGTTCCACCCCTCGCGTCATTTTCTAAAATTCCTCTCGGAGCCGGGAATCAAACCCGGGACCTCCGGGTGTGATGTAGGCGCGCTACCCCAACAACACGGGGCCGGCTGATGTCTGTATTTGTAATTCAGATGAGGATTTGGAAGGAGCCGGCCGTGGCCTTGATTTAGGAACCATCCCGGCATTTGCCTGGACTAGAAGTGGGGAACCACGGAAAGCCATTTCCAGGATGGCTGAGGTAGAAATCGAACTCACCTCTTCCCAGTTTGACTGGCTGCGTGGCTCAGCGGTAACGTTCTCGCTTGCTGGGACCAAGGTTGCAGGTTCGTTTCCTGGCGCAGTCAGGTGGCATTTGAGGGTGCGCAAATGCAAGGGAGCCGTATCAGTAGATTGACTGGCACCTTAAAGATCCCCTTGGGGGAAAATTTCTGGCACCTTGGCGTCTCTAAAAGCCAGATAAGTTAATGGGGAAGTAAAAACAATAACATTATTATTATTATTATTATTATTATGATCTTACCGACAGTAGTGGCTACGCTGGTTAAAGCTCAGCATTAGGTCATGGGGCCAAGCTCTCTGCTGACTCGGTAGACGCGTGGGTTCGAGCCCCACCGTCGGCCGTCCTTGAAATGGTTTTCCGTGGTTTCCCATTTTCAACACCAGCCAAATGCTCGGACGGTACCTTCTGACCAGCCACGGCCGCTTCCTTCCACATCCTTGCCCAGTTTCATTCACTATCATTCATTTCATCTCTCATTAACTCCTCTCATGAGGTTGGCGTCAGGAAGGGCATCCGGCCATAAAAACCATCGCCACAAAGCCTTTCATCGCATCTCATCCCCGACCCCGTTGGAAAACGGGAATAATAAGGGGTAGACATACATTATTATTATTATCTTCTCAGATTTTCCTCAAGAGGCTGAGTTTACCCCGTTCAAACCCTCAGACCAGAAATAACGTTCTTGACTGCAACTAAAAGAGTTCAATAAAAAGTAATGTACAATAATTTTGCATGCTAGCCAACGGTGGGGATAGCAAAAACAAACACAGACTGCTTCCAGTCGACCGACCGGGTCAGGGAATGGAAAGAATGAAGCCTACACCTAGCGGTGAGGATATGAACTGTGCCGGCTGCCGAAGGCTGTCGCACTCCTCTGGGGCATGTTTAAAAGAATGACAGATGAAATGAAATGACAGTGGAGAGTGTTGCTGGAATAAAATTTGTGATAGGGAAAACCAGATTATCCAGAGAAAGACCTGTCTACCTCCGCTTTGTCCAGCATAAATCTCACATGGAGTGTCCGGGATTTGAACCATGGACCCAGCAGTGAGAGGCCGGCGTGCTGCCGCCTAAGCCATGGAGGCTCATGGGTATATGAAAATATACTCGAATTTATTTATAATGTAAGGATATAAACTATTAATAGTTCTTAAGTTTTTAAAACACTTAACCAGTCTCAACTCACAAAAATACAATACGCTAGTAGTGTATTGCTATACACTTCACCATTGCGGCTATCTTGGGAACTCTTGCTCTATACAGTAGGCCAACTGCTGAAATCTCACTCATTGTTACATAATGTTCAAATCAATTCCCTAATGTCCTGCCTGCAATTGTGTGTTGTTCTGTGCAATCACCCAGACCAAATGATTCATTACTGTTATCGATGAACCAGAATATTGTCGTGAATGATTGGACTCTCTTCAAGTGATGAGTATAGTCAACATTTGATCATCACTTAATTTATTTTGGATTACAGCAGTTTATATAATATTCGAGAACGACTATGCAGACGGTAATTCAAGGAGAATTTTCAAAATAAATAACTCTGTAGCCTGAACACTGTAACTTGTCCTATCTGTCAAACATGCAATGACTGCCTTCGCTTTGTGAGCACTGCTGCCTGCAATTATGATGCACCCAGTACTCTGCGATGGAGGTCTCAGGGTAAACAACTATTGTGTTCTGTCTTTCTTTCATTCATTCATTCATTCTTTCTTTCTTTCTTTCTTTCTTTCTTTCTTTCTTTCTTTCTTTCTTCCTTTCGTCCTTTCCTTCATTCGCTGTCAGCCATTTATCATTACCAAGGAGCAGGTTCCCTTCCTTACGTTAAGTGTATATTTTCATTAACGTGGTTATTATCTATTTGGTACTTGGTGTAAGCTAGCAGGATCCACAGGCCCTTAATGACCAAAATAACATTTTTGTTTACATTTATTTTCGTTCAAAGTGCTGTTTTTAAATGAATTAAAGGGGCTTTTCAATTCTTTTTCCAGTGGGCATTATGTTCTAGTTGGATTAAATATGGCATATTTGTGAGAACGGTGATGTTAGGGTGGCGTTTAGGACTGAAGCTAACATTTCACTAAGGCTGGAAGTTATTTAACCTATATACAGTAGGCTACAGTACGACACTGCTCGCTGACCGGCTCTGTGCTAGCTAGCTGTGGGTGAGCCGAACAACAGCCCAGTGCGACACTGAACTCTAATCACTCGTCAGGGGCGGCAGAGTGTGAGGAAGGGTGGACTGCCCGGAGTCGAACACTGACCTAAAACGACTGGACACGAGTAAAAGAGGCATGCAGTTTGATGCCATGTCAGAGTAATAAGAATCAAGTATATAACATCGGGGCGTAATCATTGCTCGAAGTATAGGGTAATATGATACTGATCTTCATAAGAATATTGGCCCCTTCTTGGCTCAGAGATTATACGTAGAACAGGGGTGCCCACAACGAGGTTCGCGAGCCAATTGCGGCTCCTTGAAAATATAGTTTAGATTTTAAAAAGTCTTAAAAGGATATAAAGTACAGTATAGGCCTATAAATAGACTGGCGTTTTGAAGGAAGTTCCGGAAAAGAAATACTTACTATCAACAGACTGTGTTTATATCAATACTTGGGACTACTGACTGTATGTGTGAATCACTGTACTCAACGTTCAAGTTAAATTTAAATATCGAACTGAACTAACTGATGACCCTTGAAGTGAACTCGTACGAACTGCGCTTACCACAGTCAGATTTCAAACAACTAAAAGCAAAAATGAACACTCGAAAAAGCACTTCTAAAAACAAAAATCCTTTATCGTGTTGTGAAATTGAACAGTAATGTTATGTTTAAAGTAAACTAAGTTATTGAAATGTTTATTCATTTTTTATAAAATAAAAAAGTGTCTTTATTTTATAAATCATTAATTTTCTAACAATGTGGCTCGCTTCGAAACAGCTTCATAACTTTGCGGCTCCCAAAGTTAATGTTATTGCCTACCCCAGTTAGAGAAGCGCGCGTGAATGGACCACTTAGGATTACGCTACAATTTCATTTCTTTTTCTTGGTGGGAAGTTTTTTTTTCCCCCCCAATACTCTTTCATGCGTTCGCTGGCCTGTTTACGCTGTTCTTCCGTCCAGGCTCTTCTGGTCTTCTTAGGTCTTCTTGCGGCTAGAATCCCTTCCAAATTATTCAGTATGTTCCTAAATCTATTTCTGTCTAACAGTTGGTCTTCTGAGATGTTCAATCTTTCCATATCCGCCTTTGTTTCCTTATTCCATGCTGCTGTGGTCTTCTTTCTCCAGAAGCAATCAAATATCTGTTTGGTGAGTCTATTTTGGTCCATTCTGTATAGATGTCCGAGAAACTTCAACCTCCTCTTCTTCATAGTCTCATTATTATTATTTTTATTATTATTATTATTATTAATAATAATATTATTATCTTGACCTTTTGGCTATTGGATCCACATCTTTTGAATTCACAACATCGTGGTTGGTTTGAAGTTTAGTTTCTGTTTCTATTCAGCAGGAAAACCGAGTATCCTACTGTATGTGGGTGAATGTACAGCATAGTGGGGAATAAATTTGCTCTCTCAATCTGTAAACCTAGGACGGTGGATTTCCCAATCCAGGAATGATTCTACGTCTTTGGCGAGGAATGATCTTGGCAAGACACGCATGGCTCGCTATCCCTGGCCCATTGAGCCAACTAAACTACATTTCATAGCTACAGTATACAATGTAAAATAGTACTAAATTCACTAACGATTTTGCTAACATAGGATCGGGACAGGAAGTTGGCCTGCCTCCCACTAGTTGTTTACGAGTGATTCCCTTGTAGATATGTAACTGTTTAATTACAAATCTGACTGAATATTGGACATGATACTGAGAACACACGTTATCATTAATTGGGATATGCAGACCCACATTTCAATTTTGAAAGAAATTTATGAGTCATTGCGCGCCTTAATAGAAATGTCCTTCTAGTAATATAAGAAGCCATTCATCAGTGTTGCCTTCATAATCTAGGAAAATAATTATTCTTCAGTTGGTCAACAAGTTAATGTGTACCATTTAATTGAGGGGGGGGGGGTAAGGGGGAGGGGGCGCAAAACTTGTCTACAAAATTCCGGCACACCGGCGTCTCTAAAATACACAGTAGCTAAAAGGGACGTAAACCAATATAATAATAATAATTATTATTATTATTAAAACAGTACATGGTTGAAATATATATTTTATAAACTTCTCGAAAAGGGAGCCGCATCGGTCGGTGAAATGTGGAGGATTCCTACGAGAAGGTTTTTCCATTAATCAAGTTAGTGTTCCACATCAATTTTATGGTAACTTCATTGAGTGGTTTGCATGTCTTAACAGCGTACTGTAACTACAGTAACATTTTTTTGCGTATGGCTTTTAGTGCCGGGGGTGTCCGAAGACATGTTCGGATCGCCAGTTGTTGTAGCTGCTTCGAGGCGGACACCCAATGGGTGAGCTACACGGACCGTCGCGTGTGGAGTCTTGTCTGGGGAGGAAAGTGTAATTGTAAGAACAAGGAGTTGCATGGTAGCGGCTGTGGCCTATAGTTAGGGACCAACCCCAGCATTTGCCTGGAAGGAAGATGGGAAACCACAGAAGACCATCTTCAAGGTTGCCGGCGGGGGGATTCGAACCTCCTCGTCTCCCGGATGTGAGCGACTGCCAGCAGTCATGCCGTAACGACCACGGCTACCTCACCCGGTTACAGTAACATAATACAGTATAACGGCAATAGTTGGGCCAGTGCTATCGCAGGAGGCAGTGTGCACAGGCGCTGAGATCTGTATTTTTCAAGTAATTATAAAAGCGGCTCACTTTAGTATTTATGTTCGACGATGACGAAATATAAATACTATATGTCAGAAAACTGTATCATAATGATGGTCATTCTAACACTATTTTTCATTATGAAATAGTTTCTCACACCAATCAGAGCTCAAGAATCAGTTGTGTGACCAATTAGTTAAGGATAGCATCGCACCTGCGCTGACTTCCACGGCATCCTAATATAAATTTCACTGCGTGGCTCGTGTCATAGTGGGGTATTCGAGGAGGCCATGGTCAAATACAAGGTATTCTCTGCGTACCATGCGCTCTGCTCAGTACATAAAACAGATATTTATGAATATTTAAGTTCGAACATAAAATAGTTATAATTATCGTCGAACATAAACAGTCGTATGCAACTCGCCTATAATGGTAATTAAGACACTCGTATAGAAATTATAAAACTCGCTTCGCTCGTTTTAAAAACACACTCGTGTCTTAATTATTGCAATAATAGCCTCGTTGCATAATGCACTATTATGAAGTAGTATCAAGGTGTTTTCATGTCTTAACAACATAAATAATTAACGCAATATTTACAGGAGCGCTATAAGGCTAATGGAAAACAAGCAAATCATAAATACATTGGAACGTATTTAGAACTATAGGCTTCATAAGCTTACGTAAGTGTTACATGAATATTATACACGCCTTGGGTGAACACAATCTGATGATGTGCATCTGATGTGCGAAACAGGTCTTCCAATTAATCGCCTCCAAGTGTTTAATCAATCCATGTAATCTGTTCTTTGGTTAATATGTGTAAGTAGATACGTATTACTCCCGCCCAACTTAATTGGGCAAATTAAGGTATTGAGCAACTGAGGAGCAACTCATTTACTGAAATGAGCTCAGACATAGCGAAATATGAGGAATCTCTAGATTACTCCGAGTTACTTGGGTAGACATAATACACTTAGCTTAGAGCAGAGACTGGGGAAACGGCAGTGATTGATTAATATGACCTTCAGATGAAATGGTCTTATATCTGAAAATGGACACAAGTAATAATATAATTATACAGTTGGATAACTACAGTATATTTTTTTCATTTGTTGTTGTTTATTCGCTCAGGGGCGTTGCGGCATTGTAATGGATTTTACGACATTGTGATCATGAGTAATGCAAAAAGGCATCTTATATGGTATTCTTTTCTCACCAAATTTCCTGTTAATTGGGCAATTATGTCCCAAGTTATTGATTTTTATATGTTTGCCTAGCCACCATCTTGAAAGTATGGAGTCGCTGTTATTTTGTATTCGGTACATGAAACCTTACTAATAATTGTCGGTGTTTTAGCTCTGAAACAGAGATATATTTCTTAAACAATAATATTGTGAATGTTGAAGGTGGCCGCTACGCGCTAGATTAAGTGTGATATTCTCATGAGGTCATTAATATGGTACTCATATATCGCCAAAGTTTGAGTCAATTGTTGTATTATATCATGAGTTAATGATATTCAGGTTTTGAGAATACACACTGCCGCCATCATGCATGAATATAGTCGCTGCACTTTCGACTAGGCCCGTGTCCGTCCCCACCATGAATACCCAAACAGCAAAACTAGATTGAATCTTGAATTGTACAAAGGTTGCACTAGAATAGGACACTTCAGTGTCATGTTTTATATTGCCACCATGTTAAAGATAACAAAATGGCGAGCATCCAAGTTTTGAAAGCTTAAATCGAATTATGACTAAAGTAATCACTGGATCTGTACCACATTTTGGAAAGCAAAAGTTAATCTATAAAACGTCTATTGCCAAGCTTACCAGGTCATCAGCCAAACAATTTCAAGATGGCGGCCGTCCAAAACAAGCTCGCATTTTAATTTATAACATTTCGGTACCCTGTCATCTCTAACACAACAGCAGGTAAAAGCATAGCATGATTATTATTAATAATTTTATTTATAATAATAATAATGATATATTAATCATAACGCCCAATACAATTACATTCTTGCTGCCCAGGTCAGTCATGAAGTAAAGTTGACAACGCCGATCGGTGTGAAGCTGCTACGAAAGTTCAAATTCTTTTCATCCAGGGCTAAGGGATCTCAATTACTATTATACGTGGTGTGGTTTTAGAAAGCTAAAAGTTGGATGCTTGTAGCTATGGCTTGCCATCTCTGTGAGTACAGAACTTTCCGTCACACTGCCCAGAACTCCATTCATGCGTATAATTAGGGCTGTGGTGTCCGAGTAATTATTAGTCCTCGTCGTTAGTGCCAATTAAGTAGTCGTATAAAGACCTCAATTTGAGGCACAATACTATCGGATCGCCCTGCGCTCGTCAGGCAGCGAGGGAACACGTACTGCGATCAATAACAAGCTTTTTATGGCTTTGTTTACTAAAAAGAGTTCTATCAAGTTCAGGAGATGCTTTGGTTAGTGGGACAGGGCGTCAGTTGGGTGACGTCACAGTAAATTCAATGAATAATCGATTCATTTATATCAAGGTATGAAATGTGTTGCTATGTATAAACTAATGGATTGGGTGTACATTACTGGGCTAAGCAAATCATGCTAGGAACATAAGTGCGTTAAGAGTGATGGATACCCTCATACCATTAACGGTAAAATACTAACCACTCAGCCCAAAGTATTATCAAACACAATTCCCAACAAATTCGAGTTAGTGGTATTTACATTCCCTCTAGTATAATTTTCCATATGAATGCCAAAACACACTGCGTGAAATGTTTCTTTACAACTTACCACATTAGCTATCTACAAAGCCACGTAATATACCTAACTAAATTAATTAATTAATTGATTTATTAATTCGCCTCTAAAACCACAGTAAAAAGGATGCACCAATAACATATTATTATTATTATTATTATTATTATTATTATTATTATTATTATTATTATTATTATTATTATCTTTACTTTACATTCGAATTCAGCCTCTATGGACTGCATATTGACCATCAATTTAAATTGTGTCTTGTGTAGATCATGTTCCTCTACCAGCCCTTGGCATCCTCCCAGTATCTCTTGAGTCCATGGATCAGTGTCTTCTTTTGTGCTTCTGGTAGATAGATTTTAACCATTTGTCGAAATTCAAATCTGGCATGGATATTCGTTTCTGGAATACCAATTCGCAGCAGGCTTTTCTCATATTCTTGAAACCAAAAACTTCTCTCTGCCCCGAAACATTTCATTTGCGAAATGAACAATCTTTTCTACGTCAATAACCATCAACATTCTATACGTCAGTGCAGTCTGTCATCAGGTATGAGAACTGAAAATAGGTTTCAGATAAGTTCATTAATAATGTCACGTGGAGTGATACTTCTGTGCGTGTATACACAGTTATCTCCTACAATCTATGGAGTCCATCTCGCTTAAGAAATCTTCTCTGCTCCACCCACGCAACAGCCTAAGTTGGTTGCTAACGAAGGGTCATAAAGAATATATGAGTGATGGAACATAAACGTTATGGTGCTTGCATATAGGCATACAAGTCCTCAGTAGATATCAGGGAGCTTATTAATGTACAAATCCCATCAATGAAAGAAGAATTTGAACTCCTCTTTGTCGTTTCAAAGTGATAGAGTTAACCAGTACTCCCTACTGGAGAGCCCACGACGGGACGGGAAGACAGTGCTTCTCCCTATCTGACGGAAACAGCGTGCCCTTGGGGGCGGGCTAGGACTTATCTGAGGATGTGCACGCCTTAAATAAATTGTTGGCCGCGCCGAGGAACAAGGCGCTGGGGGAGCTTGAGCCAGTAAAGTACGGCGAAAGGGAATTAAATAACAAACATGTGAATTCATATTATTTAAAAGTCCGACAAAGGCCTGAAAGTAATTTGATTTCCATGTAGCCCATGATGCATGGCACAATGAGCTAACACTCCGACATTGACCTAATGGTTGAGCATCAGTCTGGGAACCCAAAATTTTGTATCCTGGTACAATTATCGACAATCTAAGTATTTCCTCCTTTGATTATTTCACATACTCTTTACGTATATTCCATGCTACCTTTATCAACAATAGCTCTGAAGTAACTTGATTAAGGCACTGAAAACGTTAATATAACCCCAACTGAAAGTAGCCTAATTATGCTCACATAAATTAAAAGGGGCTGATGCTTGCGCATTCTCTGACCACTAAAGCATCAGCACTGGTGACTACCAACCAGAGATTATAGACATCTTATTTACTGACGAGGAACCTTAAAGCCCTCAATGTGTAGTTTAAATAGGGTTCAATAATGTAATTGTGATATTTAAAGAAAGAATTGTGAATAGTGTTCCGTGTATTTTGAGTAAACATTAGTGATTTGCATATGCACATTTAGAGCCAATATCAAGAAATTAGATACACTGAATAAGAACCTGAAAAAATTGAAATAAAGGGTTTGGACTGCTACTAAATTGAGCATGTATAAATGTATGGGTATAATCTGTTGACCTTACCATGCAGTATAATATCCTGGGATTAGGATGAAGAAATATTTACGTTTTAATCAGACAGCAACTTAATAATGTAATATCAGTACGCATCCATAGTCCAAACTGGTAGAAAACCAACACTTGCACAGTGATATCAGACAGTGTATGTCTACCCATTAGATTCAACTGGGATCAAGGATGAGATGCGATGAAAGGCTATGTGGGGGATGGATTTAACGGCCGGATACCCTTCCTGATGCCAACCTCATGTGAGGAGTTAATGAGATATGAAATGAATGAAGATTAATGAAACTGGGCGAGGATATGGAAGGAAGTGGCCGTGACCTGTCAGGAGGTTAGCGAGTGTTGGTCAGTGGTATCAGGCAGTGTTCACTAAAATCTTCTAAGTTCATCCCTTACCAAATACTTATATAAATACTGTATTGCTATTTATCGCACGGTATCAATTTAAAAATGTTAATTTTAAGAATGGTGGTTCCGAGAAATAATCGTTAGATACTGTATTAGTGTTACTAGCAGCAGGAACGTTTCTTGTATAATACTTCCCCGTAATCTGCACCCAATATTCAACGAGATAGATACTACTGTGGCGACTGGTTACAGACGGTCCTTAAATAAAATTATCAGAATAAGCACTGTGAATCTTGATCCATTGTACCATAAGTTATGGATTGCAATGCTTGCATGTTTCACATGGCCACCAGCTTGCAATTGTTCGTCATATGACCTTCTAGTTTGGGCACAAGACACTTCCAAAATGAAGGCACGGTTTTGAAAAATTAGGTACGGATGATTAGATTGGTCGTAATTTGATTTAAGCTTCAACATTTGGGTGGTCGCCATTTTGTTTTCGTTAAGAAGGTGGCAATATAAATCACGATACTGATGTGCCCTCTACTAGTGCTAACTCTGTATCATAATTTGGTTTATTCGTGTTTGAAATTATAATACAGGAGGGGGGGGGGGTGAGGAGGGGGAGGGGGGAGCAGGGACAAACACACACACGTGCATATCTCTATCTATATAAAAATGAAAGTTTGTCTGTTTTCTTTATGAATTTCCACGGAAATTTGCGATATTTGCGCGTTTTAGACTGTTTTATGACCGATGCGCGCAAAAATATTTTTTTTGTCTGTCTGTCCGTCTGTATGTCTGTTTGTTTGTCTGTGGACAACTTCGTGTCCTTATAACTCGAGAACGGCTGGGTGGATCGACATAAAATTTGATACAGATATCCATCAGGGGCACGACACTAATCATTGATGTAACTCTTCTCCACACCTCTCATAAAAGGGGGCCTACCTCCTTAAAATACATGCTGATATAGGCGTAGAAGGGTGAGACAATGCTCATTTTCAGCCCCTCAATGTGAGAAACGAAACTCGGGGGCCAAAAACCACATTTTAAGTCCCTAAAACCAACATTTTTTGAGATATTCCCAGAAAACTAATTTCATTTATTAAGCTACTGAAAGAATTCAAGCCGGTAACCATGGCAACACAATCTCAGAGGTCCATATATTTTCTGTAATACGCAATGCAATTCCATTTATAACATCACTGTGGAAGTTTGCAAACGGCTATAAGGTTATAACGGATCCAAATTAAGCTGTAAAATTCATCAATGCATATAATGCGCTTAAGGGGGTCAAGGGGTACTCTAGAATTTTTTTCACGCGATTTACACGTGCGGGTATGGTACAGAAGGTATATTATATCCCTATCCCTATATTGTTATATTATTAACTTATTATAATTATTATATTATGGCGTACAACGACGAGAAAAAGTTCATTTTCAACCCCTTGGTGTCAGAAACAAAGCTCGGGGCCCCTAAAGAGCCGTAAAGGGTCCCCGAAAACTACAATTTAAGGCTCTAAAACCAACAGTTTCTTAGATACTCCCAGAAAACTAATATCATTTAATTAACTAATGAAGGAATGCAAGCCAGCAACCATAACAACAGTATCTCAAGAGGTGATATCCAACTTTCCATCTATTTCTGCAAGAAGTAATGCCACTCCATTTATTACATTTATTACATTTATGGCTAGAAGGTTATCACGGAACCAACTAAAACTGTAAAATTCATCAATGCGCTTAAGGGGTTCAAGGAGTACCCGAGATTTTCTTCACACTACTTATACGTGCGATATGTCGTACAGAAGGTCTATTATATCCCCAAACAGCAATATTATTTTCAAAAACTCCTGATTTGAAATAGTATTTTTTGCTGCTTTTAGGAATTTGGGTCATTGGAGGCTAAAGAACTTAAATTTTCATGCACCACAAGCCTTTATAATTTTTAAACGGGGTCTTCCTGTGGTTGGGGACTTGACACGACGGTGAGGGCTAGTTTGTATATGACGTGTATTGCGATTCTTCTACGAGGTTTTCAATTTTATTTTCAGGTCAGGAAGAACACGTTAGGTAAATTTAGTTTGAGAGAACATTTTAACTAACCATTTTTCTTTGTCTACAAACAGGTTCCAAGCCCCTAACCATTGCAACAGTAGCTCAATTGATAACGTCTGGTTATTAATACCGAAGACCGTTCGAAGAATAGGTACTTCTGCTAGTATATATACACAGACACATGGACGATTAGTCCATGTAGTTCTCATAAATGTATTTACATTTTTTAACTAAAATTGAAAATTCACTAAAAATAATTAATACAATTGTGGCCTCACGAACGATTTCCAATCATTACTTAATTAAATTGTTACGCGACCATACCGTCATTGAGTAAATCAGTCACATGTGAATCTTCATTACTCGGACGTGCGTCGCACGGGAAACGCTTCGTAGAGTACACTAATTAATCAATCATTTAATTGTTCATTAGGGGACCGCTCGTCTTTGCATACAGGGTGTATGAACATGGCGCCTAGTATTCAGAGGACGTGATAAAGGTAAAGTGAAATGAGTACCGAAACCAGCCCTCCATCTCGCATTATTTTTATCCCGAGCCGAATGGAGCAAGGAATGCCATGTAGTTTTGAGCGCAGTCCACAGCCTGAATATGCTGGAAATGAGCCCCTTGACATCACAAAATGGTGTTCATAGTGAAAATTGGCCGAACTCGTCGCTCACCTGTATGTGAGTGTGGGGCAACACAGGGATTTGTGGGTCTAGGAAGGAGATGCCATTAAAAGGGAGGTGCACTATTTGAGCAGTTGTTGATATAAAGCCTATGAATACGTCCCTTTCGTTTTCATCGGTTTCGGCAATGTGTCCCATTTCTCCCATTCTATACAATAATTGGTACAACAGTGTTATTATAGGACGTAATTTCCATGTAATGTGTATGAAAAAATCCACAGCCTGCTTCCAGTCTCCGACCGGGTCAGGAATGGAATGAATGAAGCCCCCATCTAGCGGCGAGGATATGAACTGTGCCGGCTGCCGAGGCCTGACGCACTCCTCTGGGGCAATGATTAAATGAATGACAGATGAAATGAAATGATAGTGGAGAGTGTTGCTGGAATGAAATTTTGACAGGGAAAACCGGAGTACCCGGAGAAAAACCTGTCTGCCTCCGTTCTGTCCAGCACAGATCTCACATGGAGTGACTGGGATTTGAACCACGGACTCAGCGGTGAGAGGCCGGCGTGTAAGCCACGGAGGCTTTCCATGTAATGTGTATATGGATGTTAAAATTGTTTCCCTTGTATTTTTATTTATAGTCTGACTTACAAACAGTAAATGAACGTGCTCGACGAAGAATACGGTTTAATCTGTAATGAAATACGGGATGTGTTAGAATCAAGACGGTTAAGTTACTACCGTAGCGTTTGGGTTGTAATGTAGAACGGTAAGGTGAATCCTACTCTACTGGAGAAAAACGAGGCAGGAAACTCACATACATCACGCATTTGACACTGGTGTGAATGGCGTAGTGTATAGAAGATGGCCAGAACCATGAGCATATGTACATCATGTGTATGCTTCACGCTATTTGGTTAAAATCTCTATGGAGTCATTTACAGTAGCAAAAGGATCGTGTATAAAAAGAATATGTTGTTCACAAAATATATCATTTTCTTGTTAAATGTTAATAAAAATCTGTTAAATTAGTATTATACGCAACACTCCGATAGTAACATGAAGTTCAACAACACGGTGAATATGGGTCACTATATTATGACCTTCTCGCCCCAGAGATATTGATCGCATGGAGGACCGTGGGGAGGTACACGAGGAACGCTGACAGCAGGTCTAGGCTACAGTATCGGCGTTAGTAGTATCTCCGGCTGTCAGTGAGTTCGAAAGAGGTCAAATTGTGATGACAAATTGACTTTGGCACCGGCATCTCTGAAGCTGCATGGCTTGTTTGTGTGCATTGTGTTGGCGTGGTGGAGGCGATTGTATCACTCTGAATCCTAAGTAACGTGAGCCCGGTCTTTTAACACATTTTGACATTGTGGTGTTTGAGTCCCTTGTATTGTTCCTTGGGGTATATATATACAGTATATACCAAGAAATTATTCAAGGGAAGGTTAAGGGCAGAAGGAGTCAAGGAAGAGGAAGTATCTCTTGGTTGGGTAATCTAAAAATAATGGTTCAAGTGTAGTTCCAGTGAACTTTTCAGTGCTGCTAGATCCAAAAACCGGAATGCTGTGATGGTCACCAACCTTCTTAGAGGAGACGGCACATGAAGAAGAAGAAGAAGAAGAAGATATAACCAACAGTGTGCATGTTCTGTGACCATATATCATTCCAGGATGAATCCAGAAGACCAAGAAACACAACTCGAGAAAAGTCTGCGATGTGCTGAGCCAACTCATCAGGAAGCACTCCAGGTTCTTCAGCAAGAGGCTCATATGCGTTAAACAAGCAGTAAAATGCACATGTAGTTTCGTACCGTAGCCGACAGACTTAACGGCCGTGTTCTAAGGCCGCCGCAATCAAGAAGGGCCATATAAACTTGCGGGTCGACCCGACTTCGCTAGGAAGCTGTGGACTGGCTGATCTTAGTTTACATATCTATTATTGAATTGGAGTTAGACCATTGCGTTCGGAAGAGAACCGCATTGTGTGAGTAGGCATAGTGAGGGAACGCTAAGTCGAAGGGAATTTATTACGGCTTTGAAAATTATGGCATTAGAGGCTACGAGGAAATGTCACATTTGATGGCAGTATCTATAGCGTTAGGTCAATTTTGGAAAACATCCTTCTTATTTGTGAAAGAAGAAATGCGTGTTATCATGTAGCAGCAAACGTATAAGAAAATACAAGTTTAAAGCAAGTGCAACACTTACATATGAAAGGCACAATCTCTTAAATGTGATTAAACTTTAACGGAAATCTGTCTAGGTAGATTTTTTAAAATTATAACTCTAATCACTATTGTTTTTTATTATGAGTATTCCCCTCCTCGGATGATAAGCCTCCGTGGCTTAGGCGGTAGCACGCCGGCCTCTCACCGCTGGGTCCGTGGTTCAAATCCCGGTCACTCCATGTGAGATCTGTGCTGGACAGAACGGAGGCAGACAGGTTTTTCTCCGGGTACTCCGGTTTTCCCTGTCAAAATGTCATTCCAGCAACACTCTCCACTATCATTTCATTTCATCTGTAATTCATTTAATCATTGCTCCAGAGGAGTGCGTCAGGCCTCGGCAGCCTGCACAGTTCATATCCTCGCCGCTAGATAGGGGCTTCATTCATTCCATTCCTGACCCGGTCGTAGACTGGAAGCAGGCTGTGGATTTTCATTTTTTTCCCTCCTCGGATGAAATGGCTGCGAGATACAAAGAATAGGAACCATGCCATGAGTCGTGCTTGACTTGTTAGAACAAAACTAAAAGCCTAAATGTCTCCTAGGCTGTATGCAAATCGTTTACGTCACGCGCGCTGCGTACATGACAGTTGTCTCAATTATCTCAAGTTCTGGGAGCGTAAAATATTTGGGGGTGTGAGAAACCAATCATGTTCAGTACTCTTGACATGGGTAGCTTATCTTTCCTAATTAATTGAGGTATATGTTCCCTGTACATTAGAAGAACAAAGCACAGTATTAAAACACGCTACAAACCAATTTACTTGTTGTTGTTGTTGTTGTTGTTTGAGTCTTCAGTCTTTTGACTGGTTTGATGCAGCTCTCCAATCCTCCCTGTCCTAAGCTAATCGATTCATCTCTACATAGCTACCACACCCTACATCCGAGGCAATCTGCTTAACATATTCTTACCTTGGTCTACCCCTACAGTTCTTATCCTCGACCCTTCCTTCCACAACCAAGCTTGCTATTCCTGGATGTCTTAGTATGTGTCCTACCAACCTATCTCTTCTCTTCGTTAGCAGTCGCCAGAAACATCTCTCCTCTCCCACTAGTCTTAATACCTCTTCTTTTGTAACTCTATCTACCCATCTGATCTTCATCATACTCCTGTAACACCACATTTCAAACGCTTCAATTCTCCTCTTTTCTGCTGCACCAATAGTCCAAGTTTCACTTCAATACGGCGCCACGCTCCAGACAAAAGCCTTCAAAAAAGACTTCCTATTACCTAAATCTATATTCGATGTCAACAGGTTCATTTTCTGTAGAAGTGCTTTCCTTGCCTGAGCTAACCTACTATTTATATCTTCTTTGCTTCGTCCATCACTGGTTATTTTGCTTCCTTAGTAACAGAAGTCTCCTACTTCCTTTAGTTTTTCACCTGCCAATGTGATGTCCATAGAGGTTTCTGATTTATTTCGAGTGCATTCCAATATTTTTGTTTTACATTTATTAATTTTCATCATGAATTCTTTCCTCAAGACGGAGTCCAGACCATTCAGAAACTCATTCAAATCCTCAGGCGTGTCGGCCTAGATGACGGATGTCATCGGCAAATCTCAGAGTTGAAATTATTTCTCCTTGAATCTTCACTCACACTTTATATTTTTCTACAATTTCCCCCATTGCTTGTTTAATGTAAATATTGAAAAGTATGGGTGATAAGTTGCAGCCATGCCTTACACCTTTATGAATACCAGCTTCTCTCTCATGTCCTTCAGCTCGAATGACTGCTGTCTGGTTTCTGTATAGATTGTAGATCACCCTCCTGTCCCTGTACTTTATTCCAATCGTTTTCGAAATGTCAAACAATTTAGTCCAATCAACGTTATCAAAAGCCTTTTCCAAATCTACAAATGCCATGAACGTTCTCTTATCCTTCCTTATTCTACCTTCCAAAATCAGCCTAAGACTTAGTAGAGCTTCCCTTGTACCTACATTTCTCCTGAAACCAAACTGGTCTTCACAGAACACCGTTGCTATCTGGCTTTCCATCCTCTTGTAAATTATTCTAGACAGGATCTTTGAAGCATGAGTAATCAGGCTGGTTGTACGGTAATCTTCACATCTGTCACCCCCCACCTTCTTCGGTATAGGGATGATAACATTCTTCTTGAAATCAGAGGGTACCTCACCTGTCTCATAAATCCTACACACTAAGTGGTATAACCTGATCAGACCTTCATCTCCTATGAAGCGTAATTAATTCATTTCGAGGGACACGAGTCATCGTAGTCTTATGCATTTGGTTGTGTGTGGGATCTGTCTTATCGAGTGTCTCCAGTATTGCTAATCCTTAAACTTGTGACAAGGATTAGGAAGGAGTTGGGAGTGACTCTCTGGTATGTATCATCACGGCATTTAAATGCAGAGAAAGGAGAAAATGAATTCTCATATATCTGGCGTAGGCTTTGAATTCACTTCATTTAACTTCTTTGTACGATCCTAACTAAGGAACTTTGCAACCTTCACATTCAATTGAAATTCATGGCAAAGCTGGACAACTGAACTCCTAACACTTGGGAGAGCAGGCAACATTCGAACTCGTGGACAACTACGATGGCACTAATTAATTTAATATTTGTGGATGTATTAAGCTAACAAAATCGTCCCCCAGCCACGCCGCCGTGATCGTTATCTCACACACCACGACTATAATGAGTTTGAGTTCAGAAATCACAGGTTTGATTCACAGCACTGACAGGGGTAATGCTGAGTGGGTCATTTTCTCAGGATTTTGTACACTCGCTCCAGGTAAAAGTAGCGTAAATATAGTAATTTATTTCGAGTTCCGTAGCACCTACGTCAATCCTCAACCATTATAATTACAGTTTGTGTAACACGTACACATGGCTGACGACCAACGTATCCCAAGCCAGTATGAGGAATTACCAACAAAAATACTATTGTGGTATGAACAACTGCTTGAGGTTGGGGTGAAACATGTAGAATTTATAACAATAGACAAAGAATGAAATGCATGAATTGATTATAAAATTGGAAATAATATATTTACAACCGGACAATATATTTGTATCACCAACTGTGTGTGCGTCGAGGCACGAGGCCATGAAGTTAGGATACTTCCCGGCTCGATAGATGAGGCAGTCCAAACCATAAAGTACACCGTCCTATTATTTTATGTGGTTTCCCAGATGGTCAGACGGCCTCTTTTCGACTCATTAATAATGATGATGATTGTCGTTTTAAGGGACGGGACCACGAGGTCATCTTCCCACATTGATTCATCTTCTTTCATTTAATCTGTGATTAAATGATGTGTGTAAGACATCAAGAAGAACACCCAGCAGTATAAACCATCCGCCGAATGGAAAACTCATCTGACCTCACCCGTCAAACTTGACCTCTTAAAAGGTGATTAATAAGATTAGAAAAACAATCGTATCCCAATTCATCACTGCAAAGTTTTCATCCATCATCTATGTTTTGGGCCTCTAGTTTGAAATTATAGAAGCCCATGTACGTTTCTAGTCATTTCCACTTCCTTGACTATGTTTTAAGAATAGTCAAAGTAAGTTTATCTCGATTGTTATGCAGTTTGTGTATTGAGCAGAAGTCTGTGTTCATGTTTCATTAACTGCGCCTGATGTTCTCTCTAACCCGCAGTGCATGAGAGCATAAGGGGTGGCCGACTCAAGCCACAGCATTCGATCGAAGTCTACAGTAGCTGCTTTCAGAGCCACAGAGCGAAAACCGGTGGTAATTCTCATTTTTCAACTCCAACCACTCCTGTGCGCACTTACAACGTGCCACAGTTCGGCCGGCTATGTAGCTCAGTTCTACAGGAACTGTTCCAACTCACTCAACACCGATGCAATATGCACCATTCTGTATCAAGCTTGTCACTGAAAATCTATCATGAGAGTAATTCCATAGTTATTTCAATCCATCTTACATTTATGAATTTCAGGTTTTGACAATGGCTCTCAAAATATTATGATATTACCAACCGTGATCATGGATATCGCAGCCGGTACAGTCGATCAATCCGCATTGGCTCCTTGCCGATCTGAGAGTTGCTGAAGAGAATCCCGTAGATAAAGATCGCTATGGGGCAAACTGAAAGGGCATTGCTCTTCAAGCCCAAAGGGTGGTGTGGAGTCAAGATAATGATGATAATGCTTATTATTATTAGTAGTATTGGTATTAGTATTGTTGATGATGTTGTTTGAGAATTCAGTCCTTTGAGTCGTTCGATGCACCTCTCCATATCTCCCTGTCCTGAGCTAATCGTTTCATCTCTACAATGCTACCAGACCTTACATCCGAGGCAAACTGTTTAACATATTCTAACCTTGGTCTAACCCCTTAGTTTTTGTCCTTGACTCTTTCTTCTAAGTTTGGAATTCCTAGATGTCTTAGTAGGTGTCCTACCAACCTATCTCCTCTCTTCATTAGCAGTCGCCACAAACATCTCTCCTCTTCCACTCGTCTTAATACCTGATCGTCATCATTCTCCTGGAACACCACATTTCCAACTCATCTCTTCTTTTTTCTGCTGCTCCAACAGTCGACGTTTCACTTCCATAGAGCGCCACGCTCTAGACGAAGGCTTTACAATATTACTTTCTAATAACTAAATCTATATTTGATGTCAACAGATTTCTTTTCTTGTTGATATGAATTCCTTGCTTGAGCCAACCTACATTTTATATCCTCTTTGCTTCGTCCATCACTGGTTATTTTGCTTCCTTTGTAGCAGAAGTCTCCTACTTCCTTTAGCTTTACACCTGCGAATTTGACGTCAATATTATTATTATTATTGTTGTTGTTTGCTGGGTCATGCATTTGCTGCTGGTTTGGGCCCGGAATTAGGCGTAGTGTCTGTACTGCTTGAGTTAGAGTTGAGTAGGCCTATACCTCTAACTGTAAGGCAATGGGCTCGATTCGCACCCAGGTAGAGAGTTTTAGAATTATAATTTGAATTTCACTATGTGGAAATGGTCCTGGGGTTCACGCAGCCTACAACAGAAATTAGTATCCGAGTAATTGCTAGGAGCAAAGGCAGCCAGGCGTGGACCCAACAACTCTATCCCATCTTGTGCACATGGGCTATCACAAAAGCAATTGGAGGTCTCTACAACTCATTACCCCATGGGCCTCTTTGGCATGTATAGGAGGTTGGCCTTGACTTTGGATTTTAAAATATGTGCTCATTAATACATATGTCAACTCCGTCATAGCCGGTCCCAAGCCCGATTGAGAAAGGAGGAGGGAGTCTGGTTACACCCTGTAGGGATCTAAATTGACAACAGAAGCACATGGAGTAGCGACGAACATCAAATCGTGAAGTAACCAGAAGGTGGGCACAGACGCTAAGGGGGCAGGCCCCCCACTGTAGGCCAATAACCCGCATCTCCGAGATAACATTATTACTGAAACTGCAACAGAGAAAAACCGGACGGATAAAAATACGACGATCTTTAGAATGAAACAGGTTACGAAAATTGGATGTTGGAACATACGAAAAGAAGCACTTAGATGGAATCAGCAAGGAACAAGAAAAAAAGGGGAAGACCTAAGGTGACCTGGAAAAGAAGCGTGGTGGAAGATATGAGGGAAGAAGGCAAATCCTGGGCAGAACTACAGCAGATTGCCAGGAGAAGAGACCAATGGAGGATCTTTGTTGTAGGGGACACAGGACATACGTCCTGTCAAGTAAGTCAGTACATAAGTTATGTCTGTTTGTAATAAAAGTGGTTCCCATAAATTGCAGTATGCATTGGGTGAGTGTGTCATGGGTTCACCTATTGTAGAGAACTTCTCAGAATCCTCTCTGTCAATGGAGATCTTGGAGTGGGACCTCTCGTCAATAACCTGTGGAACGTTGGGGAGAGGCTGCCATTCTCCCCCGCCAGGAACAGGAAGATAGGCTGAAGACATTTCAAGCTAAAAATACAGTACGTCAGGGAAAATGCAAAATAAACGTCGCGAAATATCTATTCTTCTGAAGTCATCATCCGACTTCAAATAAATCCACAGGGTGCCTTTGATGCAGTGCACTGAACTCAACGTGCGCGTATGCGAGAGAGATATAAGGCAACGGAATGAAATATGGAATTCTTATCTTCAGCGCTTTGAATATATTAGTTAATACAAGCTCTATTGGAAGTTGGTAGACAGACGATAGATAAAGAAAATAAGAGCTCCCCTATGAACACTCTCTGGTAGCCTTTATACACCTGGGAATGCTATGTGTTACACATGCAGTAAGTTTGATTTTAAGTGTACTATACCTCATCCACGAAATCTGTGAAGTAGGTTTACGCATGACGTCACACAGAGGAAGTGAAAAGAGAATGCGATGGGCGGAGCGTGGCAGCCCAGCTATCACGAGAATTGATTGAAGCCAAGGTCGCGCCACCCTCCTGCGCTAATTATTCAGTGGCATGTCGCCACGTTGGATCAGTCAGCCGAGTCACTCCTATGCGCAGACTACGTGTTTTTACACTGGCACTTCACAGATTGCTTGGATGTAGTTTATATCAACCGATAATAGCGGTGTCCATCTCCCCGTAATTTACGAGCTTATTTCCAAAGTGACGTAAATCCACGAAATGAAAAACTTTTGAAATCGCGTGTTTGTTGCCTCGTATAATTAAATTCAGATATGATTATGAATATAATGTAATTTCTTTCATTACTTTATGCACATCCTCACACTGTGTTTTAAAACTCTCCTAACAATGGAAATGGTGGTAATCGACTCCTGTAACTTGGAGTTAGAACGATTTGAAAATAAATCATATATTGAGGCTTTCAGTGACGTTTATGAACATTTTAATGGTTTAAACACAACAAACACAAACTGATGCTCTACATGTTTTTCAAAATGAGCCATGGCCTTGATTTATCACGTGATATCACGTGATGTACAAAGAGCCATCGGATTGGTCAACATGGATATCAGACACGTTGGAGTTATGTCACTTTGCAAATGAACGTAGTTGTTAGATCCCTGTTAATAGGGGATATACGACGTATTCTGACCTCGAGCCTTTGCTATACGTTGAGAGAACCTATAAACTTGCTTATGAAAGAAATACTGAAAAACCGTCAATTTTTGATTTACATAACGTTGGAAATAAGCTCATTTATTTATTGGTGCCTTTATTGCGGCGAAGTTAGGGATTTTGGGTCTCTCTTACACTTAACCACAAACAATGCAACGTCCATGAATACTCACATACATGTATGTTATTCTTAACCTACCAAACTTAAATACCAAGAAAGCATAGATACTAGAATTAAAGTGACAACTGTGTGATATTAACTAAGCTATAAATTTACATGCAGCAATAACAAATCATGAAGGTCCAACAATGTTTCACTCACACAGTCATACTCAAATTGTTCTAGTTGGGCTACGAATTCAAGAGCAAATCATTACATGCACGTTTGAGTGTTGTTAGGACAATCATTCCAAATTCTAGTTACCGACACGAGGAAAGTGTTAATGAAGACAGATGAATGATGTAGAGGAATTGTGTGTGACGATCATCTGAGGAAGAAAGAAGACAAAAATAACAAGAGATATAGTGAGGTGTACTTTAATTGAGAAGTCGATAGATGAGTGTACATATGAGCAGATTTTTCGTTGCTCTACTTTTAGCCAGGAAAGTAATGTAAGGCATAGAAAGAAGACACGTGTGAGGAAATAACATCGCTACTCTGCCTAAACTGTAGCATTTTATTTGAGGCGTCTGGTAACAAAACAAGATGCATCACTATTTTTGAGATTTTGAGATACGGCTGATTTAAGATGTCCTTAATGCCCTCTTTACATGTGGGAAGATACGGGTATTCAAAACAGGACACATCATGCTGTTTTTGAATACTGAAGTAGTCGGTTGGTTTCAAAATAAGACAAGTAGATGAATGAGTATCAAAACAAGAGTCATCTTGGCAGGGTCTATTGCGCAACAGCGAAAGGGCGCTCTCTGTGTGCTGCTTATGCAATTATTTCGTGTTCTGTTAGTGTCGGTGTGTTTACGTTTGTATTGGTGTGTTAAATCGACTTTATACTTGTGAAGAGTAATTATTTTATTTTCAAAATAAGATACATTAGCAAGTTTTAAGACAATGTAAGGCACATCAAGTATTAACACGCTTATAAAAAGGATAATAGAACAGCATGAGTTATGAAACTTTTGGGAAATATTTATCTTTATCCCTTACAACTTTCAAATAAGAGGTATATTTATTTGTCAGTAAACAAAGGAATTATTCAGTTTTTTGTGTCTCCTGAAATATTTTGTTGAAGTGATGTGTCTCTTGTTTTGATACCAGACGCCTCATTTCTCTGCTCATGTTAATGTAATTTCTTCAGCAATGGTGTATTATCCGAAACCTGTCATTCAGAGATCTCAAACAGTATTACTTGACAGGTATTCATCAATTCATTGCCTTAAAGGTACGAGTAGTACCGTGATATAGCGTTAGTTTTAGAAAAAGCAAACACAAATACGCGAATTATTTTTGCAAGCTATTTGTAGTCCTACATCAAATGTGGTTCACAAACGCATGTTGCTTGCTTTATTTATTTGCGTTGTCACAAAGACAAGGGTCAGGTGATATTATAATTTCCAGTCGGTCAACCGACTCAAAGTTACAATATCAATTGTCAATAGGGCAATAAACCTACCTTTATGGATCATGGGGTCACAAACCACATGTAATTCAACTAAGCGCTTCACCTCAATCAGCATTTCAGGATGGCTACCAAAAATAGATTTCACCCAAAAATCGAAGTTCTACGCCTAGATCCGTAGGCTAATTGCATACATATTGGCACAGCAATACAATTCTCCATTTAACCAAATTTCAAATGCTTGCCGATACCGTATTCCAATGCAGCCCGTCCTTAAATGCACCTTATGATATACAGAAATTGCCTGGTTATGTTCAACCTAAAAGTGAATAAGAACTGCTAGCTTTCTTGGCTAACACCCCGACGGCCCAGGTTCGATTCCCGGCTTTGTCGATAAATTTATTTTTGGACTGAGGGCTGGAACGGGGTACACGCAGCCTCGTGAGCCGGAATTGAGAAAGGGTGGGTTGGATTCACACGTCAGCCATCCTGGAAGTGGTTTACCGTGGTTTTCCACTTCTTCTCACGGCAAATTTCAGGATGGTTCCTAACTTAGGGCCACGACCGCCTCCTTCTCAAACCTCACCTGAAAAAATACACGCACTACTACAGGATCCTAAATAACACGGGTTATCAGACAAATTCTACACACCTCCAAGTACACGGGGCTAAATGACCACGATGTCCAAGTCCCTCAAGTAATACAACAGCTATAGGCTATAATGATTGTGACTGTGTTTCCTAATCTACGGTAGGCTATTAGTAGAAGCTTTTCAGTCGGTCAACATGGGTGTGTCGAATTAGATTGGACGGGGATTTACAATTAATTTCTCAGTGGAGAAATAAATACATTAATTAGTTATACACTTAATAAAAGAAACTTCTGACACAGATGAGGGGTTTCGTTCCTCCAGCGACCATCATCAGGTCTGCTCAATTAGGCTTAGTTTAGCTTCAGTACGTAACACGTGTGAACAGCACTGTTTACAATAAGCTACACAAGGTTTGAATTAAACTTTGTAACGAGTCGGATTTTGTAACTATTTTTGTAATTATTTTCTATTCGTTTAGTATGTTACACTTTTAGGTATTGTGCGTTTTGTTGTTAGCACTTTTTATGTGTACTATAAGAACAGTTTTGAATTGTTAACTTCTACCGTAGCGAGCTTTTCAAGTGATTGCTGATACAGGAACACGGGGATACATGGGCACGATGATACTAATCTGCGCAACATCAAATGTTCAGGTTCAATCTTTAGTAACATTTGAATCAAAGGATATTCAATCTGTATATGCCTTATTTCAAATGATTCTAGAATATGTGGACCTCCATCGTACAGGTGGTTAAACGTCAATCAATCCTGGGTTCAAATCTAAGTTGGTGGGTGTGTTATGTGCTGGACAAAGCAGAGTGTGTCAGGTTTTCCTCCGGGACCTGCAGTTTTCCCTCTTGAGTCCATTCCAATAACAATTCACAATAACTCATTGATCATGGTATCGAAGCAGTGCAAATCCAGCACGTTTCTATTGCTAGATGGTACATCATCTCCGGCCTGGCACTTGGTAGAATTCAGTTTATTAGCTTACATATTTTATCCTTTTAACTGAAAGTTGGGAAGAGGCACCACATGGTTTTTTACAAGTACACACATTTTCTTTCATTATTAACCTACTAGCGGACCCGTGCGAGTAACCACACTTTCCCCAATAGGTTTATAATGAGAGACTCAAGGAGAAAGGTTGTTATGTCTTTATTTCAACCAAATGATTAAAGAACACTATTTACATTTCAGTCAGAATTCTAAGTTCTACGTTCCCTAACTTAAGAAGACAATCACTGAAAATTGGATCATCATAGCACTCACCGGTTATTCGATATTTATGAAATTATACGATTTGAGTACTCATTCCTTTGTTTTACTGTTTCTGAAATCCATACAAAATGATAAACAAAAGACCTAAGAATGTTAAAATGACATGAAACAGGTGTCAAAGGGGCCAAAATGTGAAGTGGACAGCAATTATGGAGCGTAGTTTCCTACAGCAATAGTATCTGCCAATCACACAATTCGTACATTTTTTAAAGTAATTGTTTAAAGAAATTATAAATATTTATGAAATTAGAGTGCAATTCGTCACTGCTAATGTCTATTCTCTTTCATTTGAATGCCCATTTGTCACGATCGATCGCTTGTGAGCACCGCAGGAGGGCTTTATACTACTGAAATAATATATAACCTATGATGAAAGTCTAATGGTTGCAATTCATCGGCCTTCACTCGATGTAACACAAGGCGCTTTTTTAAGCCAGCACAGTTTCTGTTATATTTTCGGTGCAGTTCTGCGGTTGCGACATTAGGCATGGGCAATGGCTTTCTTCAGCACTTCAACATATCACATGTGACGTTGGAGACATTAACATAATGTGGTCATTTTATAGCGAGAGTTTAAAATGTTGAAGACAATAGAGCGACCTCCAACTATGACTGTTAGAAACAGTCCGTGCTTCGTTTTTTGAATGCATGCAGCATTATAGCAAGTGGCAACCATTACCAAATATGAGTATCGTGAAAGTGTTAAGTCAGATGGAATGGTGTGGAACAGGGTACGAATGTCCAATAAAGGTCGGCAGCATGAGTATGACCCCTCACTCCTAATCTGGAGCCATGCCTGGCAACATGGCTGCTACGATTGATTCCCACGCCAAGTGCGGTTTCCTCAAGCAGAAGGAAATATTGCAGCGGAAATTCTTCAAGGAATGACTTCTTATGATTCAGGACAACGCCCGTCCTATCAGTTGTAACTCTCTATTCGGTGAACACAAATTTGTACAATATGACTGGGTGGGAATACAAATAAATAAACACCCCAGAGTAAATACATATATTAGTTATAAACACTATTACATCATGGGCCATTATGCATTTATTTAGTAGTCATCATAACAAATACATGCAAATTTTTCAAAAGAATTTATTTATTTAATATAAATAAACATTGTAACTCGCACAGTCGTACCGGGAAAATTCGTGTTGACCAACTAAAGAGTTACGTTTGTATAGGCAACACCGGAAAGATGGTTTTAAAACGTAACGCCGTATCACAGAGCAGCTTCTTCAGCAATGTCCAATGCCGAACTCAGCGCCAAGCAACATGCACTTGTTCCCTGAACTGGAAATGAGACTTTGAGTGCAGACGTCTCAGGCATCAATACAACGCCAAGGGCCATGTCAACTCACTGGAGGCTTCGTTCTACGAAATGGAGATTGGAAATCTCCTCCTCAGATATGACAAATGCTTCAATGCTCAAAATGTAATCCAGTGTTACGTAAGTACTTACAATACATTTCCATTTGAGACTGGTTTACTTTTCAGTGGCTAATCTAGTCTCCAGGCCTCTGTTTACCTTTCAGCGCCCAGTCTAGTGTGCAGGGCTCTGTTAACCTTTCAGCGCCCAGTCTAGTGTGCAGGCCACTGTTTACCTTTCAGCGCCCAGTCTAGTGTGCAGGCCACTGTTTACCTTTCAGCGCCCAGTCTAGTGTGCAGGCCACTGTTTACCTTTCAGCGCCCAGTCTAGTGTGCAGGCCACTGTTTACCTTTCAGCGCCCAGTCTAGTGTGCAGGTCTCTGTTTACCTTTCAGCGCCCAGTCTAGTGTGCAGGCCTCTGTTTACCTTTCAGCGCCCAGTCTAGTGTGCAGGCCTCTGTTAACCTTTCAGCACCCAGTCTAGTGTGCAGGCCTCTGTTTACCTTTCAGCGCCCAGTCTAGTGTGCAGGCCTCTGTTTACCTTTCAGCGCCCAGTCTAGTGTGCAGGCCTCTGTTAACCTTTCAGCACCCAGTCTATTGTGCAGGCCACTGTTTACCTTTCAGCGCCCAGTCTAGTGTGCAGGCCTCTGTTTACCTTTCAGCGCCCAGTCTAGTGTGCAGGCCTCTGTTTACCTTTCAGCACCCAGTCTAGTGTGCAGGCCACTGTTTACCTTTCAGCACCCAGTCTAGTGTGCAGGCCACTGTTTACCTTTCAGCGCCCAGTCTAGTGTGCAGGCCTCTGTTTACCTTTCAGCGCCCAGTCTAGTGTGCAGGCCTCTGTTAACCTTTCAGCACCCAGTCTAGTGTGCAGGCCACTGTTTACCTTTCAGCGCCCAGTCTAGTGTGCAGGCCTCTGTTTACCTTTCAGCGCCCAGTCTAGTGTGCAGGCCTCTGTTAACCTTTCAGCACCCAGTCTAGTGTGCAGGCCACTGTTTACCTTTCAGCGCCCAGTCTAGTGTGCAGGCCTCTGTTTACCTTTCAGCGCCCAGTCTAGTGTGCAGGCCACTGTTTACCTTTCAGCGCCCAGTCTAGTGTGCAGGCCTCTGTTAACCTTTCAGCGCCCAGTCTAGTGTGCAGGCCACTGTTTACCTTTCAGCGCCCAGTCTAGTGTGCAGGCCTCTGTTTACCTTTCAGCGCCCAGTCTAGTGTGCAGGCCTCTGTTAACCTTTCAGCGCCCAGTCTAGTGTGCAGGCCTCTGTTAACCTTTCAGCGCCCAGTCTAGTGTGCAGGCCTCTGTTTACCTTTCAGCGCCCAGTCTAGTGTGCAGGCCACTGTTTACCTTTCAGCGCCCAGTCTAGTGTGCAGGCCTCTGTTAACCTTTCAGCGCCCAGTCTAGTGTGCAGGCCACTGTTTACCTTTCAGCGCCCAGTCTAGTGTGCAGGCCTCTGTTTACCTTTCAGCGCCCAGTCTAGTGTGCAGGCCTCTGTTAACCTTTCAGCGCCCAGTCTAGTGTGCAGGCCTCTGTTAACCTTTCAGCGCCCAGTCTAGTGTGCAGGCCTCTGTTTACCTTTCAGCACCCAGTCTAGTGTGCAGGCCTCTGTTTACCTTTCAGCGCCCAGTCTAGTGTGCAGGCCTCTGTTTACCTTTCAGCGCCCAGTCTAGTGTGCAGACCACTGTTTACCTTTCAGCACCCAGTCTAGTGTGCAGGCCACTGTTTACCTTTCAGCACCCAGTCTAGTGTGCAGGCCACTGTTTACCTTTCAGCGCCCAGTCTAGTGTGCAGGCCACTGTTTACCTTTCAGCGCCCAGTCTAGTGTGCAGGCCACTGTTTACCTTTCAGCACCCAGTCTAGTGTGCAGGCCACTGTTTACCTTTCAGCACCCAGTCTAGTGTGCAGGCCACTGTTTACCTTTCAGCGCCCAGTCTAGTGTGCAGGCCTCTGTTTACCTTTCAGCACCCAGTCTAGTGTGCAGGGCTCTGTTAACCTTTCAGCACCCAGTCTAGTGTGCAGACCACTGTTTACCTTTCAGCACCGAGTCTAGTGTGCAGACCACTGTTTACCTTTCAGCACCCAGTCTAGTGTGCAGGCCTCTGTTTACCTTTCAGCACCCAGTCTAGCGTGCAGACCACTGTTTACCTTTCAGCGCCCAGTCTAGTGTGCAGGCCTCTGTTTACCTTTCAGTTCCCAGTCTAGTCTCCAGGCCTCTGTTTACCTTTCAGCCACCAGTCTAGTGTGCACATCTCTGTTTAATTTTCAGCCACCAGTCTAGTGTGCAGACCTATGTTTACCTTTCAGCCACCAGTCTAGTGTGCACATCTCTGTTTAATTTTCAGCCACCAGTCTAGTGTGCAGACCTCTGTTTACCTTTCAGCACCCAGTCTAGTGTGCAGACCACTGTTTACCTTTCAGCGCCCAGTCTAGTGTGCAGGCCTCTGTTTACCTTTCAGTTCCCAGTCTAGTCTACAGGCCTCTGTTTACCTTTCAGCCACCAGTCTAGTGTGCACATCTCTGTTTAATTTTCAGCCACCAGTCTTGTGTGCAGACCTTTGTTTACCTTTCAGCACCCAGTCTAGTCTCCAAGCCTATGTTTACCTATCAGCACCCAGTTTAGTCTCCAGGTCTATGTTTAAGAACAATTCACCTGGATGATTTTTGCATAAGTTATAATAAAACATTATTTTTGTTTTTTACTCTTGTCCTTTTTATGAACCTTTGGTGGTTGAACACACTACCCTCGGACCTGCATTCCGTTAATACAGTATAAACAATAAAGGTGCCTGCTTTGGAAAGATATGTACAATTCTCTCTCAGGAGTGTGAAGATTCTCCATCCAAAATTGAGAAATCCTCCTTTATTTCATATCGCCTGGCTTTTTATGTTCACGTTATTACCTCTGGCTCTAAGGTAAGATGTGAGCCTCGCTGTGTCGCCGCCAACTCGGGGCCGGAAGTAAGAGAAAAAGTTAAGTAGAAGCTAGGGTAATGGCGCGGATGTTCCTCGAGTGAGAGCGCGCACCCCTCTTCTTTCCCCTGCCACTCTATAGGATGTTCATGAGGGCAAACTTAAAAGTTGGTGTGGCCATGATGAGAAAGTCCGTAGCCGGGGGTTCTATATCTTGCTGTACCGTTCTTAGATTGAGGTTCAAATCTTGTTTCTGAGAGCAGTAGATGTAGGTTAAATCTCCTTTATGCACTTTCACTCTAGCCAGATGCTAAAGTGATTACATATTTGAGGTTCTGTGTCACCTGTCTCAATCACAGATTATTTTTAATATTATTATGTACAGTTTTCTACAAACACACAACACTACAGACGGAACATTAAAGTAGGAGATCAATAATATTCCATACGTCAGGAGCAGATGACCTCAATGTTCCGTCCCTAAAAACAACAATCACCCCCATTGCCATACTCCGCACTCACCTAGGTCTAGATAATATCGACGTTATAAGTATGATGATAAAGATGAGCATTAGTGGCTTAGGCGGCAGCACGCCGGCCTCTCACCTCTGGGTCCGTGGTCAAATCCTCGTCACTCCATGTGATATTTGTGCTGGACAAAGCGGAGGCAGTCAGGTTTTTCTCCGGGGACTCCGGTTTCCTATGTCACAAATTTCATTCCAGCAACACTCTCCACTGTCATTTCATTTCATCTGTCATTCATTTATTCATTGCCCAAGTGGAGTGCGACAGGCTTCGGTAGCCGGCATAGTTCATATCCTTGCCGCTAGATGGGGGCTTCGTTCATTCCATTCCCTGACCCGGTAAGTCGACTGGAAGCAGGCTGTGGATTTGCATGATGACTAAGATAGCCATGTCCCATAAATGCAACTGCTACCGGAAGAAGAAGAAGGACAACAAGAACAACACCAAACAAATCAGTTCCATCAAAAATCTATTGTTGAGAGGGCCTTTAGCCAACTTGGCATCTCGTTGACAATATATTTTTAATCCACCGTAGAGTAGAGTGAAGGCTTCTTCTGATGTGAATCACTTATTTGTGTAACACAAATTCCAACAGCTTTAAAATAAAGCCAAAAGTTATGTTTATGTTGATCAAAATCCGCTTTTCCTTTGTTACAATGAAAAGGGACGTTATATCCACGTATTACCTGGGTGTGAAATTATTTCGGTAAATTCGGCATAAATCCATGGGTGAATCCTCTTTGCGGAATTTTGTCTTTTATAGGTAACTTGTGTTATTTTCATATTTTAGATTTGAGGCATCTTGGTAATCAGGCCTTATACGCCCCCTCAAATACTCTCCGGCGGACTAAAGGTTTCACGCACCAAGGAAGAATTGTTTGCTTGCCATACACTTCAGCAATCAGTCACGTCTAAGGTCAATAGTTATATATGATAAGTATAGGAACGTGATTAGTTGAACGATCTCAACATCCCAGGCTTATAAATGGGTTCGTGTAGGCTACTCGAGCGTAGTGGACTGTTCTTCCCGATTGTGTAAACCTCGTCGACCATTCGACTTGCCTCCACGACTCATTCGAAGTGCATTTACCCACCCGTTGAACAATGTTAGCTAGGGGACGCATTATTGGGCTGCGTGAGGCTGGTTGGTTGTATCTGCGAATCACCCACCAGCTAGGCCGTTGTGACCAAGACAGTTCGAGTGCATTAGCACCAGTGTATCTGCGTACACACGCTATTAATAGCAAGCCCAGCCACCATCCTGAATATGTAGTGGGGGTGTTCTTCTGCCTCTGGCATTCAAAACACATGTACGGTTCTATTCTGATCAAAATTTGAGATATTTCATTTTTAAAATATGCAGAGTTATTTAGTTATATATTTTATAATTTCATGATGACCACTGCACGCTATTCCTATGAGTAATTCTGTCCCATTGACTTGCTCATACGAAGCCACTCAGAAGTTTCTGGATTTTTGCTAAGTTTCGTTTATGTATCGTAACATTACTTTGAGTTGTTTATTATGATATGTTTTATATCCAAGATAGTCATTGCGCCTAGTATTCAGTATTACAATTCAATATTACGCCCATCCGTTATATTGAGAACATCATTTCACTTTTATTTTCCTCTGGGCAATGTACGATACTCCATATTGATTTCTACGTTATCAATATTTTTGCTATTGTAGTTCTAAAACATAGACAGTTTTTTATTATTATGACATTTCAGGATGTCCATTGTGCGCTACATTCAATGCGATTACTTTATTACTAACGTTATTGAAATCTTGTTACATACTACTCCTCTTTAGGCAAGTAGCTCGTTAATTTTGTAATTATAATATGCTACTGAGTTACTAATTTGTATAGGGTACTTAGATAGTTTGCCTGAGCATACGAAGCGACATTTTTAGTTCCATTCTATTAATAAATTTCGTTATTATAGCCCTAGGATACCGAACGTTTTTTTTATTTCAAGATGGCCTCTGTGCGCTACATTCAGTGTGACCAACGTACGTAAGAACTCTTATAATGCATGATACTTCTTGGCAAGATTCATCTTAAATACCCAATTTTATTCTGAGTTGTCGATTTTAATATTCTAATAGTTCGCACAGCCACCATCTTGAATGCATAGAGAGTCTGTTCTTTTGCCTTGGCAGAACAAAGCCCCATAAACGGTCCTATCATGTAACTAATTTTCGTTAAAGTAGCAATTAAGTGTTGTGAGTTTTTTTTATTTTTTTTATTTCATAAACAACCTGAATGCCAAGTAGAGTAAACATTGATGCATTGGATTATAATGTTTTCATAATTCACACGGCAGCCATCTTCGTATTGATAGACTGATGACTCTGAGGTTTAGGCAGCAGGCGCTTCACATACGAAGATATGTTTCTCCAAAATTTTCTAGAGATCCGATGATTACTCTAGTCGTAATTTGATTTAAACTTTGAACATTTGGGAGGCCACCATTTTGTTTTCGTTAAGATAGCAACTATATGAAATGGCACTGTGGTACCTTTGATAGTGGTACCTCGGTACCAAACTTGATTCAATTCGGTTTTGTCGTGTTTGAGTTCATAAAGGGGATATACTGTACATACACACACACACACACACACACAGGCATGCATACAATCATTTAACTCGTGTAATGTAACTAACTTTCATTTTGACATATTTCGCAAGTACGTTAATAGTACGCAAACTCTTAGAAATCCTATGAACCGAAGGAACCTCTAAAGCCAGTCGAACAGAAATTAATCAATGATACTCCCTCAAAATCGCCAGATACGTATACGCAATGAAGATTTTTACGTGACCACCAGTAGACCATTGGGGACACAAACCTTGCGAATGTGAATGTAATAGAAAATCTGTAAATGTTAGAGTATCTCCTCGAATGAAAAGCACTTGGCATACAAATTTGGACTTTCATGGAATTCTCTGGCGAATAGGGGGAACGTGTTACAGGATGAACAAATTAAAACAGCAGGGTGTAACTTTTATTTTATAACAAACGCTATCTTTATTACTTCCCAACCACTGGTTGTAGCTTATATAGCATCTCCTGCAGTTTCAGTTAGTAAGGATTCAGGTTAGGAAGTTGGCTATAAGGATGCATAACCTCAGTTTATTCAGCCCAATGTTATTTGTAACTTAACATAGCCCTGTTTCTCAGTTCAAGAAAGAAACATTGCTTAAGTAGTTCAAATTCAGCTTCCTACTCACTCTTCTGTTTCTGAAGACCACGATTCCAAACAGGCCACAAGAACGTTGTTATCGCAAGGGTAGGCACTGTTTTTCTTGTTCAATTATACAAGGATTTATATTGAAAGTGAAGTCTGCCGCATAACATATGGTGGTCTTAGTACCTATGGGTGTATCTGTAACTAAATATAATAGTTCAAAAATTGAGAAATTTAACATGAAGGCAATAGGCTACGCCATACCCCCAGCATTTTATTGGACACAGTGAAGAGAATTGAATTTTGAATATCACCGAAAGTCAGGCTCACCCAGTTTTATACTATTCCAAGTTAGCTTCCTCGTCTTCTAAGTCCGTGTTGTACACAGAATGACTACAGAGCCGTTGGAAACTGTACCAGGCGTATTATGACAATCCACTCATAACATTGCCACCGTTCAGTACCATCCCCAAGCAATTCAAGTAATGATAATAATAATTAATTACACCTATCAGACGTCCGACGAACTTCAAAACAAGGTGTACAAACTGTACAAAAACTGACCTATCCTAACAGACCAGAAAATCATGGCAAATCGGTCAATAGATCGTGTACATTAAGAAAACAAATCAAAAGGTTCACCTGATAGATATCACGGTATTACTACGCCAAAACTTCAGACGGCCGGAGTTCAAATCCCGGTGACAGCGGGCTGGAATTTTCAACTGAAAAATCACGTGGCGACGGAAAGGGCATCTGGCCTTAAATTCCCGGCCAAAATCAAAATGAGCCTGGTTAGCTGCGGCGACTCCAATTAATGTGGAAAAGCCGAAGAAAGTTTTTTTATAATACGCTAAGGTGTATGTTTCACAAAACTCAAGCTCTTAAATCAACGAGAGTTAGAAGGTGTGGTTTATAGGCTACCAAATCTTCCAAATAGTACAGGAAAAATCTTGCATTTCTTGAAAAGCCAACGGAAATATACTTATTTGTTTATAAAGTGCTTTTTAAACAAATAAACAAGACGATAGCCCCTGGCAGAACTTTGTCGCGTACAGCCGGCATAGCACTAGAGCCAGGCGGGTAGTCTGTACACATGGGGCGCACACAACCCATTATGCAAGAGTTCTCGCACGGGTCCGCTAGTTATTATGGCCTCAGCTACCGTGGGGTACATGTTAGAGTTGGAGCCACTGAGGTGATCTACTGTTTACTGTAATCACCGAATGGCATACGAGAGAGATTTTACCATCCAACATCGTGTGGCTCAGTGTCGAGTAATTCTTGACGCTCTCCAAAGTTCTGACTTCCTAGGTCGTGAATTGAACCCGGAATCTTGTGACCGTGAGGCTGACACTCTACCACTGGACCACGGAGGTGGCTATCAATTCAAATGACATGAAACAAACTCTGTAGTTTGGTCTATCTCCAGTTTACGTTAACACTTAACTCTCCTTAACAACACACACACTAGTGGCTAGCACATTTGGCTGTCACCGTGGAGGCCCCGGTTTGATTCTCGGATCTGCCAAGAAATGTAATTCTAATATGAGAGCTAGAACGGGGTACACACAACCTCGTGAGATAAAGCTGAGAAGAGGTGGATTCGATTCCCACCTAAGCCATCCCGAAACTGGTTTTCCGTGGTTTCCAACTTCTACTCCAGGCAAATGCCGGAATGGTTCCTAACTTAAAGCCACGGCTCCCTCCTTTCCAATCATTATCTCAATAACAAATACACATACTAATACAGACATCAGAATAACACAGATTTCAGACAAATTCACCCCCGCCCCCACCCCCCGCCCACACACACACACCTAAGTACATGAGGCTATATGACCACCGATGTCGCAAAGCCCCTAAATGAATCAACAACAAACAACAACAATTTACCCGACGCCCTGTTGTCAGATGCTATTAACATTTACAAAGGCACAGACTCTGTGCTTCTTAGCAAGGAGGTGCTTGCCACAGTGGGTGGGTGGTTATCGTATCGGACTACCAATCCCAAGCTTCCAGGTTCGCTCCTGACCATGGTAAGTGTTTTTTGAAAGGCGGCAAAAATCACGACACGCATGTCATACGATGTTGGCATGATAAAGAACGCATTTGAATTCAGTAGGCTGCGTTGATAATGGAAAAATTAATCTCAGGATTTTCCGCCAACACAAAAAGTTCTTCCTTTCTCTACTAGAAAGCGCTAGTGTCAAGGAGCTTAGATACCTAACCTGCTTGACTTTCATAGCATTTCAAGGAACAACAAAAATTCGACATGCAAGCTGCCTTCTGGGCGTCAAATAACAAAATCTTGCACCCGGCACCCGAGGCCATACGATAGTATTATTATTCGCAAAGTGGTGGAACCACATGCAAGATGTGAACAGGGAACTCGCAGCAAAGTGTGCATGGCTATTGAATCCAGGATTCGAGACAATGTGAACCCAGGAAACGCAGGGAAATAAAATGTATAGCTACTTCTGAACCCAGGACTTAAAAGAAGAAAGGGCCCTGTCCATGCTGCTCTTGAAGCACGGTACTGCACCACACGGCTCACGGCCCAGCGGTCGATAAACCCCCTGGAATATATTAAATTCCCTCTCGGCAGAGTTAATTTCCAAGATGGGATATTTCCTGCGTTCATAACTTCAATAATACAGTGCATAGTAGAATATTACTTCTGCTTAAACCTCAGGTGACAATTGGGTTACTTCCAACTATTACAAGAAATGAAAATGAACGCAATGATAGTTCATAAGCGATGAATAAGCAATTAATCTAAGAGTGAAATGTGAATTTCAGATGCAGAGGAACGATGTGGTGAATTCTCAGGGGGCCACTTAATCGCATGTAGACTTGTGTTAGCTCCGTAAAACAAATCACTTTCTAAAGACATGAGGTCATGAGAGAAAATTGGAATACGTCAGGACATATGCTTCTTCGACACTTAACGCACCACGACACATGGAGTAGAAAAGTAAAATCAAAACAGAAGACTTATTAGGAGTTACGTTCATCTTATCTCAATGCAATGAATTTGGGGAACCGCATTCATTTTCCGGTTAATGCATTTGGGATTCTCGAGGTGCAATGCCATATCCCATGGTTATGATAAACTTTTAAAAAAGTCCCTTGGCATGAGTCATTATTCCAAGATTTACGTTCACAAAATACTAAAAGCGTATTCCTTCCTTGCCGCACCACCCCCCTCCCCTCCCCCCGCCCCCACAAAAAAAAATCCTAACATACTAACGCATCATAGAAACTCAACCTGCATAAAAACTTGCAGAATTCTGAGGAGCTGTGAATGTCGTTCATGTGCTAAACATTTTAATAGAGAAAATTTATTTATGCATTAACAACAATTTAATAATATACTCTAAAATTAGAAATGTGTACATTATTAAAATTATAAACCGGTGGCAAAATCCAATTCCTATGGTTGTACTGTGTCCCCTTTTCCCCACGCATTGCAGTCGTATTGCGAGATTGCAAAATATTTGATGTGGGAATATCATTCAATCCAATACTAAAATATATTGTTGTCGTTGTTGCTTTATTTTAGGGGCTTGGACACCGTGTTCGCTTCAGGCACGTGTGCTTGGGCATTAGCAAAATTGGTCTGAGAACCTGGGTTATTGTTATGTCTGTAGTTGTGTGTGTACCTATACTTGTGACTGAGACTAGGATTGGGAAAGAAACGGCCAAGGCCTTGGATTAGGAGCGATCCCAGCATGTGCTCAAGTAGAAGTGAGAGATCACATTAAACACTGTTTAAGATGATTCTGGTGGGAATCGAATCCATTATTTCTCTTTTTTTTTTGTCTCGCGAGGATGATTGAACCCCATGTCCCAACCCTAAAACCAGAATTAGATTGACTGGCTGCGTGGCTCAGCGGTAACGTTCACGCTTGCTGGGCCCAAGGTTTCAGGTTCGTATCCTGACGCAGTCAGCTGCCATTTGAGGGTGCGCAAATGCGAGGGAGCCGTGTCAGTAGATTTACTGGCAAGTTAAAGATCCCCTTCGTGGTAAAATTCTGGCGCCCCGGTGTCCCTAAGAGTCAGATAGTTAAAAGGGACGTAAAATTAATAACATTATTAGAATTAGATCCTTTTCTTGGCCAAGCCGGGAATCGAAGACAGATCCAAGGAAGACAGCTAAGTACAGGATGTTAGCCACCACACCAGGAGGTGTAGTCTAGAGCTATGTAGTGCGTGAGAAAGGCCATAAACAAATCATCGATTTGTGCTGTAAGAAAGTGTTCGATTTTCCAAGCAAATAACGGTATGATGCCATGTTGCTGCTGACAGAAATGGGATTATAAACTCAGATTGTGGGACGACTTTTAATGCACTCAGCTAAGCCATAGGTTATAAAACACTGAATTCGTCACTACACACAACACTGTTAATCCCATTGACTCCATAAAATTGCTGCAAATTTCACTTCGTTCAAACGTATTTCGCAATTAATTATTTCACATTTCACAATAATATTTTCCAGGTATTTCGTCAAACTATAAATATCATATCACGTCAATTCTGTATTATTCCACTTTATATGGATGTATTTATTCCTGGAACTGCGTGGCTCAATCAATCAGTACATAATATAATATATATGGCAGTCACAGTTATATCCCTACAAAAAACCTTCATTTTTTCATAAATAAAACTAGGTTAAACCAATATAAATATAGCTCCAATGACGCATATAGAACAATACAACCCTAAATGGCAGATAATAGCCGGAAGCTTCATTTGTCGTTACCCTCTACAAACCAATGTATTCTAAGTATTCCTTTGTAATTTTCTGTTTACTTTCTTCAGCAAGACAGTATCATACACCACCTCTCGTAATTTGTAATTAGGGTCGATAACCTTGTTGTTAGGACCATTAAAACAACAATAGTTATTATCATCATCATATTCATTAAATATCATAACGAAAACGCCACCCTATCAGGAAGTCAATGACTGAAATTCTTGGCAGATGATGTATGAAATGAATGTACCGTACATCATGCGAGGCGAGGTGAGGCGAGAATTAGTAACTCCCTGAAGTCACTGCCTGCCTCATTGTGCAGCGACTTGTATATTTTGCTGTCACCGCGGAGTTCTGAGTTCGATACCTGGCCCAGTAATAAAATAAAATGTAATTCTGGTTTGAGGGCTGGAACTGGGAAGAGGTGGGTTTACTTCTCTCCTTGGCCATCCTATAAATGGTGTGGTTTCTCACATTCACTCCAGCCAAATGCCGGGATGTTATCTAAATTACGACCACGGTTGGCTCCCATCCAAATCCTTGATCCAATTACAAAAACACAAACTAGCACAGCCATCAAAATGACACAGGTTATATCCAACTGATTCTACACACACCCAAGCACATGGGGCTACAGAACCACGATGTCGCAAAGCCATTCAATATATCAAAATACTGCTTAAAAAATTACGAAAACTATCCTTACTAAGGCAAGAAAAAACAATAATTATCATTGGTGCTTTCTTTTACAATAGTTCAATTATTATTGAATTCAAATACATAATTATATATTCTTGAAAAATTCCTGGGTTAACTCCCTGTTTTATTTTCCTCAAAGTCAAAACATGCATATTCGTCAAACTGCAAGGATTCATTGCCGCTCTCACTAACAGTTACTGTATCCTTTACCCAGCATTGCAAACCTCGACTCGAAAATGAACAAGTAGTTCCGTGAAGAATTATACAGCCTAATTTCATATATCCTACTTATGTTAATTGCCTCTATCAACAAATACAATTTCAGTTTGATTGCTGTAATAGATTCGTAGATATTGAAAACCGCCTAAATATTTCGGATGGTCGCCAAGTTGGATTTTTATATAATGTAGGTCTTAGAGTTATGCACTATTACATGAAGATTATTGTCTAGGTGTAGTATTCAAACTTCAATCGCATGATTAGGACACAAGAAATGAAAATAGATTTTAAAATTTCGCACACCCGCCATCTTGTAGTTATGAAAACACTTGAAATAAATTAGATGCAAGTAGATTAAACTGTGTATACGTATTTACCGTACCAAGAATTACTAATCTCGGATGGTTAAGTCGCGAGAAACATCCATTTAAATATTTATATTTCGCGTCACCGCCATGTTGGATCTGTGCTCACCGAGTTATTGAAAGTCCTATAGGTGAACTTATGTTCATAGTCTCTGTCAACGTACAAACGTTCAGTTTGATTGCTATTATAGATCAATAGATAACGGAAACCGTCTAAATATTTCAGTTGGTCGCCATGTTGAACTTTTATATCTGTAGGCCATAGAGTTATGAACTATTAAATGACGATGTTTGCGTTGGTTCATTATTCAAACGTTCACTTTGATCGCATGATTAATACACAAGAAATAAAAACTTAATTTTAAAATTGCGCACAGCTGCCATCTTAAATTTATGTGAACAATATTGAACTAAATTAGATGCCAGTGCATTACAATGTGTATACACAATTACTGTACCATATTTACTGCGCTCAGATGGTTAAATCGCGAGAATATGCTATTGAAATGTTTCACCTTCGCTTGGCCGCCATGTTATTTTTGTATTTTACTGGTTTTTAGAAGTCTCATAGCTGAACTTCTAGTATTACCCTTTATCACCGTACAAAATTTCAGGGTGATATCAGTACCGGTAATTGTTTCGGAGATATAGAATGACGGTGAAATATTTAGCACAACCGCCATGTTGGGTTGGTGAGACGTTATAAAATTTGAAGGGCAGTGTCTGGGTCGGACAAAATAGTACTATGACGTTACCGAGTTTGATTGAAACCGCTCCAGCCGTTTAGAAGTTATTAGGGGAGAGTCACACACACACGGACAAAAGGTAATCTCATAAGCCTAATTTTTCATAAAATAAAAATAGGCTAAAAATGCAATTTTGCACATTCGTGCCGACGATGTACATTTCATGCGACGCTTCCGAACTAGAACCTTTTGAGGCCATTTTGATAGAAACCCTAGTGGGATTGTTACTAACGCCTTACATGAACGTGCATTAAGCAGCAGAAATACTCTGCCTTTGAGTGATGCGGGCGTCAGTAGAGCGCCGAGACGCTTAACGGCCCAACCACACGCCCGACTCGTCTGCAATTGCCAGGGAGAAGACAGGTACTTAGATGATGATGATGATGATAATTGTTGTTTTAAGGGGCCTAACATCTAGGTACTTAGACCAGCGGCAGTTTGTTCTACCTGCGTCACTTGAAAATACGGTTTCTCCAGGCCTCAAAGTAAAGTAATTTCCATGGGAATTTGTTGACGTTAGTGCACTCCGGACCTCTATTGGTGATAGAATTTGTCGAAGGCTTGAGGTTTTCTGATTTAGCCTACCACAGTAAGTCCGTCCGTAAAGTATAGGGAGGGATTAGGCAGCCCGGAACACACAATTCCCCGGGTCTGATAAGAGCCGAGAAAACCAGAAATAGATATAGTTAAAGGATGATGGTTTAGCGGGAAAAGTGGTTTCATTACGATATTATTTAATCATGTCTGAAGTCTGTTCGCCGAGTCGAGATAGTGCGCGTAAATACTTGCACGTGGTCACTTGACTGCCTGGAAAGGGAAACACGCCCAGTTCACGTCATCGGCTCTGTCTGACAGGGGTAGCCAAGAAGCTCCGAGATCATTAGTCATGCCGTAGCCCTAGAAAAGACAAGACTTGCTGCACTTTGTGCTGTACTGTTGCCTGTCATAAGCAGTTATGAACTAATTAATTAATTAATTAAATAATTAAATACATAAACAAACAATAAACAAACTGCGCTGTAGCATGTAACCGATAAGTCAGCCCGCTTCACATGTAGGCTATACACAGCACTGAAGTTGGGGCACAGCTCAATGCACCCCTTGCGGGCAGCCCTGCAATCACGTGTACAACTGTGTTTACTTCCACTATCTCGACTCGGCGAACAGACTTTTGCAGGCTACAGACTTTGGGTATGCACTATGTTGTGAAGCAAAACAAGCGAAGAGAAGAGGTCCAGGGTGAATCTGGATACGAGTAGGAGGTCGCTGCCGCAATCTGGTAAAAACACTGCACATGTTATGAGTAGGATGTCTTAGAAAGCTCTCGATCGGACAGGTTCCTTTCCTCTCCGTGAAACCAGTCTTCACTTACGACCTGTCTCCATGATCCCCACCTAAATAACAGTTGGTTGCATGCTATCTTATTTGTACAGGATTCTTGATACTCTATGTATGTCTGATGACGACACACACAATTAGTTTGTCGCACCTCAAGCTCTGTAAAACATAACGTAGCTACTGACTCTCCTTGTTCTGGTCCCACACACAATAGCAAGTGTTATTGTCAAGTAGATCGTAATTTTCCTCCTGGATTCTCCTAAGCTAAGTAGGCCCTACCTCTCACGATTTTTGGCAGTACCTGATTTGAGAAATCGCATGATCCCGGCTGACTGGTCATACCCCACAGACCTGGTATTCCCGGGCAATTGTTAGGCAAGTGCGATCCATTTCTACTGAGTCACGGCACATTAGGCGGAAGGGAGACATAAGTAAGTCCTATAAATCTTGTATATGAGACAAGACGTACCGCATGATCCTGCAATGTTACCTACACTGAGGCTTGCCAATTACACAAAATATTTCCCGAGTTTGATATCCAGAAATTCTTATAGCTAATTTCTCTCGTGCATAACTAGAAATTTCAGAAAGAGAGAAACCTTAATTTTCATTACATCGTTCAAACTGGTAAATAGACATTGTGCAGGGTTAGTATCTTTTACCAAGCTATAGGGGACGATAACCCCGATGGTAGGCAACCTTGAGGATGGCTTTCCGTGGTTTCCCATTTTCCTTCCAAGCAAATGCCGGGTTTGGTCCCTAACTATAGGCCACAGCCACTACCTTCCAACTCCTCGTCCTTACATTCACACTTTCCTCCCCAGACAACACTCCACACGAGACGGACTTGTAGCTCACCCCATGGGAGTCCGCATAGAAGCAGCTACTAACTCTGGCGAGCCGAACATGTCCTCGGACACTCCCGGCACTAAAAGCCATACGCTAAAAAAAGCCTTATTCTTTATTATTGTGTAGTATTTCTTCTTGTAGTATATAAGTCCGTAGTTAAATATCAGTTCTAGTTTTAAATCCAATCTCATCTTTCACTATCACCCAAACCATTAGGGGCCGATAATCTAGATGTTAGGCCCCTTAAAACAACAATTATCATCATCATGCTTGCCACGGTGGGTGAGTGGTTATCGTGTCGGGCTACAAACCCCAAGCTTGCAGGTTCGCTCCTGGCCATGGTATGTGATTTTTGGAAAGGCGACAGAAATCACGGTACGCATGTCATACGTTGTTGGCATGTTAAAGAACCCATTTGTAATCGGTAGACCGTGCTCATAATGGCAAAATTAATCTCGGAATTTTCCGCCAACACAAAAAGTTCCTCCATTCTCTACTAGAAAGCGCTATAGTGTCAAGTAGCTTAGATATCTTACCTCCTTGACTCCGACGAACAACAAAATTCGGCATGCAAGCTGCCCTTTGGGCGCAAATAACTAAGCTTGCACCCGGCACTCGAGGCCATTTGATAGTATTATTAATTTTCATCATCATCAGCTTTCTAACACAATCCATTCATTTATAATCAATCCCCAGATTTTTATTATTCAAAATTAAAAGCTTCATCAAATTTAATATTTTCATTATTTGGCTTTGGTGTGAGGGGGATTGATCACCTTAATCACCCCCCGTAGTTACGTCATTGGGTCACACAATAATGCGTTGTCGCGGAAACCTCCAGCGTGGGCGAGACTCCCTGCTGTGCTGGACCACCACATTCCGCCTGAACCGTGCGATGTTGATGGAAATATTTCAAAATTCCCAATCGGAAACAAACAATAGTAAAATCTGTGTGGTATGTTTGACATTTAATAGAATATTTGCGGAGAGATGGTGCGTGATAATATCATTGCGTGAGAGGCAGGGTGGCCGCGGGGGAGGGGGTGGGGGAGGGGGAGGGGGTGGGGGTGGTGGGCTACCGGCCTGATATAGATCCACGAAACGGTCGCCATGGCAACGAGGTCTGGGCTCGCCAACGCAGTGTTCCTCTTACTTCGTTTACAATTACATCCCAGCTCTTGGAAACTTATCTCCACATTTGACGATCCCGTCCCACACAAACAGGCTAATTAGAACTGTGGTGGGGAAGCCGGCACCCTACACCCTACACCCCACACCCTACATCGGGCCCTCCATTTCCAAACAAACAATGGCATTCCACGTCATGCTGCAGACCGTCATTGACTTCCGCCACACGTTAGACGACACTTTTGTTCCGCTAATAGGCTTGTCTCGTGGTTCATCGCGCGCTGAACATCAATACTTCTATTCTGCAAACGTGTACCAATGGTTGACGGGATCCCAACCATCCATTTTAATTTAATAATTCATGCAATTATGCAATAAATGTAATTCATCAAATTATCCAATAAAACCGACAAATTATGAAAAAAAACGAGCCTTACAGTAGTCGCATATGATGTGTAACATCTGACAAAGAAGAAACCTCACGTGAAATTGTTGATACACCGGTATTTTATACTATTATTGGCACAAATATTAATCTATTGTAAAAGGGAATGTTTTACAGATATTGTAGTTTATAATACGGAACTCATTTTATTAGATGATTTGTAGCTTCCACCAGCACTAGCCTAAATAAAGAATACGATATGGATCAACTACATTAATAGACGCGATACCACTCATAACCTTAAATTCCTTATCAACAGGTCCTCTTCATTCACAGACCAACACATAATTTCATCTGGATTCTGTTAAAATGAGTCATATTGATATGATAAATATCGTTTAAAAAGATAATCTGATATCAAAAATATCCATCCCGTCCGGGATTGGAAGCCATGATCTCGAGATTCACAGTCATACGCACTAACCCCACAGCTATTTCGACTACGCAAATACTGTGCACAAGATGGTGACTTATTTTCACGTTCCAATAATACTGCATTACGGAATTAAGTTTCATTTATATTTTGCTTGTTTCGATAATGTTCCTGCGTGAAATTGAGTTTAAAATGCCATAGAATAGGCCCTCTTGTGAGTAAAGAGAATGTATTCAGTAATAGTCCATGAAGGCTTGCTCAATTCTCGTATAACCACAACGATTATATTATATTGATGACTGCATTACCGTTATGTGAGTTAATATTTGAATAACCATTGTGCAGAAACATAATACCGGCAATACCGACTACTTACAATGTTTGATATTAAGCCATTTTACCATTTAAATACTGATACGAAGACTTCGAACATGTACCATGTCATTTGTTTCAATCATTTGACACCAGAGTTTGCATGAGCGTTTTCCGTTCAGTATGTCATATACATTCCACATGGCCGAGAGTACGTCATGGTATCAATTTTCGACACCGCGCGCTCATTGTTTCTCGTACCACTACCAGCGGGTCTTACCACTGCTCGCTGGATCGATCGATCGAGCGGGCAGTGCATACTTCCGTTTTCCACCACTGCCAGCTAGTAAACTTCCGTTCGATCGATCGAACGGGCTGTGCATACTTTCATTTTCCACCACTGCCAGCTAGTACACTGCCGTTCGATTGATCGAGCGGGCAGTGCATACTTCCGTTTTCCACCACTTTCAGCTAGTACACTTCCGTTCGATCGAACGAGCGGGCAGTGCAGACTTCCGTTTTCCACCACTGCCAGCTAGTAAACTTCCGTTCGATCGATCGAGCGGGCAGTGCATACTTCCGTTCGATCCACCACTGCCAGCTCGATCGTTCCGATCCACTTCCGTCCCCAATTTTCAAAATCACTCCCACAAAACTATCCACGAACCGAGCGGAAAGATGTTACACATCAATAAAATGTCGACTATTCAACAGTGAAATATATCTGTCTCATGCCAAACAAAGTTAGGCTGTGTGCATTGAAATGAAGCCGAAAATATAATTTTGATAGTAGCCTAAGTTATAGTTGATGTGGTGGTTACGCTCGCTAAAGCGCTGCGTTAAGTCATGGGGCCAAGCACTTTGCTGACTCGGTAGGCGCGTGGGTTCGAGCCCCACCGTCGGCCGTCCTTGAAATGGTTTTCCGTGATTTCCCATTCACAAATCTAGGCAAATGCTGGGACGGTACCTTCTGACAGGCTACGGTCGCTTCCTTCCACATCCTTGCCCAGTTCATTCACCATCATTCATTTCACCTCTTATTAACTGTTCTCATGAGGTTGGCGTCAGGAAGGGTATCCGGCCGTAAAAAGATCCGCCACAAAAACTTCCATTGTATCTCATCCCCGAACCCGTTGGAAAACGGGAATAATAAGGGGTGGACAAACACACGTAGTTGTTGTAATTGGTGTTGTTATGGTGGTGAACATTTACTGGTCCTAGGAACATTGTTGTTGCTCCTTTTAGGGGCTGCGTCATTGTGCTCATATAGCCTCGTGTATTTTTGAGTGAGTGTGTGTAAAATGTGAGTGATAACCTGTGATGTTGTGTTGGCTGTACTAGCGTGTGTATTATAAATTGTGGACAGGATTGAGAAAGAGGTGACCATGGCTTTAAGTTAGGAACCATCCAATCATTTGTCTGGAGTAGAAAGTGGGGAAACAACGGAAAACCACGTCCAAAGCTGGCAGAAGTTGAATCCTTCTCTTGTCAGTTTCGCCTCACGAGACGAGTTTACCACGTACCAGCCCTTATGCCGGAATTAAAATTCCTTGGCGAAGCCTGGAATCGAACCCGGACCCCTAAGCTGACAGCCAAGACCGCCAGCCGTTACACCACGAGGTGGTCTTGTAGCCAACAGCCTCCACGTATTTGGGTGCCTGTGTGTGTGTATGTAAAAGAGAGAGGGTCAGATAGATGAATCTCACTGACAGTTTGTGTTATTGTAGGGTCTGTTCTAGTATGTACTTGGCTAGGAGGAGGAAATGAGCCACCCTGGAATATCACCAGATATCTATGTGCTTTAGAGCACAACAAGGACGTCAGGCATTTGTGTTTGTGTTTATTAGAACTAGTGAAGGCATACGATGGAGTATCAGGGGATAGGGTGCTGATCATCTTGAGGAATAATGGTATCGAGGGAAGGCTGCTATTGGCAATCAAAAGTATTTACGTTGCAATTAGAGTTGATCGTTGGATGCGTTCTTGGTTTGAAAGTGTTTATAGGAGTCAGACAAGGCTGTAACCTTTCACAACTGCTATCTATCTTATTTATGTACCATTTGCTGAAGGGCATAAACTGGCTAGGTGGGATTCAATTAGGTGAACACCTGCTAAGCAACCTAGCTATGCTTAAGACCTGATTGTGATGGGTGACTCCGTCGATAACTTACAAGCCAACAAGTTACAACTTGAACAGAAATGTCGGCAAAATTGTATGACAATCAGCATTTAAAAAGCGAATATTATGTTGGTACGGAAGAGAAACGAGGAAACAGAAAGGAGGAACTAAATTGGAGCGGGTGGGGAATTGTAACTACTCAGGCTGTTTGAAGCCATCTTTCAGTGTTGCCTTATTAAACAAAAGTTTGGTGCTTTTCAGTCGGTCAACACGATTGTGTCCCTAATCCTGAAAAAAAAATGAAATTAATAAATAACTTGGATGACCAGTTTCGATCGTCAAGTGATCATCATCATATCCATTACATTTAGGCTATAAAATCTATGTCTGAAAGAATGGGTGAAAATATTTACAATATACACACTTGTTTAGTTGCAGTATTAGTTGAGATAATGCAACTCGTCAATACTTGTTAGTTGTAGTCTATGTGATGTTTTGTTAAGATACTGGAAGTAGTGATTGACCTCCGGAATTTGCTTCTTTGGAGTGAATATGTGGTTGTTGTAAATGGTCAATTCTGATTGTACTGTATTGTAAAGGCTACTTTTCTGGTTGAGTCTTGCGCGGTCCTGTTGAGAGCAGTTCACTTGGTCACTGTTTGCACTCGACTCGACAAAGGCTGGTGAATATCGATAGGTCTGAAGTCATTGCTTAGTGTTGCTACTACTCTTCAGTCGGTCAACACAATGTAATCCCAATTACTGGGACATGCGACAAATTAAAACAATTCATGTGATTAAAATATACACTAACTAGCAACCCGTCCCGGCTTCGCCCGGTATCTTCAACAGTTTACCCAGTGTAAGCTTAAAAGGCGTATTTCTTCCGATTTCAATGAGCTACGACCTATATCAGTTTTCCGTCTCGTGATGGGTTTAAATCACTGAGTGGACTATTAATTATACTATCATGGAGATAGCATGTGCAACGAATTCTTGTCAGATGTCATTTAAGAATGGCGAGGTGCATGAATCACAAATTCCCCTTCCGTTCAATCTAAACTTGACTGTGTATTCTGCGGAATGAAACGTTCACAGGCGAGTAAAGAAAAGCTGAGTTGCACTTCCAGGGAAACTCCAAACACATCCACTCTTTTCTGAAGTCTTAACTTGACACGACTCTACAGTGTCTGGGGTGATAGGCTCGCTTGCCAGACAGCAAGCTCGTAAACAGTCTCGAGGATAGTAATTGAATGGAGATTGTTGGAAGAAATGAAAACGTAAAAACACTTATAGTGGGCGATGTATTGAAGATAGAGATATGCTGTCATGGACTTGTTTGTAGAACTTTTAATGCTGAACAATTCTTACACTCATAGTATATAGATATTTTTAACGGTTTGCCCAGCGTAAGCTTAAAAAGCGCACGGACGCCAGTTTTTTTTTACTTCTTCACTGAAGTAAGTTCTTCACTGTTACTTCTTGGCTTACATTGACCATAAATAAATTATTTTCTACAGAAACCTTCCTCGTGATATACTTTACAGAATGGTGAATACCGCATCAAAATCTATCAAGTGGTTCTCGAGATTAACCGTAACATCCATGAATCGGGGACATTCATTTATATTAAGTACAGATGTAACCACCCTTTGCAGCACGGACCACTGCGAGACTTGCAGGAAGAGAGCCAATGAGTATTCATGCCGACTCCAGTGCCATGGTTCTCCTCCGGCAATTGTTTGCCTTCAGACGTCTCACGTTCGATGGAGTATAAAACGTGATTCATCGGAAAAGGCCACCTGTCACCACTCAGTGGACGTCCAGTTGCTTGTGGTATTGGTGTGCAAATTCTAGCCTTCGTTGTCGATGAACAACAGTCAGCATGTGTGCATGAACCAGGCACCTGCTGCGGAGCAACTTTCGCTAAATGGTCGTTTAGGAGACACGGTTGGTAGCCCCGTGGTTCATCCGTTTGCCCGTAAAGACCTCCGCAGCCGTCGTTCACCCCTCTCATCTATGGCCAGTGCGTCACCACAATAGCGCCATTTTGCCATGCACGGTGCGCTTTAACCCCGGCGGCACGTGAACTGTTTACAAACGTAGCAGTTTCGGAAATGCTTCCACCCTCGGCCCGAAAAACAATGATCATTTCCTTTTGGACGTCTGATAAATCGACCCATGTCCACTTCTAGTGCTCTCTGTGCGGGGTTATTGCACGTTCAGGTCCAACATAGGCAGTGGTCACATTAATGTGACTGGACAGTGTATAATATACTCTATACAGGGTGTCACAAAAATAGACGGCACAAAATGCAGCACACATTCCTCACCCTTAGACGAAGACATTATGTTATATTAACATGGATCCTCAAACGCTTCGTTTCCATTTAACACCTCATTGTCTCCAACTCATTAATCATGGGAACACACAAGAATGGAACGTACCAGCATACCAGATGCAGCTCTTTCTCACAGGAGATGGTCAATATGCCCTCCGTGCATCAACCCACCGTCGTAGTAAATCTCGGAAGCGCTGATGTATCCCTGGAGTATTACGTATGGTTTCGCAGCCTTCCATAATACAGGAACGCATACTCTGAACATCTTCTACTGGGGTTCGATACACAAGAGCTTTCAAATGTCGCCAAAAATAAAAGTCCAGTGGGTTTAGGTCGCGAGAGCGTGCAGTCCAGGCAATTGGTCCACCTTTACCTATCCAACTGACACCGACGTAACCCAGAGTGCATGTTCCCCATGATACAAACGTTCTGTTCTTGTTTGTTTCCCATGATTAATCAGTTGGACACAATGAGGTATAACACGGATACAAAGCGTTTCCTATCCCATGTTCATATAACATAATTTCTTCGTCTACGTGTGAGGAATGTATCTTGCAATTTGTGCCGTATATTTTTGTGACAGCCTGTATATTTGTTTTGGACTACAGAAGAGCTCCCATACCGCGTATCTGACGTTGTTCCTATTTTCCATTATTTTCCTCGTGGTTGGTCACGCCTACAAGCCTTATGTGGTTGTGCTGTCCACCAGAATAATTCACGCTAGGTTCATTTCCCTGTGAGCTAGCATAAAGGATACATGTACTGCAGGAGTGCATAAATACAAGGAGTTATACTTTTCTTTAGTACAATGAGTTTAAAGCTCATTTTGCTTCATATGCTGACACAGGAAAATAAGCCTAGTGTTACACGGCACATCCTCTTAGGCTGGGGTGCGTCACTTATCACAAGAAGAGAATTGCCAGATACGCGGTATTGCAAGTTCAGTTTTGTCGTGTGACCTCCTGAGAGGCCAAGTGCAGGTCTTTCTAGTCGAAGACCGTGGGCGACCTGCACGCTGGAATGAGGGATGAAATGAATGGATGACATGGGGCAAGAATGTTGAAGGGAGCGGTCGTGGCGTGTCAGAAGGTACCGTCCCAATATTTGCCTGGAGTTAAAAATGGGAAACCACGGAAATTCATTTCAAGCACGGCCGACGGTGGGGCTCGAACCCACGTCTACCGAGTCAGCAGAAAGCTTGACCCCATGGCCTAACGCTGCGCTTTAGCGAGCGTAGCCACCGCTGTCGGTTATTTTTGATGATGAAGATGAAGATGATGTTCATGATTGATGTTTTAAGGGGCCCCACATTTAGGTTGTCTGTTAGGTAATCAGCCCAGAGGCTGGTTGGATCCTCATAAATGATGATCAAATGAAAGTTATAACGTCACCTTTCTTAAAAACTTGGTATGTCTGAATTTTCTCAATATTGACATTTTACCTCTTTCCTAATCAGAATTCCAAGCGGAATCGGAATTTAAAAAGCTCGTAAGTCTATATTCGACAGTCTTTCCTCTGGAGATGAATTTAAAAACCTCTTATGTGTAATGGTCGGAGAGCACTTGTATAAAAACCAAGTATGTCAGAGACATACAAGGTTTATTTTACAGAGAATGGCACAAGTAATACTGCAATGCAGTTAAAATCCTCGTAAGTCTGATATAGGAGGTATTTATTAAGCCTGCTTTTACAAAATTCAACGTCTTAGGGTTAAAAACCTCCTAAGTCTAAAATTACGCGGTCTTTATCTAGCCCGCGGTACCGCCAAAAATGCGCGAATCAATAACACAGTTCCTGCACTTTTACGATACTTTGCCACATGACTAAACAAGTAGGCTAATTGTGTGTTGTGTTAAAATACCATTTCTCCATTCGTCAGAAAAACAGACTGCAGTGGTACTACTTAGTCTAAAAGTAGACTTTTTTGAATTTAGTTTTAGTTCTTAATAAACAAATTATATAATCAAATTTAATATTCCGTTCGATTCATTATCTAGGCCTACTCCTTTCCAGCCAAGCTTCCAATGTAAAATTACTATCCTTTTTCAATTCAAGTTATTTTTCTGCATTCGTATACCAATTGAAATACTTGTAAGTCTGAGATACGGGATAAAAAGGAAAGTATGTAACCTCGTATGTCTCAATAATAACAAATATTCTGGAAGATCCTCCATAATGTGACTTATGTCCATATACATTTTACGGTATTATGTGATCCGATCATGATTTGATGCGTTAAATATTGAAATAATTGGTAAGTTATGTTACATTAAGTTTTTTGTCTCTCCTGAACATTTTTGCTTTTAGGACATACATGGTTTCTAAAGAAAGGCCACGATAACTAAAGCTAACTAACTAGTGTACCCATGTATCCATAGGTCAAAGGTCCATTAAGAAGAAATCTTCTTGTTATATCTGGTGATATTTTTTATGTCCAGGCCAGAATATTTCAGAGATACAAGTTCATTGTGAACGGTGAGCAGGCCTGGTGAAGACACGAGTGGGATGTTGTTATGACAGCAGACGTCAGTAACAGACTTGAGGCAGGGAAGAAAACAATTTCTCAAGGTGAGGTGAACGACCGCCCTTTTCGCAGTTTGATACAGCGGAGGAGTTTACAGGAAAATAATCCGTGGGTGAACTCGACCACGTAAGAACGACTCGTGGGATCCTCTGTGTGGATGAGAGAAGAAGAGATTGGAGCACTTCAATTATGACGCAACAAGTGTTATTTGGAATAAATTGAATTATTTGAAAGAAATATAAAGCAGAGGGTGGTCATAGTTATTCAGATGTGAATGTTATCCCTTTTGATGCCATCTAAGTTATTAGGAGTGGTTTTTTGTTTAAAATGCCGCCAAATTAAGCGGAGTTGCGAGTTTTGATAAAAAATATCCCCTTACCTACATTTTGAACATGAAATATTGAAATGAAATTCCATAGCTGGCAACTATATTTAAATCGCACTGAACAAGATGCTAAATAATTTATACGTTGTTTTCATTGCTCCATTTCAAAACACTTTTAAAGCATATATTTTTAATTTAAAATTATGAATTTTAATATACTTTTGACAGCCTACACAATCAAAATAGGGGCAGATTACCTCGTAGTTCCACCCCTTATAACCTCTATAACTAATTAACTAACAACTAAAATAGTAGCGGTGTTGTTTTTAGCCTACTTTTCACATTTTGCAAAAATGAGGAAAAAGTAGTCGTATGAGATCGATCCGGGTAAATGTGTGTCTGTCTGTCTGTCTGTCTGTCTGTCTGTCCTTCTGTCTGTCTGTCTGTCTGGCTGTGTGTGTGTCCCCCCTATCAACTCCTAAACGGCTGGAGCAATCGAAATAAAATTTGGTAGGAGTAAAGATCTATACCTGAATATCTCACGGCCATATTTGAAAATGATGTCAGTGCTACCAACTGCTGAAAAATCGCAATTGAAATTTGAGCTTCATGTTGGATATCTTGGAAGGTATGAATGGGAGCTATTTCAAAATCGGCACACATATAGATAATAAAATTGCAGTTTAATTTCCAGAAGGCCATACATGGCAGTATTGCCAAAATGATTATAAGCCTACTGATAGGTCCAATATTTAAATGCATATAACTTCTACACTATCAATTGGAATTCAACCAAATTTCGTATGTTGTATGTATACATAACCAGATATGACTTAACGTATTCTTATGAACCACCAGTGCTGCCAACTGTTAAAAAATGCTCTTAATTTCTTTTATCCAAATACCAATATATATGAGAAAGTATGCAAGCCGACAGCTTTAAACTATGCACACGTATGGTACATGACATTCTATATTAATTTGGAGTAACTTATATACGTCAGTGCTACCAACATGATTCTAAGCCAGCTGAGAGGTCCAACTTTAAATACACGTAACTTCCATACTATCATTTGGATTTCAACCAAATTTCGTATGTGCTATGTGTACCATAACAGCTATGACTATGCGTATTCTTAAGAGCAACCAGGGCTGCCAACTGTTAATAAATGCTGTCTCTATTTTTGTTACCCTAATATCAATATATCAGAAAGAATGCAAGCCAATAGCTCTAAACTTTGCACACGTATAGTACCTGGCATTCTAGATTACTTTGGAGTAACTAATATACGTCAGTGTTGCCAACATGATTCTAAGCCTGCTGATAAGTCCAATTTTAAAATGCATGTAACTTCTATACTAACTAATGGATTTCATTCAAAATTGGCACAACAATAGATCATATTATTTCAGATTATTTCTGACCAATACATGCATGACACTGTTGCCAACATGATTTTACGCGCGCTGTTAGATCCAATGTTTAACTGCATGTAACGTCCATGCTATTCATTGGACTCCAACCAAATTTTGTATTCTGTACCTTAAGAGATGGAACTAAGAATATATTCAGTCACCAGGGCTGCCAACTGTAGTGCTCTATTAGGCTACATTATGCCAGGTATACAGTATTTCGAACTAATTAGAAAATTCGATATTACCAACTAAATTTCGTCATTATTCTAGATAGATCCATATCGATTAATCATTGGCATGAATCTTAAATTTTAAGAAAAGTAGGCTCTTTAGTTCGTCACGGAACTTCTTGTTATTATTGAAACAGCGCAAAATGTGCTAATATACAAGACTGAGTAACCTACTTTTCATTATTCCAATCCCAGTTGAGTTATGTCTTTGTCGGCAATATTTTGCATGGTATCGAGAACAGCATTCACTGCAGAGATCACACACACATTCTTCAGTTGGTTGGTGGAATCTCTTGTTTCGGCAGAATTTGTAATGAAAGCCTTGAGTAGCGCATCGTGTCATTACGTGTCGGAGTTCATAGTTTGCCTGTTTGCATTCGACGGTCATTATTGTGTCAGTTGAGTAGAAATCATCCCAGATAGCGTTTTGCTTTTCTTTGAGGATTTGATGGCCACTCTCACAGGCCTCGGTGCGTGGCAGTAGCATCTGCAGTCTAATGTCTTCTATGAAGAAAAATTAATTTGTGAAGACATAAGTCAGTCTGGACAGCGCTGTCTCCCCGAAACCGAAGACTATTGTCATATAGCGATCGGGCTTTGACTTTCTCTAATGTTAATAAGTAGTTTTCTTTTAGTTTGTCCGAAATTATGTGGATTCCGTAAGTCGCTATTAGTGCTATGGCCGTTTTAAATAATGGCATAGCTGTTTTTATTGAGAGTTTTTGAGGTTGTTGAATGTGGTAAATTGCGTTTATCGCTGCTGTTGCTCTTTCATTGACATGAATGTTGAATGATGACAGTGTTGTTTCGAGAGTAACTCCAAGATATTTGAATTTTGAAACTACTTCTAGATGATTATCTTGAAGGGTCAGTGTGTCTTTTGGGGAGAATTTTCCACCTCTTCTGAAAATCATTTGTTTAGTATAGTATTGTTTTTAAACCTTATTTCAACTTCGTTCCTCAGCACGAGCAAGAGCGTAAAACATACGACAGTGGACTGCAGCTTGTTCAAGGAATACTTGCCTACATTTAGTTATTCAAGGAAATTAAATCCATCGATAGACTATTTCCAGAGAGAGAATGATTCCCACGTTGTCTCGGCTAGATAACTGATGGCACGGCGTGGCTGGAAACACAATTTAACAAATATTTGAATGCAACGGGGCCCGTGGAATTTTTAGCAAAAGCTTCCCTCCCTGGAACTATAAGGTTTAAAATCCTAAAATTGCGTGATGCGCAATTAAAACGAAACTTAGTAACAGAGAAGAAGGCCTAGCAGTTAAAGGACCTTTTGAAATTACGCGTCTATCTTGGAAATATAGAATATGATAATGAAATATAGAACATGGTAATGAATACCTGAATGCACGATTAAGATACAACACAGAAATTAGTAGTCCAGACAAAGGCTTTCAAAAATGACTTTCTAATACCTAAATCTATATTTAATGTCAACAGATTTCTTTTTTGGAGAACATCTTTACTATCCTTTCCTTTCCTTTCCTTTCCTTTCCTTTCCTTTCCAATTTAATATTATTTTTGCTTATATTGCTCCGCAAGTGGTAAAAGTCTACTGCTTCCTTTAGCAAGGTGTTCTAGGAACTTCATCGTTTTGTAGTAATAAGCCTTTAAGGCTGCGCTTACGACCTGACCTTTGACACTAATTTAACTCTAACACAAGTTAACTCACTCCTTGAGTTATTTTAAAAGATCGGATCTAATCAACACTGCTGCACTCTCAGCCAAGTTCTTCTTCTCGCGACTAACAATCTGACATAGCCTACCTAATTCGCTTTTGTATTTAAGTGGAAACATAATACTGTAGTTCCAACTAATAGAATAGTTTTTTTGTTGAATCTGCAGGGGCTTTGCGACATGTAGCCCCATGTACTTAGGTGTGTGTTGAATTTGTCTGATAATCTTCGTCACTGTGATATCTGTGCTAGTGTGTGTATTTGTAATTGACGTATGATTGGCGTAGAAGGTGTGGAAATTCACACAGAGCAGGAAACCTTGGTCTACCCCTACAGTTCTTATCCTCGACCCTTCCTTCCATAAGTTTGATATTCCTGGGTGACTTGGTATGTGTCCTACCAACCTATCTCTTCTCTTCATTTGCAGTCACCAGAAACATCTCTCCCCTCCCATTCGTCTTAATACCTCATCATTTGTTACTATATCTACCCATCTGATCTCCATTCTCCTGTAACACCACATTTCAAACGCTCATGTTCTCCTCTTTCCTGCTACACCAACAGTCCAAGTTTCACTTCCGTAGAACGCCACGCTCCAGACAATGTGCTACTTTCTTAGAATACTGAGTTCTGTGTATTTCCTGTCCACCTCGAGGCATTGGGACTAATACTCATCGCTGTTACCGTAGAGGTTGAAGTTCGATTCTTAGCTGTGCTATGAAATGTAATTCTGATTTGAGGGCTGAAAAGGCAGAACAGAGAAGAGAATGTATCTATTTGTACCTCAGCCATTCGACTGTAGAAGTGGTTATCCGTGATATTCCACTTCCACTCGAGGCTCGATGGTACGTGATTTAAGTCCACGTCCACGTTCTACTCAACTCCTAGCTCTAGTTGCAAATAGGCTACACTCTGAAATACAGCCAATACAATGACATGTGTTATCAGACAGATTCCACATACAACCAAGTACACGGGGCTACATAGTGGCGCAATCCCATCAACGAATCAACAAGAAAAATATATGTAATTTATAAATTCATAACATTCGAAACTTTGAAGAGAGAAGGAAAATGGTCATTTCCAAGGTAAAATACAAGAAAGATATGTGTAGTAGGCTACAGAACTATCAAATGATTGGGATCTGGACCTCAAACTTTCCACTTTGCAGTGAAATTTCTTCGTTCAACAGTGTTATCTCATGGGAATGAAAGGTAATTCAATTTGATTGTCTTCATTGTGACACAAGTTAATCATTCCTGACCTTGGCTGCCGTATCGTCATTTAGACCCTTTAACTCATTCTGGCACAACACACACACACACACACACACATGCACACCTTCTAGGATAAGTTTATGCATGCGTTTTATGTCGATCGTACGACCACGCTTTAACGTTCGCGCCAGATGGTGAATATTCAGGTCTGTGTGTACATATCTTGTTAAGACCGTCGATGGAAGACCGTGGAAGACACACATTAGTAAAGTAGCTGTGTTTGATGACTTTTTGAGCCGTTCAACAAAATCAATTAAATTAGTTGCATATGTTCTTTAGATTATATATTGCTTCCTTTGTAAATGTCACTGCTCTGAGGATCACAAGGACAAGAATCCATCGCAAGTTACTCTTCCGTATTTTCTTGTTTTGTATTGGAGATAAAATCGCCTAAGTTACCATGCATACTTTTTGACGCATGCGTTTTAGGAGTTACTACTTTATGCTGCTCGGATAACAAGAGTAAACAAGCAGTTCCGTAATCAACTAAACAGCACACGGGAAATAGGCATGTGACATCAATAATTTGCTTTTGTATGCATCTTAATATATCTTGATTGGATAGAAGGATTTCCATTAAACTTGGTTACGACTTAATACCAACGCATCCGATCCTGGTTGGTGTCACCAATCCTACATGGCTGATGCGTGAAATGATTCATCAGTATCCAGTGTTTCGGAAACTATTGCAGCAATAAACGTGCAATTTTGTTTGGTGATAGAGGGTTTTATGTTGCGATAGCTATGCTCGCTAAAGCGCAGCGTTAGGTCATGGGGCCAAGCTATCTGCGGACTCGGTACGCGTGGATTCAAGCTTCACCGTCAGCCGTCCTTGAAATGGTTTTCCGTGGTTTCCCCACTTTCAACTCCAGGTAAATGCTGGGACGATACCTTCTGACAGGCCACGGCCGCTTCCTTCCACATCATTGCCCAGTTGCATTCATCTTCATTAATTTCATCTCTCATCAACTTCTCTCATGAGGTTGGCGTCAGGAAGGACATTCGACCGTAAAAACCATCCGCCATAAAGAATTTCATCGCACCTCATCCTCGACCCCGTTGGAATACGGGAATAATAAGGTGTAGACATACACTGACACACGATAGCGGGCTATGTGTGACTCTCTGAAACTAGGTAAGCGATATTTCATTGACTTTTCAGATGACCTAACCATCTATGCACATTAAAGATAACCAATGATATACAACCATCCACGTTAATTCCCTGGTATTTAGTATTTCTGTCTAGTTATCAATCTATGATCTACTTCACAGATATCTTTGCTGCAACTTCCTGCTCAGGTCAGATTATAAATTCTACAAATTTACTCCTTAAAAGTAATTCCAGCTTCATATTGTAAATGCTTAAATAGCATAAGTAAGAATATCTACGTGGCTATCCTCTTGTTTCCCGATGTGCAGTAGGCTTCATTGTAAGCTTAATGTGAATGTTCTCAGGATCCACATGCTCAAGTTACTTTTCATTTCTGTGAAAGTTTCATATTCCAACATTCTCTCTTCCAGATTATTTTGAGCAAAATATTGTCCTACGGACTCGCTCTACGACTCCACCCTCATTTCTTTCTTCCTCTGTCTCACGCTGCTTTCGTATTTAGAATGCATTAAACCTCGCACCAACACGTGGACAAATTGCTATCCTAGCTGATTACACCACAGGCACCCTTCCCAATTCCCCCACAGGAATCTCCTCTATACGCAATAATTCAATAACATGAAGTGGAAGACCCAGTAGAATTTTGACTCACTCTTCTGGTCACGGTTTTGGCTGAAATACAATACAAGTGTAGTGGTGTGTATTTCCGATTCTATGGATTTGGGGATGAAGTGAGACGAATTTCTACGTGGCAATGTTTTTACCGTCCGATGACCTTTCAAAAGGCAATCCTCATCAGAGGGGTTAACGAGAGATGATGATGATAATTGTTGTTTTGAGGAGCCTAACATCTAGGTTATCGGTCAAGATGAAGATGAAGAAAGCTCAGCAAGAAACAGGAAGAAGTGATCTTGGCTGAGGCTTATTAGAAGGTATCATTCCGGCACTTTGCTTGCCACGGTGCGTGAGTGGTTATCGAGTCGGACTACCAACCCCAAGCTTGCAGGTTTGCTTCTGGTCGTGGTAAGTATTTTTGAAAGGCGACAAAAATCTCGGCGTGCATATCATACGTTGTTGGCATGTTAAAGAACCCATTTGAATTCAGTAGGCCGTGTTCATAATGGCAAAATTAATCTCGGGATCTTTCGCCGACACAAAGTTCCTCCTTTCACTACTAGAAAGCGCTATACTGTCAAGGAGCTTCGATATCTAACCTCCTTGACTTTCATAGCGCTCCAAGGAACGACCAAAAATTCGACTTGCCAGCTGCCCTCTGGGCGTCAAATAACCAAGCTTGCACCAAGCACCCGAGGCCATACGATTATTAATATTATTTATTTTACACGTTACAGGCCTATTAAACCACGCGAAGCAATCATGACCTTTTGTTCTTCCTGTCTTTCCAGTCAAGAGTTTAGTGCTTTTCAGTCGGTCAACACGAATGTACCCAAAAGAGGTGGGTTATGCCCTAATCCTCAAATAAATTACATGAGATTAATAAAACACTAGGATGACCAGTTTCGATCGTCAAGCGATCATCATCAGATCCATTACACTTAGGCTACAAAATCTATGTTTGAAATACAGGTGAAAATATTTACAATATGTACAATTATTTAGTTGCAGTATTGGTACTGCAACTGTCAGTGTATGCTAAATGCAGTATATATGTTAGGTGAAATGCTAAATGGTGATAGCTATCCGGAGATTGTACTTTAGAGAGATTATATGGTTGTAAACTATGGTTAAACTATAAAATTTTTGGCTAACTACTTATCTGATTGTCTTCCGTATTACAGCTACTCGCAGTTTTCGTGCTCACTGGAACTCGCTGTGCGGTCGACTGCGGTGGTTATCTTAACGACTGGTTTTTCCCCTGCCTCATCCCCCCTGTCCCTACGTGCTGTGGGGAGTGATAGCGATGTGTTTATGTGAGGTGTTGCCAACCTAGATAAGATGTATGTTATTGAATGAGGTGGGTCCACAACTATTAAAGACCGTGGATTGGCCCTCGCCACGCGTGGAGCATAACCCATTCGAACTAAGCGTTGACGGTCTTATGAGGACGTCCCGGCACCTTTAATACTGCCGCGAATATGGGCCGTGGTTTATTGCAGAATCAAAGTACATCGTACACCTGATCCAGATAACATTTACCTATTAAAAAACCCCTAATTTCCCCCCTTTTTTTATCTAGCTTGGCTGTGTCGCTAAATTGTGTTTTGTTTCCGACAGGGTGTGTTTTTTAGTAGCGTGAAGAGGGGTGAGCTCTCCATGAACGTGTGTTCATTTAGATTGTTGGGATTGTTTCGTTTGGCTAGGTGTATCTCGATTGCTTCCTTTATGTCAAGAGCTCTGCCTTTCGATTCGTGATGGATTATTTTAAGGTCCGACTCTATGTTGGTAAAGCTGTGCCCTGCGTCACACATATGTTCGCACACGGCTGAATGTGTTCCGTATCTTATCGCATTCCTATGTTCATTATAACGTGTGTCTACTCGCCTTCCACTCTGCCCGATGTAATTAGCTTGACAATCGGTGTCTTGGCACGTTATAGAATATACCCCTGACCTTGAATACGGGTCACGTTTATTTAGATTACTATTTAGGAGGTGCCTAGCGGTTGTGTTTTTCGTCGTGAAAGCTATCTTTATGCCTTGTTTTTTGAATAGGTTAGTGATTTTATATGTATTCGCATTCACATAGTTGAAACGCGCAAATTTTTTCTCATTACTGTCCGGTTTGGGAATCGTTTTATCTTTATTTTTATGTTTGGCTATAATTTGATTTATTTTGCTTGGCGAGAAGTTGCTTTCCTTTGCTATTTGCATAATAGTTCTTATTTCCTTATTATAGTTATCTTTTGACATGGGTATGTTTAAAGCTCTGTGCACCATTGAATTGAAACCCGCTAGTTTGTGCGTACTGGGGTGATTAGACTGATTGTCGATTGCATGCGAGGTTTGTGTTGCTTTCCGGAATATGGAATATGAAAGGTCGCATGCAATCGAAAACAACTTCTCGCCAAGCAAAATAAATCAAATTATAGCCAAACATAAAAATAAAGATAAAACGATTCCCAAACCGGACAGTAATGAGAAAAAATTTGCGCGTTTCAACTATGTGAATGCGAATACATATAAAATCACTAACCTATTCAAAAAACAAGGCATAAAGATAGCTTTCACGACGAAAAACACAACCGCTAGGCACCTCCTAAATAGTAATCTAAATAAACGTGACCCGTATTCAAGGTCAGGGGTATATTCTATAACGTGCCAAGACACCGATTGTCAAGCTAATTACATCGGGCAGAGTGGAAGGCGAGTAGACACACGTTATAATGAACATAGGAATGCGATAAGATACGGAACACATTCAGCCGTGTGCGAACATATGTGTGACGCAGGGCACAGCTTTACCAACATAGAGTCGGACCTTAAAATAATCCATCACGAATCGAAAGGCAGAGCTCTTGACATAAAGGAAGCAATCGAGATACACCTAGCCAAACGAAACAATCCCAACAATCTAAATGAACACACGTTCATGGAGAGCTCACCCCTCTTCACGCTACTAAAAACACACCCTGTCGGAAACAAAACACAATTTAGCGACACAGCCAAGCTAGATAAAAAAGGGGGGAAATTAGGGGGTTTTTAATAGGTAAATGTTATCTGGATCAGGTGTACGATGTACTTTGCTTCTGCAATAAACCAAGGCCCATATTCGCGGCAGTATTAAAGGTGCCGGGACGTCCTCATAAGACCGTCAACGCTTAGTTCGAATGGGTTATGCTCCACGCGTGGCGAGGGCCAATCCACGGTCTTTAATAGTTGTGGACCCACCTCATTCAATAACATACATCTTATCTAGGTTGGCAACACCTCACATAAACACATCGCTATCACTCCCCACAGCACGTAGGGACAGGGGGGAGGAGGCAGGGGAAAAACCAGTCGTTAAGATAACCACCGCAGTCGACCGCACAGCGAGTTCCAGTGAGCACGAAAACTGAGAGTAGCTGTAATACGGAAGACAATCAGATAAGTAGTTAGCCAAAAATTTTATAGTTTAACCATAGTTTACAACCATATAATCTCTCTAAAGTACAATCTCCGGATAGCTATCACCATTTAGCATTTCACCTAACATATATACTGCATTTAGCATACACTGACAGTTGCAGTACCAATACTGCAACTAAATAATTGTACATATTGTAAATATTTTCACCTGTATTTCAAACATAGATTTTGTAGCCTAAGTGTAATGGATCTGATGATGATCGCTTGACGATCGAAACTGGTCATCCTAGTGTTTTATTAATCTCATGTAATTTATTTGAGGATTAGGGCATAACCCATCTCTTTTGGGTACATTCGTGTTGACCGACTGAAAAGCACTAAACTCTTGTTTACTAAGGCAACACTGAAAATATGGCTTCAAACACCACAATGTCTTTCCAGTACTCTTTCATTCGTGCACTGAAGGCCCTCTTCATATCTTCGGTCCTCTTTGGTCTTTGGGCTGTAGGCGCTGCTCTCTCTGACAACACTTCCCACTTGTATACTTTGTGTCGAAATACGCTTTTGTCTATGACGTCTTCTGGGTCGACCTGTGCTTTTACTAGATCAATTTTGACTTGCATCATCCAGGGTGTAGTAATCTTGAGCCGCTGAATGTATCTAAGAATTTTGTTGGTGAGTCTGGTTTGTGGGAGTCTGCTGATGTGGCCGTAAAATTTTAGTCGCCTGTTTCTAATGTCTGCTGCGAGGTTGGACAATTTCTCTGTGGTGTCTCTGGAGTGAAGCCTGTATCCTTCATCTGTATGCCTTGGTCCAAATATTTTCCTTATTATTATTATTATTATTATTATTATTCCGGCACTTGTCTGTAGCTGAAAATAGGAATTCTCCACAATCCAATTAAGGAATGGCTGACGGTTAGGAGATAGACTTGCTGCATGGCTTTGTAACTTAGTGGTCGTATCTGACCCAGACGGTAATACAGCATAGGCCTACCGGTAAAGAAGCAATTTCGGAAACGGAAACTCTGGACGAGAAATTGTGGACTGAAGTTTGAATTCTTCTTCTGTAACGCTGTATGAATGTTATCGAAATACTCAAACAACGTAGAACAGCTAAGTGTCCATGGTCAGCCTACTTATTAGTTTCTGTGTAGCCTACTAGGTGCCGGCCCCGCGGTGTTGGAGTAGCGCGCCTGCCTCTCACTCGGAGGCCCCGGGTTCGATCCCCGGCTCCGTCAGGGATTTTAAAACTGACGTGAGGGTTGGAACGGGGTGCACTCAGCCTCGTGAGGACAATTGAGTAGCTGTCTGACGGTGAGACAGCGCGCCGATCACGAATACCAAGATTAACGGCCAAGGGGGACCCGACGCGCTGATCACGCGTCACCCCAATATCTGCAGGCCAAATGGCTGGGCAGCGATCGCTTGGTCGGCCTTAGCCCGTCATGGGCTGTATAGTGCCAGGGGTTGACTTTTTTTTTGTAGCCAACTAGGTAACATTAAACTACCCCGTGGTGTAGTGGCTAGCACTCTTGGCTCTCAGCAGAAGGTCCATGTTCGATTCCCTGCTATGCCAAGAAATTTTAATTCTGGTCTGTGGGCTGAAACGGGATTCACTAACACTCGCGAGGCAAAGCTGAGAAGAGGAGGGTTCGATTCCCATCTCAGCCTTCTTGGAAATGGATTTCCGTGGTTTCCCATGTCTACTCCAGGCATATGCCCGAATAGTTCTCTACTTATGGTCATGGCTGCCTTCTCATCAATCCTCATCTTATTTACAGATACACATACTGTACTAATACAGCCATCACAATAACACAGGTTATCAGACACACGTTCACATGACCCCGATGTCGCAAAGTCCCTAAACAATAAATCAATCAACAACAAATTAGTTGACCAGCACAGTATGTGGCCTTGGGGTACGTATTGAGATCCAGGATCCAAAAGTCCTGGGTTGGAATTCACGGCTCTGCCAAGATATTTAATTTTGTTCTGAGAATTGGAGTGGTGTACACTCAGCCTTGAGAAGTAAATCTGAGAAGAGAAGGGTTTGATTCCCAGCTGAGCCACCCTAGAAGTGGTTTTCCACAGTCTCCCCAACATCTTTTGCAGGCAAATGCTAGGTTGGTACCTCTTCCAAAACCTGAGCCTCAGATACAAATATACGCACTACTATATCGATCACAATGGCACAGGTTAACGGACAGATTCGACACACACACACACGTATGCAGGACTACATGAAGTAACAACAACTTAGCTCGCCGACTGAAAAACACACAAATTATTATTGACTAAATGTCCAATTTGTTGCATTTCTTTTTCACTTGAACGATTCAAAGCTATTCATGGTCTTCTTCTTTCTCTTTACATCATTCCCACTCCTATGTGGGGTCGATGTTTCTGACAGCTCTCCTCCATTTAGCTCTGTCATCCACATCCTCTTCCGACAACTCTTTTTCTCTGAGGTCCTCCTGTTCACAATATCATCCATCGTCAGTTACGTCTGCCTCGCATTCTCACTCCTTGTATTTGCATGTCTAGCATCTTCCTCCCCACGTAGGATTCCTCTCTTCTTCTCACATGACCGTACCATTGAAGTCGCTTTTCTTGTATCTTCTTAGATATTTCCACAACCTTGAATGTTCCTCTTATTTTGACATTTTCCACTCTATCACGCTTAGTCACTCAGCTCATGCATCTTAGCATTTTTATTTCCGTGACGTCAAGCCTGTTTGTGTGCGTTTTCCGTGCAGGCCATGATTCAGAGCCATACAGCAATTCATGGTATATATTGCAAAATGTCATAATAGGAATTGGTGTTGGCCTTCGCACCTTATAAAACGGGCTTGCACATACAAGGGAAGGGATTGCGGCATAAACTTCTAATCTGGTTGAAATTTTGTACACAATATTCCTACAAAATTGTCCAATGACGTAGTGAAAAGCACACGGACCACTTTCAGTTTTGGACGCCAATATTGAACTCTGAAAATCTGCCCAGGCGACGGCATGAGCGAGGAGATGGGAAGAGGTAAAGCTGACCTTGGCTGCTAGCAGCACGCGATGGCTCCCGACCACCAGGTAGCAAACTGCCATGCTGCGCTGCATTCCATACCTTAAACGTTCCCCCCACTCTTCTACACTCTCGATTAGAGTATAAAATACAACATAATGTGATATTTTGCGCTTGGCCATACTGTAAATAAATAAAACGACCTCTTTTACTCTTTGTAATACAGTACTTGCAATAGTGAATGCGAACTGATATGGGATTGACGGGATGAGGGGGGAATGCAACGTAGCTCGGCAGGTCTCAGGGAGCCATCGAGTGCTGCTAGGATTCTAGGTCAGCTTTACCTCTTTCCACTTCCTCGCTTATGCCGTCGCCTGGCAGGTTTTCGGCGATCAATATTGGCGTTCAAAATTAAAAGTGGCCCGTGCGGTTTTCACTGCGTTATTGTACAACTTTGTAGGAATATTCTGTACTAAATTTCAACCAGATTAGAATTTTACACGACAACCCGTTCCCTTGTAAGTACAAATATGTGAGTTGATCGTTTGAAGAAATAAGACCTGTACTTTTGTGTACATAAATAACAAGCTTCGTAATAATGTGATTATCTATCGTTGAAAACAAGGCAGTCAGTTCTGCTGTGTGCATTAAAACTTACCACTTGCCACTTCCTTTATTTGTTCGCAATGAAACACTGCCGTGTTCTTCCGGGAAGTGTACAAGAGCTCTTAGACACTGTCTAATTGTAGCGCAGCAGTTTGCTGGATATTGTGAATGAAAGGGGGTATAAATAATGGACGATCCCTTGTCTGCAGTCCCCCACTTCTATGTGGAGGCTTGTGGGGGGAGGGGAAGTTTCAGGAGGGGAATGGCATTAATCCGAGTCGCTTATCATCACAGCGAGTTTCAATGTGATTCTTGCTACATGCTGACACAAGTTGCTGGATCTGTGTTTGAGGCGCAGCCGTGCACGTTAAGTCACGCTCTACGGTGATCTGCCATTCTAAGAACCGAGGTTCATATCCCGGCGTTTACAGCGGCCATCCTGAATGGAATGAGACACACAGTGTACGAGTAAAAGTTCAAGGTGAAATTATTTCAACTCTGAGATTTGCTGATGACATTGTCATCTCGATCAGTTGGCCAGACAATTTTTTGTTGATTCTGTAGGGGCTTTGCGACATCGTGGTCGTGTGTCCCCGTGTGCTCGGGTGTGTGTAGAATTTGTCTGATAACCAGTGCCACTGTTATGTCTGTACTACTGTGTGTATCTCTAATTGAAGTAGGATTTGGGTAGGAAGAGTCCGTTATGTACTAGTGCGGCATTTTCCTGGAGTAGAAGTGGGAAACCAAGGAAAACCACTTCCAGGATGGCTGAAGGAGGAATAGAATCAGCCTCTTCTCAATTTTGCGTCACGAGGGTCATAACCAGAAGATTTGAATGAGTTTTTAAACGGCAATGATTCATGATAAAAAACAATAAACGCAAGACAAAAACAATGAGTTGCAGTCGGAAGTAAAATGTTACTAGTTGTAGGATTTATTCTGCTACTTGGAAGCAAAATGAACAGCGATGGACAAAACAAAGAGGAGCAAGTAGGTTACCATAGGAAAGGAAAGCTTGTCTATAAAGAAGACATCTGTTGACATGAAATATACATTGAAGTGAAACGTGGACTGTTGATGCAGCAGAAAATAGGAGAATAAGAGATTTTTAATGTGGTCTCACAAGAAAATGATGAACATTGCATGAGCAATAGACTAACAAATGTATTGCTATTAAGGCCTTCCTTTGGAGGGGAAGTAAAGCCGGCGGTCCCATGTCATAGATTTATGGCATGTAAAAGATCCTTTCACAGACTAAACTTGTGTAAAGCAAAATTGTTAGGTTAGATTTCGTCAGAACGCTCTATCAAAGTTCCAACGTTCACCACTAGGTATCATTGATATCTGGTGGCGAAAGTTGGAAGTACTTGAAATTCAACGGAACTTGTAGCTTACCCTTTAGGGTGTCCGCTGGAAGCAGCTACAGACTCTGGCGAGCCGAACATGTCCTCGGACACTCCCGGCACTAAAAGCCATACGATAAATAAATAAATAAATAAATAAATAAATAAATAAGGCGAGTGTAGGAGGAGAGATGTTCCTGGTGACTGTTAATGGAGAGAAGAGATAGGTTGGTAGGGCACACACAGTACCAAGGCACTCAAGAATAACAAACTTAGTTATGGAAGGAAGAGACAAGAACAGTAGAGGTAGGCCAAGGTTAGAGTATATTAAACAGATTGCCTCGGCTGCAGGATGTGGTAGCTAAACAGGGTGAGTCACCTAAAACTTGTACTGCAAATATTACGGTCATCTTGAACAGAACCTCTGAAGCTCAGTGTGCTCTTTACTTGTCAGAACCCACGTAAGGTGTGTATTCACGTTTGTTTTTCTTCAGTTTATGCTACCACAGTTTTCTATAAGTGTTGGTGTTGAACGTTTTCAACATAAGACCTCTCGCAAACCACTTGTACTAGAATCCTGCAACAAACGCCATTGACTTTCTAATTTACCCTACTTCTATTTTGTTAATGTCAATAGGCATTGCTCCATTTAAAAAAGTGTATGTTTGCCCAAACAATACACAGTCGAAGTATTATTCAGATATGCTTCTAGGCCAAAAATACGAGCCCTCGACTACCAAGCCAGTCTGTGAAAACCACACATTAATAGCACTTCCCACTTCCGAAATAATTGCGGTGCAAGTTTAAGGTGACTCGCCTTGTATAGAGATGAATTTATCAGTTCAGGACATGGAGGAATGCAGAGCTTTATAAATCCAGCGTAAGGACTGAAAAATCAAGCACACTTCCCACACTCAATTCAGGTAAACAAAGATATGGTGTCTTACAGTACTTCGAGATGCTGGGCTCCTACATATTAACATTATTATAGTCACACTACTTCCTCTATGTAAAATCCATGCAGCAGTGCATAGTTTGATGTTTAATTTAGGTGCCATAATAACGCTCAGTGCATCATTGGAGCAGGCTAACAGGTTGCTACACAATATTACTCTTCATTATTGTGGCATTTCGGGGGGAGCGAGAATTCAGAATTACTTCTCCGGTATTCATTTTATATACCATGTCCCCGATGATCATTAAAATTCCATCCTCGTAGCCGAGTGCCCCAAGGCACATATTAACTCTGGACTGCGTAGCTGATTGTTCGTAAATCCGAGATTGGAATCCCGGCACTGACAATATTGCAATCCTAAATGTTGTTTAACACAAAGTTATTCCACAATCACTCCAGGCTAAAACCAAGATGGTACTTTACTCCAAGTCCGGACTGCACTGGTCTCCAACAATTGGCAGTGACATTTAAAAATAAATATATATTTCATGGCTATGGGCCAAAATTGATCAAATAACATAGTCTACAGCATCACACTTGCCGTGCTGACAGAACTTCAAACTTGAGAAGTAAACCTCAGAAACTGGGTAACGATCAAAAAGATGTTCTCGCCACAAAATGAAGAAATAATGTAATTATGACTCAGCAATTATTTTAGGTTTGTGCCGTGTCTTGTGTGGGTTTTCACCTAGGACACCAAGCTGGCTCATCAGCGGGCTTCTGGTTTTCCCGCCCGGACACGGCAAAAACCTACAAACATTATTTTTAAATTAATTGGCCGTGAAAGCCAATATACCATCTTTTTGGAAGCCTTCATAGGGAGGTTATGGCTGCTTGAGGTTTTGGTTCTCGGAGTAGAGGGGAGCAGGTGCGCTTCATAAAAAGGGAGGTAGTGCGCAGTTCGCTACTTTTTTCGGGGTCCGGGCGGGGACACCAAGAGCCCACTGGTGCCCTAGGCGAAACCCCACAAAAGACACGGCACAAACCTAGAAAATTTGCTGAGCTTCAATTCACTGGCCGTGAAAGCAAATATACCATTACTTTGGAAGCCTTCATAGGGAGGTTATGGCTGCTTGATCTTTTGGTTCTCGCTGTAAAGGGGAGCAGGTGCGCTTCATAAAAAGAGAGGTAGTGCGCAGTTCGCTACTCCTGTGGGGGTCTGGGCGGGGAAACCAAGAGCCCACTGATGAGCCAGCTAGGTGCCCTAGGCGAAACCCCACACAAGACATGGCACAAACCTAGAAAATTTGCTGAGTTTTAATTCACTGGCCGTGAAAGCTAATATACCAACTGTAATTAGCCTATGTTCGTAAAATGGTGAGAACTGTGTGAAACACATTGTACAAGGAAATATCCCAGACTTTTTGATATAACACAGACATAATAAATAGAAAAACTAGGGAAAAGCTTTCCCACAAAATCTTACATTAATATGCTTTGTGATTCAGAAACATTCAAACATCAAACTCAGTGTTATAAAACAATAAATCAATATTCAATAAAACAATGAATCTATAAATGAACTGCACATCTCAAGATATATCTATCTATCTATTTATTTAATTATTGTGCATATCTAATAGACTTGCTATGCTGCCTCATCATACAATTATTTCGTTTCTTCACTATCAAAGTATAGAATCACATTTCTTCAGAATCGGATCACATTAGAATTTGGGAGGGAGCAAAATTGACAGTGATTGTCTAGAGAAGTTAACATAAGAGGTAGGAGGAGGATCTGAAACAGCCAGATTATTTAGATTTTCTCTCTAAAAATTCAAAACATGTCAATTGCTAAACATTAATAATATGGAGAAACTCGTGTTCAAGAGCTGACAGTGTGAATATTACAGAGCCTATGCTTCTTGATGGTCAGTAACTGGTGCTATCTCACTTCTAAAATATTCTCACCACTTAATCTCAACCAAGTAGGGGAAGACTGGGCAAAGTGAATAAACTAACTTTATATGAGTGTATCTATGTAATTACGTACGACAATGACATGCAATTTGCTGTAATTGTTCATTGTTATCATCCCATTTAATTGCTGTATAAAACAGAATCAATTGTGAAACTATTCATAATTAGAATTCAGTATTAAGTAATTATGTCAAATTATTCACTTTGCCCGTATAGCCGGGCAAAGTGAATAACGGAATGCAATGTTTAAGACATGACAATATTAATACTATGCAAGTGTACATTTGACAGAAACTCAACATTGCATATAAATGGGATCCACTTTTGTTTTTCGATAGGTTTTATAACGTTCACAGGTCACCTGATATAACTAAAGCAACAGAGTTCATAGGATTTGTCCTACAATCCTCCAGAGCTTGCTTCATTGTTTCTTCGCACCAGCTGCCCTGATCACTGCTTCGTTTGAAATTGTAAACCATCTGTAAGCAAATATTACAATATTCTGATTGTTATTGATATACTTCAGTACTTATTTCAGGGTATTTAACCCTCAACTGGTGACGTGGTTTCTGACAGACTCAGAGAGAGATAATTGTACACCCCTTAGGACTCATTGCGAAACGAGACTTGTTTGCAATACCTTCTCATCTCTGTCTAAACATCTGTTCAGCCTCATTTCGTCACCTTCGGTCTTATCGTTCTCTTCTCACGAGGTAGACACATTATTAAGTGGCTTCGTAAACAACACGTCACCAATTCTGTAACATTTTATCATATGGGAACGCAAAATCGTTGATAAGTATTCCTAACAAGATAATAAATTATTAGTCACCATTAAGAAATTAGTGAACAAAGTATTCAACAACATTAACCCAAACGGGCAAAGTGAATAAATATCCACTTTGCCCTATTCACTTTGCCCAGCTGTGCTCCATTATGGAAATCGTGACTGATCGCTTAAAAGTAGTGTAGCAAGGAAGCAAACAAAGTGTGTAAAGAAGAGGGTTGGAACAACACTAAAACACAATGTAATCAATTTCAAAATAGTTATACCAATCTATGAATAATATTGTGTTTCATACCTTGATAAAATTTTAAGAAATGCTATAAAAATCTGCAAACGCTTCTAGTCTAACACAGTCAACCACTGTGGTCTTTGTACTACTGATTCTTATATCTCCTGTAGATGGCAGTGCTTCCTGCAGAAGCAACTCGGTGACATATGTCGTGATTTTCCTTAACTTTAACATATTCGCTTTGCCCGTGTCAACCGCTTTGCCCGGTCGTCCCCTAATGACTGCACGTGGAATTCGTCGGCTATGAGAGTCGAGTACGTCTCTATTTAGAAAACAGCTGTTGACACTGCATAGATAGAAACATTCCTTCTAGAGTGTACTATTTCTTGATTTTTGTATGTCAATAATTCCCTTTTCGTGACACAAATGTGCCCCTGAAATCAATGAGGCAGCAAGTCCACTTCCTCAGATGACTGATGGCTTCGAGTGGAACTAATCCAGTGAAGAGACTTGCGCACTCAGGTAAAATATGTGGCGAGGAATATTAAACGTGACTGCTATTAGCTTATCCACATCAGATTTGTGATTATTTATTAAAGTAGGGGTCTTATCAAACCGTAATTCCAAAAGATATCTCAATTTAGATTTTAGCTTCAAACATACTGCGAATATTGCAATATCATTCATCAATAAGGAAACTAGGTCTAATAAGTGAAACATGGGCATTAAAGTTCAACAGAAAACTGCCTCCAGCAATCAATGGTAGTGTGTCCACCTTTATGACTCACATACCACACACCAGTCAATATTGTCTGATTTATGAAGGTCAGGGAATTCTACGACAGTTCGTTTCGTACACGGCGCATTTCAAAATTCTCTGGTGTCAACCCTCGTAGCTAATGGAAAGCAGACCGGCCAAGGTATAACCTTAAAATACCCACAGAAGATAGGTGAGGTAACATCAGCATATTATGGTGTTTGAAGCAAAAGTTGAAAGTCGGTCAACACTAGTCTTTCCCAAAAGAGATGGGGTATTCCCTAATCCTAAAAAAATTACATGAGATTAATAAATAACCTTGGATGACCAGTTTTGATCGTGTTTATTAATCTTATGTAATTTTTATCAGGATTAGGAAATAACCCATCTCTTTTGGGAAAGACTAGTGTTGACCGACTGAAAAGCATCAAACTTTCATCACCATTATTATTATTATTATTATTATTATTATTATTATGATCATCAATCGCAGTATGTGTGGGCACATGTTCGGCTGACTAGTTTGTTGTTTGAGTCTTCAGTCTTTTGACTGGTTTGATGCACCACTCCATGCCTCCCTGTCCTGAGCTAATCGTTTCATTTCTACATAGCTACCACACCCTACGCCCGAAGCAATCTGTTTAACATACTCTAACCTTGGTCTACCCCTACAGTTCTTGTCCTCGACCCTTCCTTCCATAACTAAGCTTGCTATTCCTGGGTGTCTTAATATGTGTCCTACCAACCTATCTCTTCTCTTCATTAGCAGTCGCCCGAAACATCTCTCCTCTCCCCCTCGTCTTAATACCTCTTCGTTTGTAACTCTATCTACCCATCTGATCTTCATCATTCTCCTGTAACACCACATTTCAAACGCTTCAATTCTCCTCTTTTCTGCTGCACCAATAGTCCAAGTTTCACATCCATAGAGTGCCACGCTCCAGACAAAGGTTTTCAAAAATGTCTTCCTAGTTTTGAGATATTGCTGTCATGACGTACTGTACCCGATATCCGGATAGTAGGCTGTCAGATATCCGCCCCCTCAATCGGATTGCCAATAATCAAACGCACCGGCACAGCTACATCAATGAAAATGGCACTGACAGATACTATCGAGATTAGAGCACAATAGTTAACAAGAAATTATTGTGGAACACACCAAAATATACGGGGGTTCATACTTACCTTTACTTACCTCTTAAATTTATCTCGGGGACTGGGTTGTCAACTGGATCACTTAAAAGTATGCCCACACAATAACCTCCACCATGATATTTTTAAAATGAACCAGAACGGAAACGAGAAACTTTAAACTGCACAATAATTTATTTCACATAAAGAATGATTTTAACAAAAATGAAACAACAAAATCCACGTGGCAATCAGAAGCCATCGACCACATAACCATGTCCTCCTGTAGGACCTGTATTCTCTACATATAATGTTTCAGCTTTCTCAAGCTCATAGCAACGTAAAATAATAATGCACTGGGGATGGAAACGGGATTTGGGATGAGACACATATATCAATTGTTTTGCGTGTTTATATACTTCACATTTTATTTATAGCCACAAGGCTATTATGGAACGTCCTTGGCCTCTGTAACACAGTTGTCCGGGCCAGCTGCAATGCACCTGTATTGTCAAAGCGGACTCCCGTTCGTTCAACCCTAGCATAAGCGTGTTACCTCAGAGCTTGGCTCTCCTTTTCAAATACGTAAATGTTCACATCTCAACTGAAATATTATCACGCAAATGTCTTACATGCTTCATTCAAACACCAGTGGATTACTCCAACAATCCCAAATCATGTTTAATTGTTCAAACCACTTGTTTAACTAGCGTTGTTTAGAGTATAAAAACAAAACTCTAAATGTTAATAACAAAAGTTCATTAATTATTTATAACAATAATAAATTGTTTATAACAATGTCAAATGACAATTGAAAATTTAATACACGCTTCTATTAATCACTATCATTTCAAATTATTTAACAAAGATATTTACAAAATTATTTTACAATATTATATTGTTTATATTATTTATACAAGAAATACATTAAACCACACGTTTATCCGGTTGATAATTACTCAAATCGTGATGATATAATCGACCAATGAAGGTTAGTTATATTTAACTGTCAAATTCAGGTTTAATAAGGTTTAATAATAATTATTAATATTTGTGACGGTAACCTCCATTCAAAATTTTTATCTCAAATTATTTAACACTCTTGTTAATTTTAACAGTATCTTCCTATGAATAACCTTTCAAAGAACAAGAACAATCAGCGGGAAAATACTTCGCTTATAGCGCACAAAATTGCACAAAAATTGGCCCAAAATTCATCATATATCTTCATATATATGGCATAAAAATCTTCCAAACTACACACAAAACCTCCACTTATAAATTCATCAACTTCATTAATTCTTGTGGGAACCTCCTTCATTATTCAAGGGCATTACTCAACAGCGACTTTTACACGTCCACTGAACTAACGATTATACATCCATTGTTCCTCTTTAAAAATTCTTATATTCATCAATTGTAATAATGACTGTTATTATTTAACCTTCGTGGGTTTCATTCATGAATCGATATGAAGTAAAAATTTGCCAATCACAAATAAATTTAATAGCAAATACGATTAGACACTCCTGCCTGGTCTATCAAAATTGAGATTAATATCTTCAAAGTAACGCAGTATAAAAATACTATCTTCAAACAAAGTTCAACTAAACTGCATGAATAGTCGAATAGAATACAATTAGATTGTGGAATGCAAACATTATTGTTCCAATCTATAATTGAGAAAAACTCCTATCAAATGTTCATTACTATAGTGTATTCAATAAATTGTAATTAACGTTCATATTTCATAAAATTGTCTATAATGCAATGATAAATGTCTATGTTGCAATCATGTTCATAGGACGACTAGTATTTCAAAGATCGTCGATATCGTAATAGATTTTAACGCTCTAAAATCTTTTAATCATTCTTCTTTCTTGAGGATGACAGAAAATTGGTCAAAGTAATTTACTGAATAGAATTACTTTAATAAAATGACACGCTGTCTGAATTCAAATCTGCCTTAGCAAATCATTAACTTTACAGTCAAATCGTGACTACAAAAATATGCAAATTGTTGAAAGAATCTAAATTATCAGTCTCAACTGATCCAAAATTATTTAAGTATGCCAATGACATAGCAATGTCTCAAAAATCGAAGAAAAAGGCATAAATCATCGAAGTGTACTGAGTACAGAAATATCAATCAAGAAAATGGGGCAAAAGATAGGACAGAAAATATGGGAAAAATGGTTGCTCAGATATCGCTACAAGACTCAAATAATACAAGAAACGTTCACGACTACCTTATCTGTTGATTGAAGTTCTAGGGGAAAGTTTTCAAAGAAAACTGCTGTTGGTTCCATTTCACAAGCGTGAAGATGTGCTCCGTCCTCGAATTTGGAATCAGCGTCCTCGGAGAATCGAACTGCTTCCTCCTCCGAAATTGCACTGCTCCGTGGATACGAAAAACATCCTTCTGGCAAAACTCTTCTTTGTGCGCCGGGACAACCCTGGCCTCTCTTGAAAGTTCCCTGAAGTTCTTGCAGGAATTCGCCATGAAGTATATTGTAGTTATTTCCGCAGAAATATTCATAGTTGTGGAGTATGAAAATATTTCCACTGTTATCTGGTATAATTCAGCGATGGATTCACGATGCATGAGTGTAGTTGGATGTTCACTACATGCTCGCTTTTGTAGAAAGACGATTAACGAAGTTCCATGCTGTTACTTTACTCCAACGATATATGTCCCAATTGCATTAAAGCCTTAGCCTTCCATCTCAATTACTGTTATAATCATTGAAAGCACTGCAAGATTATAATGTTCCATAGTCGAATGTATCGTTGTAATACCATACGTATTCTCCAATATCACTGTTGCACTCCACGTGTCAGCCGTAGTGTATAATGTGGAATTTTAAAAGTGTTTCTCATGTGGCGAGAAAATCACTTTTGTTGGCAGCCTTAAAGTTCCAATATCTTTCGAAGTATAACTGTGAAATTGTTCAAATCTTCTACACACCTCAATGTTATACTGCCTAATAGAATTATCATAAAGGCTGAAGTTAGCGCTTGATATCTTAACTGGTGGAAACGTTAATGTGAGCGTTTCAACTTCACCTAGTTTCGAGCAGCGTAAAATGGAACTGCTCCGAGTTCGTTCGATGCGCCGGGCTTTAACCACGCTAAAGACAACTTACTTCACTGAATCACTTGAAAATAACTATATATCACCAGAAATATATATGCGATCTGACATATGAGATCTGAGTTCTCCGTTCTGAGATTATGAGTTCTGAGAGCTCCTCTCTCCTGTGCACGACCTTTTATCAACTTCTTAAGGGGCGTATCCATCCCTTCCATAGCCTGTTGCTGCGTCATTGCTAGAAGTATTAACTTTGGCTATACTTGCCGGATTTTCAAATTTCAAAAACTCAAAATTAATTTCTTCAAAATTCCAAATCAATGCCATAACTGAAAATAGATTTCCACAAATCTGCATGCCAAAAGTAATCAAATATCGTAGTTTCAGCAATCTCCGTCTTCCTTCCAAACTATCGTTCATTGGTTCGAGTCTCTCCTCCAATAGCGTAGCTTCTTCCTTAGCACGATACCTTGTTTCCTGCGACTGCGTCGTAAATCTAAGATCTTTCTCGAACAAAATCATGACGTCACCAAGAATCTCAGCTCAATCAGCCTACTGGCATGAAATCTGCGTCATCCGTGCCTACGTCATGAATATCTACGTCATAACTATGACATTCATAACTTTACTCATATTTGCCAATACAGCCACCGTGGTCTCAATATAATTCAATTTCCGGGGGCAGTACCAAAGCATAGAAACACCTCTGTGGTTTTGATCAGCTGTTTCAAGTAATGACCAATTAAAACAATTCTTAAGTTGCAGAAGTAAACTAGGTGGGGAGCAGAGACGACGTTCAGGGTGTATTTCTAAAGCAATTGATGACTTTGTAATGTGAGAGCTCGTGTTACAGAGTCTGTTGTAAGAGAGAATAATATATCGTTGGTTATCACTCCTTTAACTGGCGCTCCTACAGTACGTATCCAGCCACAAAATCGGCAACCTCACATTACTTCTATTATTGGATTGAATATACTCGTCTGTTATAAGGTGGACTTTTGTTGATTCATACAGGAGCTTGCCTTGGAAGCGGTCTCATAACGTGTGTTATTCTGCAGTCTGCAGTAGTCTGTATAAATCCAACCTGACCATTCAATAACAATCACAGATATCACATTAAGCAAGCAGACTTGAAGGTCTAACAACATCTTAATATGTTGCGCAAGGTTCTAATAACTGATGCAACCAAATAAGTGTACATAATTATTATTGTCAGTACCATCCTCCACATACTTGTACACATATATTTAACGGCCGAAGTGTAAAGGATCTGACGATGATCGCTTGGTGATCGAAACTGGTCATCAAAGTGAATTTATTAATCGCAGGTAATCAATTTTTTGTTTAGGGAAACACCCATTATAGTTGGGCACAATCATGTTGACCTCCTGAAATGCATTAATTTTGAAAATACACACAATAAGACAGCCATCACAATAACACTGGCTATAATTCAAAATTCCACACACACCCAAGTACACGGGGTTGAATGACCACGATGCCCAAGCCCTTCAAATGAAACAACAACAACAACAACGTAAACATTTACCTGTCTGCGCAACATGTCACTGAGTATGGGGAGGGCATTACGTCCGGCTACGAGAGACCCCAAATACAACATTTCCTCATTTCAAATTTCAACAAACAGTATTTTCATTTGCTAATTACTCAATATCACGTTTATCAGCAAAATATGGGATACGCCATATTTCAGGTTTCTTTTTTTCTGAGAGGCCGAGTGCAGGTCTTTCAAGTCGTGGGCGACCCGCGCGTCGGGATGAGAGATGGAATGGATGAAAGTGAATGAAACTGGGCAAGGATGTGGAAGGAAGCGGCCGTGGCCTGTCAGAAGGTACCGTCCCAGCATTTTCCTGGTGTTGGAAATGGGGAAACCACGGGAAACCATTTCAAGGACGGCCGACGGTGAGGTTTGAACCCACGCGCCTACCGAGTCAGCAGAGAGCTTAGCCCCATGAAATAACTCTAAGCTTTAGCCAGCGTAGCCACTGCTGTCGGTATTTCAGGGTGTCTGTCTACCTTTGTTATCTCTGATAGACGATATCTGACCACGGATTTAAAAAGGCTTTTCCGGTTACAACATTATTATAGAAATCTCATTCTAGTTAATATATGTTTATTGATTTACAGATGTGGAAATTTGAAGCCATTCCTTTTTCAATGTTGACTATACAAATTGTCCTTTGCTGCTTTTCAGTCGGTCAACACAGTTGTGCCCAATGAATTGGGCGGGGAACAAATAATAAATAGACTATGTAAACACAATCCTGGAAAAAATTACATGTATTTGTTAATTGGTGCCAACGGCCTAGCCGTGTTGAAACACCGGATCCCATGAGAACTCCGCAGTTAAGCAACATTGGGCGCAGTCGGAACTTGGATGGTATGCCGGTTCTAGGTACTGCGCGCTGTTGGCCAACATAAGGAGGAGCGGAAAGGCCCTGGCCATCCTACCGCACGTAAACTCCGGCTGGGGGAAGCCTCTTCGGAGGCTCGGACCTGCCTTCGGGCAGAATACCGATTACATTTTTTACATTAGTTAATTATCAAAGCCTCCGTGGCTTAGTCGGCACTCGCCGGCCTCTCACCGCTGGGTCCGTGGTTCAAATCCCGGTCACTCCATGTGAGATCTGTGCTGGACAAAACGGAGGCAGACAGGTTTTTCTCCGGGTACTCCGGTTTTCCCTGCCAACATTTCATTCCAGCAACACTCTCCACTATCATTTCATTTCATCTGTCATTCATTTACTCGTTGCCCCAGAGGAGTACGTCAGGCCTCGGCAGCCGGCACAGTTCATATCCTCGCCGCTAGATGGGGGCTTCATTCATTCCATTCCCTGACCCGGTCGGTCGACTGGAAGAAGGCTGTGGATTTTCATTTTTTTCAGTTAATTATCCCACTTAAATGGACAATTTAGGATTACGCGTTTCGAGCCTCAAGTGGTCATCACCAGATCCTGATCACTGTGTAGTGGTTAAAAGTTTCACTAAGTAATTAAATAATTTATTTAATTTTAAATTGCTACTACAGTACCAGTATTGTAGTAACCCATCTTGATTGTATTCGTAACTTACAACGGTGACTTCCGTTTTGTCTTGCCCATTTAAGTGTGATACTTGTAATTTTTTCCAGGATTGTGTTTACATATTTCTAATTTGTACCCCACCCAATTCATTGAGCACAACTGTGTTGACCGACTGAAAATCGGCAAAAGTCAATGATTTACAGTTGACTGGGAGGGTCACTGCGCTGCCAATGTAGCCCCAAAGGATGTGCATTAGCTATTTATCAGCATCTTTGTGGATAATTTCTTGTACCCCGTGTTGACTTTGGATCCATCTGTATGCACAGGACATTTCCTAAAGCAACAAACAAGAATAGAGAATAACGCAGGAGCCAAGCGAGTGCGATTGTGCGTGAGGCAAACAGTCTGTAGAAGCTGCTGTCTTACGATGCTTCATTTAGGAAGCATTTGTTAACAATGGCCAGCGATTAGTGTTTATTTTCACTTGGCGACTGATCAAACCTCCCTCACTTTCCACAATGAGGAGCTCCCGAACTTCACTCGGCACCCTGCAAAAAAATGGAGCAGGAAACAATTTATAACTCCAAAAAACTACGACGTAAAATTAAACCATGTAAATAATTTTAGATAGTAGTGTCTACTGGGGTAATCTTTGTTGCTATTCTTAATTCATTTTGGGGCTAGAGAAACGTGGTCCTTTAGTTCCGTGTACTTGGGTGTGCGTAGAATTTGTCTGATGAGGCCTACTTGGGTTGTTGTGGTGTCCAAGGCAGTGTGTGTCATTATTCAACTGTAGCTAAGAATTTGGTACGAGGTGTTCGTGTCCTTAGCTTACTGTCGACCAAAGTATTATGTGTACTCGAGTTTGAAGGTTGTTTGTGAAGTAACCAATAGACCTACATAAAATCCAATAACATCATCATTTTTGTCGTTCTATTTTACGTTAGCTCATGTAGGTTTGGAATTTTTAATTTATATTTTAATATTTTTTGTCGCAGTTGGAACACAAAAAGTGCACGTTTTTAAGCATGTTTCAACCATGCGTCACATTTAAGAATTATTATCTCAAAGACCCGTCATCAGATCGAATCCAAATTTTAACACAATATACATTGGAATGTTGTATACCTGGTTTATTAATTTAAAAATGTTGCGTGTCCAAGAAAAAAAGTTGTTATCATTTTTGGAAGGTAACTTTTTCTCGGCTCGGGGTGGTTGGAAAATGTAGTTCTTAGTTGAAATGTAATCCTTATACATCAAAAAGTTATGCTGTATGACTGTGAAATACGTAAATTAACTCAATTATTTTATATCGGTTTGTATTTGTAGGCGGAAATAACACATCGTTCACCACCTACCCACTCCGGGAAAGCTGTACAGCGTTGCTGTGATGGAGCCCATCACTTCCGAGCGAGGCACGCCATGATGCGTGATGGGCTCTATTTCGGCAACGCTGTACAGCTTTTCCGGGAGCGGGTAGGTGGTGAACAATGTGTTATTTCCGCCTACAAATACAAACCGTTATAAAATAAGTGAGTTAAGTTGCGTATTTCACAGTCATACAGCATAACTTTTTGATGTGTAAGGATGGCATCGCAACTAAGAACTACATTTTTCAACCACCCCGAGCCGAGAAAAAGTTACCTTACAAAAATGATAATAACTTTTTTTCTTGGACACGCAACATTTTGAAATGAATAAACCAGTTATACAACATTCCAATGTATATTGTGTTAAAATTTGGATTCGATCTGATGACGGGTTTTTGAGATAATAATTCTTAAATGTGACGCATGGTTGAAACACGCTTAAAAACGTGCACTTTTTGTACTCCAACTGCGACAAAAAATATTAAAATATAAATTAAAAATTCCAAACCTACATGAGCTAACGTGCAATAGAACGATGAAAATGATGATGTTATTGGATTTTAGGTAGGTCTATTGGTTACTTCACAAACAACCTTCAAACTCGAGTGCACATAATACTTTGGTCGACAGTAGGCACCATCTCGGCATCCACCTGGAGCAGAAGTGGAACACAACGGAAACCCACTTTTAGGCTTGATGAGGCAGGAATAGAACCTATTTCTTCTCAATTTTGCCTCACAAAGATGAGTAAACCCCGTACAAGCCGTCAAATCAGATTCAAATTCCTTGGCAGAGCTGGGAATCGAACCCGGACCTCGGCGGCGAAAGCCTTGAATGCTAGCCACTGCTCCACTAGGTGGACAAGAACATCAGCACTATCGCAATAACTACAATGGCAAATATTTCCGTTAGTTTTCATTCATCTGCTCCTTTAACCCTGAACATTCCTAGCATTCAGATGGATTCTATGATTAAGCCGAATTGAACAATGAACCTTACTCTAAAGAGTGGAAAGGTATGCATCTAGCTGGCGAGGCATGACAAAAGGAATCGATTAGTTATTTAAAATAGGAGAATTGGCAGGTTGGATGCAAAATGCGCAGTGATGTACGAAGGAAAGAGCAGATTCGCTCGGGAAAGGAAAGCCTTTCTGCAGGAAAGAAATCAAATACAGTTTTGGGTGTTAGAAAATCAATTTTGACAGCATTTTTAATGGAACGTGGTGCTCTATGAAAGTAGAACATTGGTTATTGGTGCAGCAGAATAGAGGAGGATAGAAGCATTTCAAAATGTGGTGTAACAGGCTAGGCTAATTATGAAGATTATATGGATAGAGTAGCTAGCAAATGAAGAGGAATTAATATGAGCGGGAGAGTGAACGTGATTCCCATCATATTATTTGCAAGTCAGTTCCAATGAAGATGATTAATGTACAAAATACTGACTAATTGATACTAAAATAACATTGCTGGTTGTGGCTCTGGCTCGCTACGTACTACGGAGTATCATTTCGTAAAGCGAACACACTTAGAACGAACTGTCCAACAGAAGATGTTCACGCATTTACAAAGTATTCCACCGCCTGTCAGTGAGAAGACGGATGAGTTGTAGTTCCAGCATCGCGTGTTTCTTCAAGCTATCGTCAGCCCTCTGCTCCCCAGATATTGCTTTCGTCACTGCCAAAACATGCGAGTTATGCTATCGCTTTATTAAACTACCGTTTTGGTCAAGGGATACTAAAAAAAACAACTCTTGTCTTAGGATACCTAAGTACTATTCTTGCTTTTGAGAGGGTTTTAAGGTCTGGTCTGAGAAGAGAAAAGTTACCACTAAGGTCTCGCAAGAACAGCTGTGAGCGGGCGTGGATGACTCGAGACATAAACTGGATAGCACTACATCCAAACCCGATGTAAATTCGTATGCGGACTAGTCTGGGCATCACAGTTACATTAGTTATGAGTTATACTCAATATATACCTAAGTACATAGAAACGCTGGTTAGGATGGCCCAAGCCTCAGGAATGAAACAACAAACAGCCTACTACTTAGCCAGGATATAAATCTAACAAAAGATGCTACGGAACGTAAACTCACCGATCTTGATGAAATTTAGTACAAATGCTGGTCAGACCTCAAATAATTTTTATTTAGTGATACATCGTTCCCACATTTCCTTGGGTAATTCTTAGGAAAGGTGATATTCCGAGCTATTAATTACGAAGGGATACGTGGTGTCCAACACGAGCTACAACCAAACGCTCCATTGTCCCCACAAAGCAGTGGTGACTGTGCTTCGTGGTCTCCTATATTTCTACTCTGTAATATTTAATTCTAATTTACGGGGTCAGAGATGATTGGATATGTGTTTCTGTGTGGCAATTGTTTTCATAGCTGGATGCTCTTCCTGAAGCAAATTACATCAGAGGGATACGATGAACGTACAAAAATGGAATTGGGCAAGTAGCCATAGCCTGCTGGAATGTGCCATCCCAACATTCTCCGAAAGTTGAGAATTGTAAATCACAGAAAACCAGTTAGAGCACGGCCAATACTTGCTGCGGTTCGATGCCACTTGTCACCAGAGTCCGGCTTTAGAGGTTTCACAATTCGAACTGGCACCGAACGATGGGCCTTTTGAACTTCCGGCCCGTGAGTCTCCATTTAATTTACATTAATAATGAATGATCCTTGTCTTTTCTTTACTATTCCGGATTGTGCTTTTGTTTTAAGTGTTCAACTTATAAAATAAGAAATATTCGATTGGCCTTTCTTGGATATCTCAAACGAATAGTCAGAAAAACTTCGCAATAGAAAAGATCCCAACAAATAGCAAGCCAGAAGTGTGTGGTTTGCACATTTCGAGAGTCAATCTTCTTACATCTCTTAGAACATACGTGGTGTCTATTAAATATGTCAGATGTGAGAATAAGCAGTAACCACCTAGCCATTACATTGGTATATTATGCATTAACTCGACCCGATTAAGTATTAAAACATGAACGTGGAGAAAAGCTACGATTTGTGTAAAACTTTCTTTAATATCCATATTGAACTAATAATCATCTTATATTTACATCCCTATTTCACGTATTGCAAGAAGACGATATTTGTTAGCAGACGCGGTTCCTTCCCAAAACCTAACCTTGACTAGTTTTCATCGAAAATGTTAAGTTACTTGGCAAAGCAACGGGCGATGAAAAAAATGCTTATTTAGATGGTAGGCTATATTGGCTTTCACGGCCAGTGAACTAAAACTCAGCAATTCTTCTAGGTTTGTGCCGTATCTCGTGTGTGATTTTGCCTAGGATGCCTCTTTTGGAAGCCTTCATAGGGAGGTTATGGCTGCTTGAGCGTTTAGTTCTCGCAGTAAAGAGGCGCAGGTGCTCTTCATAACTAGGGAGGTAACGCGCAGTTCGCTACTCCAGTGGGGTTCCGGGCAGGGACACCTAGAGCTCGCTGATGAGCAAGCTTGGTGTCCTACAGTAGGCGAAACCCCACACAAGACACGCCACAAACCTAGAAGAATATTGCTGAGTTTTAATTGATAAATATATTTATCAATTTCATTATTCTGTGTGCTTTCTTATGATTCCCTGCATTTTTCTTTTAAAAGGTGATTGTGTTAATAAAAATTTCCTGTTATTCACATGTAGGCCTAACTTGCACAACACACGAAGACTAATGGAAACAGCCACTCACAAACATATAAAACGTGGCTTGTTGGTGGGGTACTGCAGTTTTCGTTTAAGTAGGCAGTGGCTTGTGTGTTTCACTGCTTTGGTCAGAAATGGGCAGGGCAGATCTGCGCTTCGCCAGCATTGTTTTGCCTTACCCGTTATAAGCCCCTGCCAGACGTATTGAGGTAGTCGGTGTAGCCTTTCTTCTATTCATTCGTCATCTGCTCCAGCTTACATGACGATACGATAATTAGACTCGGTAGTTTTCAACTTAAACGCAAGGGATTCATGATTAGGTCCAATGCAGCTGAACATGGAGTGAAAGAAGTTCGTAGACAGAAGATTTTTCAGGTCGAACTCAGACAGGATTAGAAATACAAAGAAAATGATTCACTTTAGAAATTTGCCATCATTTAACAGGAGTGCTGCAATGGAGGAACTAATCAAGGGTTGAAAGCGCTGGCTGGGCAGACGAGGGAATTAATTAGTCCCATCTGAAGGTGGGCGTCCTGGCTTCGAAATTAATCCTCTACAGAAAGGCAAGTTCCTATTCTGAGCTCCCCTTTCCATTTGATGGCGGGGGAAAGAGCAAAGGCTGAAGGTTCCAACGTTCACAATTGTAAATAGTATTGAATGCATACATGGTGTTTCCATGAATAATCTAGATAAACTAGTGACATTCATACAGGCTTCACAATGGCGTAGGTTATCAGATTCTACACACAACCAGGTAACCTACATGGGGCTACAGGGGCACGATTTTGCAAAGCCCCTAAAATAATCAACAAAAATAATTAAGATTCATCCTCAGGATTCACATGAAACCCCCTCCCACCCCGCAACTACCATTCGGAGGTTCATATTAGGCTACAAATAATTATACTAGCAACCCGCCCCGGCTTCGCCCGGGGTCTTGAACGGTTTACCCACCGTAACCTTAAAAGCTTAAGATTCAAGGAGAAATAATTTCAACTCTGAGATTTGCTGATCACATCGTAATCTTAGCCGACACACCAGAGGGTTTAAATGAGTTTTAAATGGTATGGATTCTCTCTTGAGGAAATAAATCATGATGAAAATCAATAAGTGTAAAAGAAATATTTTGGAATTAGGTCGTACGAAACCAGAAACCCATATGGAAGTCAAATTGGCAGGTGAAAATGTTAAAAAGTAGGAGTTTCTGTTACTTAGGAAGCAAAATAACCAGTGATGGACGAAGTAAAGGGAATATAATAAGTTGGTTAGCGCCGGCAAGGAAAGCATTTCTATAGAAAAGGAATCTGTTGACAAAAGTCATTTTTGAAAGCCTTTGTTTGGAGCGTGGCGCTTTAAGGAAGTGAAACTTGGACTGTTGAAGCAGAAGACAAGATGAGAACAGAAGCGGTTGAAATGTGGTGTTACAGGAGAATGATGAAGATCAGATAGGAAGATAGGGTTACGAATGAAGAGGTATTAAGACGATTGGGAGAGGAGAGATGTTTCTGGCGACTGGTAATGAAGAGAAGAGATAGGTTGGTAGGGCACATACTAAGACACCCAGGAATAGCAAAGTTAGTTATGTAGGGAAGGGTCGAGGATAAGAAATGTAGGGGTAGACCAAGGTTAGACAGATTGTGTCGGATGAAGGGTGTGGTAGCTATGTAGAGGTGAAACGATGAAACGAACCAAGCCAGGAGACTGAAGCCTCAAACAACAACAACAACAACAACAAGCTTAAAGGGCGCACCGACGGCAGTTCCCAGACGCAATTGAGAAATGCGGAGGTGAACAGCGAAACTCCCAACACATATACTCTTTTGTGAAGTCTGAACTCGAGATGACTCGACAATTTTATGTTGGCCGAAGCAGGGGTAATAGGCTCACTCGCTAGCTCGTAAACTCCCTCCGGAGCTACTAATTTTAAATTCCACTCAATGGATATTGTTCGAAGAAATGATAACACATAAATATTTATAACAAGCTGTACCCGGCATGCGTTGCAATGCCAATCAAAGAAAGTGTTGGCGTTGAAATTCTGTTTCTTGAAGTGCTTTTGGATACACAACATGTTAACTGCCTCTAAGCTATCATAAAATGGATTTTCTAATTTAGAACCATTCGAGGGAGCGTGCACAACAACTTTCAAAAAGTTTCATCGCTGTCACTCATTTGTTGAATCTAATCGTACGCTACCTATTGTGAAATGGATTTACTAAGTCGAAACCCTTCCCTGGCGTGTACACAATGACTCATCAATGATTCATCGCAATCGGATGAATGGTATATGCACGTATAGGGGTTTTTGTTTAAACGATTCGTGCGCTGTCACTCATTTGTTGAATCTACTCGTGCGCTACCTATTGAGAAATGTATTACTAAGTCGAAGCCCTTCCCTGGCGTGTACACAATAACTCATCAAGGTTTCATCGCAATCGAAGAATGTTATATGAACGCAATAGGGAATTTTGTTGAAACGCTTCGCGCGTCGTCACCCATTTGTTGCATCTACTCTTGCGCTACTTATTGTGAAATGGATTTACTAAGTCCCCTTCCCTGGCGGGTACAAAATAACTGATCAATGTTTCATCGCAATCGGATGAATAGTATATGAACGCATACCTGATTTTGTTTAAACGATTCGCACTCCGTCACTCATTTGTTGAATCTACTCGTGCGCTACCTACTGTAAAATGTATTTACTAAGTTAGAAACCGTCACGTAAGTGTCCACAACATCTCACCCAAGTTTCATCGCTATCGTCGTTCATTTGTCGAATCTACTCGTGTGCTACCTACTGTGAAATGTATTTACTAAGCCAGAAACCTTCCTTGGAGTGTCAACCATATTTCACCCAAGTTTCACCGCTAACGGCAGAATGGTATATGACCTTATACGGGACTTTGTTGAAACGCTTCGCGCGTCGTCCCTCATTTGTTGAATCAACTTGTGCGCTGCATATTGTATAGGGGATTTACTAAGCCAGAAATTTTCCATGACGTGTACACAACATCTCACCCAAGTTTCATAGGTACGGACGAATGGTACATGTATGCATACGGGACTTGGTTGAAACGCTTCGAGTGTCGTCGCTCATTTTTAGATTCTACTCTTGCGCTACATATTGTAATATGGATGTACTCAGCCAGAAACCTTCCCTGGAGTGTACACAACATCTCACCCAAGTTTCATCGCAATCGGATGAATGGTATGTGAACGTATACGGGACGTTGTCGAAACGCTTCGCGCGTAGTCACTCATTTGTTGAACATAAACGTGCGCTTCGTATTGTAAAATGGATTTACTTAGCCAGAAACCTTTCCTGGAGTGTACACAACAATTCACCAAACATTTATCACTATCAGACGAATGGTATATGACTTTATACGGGACTTTGTTGAAACGCTTCGCGTGTCATCGCTCATTTGTTGAATCTACTGGTGCGCTATCTATTGTAAAATGTATGTACTAAGCCAGAAACCTTCCCTGGAGTGTACACAGCATCTCACCCAAGTTTCATCGCTATCGGATGAATGGTATATGAAATTAAATGGGACTTTGTTGAAACGCTTCGCGCGCCGTTGCTCATTTGTTGATTCTACTCGTACTCTACCTATTTTTAAAGGGATTTACTAAGCTAGAAACCTTCCCTGGAGTGCACACAAAATCTCAGCCTAGTTTCATCGCTATCGGACGAATGGTATATGAACGCAAACGTGACTTTGTTGAAATGCTTCGCGTGTCGTAGCTCATTTGTTGAATCTAATCGTGCGCTGCCTATTGTAAAGTGGATGTACTAAGCCAGAAAATTTCCCTGCAGTGTACACAACATTTTACGCAAGTTTCATAGCTATCGGACGAATGGTATATGAATGCATTCGGGACTTTGTTGAAATGCTTCGCGCATCGTCGCTCATTTGTTGAATCTACGCGTGCGCTACCTATTGTAAAATGGATTTACTAAGTCAGAAACCTTCCTTGGATTGTACTCAACATCTCACCCAAGTTTCATCGCTATCGGACGAATGGTATATGAATGCATACGGGACTTTGTTGAAATGCTTCGCGCATCGTCGCTCATTTGTTGAATCTACGCGTGCGCTACCTATTGTAAATGGATTTACTAAGTCAGAAACCTTCCTTGGAGTGTACTCAACATCTCACCCAAGTTTCATCGCAATCGGACGAATGGTATATGAACACATACGGGACTTTGTTGAAATGCTTCGCGCATCGTCGCTCATTTGTTGAATCTACGCGTGCGCTACCTATTGTAAAATGGATTTACTAAGTCAGAAACCATCCTTGGAGTGTACTCAACATCTCACCCAAGTTTCATCGCAATCGGACGAATGGTATATGAACACATATGGGACTTTGTTGAAATGCTTCGCGCATCGTCGCTCATTTGTTGAATCTACGCGTGCGCTACCTATTGTAAAATGGATTTACTAAGTCAGAAACCTTCCTTGGAGTGTACTCAACATCTCACCCAAGTTTCATCGCTATCGGACGAATGGTATATGAACACATACGGGACTTTGTTGAAATGCTTCGCGCATCGTCGCTCATTTATTGAATCTACGCGTGCGCTACCTATTGTAAAATGGATTTACTAAGTCAGAAACCATCCTTGGAGTGTACTCAACATCTCACCCAAGTTTCATCGCAATCGGACGAATGGTATATGAACACATACGGGACTTTGTTGAAATGCTTCGCGCATCGTCGCTCATTTGTTGAATCTACGCGTGCGCTACCTATTGTAAAATGGATTTACTAAGTCAGAAACCTTCCTTGGAGTGTACTCAACATCTCACCCAAGTTTCATCGCTATCGGACGAATGGTATATGAACACATACGGGACTTTGTTGAAATGCTTCGCGCATCGTCGCTCATTTGTTGAATCTACGCGTGCGCTACCTATTGTAAAATGGATTTACTAAGTCAGAAACCATCCTTGGAGTGTACTCAACATCTCACCCAAGTTTCATCGCAATCGGACGAATGGTATATGAACACATACGGGACTTTGTTGAAATGCTTCGCGCATCGTCGCTCATTTGTTGAATCTACGCGTGCGCCACCTATTGTAAAATGGATTTACTAAGTCAGAAACCTTCCTTGGAGTGTACTCAACATCTCAACCAAGTTTCATCGCAATCGGACGAATGGTATATGAACGCATAGGAGACATACACACACACCCACAGACAAACTATCACGTTACATTGATTTTTATATATATAGTGTACCCTTGCACAAGGCCTTCAGAACAGGACTCTGTCGTCGGGGCATGAACGGTACACTAGCTTGAATATGAAACTGTTCTGGATATTATAGGAAGATCACTAGGGCTGAATAAAATTCATCACACACAGATTCTGAATGAGAATAAACAAATTTAATGCACCAACACCAGTACAGCAAAAACAAATAAATGAAATAAAACCAAAATAGTAGAAATGAAATTTAAAATAATAATAATAATAATAATAATAACTCACAGGTAAAATAAATCAAATACGGAATCAATAAAATTAAGTCAAAATCAAAAATATAAACAATGGACTAATTAATGTCCAAAAACCACCAATTAAATGCTAATCAGCATCAATTAATACTTATCATAGTAGTTATGATGTATGATTACAATCAAATTTATTGACAAATAAAAACCAATCATGTGGCAAAATAAAGAAAATGAATCAAAATGAAATCTGGTTAACACCAATTAGCATTAATTGCCAAAATCAAATTTATTAATTACGATGATAAGATATCATAAGAAGGTTAAGTTATTAAGAGATGATGGATCAAGAGGGTCCGGTCAACTGTAACAACAGTATGGATTAAGAAAAAGAAATCCATTTATACGGAATTAATCAATCATTAATCTGAGTAAACATAATAATCATTGAGTCTAATATCATCCAATTACATTTCAGATACATGGTATGTTCAAATATCAGAGACATCCATGGCCATTCCGAAGTATACATTATAGCCTAGCCATTGGCTTATTTAATTATTAATGGCGTTTAATTAACATTTACTAGAATCCCTCCGTTAAATAAAAGTTTACCCTCATATCAAATCTTAACCTTCATGGCATTAATTATGTATTTCTATCTGCGAACATGAATATGATTTATGCATCTTATTTACATACTCTTGTAAATTAATCATGGAAGCCTTTCCGTACGGAATCTTAATGTTCAATCCCGACGTTACTTTGGACGTCTTAGCTTTAAAACAAATTAGCTGAATCAATGAAGCCATTGAATTTACTTAGCCTTGAAACACCCTTACAAATTGTCACATATTACATTAACATATTAGCAATATGATAAGCCTGGCTTCGGCCCTTGCGTTCGACGTGATACATTCTCGAACCAAGCACTCGATGCCTTGTCAAATAATTCATGGATATATAATAAACAAACTAAGAAAAATGCCTTAAAAACAGACAAAAATAGCATCATAAAAAAAATGATGACTAATCATTTGCCTTTCAAACTTGGGTTGGATAAACATGAAAAACAATTAATAATTCCAACCAAACATTATTAAAGTAATCGTATTGTGTCAGAGTCACGTTAGGCAACGGTGAATGTATTTGAAGCCGCGACCCCTGAAAAAGATAGACATGGCACAGAAGAAATACCTTGTATCAGTGTTATGTTAAGCAACGGTGAATGTATTTGAAGCCGCGACCCCTGAAAAAGATAGACATGGCACAGAAGAAATACCTTGTATCAGTGTTATGTTAAGCAACGGTGAATGTATTTGAAGCCGCGACCCCTGAAAAAGATAGACATGGCACAAACATGTTCTTAGCGGATTATTCAATAGGGTCAATATGTATTTAGGGGTATTCGCTACCTACACATTTCTTACCTTGAATGCCTTATCTCGCAGAACGAGGTTACAATAGAACAAAGCATGGTCCGTTCAACAATTATCGAGAAAAAGAAATCTCAAGATAATTTTGAACCAATATTAACTATAAAAAAAACTAATAATAATTATTTTCCAGGACCGAAAATAATTATTCATGAACACAGGACTCTAAGGTCACTGTCTAGCTAGTACCCATTTAAAAAGACTGATCGACCAGGTATGAATAAAAGGATTTCGAACACGGGACCGCAAGGTTATTGCCTATCTAGTACCCGTTTAAAAATAGCGTCTGGACCAGGCACAACAAAAGGATATCGAACCCGGGACTGTATGGTCAACAGACAAAACCGTCCCTTATATCAAAATGACCAGTAAAAGAAACGCTATCGATTGGAGGCATCAGGGTAGTGACCTAACATACCCTTACGTGAATATTAAACTTGGGACCAAACATAAGAAAAATTTAAATGAATCGCTGCGGCAAACACCCGAGTCCAGAGTGGACCCCTCCTTCTCTTTGTGGCAAGTGACAATGGACTGGCCTCGCCTGCTGGCTGACCTTGACCGTGAAAGGTAGAAATGCAAGTCTTCACCCCTTCCCCCGGGCTAATATTTGACTGTATTCTCACCAGCTGATCGGGCTGGATCTTAGTATTCTAAAAGTGGAGCGGGACGCTCTCATTTGGATATAGATTAATTATAGCATTATTTTATCTGCGCTTGATGGCCACTACCTTACACATACAACTTATCATACTTTCATCCGACATCTTCCCTCAGGTCTTATTACCTGGCATCATTATCTATTTTATCTTATTTCATCGTAGATTCCTCCTTACAACATCTTACCTGTATGGCCTTAAATATCACACGCGTTCAATAAAAACTAATATAACAATTAGTGAGGCTGGGTCAGCCGTCACTCATATCGTTGTAAACTTATCATACTACCTCTCATCTGACATAATTCACACCTTTGTAAACTGTCCTATAAACTTTACTCATTGCTACACCATAATACTCCATATCATCCATCACAATACACCATGGTCCTTTAAATATCGTCCCAAAAAAAATCATCGGCTATTAATTCATCCGGTATGTAAATACATAAATTACTATCTCTGGTCAATTACACGAAATAATGAGATTTTGCCTGGAAAGGGCACCTATCGAAATACCATGCTTCGTTCGTTCTATTTGGGTCGAACACACAGGGGATATTTCTAACACACATCTATAAATAAAATAGGGAATTCTACCATGTGTTTTATGTACGGATACGATTACCTAGCAACATCCTTACGTTAAGTTAGGCACTTTTAATTCATTAAAATAATTATTCTGATCCTTAATCCTTATGAGCATACCCAGCTCCTTCAGATGCACAACTATGGTCGCCATTGACACGGTCATTGTACACACAAGATAAAACAAATCAAAAGAAAACAAATAACATGCTAACATTATGGCGATAAAATCCATGAATTATTTGACGCTTTAAAATATAATCAAAAGGTACTTATCATATTGAAGACTTCCTTCATCATTTGCAAGAGTTGGACCAGAGGCCCGCAACAGTATAACTTAACACATGACCTCCATGGCCGGTTCGAATCCCATCACGATGATGTAGAACCACTCGATAATATCACTGCAACCCTCCATTATCACTAGGTCGCTATAAGCCAGCACCCTTTTAAAATGCACACACACACATATTTGATTAAATTTATGCACCACTAAAAAAAAGATTACACATTAGTGGGCTACACACTCATGGCGGATATATTTTTCTGTTATATATTTTCACTCGAATTATATATGATTTCACATCTTTCCTTTCTGTTATACATATTCACAACTTAGTATTCATTTTTAATATTATTTCGCATCAGCCGAACAATGGACTATGCGTCTCGTACATTAATGCCTGGCGTGGTGCTACATATGGCCCGCATCCACTAACGTTGGCTGAAAGATGAACAATGTTCCTGTCACAGACTTTACCCACATATATGACAAAATGGTTGCCAATTCACAGTTTTGCACATACGACACCAAATGCTCCCTTCACAATCATAGGCTACAGTAATCAGGTACCTTAATTTATACACAAAAATATGGCCTTGCTAATCATATGATTCACGACGGAACTCGATCATAGGCTAAGTTTATATCATCAGCGCTTGGGTAGAACTAATTTCTTGTTGAAGGACGCTATGTTCTCTCTCTCACACACTCGACGTTGTCAGATTTCCTTGCGCAAGGACTACTTTCATTCGATGAACACAGAGATATTTAATCCGTTACCGCATTCCCAAAATTCTTGATAATAATTAGATTCATCATGGGCGTTTCAGATCATTCCTGTAATGCCTTGATCTCTTGTAACTAACTGAAGCGTACTCTTTAAGGGCGGAGTCAGGCATCTACTGCGTGCTAACTTGAGATAGTTACTGCGTTTTGGCAAGATTCTCAGAATTCGCTGGGGTGCTCCTGCTCTGAAACTTGCAGGCAAGCGACTTGGAATGCACCTGCTCTGTCCATTGTGTGAAAACCATAAATTTCTCCCTGTCAGAACTGCCAAGCCATATACAGTATATGTGGTCTCACTACGGCAGAAAGATCCTAGTTATTTCTTATGATCATTACATAATGATGATTTCATTCTCATTAACATCATGACATTGCCCCATATAAGTACTCCAGTGACATAATGTGTCCATGGCCTAAGACATAGGCCAAGGGCACATCTCCCTCCTTCTTAGTTTGGAAAAACTGCTGAGGTTACGAAGAGTTTTTACAATTCAACAATACTCGGCAACATAATCCATTTTAACAATGTCATGTCTTCCTCATCGACCTTCTTTCGAAATTGGCTTTCTAATGGACTCCAAATTAATTCGGATCGTGAAATTCTTCAAGCAGCCTCTTATTCTCAGCTTTAAATTCTGCATTTATCCTAAGTTCACCCTCTCTTAGCATTATCAAATTCTTCACGCAGCGTTATCCATTGACAGTCGTGATTATTTGTCCGCTGATTCTCTTCTTCTGCATCCGATGGTTCTTCTACTTGGAATGGATCTTCCCCTTCTTCTTTCTTCTCCACTACGTTGACTTGGTGTTGGACCTCATCTTCTTCGGCGGGATAGTACAGTTTTAGATTCTGTGCGTTATAGACAGACTCGACTCCAGTGTGTAGGTGTTTCACTTTATAAGCATTATTTCCAATCACCTTTATGACTCGGTATGGTCCATAGAATATCTCGCAAAATTTTGAGTATATTCGCTTCGCTGGATCGGACACTGCTGGTCGTTTCACCAAGACCAATTCTTCCAATTCCAAAGGACGGTGAAATCTTTTATTACGCACTCTACGTAATCGACGATCAGCTTGTTTCTTCGAATAAGTTGCCGTGGCCTGTATGGTTAATTCATGGCTTGGTCGTGCGTCCAATGGACACGGCAAGATGTTCTTCCACGGTCGATCCGGACATCGATTTAAGTGAAGGACCGTGGGTATCTGTCCTGTGCTCTCATGGATCGTATTGTTTATACAGAATTCCATTACGGGTAATACGTCGACCCACTTCCAATGCTGATCAGAACAGTAAATTCGGCAATATTTTGCGATCTCCCGCATTATTCTTTCTGATGGATTTCCCTCAGGATGGCGCACTGAACTCAACACGTGCCGGACATCTAACCCCACCATCTCACTCCTAAACTCGGCACTAGTGAAATAACTGCCGTGGTCCGTAAGACAGAATTCCATCTTCCCTAACGTTGGAATTACCCTTGCCTTAATTCTGTTCAGTACCTGTTTAGTGTTTAACTTCTGAACTGGACATAACACCACGTATTTTGTAAATACATCGATGCTGACGAGAATGTATTTGCATCCTCTTCTGCCTTTTGGTAATGGACCATAACCGTCCATGGCGACCAGTTCGCACGGCTTCTGTGGCAGTAGAGGTTTGGGATATTGCTTCATGAGGAATGAGTTTGGCTTAACCCTTTGACATTTGTCACAGGTCTTCAAAACACTGCGAATGGTTTCCCTTAATTTTGGCCATACAAATGCTTCTTGAATAAGAGCACTTGTCTTATCGATTCCTCCATGTCCAGATATGCTATGTGCGTGCCAGACTAGACCTCTCTGTAAAGAAGGTGGCACCACAATCCTTGATTTCACGCGATCGGGATCCACGTACTTGTGCAGCAGGTTATTATACCAAATATAACTTGTCGAAATTTTCTCCGCTTCCAAATACGCGGGCGTTCCTCGTTGCAATCTTCCTCTTAAATAATCGATGATCATATTCATCCACGGATCCTTAACTTGTTCAGCCTGAATTTCTCCCAGTTTAACCAAAAATTCCTGATCTGCCTGAGTGAGCTCGACTTGATGTACAGATACTACTCCTTCTCCTCGTTCTGGGTTTCGACTTAATGCGTCGGGTATCACATTGAATCTTCCTGGGCAGTGTTCAATGTCAATATTGAACTGTTGAACATATAACGACCATCTGTTCACTCGCTCACTAGCCATGGGAGTTTTCAATAGGAAAATAAGGCTCTTGTGGTCGGTTCTTATCAAAATCTCGAAACCATAGACAGTCTTCCTCCATTGTTGTAAAGCAAAAATGATGGATAGAAGTTCCAATTCCGTTACTGTGTAATTTCGCTCGTGTGTCTTTAGCTTACGGCTAGAAAATGCCAAGTAAGATCGTTCTCGAGGGTTGTTTGGATCTTCTTGGTACAGCATGCATCCAATTCCAATCCGTGAGGCGTCGGTTTGAATTATAAATTTTCTTGAGAAATCCGGGTAACCCAATTTAATACTATTGGTTAGTAATTCCTTCGTTTTCCGAAAAGCCGCGTCGCATTCTTCCTTCCATGCCCATTTGCTGTTCTTACGAAGCATATCCTGTAGTGGCGCCACAGCCTCAGTATACCCGGGACAATGATTTGCAAAGAAATTGCAAATGCCCAGAAATTGGCGGACGTGTTTTACCCTGTTTGGTTTAGGAAAGTTCCGAATAGCCTCTAGTTTCGCAGGATTTGGGCGTACTCCTTCACCATCGATGATGTGGCCTAAATAGAGTACCTCCTTCTGGCAAAAATGAGATTTTTGGATGTTAATTTTGAAATTGGCCTTCTCCAAATTATCTAGTAATTTCTCTAAATTCGTGAGGTGATCATCCAAATTATCAGACGCCAAGAGTATGTCATCGACATATCTTACAGTGGCATCCTTGACTTCCGACGTCAGGTTCCGGTCTAACGCTCGTATGAGTGCCGAACCTGCTGTTTTGATACCGAATGGTAATCTTTGAAATGCATAAGTTTGCTGATTAAATAGGAATCCAGTCAACAACCTTGACTTGTCATCCAGTTCCAAATGGTGATAGCTACTAGTCAAGTCTATCGATGAAAAATATATCTTGTTCTGGAATTTGTTTATGACCTCTTTGATCGCTGGAGCTTGGTCATATTCAGGAATCAATCGTTCATTAATTGTCCTGGCGTCCAGACATATTCGAACAGAGCCATTGGGTTTCTTGACTACAACCAACGGACTCACGAATGGGGTAGCCATCTTAACTATGACTCCAGCATCCTCCATTTGCTTGATGGTTTCTTTCACCTCATTCATATGTTTTTCGGCTATCGGATAAGGCTTTTTCCTAAACGGTGACCAATCGTTGACCTGCATTTGGTACTTGAAATGTTCTATCTTACCGGGTTTAGAATTAAAAACCGGTTCGTGTCGCTTTAACATGTCCATCAATTTGATCCTGTTCTCCTCATTTATCTTTGCTTCACGAGCCTTCTCCTCAAAAGCGTCAGTAATTCTGTCTTCCAATTCTTCTAGCGCCATGACCCAGGATTCAGGTTCCATTAAATCATCCTCAATATCCCTTAACCTTTCGTCGATTTTCTCATATGCTTCCATCTCTTCAGTGGTGCACAATGTCCATATCTCTTCGCCATCTCTTGGAACATCCGTATTTAATTGCATGTCCAAATGATTGTCCTCTCCAATATCTTTAAAACAAATGGTGTTTTCAAATAGGTTGATGACTGCTTTATATTCTCGAATGAAGTCCGCTCCCAAGATAATGTTATAATTTATCTTGTTCATTATGATGAACGAATGCGGCATATTATGTCCTTGCAGTGTAATGTCCAACAAAGCTTGGAACTTACAGACTGCGGACTTGTCTGGGATAATGCCCTTGACTGTGATGTTAGAAATTGGCATCACGGGAACCTTCCCCAATCTCTCCAACTCTTTAACTAATGCCTGGGAAGCTATACTGATGCTGGCACCCGTATCTACCATACATCGTACCGTTAGACCTCCCACTCGGGCGTAAATTATGGGTAATTCTCTAATTGTATTAATCTTTGGCCCTCTTGTGTCCTCCGTCAAGTCCTCTTCTTTGATGACCCAGTCACTGATCTGCGCTACTACCATATACTTTGCATTGTGACTGTTTTGTGCACTAGCGACGTTCCCATCTTCTAAAATTGGCGTTTTTTTTTCTCGTTGTTGCCATTCCTATCTGGTGTACCTCCGGATGATTGATTGTTGTTCCTCCGGGTATTCTGGAGTTCCAGGCTCTCAGCTCCCTGTTCGATGACATCTGGATCCCTTCGATCATTCATTCCCCTGTTCCATTTGTCTTTCTTACTTTGTTCGGCCGATTCTTTGGCACGTAATTCTGCCAAATACCGCTCCGAATCGCTGTGCCACCTTTCCATTTCCTCTCTGTGGTCATCTGGCAAGTCCCATCTCACTTCTGGCTCTCTGTTTTGGTCCCACGGTGGCCTTCCGCGTTGAAAACGCCCACCTCTCTTGTTATACGGCCTGTATGATCCACGATGTCCTCTCCATGGTTCATTTTGTCTTTGGGACGACCTCCAGTTATTATTACCTCGGTTACTATACCACGGGGGCCTCAGTTCTTGATCTTGGTATTCCCGACGTTCCCAGTTCTGCCTCATGTCCATGGCGTCTGTACTTTGGTCTTTCATGCGTCGTCTAGGTGCTTCTTCTAGGCCGACCACGTTTACATTTTCAGTCGTTCGACCTGATCTTTGCGGACTGTGGATCGTCGTCTCATCGAGGTTTCTTAATATCTCCTCGGCATGTACCGCTGTCCGTACGTTCGCTGCCGCCATGATCTGTTGAACCCCGACTGGCAGTTGCTTCTCAATGGCGGTGATCATCTCTTCTTCTGATGGAGGCATATCCAACTCTTTCATTCGGTGTAGCTGTGTGATGAAATATTCTGAATATTTTGTGGGTGATGTGGTACTATAGCGGCGTGCGTATAGTTCCATCCTCAGGTTCTGTTGCGAGGCAAGGCTCCAATACTTCTTCAGAAATGCTTCACGGAATTCTCCCATAGTGTCAAAGGTATACCTGAAGCTACGGAACCATTGTAACGCGTGTCCAGTCAGCAGTTTCTCTACTGTCCTTAACTGTCGGTCTTCTGAGATCTTGCTTTCCTTGATGTATTCCATCAATTCTCTGAGGAAACTCTTAGGAGTAAAGTTATTGTTCCCTGAAAATTTGTTCGGCCGGTCATCACTCATTTTTATAACGTGAATGACCTGAGCAGCTGCGTTAGACTCGACGGGTGTCGAAGTACGACCCCTGAATTCCTGACTGTGAGGTTCCATCCCCTCATCTATGGTCGTATGCTCCTGAAATCCTACTTTCCCTTCCATACGGGTTTCTGTAATGGACTTGGCCAATCCTTTTTGTAAGTCGGCGATGACCTCTTCTTGGATCAGCATCTTGAGGTCGCTTTTGACTTGTTTATTTTCTTGTCGTTCCATCCTTGCCAACAGCTCCATCTCGACCTTATTCATCTTTAATTTGCTCTCTTCTAATTTACGGAGTACAGCTATCCTTTCTTCCTTAGCCTCCTGGCCCATGTCCTCGTATGCTAATTCGACATCTCTCTTCAATCCTTCCTTATCCTTTTCCCATGATTTCTTACATTCGTCATGTTGGCCATTCATATCATCTCGTATGAGCTGCAATGAATCCTTAATCTCGTCCTTAAATGTAGAAATGTCGGTCTCGATCACTCCTATCTTGGCTTGCGTTGACTTATTCTCATCTCTCAGCTTGTCGACATCTGCCTGAGTTGCTGCAATTCCCACTTCACATTTCGCTACCTGCGCTTGGACTCGAATTTCCATACTAGCCATTCTCTGAGACACGTTCTTGATCTCGTTCTCGATCGTGACCATATGAATTTCTATTTGCTCAGTACTCTGATTGCAAATGTGGCCTACATGTTCTATATTTCTCTGCATCTGTGACAATTGCTGTTCAGTACTAACTCTAAGTTCCTGATTACTGTCTTTTATTTCCTGCATCTGCTTATAACTACTGTCCTTAAATTCTTGCAATACGACCATCAGGTCCTCTGTCGATGACATAATTATCAATAGGAGAATATGCGGGCTTGTCCCAACTCATGCAAATATACACATCAACACACCATGCAATGTAAGTGTATTTCAAAGCTTTCAAGGCTTCCTTCCCCTATCCTTCGAATTTACAGTGATATTGCAACAGTAAAACGATTCAAAATTTGATTGTAATCCATTGGTGTCATTAAATATTTGACTTATCACTAAAAGAAAAATTAATTAATTAATTTAATTTAATCAAACATTAATTAAAGTGATTAATGTTTCTCATCAGGCCACTAATGAGCCTTAATTAACTATCTGATGGATGCTCAATGCTATAAAAATTGCAAGGGACTCCTTGAGATTACTGTATGATACTATAAAAATTTATATAAATGAAAATTTAATTACAGTAACTCTCATTCAATTAATTGAGCTCCATTTCGACCTTATGTTGGGCTGCTATTGTCTCAAGCTTAAGTCACACCGTTGGGCGCCATTTTGCACTTTACACTGGTGGTGGGGAGAACAGGGTTTGGTATTAAATGAATGTGGCAAGCGGAAAAAGGGCAAGGCTGATCCTCACGGAAAAATAACGGGTATGAAATGAATGGAATACGGTTTGGATTCGGGTTTGAATTGATAAGTGACTTATGGGTATCTTCCAGCGTTTACCCGCTCAGCATAAAGTCAAAAAAAATAATTAACATGCCAAACGAGTAGGCAAGCCAAACTTAATCAAACAAGCACAAAACCCGGGTGCATCTGTGTATGTTAACCACTAGGATATTCCAGAATAGAAAAATCGAAGAAGAATAGAGAATAATCTATCCTTTGCCATGTACCCTTGCACAAGGCCTTCAGAACAGGACTCTGTCGTCGGGGCATGAACGGTACACTAGCTTGAATATGAAACTGTTCTGGATATTATAGGAAGATCACTAGGGCTGAATAAAATTCATCACACACAGATTCTGAATGAGAATAAACAAATTTAATGCACCAACACCAGTACAGCAAAAACAAATAAATGAAATAAAACCAAAATAGTAGAAATGAAATTTAAAATAATAATAATAATAATAATAATAACTCACAGGTAAAATAAATCAAATACGGAATCAATAAAATTAAGTCAAAATCAAAAATATAAACAATGGACTAATTAATGTCCAAAAACCACCAATTAAATGCTAATCAGCATCAATTAATACTTATCATAGTAGTTATGATGTATGATTACAATCAAATTTATTGACAAATAAAAACCAATCATGTGGCAAAATAAAGAAAATGAATCAAAATGAAATCTGGTTAACACCAATTAGCATTAATTGCCAAAATCAAATTTATTAATTACGATGATAAGATATCATAAGAAGGTTAAGTTATTAAGAGATGATGGATCAAGAGGGTCCGGTCAACTGTAACAACAGTATGGATTAAGAAAAAGAAATCCATTTATACGGAATTAATCAATCATTAATCTGAGTAAACATAATAATCATTGAGTCTAATATCATCCAATTACATTTCAGATACATGGTATGTTCAAATATCAGAGACATCCATGGCCATTCCGAAGTATACATTATAGCCTAGCCATTGGCTTATTTAATTATTAATGGCGTTTAATTAACATTTACTAGAATCCCTCCGTTAAATAAAAGTTTACCCTCATATCAAATCTTAACCTTCATGGCATTAATTATGTATTTCTATCTGCGAACATGAATATGATTTATGCATCTTATTTACATACTCTTGTAAATTAATCATGGAAGCCTTTCCGTACGGAATCTTAATGTTCAATCCCGACGTTACTTTGGACGTCTTAGCTTTAAAACAAATTAGCTGAATCAATGAAGCCATTGAATTTACTTAGCCTTGAAACACCCTTACAAATTGTCACATATTACATTAACATATTAGCAATATGATAAGCCTGGCTTCGGCCCTTGCGTTCGACGTGATACATTCTCGAACCAAGCACTCGATGCCTTGTCAAATAATTCATGGATATATAATAAACAAACTAAGAAAAATGCCTTAAAAACAGACAAAAATAGCATCATAAAAAAAATGATGACTAATCATTTGCCTTTCAAACTTGGGTTGGATAAACATGAAAAACAATTAATAATTCCAACCAAACATTAAGTAATCGTATTGTGTCAGAGTCACGTTAGGCAACGGTGAATGTATTTGAAGCCGCGACCCCTGAAAAAGATAGACATGGCACAGAAGAAATACCTTGTATCAGTGTTATGTTAAGCAACGGTGAATGTATTTGAAGCCGCGACCCCTGAAAAAGATAGACATGGCACAGAAGAAATACCTTGTATCAGTGTTATGTTAAGCCACGGTGAATGTATTTGAAGCCGCGACCCCTGAAAAAGATAGACATGGCACAAACATGTTCTTAGCGGATTATTCAATAGGGTCAATATGTATTTAGGGGTATTCGCTACCTACACATTTCTTACCTTGAATGCCTTATCTCGCAGAACGAGGTTACAATAGAACAAAGCATGGTCCGTTCAACAATTATCGAGAAAAAGAAATCTCAAGATAATTTTGAACCAATATTAACTATAAAAAAAACTAATAATAATTATTTTCCAGGACCGAAAATAATTATTCATGAACACAGGACTCTAAGGTCACTGTCTAGCTAGTACCCATTTAAAAAGACTGATCGACCAGGTATGAATAAAAGGATTTCGAACACGGGACCGCAAGGTTATTGCCTATCTAGTACCCGTTTAAAAATAGCGTCTGGACCAGGCACAACAAAAGGATATCGAACCCGGGACTGTATGGTCAACAGACAAAACCGTCCCTTATATCAAAATGACCAGTAAAAGAAACGCTATCGATTGGAGGCATCAGGGTAGTGACCTAACATACCCTTACGTGAATATTAAACTTGGGACCAAACATAAGAAAAATTTAAATGAATCGCTGCGGCAAACACCCGAGTCCAGAGTGGACCCCTCCTTCTCTTTGTGGCAAGTGACAATGGACTGGCCTCGCCTGCTGGCTGACCTTGACCGTGAAAGGTAGAAATGCAAGTCTTCACCCCTTCCCCCGGGCTAATATTTGACTGTATTCTCACCAGCTGATCGGGCTGGATCTTAGTATTCTAAAAGTGGAGCGGGACGCTCTCATTTGGATATAGATTAATTATAGCATTATTTTATCTGCGCTTGATGGCCACTACCTTACACATACAACTTATCATACTTTCATCCGACATCTTCCCTCAGGTCTTATTACCTGGCATCATTATCTATTTTATCTTATTTCATCGTAGATTCCTCCTTACAACATCTTACCTGTATGGCCTTAAATATCACACGCGTTCAATAAAAACTAATATAACAATTAGTGAGGCTGGGTCAGCCGTCACTCATATCGTTGTAAACTTATCATACTACCTCTCATCTGACATAATTCACACCTTTGTAAACTGTCCTATAAACTTTACTCATTGCTACACCATAATACTCCATATCATCCATCACAATACACCATGGTCCTTTAAATATCGTCCCAAAAAAAATCATCGGCTATTAATTCATCCGGTATGTAAATACATAAATTACTATCTCTGGTCAATTACACGAAATAATGAGATTTTGCCTGGAAAGGGCACCTATCGAAATACCATGCTTCGTTCGTTCTATTTGGGTCGAACACACAGGGGATATTTCTAACACACATCTATAAATAAAATAGGGAATTCTACCATGTGTTTTATGTACGGATACGATTACCTAGCAACATCCTTACGTTAAGTTAGGCACTTTTAATTCATTAAAATAATTATTCTGATCCTTAATCCTTATGAGCATACCCAGCTCCTTCAGATGCACAACTATGGTCGCCATTGACACGGTCATTGTACACACAAGATAAAACAAATCAAAAGAAAACAAATAACATGCTAACATTATGGCGATAAAATCCATGAATTATTTGACGCTTTAAAATATAATCAAAAGGTACTTATCATATTGAAGACTTCCTTCATCATTTGCAAGAGTTGGACCAGAGGCCCGCAACAGTATAACTTAACACATGACCTCCATGGCCGGTTCGAATCCCATCACGATGATGTAGAACCACTCGATAATATCACTGCAACCCTCCATTATCACTAGGTCGCTATAAGCCAGCACCCTTTTAAAATGCACACACACACATATTTGATTAAATTTATGCACCACTAAAAAAAAGATTACACATTAGTGGGCTACACACTCATGGCGGATATATTTTTCTGTTATATATTTTCACTCGAATTATATATGATTTCACATCTTTCCTTTCTGTTATACATATTCACAACTTAGTATTCATTTTTAATATTATTTCACATCAGCCGAACAATGGACTATGCGTCTCGTACATTAATGCCTGGCGTGGTGCTACATATGGCCCGCATCCACTAACGTTGGCTGAAAGATGAACAATGTTCCTGTCACAGACTTTACCCACATATATGACAAAATGGTTGCCAATTCACAGTTTTGCACATACGACACCAAATGCTCCCTTCACAATCATAGGCTACAGTAATCAGGTACCTTAATTTATACACAAAAATATGGCCTTGCTAATCATATGATTCACGACGGAACTCGATCATAGGCTAAGTTTATATCATCAGCGCTTGGGTAGAACTAATTTCTTGTTGAAGGACGCTATGTTCTCTCTCTCACACACTCGACGTTGTCAGATTTCCTTGCGCAAGGACTACTTTCATTCGATGAACACAGAGATATTTAATCCGTTACCGCATTCCCAAAATTCTTGATAATAATTAGATTCATCATGGGCGTTTCAGATCATTCCTGTAATGCCTTGATCTCTTGTAACTAACTGAAGCGTACTCTTTAAGGGCGGAGTCAGGCATCTACTGCGTGCTAACTTGAGATAGTTACTGCGTTTTGGCAAGATTCTCAGAATTCGCTGGGGTGCTCCTGCTCTGAAACTTGCAGGCAAGCGACTTGGAATGCACCTGCTCTGTCCATTGTGTGAAAACCATAAATTTCTCCCTGTCAGAACTGCCAAGCCATATACAGTATATGTGGTCTCACTACGGCAGAAAGATCCTAGTTATTTCTTATGATCATTACATAATGATGATTTCATTCTCATTAACATCATGACATTGCCCCATATAAGTACTCCAGTGACATAATGTGTCCATGGCCTAAGACATAGGCCAAGGGCACAATAGATAGGCGATGTATTAAAGATAGAAATATGCTGTCGTGGACTTTATTGTAGAACTTTTCATGCTGATCAATTCTCACACTTTTACACTTCTTTAACGGGTTACCCAGCGTGAGCTTTAAAAGGCGCACGGACTGATGAAGTATAAAACCAATCTTCGGATTAATGACAAATTATTTGATTGTGTTTGGAAGCATTCCTTTCCACTCGTGAAACATGTTACCCTACCTTAACACTTACTGAATGAGAGATCTGCTCAGCTGTTCAGTTGGCCAGAGCGATGGCAGTGAGATGGGTTTGGCACATTCCTTTTGAGCAGTACACCACTTGTCAGTGTGAGTGGATTTAGGAGATAATAATATTATGTTCATTTGTATTGCTGTTTTAAGTTAAACTGTAGTTTAGTTAGTTAGATAGTGAGGTTTTAAGGTGCGGAACAGCGTGGTATCTGCCCATAAAAACTGCAGTTTTATCATTTCAAATAATCGTGTCTACTTCGCCGTTATGCTTGGGTCTAACGTTATGCGTTACGGTTATGGCGTGTATGACGTCATCATGTCGTTCAGTGCATATGCACCGAGTCTGAGTTTACTGCTGGGGTCTGCCGTTATGCGATACGGAGACGGCGAGTGCGTGACGTCAGACAGGAATACAGCGTGACCCCTAATGGGATGTACACGATGTCAGATAAGAATACAGGGGCCCCTTAACAAGGTGTACAAGATGTCAGACAAGAATACAGGTTGACTCCTAAAGAGGTGTACAAGATGCCAGATAAGAATACAGGGTGACTCCTAAAGAGATATACAAGATGCCATATAAGAATACACGGTGCATCTTAAAGAGGTGTACAAGATGGCAGAGAAGAATACAGAGTGACTCCTAAAGATGTGCACAAGATGTCAGACAATAATACAGGGTGACTCCTAAATAGGTGTAAAAGATGTCAGACTAGAATACAGGGTGACTCCTAAAGAGGTGTACAAGATGTCACACTAGAATACAGGGTGACTTCTAAAGAGATATACAAGATGCCAGATAATAATACAGGGTGCATCCTAAAGAGGTGTGCAAGATGTCAGAGCAAAATACAGGGTGACACTTAACGACGTGTACAGCATGTTAGATTCAATTCAAATGCAGGGTGACCCTTAAAGAGGTTTGCAAGATATCAGATTCAAATAATGGGTGACCCTTAAAGACTTGTAAATGATGTCAGACTCAAATACAGGGTGACCCTGAAAGAGGTGCCCGCACGGGAATCCTAAGTTAGTGGTTAATGGAGTCTGTAGAAAGGGCCCTGGGGCTTCGAGCGAAGCCTTTCGAACATGTGTGGCATTTGTAGCATGCGTCATTTGAAATGATATAAAGTCTAGTCTCTCAGACTGACTGTATCTTTTTTAATATACATACGATGTCGAGGAAAAGAAAGGACCAGATGAGTTGCTAAGAAAACGGGACTTCATAATTTAATATCAACAAAATTGTCAATTTCCGAACATTAGCACATAGCCTACTGTAGATAAGTACAACACAACATAGCAAATGCTAATGAAATTGATTATGGTGTTTGGAGGCATATTTAGTGTTGCCTTAGTAAACGAAAGTTTGATGTTCTTCAGTCGGTCAACACGATTTTACCCAAAAGGGAGGGGTTATTTCCTAATACATGAGATGACACGCATTTGATAATCTCATGTAATTCCTTTTTAGGATTAGGGATTAACCCATCTCCTTTGTGAAAAATCATGTTGACCGACTGAAAAGCATTAAACTTTCGTTTGCTAATGAAATGAAAAACGGAAATATATATAGGTATAAGGTTTAAAAATTTCGGGACCGTATGTTAACTTTTATTTATTAAATCCCATTAAATCCGACCCCCCCCCCCATGCAGTTTTGATTCAGCTCGTCCCTCTCCAGAACCAGACCCTGGCCATTGGTCTTGTGGCATTGCAGGGCTATGCACCGATCAAGGTTACACATATGAAGACAACAGTAAAAGCCATGCCCAAGGCTGGACTAAAGCCTCGCTCACACGCTGGACCTGAGCTAAGCCAGACAGTATCACGCTAACCCACTGTAAAAGTGTAGTTGTTTTAAAGGTTGGGACATCTTGGATCTTACAGCTCCATCCACTTGGGTGTGCGTTTAGTTGTGTCTGATAACATGTGTGTCTGTGGTAATTGAAGCACGGTCAGGGATTGCCATAGATGCCCCAGGACTTAAAATAAGGTACTATCCCGGTATTTGCTTATGGAGAGTGTGCAAAGCCACACTCGGTATACAAAGCTGCTGCCAGTGCCGGGATTAGAAACCCCAATATCCGGACTTGCGGCACCTCTCCCATGACGGTCGTGGTGGTTGGCTGGCGTTCTCGACTTACGTGCCCAACGTTGAAGGACCGAATCCTGGCACAGCTAGTTGGCATTTGAGGGTGCGCAAATGCGAGGGAGCCATGTCAGTAGATTTATTGGCACGTTAAAGATCCCTTTCGGGGTCAAATTCCGACACCACGAAATCTCTAAAAGCCCCTGTTGTTAAAAGGGACGTAAAACCAATAACATTATTATTATTATTATTATTATTATTATTATTATTATTATACGATCGTGGTGCGGGATTTAATGCGCGCGGCAATGTAAATTAGCGCATTGAGGAATACTCCGACTAAAAGAGGCAGCTAGCGGAGTTTCGTAGTGTTTAAGCAGTGATGAAACAGAAAGTGAACTGTGGGGCACTTGTACCTGGTTAAATATTTACAAAGAGCTTAGTAATTCAGTGTGTGTGCCAGCGTGTCTTTCATGTTACACGCACATTGAGCGTTAGCGAACTGGGAAGTGGTATTTCTACAAGTGCTGGAAAGTTTATGTGCAGTGAGTTGAGCAGAATTATTCACAATAACTACGCACTGCACATCAGTATGACTTGGGGACCTCCTTCTTCACTGTGCCAATTAGAACGACCAGAACAGTTGAATCATGTTTCCTAATGATCAAGTGCTTAAAGTATCCTGGTCATAAACCACTTCTGATTGTGTAGCTATGAAATGTTTGAATCAGAGGAATGAAAATGAAATGTATCTATTGACATAACGCTAAACTATATAGCATGGGCAACAGTCAAGAATGCTAGCCACTACACTAGGAGGGGGACCTCAAATGTTAAAATAGAATAGTTTTAAAACATTTATTGGAATAAAATGCTATCCTCTTACATGAAATATTTTCAGTCCTTTGTTTCATCGCAACACGAAATCGTTTTCCTGAGCCGAAAATTATTGACTATCTTTTCTGAACACGGCCCTGTCAGTAACAAAACGTTGGTTTGGACAACTCTAAGACCCATTTTTCTCTTAGTTTTAGTGTATCCCAAAGTATTGTGCGGAGGCCTATGATACAAAAATACATGAGGAATGTTAGGCTATGTTAAATCTTTGGCACATGCTTGTAATGATGAACATTTGAATTTGTCGGAAATTTTGACGATACGCACATACATCATAAACAAATAGGAGGACAACAACTGGGGGCATGACGGCTCCAAAGCTCTAGTCAGTTGCAGCGCGAGGTGGTTTTGTTTAAGCTTCCTACCGTATTATCCAGGGGGAAGTTTAACATATTTCACGATGAAGAGTAGCTTTTGTTACTTTGAAACTGTAATAAAGTATTGAACCCTTAATTAATTATCACGAATGAATTGTTCTTATTTTATTTTATTGTACTGCAAGTTGGCCCAGCCAGTTGAAGCAATTTGGGAGCTGTGTGTCGCGGTTGAGAGCGCTTGGTAAATTTAAACATTTTCCTGGAAGCCAGGTCATTGAACGCTGGCGTAGCAACCCGAGTCTTTGTCCAGCAGAGCAAGTGGTGATGAAAGAAAGAGACAGAGGTACTTTTGATGAAGACAGGTGGGGGAAACGACCTACTTTATCCAACGATTTTGCATACGAATGGACGAATCAGGAATAACCAAGCCAATCTCGGTGCTCAAGTAGCGTGCCCTGGAAAAAGCCCGCGAAAGCGATATCTAATTAATCACCGATGCGTTTTGATTCCGCGAGGCATCGTTTTGACGTTCTGAAGAAATAATGAAGTTTGACACCACCCGCAAGCTTCTATGACGACTGCTTCGGATTATAAAATAATAATGTCCCCACTACCGTCCATTTTTCCAGATTTATATAAATTGGTTGTCTGTGCTGACCATGATGTCTTTATTCTGATGTACCGGGAGGTACTACAGTTCTTATCCCGATGTAGCTGAGGCTACTACACGTCGCTACTGTTCATATTTTTTGCGTGACGGAGGCCACTACACGTATTGTTCAAGTTCATATTTGGTAGACCCGAGCGCTATTAACATTTTATAAAGTACTTTTGGTCTTCGATCTCAAGTGAGATTAATTAATTCTTCGGTCAGAATACTAGATCAGGCGCGAGTTATTGTGTGTGTCTGTGTGTCTACGTGTGTCTATTATGTGAATTTATATGCGCGGGAGGATAGCTTTGGGCTAGTCCTCTGCCCGCTGCAATGTTTTATGGATGGAGAGTGTTGCCCACGAGGCCTCTACCAGTCCAATGTTGGTCGTGTGATTCCAATGTGGAATTGATGAGATATTTATTTTGACACACACATTTGAGCTGCGGTGACAGCTATTTTCTTCGTGGATCTTGGGGACCAAGAAATTAGTGCTAGCCTGAGAAATTGGTTCACGCAGGGGTGATTTTGACATCTGATAACGACGTTCCACACTGTGCGCTGATCTGGGGTATTTCTGTTGACACCTGTTTCTGAGGAGAGGAACAGCCTAGCCGTGACCTACTTATTTAAAGATAGCCTGCTTGTTCATCTAAAGTGTGATATGATATTAAGGGAATATGATCGCTACGCCTGAGCGTCAATTACCATGTTCGACGTCCAAATTAAATGTTATTCTTGTATATTATTTGTCTTGCTGTTGAGCATTGTGTATATTTTTAGTTTTTTTTATGTCATGTAAAATTTTGTTGTTGACACCTTGTTGTGTACTTCAGTGTTAAGATGACATGCGGTCATTCTTCTTTGTGTTGTTGTACCGTGGTCACGCTAATAATTCTTGTGTTTGGTTGATAAAGTCCTGTGAGGAGGCGGTTTGTTGTGCTGTAGCACGTTTATCCAGATTTCAACGGAAATCTTTGTTTGTTGTAAATACTTAAAGTTAGCGAGTGTCGGTAGAGTATTGATAGTATTATGTAGTGTTTAGTTCCCATCGCTATTTTATCTCAGATGCGGATTTGGGGCCTGACGGCAGTCGCAGGATGGCAACAAATCGCGTATCAAATACTCTTCCATAATGCATGCTTTAGTCACATCACGCATACATGATTTTGTAGATGAACAGGCCAAATTTCGGGACCTGTCATTTTATTGACATCTTTGAGGAGATAAGTATTTTGCATTCACACTGTAAATTGGGTGTAACGTTAAGAGGGTGTTCCCTCGTGTTGTTTGTTGTGTTTGTGTTTTTATTCTTTTATTCTGATATTCAATTTTGTTTTTATTTAGTTTGGCTTCACTTTTGTTATTTCTGTCATATACATTTGGACTATATTACCTTGCATCTTGTAGAAGCAAACATTTAACAACTTCGTATGGATTGCACATGACCCCGCAGAAAGAGTCTCATAGAAAGCTTCTCGCAAGGGTTCAGTATATACGTTCCTTCCGTTTTGTAGCAATCAGTAATAGCAATGAACAACATACTACTAAATACCACTAAATACCAAAGAACCTTGTTCAGCTGTGCAAACTGCAATAAGGAAATAATATATCGTCTTAGGGGTAGGCATACATATGAAGCAAGGCAAATCAGTGTTGTAGAGATTCGTGGATAGTGGAGTAAAAGCAGCTCTTATTGCCCAAGTCATTCAACGCACCTACTTTCTGACTGCTCTAAAATGTAGCAACAAACTTGAAGAAACCTGCATATTTGTTCCGTGTATTCAGGATAAACATTAAGGATGTAAAATGTCTCCATGATTACACGCCGCGAAACGAAATCGATCGTGTGAAGTCATCAGTACCCGAGTATGAAATATTAAACCCACCACTGTATTTACGATGAGTATACTAGACTTACACTCCTACTACCTAATTAAGCTTTCTCTGTTTTCCTTTGCTTTTGTAACGTACTGTACTTCATGAATGGGTTTTTCTTATACATTATGTTGTAATCAGTTATAGTGAACTAAGAATGTAAGGTAAGGATTAATTTTCCTAACTCTGGTACGCTATATCAAACTTTACACATCATCAGTTTCTTTCAAAGTCAACCAATACGCGTCCTATTCCCCTTCGCAATTATTGTGACTGCTTGTATCATAGAGTCACACAACACTGGTGAAGGAAAGCTATCGCCGTAAGGCTTACACTGCAGAACAGAACTATAAAACACAGTTTCCTTAGTGCAGTCTTAGACTGGGCACCTGGGCCGATTTGATCCATTCACAATATACGTAACTTGTTTATTAATGCATGTGAAAAAAAATACAAAATATCGTGTAAATTGGTTTCTCAAGATGAGCAAATAGCCGGATATTTTTGAACTGTTACTAAGAAATAAAAGTGAAATCTGGGTCAGACCGACACGTTCACAGTAAAAAGATACTATTCAATATATAGGCTACAGGATAGGTGAAGATTAAAAGAAAGTCGGGAACATGGGATTTCCCAGGCCAAGAAGAGCAGTATGACGTGAAAAATGTATGGTAAAAGGTGCGCAGTTTAGGAGAAAACAGGAGGAAAATATGTTGCATTCAGCAACACCAGAAACCAGGAGATGAGCCGTGTTCAACTGGTTATGTGTACAAACACCAATACATCTGAGAAACGTAAGCAAGACAACACGTAACAGACACGTCGTCAGCTGGTTAGGATGTCAAGGTCACCTACAAGGCATTGCGAGAGGGAGGGAACCTGTCCATTCACACGTGATCCTTGAATCGTTGTTGCCAGAGAATGATCTCTCACAAAGTGGCTACAATAACATGGATTATTGGAAGAACCACTCGGCCTATGCAGATAAATCATGACCACCGTTATCCTGCGAACACCTTTAAAACAACCCCCAACCCCTGGCACTATACAGCCCATGACGGGCTAAGGCCGACCAAGCGACCGCTGCCCAGCCATTTGGCCTGCAGATATTGGGTTGATGCGTGATCAGTGCGTCGGGTCCCCTCGGCCGTTAATCTTGGTATTCGTGATCGGGGCGCTGTCTCACTGTCAGACAGCTACTCAATTGTCCTCACGAGGCTGAGTGCACCCCGTTCCAACCCTCACGTCAGTTTTAAAATCCCTGACGGAGCCGGGGATCGAACCCGGGGCCTCCGGGTGAGAGGCAGGCGCGCTACCCCAACACCACGGGGCCGGCGCGAACACCTTTAGTCTGCGCTAAATCACACACTTTTCACTTTAGTATGTCCGCCTCGTTGCGTTGTGGCTAGCATTCCTGGCTGTTTTCGCGAAGGCACGGGTTTAATTCCCGACTCTGTAAAGAAATTTAAATATAGTCCGAGGGCTGGAACGGTGTACACTCAGCCTCGTGAGGCAAAACTGAGAAGAGGGGTGTTCAATTCCTACTTGAGCCATCCTGGAAGTGGTTTTCCGTGGTATCCCACTTCCACTCCAGGCAAATTCCGGCCTGGGAGCTAACTTAAGGCCACGGCTGCATACAACCCCTATCTTACCTCAATTACAGAAACACACAAGACAGTCTACAGACATCACAGTGACACAGGATAACAGACACATTCTACACACATCCAATTACACGGTGCTAAGTGTTCACGATGTCACAAAGCCACAAAAAGAATCTACAATAACAACTGTTACTTTGGGCACTTCTTAACCTATGGAATCATATGTTACCGGCTGCCTGATAATCCCCCCGCCCTGTATTGGCAATCGAAATACAGCGAGTTACAATAAAAACGAAACAGAATGCAGGGCTTAATGTTGGTCAGTTTCACATGGATTGACATCACGGTAATTTGCGTTTGCCAAAACAAACACCGATATGATATTTTAGAGACGTTCAAACGATGTAATTATCCACGACCTAAATCACAAGGCTGTTATTGTGGAAACCACGATGTAGAATTTCATCCCTGCAATTAAATGTATTTCTGTAAATGTTTGTTGTTGATGCTGTAGCTATATGCATAGGACCCGCAGACGTGAGTGTTAAATGGCTCCCCACAGCCACGATGGGGAGGCTGAATCAAACTGGAGATTGGAGGTTAGGCAGGGGCCAACCTGAGTGTGGATTGTCTCCATTTTCTTCTCAGACTCCCTCCAGGAGAATGCCCAGATAGTATTTTATTTCAAGTCCCGGAACATCTACCCTATATACTACTACAGTCACCACAAAAGTAGAGGATATCAGACAAATTGAACGTATAGCCAAGTACACGTGTCTAATGATCGAGATGATCCAATCCCTTCAAAGGAATCGACAATAAAACATTCACTAGGGGACAAGGATTAGCCCTTACACTCATACGTATGGAATTTATAGGGCAATTGCTTATTGGGGTGAACAACATGTGTCTCCAGTATAAGCGCAATTTTAAAGGCGAATCTTTCATTCCCAAACCTGCACTCCATATCCGTATCATTGAGCGTAACTTCGCCCACTCGGCTACCAAACCTATTTGAAACATTTTCTTGGAAGTGCTCCTGCAGTTCAACATGTATTCACAATTCAGACAGATTACTTATTTCCAATGCTCACAAGAAAATACTGGTCTACTCTAGACTGAGGTAAAATGTAGGTTTAATTTCTTGAAAGGTACTGCCCCCGTAAATTGAATTATATTGAGACCACGGTGGCTATATTGGCAAATATGAATAAAGTTATGGCTGTCATAGTTGTGACGTGGATATTCATGACGTAGGCACGGATGACGCAGACTTCATGCAAGTAGGCTGCTTGAGCTGAGATTCTTGGTGACGTCATGATTTTGTTCGAAAAAGATCTGAGATTTACGACGCAGTCGCAGGGAAACATGGAATTGTGCTGAGGAAGAAGTTACGCGATTGGAGGAAAAGCTCGAACCAATGAATGATAGTTTGGAGGGAGACGGAGATTACTGAAACTACGATATTTAATTACTTTTGGAATGCAGAATTGTGGAAATCCATTTTCAGTTATGGCATTGACTTGGAATTTTGAAGAAATTAATTTTGAGTTTTTGAAATTTGAAAATCCATCAAGTATTGCCAAAGTTAGAACTTCTAGCTATGACGGAGGAACAAGCTATGGAAGGGATGGATACGCCCCTTAAGAAGTTGATAAAAGGCCTTGCACAGCAGAGAGAAGCTCTCATATCTCATGTGTCAGATATCTCATATCTCATATTGATCATATTTCTGGTGTCTTATAGTCGTTTTCGAGTGATTCAGTGAAGCAAGTCGTTATTAGCGCGTGGTAAAGCCCACCGCATCGAACGAGCACGGAGCAGTGCAGCAGTATCATTTTACGGTGATTGAAACTAGGCGAAGTTGAAACGCACACATAAAGGAGTCTACAAGATTATATACCAACAGTTAGCTATTGCCTGTAAGCTAATTCAATTGTGCAGTATAACATTGAGGTGTGTAGTAAAGTTGAACATTTTTACGATTATAATTTGGAAGATATTGGCATTTTAAGACGGCAGACAAAAGTGATTTTCTCGCCACCTGAGAAACACTTTTATAACACCACATTCTACGCTACGGCTGACACGTGTATTGCAACCGTGACACTGAAGAGTGCGTTTGGTGATACAACGCTACATTCTAATATGCAACAATATAATATGGCAGTTCTTTCAACTATTATAACGGAAGTGAAGATGGAAGGCTAAGACTTTAATGCAATTGGGACATATATCAATGGAGTGAAATAGCAGCATGGAACCTCGTTAATCGCCATTCTACACAAGCGAGCATGTAGTGAACATCCAACTACACTCATGCGTCGTGATCCAAAATGGCAGTGGAAATATATTCATACTCTATAATTATGAATATTTCTACGGAAATAACTGCAATAAAATTCATGGCAAATTTCTACCAGAACTTCAGGGAACTATCAAGAGAGGCCAGGGTGGACCCGGCTCACAAAGAAGAGTTTTTCCAGAACTTCAGGGAACTTTCAAGAGAGGCCAGGGTGGACCCGGCTCACAAAGAAGAGTTTTGCCAGAAGGATGTCTATCGTCTACACGGAGCAGTGCAATTTCCGGAGGAGGAAGCAGTTCTATTCTCCGAGGGCGCTGGTTCCAGGTTCGAGGTCGGAGCACATCTTTACGCTGGTAAAATGGAACCATCAGCAGTCTTCTTTGGAATTTTCCTCTGGAACTTCAATCAACAGATAAGGTAGTCGTGAACGTTTCATGTTTTATTTGAGCCATTTAGCGATATCTGAGCAACCATTTTTCCCATATTTTCTGTCACACATGTTTTGCCCCATTTTCTTGCTTGATATTTCTGTACTCAGTACACTTTGATGATTTATGCCTTTTTCTACGATTTATTAAGTCATTGTTATGTCATTGGCATAGTTAAATAATTTTTGGATCAGTTGAGACTGATAATCTATTCTTTCAGTAATTTGCATATTTTTGTAGTCACGATTTGACTGTAAAGTTAACGATTTTCTATGGCAGATTTAAATTCAGACAGCGTGTCACTTTATTAAAGTAATTCTATTCAGTTAATTACTTTGACCAATTTTCTGTCATCCTCAAGAAAGAAGAATAATTAAAAGATTTTAGAGCGTTAAAATCTATTACTGTATCGACGATCTTGGAAATACTAGTCGTTTGATGAACATGAGTGCAACATAGACATTTATCGTCAGTTTTGAAATACCATTGAATTATAGACAATTTTATGAAGTATGAACTTTGAGTACGATTTATTGAATACACTATAGTAATGAACATTTGATAGGAGTTTTTCTCAATTCTAGATTGGAACAATAATGTTTGCATTCCACAGTCTAATTGTATTCTATTCGACTATTATGCAGTTTAGATGAACTTTGATTGAAGATAGTATTTTTATACTACGTTACTTTGAAGATATTAATCTCAATTTTGATAGACCAGGGAGGCGTGTCTAATCGTATTTGCTATTAATTTTATTTGTGATTGGCAAATTTTTACTTCATATCGATTCATGAATGAAACCCACGAAGGTTAAATATAATAACAGTTTGAAACAATTAATGAAGATAAGAATTTTTAAAGTGGAACTATGGATGTATAATCGTTAGTTCAGTGGACGTGTAAAAGTCGCTGATGAATAATGCCCTTGAATAAGTGAAGGAGGTTCCCACAGTTATTAATGATGTTGAAGAATTTGTAAGTGGAGGTTTTTTTGTATGTATTGCGGAAGATTTTGATGCCATATATATTGAGATATATGATGAATTCTGGGCCTATTTTTATGCAATTTTGTGCGTTTGGAGCGAAGTATTTTTCCGCTGAGTTTATTGTCCAGGTCCTTTGAAAATTAATCATGTGAAGTTACTGTTATAATTAACAAGAGTGTTTAAATAATTTGAGATAACGATTTTGAATGGAGGTTACCGTCACAAATAATAATAATAACTATTAAACCTTATTAAACCTGATTCTATAACACTTAAATATAACTAACCTTCATTGGTCGATTATATCAACACGATTTGAGTAATTATCAACCGGATAAACGTGTGGTTTAATGTATTTCTAAAATATGAATAATATTAATATTGTAAATAATTATGTAAATATCTTTAATAATAATTTGGAATGAAAGGAATTAATAGAGGCGTGTATAAATTTTTCAATTGTCGTTTGACAATATTATAAACAATTTCTAATTGTTATAAATAATTATGAGCTGTTTGTTATAAACATTAATTGTTTTATTATTATACTCTAAACAACGCTAATTATACATTTGGATTATATGAATAAACAAGTTTTGGGATTATTAGAGTAATCCAGTGATATGTGAATGGAGCATTTAAAAGATTTGCGTGATAGTATTTGAGTTGAGTTGAGGACATTTAAAGTGTTTGGAAAAGGAGCTAGGCTCGGATGTAACTAGCACATGCTAACGTTGGCTGGACAGGTGAGTCCATTTGACGAGGTTGGCATGCGACATGATGCAGGGTGGATAGCAGCTGGCCAGACAACTGGTTGATAGAGGCCAAGGTCGCCTACATAGCAGCCTTGCGGTTATTAATAAAAGTGTGATGTTTATTAAAAGGAAAACAATTGCTATATGTCTCGTCCCAACTCCCTTATCCATTCCAAGTGTATTATGATTATTACGTTCTTTTTGAGCTAGTGAAAGCTAAATATTTGTATGTAAAGTCTACAAGTCCTACAGCAGGACATGATTATATTGACAATGGCTTATGATTGCCACGTGTATTTTGTTGAATTTTGTTAGAATCATTTCCTTTATGTGAAATAAATTATTGTACAGTTTAAAGTTTCTTCTTTCCGTCTTGGTTCATTTTTAAATATCGTGGTGGAGGTTATTGTGAGGGCATACTTTAAGTGATCCAGTTGACAACCCAGACCCGAGATTAATTTGAAGAGGTAAGTAAAGGTAAGTATGAATCCCCGTATATTTTGGTGTGTTCCACAATAATTTTCTTGTTAACTGCTGTGCTCTAATCTCGATAGTATCTGTCAGTGCCATTTTCATTGATGTAGCTGTGCCGGTGCGATTGATTATTGGCAATCCGATTGAGGGGGGGGGGGGGGCGGATATCTGACTGCCTACTATCCGGATTATCGGGGACAGTAGGATTGGCGCCGCAATTTCGTGGGGCACGATCAGCAAAACATTGGATTACCAAGTTATTGCAGTAGAATTGGCACCGCAATTTTGTGGAGTGCTCGAATAACATTGGATTACCAAGTTATCGATGTCAATGGGATTGTGAAGACTGAAATAAAGAGGTTGATTCTTTGTTAGATGTCTTGGCCAATTGTAGAATTTGAGAGTGTGATTATATAGGGATTAAATGTTGTGTTGTATTAGGAAAATTACACTCAGAAAAGATCAGATCTTATACAACTTGAGAGAGGTTAAATAGGCTGGAAACTTAGAAAAATCGCCTATGATCTAGAGTCTTATTTTATTTGACCGGCTTATGACATGTTTAGTCATATTAAAGATAAAATTAAATTATGTGGATTGTAAATGTAAATTATTTGTGTTAGGATATTTTAAAATGAACCAAAGAAATTTGAACATGTGCTTGAGTTTATTTCAACATGAAGTGTCTACGAAAGTTAATTATAAGGTAATTATAAGTTAGATTTAAGAAAGAAAATTGCTCAAACTTATATATGGTGAAAAATATTGCTCAGATGTTGTTATTTTGCTCTGTTTGATGTATGTCCCTAAAGCAGTCTATTCTTGAAATAATATTGAAATGGCAATCCGATTGAGGGGGCGGATATCTGACAGCCTACTATCCGGATTATCGGGGACAGTACATTGGATGTATTAAATAGAAATTAAAACTACAAATTGAACTCTTATCCCTGACATCCTAATAAGAAAATTTAACAAAGCCAGAAATTTCATCTGCTTGCCTTTGTTAAGCACAACTGATTTAGAATTATAAGGGAGGCAGTTGAAATTCGTAAAAATCCCAATAACTTTAACAGGGACACTAGCTATCAGCTAAGTGACACTTGGCTGCCAGTTATTGAAGATCTGAGAGGGTAGTTCCCGGTCAGTTTCTCTATTTCTTCACCTGCTTCAAATTGTTCGGTTTCCTCTATGGCTCCAAGGCAATAATGACTTGATCTCCTTTGTTCGTCACTGGAGGAGTATCCATCTTAATTTTCGCCGAGGCCTATATGACGTAGGATACCTATTGTTTTTGTTTCCTAATAACCATCCCCCCCTCTCCCCCGGCCCTTTCCCCATATTTGGACATCCCCATTCTTCAAGGAGTCTCAATTATTCCCCTGCCCCCTTTTCCTTCCTTACTACTCTTTCCGCCGTTCTACTTAATATGGCACGTTTTTCTACCAAGGTCCATGGAGAAGCTTCTCACTGCTATCTGGTGACGAACAGAGGAATTTCTCTAGTTTCTTTTGACACACATTCTTTGGTCACATTGTTTTATTTATTGATTTTTAACTACTCACACGTTATAATGTTAAGCATATATAGTGCGTATTTGCAATCGAAAATTATATATACTTATAACAGCACATATTTCAACACTCGAATACAGTGATTAATATTCGTTGACCTTGATCCGTGGTAGAGTCTATTGTTGTTCTTGTTTTTGTTGTTGATTCTTTAGGAGTTTTGCAGCATCATGGTCTTGTAGTCCCGTTTACTTTGGTGTGTGTAGAAGTTGTCTGATAACCTATGTCACTGTGATGTCTATAGGCTTACTAGTATGTGTACTTTTATACGAGTAAGGATTTGGGTAGGAAGCTGTTGTTGTTGTTGTTTCATTCGAGATCCATGGGCACATGGTCATTTAGCCCTTGTACTTGGATGAGTGTTGAATTTTGTCTGATAACCTGTGTTATTGTGATGTCAGTGTTAGTGTATATAATTCAGGTGAGGATTCAATCAATAAACGTTTAATATCCGTATAGCACGTTGTATTTTAACAAGCTACTATAACCAACATTCAATTATACTCCTTGAAAAGGACAAAGAGTTATAACTAAACCCATGCATTGTGGAGAAAGCAGGCTATATGTTCTTTACTGAACATCTGGTTATCTTTATATTCACACGGCAATATCCCAAAAGTATGAATAGTTTTAATGAATGTTTCATGTTTTGCATTTCGAGTCAAAAGCTATTTCGTGTTCATTAATGTTCCGTGAGTGATAAATGTGGGCACCTCATTGGAGCAGAGTATTATCATCATCAGCTTGGTGTTTCAGGCTCTCCGGATGTCAGTACGTTTACGTTGAAGGACTGGACGAGCTTGTGCAGGCCTCCAAAACAAGCCTTTCTTACATGCATTAGGCTATAAGCTATAAGCATACTCAAATATTCAAGATCGATCTTCGCAGACTTTGGTGAAGTATCTCTGGAACTTCATAATGCGTGATTAGTCGCATCTCTTTAACTAAATGCACATAAGCCACTTGTACTCTTTTAACATAACTGTGAAATATTATGGAAGTTTTGTCCAATAATGGGAAGGAAGGTTGATGATTTAGTACGACTGTACTAATATGGCAAGGACTGTGCGACTCATAGGTCAATGATACTTCTATACGATACCACGAAGATATTTGAATTGATTCTAGACAACCAGCATTATCACCGTATCACCCAATAAATCGGTTTTGTCAAGTGGTGCAGTACCACAGATGCTATTCACGCCACGCGCTTGAAGATGGAAAAGCTCAAAGAATAGAGGGAGACTGATAACGAGGCATTTCTGGAGTCATCAAAGCATTCGATCGAGTCTCATGAGACTTTACATGGCGATATCAACGGTGTCATAGGGTACCAAACGTGTGTGTAAGCTTTGCTCAACTCGTTTGTCGCATTGTCACAAGTGTGGTTCGATATCCCTGACTTTCAGCACTACTGTTGGCGTCCACCAGGGTTCAAATTTAAAACCCCTGCTAGTCATTCTTTGTTGGGTACAATGACGGCTGGTAGGCAGTCACTGAATCTCTGGACACTTATATATGTGGATGATGTAATAATTACGCAGAAATCCTATCTCGCAATTCCAGCCCCTAACACAAATTTGGAAGGACAGGCTGGCTGTGATCGGAATGTGACTTCACATTCAGAAGACTGAGTACCTGGGATGCGATCCCGAAGCCAAAGGCACCACTGGCATCACAGTCAGGACTTGCAGAAGGACATTTTTAAATATTTTGGATAATTTTCCTCATAAAAAATGATGCCATTTCTGATTCATGAATGAGGGTTAATACAGCACGACTTACGTGTAGAACACTCATCGGTGTCCTCTGTGATAGAAATGTGTCTGAACACCGCTAGGCGAAAAATTCATAGGACTCTAGTGCGTCCAGTAGTCCTCTATGGAGCAGATTCTTCTCACTCTGGGAATTAGAATGTTGTGATGGACTCTTGAACTAACTCGTAATATCCACGTGACAAATGAGTAGGCCTATGTTCGGCAAATAATTATCATGGATAAGATTAGGGGAGAAGGTCGTATGGTAATGTCATGTGAAATAAAGATCAAAACGGCCCTCTAATTCAATCCGCGAGGACGCCAGACACGAGAAAATCCTGTCCAGTGGTAGGCACGCAGCATCACGGAAGACTTGCGAGATGTGGGTCTCATTCCGGAAGGCGCCACTGACAGATCTGTATGGAGATGTTGTAAAACAAGACGCCGTATGCTGGTACAATCACTATGACAGTAAAATAAGACTCGAGTAAATAGTCTTGTCTCCATCATTATATAACCTCATGTAGGCAGGAGAGGAATTCCGTTTGTTCTTCTATGTAGGCCTAGATAACAACTTATAGCAGGTGAATCAGCTGCCCCTAATAATAATATATTATGCTGCCCAACTAACGCGTGTTATCAGGAAGGTCGATATTTCTCTGCGCTGCAACCATATACCGCAAACAATAATGAACCCTAATAATTTTCCCTGGCATTAGTCTGTAGTCACATCGAGGGGAAAATATTAGTGTTCAGTTTCGTTTGCGGGATATGCTTGCAGTGCATTAGTACCATAAGGGATGCAGGCAGAGAAATATCGACCTTCCTGATAACAACGCTAGTTGGGCTGCCTAATTCAATATTATTAGGGGCAGCTGATTCACCTGCTATAACTATCAATAATATTAATAATGTTCAGTGCATTTCTTTATTTAAAAAAATAGGTCCCGGTGTGCACTGTAATTTAAACTATTCGTTATGGACAGCTTACTCTTAATATTCTCGCAACGAACCTTCCTGAGCCTTAGAGAAAAGGTATCACTTAGCGTTGCATACCTCTAGAAGAAAGTACAGGTAATAATAATAATAAGAATAAGGAGAAGGATAGAATAAGCCTACGCGATTGTTAATGGAAGCAGCTGCGGAGTCGGTAGTGGACACCAAGGTAAAGTAATTAATCCACGAAACATTATCTAAAGCTCCAGAGAATCATCTAGTTCTTGACTGTGTCTGTCGCGAGGCTACGCCCATGTGTACCAACTTGGACTCATAAACAGACATAGGCTAAACATTGCAAAAGGCACAACACAAAAATACAAGAATATCTGGATTTACAATATACATTCCATTATTCTGTTATTGTTTATTATGATTTACTCATCTTAACCTCTTAACGCCTGAAGATTTGAATGAGTTTTTGAATGGTATGGACTCCGTCTTACGGAATGAATACATGATGAAAATTAATAAATGTAGAACTAAAACACAGAATGCAGCCGAAATAAATCAGAAACCTCTATGGACATCAAATTGGCAGGTGAAATGCTGAAGGAAGTAGGAGACTTCTGTTACTTAGGAAGCAAAATAACCAGTGATGGACGAAGCAAAGAGGATATAAAAAGTAGGTTGGCTCAGGCAAGGAAAGCCTTTCTACAAAAAAGGAATTTGTTGACATCGAATATAGATTTAGTTATTAGGAAGTCATTTTGAAAGCCTTTGTCTGGAAGCGTGGCGCTCTATGGAAGTGAAACTTGGACGATTGGTGCAGCAGAAAAAAGGAGAATTGAAGCATTTGAAATGTGGTGTTACAGGAGAATGATGAAGATCAAATGGGTAGATAGGGTGACAAACGAAGAGGTATTAAGACGAGTGGGAGAGGAGAGATGTTTCTGGCGACTGCTATTGAGAAGAGATAGGTTGGTAGGACACACACTAAGACACACAGGAATAGCAAGCTTAGTTATGGAAGGAAGGGTTGAGGACAAGAACTGTAGGGTAGACCAAGGTTAGAATATGTTAAAGAGATTGCCTCGGATGTAGGGTGTGGTAGCTATGTAGAGATGAAACGATTAGCTCAAGACAGGGAGGCATGGAGGGCTGCATCAAACCAGTCAAAAGACTGAAGACTCAAACAACAACAACCTCTGATACAGAAACGGTATAATAATAGTCATAATTTTGTAATTGAATCATTTCTCTCAGAGTTCCGAACAGAAACACACTTAACAAATTAAATAGTAAGCTAGATTAAGTTTGTGAAAGTTTATCTCTGATCACAGCGACCGGTCCATCAGCCTTCCTACAGCTTCCAGGAACACTGCCTGACCTTTAGGTTCTGAAAGGGAGTATTAATTAATGAGATCCAAAAATCCCGAGTCTCTTTCAGACGTGAGGGGCACCAAGTGGCACAGGTGTAACCGCAGCCCACAGCACGTAATTTACCCATTGGGACTCAATCGTCAACACTTTGCACGTTACAGTATTTCATTGCACAGAATACATCAAGCGTGTACCTTACTTTTATGCTTCCATTTGAAATGATGGGAAAGCGTGTGAATCAGTGTTTGATGTGGTGAGTGTAGAGCACCAGTCATGGTTCCTAATCTGGGGTGCTTGAAACATCGTGTTGCTCGTGACTTTTCGAAGTATAATACAGAAATAGGAACCGGAGTTACATGCTTTAATACGCCAATACATAATTATATATGTCTGTTGTTGATTCTTTAGGGGTGTTGCTGCATCGTGGTCATATAGCCCCTTTTGCCCGGGCTATTGATTGTGTCTGGTAACCTGAGGCATTGTGATATTTGTACTATAGTGTGTAGGCTATAGTGCGATTTTGGTAGGAAGCGGCCGCGTCTTTAAGTTAGGTAGCAACCCGTTATTTGCCTGACGTAGAAGTGCGAAACCATAAAAGACACATCCACGGTGGCTGAGTACGAATTGAACCCGCCTCTTTTCAGTTTTCCTTCATGAGGCTGGGTGCACCCCATCCCAGGCCTCAAACCAGAATATATATCTTTATTTGGAGGAGCCGGGAATATAATCCGGGCCACCAAGGTGACAGCCAGATCCTATCTTATTATATAATACCCTAAGGTGTATGTTTCACAAAATCAAGCTCCTAAACCAGAGGGAGTTAGAAGGTGTGGTTTGTACCAAAATCTTCCAAATCGTCTCAATAGTACAGGAAAAATCTTGCATTTCTTGAAAAGTCAACGGAAATATATTTCTTTGTTTATTAAGTGTTTTTAAACAAATAAACAAGACGATAACCCCTGCAGAACAGTGTCGCGTACAACCCGCATAGCACTAGAGCCGACAGGTAGTCTGTATACATGGGGCGCACACAACCCATTATGCGAGAATTCTCGCTCGGATTCGCTAGTATATATGATTATATGTCTGAATTAATGTGTGAATAATTATGAACGTACACTATCCACATCGAATGTTCATTTTCCATACTGAGTTTGATTTTGATTCCTTTAAGGCTTACACGTGAACTCTTAAGCAATATCATCCACTCGCTAAATCATTGACTTTGAATGAAGAGTACAAATTTAGTGCAAATCATACGATAAGACCAACTACTTATCATTGCATGAAATAATACTACTCGTGGTACCGTACTCAAACTGGCCATACATGCAATCTACAATTAAGGATCAATACAGTTATTCGAAGAAAGGTAAATTCAAACCCCACTGTCCTGTTCTTGAAGAGAATTCCAGTTTTCAAATACAAAGAAGGTGCCTCGCCTAAAACATGGGTACATCCCTCTTGATATCAGCCCGACCCTTTTATGGGAACACATAGGTTATCAAGCTGACTTCAAACACGCAATAAGGAAGCTTGCTTACGGACAATAATATTCCAAGCCTCCAAATGAAACAGCAACCACTAAACTATTTGCACGAGGCGGTATTTTAGAATTCTTATATAACCTTGTCCTTGTAGTTGAGCCTATATGCAGGGATCGTCAACACCATCTTCATCATTATCGTTGTTTAACAATGTGTGGTGGAAGCTGGCTTTACTAATTACTTTCAATTGCGTAAATACCGGGTGAGTTAGCCGTGGTCGTTACGGCATGACTGCTAGCAGTCGCTCACATCCGGTAGGCGAGGTGGTTCGAATCCCCCCGCCAGCAACCTTGAGGATGGTCTTCTGTGGTTTCCCATCTTCCTTCCAGGCAAATGCCGAGGTTGGTCCCTAACTATAGGCCACAGCCGCTACCTTCCAACTCCTTGTCCTTACATTCAAACTTTCCTCCCCAAACAACACTCCACACACGACGGTAATTGTAGCTCACCCATTGGGTGTCCACCTCGAAGCAGCTACAAAACCTGGCGAGCCGAACATGTCCTTGGACACTCCCGGCACTAAAAGCCATACGCTAAAAAATGCGTAAATGTCAGGAGCAAATACCGATGAAACAACATCCAGGTCACGTGCCTCCATTCCTTAGAGTCATTACTTTACTTTAAATTGGACAAATCTTAATTTTGATGAGTAACATGGTAATTGAGTTAAAATTGGGTAGTCGGGGTATGTGGAGGCCAGACGAAGATTAAGGAATAACTACGTAATGATATTATTTTGGTGACCGTAGACACAGCACTATAATTGGTGGAAGAAAACTTTATTAACTGAAATTTATGTCATTTAATACGATTTACCACTTTTTTCATTATTATATTACTGACAGCAGTGGCTACGCTCGCTGAAGCGCAGCGTTAGGTCATGGGGCCAAGCTCTGTGCTGACTTGATAGACGCGTAGGTTTGAGTCCCACCGTCGGCCGTCCTTGAAATGGTTTTCCGTGGTTTCCCATTTTTCACGCCAGGCAAATGCTGGGACGGTACCTTCTGAGAGGCCACGGCCACTTCCTTCCACATCCTTGACCAGTTTCATTCGCCTTCAATCCATCTCTCATCCCTACGCGCAGGTCACCCACGGGCGTCGACTAGAAAGACCTGCACTCGGCCTCTCAGGAAGCCACAAGGGGAAAAAAATACTATATTGAAATTGTTGCAATCAATATACTGTATTAAAGTGAAATTGGATCGTTACATTTTCCGTGACACACACACTTTAGGATCAAGAATCTACTGTTCAGTAAACATTAATTACGGCTCGTTATCCAGATTAGCATAGCCTATGTGTGAGTGTATATTATTTCAGCGATCACCCGTCAGTTAGCGCCTTTGCAGCAATTCTTTGGCTCTTCCTAAATATGACTTTCGTAGGTGAATGTACTACAATGTCGCTTAATTTAAAATGCAACCACGTGAATCGTTAACTTTTCTTATCTTTCATTTATCCTAATTCTTCATGGTATTCTTCCATATACTGTAGGCCAAGTCAGCCAGCAATTCGCCTTTATTGGTTGTGCGCAAATATATTTCTGACTAAGCGTACCATCTATTATGTTTAAGAATTGACTCTTGTGTGAATCTCGCCCAGATGCACTTCCAGACAAAAGCGAATGCCGGGCGACGGTCTTCCACTTCTGCTAATTGGCTAAAGTTCGCCCTAATTATTTCCTGTCAGTTATGTTTCTTTCCTGACGTAAAGTTTGCTGAATAGTCTCGTCAGAAACTTCTAGGGGTTTGATTGAGGAGCGCAAGCCAATAACAATGAACACACAGCTGACATCTAGCGGTCATACAAAGTGGCCCGATTAGTTCTTGAAGTCCCAGCACGTGCGTTTGATCTTCCACAGACTGGGTCACATCCCCTCAGTTAGCTGCACTCTATTGTGAGCATTAACTTTACAACTCTGTGTAGTGGCTAACATTCTTGGCTGTTACATCTGTGGCCAGGTTCAATTTCCGGCTCTGCCAAGAGATTTTATTCTGATATGAAGCATGCATGCAATTACGTGACGCAAAACTAAGAAGTACTGAGTTTGATTCCCAATTCAGCAACTCAAGAATGGGTTTCTCACTTCTACTGCAGGCAAATGCCGGTAAGGGTCAATGCCTGCCTCCTTCCCAATCCTAGTCTTCATTAAAAAAACACAACTTCAAAAGACAGCAAAATAACACAGGTTATCAGACAAGTTGTATAAGCTTGCAATTAGGTCTACTATGGGATCATGAGCCCGATATTCAAGCCCCAAACTGAAACTTCGACGACGAACTATAATATGATGTTACAGGGTGTATGACGATAACCCCTGTGAGTATATTCATTCACATAACGCTGCTGCATATTTCCTCCATCCCCCAGGGGCTCCCATCTAGTGGGACGTGGGTTGGTGACCACGGGACCCCAGCTGAGTCTGGCATTGCTTCCACTTACTTTGCCGGGCTCCCCTACGTCTTCTTTCCTGTCGACCTCTGTTGGTCAACTCTTGTTCTCAACCGACCGCGACGGTATTAGGGTATCCGAGGCCTAGGGAGTCTCTTCCTTTCCCGCCTTCATTGTCCCTTCTCTCATCTTTCCAGATCTCTCATTCTTCTGGGGATCAGCCTTCTTTTTATTTTGTAAGTATTTTCAGTCTCACTTGATTTCCGTTATGGTTTCCATTCCATTGTCACTTTCGTTATCACCAAAATCATTAGGGTCGATAACCTAGATGTTAGGCCCCTTAAAGGACCCATTATCATCATCATATTTCCTCCAGCCTGATAAATGTTAGGTTACCCGTAAGGTAAATTACAAGACTCTTTCCAGCATATTATTAGCCTACTTTTCACATTTTGCAAAAATGAGGAAAAAGTAGACTTATGAGATCGGGCAAATGTGTGTCTGTCAGTCTGTCTATCTGTCTGTCTGTCCTGTCTGTCTGGCTGTGTGTGTGTGCCCCCCCCCCTATCAACCCCTAAACGGCTGGAGCAATCGAAACAAAATTTGGTAGGAGTAAAGACCTATACCTGAATATCTCACGGCCATATTTGAAAATGATGTCAGTGCTACCAACTGCTGAAAAATCGCAATTGAAATTTGAGCTCCATGTTGGATATCTTGGAAGGTATGAATGGGAGCTATTTCAAAATTCGCACACGTATAGATAATCATATTGCAGTTTAATTTCCAGGAGGCCATACATGGCAGTGTTGCCAAAATGATTATAAGCCTGCTGATAGGTCCAAATTTTAAATGCATATAACTTCTACACTATCAATTGGATTTCAACCAAATTTCGTATCTGCTATGTGTACAGAAAAAGATATGATTGAACGTATTATTCAGATCCACCAGGGCTGCCAACTGTTTATCAATGCTCTCAATTTATTTTATACAAATACCAATATATCAGAAAGTATGCAAGCCGACAGCTTTAAACTATGCACTCGTATAGTACCTGACATTCTATATTCATTTGGAGTAACTTATATACGTCAGTGCAACCAACTCGATTCTAAGCCTGCTAATAGGGCCAATTTTAAAATGCATGTAACTTCTATACTAACTAATGGATTTCATTCAAAATTGACACAACAATATATCAGATTATTTCAGATTATTTCTGACCAATACATGTATGTCATTGTTGCCAACATGATTTCACGCGCGCTGTTAGATCCAATGTTTAACTGCATGTAACGTCCATGCTATCCATTGGACTTCAACCAAATTTTGTATTCTGTACCTTAAGAGATGGAACTAAGAATATATTCAGTCACCAGGGCTGCCAACTGTAGTTCTCTATTAGGCTACATTATGCCAGGTAGGCCTATACAGTATTTCGAACTAATTAGAAATTTCGATATTATCAACTTAATTTCGTCATTATTCTAGATAGATCCATATAGATTAATCATTGGCATGAGTCTTAAATTTTAAGAAAAGTAGGCTCTTTAGTTCGTCACGGAACTTCTTTTTTATTTACCGTATTTGTATGTATTTGAGTACCGTGCGAAGTTTGATCAATCTACGCCAATGACTGCTCCACAAGAAGCATTTTAGAGAAAGGATAGTCTAAAAAATCAGGATGACAGTAATGACAAAATAAGATGCATAATTTCTCATCAGAATACTCGTAATTCATGTATGGGTCCCTCAGAGGTCTTCTTCATCTTATCTTCTGTTCTTGTTTTTGATGTGTAACATCTTTCCACTCGGTTGCTGGATATTTTTGTGGGAGTGATTTTGAAAAATGGGACGGAAGTGGATCGGAACGATCGAGCTGGCAGTGGTGGATCGAACGGAAGTGTAAGACGCACTGCCAACTCGATCGGTCGATCCGGCTGGGAGTGGTAAGAGAAACAATGAGCGCGCGGTGTCGGAAATTGATACCATGACGTACTCTCGGCCATGTGGAATGTATGACATACTGAACGGTAAACCTCATGTGAACTCTGGTGTCAAGTGATAGAAACAAAGCACATGGTACATGTTCGAAGTCTTCGTATCAGTATTTAAATGGTAAAATTCCTTAATATCAAACATTGTAAGTAGTCGGCATTGCCAGTATTATGTTTCTGCACAATGGCTATTCAAATATTAACCCATATAACGGTAATGCAGTCTCAATATAATATAATCATTGTGGTTATACGAGAATTGAGCAGGCCTTCATGAACTATTGCTGAATACATTCTCTTTACTCACAAGAGGGCCTATTCATAAGGCATTTTATACTCAATTTCACGGAGGAACATTATCGAAACAAGCAAAATATAAATGAAACTTAATTATGTAATGCAGTATTATTGGAACGTGGAAATAAGTCACCATCTTGGGTTCGAGACGGACGAGGTGGATATTTTTGCTACCAGATTATCTTTTTAAACAATATTTATCATATCAATATGACTCATTTTAACAGAATCCATATGAAATTACGTGTTGGTCTGTGAATCAAGAGGACCTGTTTATAAGGAATTTAAGGTTATGAGCGGCGTCGCGTCTATTAATCTAGTTGATCCATATCGTATTCTTTATTTAGCCTAGTTCTGGTGGAAGCTACCAATCATATAATAAAATGAGTTCCGTATTATAAACTACAATATCTGTAAAACACTCCCTTTTACAATGGATGAATATTTGTGCCAATAATACTATAAAATACCGGTGTATCAACAATTTCAGGTGAGGTTTATTCTATGTCAGATGTTACACATCATATGCGACTACTGTAAGGCTCGTAACTTTTTATCAATTTCCCCTTACACTGTTGCTTCTTTTGTTCGGCACTAAAATGGTAATACGCACAAGTGGTGTACAGGGAGTATCATGGTCTTGGTGATATGTAAAGACACTGTAGAGCAGGGGTGTCCATACAGCACGCCGCGCCGGTGCGCTCCCGGGGCGGACGACATTGCAGCGATGGTGGGGGAAGACTATATATATGTCTCTCTCGCTAGCTTTCCCGTCACACTCCCTCCCGTACTACCTTCGCAGTGTTGTGGTTGATCGGTCGAACGTCAAATGGTATTCAGTATATTGTAAATGTGACAATGGAGCAATACGGTAACATGGGGGAAAATGGTTACCGAAATTGCAATGCCTTCAATGTAGTCAATGATACCTTATCAGTATTTCCGACTGTTTTAATGCTGAGTACGTAATCTTCAATGTACCGGTACTCGGAGAAACCTGCAAAAAGCAATGTAGATGTGTCGGAAAACCAACGCATTGGACGAATAGTTTGTTTCTTTACATAATATCTGGTGCACTTGCGATCCCAAATTGGCATGGTCAGACGCGGCGAAGAGCTGTCGCAGAACCGGCTCAGCTAGCAAGGACTAGATGCCCCTGCTCTAGAATATAAACATTGCGGCAGAAATTAGGTGGTGAACTTTTATAAACACTAGAATGTCTGAGTTTTACCGTAAAATGGAATAGATCCTGCATCACACTTCTCGAAAATGCAGGACTATATATTTGAAATTCCTAATATATTTCCGAGTTTGGAATACGTTTTTGTGGTTGGCAGTCCTACACACCTTTTAAAGATAATAACGCAACAACTAGATCCTCGCGTTTAAATGCTCTCTCTCGACTCTGTTTGATGTAGCGTCCCTGCTGAGCAAGTGATGTCTGTCAATATTCTGTCGTGTGATACCATGGCCACACATATCATGGGAAGCCAGTACACTCCTGTTCAAACAGATGCGCTACGTTCTTTCCTTGCCTTTCTTCCATGAAGTATAGCCGTGCGTATCAAGTCACGCAACTCGACTGCAAACGGGAGCTAGATAGTTCCAATCCCAGTGCTGACTACAGCAATACTCAGTAGCCTATATTTTTCCATGGTTTCCACGCATCATCCATGCAAATACACGGACTATATCTTATTTGAATTCCCGGGGCAATTCCCTGTATCACACAACCTATTAGGAGAGTTGCTTTTCAGTCGGTCAACACGATTGTACCCAATTAGGCTGGGCGGGGATTAAGAAATTTTTGATCCTCCTAACCCGAAAAAAATATTACATGAATTATTTATACACTTAATTAACACATTTTTTGAGCAAGGAACGGGGGGGGGGGGGGTTGTGTGGAGGAGTGTCTAATTGCATTAGATAAATAAATAAAGAATAATTTATAAATATACTAATTAATAAGTATTTAAGTGACCCCATGTTGTTCTAACTTCCACGGCACAATTGTGTAGACTGATTGAAAAGCAATTATGTAAATAGATTACTTAGGTAACACTGAAAAATTGCTTCAAATACTTCGCTCTTTGCTGGAACCACGAGTGGGATCGAACCCTATCGTCAGCAGTCCTTGAAATGGTCTTCCATGATTTCTCATTTTCACCTCCAGGCAAGTACCGGGCCACGGCCGCTTCCGTCCCCTCCGTGCCCAGTTTCACTCATCTTTCAGTTTCAACCTGCACGAACTCCTGTCATAAGATTGGCATCAGGAAGTGCATCCGGCCTTAGAAACCAGCCACCACATAAAGATGCATTGCATCTCATCTACAACCCCATTAAAACGGGAACAATACGGGGTAGAGTAGTAGCCTGCTTCCCGAGTGTGTGAATTACCTGCAGAATCTATATTACTGAGATTTTTATGCATAATTGGAATTATTCTTGGCTTTAAATATTCCACAGTACCATCGCAGCTACCTAGAGCTCAAGCACAATGAGGCAGACGACCGCTATGATACACCTCTCAATGTCGGCTTGTTTGGGATTTGACCCCACCAGGGTACTAGATCACTCCAGGCACTGATCAATCGCTGCGAAATGCACTGGCTGGTCAGGTAATCCCTCACTGATACCAGATGACCATCTACGTTGACTACTAATCCAATGTGTTTAACCTGAGCCTCTTCCTTCCTCAACACTACAGTGTCATTGCTCTCAAACAATATTATGTATGTCAAAAATAAAACCAATAGCCTTATTATATACGTAACTAGCCACCCCGGCTTCGCCCGGGAACAGTTATGAATGCAAGGTGATAGGCAACTTTTAACCGAGGTCTTATAAGATTTCCTTGTATACGACATTAGTTGTTTTCCCTCCAGCAGTGAAGACGAAAAGATTTCGGTTTGATATAACACGCGATAGAGCTACGAAAAGCTGTCCATGAGAAAAACATTCTCCACAGAGATCAACTCCAGTCACGCTAAGTGTCTGATCCTGTGCTTTGTTTATAGTCATGCCAAAGCAGACTCTTACTGAAAATTGTACTCGTTTGAAATGATAAGGCAAATCTGAAGGAATCATAGGGATTCTGGGTACTAATACTGTTTCTCCTGTACCACAGCTAGTTATGATAGTTGCTTCAATGAAACAGTTTTTCAATGTTTTCACAACCAATCGCGTCCCATTGCGTAACTTTGGTGGGTGTAAATTACGTAGCAATATAATAGGCACTCCCACTTTTAAAATAAGCTTGTGTGCTGGCAAGCCAGAAGGAAGTAAAGAATTTAGAAATTCTGTAAGGTATTGAACAGCTTCTTCACTTTCGACTACTGCGTCTAGTGAGTAATATACTTGAGCCTGGGCAGTGAATTTGGAGAACACCAAGTCATTAATTTTCTCAACTTGTTCGTTTGTCGGCGATAATATTGCTCTTTATTTAAGCCACGAATGAGACTTGTTAGATAGGTCATGGATTTGAGGATAAACGCTATCAATCAATTCTTGAATGCTGCTTACTAAAACACAGAAATCGTGACTGAGGGTGATTTTCCCGTCAATGACCGGTACATCTCCATTTCCGACTCTAAGTAACAAATTAGCAAACAGACTATTATCTTCTGAAGATAAGAGAACTCTCATGTTAGTTTTGAGTGCCAATTTTGTTATATCCGGCCAGATGTAAGATCTTTTTAATGAAGCGTTCACTTCGTCGGCTCTGGTAACAATTGGTAAGATTGACGAAAATCTCCGGCGAACAAAACTGTGCAGCCACCCATTGGTGCGTTCCGATTCCTTAGATCTCGCAAGGTCCTGTCTACAGCTTCAACGAAAGTTTTGTGCGACATTGTAGCCTCATCCCATACAACTAAAGAACAATTTTGGATTAAACTGGCAGTTTTACTTTGTTTTGAAATATTACACACGCTTCCATCATTACTGCTGGCTTTCAAAGGAAGTTTAAATGTTGCATGTGCTGTTCTTCCCCCTTCCAAAAGAGTGGCTGCAATTCCAGATGATGCGACGGCAAGAGCAATAATACCATCAGGCCTTACATTGGCGAGCAACAAATTAATCAAAACCGTTTTGCCTGTGCCTCCAGTGGCATCTAGAAAAAATATCTTACCTTCCTTTTTAGTGATGCTAGATATGATGGTGTTATAAGCTTGTTTCTGATCGTGGTTCAGACTATGTTCTTCTGGAGCAACGGTTTGAAGGAGCCGAGGACGACGTCTTTCTTTCTCTTGTGACAATCAAGAAATTATCTGTTGCTCGTTTCATTGTTACGTGATAAGCACTTTTTTCGATGTCAATAAACTATGACCTATATCCCTTTTACATCTCGGCATGATGGCTTAAAATCACTGACTGGACTATTAATTATAACGAATTCATGTCAGACGTAATTTAAGAAACACAAATCCCCCTTCCGTTCAATCTTAACTTGACTGTATATTTTGCGGAACGGAAAGTTCACAGGCGAAATGAAGAGTTGCACTTCCAGGGAATGGCGAGGTGCATGAAACACAAATCTCATTTCAGTCTTATCTTAACTTGACTGTGTATTTTGCGGAACGAAAAGTTCACAGGCGAAATGAAGAAAAGCCGAGTTGCACTTCCAGGGAATGGCGAGGTGCATGAAACACAAATCCCCCTTCCGTACTTAACTTGACTGTGTATTTTGTGGATCGGAACGTTCACAGGCGAAATGAAGGAAAGCAGAGTTGCACTTCCATAGAAACTCCAAACACAAACACCCTCCTCTGATGTCTTAACTCAACACGACTCGGCGGTTTGCTGCTGGCTGTATCTGGGGTAATAAGTTCGCCTGCTAGTTAGGCTGTAACAGGGTGACAGACTCGCCCTTAGCTGGCTCGTAAACTGTCGCCTCAGTATTTAAATGGACATGGTTGGCAGAAATGAAAACGTAAAAACACTTACAGTGGGCGATGTATTGAAGATAGAGATATGCTCTCCCGGATTTTTTTAAAGAACTTTTCATGCTGAACAATTATTACACCCATAGTATTTAGATATTTCTAACGGTTTGCCCAGCGTAAGCTTAAAAAGCGCACGGACGCCAGGTTTTATTTTCGACTTTTTCGCTGAAATCGTTACTGCTCGGCTTCCTTTGATCATTTTTTTTTCTACAAAAATCATCCTCGAAATATCCTTTATAGAATGGTGAAAACCGCATCAAAATCCACCCAGAGGTTCTCGAGATTACCCGTGACATCAAAGAATCGGGGACTTAGTTTTATACTGAGAAGAGATACGCTAAGGTGTATGTTTCACAAAACTCAAGCTCCTAAACCAGAGGGAGTTAGAAGGTGTGGTTTGTACCAAAATCTTCCAAATCGTCTCAATAGTGCAGGAAAGATCTTGCATTTCATGAAAAGTCAACGGAAATATATATTTTGTTTATAAATTGCTTTTAAACAAATAAACAAGACGCTAGCCCCTGGCAGAACTGTTGCGCGTACATCCCGCATAGCACTACAGTAGAACTGGGCGGGTAGTCTGTACACTTGGGGCGCACACAACCCATTATGCGAGAGTTCTCGCACGGGTCCGCTAGTTTAATTAATTTCATATTACTTATAGGCTATCCTTTCTTACTAAGACATCCCCAATAAGTACAGATTTAAAAGGACTGTAAGCATCCCACCCCTGTAGGAACTTCTGCAATAGGCTAGGTCCGCCTCGCTGCGTAGTGGCTAGCATGCTTGGTTGTCACCGCGGAAGTCCGGGTTCGATTCACGGCTCTGCCAAGCCATTTAATTATGGTCAGAGAGCTGGAACGGCGTACACTGAGACTCGTGAAGCTAAACTGAGAACAGGTGGGTTTGATTCATACATCCGCCATTCTGGAAGTGGTTTTCCATAGTTTCTCACTACAACACCAGGCAAATGCCGGGATGGCACCTAACGTAAGACCACGGTCGCTTCCTACCTCAATTACATACACACACGCTCGTACAGATATCATAGTGACACAGGTTATCCGACAAATACTACACATACCGAAGTTCACGGGGCTACATAATCACGAAGACGGAAAGTCCCTAAATAAGGAGGACAATAGCAATAGGCAAGGGATACCTTGGAAAACAATGAATAGGTCAGGCACCTTGAAAGTGAAGGTAGCAGAAAGGAATGATCCAATCAGGGTATTATAATGAAAGACACCCTAGGCCTTAGTTAGCCTATACCGTAAGGGTCGGAAAATATTTGAAGAGAGTTGGCCAAGAGAGGTCGACAGGAAAGATCAAAGTGAGTAGCCAGGAACAATTAAGTGAAACCAATGCCGTGATCATCTGCGCTCCCGGGGCTTAGGCCATTTTACAATAATAGACTAACTTGCGCACAAGTTCATATTTCGCTATTTGTCGCTATTGTGCAACAAAACTCCTTAATTCGCTAATGTTAACAGAAATCAAATGTCATTAATAATTTTGCATCTGTGTGCATATTTTGGTTATTTTGACACAATGCATCATATTTTTCTCCTTTGCCTGTTGATGTGCATATCCTCTGTCTGCTTGAGAAGGGCGTATATTCTTATGTTCTATTGTTTATGTGCATATCCTCTGTCTGCTTGAGAAGGGCGTATATTCTAATGTCCTATTGTTTATGTGCATATCCTCTGTCTGCTTGAGAAGGGCGTATATTCTTATGTTCTATTGTTGATGTGCATATCCTCTGTCTGCTTGAGAAGGGCGTATATTCTAATGTTCTATTGTTTATGTGCATATCCTCTGTCTGCTTGAGAAGGGCGTATATTCTTATGTTCTATTGTTGATGTGCATATCCTCTGTCTGCTTGAGAAGGGCGTATATTCTTATGTTCTATTGTTGATGTGCATATCCTCTGTCTGCTTGAGAAGGGCGTATATTCTAATGTCCTATTGTTTATGTGCATATCCTCTGTCTGCTTGAGAAGGGCGTATATTCTTATGTCCTATTGTTGATGTGCATATCCTCTGTCTGCTTGAGAAGGGCGTATATTCTTATGTTCTATTGTTGATGTGCATATCCTCTGTCTGCTTGAGAAGGGCGTATATTCGAATGTCCTATTGTTTATATGCATATCCTCTGTCTGCTTGAGAAGGGCGTATATTCTTATGTTCTATTGTTGATGTGCATATCCTCTGTCTGCTTGAGAAGGGCGTATATTCGAATGTCCTATTGTTTATATGCATATCCTCTGTCTGCTTGAGAAGGGCGTATATTCTTATGTTCTATTGTTGATGTGCATATCCTCTGTCTGCTTGAGAAGGGCGTATATTCTTATGTTCTATTGTTGATGTGCATATCCTCTGTCTGCTTGAGAAGGGCGTATATTCTTATGTTCTATTGTTGATGTGCATATCCTCTGTCTGCTTGAGAAGGGCGTATATTCTAATGTTCTATTGTTGATGTGCATATCCTCTGTCTGCTTGAGAAGGGCGTATATTCTTATGTTCTATTGTTTATGTGCATATCCTCTGTCTGCTTGAGAAGGGCGTATATTCTTATGTTCTATTGTTGATGTGCATATCCTCTGTCTGCTTGAGAAGGGCGTATATTCTTATGTTCTATTGTTGTTGTGCATATCCTCTGTCTGCTTGAGAAGGGCGTATATTCTTATGTTCTATTGTTTATGTGCATATCCTCTGTCTGCTTGAGAAGGGCGTATATTCTTATGTTCTATTGTTTATGTGCATATCCTTTGTCTGCTTGAGAAGGGCGTATATTCTTATGTTCTATTGTTTATGTGCATATCCTTTGTCTGCTTGAGAAGGGCGTATATTCTAATGTCCTATTGTTTATATGCATATCCTCTGTCTGCTTGAGAAGGGCGTATATTCTTATGTTCTATTGTTGATGTGCATATCCTCTGTCTGCTTGAGAAGGGCGTATATTCGAATGTCCTATTGTTTATATGCATATCCTCTGTCTGCTTGAGAAGGGCGTATATTCTTATGTTCTATTGTTGATGTGCATATCCTCTGTCTGCTTGAGAAGGGCGTATATTCGAATGTCCTATTGTTTATATGCATATCCTCTGTCTGCTTGAGAAGGGCGTATATTCTTATGTTCTATTGTTGATGTGCATATCCTCTGTCTGCTTGAGAAGGGCGTATATTCTTATGTTCTATTGTTGATGTGCATATCCTCTGTCTGCTTGAGAAGGGCGTATATTCTTATGTTCTATTGTTGATGTGCATATCCTCTGTCTGCTTGAGAAGGGCGTATATTCTTATGTTCTATTGTTTATGTGCATATCCTCTGTCTGCTTGAGAAGGGCGTATATTCTTATGTTCTATTGTTTATGTGCATATCCTTTGTCTGCTTGAGAAGGGCGTATATTCTTATGTTCTATTGTTGATGTGCATATCCTCTGTCTGCTTGAGAAGGGCGTATATTCTTATGTTCTATTGTTGTTGTGCATATCCTCTGTCTGCTTGAGAAGGGCGTATATTCTTATGTTCTATTGTTTATGTGCATATCCTCTGTCTGCTTGAGAAGGGCGTATATTCTTATGTTCTATTGTTGTTGTGCATATCCTCTGTCTGCTTGAGAAGGGCGTATATTCTTATGTTCTATTGTTTATGTGCATATCCTCTGTCTGCTTGAGAAGGGCGTATATTCTTATGTTCTATTGTTTATGTGCATATCCTCTGTCTGCTTGAGAAGGGCGTATATTCTTATGTTCTATTGTTTATGTGCATATCCTCTGTCTGCTTGAGAAGGGCGTATATTCTTATGTTCTATTGTTGATGTGCATATCCTCTGTCTGCTTGAGAAGGGCGTATATTCTTATGTTCTATTGTTTATGTGCATATCCTTTGTCTGCTTGAGAAGGGCGTATATTCTTATGTTCTATTGTTGATGTGCATATCCTCTGTCTGCTTGAGAAGGGCGTATATTCTTATGTTCTATTGTTTATGTGCATATCCTCTGTCTGCTTGAGAAGGGCGTATATTCTTATGTTCTATTGTTGATGTGCATATCCTCTGTCTGCTTGAGAAGGGCGTATATTCGAATGTCCTATTGTTTATATGCATATCCTCTGTCTGCTTGAGAAGGGCGTATATTCTTATGTTCTATTGTTGATGTGCATATCCTCTGTCTGCTTGAGAAGGGCGTATATTCGAATGTCCTATTGTTTATATGCATATCCTCTGTCTGCTTGAGAAGGGCGTATATTCTTATGTTCTATTGTTGATGTGCATATCCTCTGTCTGCTTGAGAAGGGCGTATATTCTTATGTTCTATTGTTTATGTGCATATCCTCTGTCTGCTTGAGAAGGGCGTATATTCTTATGTTCTATTGTTGATGTGCATATCCTCTGTCTGCTTGAGAAGGGCGTATATTCTTATGTTCTATTGTTTATGTGCATATCCTCTGTCTGCTTGAGAAGGGCGTATATTCTTATGTTCTATTGTTGATGTGCATATCCTCTGTCTGCTTGAGAAGGGCGTATATTCTTATGTTCTATTGTTGTTGTGCATATCCTCTGTCTGCTTGAGAAGGGCGTATATTCTTATGTTCTATTGTTGATGTGCATATCCTCTGTCTGCTTGAGAAGGGCGTATATTCTTATGTTCTATTGTTGATGTGCATATCCTCTGTCTGCTTGAGAAGGGCGTAAATTCTAATGTTCTATTGTTGATGTGCATATCCTCTGTCTGCTTGAGAAAGGCGTATATTCTTATGTTCTATTGTTGATGTGCATATCCTCTGTCTGCTTGAGAAGGGCGTATATTCTTATGTTCTATTGTTGATGTGCATATCCTCTGTCTGCTTGAGAAGGGCGTATATTCTAATGTTCTATTGTTGATGTGCATATCCTCTGTCTGCTTGAGAAGGGCGTATATTCTTATGTTCTATTGTTGATGTGCATATCCTCTGTCTGCTTGAGAAGGGCGTATATTCTAATGTCCTATTGTTTATGTGCATATCCTCTGTCTGCTTGAGAAGGGCGTATATTCTAATGTTCTATTGTTGATGTGCATATCCTCTGTCTGCTTGAGAAGGGCGTATATTCTAATGTTCTATTGTTTATGTGCATATCCTCTGTCTGCTTGAGAAGGGCGTATATTCTTATGTTCTATTGTTGATGTGCATATCCTCTGTCTGCTTGAGAAGGGCGTATATTCTAATGTTCTATTGTTTTGAAGCGCTTTTTGTTATTACATGTTCTTGAAGTCGTATATTTCGTTTCGAAATCAGAGAGTCAATCACAGATTAATACTGAAATTATTTTAATACCTAGCACGTTTCATTCGTTTTTGTGAGTTAAATTCAACTGTTTTTATTCAGCATTCACTATGTAAATATTGTAAAATTATTTTCATTTTTAGCCTACTTTTCACATTTTGCAAAAATGAGGAAAAAGTAGACTGATGAGATCGGGCAAATGTGTGTCTGTCTGTCCTTCTGTCTGTCTGTCTGTCTGTCTGGCTGTGTGTGTGTCCCCCCCTATCAATTCCTAAACGGCTGCAGCAATTGAAACAAAATTTGGCAGGAGTAAAGATCTATACCTGAATATCTCACGGCCATATTTGAAAATGATGTCAGTGCTACCAACTGCTGAAAAATCGCAATTGAAATTTGAGCTCCATGTTGGATATCATGGAAGGTATGAATGGGAGCTATTTCAAAATTGGCACACGTATAGATAATAATATTGAAGTTTAATTTCCAGGAAGCCATACATGGCAGTGTTGACAAACTGATTATAAGCCTGCTGATAGATCCAAATTTTAAATGCATATAACTTCTACACTATCAATTGAATTTCAACCAAATTTCGTATGTGCCATTTGTACATAAGCAGATATGACTGAGCGTATTCTTAAGAGCCACCAGGGCTGCCAACTGTTAATAAATGCTCTTAATTTCTTTTATCCAAATACCAATATATATGAGAAAGTATGCAAGCCGACAGCTTTAAACTATGCACACGTATAGTACCTGACATTCTATATTAATTTGGAGTAACTTATATACGTCAGTGCTACCAACATGATTCTAAGCCTGCTGAGAGGTCCAACTTTAAATACATGTAACTTCTATACTATCATTTGGATATCAACCAAATTTCGTGTGTGCTATGTGTACCATAACAGCTATGTATATGCCGATTCTTAAGAGTAACCAGGGCTGCCAACTGTTAATAAATTCTGTCTTTATTTTTGTTACCCCAATATCAATATATCAGAAAGTATGCAAGCCAATAGCTCTAAACTTTGCACACGTATAGTACCTGGCATTCTAGATTACTTTGGAGTAACTAATATACGTCAGTGCTGCCAACATGATTCTAAGCCTGCTGATAGGTCCAATTTTAAAATGCATGTAACTTCTATACTAACTAATGGATTTCATTCAAAATTGGCACAACAATAGATCATATTATTTCAGATTATTTCTGACCAATACATGCATGACACTGTTGTCAACATGATTTTACGCGCGCTGTTAGATCCAATGTTTAACTTCATGTAACGTCCATGCTATTCATTGGACTCCAACCAAATTTTGTATTCTGCACCTTATGAATATATTCAGTCACCAGGGCTGCCAACCGTAGTGCTCTATTAGGCTACGTTATGCCAGGTATACAGTATTTCTAACTACACACATCAAAAAAAGTTTTGCATCACCTCGGTTCCCAGATCTCCGGCATATAGACGTTGACTGTGTATATTGTATCCAAGATACAGTCCCTTTGACTGTTCATAGATGTCACTAAAACTGCTCAAAGATGTAAACAACCATGCATGAGCAGGGCCTATTAGACGGAGGGGGTACGACAGCCGATCAGTTCCAGTCATTCCACCAGGACGAAGGTACGCTGCTCATGTTGTCTGTAGTTCTACCATGCCTAGAAGGTCAATACCGCAGTTCGATCGCGTCCGCATTGTTACTTTGTGTCAAGAAGGGCTCTCAACAAGGGAAGTTTCCAGGCGTCTCAGAGTGAACCAAAGCGATGTTGTTCGGACATGGAGGAGGTACAGAGATACAGGAACTGTCGATGACAGGCCTCGCTCAGGCCGCCCAAGGGCTACTACTGTAGTGGATGACCGCTACTTACGGATTGCCGCTCGGAGGAACCCTGACAGCAATGCCACCATGTTGAATAATGCGTTTCGTTCAGCCACAGGACGTCGTGTTTCAACTCAAACTGTGCGCAATAGGCTGCATGATGCGCAACTTCACTCCCGACGTCCATGGCGAGGTCCAGCTTTGCAACCCCGACACCATGCAGCGCGGTACAGATGGGCCCAACAACATGCTGAATGGACCCCACGGAATTGGCATCACGTTCTCTTCACCGATGAGTGTCGCATATGCCTTCAACCAGACAATCGTCGGAGACGTGTTTGGAGGCACCCTGGTCAGGCTGAACGTCTTAGACACACTGTCCAGCGAGTGCAGCAAGGTGGTGGTTCCCTGATGTTTTGGGGTGGCATTATGTGGGGCCGACGTACGCCACTGGTGGTCATGGAAGGCTCCGAAACGGCTTTACGATACCTGAATGACATCCTCCGACCCATAGTGCAACCATATCGGCAGAATATTGGAGAGGCATTTGTCTTCATGGACGACAATTCTCGACCTCATCGTGCACATCTTGTGAATGCGTTCCTTCAAGATAACGACATCGCTCGACTACAGTGGCCAGCATGTTCGCCAGACATGAACCCTATCGAACATGCCTGGGATATGTTGAAAAGGGCTGTTTATGGACGTCTTGACCCACCAACCACTCTGAGAGATTTACGCCGAATTGTCGTTGAGGAGTGGGACAATTTGGACCAACAGTGTCTTGATGAACTTGTGGATAGTATGCCACGGCGAATACAGGCATGCATCAATGCAAGAGGACGTGCTACTGGGTATTAGAGGTAGTGGTGTGTACTGCAATCTGGACCACAAATGCTGAAAGTCTAGCTGTATGATGGTACAACATGCAATGTGTGGGTCTCATGAGCAATAAAACGAGCTGAAATGTTGTTTGTGTTGATCTCTATTCCCTTTGTATTTAACGGTTCCGGAACTCTTGGAACCGAGGTGATGCAAAACTTTTTTTGATGTGTGTAATTAGAAATTTCGATATTACCAACTTAATTTCGTCATTATTCTCGATAGATCCATATCGATTAATCATTGGCATGAATCTTAAATTTTAAGAAACGTAGGCTCTTTAGTTCTTCACAGAAATTCTTGTTAAACATTCTATGGCTATTCAAATTGTAGTCTTTATAAGTTATACTAAAAAATAGCATAATAAAATAAATTATTGAAGGTTAACACCGATTGAAGTTCCATAAAATAACATTTCCTACTAATTAGAACCGTTTCTTAGTTGAGACATGACGAATAGAAATAAACAGTGTCATCACTCCGCTACTTAAGCATTGTAGTTAATGGTCCAGCCAGTGTGTGGCGCGGAAGTCGCGCCGAACCATAAGCACGTGTGACAGTAACCCGCGAGGTTAGTAGGCTACTGTAATATCCTGTGCGCGAGAAGTCATATTATTCGAGGGAATTTGTTTCTTTGTAATAGTTTACGAATATCTGTGCAGTGCTATGTGTGTGCAAACAACTAAGTTTTCTGTTGTTTCGGGAAAATGTAATGTTTTGTTCCTGGAAGTAAATCGGGTTACGAAGAAAATCCGATGGAAGACATTTTTCCACCCCGCCAAAAGAAACAAATCTGTTTGCGAAATGGGCGACAGTTATTCCGTGGAAAGATAAGCAATTGTCGATCAAAAATAAAATCTGTGACGAGTGTTTTTCGGAAGATTTAATTATTAAAAAGGCGGACTGTTTCGTAGTGAACTATGAGAACGTGGAAATTCCTCGCGTGAAGTGGAAATTAAAACCAGGATAAGTACCTCACATTTTTCAAAATTTACCGAAATATCTATCCACTGATGTAAAATCACGAAAGGCGCCCAGTAGGATACGGAATGAAGGCAGCCTTCCATGGTTACTTGTTCTATTTCGTACCATCCTTACCTAAAACAAAAAAAATCCGTCTTAATAATAATAGGCCTAAAATAATAATAGTTGTTGATTATTTAGGGACTTAACAACATCGTGGTCACGTAGCCCCGTGTGTTAGTGTTTGTTTAGAATTCGTCTGATAACCTGTGTCATTATGATGTCTGTAGTAGTGTGTGTATTTGGAACTGAGGTAGGATTTGGGTAGGAAGCGGCCGTGTCCTTCAGTTAGGTACCATCCCGGCATTTGCCTGGAGGAGAAGTGGGAAACCACGGAAATCCACTTCCAGGATAGCTGAGGTAGGAATCGAACGCACCTCTTAACATTTTTTGCCTCACGAGGCTGAGTGAACACCGTTCCAGCCCTCAGACCAGTATTAAATTTATTGGCAGAGCTGGGAATCGAACCCGGACTTCCGTGGTGATAGCCAAGTGGCCAAGAATTAGTCGGACATATAATAATAATAATGGCCAACCTGCCAATAAAATAAACGGTCATCCAATTCTTCGCTTCCGTTACCGTCCTCCTGATCTTCGGATCTTGTTTCAACTTTGTCTTCAGTATCAGAGTCACAAATTCCTTTGAAATTACTGAATCATGAACTAGCTATTCGTTATCTTTCAGCAGAAGACGACACGCTTCATCTGCATCCTTAGGTTTTCGTAAGGCGGAATCTCCTTACTGATATTAACTAAGGCAACATACTAAGCCAAATAATCGGTATAACAGCACACCTGCAACTCACTGACAGAATGTAACATCATTGGGAGCGCTGGTACTATCAATCTCACGCTGACAAAATGTTACACGTGTTAAAGTTATTTTTAGGCACGCTATTTCACAACTCCAGAAAAATGCTTACTGAGGTTTGGTGTAAGATGTCACGAGACGATAAGATCATAACTTGAACTGTTGGCTTGATATTAAAACTAATATAACGAACCATGGAGCTGTCAGACCAATGTGCGACTAACGGAGGATTTTAAACGATAGTTCTACATGGGGACAGAGAATATTAATACTAACTTTTGACAGTAATATTCATAAGTCTAAACACACAATTTGTTGTAATCAGCGTAACCGCAGTCTTCGTATAGAGGTTTACGTAGCCCAGCGCGTATCCCACTATTGAACAGCTGACTGTGTAGCGTTGGGGATCAGCGCCGCTAGCGCTAGCCGAGCGGGGCGCGGTTGAACTCGGTGAGTGATAACACTATTTATTTCTATTCGTCATGGTTGAGATATAAAAAAGACTGATAGTCAGTCTGAAAGTCTAGACTTTATATCATTTTAAATGCTACAAATGCTGGTAGCTGGCTGGATGGCTGGATGACGTCACGCTCCACGGAGCGCGCGGGGAAAGGAGGAAGATCAAGCAGTACTATGACGTCACACACCTCAGTGCATTATTGGTACATTTCGTCCCGTCACCGTGACGTAACGCCAGACCCCAGCGTAACGATGAAGTCGACAAGATTATTTAAAATGATAAAAAGGTGCAGTTATTTGTCCGTCTGTTCATATTTTCTGTATATTCAAAATTGAAACGTTTAAGTGTACGGAGTGATCGTAATTGCCGTAGTTATTTCATAGTGAAACGTGATGCATATTCGACCAATCATTAGTGCATATTTGCATGCATATTTATTCATTTAATAGTGCATGAGCTTCCAGGCCTTAGTCATTACCGTATCTCCATGATGAGGACATATTCTTCGTAATGATGGTATTTTCATTTTCCCTTGATAATGTCCAAAGGTGATGCAGATCGGAATTAATTTATATCAAAGTTATCCTAGTGGAATTGCAAGACTTATAACACTGAATAGTGTGGCTTCTAACTCTCCCAGGTTTGTACAAAACTTGTAACTCATCCATGAAATTTAAGTTGTTGTTGATTCTTTTAGGAGTTTTGCGACATCGTGGTTATACAGTCCCGTGTACTTGGGTGTGTGTATAATTTGTCTGATAACCTGTGTCACTGTTTTGTCTGTATTAGTGTGAGTATTTGCAATTGAGGTAGGATTTGGGTAAGAGGTAGTCGTGGATTTAAATTAGGTACCATCCCGGCATTTGCCTGGAGTAGAAGTGGGAAACTACAGAAAATCACTTCCAGGATGGTTGAATAAGGAATCAAATCCACTGCTTCTCAGTTTTGCCTAACGTGGATGAATGTACTCCGCTGTAGCCCTCAGACCAGAATTAAATTTCTTGGCAGAGCCGGGAATCGATCGCAGACCTCCAAGGTGACAGTCAAGAATGCTAGCCACTACGCAACGAGGCAGACTGACATTACTGTATATATGAGTCCGTAGTTCACGTAAGCCCTTCGGGTTTTAGGACAGCGATTCACCATTGGTCATAACATTGTCACAAATCTACTATGAATCCAATGAGCCTGCTTCTGTAGGCCTACTGGGTAAATGGTATTAACCACAGGTTGGCGTTCATTTCAATGGGGTTATATGGAAAATAATCAGATGTAATGGCATAATAAGGCTTTGTATGGTCATTCAAACTCATGAGCGATAACCGCGATTACCCGTGCACGTAGATCGTAAAACCTGTACTTATTCTAATGTGTTTCGACCGCTTGCCCTATTCAATACTTTATTGTCAAATGCACGGATGTTATCATGAGGTTATTGAACAACGGTCACGTTTCATGAATTGAACAGAAGTACTACACTAGTTCGTCTCCTTCAGTTTGTGATATTCTCATAATGAACGCATTATATTGATTAGGATTCAATTGATTTGTTTTCTTCTATCACGATAGACGTGTGGAGACTCTATAGCGTAATTTGTGCAATATGTTGCAGTCACATATTCAAGTATGCCTAAATGAACTAGGCTACTTGCCTACAGTTCTACCAATAGACTCTGTATATTGCAGTGTATGAATATCCTGTCTACAATTCTATAGGCACGGTAACGGTTCAGACGGCCAAAAGTCATATACCACAGTATTCTTCCCGAGGACATAGTCAAAATATCCAATACCTGCTGTATAAAAAAGGACATATTAACACTCTGATTCATCGCACACCAAGGGAGTGGTTTCACTTATATTCAGGTATACTAAAGTAGGGAGATATGGAGCACCGACGCTTCCGTCCACTGTTACATTGCTGCTTCTTTCAGGGAATTGTCAGCACGATGATGGTAGGAGATCCTTGAGGTTCCACCCTATGTACCGGATGTGGGTCCAGCGACTTCGATTTTGCCCTAAAGTAAGAGAGTCACTTCGAAAGAAGCGTTTCCATACACGAGACGTCATAGTTTAAGTCGTAGGTACGCTACATCAACAAAAGCAGCACTGCTAATGATATCATGCGCCTTCCACAAATCTAGCAACGGGTGCAACACACTGCCTTACACTGGCATGGATGTTCTCCAATAAATGGCTTAGTATAATATATGCGTATGCAGTCACTTGTTTGTTTCTAACTCCTATAAAGTGTGGAACCGTTATGGTAATGTCTGTTGAGTAATTTGTTGGAGTGTTTGAACCCAAACGCAATATCGTCAAATCGTATTTTTCTGAGGATTCAATTAACAGGTCATCGTATTTTAGATGGTCCTATTGACTTCATATTTCCAAGATTTGGAATGTGCATGAATATTTCCCACAAAGTGTGCTAAAACTCTTTTCTATTATTTTCAATCCAACATGGCGGTGTGCGAAATATTTCACCGGCATTTCATATCTCCGAAACTATTACTGATATCACCTTGAAATTTCGTACGGTAATAAACGGCACTACTAGAAGGTCAGGTATGAGACTTCCGGAAACCAATAAAATACAAAAGTAACATAGCGGCCAAGCGAAGGTGAATCATATCAATGGACTTTCCTCGCGATTTAACCAACTGAGCGCAGTGAAATATGGTACAGTAAATGTTAATACACATTGTAATGCACTGGTATCTAATTTAGCTCAATTTTTCACATAACCTCAAGATGGTGGCTGTGCGAAATTTTAAAAATATGTTTTTATTTCTTGTGTATTAATCATGTGATGGAAGTGATCGTTTGAATATTGAACCTACGCAAAAATCGTAATCTAATAGTACATAACTTGATGGCCAACATATATAAAAATCCAACATGGCGACCATCCGAAATATTTAGACGATACTCAATCTATGATAGCAATCAAACTGAAATTCTGTATGTTGATAGAGGCAATTAACATAAGTAGGATATAGGCAAATAGGCTATATTGTGCCCAACTCTAGGAATGGGTATTCCAAGATTCAGACACCTAGATATCAAGGGAAAGGCTACAGCCGCTTTTGAAAGTTGAGATATTTGAATATCGCGCTACATTGCTTCGAGAAGGAATTGGAAAGAATATACCGATACTAGCATGTCAAGTGACGTAGCGAGTAATAGCAGAGGTCGAGGCTATTTATTGATTAAATAGTTAACCATGGAGTAGAGACTTGAGACTTGGACCAGATTACTGGCACGGCCAAATGAAAGAGAATGCACTTAGTATCAAGTAAATCGGACCAGGGATACCAGAGATATGAGGATTTCCAGATATCAGCTGATGCAGCGTGACCGTGACAGTTTTGAATAAAAGCCGGCTGGCGCAGGCATGGTTAGCTCACTTCAACACAAGCACTTGCTTAGCAAGGTGCAACTACGCTGAGCCAAGGCACATGGTTGCCGGATCTACGCAGAAGTTATTTTCAAAGTTGTGATAGTCACAAAAGTGCTGCGCTACGAGGTGGAACTTAGTAAGTTTCCGGCGAGGAGAATCACTGAGGTGATTGATTATTTTCTACAGACACTGGAGAAATATTTTTATATTTCTACATGGACATATGCTAGACTTTGTCTAGAATTAGTACTTTGTCACAGTCCAGTAATAACCTAATACTTGGATATTTAAATCCATTTTAGTCAGTTTTCATATTTGTAACTTAATAACCACTTCGATCTATCAGTACATTGAAGACCAGTCTATCACGGTGTTGTTCATTAGTCTACGCAGGGAAACTACATGTTGCTTCGCGCATGGTAGATGGTGTGAAGCCATGCCCAGGGAACGATCTTCAGAACAGCCGTTGATTGGTTAGATTTTCAGTGTCTTCTTGTATTGAAAAGATTACCGTGAGTTATGTTACAACTGACATATCTAAGAATAGATCACTTAGATCTGACCCCATTTAAGCAAACTGTTATGGCTTTGATAGAAGCCCATATTAAAATGGATCAACAGTTACTTCAAACGTCAAGAGATCCTACCACTATGTCTTGTTAGACGGATTGTGGGTATATAATGGCGGCCGATACAAGGATTATACATGCTTGTCCGATAGGGCATGTCTATGGATAAATCTGGTACAAACCAGGTTCGCTACGCTTCAAGACCATCAAGAAATGTAAGCCACATTTGAATTATATTATGCCTAGCTAATTGGAACAAACTATTTTTCGGCAGATGACCAACACATTTATTTTTCTTCGTATTTAAATCTTGCAATGATTTACGTAAGACTTGTTAGAGTTATTCTGAGCATTTTCAACACTCAGAACAGTTTAGGATCGATGACCGAGCATTTCGAGCATTTATTTGAATATTTCATATTTTAGGGATGATCACGGAAAACCGTCGATGTAATGGTTGAGTTACATTATTTTTGTTGAGGAATGGATATTTTTTCCATATTCGAAGGTTCGAACATGTGGATTCTCACATAATGAGATGATAATTAAACATATTTAAAATAATATAACTAATAATAATAATAATAATAATAATCCACTAATAATAATAATAATAATTTTTATAATTTTTCTAAATAATTCTTGGATATTATATTTTCTAATAATCATATGTATTGAGAGAGAGCCTATGAAGTAGTTTAATCATTTCTAGTTTGGAACAGGAGATTTTCCGAAGGAGAGTGGTTAGCGCAAGCCCGCATTCAACCAACATTTCAGTTCTGGTTGAACAGTTGATATTTGCAATGAGCAAAGTATATTTTTCAGATAACACGGAGAGGCATGAAACGGGAAGCAATTGATATTTGTATCAAATAGGATATTTTTGTATTTATATAAAATCATGACGTAAATACACTCGAAAGTGAAATAAATATTTTCATAAGTATGGTAAATTCACGGGTTGAACTGAATGGTAAAATAAAATAAACTTGTAAGTTTATTAATCTTCCAGTGTTGATAACAAGCAGAGGCTTGATTTATTGTATACATTTTGGGAAGAAAATTTATGTGTGTGGAGTAGTTGAAATGCCATTCCCAGGTGCGCATGTTTAAGTCGCAGGAATGAAGAGGTTTTTTCGAGCATCAATCAAATAGCAGGTTCGATGGCTCAGGTTTATAGAAGGAGTATTGGAACTACACATTTCGTCGTATGAATGACCCGAAGGTTATTTCTTGAAACCATCAGTTCTTATTTCAACCTTGTTTACGGATTCCATTAAGACTTTCATTTTGCTAGAACCCGGATTTGTCATGATAGTAGTTTATTCTTCTTCAGAGGAAGACCTTTGCCGTTGTTGTTGTAATATTGTGTTCTTACACAAATAATAGAATGGGCCTCTGCCAATTAAAAATAATTCTATAACCACGAATAATTTGAAGGATGTTTTCAATCCTAGTGCCATGAACTAAATGAATTTATTATGAAGCTATAATTCTTATTTCCGCATTCTGTCGAAGAATTGCAAGTTGTGAAAGTTGCTAAAAATGGCCATGAATATAAATATTTTTTATAATAATGATTCCAAGTGGATAATTGAATAGTTGAATGGTTCAACAATTTATTGATCAAGTTGATGATTCAGAAATCATATATTTTGTTAGGAACATGAAGTTCATAATCGAGTCACTTCTCGAAATGTTTAATGTCGGAGGAACAATTAATTTTTGTTGTGCTTCGCACAGTTCTTCGATGCTATGCTCAAGGTCAAATACTTTTCAGATGTTATTAATATGTGTAAATAATTTGTGTTAATTCAGAAATAATCAATATTTTTTGAAACTGGAAAAATAAGTGAAAGTTAAAAATTCTATGAACATATATTCTACGAGTGTTAATATTTTGTGAAAATTCAAACAGTGAACTACGATATTTCCAGTAGAGACAATTACATTTGAACTGGATTTAATCATTAATTATAAATAATTTTGGAACACAGTCTACAGGACTAACAATCAGACTTGTGTTTCCAAAAAAATAATTGTCAAATGTGTTTGGAAAATTTCTGTACATTGTGTAAATAGGAGTGTGGATCGCCACACGTGAGTGATGCTGCTTTGAGCATTTTTGCAGTCAATTGAATCTCCTTCTATCCTTATTGTTGCATTGAGCCAAAAATCAGTAAAGCATTTTTTTCATTTGATGTCGTTTTTGCGATTTGCTTTAACCCATCTGGCGCTCCGGGATATTTTGACTCTCGTGCTGACTGATTATTGGTAAAATGCATATGTGGTCGTGCGGACTCCGGTCTAAACGGGCACATAAAATAAGATAGAGAGAGAAATGGCTTCGAACGTGGGTCTCGAGTTAGACATGGTCAATCGCATGCCGATTTAAATTGTGATAATTTTTATAGAAATATTTTGGCAGTTGAGAGATGTCTGGTTTGGATGAATAAATTAGTAGGAAACCAAATTAGTGGGGAAAATTAAAAATTTAACTTGGTTAATAATTAGAATGGGTTTGATTATTTTTGATAATGGCTTAACCATTAGGGCGTCAAATAAATTCAGTAGTAAACGTTCGATGACTGGACATACGCATTATTAGAATCCAGGTGGAGGATATTTGAGAACTTGCATATTTTTCTTGTGATATTGTGGTAAATGTAATTCGTAAAAGTAGAGAATTTTGTTTTTCCATCACGTCGACATTAGGACAAATCTCATTTTATTAGAGTGTTCCAATTAGCTATTCATATTTCTTGTTCTAGTTATAAGCTTGTGTTTGCCAATATTGTATACCCCTAAGTTTTGAATAATAATTGAAAATTATGGAAGAGATGATGAGGATGATGAGGAGTTTGGAGGAGAGTTCAAAAGAAGCTGGACGGCGTGTAGCCGCCATTATGAAAGAAAATACAGAGGCTTTAGAAAAGAAACTTAAAGAAAATTCTGATTCTTTAGAAAATAAACTTAAAGAAAATTCTGATAAACTTAAAGAAAGTTTAAATGATAAACTTAAAGAAAACTCTGATTCTTTAGAAAATAAACTTAAAGAAAATTTAAATGATAAACTTAAGGAAAATTCTGATGCTTTAGAAAATAAACTTAAAGAAAATTCTGATTCTTTAAAAGGTAACTTGAAAGAAAGTTTAGAGGATAAACTCAAGGAAAATTCTGATTTGTTAGAAAGCAGGTTAAATGATAACTTGAAAGAAAATTTAAATAGTAAATTTAATTCCATGGAAAACAAATTTAGAGAATTCCGAAATTTTGAAAATGTCACTTGAGAGTAAAATGTCTAAATTATGCGAAAAAACACATGAGCTCGAAACTTCATTAGCCACTAACGCAAGTTTAATGGACGATAAATTTCGCGATGCCAATCTTCGATCCCAAAGCTTAGCTGATAGGATAGAACATGGTCTTAGGAAAGTTGGTGAAGACATGATCAACCTAGAAGTTAGAGTGAAGAAGGAGAGTAATGAGATGGGAATTCTAGTTGTTCAACGGTTGACAGAACAATTCATAGAACTTGTAATGGGAGAAATAAGAGAAGGTGTGATTAATGAGTTACAAACTGAAATTAAAACCACAGTTGTCAATGAAATTAAAGACACACTCAAGCTGGAGAACCAAGAGGGAATCAAGGAGATTAGGGAATCTTTGTCATCCCACATTCAAGTAATTTCCAAAGATATCCAAGCAACTCAGAAGGACATATCAGATATGACAGGGTCATTGAAAAGTCACGAGGCTGTTATGAACCAGATATCCACTGATGTCAAGGAGAATTGTAAAGAAACTGAAGCAATTAAGAAAATGGCAGAAGAAAACCAAAAGGAACTTGAGGCTATGAAAACCCAAATCAAGGACGAGAAACAGTCTGACCATCTGTTGAAAATGCCAATTGTAAGGGGAAAAGAACAGATACAGATAAATCTAGGAGCAGCTAGAGAAACTGACAGTCAAAGACAGGATGAGGTCAGGACAGTATTTCAATCCAACCCCATAACTGTATTCAAGAATGTAGAGGATAAGCCTTCTAAAATTTTCAGGGCGAGATTCTGTAACACCCGTGGAATTTTTGAGAGAAGCAGGGGATTACCTGAAAGATTCCAAGATCCCTAAAGAAAGACAGATCCGAGTGATAGGGAAATTTTTGGAAGGTCCTGCACTTCTTTGGTTTAGAGCTTTTAGATCCACTCTAACCACTTTTGAGGAGTTTTCTCGTGGGTTATTGAAAAAGTTTTGGTCCCCGGAAACCCAACAGCAAGTCAGAGCAGAATTATATTCTAAGAGATTCTCGACGTCACAACCTACTCGATACTCTACGTACTTTTCTGGACAGCTTTCTAAACTTCAACATTTAGATCCGCCGATGCCAGATAACGAATTAATTACTGCATTGATACGTCAGTTTCCAGCAGACGTCCAAAGGACTTTGATCGCTGCTGATATCTATAATATGGAGCAATTTGACGAGGTATTACAGAAGCTGGATCATACGAATGCTCAATTCTTCCATCAGAAGGGAGGAAAGAATAACAACGTTGTGTATGCTGTTATGGCTGATAGTTATTCTCAAACACCTCGAGAGGGGCGAGAAGAGAAAACGCCGAGGGAAGATCCCAATAAGAGAGGATGGAATCAGTACAGTAATAGATACAGTTACAAGCCTTATGCGAGACCGGATGGTGGAAATCGATATAATACTCGATGGAGAAGGCCCAGAGATAATCAAGGAAGGTACCAGGAAAGAAGATACTATGGTAGAAACAACTACAATAACAGAGGGAATGTGGATACTCGTCAGTCCAATGAAGAGTTCAACAAGGAGACGAGGAAGAACTTAGAAGCAAGACACCAAGATAACTTGCAGTTTTTGGAGCAGAAGCACAGTGAACCAGGTCCATCGAGAACCCAACAATCCCGGGGGAATGGAAACGAAAAAAAAACTTCGAATTCACAGTAGAAGATAGAATTTTAAACACTTTCACTTCCAGAATTATTAAATGGCAAGCAGAGGATGATGACTTATTTCAACAGAATGGCGAACGGAAAGAAATGGGTACAAGAATTAGAATGCCAATCATATCATGCGAAGTATTCGGTATGCCTGTCGATACTTTGATTGATACTGGGGCTATGCTTTGTCTTGTGACTGAGAAGCTTTATATTCTGTGGAAGCTCAAAGAGAATTTCGAGGAGATTCCAGTATCAGGAATTAAGATCCAAGGAATAATACCCAACAAAATATCTCTGTGTAAAACACAATTATACTTATGTATTACGATTGGAGGACATGATTTCCGACATGTGTTTGTAGTAATGAAGGACATGGCTTTTGAAATGATATTGGGAGCGGATTTCATTCAGAAATATCAAGCAGTGATAGACATGAAGACAGAGACGATCAGATTCAAGAATACCGAAGAGATTAACTTCGAGGGAAAAGAAGAGGAAGCCATCGAGGGAGATGCTCAATGGTCTCTGATTTTTCATGAAGCTGAAGGAAGAGAAGTCTACACTGAGGAGGAGTCCCCAGAGCTAGGGAAAATTTTGGAAGAGTATCACGATATTTTTGATATTAAACCTGGTGAAATTAAAGATTTTGAATATCGTATTGTGGAAGTAAACAACAATGGAAGCTATGAAGTAGCCAATACACGAACTGGTAACATCGTGGGAACTTATAATGCATCGAATTTGAAGATTTATTATTCAAGAACCAGATGATTTAATGTGTAGATAGGAAAAATAAAAATTTTTCAATTTTTATTTTTTGCTAGGTGTGGGGTGGATGTGCCCAACTCTAGGAATAGGTATTCCAAGATTCAGACACCTAGATATCAAGGAAAAGGCTACAGCCGCTTTTGAAAGTTGAGATATTTGAATATCGCGCTACATTGCTTCGAGAAGGAATTGGAAAGAATATACCGATACTAGCATGTCAAGTGACGTAGCGAGTAATAGCAGAGGTCGAGGCTATTTATTGATTAAATAGTTAACCATGGAGTAGAGACTTGAGACTTGGACCAGATTACTGGCACGGCCAAATGAAAGAGAATGCACTTAGTATCAAGTAAATCGGACCAGGGATACTAGAGATATGAGGATTTCCAGATATCAGCTGATGCAGCGTGACCGTGACAGTTTTGAATAAAAGCCGGCTGGCGCAGGCATGGTTAGCTCACTTCAACACAAGCACTTGCTTAGCAAGGTGCAACTACGCTGAGCCAAGGCACATGGTTGCCGGATCTACGCAGAAGTTATTTTCAAAGTTGTGATAGTCACAAAAGTGCTGCGCTACGAGGTGGAACTTAGTAAGTTTCCGGCGAGGAGAATCACTGAGGTGATTGATTATTTTCTACAGACACTGGAGAAATATTTTTATATTTCTACATGGACATATGCTAGACTTTGTCTAGAATTAGTACTTTGTCACAGTCCAGTAATAACCTAATACTTGGATATTTAAATCCATTTTAGTCAGTTTTCATATTTGTAACTTAATAACCACTTCGATCTATCAGTACATTGAAGACCAGTCTATCACGGTGTTGTTAATTAGTCTACGCAGGGAAACTACATGTTGCTTCGCGCATGGTAGATGGTGTGAAGCCATGCCCAGGGAACGATCTTCAGAACAGCCGTTGATTGGTTAGATTTTCAGTGTCTTCTTGTATTGAAAAGATTACCGTGAGTTATGTTACAACTGACATATCTAAGAATAGATCACTTAGATCTGACCCCATTTAAGCAAACTGTTATGGCTTTGATAGAAGCCCATATTAAAATGGATCAACAGTTACTTCAAACGTCAAGAGATCCTACCACTATGTCTTGTTAGACGGATTGTGGGTATATAATGGCGGCCGATACAAGGATTATACATGCTTGTCCGATAGGGCATGTCTATGGATAAATCTGGTACAAACCAGGTTCGCTACGCTTCAAGACCATCAAGAAATGTAAGCCACAATTGAATTATATTATGCCTAGCTAATTGGAACAAACTATTTTTCGGCAGATGACCAACACATTTATTTTTCTTCGTATTTAAATCTTGCAATGATTTGCGCAAGACTTGTTAGAGTTATTCTGAGTATTTTCAACACTCAGAACAGTTTAGGATCGATGACCGAGCATTTCGAGCATTTATTTGAATATTTTATATTTTAGGGATGATCACGGAAAACCGTCGATGTAATGGTTGAGTTACATTATTTTTGTTGAGGAATGGATATTTTTTCCATATTCGAAGGTTCGAACATGTGGATTCTCACATAATGAGATGATAATTAAACATATTTAAAATAATATAACTAATAATAATAATAATAATAATAATCCACTAATAATAATAATAATAATTTTTATAATTTTTCTAAATAATTCTTGGATATTATATTTTCTAATAATCATATGTATTGAGAGAGAGCCTATGAAGTAGTTAAATCATTTCTAGTTTGGAACAGGAGATTTTCCGAAGGAGAGTGGTTAGCGCAAGCCCGCATTCAACCAACATTTCAGTTCCGGTTGAACAGTTGATATTTGCAATGAGCAAAGTATATTTTTCAGATAACACGGAGAGGCATGAAACGGGAAGCAATTGATATTTGTATCAAATAGGATATTTTTGTATTTATATAAAATCATGACGTAAATACACTCGAAAGTGAAATAAAGATTTTCATAAGTATGGTAAATTCACGGGTTGTACTGAATGGTAAAATAAAATAAACTTGTAAGTTTATTAATCTTCCAGTGTTGATAACAAGCAGAGGCTTGATTTATTGTATACATTTTGGGAAGAAAATTTATGTGTGTGGAGTAGTTGAAATGCCATTCCCAGGTGCGCATGTTTAAGTCGCAGGAATGAAGAGGTTTTTTCGAGCATCAATCAAATAGCAGGTTCGATGGCTCAGGTTTATAGAAGGAGTATTGGAACTACACATTTCGTCGTATGAATGACCCGAAGGTTATTTCTTGAAACCATCAGTTCTTATTTCAACCTTGTTTCGGATTCCATTAAAACTTTGATTTTGCTAGAACCCGGATTTGTCATGATAGTAGTTTATTCTTCTTCAGAGGAAGACCTTTGCCGTTGTTGTTGTAATATTGTGTTCTTACACAAATAATAGAATGGGCCTCTGCCAATTAAAAATAATTCTATAACCACGAATAATTTGAAGGATGTTTTCAATCCTAGTGCCATGAACTAAATGAATTTATTATGAAGCTATAATTCTTATTTCCGCATTCTGTCGAAGAATTGCAAGTTGTGAAAGTTGCTAAAAATGGCCATGAATATAAATATTTTTTATAATAATGATTCCAAGTGGAAAATTGAATAGTTGAATGGTTCAACAATTTATTGATCAAGTTGATGATTCAGAAATCATATATTTTGTTAGGAACTTGAAGTTCATAATCGAGTCACTTCTCGAAATGTTTAATGTCGGAGGAACAATTAATTTTTGTTGTGCTTCGCACAGTTCTTCGATGCTATGCTCAAGGTCAAATACTTTTCAGATGTTATTAATATGTGTAAATAATTTGTGTTAATTCAGAAATAATCAATATTTTTTGAAACTGGAAAAATAAGTGAAAGTTAAAAATTCTATGAACATTTATTCTACGAGTGTTAATATTTTGTGAAAATTCAAACAGTGAACTACGATATTTCCAGTAGAGACAATTACATTTGAACTGGATTTAATCATTAATTATAAATAATTTTGGAACACAGTCTACAGGACTAACAATCAGACTTGTGTTTCCAAAAAGATAATTGTCAAATGTGTTTGGAAAATGTCTGTACATTGTGTAAATAGGAGTGTGGATCGCCACACGTGAGTGATGCTGCTTTGAGTATTTTTGCAGTCAATTTTAAATTCAAAATAAAATGAGATAATTTTACTTGATGTGTTACGCCCAATTGAATCTCCTTCTATCCTTATTGTTGCATTGAGCCAAAAATCAGTAAAGCATTTTTTTCATTTGATGTCGTTTTTTCGATTTGCTTTAACCCATCTGGCGCTCCGGGATATTTTGACTCTCGTGCTGACTGATTATTGGTAAAATGCATATGTGGTCGTGCGGACTCCGGTCTAAACGGGCACAATATAGTTCTTCACGGAACTACTTATTTTTATTATAATTCTTTGGGTGTAGCTAAGGTCTCTTCATTTGCTTATGTTGCGTGACCAGGATGCTCGTCTTAATTATGTGTTGTAATTGTTTAGAGACAGTAAATAGCGATACGCTGATGAAATGTGTAGAGAACTAGTTTACATAAATCCACTCTCATCACACGAGCACAAGCTCCATTGTGTTACACGAACCGGAATAATAGAGTCTTCATTACAATATTTCACTGTCAGAAATGTTATCATTTGTGAAATATAAATAATATGCATAACACAGGTCTGCAAAAGAATATTTTTGAAAATTGTTTTAGTTTTGATAACTGATTTTATGTAGTTTTTGGCGCTGATTCCAGAAATGATATTGGTCTTTCTCTGTCACATAAAGTTTGTCTACGAAATGAGGTAAAAGCTTTAGGAAAAAATCTAAAAAGGCCATTTTATAACAGTATTATTTATGTACAATGTTATTAAACCAAATTAAACATAGGCTAATCTTCAGCATAGAGTAAGAAAGGTTGATAATGCTTTATTATTGTAGTAACGTTTTCTTTTTCCTCCAAACCTTCTTTTTGTACTTTTCCTGCTGTGGATTTGAGGATTTTCTCCTTTTAACATCCAAGAGTAGTGAGCCATCATGTTAACGTCCCAGCGTCCTTGCTATCTTCGTTATAATGTGTACGAATGTAAAAAACATAAAAGTAAACAATTCAATGTGGGAAATGTGGGTAAACAAAGGTTGATGGAATTTGTTCACTCTTGTTCCTGTATTCAGCACAAAAATTACCATAAGAATCACTATAAACATTTAAAAAAATTCTTTCATCGTAGACCAGTGTAGACTAATTGAACATTCCCATTTTATAATTAACACGAAAGATGCTGATTCCACTCGACTGCCCACACGTAATTTTATCTTACCTGCATGAGTCAAGCAAGCAGCTGCAGCATGCCTGGTGACCGGTAAATAACTAGCTATTTTAGTACTTCTGATAGAGATAGATTAAATAATGTTTTTGGTTTTACGTTCCTTTTAACTACTGCAGCTTTTAGAGTCGCCGGTGTTCTGGAATATTGGCCCGAAGGGGATCTATACCATGCCAATAAACTTGCGCACTCCGAAATGCCGACTGCGTCAGGATGCGATCCTAAAACCTTGGGCTCAGTAAGCGAGAACGTTACCGCTGGCTGGACAGAGCCAGAGAGAGAGAGGAGAAGTAAAGTGGGGCGCATGCTTGTTGCATTATTATTATTATTGTAATAATGCTCGGGTACTTGGTTTGGCAAGAAGGTGGTGCTGACAATCTCAAATATGTTGAGCATGCCTGCTTATTTTGATGTCGCGTATTCTTGGGCATGCAAATCACGAACAGGAGTTAAGACATGATGTTAACTGAAGGAACATCCTGGTTGTTGAATCAGCAGGTTTTATGGAAGAAGGTTTTGTGAGAAGTACGAGACTATCTGGTCTTATTTACTTAATACACGCCAGTGACGTTGCTAGACGCTACCCCTAGGGACTTCCTGGCGCACCACGCCAGGCTTACAGCTGACATTTTCAAATCTCGACTCTTGACGCTACTATAAATTTCAGTAATGTGTCATATCTTCTAATGGAAAATACGAGCACGAATGTTCGTTCTGGTATTCACAAAAAGACACGTTGCGGGTTTTGTTCCAAAGGACGCACCTAATATCTCAGGAGAGTCAAGTTCATTCCTCAATGATGATGAAGATGATATTTCAAAGATGCCTTATTAACTGTTGAACACACTGATAGTGTTGTCTCTAGTTACATGTAGAATAGCTGTCAATTTTAGAGGCAAGTTACGTGTCCCGGGATCAAAAACAAGGAACCAACGTGGCATTTCCCTGGAGGAAATGGGAGAAATCTGGGAGAAATTCCCACCACCACTGTCAAGACTAGAAACTTGATATCAGGTTTTAGCATTTCCTATTGCTGTCGGGATGCTTCATTTGTAGCATCTAAAGCCTCATAAAACGAAATCATTGGAATTATAATTTTCGGTGGGATCATATTATTATAGACTATACCTAGGTACTTTTACTGGGTGAGTTAGCCGTGGTCGTTACGGCATGACTGCTGGTAGTCGCTCACATCCGGGAGGCGAGGAGGTTCGAATCCCCCACCGGCAACCTTGAAGATGGTCTTCTGTGGTTTCCCATCTTCCTTCCAGGCAAATGCCGGGGTTGGTCCCTCACTACAGGCCACAGCCGCTACCTTCCAACTCCTCGTCCTTACATTCAAACTTTCCTCCCCAGGCAACACTCCGCACGCGGCGGTACTTGTAGCTCACCCATTGGGTGTCCGCCTCGAAGCAGCTACAAAACTGGCGAGCCGAACATGTCCTCGGACATTCCCGGCACTAAAAGCTATAGGCTACCCATTCTTCGAACGGTCGTCGGTATTAATACCCAGACGTAATCAATTGAGCTACTGTTGCAATGGTTAGGGACTTGGAACCTGTTTGTCGACAAAGATAAATGATTTGTTGAAATATGCTCTGAAACTAATTTACCTAACGTGTACTTCCTGACGTGAAAATAAAATTGAAAACCTCGTAGACGAAATGCAATTCACGTCACATAAAAACTGACCCACACTGTTGTGTCAAGTGCGCATCCAGAGGAAGTCCCCTTTAATAAATTATAAAGGCTTGTGGTGCATGAAAATTCAGGTTTTTTAGCCTCCAATGGCCAAAATTCCTAAAAGCAAAAAAATAAAATAAAAAATAAACTATTTCAATTCAGGAATTTTTGAAAATAATGTTGCTGTTTGAAGATATAATAGATCTTCTGTACGACACGTCGCACCGTTAAGTCTTGTGAAAAAATCCAGTGTACTTCTTGACCCCCTTAAGCGCATTGATGAATTTTACAGTTTTTGTTGGTTCCGTGATAACCTTATAGCCATTTGCAAACTTTCACAGAAATTTAATAAATGGAGTGGCATTACTTCTTGCAGAAATAGATGGATAAGGTTGGATGTACCTTTTTGAGACACTGTTGTCATGGTTACTGGCTTGCATTCCTACATTAGTTTATTAAATAAAATTAGTTTTCTGGGAATATCTCAGAAACTCTTGGTTTTAGAGCATTAAAATGTAGTTTCCGGGGACCCTTTACGACTGTTTAGGGGCCACGAGGGTTTTTTTTTGACACCAAGGGGCTGAAAATGAGCTTTGTCTCGTCGTTGTAGGCCGTAGTATCATCATCATCATCCTCTTGCACAGTTTCCAGCCGTTGGCCGGGTCTGTTTGGAACACAGGCCACTCCAACGTCTTCTGTCTTCCCACCATCTCTCAGCTTCCACCCCTGTCCAGTCTTCTCCTTTCTTCTTCACGCTTTCTTCCATCCCTTTCAGCCACCTGTCTCTCGGTCTTCCTCCGGTCTCTTTTCTTCCCACTTCGTCTCGTGTATCCTCCTGAGTATCCTCTTATCCTCCATTCGTTTTACATGTCCATGCCATCTAAGTCTAGATTTCTCTATACCATCCCGTAATGGTTCCTCCTTTGTTAATTCTCTGGTCCTCTCATTTCTTATTCTGTCCATTTTTGTAGCTCCAATACTGCTTCTCAAGAACCTCATCTCACTGGCCTGTATTTTGCTCTTCTCCCTTCCTTTCATAGCCCAGGTCTCCGAGGCATACGTCAGGGTAGGGGCATAGTACGTCCGATATATGATCTTTTTTCTGTTCTGAGGGACATCCTTGCTCCATAATATGCTTCTCACACTCCTCCGGAATGCTTCTGCCTGTCTCCCCCGCTCATTTTTTCTCTATAATTTCTTCCATTATCTTGTATCAGGCTCCCCAGATACTTGAAACTCTCCACTTTCTTCAGCTGTTCCCCACCAATTGTTATTCCCGTTGTGGTTCTTTCCTTCTTCCTTGTTGTGATCACCATCTCACTCTTATTTATGCTAAATTTCATCCCATATCCTTGTATTATTCCTTCCCACACGTCCAACTGTTCCTGTACCTCCTCCTCCTCCTTGTTTCCCCAAATCATCAAATCATCCGCTAACACCATTGCTTTCATCTTTCCTTCCCCAATTACTTGTGCCACTCGGGTCATTATGTCATCCATCACCACAATGAAAAGTAACGGTGCCAGTGCACTTCCTTGTTTCAGGCCGTTTCTCTGTTCCACCCAGTCCAATCTCTCTCCTCCCACTTTCACACAGCTCACGCTTCCCTTGTACTTCTCCTTTATCCTCCTTATAGTCCATGTTTCTACTCATCTATCCTCCAGGGACTTCCATACTTTATTTCTGCATACACTGTCATATGCTTTCTCAATGTCCAGGAAGGCCATCAGTAGATCTGTTCCATACTCACAGTGCTGTTCATGTAACTGCCTTACAGCAAAAATCAAATCCACTGTGGACCTTCCTGCTCTGAAGCCATGTTGTTCTTCCCTCATCCCTCCTTCTATCCTTGTTCTAATTCTCCTTTCCAAAACTTTCTCAAAATCTTTGCACAATGACTCATCAGTTTTATTCCCCGATAGTTTCTGCATTCTGTTCTACTACCTTTCTTGAAGATCGGGACAATTATTCCCTTTTCCAGTCCTCTAGGGTCTTCCTTTCCGTAGTGCAATAATAATATTATTAATAATAATATAACAATATAGGGATAGGGATATAATAGACCTTCCGTAGCCCACCAGCACGTGTAAATCGCGTGAAAAAATTCTAGAGTACCCCTTGACCCCCTTAAGCGCATTATATGTATTGATGAATTTTTCAGCTTAGTTTGGTTCCGTTATAACCTTCTAGCCGTTTGCAAACTATCTCAGTAATGTAATAAATGGAATTGTATTGCGTCTTATATTACAGCAATAGATGGACCTGTGAATTTCTGTTGCCATGGTTACCGGCTAGCTTCCTTTCATTATTGTATTAAATGAAATTAATTTTCTGGGAATATCTCAAAAACTATTGGTTTTAGGGCCTTAAAATGTGGTTTTCGGGGGCCCTTTAGGGCCCCCGAGTTTCGTTTCTCACATTGAGGGGCTGAAAATGAGCTCCGTCTCGCCCTTCTACGCCTATTTCAGCATGTATTTTAAGGGGGTAGGCCCCCTTTTATGAGAGGTACAGAGAAGAGTTACATCAATAATTGGTGTCTTGCCTCTGAAGGATATCTGTACCAAATTTTACGTTGATCCACTCATCCGTTCTCGAGTTATAAGGACACAAAAAATTGTCCACAGACAAACAAACAGACAGACAGACAAAAATTTCATTTTCGCGCGCATCCGTCATAAAACAGTCTAAAACTCGTAAATAACGCAAATTTCCGTAGAAATTCAGAAAAAACAGACAAACTTTCATTCTTATATATAGAGAGATATATATATAGGCCTACTTTTAATTATTAGGCCTACTGTAGGCTATTATTATCATTACTGACTGTCATTATTATTATTATTATTGTTATTATCATTATTATTATTATTAGGGCCTAGTGATTACTCATTTGTGGATTTATTAGAAAATATTTAGAACAAATGTTTACTCATCTGACTTTAACGGTACTAAGACTGGCGGGAAGACTTTATTTCGCCAGTTATGTGGTAGGCCCATCTGTCTGATGAACTGTGTCATTGTGGTGGCTGTAATGATGTGTGTATCTGGAAATGAGGTGGCAGTGGCTTTAGGTTCTATCCTGGCATTCGCCTGAAGTAAAAGTGGGGAAACCACGAAAAACCACTTCCAAAATGGATGAGGTAGAAATCAAACCCAGTTCTGCCTCACGGGGCTGAGTGAACGCTGATCCAGCCCTCGGACGTGATTACTAGTCACTACGCAACGAGGCAGACGTTCTACCAGGCTCAAAGATATTTTGCACATTCCACACACAAAACATTCCATAGGCCCTAATCCAAACATCCTTCGAAATCCGCATGTCATCCCTGTACAATAGCATTGCAAGGAAACGCGAGATGGACATATCCACAAACAAGAGGACGTGTCTGAAGCAGGCGAGGAAGAAATTAAATTGTATTTAGAACTGTCATTTTGGCCACTGACGACGCGGCTACGAGCAAGGACATTCTACCGGGTCTTGATCTGGACTCGTTTTGTTTGGTGATTTGTTCAATTTTATCTTATATTTTATTATAAATTGTTATTTGGTTGTTATTTGTACAAGCGTGAAGGGCTAGCATAGCTGTAGTGTGTGCTTTGGTTGTTATTTGTACAAGCGTGAAGGGCTAGCATAGCTGTAGTGTGTGCTTTGGTTGTTATTTGTACAAGCGTGAAGGGCTAGCATAGCTGTAGTGTGTGCTTTGGTTGTTATTTGTACAAGCGTGAAGGGCTAGCATAGCTGTAGTGTGTGCTTTGGTTGTTATTTGTACACGCGTGAAGGGCTAGCATAGCTGTAGTGTGTGCTTTGGTTGTTATTTGTACTAGCGTGAAGGGCTAGCATAGCTGTAGTGTGTGCTTTGGTTGTTATTTGTACTAGCGTGAAGGGCTAGCATAGCTGTAGTGTGTGCTTTGGTTGTTATTTGTACAAGCGTGAAGGGCTAGCATAGCTGTAGTGTGTGCTTTGGTTGTTATTTGTACTAGCGTGAAGGGCTAGCATAGCTGTAGTGTGTGCTTTGGTTGTTATTTGTACAAGCGTGAAGGGCTAGCATAGCTGTAGTGTGTGCTTTGGTTGTTATTTGTACTAGCGTGAAGGGCTAGCATAGCTGTAGTGTGTGCTTTGGTTGTTATTTGTACAAGCGTGAAGGGCTAGCATAGCTGTAGTGTGTGCTTTGGTTGTTATTTGTACAAGCGTGAAGGGCTAGCATAGCTGTAGTGTGTGCTTTGGTTGTTATTTGTACTAGCGTGAAGGGCTAGCATAGCTGTAGTGTGTGCTTTGGTTGTTATTTGTACAAGCGGGAAGGGCTAGCATAGCTGTAGTGTGTGCTTTGGTTGTTATTTGTACTAGCGTGAAGGGCTAGCATAGCTGTAGTGTGTGCTTTGGTTGTTATTTGTACTAGCGTGAAGGGCTAGCATAGCTGTAGTGTGTGCTTTGGTTGTTATTTGTACTAGCGTGAAGGGCTAGCATAGCTGTAGTGTGTGCTTTGGTTGTTATTTGTACTAGCGTGAAGGGCTAGCATAGCTGTAGTGTGTGCTTTGGTTGTTATTTGTACTAGCGTGAAGGGCTAGCATAGCTGTAGTGTGTGCTTTGGTTGTTATTTGTACTAGCGTGAAGGGCTAGCATAGCTGTAGTGTGTGCTTTGGTTGTTATTTGTACTAGCGTGAAGGGCTAGCATAGCTGTAGTGTGTGCTTTGGTTGTTATTTGTACTAGCGTGAAGGGCTAGCATAGCTGTAGTGTGTGCTTTGGTTGTTATTTGTACACGCGTGAAGGGCTAGCATAGCTGTAGTGTGTGCTTTGGTTGTTATTTGTACTAGCGTGAAGGGCTAGCATAGCTGTAGTGTGTGCTTTGGTTGTTATTTGTACTAGCGTGAAGGGCTAGCATAGCTGTAGTGTGTGCTTTGGTTGTTATTTGTACTAGCGTGAAGGGCTAGCATAGCTGTAGTGTGTGCTTTGGTTGTTATTTGTACTAGCGTGAAGGGCTAGCATAGCTGTAGTGTGTGCTTTGGTTGTTATTTGTACTAGCGTGAAGGGCTAGCATAGCTGTAGTGTGTGCTTTGGTTGTTATTTGTACTAGCGTGAAGGGCTAGCATAGCTGTAGTGTGTGCTTTGATTGTTATTTGTACTAGCGTGAAGGGCTAGCATAGCTGTAGTGTGTGCTTTGGTTGTTATTTGTACTAGCGTGAAGGGCTAGCATAGCTGTAGTGTGTGCTTTGGTTGTTATTTGTACAAGCGTGAAGGGCTAGCATAGCTGTAGTGTGTGCTTTGGTTGTTATTTGTACAAGCGTGAAGGGCTAGCATAGCTGTAGTGTGTGCTTTGGTTGTTATTTGTACTAGCGTGAAGGGCTAGCATAGCTGTAGTGTGTGCTTTGGTTGTTATTTGTACTAGCGTGAAGGGCTAGCATAGCTGTAGTGTGTGCTTTGGTTGTTATTTGTACTAGCGTGAAGGGCTAGCATAGCTGTAGTGTGTGCTTTGGTTGTTATTTGTACAAGCGTGAAGGGCTAGCATAGCTGTAGTGTGTGCTTTGGTTGTTATTTGTACTAGCGTGAAGGGCTAGCATAGCTGTAGTGTGTGCTTTGGTTGTTATTTGTACTAGCGTGAAGGGCTAGCATAGCTGTAGTGTGTGCTTTGGTTGTTATTTGTACTAGCGTGAAGGGCTAGCATAGCTGTAGTGTGTGCTTTGATTAATAAATAAAAAATAATAAAAAATACTCGTGTCTTAATTATTGCCATTATAAGCTCGTTGCATAATGTAGGCCTACTATTTTTAGTAGCCTATTATTAATATTAGAAGTAGTTGTGGAAATGGTTTATCAATTGACGAAGGAAACGTACTAGAAAAAGGTCCTATACTACGCGGCTAAATGAATGCCTCCAGACACCGTCGTCAAATCTGAATGCCTGCATGTAGCAGAAACATTGGACTCGTCGTTACAGGTTGGCTCAATACATCAGAATGAAGGACAGAAAGGCTTACAAATGTTCTAGGCCCAAATATGAAGGATGAGATAAGAGGATTGAAAACCAACTGTGAATTGTACGAAGACCAGAGTAAATTGATCACTAGTAACTAGTAACTATACGTTATATTATACATTTCGTGCGTAAGGCAACAAGAATGTGCCAATTAGTTTTGGTGGGGAATTACAATGAATTTCCTAGTGCCTGAAATACTTTACAAGAATGATTTATGATACGTACTGTACATATTACGGGATATATGCACGTAGGCTTACAATACGGCCGTATGCGAACACATGTTCGACGCGGGACACAGCTCCACGAACATTGAAACAGACTTAAAAATCATTCATCACGAACCAAAAAGAAGAGCTCTTGGCAATCGAGATACACATAGCCAAAATAAACAACCTTAATAATTTAAAAGAGTACACATTCATGGAGAATTGGCCCCTCTAACACTACTAGAAAATACCCCCCCCCCCCCGTGTGATACGAGACATACGTCGTATCGACGCTAGATAAGGGCTCAACAAGCGACACATGTTATTGGATCAGGATGTACGTTGTATCACATCTTCAATAAACCAAGACCGGTATTAACGGCAGTAGTAAATGTTTCGGGACACTCTCAATAGAACAGGCAGCGCTTATAGGGCTGCTTAGCTTACACGAGGCGAAATTGAAAACTGGCCTTTCATAGTTGAAGATGACCAGAATTCAGTAACATACACTATATTAGGAAGTGCTAGAATGGCAGCACACACATATCACATTATTCTATGATCACAGACAGGAATCTGGGGGTCCTAGGAAGATCAGAGATACGCCCACAAAGGAAATTCCTCCCAGTTCAGTGCAGAAAGTGATGAGAGTATTTGCTCACATTCGGACTGCAAAACACTCCAGCAGCTAAGTATACAATCCACTCCAACCTGGCCATTTAATAACAATCACATAACTTAAACACACTAACTGAACAAATTTCAAGGTCAATCACCACTTTCATTATCTTAACAAAGAATCAAATATAACTAACATACAGTATATTAACTAGGTTTATTAGCTTAACTACTACTGGCACTGAATAGGTGTAGGTACATAGCCTATTGTAAATACTCTCACCCATACTTGTTGACATAGATTTAATAGCCGAAGTGTAATGGATCTGATGATGATCGCTTGACGATCGAAACTGGTATTTATTAATCTCGTGCAAATCTTTTTCAGGATTAGGGAACCATTCATTACAATTGTGTACAATCATGATGACTGACTGAAATGCAATAAATTTCGATTTGCAAAACCATCAAATAGTCTACCTTACATCAAGTTGGATTTAGCATAGTGAATCTGTCTCGCACGCGCCAATGAACCTCAACTCATAACGTAGCCTTCGAATTCTTCATACGATGAAGACGGAGAAAGAAATCTTCAAATCCTTCAGGAAGAGGAATATAGAGCCGAAATAGTTTCAGGGAAAGAAAGCGGACTTGGTTAAGAAGGGGCTTATATAAAAAGATGTAATGGACAGAGATCGACTGAGACACCGAGTAAAGGCTTTCTGATGTTCCCAAAAGACAGGGAGGAGCTGTTGATGAAAAAAGGTAGGTCCTTCACAGAAGAACAGAAGAAGGACGTAGGAGAAGGAGTGAGGAGATAGTCTACTGGCAGAAAGTATAAATAATAATGTAATGGCTGTGAAGCTTCGTCCACAGAAGGCCAAAACGAAAAGGAAATTAATAATAATATTATTATGGCTTATTACTACAAAAATGGCATCTACAACAGAAAATCCAGGCAAGAAATTTACTCGAGGATGGAGAAGATCACAGACACAATGCGAAAACGCAGAGTTTGCTTCTACGGTCATATGCGACGGATGATCGATTCCCGATGGACGAAACGTATCTTCAGTATATTCGACTCAAAACCAAAAACGACAATGCCATGGTATGTTAACGTCCAGAAAGATCTGAAAGAAATGGGGATACGAGCAGAAGATGCACAAGACCGAAATCTTTATAGAGCAGCCATCAAGACGTTTGGGACTTTCCGGGACGAAAAACGGACAACTGGTGCGAAATGGACAGAGGAACGTCGTGCTAAACACAGTGAGCTCATGAAGGCAATGTGGATCAAGCAAAAAATGAGCAAATGCCAGAATGTAAAATGAGGCTTATCGTGGTCCCTAGTTGGCCGATTAGCGAAATTGAATGAAAAATGAATAATAATAATAATAATAATAATAATAGACCTATGATAATAATTATACCCGACCCCATCATGCAGGGGAAGGTCACTTGCCTCTTTCTACTCTAGTACAGACACCAGAGTGACACAGGTTAACAAAGAAATTCTATACACACTCAAGTAGGCTACTCAGGGTACATGACCACGATGTCACAAAACCCTTAAAAGAATCAACAACAACAACAACAACAACTTGCCGCTTTCGAAGGAGGTCCAGGATTTGATTTCCGGTTAGAAATGGCATGAGGGCATTAGTCTCGTAAAGACAAATGAGAAGCTGTCTGTTCTGAGAGGAGGAGACCCTGGAGACACTTCGAGCTGACCAAGAGTCCACCCACAATCCATAGGTCAGAGCAGGGGCGTATATAGAGTTTTATTATGGGAGGTGCCCAACCTGGGGTTAGGGGCATGTTATAGGCCCCAGAGAATAAGGGGTCCGGAGTTCTCCCCGGGAAACCTTTGTATAATTTGGTGCAAAATTATGTGTTTTAAGGCTAACTGGCATCACGTTTTCAACCAATTTGTTGTGATGTTTTATGTCAAACACAACTAAGACCATTTTATGCTACTTTTTATTAATACAATCATCTTGCTACTTCCTACATTGAAAGAATTAACATTACCTAACTATTTTGAGTTACAACTCGCACTATGATATAGAGTCAAGGTTTCATGAAGCATTACCAGATCGGTTTATAACTTCATCGTCAGTGATGTCTCTGTAACAATGCTAGACCAACGGGTCTGTTTTCAGGAGTAGAATTTCTTAAGTATGTTTTCAACCAACTCGGACTCCATTCGACAGTACCGGTAGCTACAGAGGGAGACAAATTTGCCAAAAGTTTGATAAGGGTAAAAAGGTTTGGGAAAAATCTTTTGTCACACTCTTCAAGGGCACTTGTTGCTGTTCTTGGTAGGTTCATAAGAGCGAAGGCACTGGAGAGTAATTAGAGGTTATGTTGTTACACATAAAATCTGAGTAGACTACACTGATTGTCACAATGTTTACATCGCTCTACAGTCGTCTCGCTTTGCAACGTTGCCGTACGTCGCTTAGTAACAATAGTGCATGATAAGTATATTATTATTTAATGTTTTAATTCATAATCAAATTAATATTATATGTGACAAGAATTTCGCCTTCCCCCCGGGCACCCTGGGTCATAGTCATATCGATGAATAGCGACCGCTTGGCGCGCCGAGGCCCTTTCAAAGGGCAGTCGGGCCACTGTTTAGTATAGTAGTAGATAGGTTCAGTAATTTTGAGTCAAAACAGACAAAGATAGTCGTCAAGACGGCAAGTTGTTGTTGGGGTCTGGTCAGGGAGCTTAGGAATGAAAAGGTTAAACTCCGCATGAAGCTAGAGAATGGGCGGGTTTCAACACGCGACTCGATGATCGGTTCCTGTGTTAATTATAGCGAGGTGATGGCAGCTACTGGGTCATGCTGAGAAACTGGAGCCACCGCTAAATATACATAATTACTTCATCTGTCGGAAGCAAACATCTGTTCAACATCTCTGCGGGGGTGGGGAGGGGCGGGGAGGGGAGCAGAGGGAAGTAGTGGGGATTTACACGTGCCGGTGTGAGCCAACAGGAAGCCTCATTCCCATTCCATTGAGGAAGGTCTTCAATGCACTGATGTGGGCATTGTTTAACACAGTGGCACGCACCTTGTGGGCCGCAGAACAGTGGCGGCACGTTCTTAATCCACAGAGGAAGGTCTTCAATGCACTGATGTGGGCATTGTTTAACACGGTGGCACTCACCTTGTGGGCCGAAGACCATGTTAGTGGTGGTGGCTTGTAGGTATTTTATCTAATAATAATACGTATTCCATGTGCCTCTGAACGGCTGTGGACACCGTGTACCACCGTATCTGAGCATCTTAACAACGTTGATTTGGCCGTTCATTGATGCTTAGATCACGTAGAGCCACCAAATTAAGGGGATGATGATTCCTCTATCACATACATTCTCTATAAGATTCAGATCAGGTGATGAAGTGGGTCAGGCAAAGTGCACAATAGTCATGTGCAGCTCCACAGCATACTGACATGTTGAATGAAAGGCAACATTTGGGCACCGATAATAAAATTAAGGAGGAGACAGGCGATAAGTTTACAGTTGTAAGTCATCAGCTCCACTGAGATAAATAACCTTAAAACGTAATTCGAATCTTATTATAAACACCAATTGACTGCACACTACAATTTCTATTTTGATAAACTATTTGTGTATAAATTTAATCCTTACACAGTGATCAGGATCAGATGGCTACTTAAAGGTCGAAACGCGTCATCCTAAAAATTGACCCTATAATAACAGTCAGGGGCGTATAGAGAGTCTTATTATTTTTGGGAGGGGGATCAAGGAGTTTTGGGGCATGGAATAGCCCCCGAAGAAAAGGGGATCCGGGGTTCGTCCCCGGGAAACTCTTGTATAATTTGGAGCAAAATGATGAGATTTAAGGCTATCTGACATCAGTTTTTCAACCAATTTGTTGTGATGATTTATGTTTGGTTAATGTCAAACACAACTGAGACAACTTTGGTTTGTTTTTATTAATACAGTCATCTTGCACACTTCATAGTATTTAGGTAGAAAGGAGGAAGCATATGACCTCGCTGTTCCGCCCCTTAAAACCTGAATAAGTAACTAACTGTTTTATCAATGTTTCTTGCAGCATTGCCAAATTGACTTATAACTTCATCGTCAGTGATAACAACGCTAGATTGTAAAGTCAGTTTTCAGAAGTAGAATTTCTTAGAAATGTTTTCAACCTACTCAAACTTAAACTCCGTTAGGTGGTTGCTACAGACACAGGAAAATCTGCCAAATGTGTGAATTGGGTATCATCATTATCTAAAGGGTCAAGATCTTCAGCAGCTCTCTTCATCATGACGTAGGAAGCAAAAACCAGCTGAGTGATGCATACAACATGGTTGTAAATTACACTCCTGGAAAAAATTACATAAGCGCGTATTAGTTTTCGATCACTATTAATAATTACTTTTATACCCTTATACATAGGGAAAGCAAGCAAAATCAAGACTAGAAGCAGCTGAAATGTGGTTCTGGAGAAGACTGACGAGGGCGAGTTGGAGGGAAAAAGAGACTAATGAACAAATCTTGGATGAAGTTAAGAGGGAAAGGACCTTGCTTTGTTCATTAGAGATGAAAGAAACTAAATTTCTCGGACACGTCTTAAGGCATGACACACTTCTCCAGATTGTCTTCGAAGGGAAGATGCTAGGAAATAAATCGAGAGGAAGACCGCGTCTCTCTTACCTTAAGAACACAATCACTCAGCTGGGTTTTGCTTCCTACGTCATGATGAAGAGAGCTGCTGTAGATCGTGACCCTTAAGATAATGATGAAACCCTTATCACACATTTGGCAGATTTTCCTGTGTCTGTAGCAACCACCTAACGGAGTTTAAGTTTGAGTAGGTTGAAAACATTTCTAAGAAATTCTACTTCTGAAAACTGACTTTACAATTTAGCGTTGTTATCACTGACGATGAAGTTATAAGCCAATTTGGCAATGCTGAAAGAAACATTGATTTTATAATGTATTATAATGTAAGTTGTAAATCAAAACAGTTAGTTACTTATTCAGGTCTTAAGGGGCGGAACAGCGAGGTCATATGCTTCCTTCTTTCTACCTAAATACTATGAAGTGTGCAAGATGACTGTATTAATAAAAACAAACGAAAGTTGTCTTAGTACCTCCCCCATAATCATGTTGACCGACTGAAGAGTTATAAATAACAGTTTGTATAGTCAACACTGAGGAATGGCTTCAAAACTTCACATGAGACGAGGTGGGTGTGATTCCCACCTCAGCCATCTTAGGAGTGATTTTTCGTGACTTCCCACTTCTACTCCTGGTGAATGCTGGGATGGTTTCTAACTTAAGGTCAATCCTCACTCGTATTACTTATAAGCACACCTATACTGCCATCACAATAACACAGGTTACGAGACAAAATTTGACAGATACACACACGAGGACGAATGACCATGATGTTCAAGCCCTGCAAATGACACAAAAACTCAACAGCAAACAATTGAAACGAGACCAAATCGTTGCTCGTCGGATCACACTAATTGCCTCCAATCAGCTGTTGACCTCCTTCAGTTTTGTTTGGACCACTGATAACGTGCACCTTGAAGAAAGGCACACAAGACATAGCCCAGTTCATAGCCACGGACATAGACTAGACTATATTAGCGGTGAAGGATCGCCATTGCAACACCATTCACAGCCCTCCAAAGTGACTGGTGTGCATCTTCAAAAATGAGACTAATTTCTTGTCCAATGAGCATATTTATGTCCTCATTCCATATTCTACGGGAGGACTGCCGCACCGTGTCGCCAAACCTTTGAAATAACTAAAGCCAACCGGACAAAGCAGTTCCCGTCGTCGCACTAAACGAAATTATCATGAACTTGATTTCATAGCCTAATTTGATTAATAACTATGTCAAATGAACATAATTACTCACTCTTTGTCATTCATGCTGTATGAGTGTATTGAATATCATTGTACTTCTATTTTAAAGGGATTTATTAAAATATGTAAATTGGAACACCGGGTCGGAAGAGGAATGGTGGAACGACAGAACAAAGTGGAGAAGAACCATATTTGCCCCCACCCAGTGTCAGCTGGAAAAGGGGAAATGAAGATGATGATGATGTAAATTTATTGTTAGTGTTTTATTTTTTTATCCACTACAAATAAATATTGAAAACGGCAACGATACCGAGAGAACTAAGCTCTGACAGCCACAAAACCCCCGGAATGTTATTGGTCCGCAAGGTCCCCCAACTAGCCTATTTACAATGTGGCCCTATTTAAAAAAAAATGGGCACCCTAGTTCTACGGGATCAAAGAAAAAGTGAGATCATTCTCTATGCGGCAAATGAAGGCCATCTTGAGGCTATTTCTCCAAAGAGGAATTTATTAAGATATGAAGTGAGTGAATGAAGAGCAATGAAACTAAGCGAGGATTTTTAAACAAAGCAGCCGTACCGTATACAAGCCCTCAGTTTCCACAATCATGCAGTAATCAATAATAGAATATATTTAAGCCTGTTGCTGGACAGGATTTGGTTTCATGAATTATATAAAATGCATGTGATTTAAGTGTAAACTGCTCGTTTGTTCACGGTGTACAACAGGTGCCTTGACGATGAATGAATTGAAATAGCAGTAAATTTTAACGAGGAAAGGACAGTCACGTACGTGTGTTCCACGTTTCCGAATAAACTATTGCAAACTTTTGACTGAACCACAATAAATTCCCCCACATTGCAACATCCAACCGAGATGATTTTAATTCTGGTCCCAGGGCTGGAATGGAGTACACTCAGCCTCGCGGCGCAAAACTGAGAAGAGATGGGTTCGTTTCCTACCCCAGCCATCCTGGAAGTGGTTTAAACATGCACAATTTCCAACCAAATGTGTTTTCAGACTTGTAGGCTAAGACTTGTTATTATTCCCGTTTATTCAACGGGGTCGGGGATGAGATCTGATGGAAGTCTTTGTGGCGGATGGTTTTTAAGGCCGGATGCCCTTTCTGACGGCAACCTCATGAAAGGAGTTAATGAGAGATGAAATGAATGATGGTGAATGAAACTGGGCAAGGATGTTGAAGGAAGTGGCCGTGGCCTGTCAGATGGTACCGTCCCAGCATTTGCCTGGAGTTGAAGACGGGAAAACATGGAAAAACATTTCAAAGACGGCGGACGGTGGGACTCGAACCCACGCGTCTACCGAGTCAGCAGAGAGCATGGCCCCATGACCTAATGCTGCGCTTTTGCGAGCGTCGGTTACCACTGTCGGTTACTTGTAAGACTTGAAATGAGGTTACTATCCTGGCATTTTCGTGGATGGAGTGTGGGGGAAAAAACCAGGGAAAACCACGCACAGGATAGCCGCTGAGAGCACCGGGATTCGAAACTTTGATTGGCGGACTTGCTCCAGCTGCCCACGCGGCCATGGTGCGTTATTTAACTAGCATGGCTACGCTGTGGGATACGTCTTAAGTGGCGAGTTCTAGTCAGGGCAATGTGGTGTTAAGCAGGGTAAAGCAGGACCACATTTTTTTTTAGCGTATGGATTTTAGTGCCGGGAGTGTTCGAGGATATGTTCGGCTCGCCAGTTTGTAGCTGCTTCTAGGCAGACACCCGTGGGGTGAGCTACAAATACCGTCACGTGTGGAGTGTTGTCTGGGGAGGAAAGTATTGAATGTAAGGACGAGGAGTTGGAAGGTAGCGGCTGTGGCCTATAGTTAGGGACCAACCCCGCCATTTGCCTGGAAGGAAGATGGGAAACCACTGAGGACCACCTTCAAGGTTGCCGGCTGGGGGATTCGAATCTCCTCGGCTCCCGGATGTGAGTGACTGCCAGCAGCCACGCCGTAACGACCTCGGCTAACTCACCCGGTAGGACCACAACTGATCACCAGGAACTAGAAGCACTTGTCCTTGTGATGAAAGCGCACCACACATCGCTCACAGACACGTGGGGACTACCAAGGACATTACGTCACATTCACCTGCGCCTGTCCATAAGGGTGCTCCAAGGTGGGGCATTACTACTCTAGGCTACTGGCACAAATTGATGTACGCAGCTCTCAAGCAGGTACCTGAGAAAGTGATCGATTGGCTTCATGTTAACTGATTGATTCAATTCGGGGATTTGTGACATCGTGGTCATGTGGCCCCATGAACTTAGGTGTGTGTGAAATTTACCTCACATATATTGATGGCTTCATCAGTGTGTGTATTTGCGATTTGATATGGGATTGCGTAGGATGCGGCCGTGACCTTAAGTTAAGTAGCATCCCTGGATATGAAGTTGGAATCCACCGAAACCCACTTCTAGGACGGCTGAAGTGGGAATCAAACCCGCCTTATCTCAGTTGTTCGTCACGAGGCTGAGTAAACTCGTTCCAGCTGTCAGGCCATCTAAGAATCGAATTCAGGGTCTAAGAGACTAGAGTCTCAGTGCGTACCCAGAGACAATGGAGGTGAAACAGGAAGGTTGGTATTGTGTTCTAGATGGCGTAGGCTTATTTGAAAAACTGAATTTTGGCCCCGTTACTAAATTATATAGACCATCACTAGACCTGTGCGAGAAATCTCGCATATCAACATCATTGTCGTTGTGCATTATCCTTGCACAACAGTGAGGGTCGACGCGGCACAGTTCTTGCAGGGGTTGGCTGTGTACGGGCCTGGCTTTCCCTATTATGCGGGCTCGATGCGGTAAAGTTCAGGCATGGACTGGCTGTGTACGGCCCTGGCTATCCCTATTTTGCGGGCTTAACGCAGCACAGTGCTGGTAGGGACTAACGACCTGTTTATTTTTTTAAACACTTGTTTATATTCGAAATGTGGATATTCATGAAATCAGAGTGCAATTCTCTTTCTATTGAGGGTTCACTTGTTACGATCGGTTACTTCTGATTGCCCCAAAAGGGATCCACTAGCGGATCTCGCATGCGTTTAAACCACCTGCATGGCTTCATTGGTATGCGGGCTCAACGCGACACAGTTCTGCAAGGGGATATGTTCTTGCTCATTTGTTTAAAAGGACTTTATAAACAAATAAATATATTTCCGTGGACATTTCAAGAAATGTATGATTTTTCCTGTACTGTTGAGACGATTTGGAAGATTTTGGTACAAACCACACCTTCTAACTCCCTCTGGTTTAGGAGCTTGAGTTTTGTGAAACATACACCTTAGCGTATTATATAATAAGATGATGATATGGTTATGATTAACTTAACAGCCTACTGGTTTATTAATATTGCAAAACACTCAGTGTCATTATTCACTCGTGGTTATCTCCATTTGTAATGTGGCCACTGAGGCTGCTTCTAATCCCTTTCAACTTTTCTCAAAGTCTTGATTTCCGCCGTTACGTTCTTGGAAACGGAGCATTGTGTGCTCAAGCGAGCAGAGAATCAGAACAAATTGCTTTGATCATTGCTGCTTCCATTCAGAAGACATAAATGGCTATCGTAGTTTGTGCTTTGTACCTCGACCACAGGTCTGTCTGAATTGATGCCCATCATGTGGTAGGCTACACTTGGCAATCCCGTCCACTCTGAACAAAACCTGGGGTATCAAGAAGATTGTGGACTGCAAGATAACAGTTGTATGTGGCGCTTTAGTCAAAGGCATCCTTGCAATATGCACATGCTCCATCGCTCGCACAAGAAAACTGTTGGTTCTCTTTAGAGCGTTGGCCGGAGAGCGTTCGATTTAATTCAATATGCTTTGACTTCAAATTGAGAATGGAATATTATTATGTAAAGGCGGATAGTCTTGCAAAGCAAAGGAAAGGGGGGGGGGGATGGAAGTGAAGCTTGTGTCTTGTGTCTTTGAAGCCTACTGCCAGAGGCTGTGACTCCAATACATACCGGAGCACGATAAGGCACCGGAAATTGATCCTTAACCCCACAATACAGCCCTTGAGCTTCCTCCCCCATAACCTACTGCTCACTCCACCAGTGCACTGATTATAGGCATCAACATAGAACTAAGGTTATGGTGTTTGAAGCCATTTTTCAGTGTTGGCTTAGTAAACAAAACAAATGAGTTGGGTTATTCCCTAATCCTGAAAAGAAAAAGCACATGATATTAGTAAATACACTTGGATGACCAGTTTCGATCGGAATTGACCATTTACAACAACAACATATTCACTCCCAACAGGCAAATTCCGAAGGTCAATCACCACTTCCAGTATCTTAACAAAACACCACACAGACTACAACGACTGGCTGCGTGGCTCAGCGGTAACGTTCTCGCTTGCTGGGCCCTAGGTTGCAGGTTCGTATCCTGGCGCAGTCAGCTGGCATTTGAGGGTGCGCAAATGCGAGGGAGCCGTGTCAGTAGATTTACTGGCACGTTAAAGATCCCCTTCGGGGCAAAATTCCGGCACCCCGGCGTCTCTAAAAGCCACAGTAGTTAAAAGGGACGTAAAACCAATAACATTATTATTATTTAGACTACAACTAACAAACATTGACGAGTTGCATTATCTCAACAAATGAATGAAAATCCACAGCCTGCATCCAGTCTCCGACCAGGTCCGGAATGGCATGAATGAAGCCCCCATCTAGCGGCGAGGATATGAACTGTGCCGGCTGCCGAGGCCTGACGCACTCCTCTGGGGCAATGATTAAAGGAATGACAGATGACATTAAATGCTAGTGGATAGTGTTGCTGGAATGAAACTTTGACAGGGAAACCGGAATACCCGGAGAAAAACCTGTCTGCCTCCGTTTTGTCCAGCACAGATCTCACATGGAGTGATCGGGATTTGAACCACGGACTCAGCGGTGAGAGGCCGGCGTGCTGCCGCCTAAGCCACGGAGGCTTATTATCTCAACTAATACTGGAACTAAATAAGTGTTTATATTGTAAATATCTTCACCCATAATTTCAGACATTGATTGTATAGCCTAAGTGTAATGGATCTGATGATGATCGCTTGACGATAGAAACTGGTCATCCAAGTTCATTTATTCATCTCATGTAATTTTCTTTCGGGATTAGGGAATAACCCATCTCATTTGGGTACAATCGTGTTGACCGACTGAAAAGCATTAAACTTTTTTAAAACTAAGGTATTGTTATTATGTTCACCAAGTCATTGGATACAATTCACCATTTTTTCGGCATTTGTTGCAAGATGGGGTGGAGTTCTCTATGTTGGTAGTTTGAGGAACGAACGAACTATGGAGCAGGTCTCTAAAATGACTGCATTCCGCAAGCTGGTATGCAGATTTGGTGGAGCCCCAGTTTACCGATGTTGGCCTTCAGCGACTTCGGTACGATCCCAGTGGAAGAGAAAAGGATAGGCAATGCGGTAGGGTAACACATTCCTGTCGCCACTTCTGTCGGAACTCGTCAGCCATGTACACTACTGTATTTGGTTCCTTTCTCGGCATAAATGAGATGGATATTATGCAAGTTAGGGACTGCGATGTTTATTATGAGGGTTCTCTTCTGCACTTGATCAGTAAGAATAATGTCAAGCCTGTTTGCTAAGTCTGTAATCACTGACCTGCCCCAGATTAGCTTGTGTGTATCTTTCCCCAGAAAAGTATCAGTAAAATACAAAAAATAATAAAACCCCGTGGCAACTCAGCGAATGCAAGGCCTAGGACGCCCAGCAATTGGACCTGCTGATTATGGGGTAACGCATGATCAGCGCGTCGGGTAACCTCTTGGTCTCCGTGACCGGCGCGCAGCCTCACTGTCAGGCAGCTACTCAATTGTCCTCACTAGTTTGTGTGCACCCCTTTCGGTACCTCACTTCAGTTCTTAAAATCCCTGACGGTGCCAGGAATCGAACCCGGGGCCTACAGTTGCCGCGCTATCCCAACACCACGGGGCCGGCATATTGATAGTAAGGTAGAACATTATTTCTAAAGCAGTGCTTATTTACTATTATTATTAATGTTAATATCCCTATTCTAAGTTATAACTTCCACAAAACTAAAACTCACTCACAAGAGGGAGCTAGGAAATGCAGTTTGCGCCAAAATATTATTATTGCCTGTAGCCTATATCTTAGGAAAAATCGTTGATTGTTTAAAACGTGGGGATGATGGCAGAGGGGTCCTTGAATGCGGAATAATGAAAACAGTCCTTGCCAGAACCCTACTGCGTCTGCGCCAAGAAAATTCAAGGTAAATTATTAAAATAATTGAGAGAAACTCGTAGAGTAATCACAAGTAAGTTAATGTCTCTCCGAGTGTAGGAACTCGTTGTCTATTCCTCTTCCTCAACACCACCTCTGTCTCTCGTCCACCATTACCCACGGTTCATCTGTGGCATGACCTCTTCTTATTCTTCTTCTCCTCTTCCTTCTACTCCTACTTCCTACTTCCTATTATTGCTATCATCAACAGCCACCGTGAGTAGCATTCGTGGCTGTCACCGAGGAGGAAAGTCACTCGTAATAATATGTAGCATATAATTATAGCTTATGATATAACCACAAAAGTGGAGCATACATTATTGGAAATAAGATCCAGATTATAGCCTAAATATTGCCGAAATATGACCAACGCAAGGAACATGATGTAGCCTATATCAGATATAATTTGTAGGAAAAACCGTTCTAAATACGAAGAAGAGCATTCCATTTGTGCTGAAATGCATGCCTTGGTTAGCATGGAAGCTCTTATAACATTATTATAAGTAATTGAGTGATAAATATATGATTCAACGACTACATTGTCAGGATCGCCATCATTATTAGAAAAAACATATATCTCAATTAATTAATTATTCATTTGCTCAGATTGATGGGTAGGCCTACATTACTCTTACTAGTCGACGCTGGAATTCATATGAAAGGCATTTATTTCTAGGCCTTAGCCTGATATTTCCGTCTCTATGGTGTTATGTACAATCTTTCCCTGTTTGCCATCTCTTGATGAATGCACTAAATTTGCATTTGTCTGTTGGCACAGGCTAGAGTAAAATGTGGCTTTTCACCGATATCACAGTCTCACTTCCGGCTGTGATTATATGGAAGCTACTGAGGTATGGGTGGTGCTTAGTAACGACATTCATGGCGCAGACAGTGCATGTGGATGCTGTGAAAGGTTCTACTCATAGATTTAGTACTGCTGTTCTTACTCAGTGTGGAAAGCAATGGCAAACAACGCCACTCCTCTTCTTGCCTAGTACGCCTAAATATACCGCTGCCTTGGGCTTTTGTGAGTATCTACCCACATAACCTAACGGCGGTACTTTTCGAGTATCCAACCAGCCATCGGGCTGAATACCTAACAGACAGACATGTATAATCAATAATCTATATGATAATAGTACATTATGCAACGAGTCTATAATGGCAATAATTAAGACACGAGTATGTTTATGAAACGAGCGTATGCGAGTTTTATAATTTCCATACGAGCGTCTTAATTACCATTATAGGCGAGTTGCATACGACTGTTTATGTTCGACGATAATTATTATAACTATTTTATGTTCGAACATACATATTCATAAATATCTGTCGAGATTTCGCCAGTTTTATGTAATGAACAGAGCGCATGAGACGCAGAGAATGCCTTGTATTTGACCATGGACTCCTCGATTACCCTACTATGACACTAGGCCAGGCAGTGTAATTTAAATTAGAAGGCCGAGGAACTCAGCGCATCTAATTATCTAATTGGTTGAACAACTGTCTCTTGAGCTCTGATTGGTGGGAGAAAATGTTCCATAATGAAAAATAGTGTTATAATGAGCCTCATTATAGTACAGTTTTCTGACATATAATAGTCAGGGTCGAACATAAAAAGAAACATAGCAATATTTAAATATTTGAAAGCGCAAACTAACGGAACACGGATACGAATAATAAACAAAGCAACAAAAAAAAAAAAACATACAAATGGGAATGAATCTGGGTCATATTTCGTTAATCACACTGTATCAAGGCCATTAAAATTACAACAGAATGTCTGCATTACTCATAGCAAACTCTAGCCATGTAGAATTTCATGTGTCCTTTTACTCTGCATTCTCGAATAGGCTAATATTGCCCGTTCGCCTGGTGTGAACTGTGTGCTAATCCGGGTCACGACTGCTGGAATGTGAGTGTAGCTGGAAGTCTGACAGTGATGAATAGAACAGCAACTATTTCACTAACGTGCAAGCTACCAGATACTTTTTACCACTCCTCATTGGTTTATGTGAGTGTGTGGCTAGGAACATCGGAAGAGCGATAAGGCTTGGCAGGAAGCCATGGCCACCTTTAATTATCCGACGGCAGCATTCCACCTGCATCAACACACGATTGTCTTGTGATTGCTTTGAACTGTTTGAGCATGGCACATTGCCACAATTAGACAATTAATTTTTGAGTTAACAGCCAAGTCTTAGTTAGTCTGAACTTTAGACAATAGATAAAAATTCAGTAGTAGTTTGCCTGAAAGACTTAATTTAAAAATAGAAGAGAAAAAAGAGCACACCACTATTCCTTTATTAGATCTTCTGTCACACGATCGCACCGGACAAGTGACATTAATGCGTAACAAATTAGGCCTAAATTCAACAATAATAACACTCGATTTGAGTTACAAGGGAGTGAACCCTTCTGATTGGCTCCAAGGCAGACCATAATAGTAATTTATTTTCAAAAAAAAAGGTATATTTGCTTTCGAGGCCCAAGATTTAAAACACAGCTTTTTTTTCTAGGTTTATGCCGTGTCTTGGGCGGGGTTTCGCCCAGGAACACCAAGCTGGCTCATCAGCGGGCTCTTGGAGTTCCGCGCCCGGTCCCCCACACGAGTAGCAAACTGTGCACTACTACCCTTCTTATAAAGCACACGCGTGCCTCTTAACTGCGAGAGCTAAAAGCTCAACCAGGCTTCCACCACACTATAAAGGCTGTGAGAGCCAATATACCATCATTTTGGAAGCCTCTATAGGGAGGTGAAAAGCTGCTTAAGCATTTCGCTTTTTAAGAGGCGCACGTGCACTGCATAAGAAGGTATATACTGTACTAGATGAAGAAATGGAAAACAGAAGGAGAATAAGGCAAATAAAGGACAGTAGGAAAAAATGCCCTCAACCCTCGAAGAATGCGGATTGAGGGACTTGGAAGGAAGGAGAGCCATGAAAGGCAGATAGGAAAGTGAAAGAGGAGAGTATCCGCCCCAGAGGTAATGGATAAAAGGGGGAAAACCGGACCAGGCTCAGGAATCCCTCGGGGTCGCCAACTCCCGAACTCACCAACCGTGAGCCCCTGAGGGTGTAGCAATATCCAGGGTGCACCAGAATTGATGGGGCTACATACACCCTGCCTCCTTGAGGGCCTTGAGCAGAAGGCAGGAGATAACATGAAATGAAAAAGAAGAGTGACCCCTCGCAAAAGGAGGGTATCAGAAAAGATGAGACAAGGGCCAATTAAGGCGGGAAAGGAAAAGACTCCCAAGGCCTCGGAGCCCCTAATACCGTCGGGGTCGGAAGAGTACAAGAGTTGAGCAAGTGAGGTCGACAGGAAAGAAGACGGAGAGGAGCCTGGCACAAGTAAGTGGAAGCAATGCTGGACTCAGCTGGGGCCCCGGGGTCGCCAACCCACGTCCCAATAGATGTGAGCCCCTGGGGGTGAATGCGAAGATCCAGATGGATAGATAAAGTAACAAATGAAGAGGTATTAAGGCGAGTGAGAGAGGAGAGATGTTTCTGGCACAGTTCGCTACTCCTTGGGGGATCTGGGCGCGGAACTCCTAGAGCCCGCTGATGAGCCAGCTTGGTGTTCCTGGGCGAAACCCCACACAATACACGACATAAACCTAGAAAATGCTGCGTTTTAATTTATTTTTGCTGATTATTATTATTTATGTTCGACCCTGACTATTATGTGTTAGAAAACTGTATCATAATGACGGTCATTATAACACTATTTTTCATTATGAAACAGTTTCTCCCACCAATCACAGCTCAAGAAACAGTTGGTTGACCAATTAGATAAGGTTAGTATCGCACCTGCGTGGAGTTCCAAGGCCTTCTGAACTGCGTTGCCTAGTGTCATATTGGGGTAATCGAGAAGGCCATGGTCAAATACAAAGCATTCTCTGCGTCTCATGCGCTCTGTTCAGTACATAAAACTGGCGAAATCTCGACAGATATTTATGAATATGTATGTTCGAACATAAAATAGTTATAATAATTATCGTCGAACACAAACATTCGTATGCAACTCGCCTATAATGGTAATTAAGACACTCGTATGGAAATTATAAAACTCGCATACGCTCGTTTTATAAATATACTCGTGTCTTAATTATAGCCATTATAGTCTCGTTGCATAATGTACTATTATGTTATTGTCATTATTATTAATCGTTATTAGTATTTCTGATATACAGTAACTTACAAATCCATTAGATGAATATGCTGGTTGAATTATACCCGGTTTGCAAGAGGATGCGTGCAAGGGAGGCCAGATGGAGTTTTCATTGTTGTGTTGTTGGTTCATTCAGGGGCTTTGTGGCATTGCAATTATCTAGTCATGTTTACTTTGGTGTGTGTGGAATTTGCCTGATAACCTGTGTCATTAAGACGGCTGTAGTAGTGTGTCTTTTTATTTGGGGCTAGAATTTTGAAAGAGGCGGGCGTGGTGTTAAATCAGGGACCATCCCGATACAATATTTGCCTGGAGTTGAAGTGAGAAGTCTCAGATAGCTGAACAGGGAATATAACCAATTTCTCCTTATTTTTGCCTCACGAGCCTGAGTTTGCTCCGTTCAAACTCTCAGACCAGAATTAAATTCCTTGTTAGTGCCGTGAATCGAACCCAAGGACTCTGGGTCTGGAGTCTTAATACGCAGTCTACTCCGAGACCACAGAAAGCAGCTAGAGTTTTCTACACTTTACGCCACAAGATTTGGTCGGTCAACTCCGGTTGCGTAGTCGTACAGTGGCCTCAGGCTTGTGAAATTGGTGCGTGAGTTATCAGGTACGGTACGCGGATTGCAACTTTTGTATCAATTTCCAAAACTTGAGGCTGCGGTACGACTGCGCAACTGGGGCTGACCGGCCAAAAACGGTGGCGGGAGCCGTAAAGGGAGATGACTGAAGTGTAATGTTCGCTTTGCAATGAAACACGTATGAGAAGAGTCAGCTTGAAAAATCAGAGGACACATGCTGAACGTGCATGGAGCAGCTACGTTTAGGTTCATTTAAGGTTATTTGATTGATTGATTGATTGATTGATTGATTGATTGATTGAGTGATTGCGCTAAGATAAATGCAAAGTGTTTCGGTGTAGATTTCTTGATTTGCGGGAAAAATATAAATTTAAGTTTACGTAGTGGCTGGCATTCTTAGCTGTCACCGCGGAGGCCTGGGTTCTATTCCCGGTTCTGCAATGAAAATTAATTCTGGTCTGAGGGCTGGAACGGGGTACACACAACCCCGCTAGGTAAAACTGAGAAGGGGCGGGTTCGATTCCTAACTCAGCCATCCTGAAAGTGGTTTTCCGTGGTTTCCCACTTCTACTCCAGGAAAATGCCGGAATTAAACCTAACTTTATTCCACGGCCGCTTCCTACCCAAATCTTGTCTCGTTTACAAATACACACATTAGTAGACTACAGACATCACAGTGACACAGGTTATCAGAGAGCTTCTACAAACACCTAAGTACACGGGGATACATGACCACGATGTCGCAAAACCCCTAAAGAATCAACAACATCATCATCATCTCAACACGGCGCGTGGTCTTGGCTTAAACTGTGTGCTAGCCTCGAACACTGGACTCTTTGTTTCTGGCCAAGTTTGGCATTTCCTGTTGTAAATGCTGCAAGGTGCTTTGCGTCATCTTGGTCATGTAGTCCCGTTGCTTCGGTGTGTGTGGAATCTGTTTGATAACCTGTGTCATTGTGATGGCCGTATTACTGTGTCAATTCTTATTTACCCGACTCGAGTAGAAATGGTAAACTACGGAATCGCACTTCGAAGATGGCTGAGATAGCAACCGAAACCTTCTTTTGCCTCAGTTCAGCTTCACGAACCTGAGTGTCCAGCGCTCAAACCAGAATTAAAATTCTTGGCAAATTTGGGAGTAAATCCCAAACATCTACGGTGACAGCCGAGATTGCTATTCACGACGCCATGAGGTGGACGATGCACAATGTGCCCGTCAGATTTGGATGTACCTGTCATATCTTAAACGAGTTCATTTTACGTTTGTACCGCTTGTAGCTATTTGCTATAGCTCAAATGCAAGTAACCCCTCTTGTTGTCTGGTCCAGTGGTCAGTGGCTATAATGCTAGGCTTTGACCTAAAGTATCCCAGTTTTGATTTCCGTCCAGAGCATTGGGTTAATAATCTCTTGTGGTAAATCACTCTGGCTTGAAACATGGGTGTTGGTGACATCTTCATAAATCACTTCATCCCCATTAAGACGCGCTGATTATCTACGGTTGCGTATGATTTTCATCCTCGAGTTCGATTGTATACGCCCTCACCTGTTTCATTGCAGCAGCAGTAGATTCCGCCTGTAGATCCCCATCACTATTATTAATAATACTACTCCACTCTCAGAACTTTATCTTGGATAGTATACAGATTTTAAGAAACAGAGCATAAACACCACCTTTAGAAAACTATTTTCACTATTCCTTAAATTTTCGAGCAACTCTGATTGTTCCAATGATGACTGTACTTTGCATTGATTTATGCAAATGTGTGTCTGCATCAAGTAGATCACCCATGGAGGTAAAACGCCAGTGCTTGATAAGCCAATTGTTATGATCTTCACCTTTTTCGATCTGCTATTGCTTCCTGATAGGCCCCACTAGGTATTTATATTTGGAGATCTTTTAGTCGAGTTTAATATTATTATTGTTATTATTATTATTATTATTGCAATCACATTCATTTCCCCACATACGTGTGAGAATTCAACATATCATCGGCTTGTTTGCAAGACGGTATGACAACTTTTCTTGGGGTGGCACATTGAAAAACGAGCGAACTATGGAACAGGTCTCCAAGATGACGGCCTTCGGCTTGGTGATCCCAATATATCAAGATTGCGAGCCAATGATTTAGGGATGATGCTGGTAGAGGAAATGACTGTGGGCAGAACCACTACACTATCCTGTCTCCACACTTGCCGTAGGCTATTTCCTCAGCCAAGGGCAGATATTTGGTGATCTTCTCACAGCAGGTTTGTTGCAGATTATGGGAATTGGGCACTGCAATATCAATGAGGAAGGTTGTCTTCTACACCTTTTCCACAAGAACGATATCTGCCCGGTTTGCTGGTATGGTTTTATCAGTAATAACTGATCGGTCCCATAACAACTTGTGACTAGGATTTTCCAAAACTGCGTCAGTAACATACTGATAGTTAAGCAAAGTATTTTCAGATAATATGTGCTTTTGAGCAAGGTGTAGGTGCATTAATTTGGCCACTTGATTGCGCCTTTTCATGTAACCAGTACTTATAGTATATATTATCTTATGTAGATTTAAAAACACCAGGATGCTGGAGTTTCGCCCTGGAATTGTTTGTTAACTTTCGTAAATGAACCCACCTCTTCGTAGTAGTAATCGTCAAACAGCTGAGAGCAGCACGTTTCAGCCCACAAACATAAATAACTAATATTTTCAGAGCCACAAATATGAACCTAGGACCTTTTGGAGAGGAGCCGCAATACGTACTCCTTGATCACAAAAAGTGACGTTTCACGTTTGTATTGAATGTTTACCTACAGCACTGCACATAGGCGTCATTGTCTTTGAGCGTGCTTGACAAGTCCCAGATAGGGAGAGTCTAGTGTCACCTGAAGAATCTCATCAGCCCATCAGTAGACTAAGTCATTACAATGCATTGCTATATGTTTCAGAATGTAATGCAAGCAATTTAGTCGAGCCTGTTGAGTCACATACCAACACTTCAACAAGTCCAGAGATTGGCGGTTCGAATGCCGATGTTGACAACGACCATGGTCGTTCGAGACCAATCACAAACTACTACAGCACCTCACAAACACATAATCTCAGACAAATTGAACTCATCCCAAGCATTTGGCACTGATGATCACTGCCTCTACAATGTGGAATGTGCTTGGAAGCTTGTTCTTCGGGGTGAGCAGACTATCCTGGGATTTTGTGAGTATTCTCAGGGGATCACCGCAAAATACCCAGAAATATCAACCAATTTCTTAGAGCATATAACTTTGTGTAATTATTTTAGATGAGTTAATTGTAAAATTCCAAGTATATAATAGCCTACAGTTAGTGGCAATACAAAAAATGTAAAATTCAACACAACACGCAAATAAAATTTTATATTTAATGAATTTTCTATTATGGCCTAAGGAGTATGAATGGCGAATAGGCTATCTAAATATTTGTCAATTTATTCAGCATAAAGGTAAAAGTGTTTTTTTTATTTTATTTTTATTTTTTACAAATTGATAATTTATTTCTCAAAAGTACCGTACTGTGGAATTTTCAGTTTTGCCTCACAAGACTGAGTGCACCCCGTTCCAGCCCTCATACCATAATTAAAATTTCTTGGAAGATCCGGGAATTGAATTCGGACCTCCGGGGCGGCAGCCAAGAATTCTAGCCACTATACCACGAGGTAATCTAATTTCAATCTTAATAGTGTTTATAACTTAGCGAATAAATTAAGATTAGGGTACAACCACACTTACAAATATTTTATGCTTTTACCATAACAACACTTTCTTAATTTTTGATGTTTTTATCGGCGGGGGGCTTCCACAGCTCCCCCTTATATACGCCCCTGAACTGAAGGGCCTGGTTTTGATTTCCACTCATATAACGAGTTGGGTGCACGGTGTCCTTTATCGACACACTCACATTGAACACACCATAATTACTTGTAGATGTGTGCGTGAAGAACTAAATGAACATTAATATAGGTTCAATTTTACTGAAATAAAATTGTTGCGTAAATATCAATGATAACAACAGAGAATTGCTGCAAGGGCTGCATAACAGATGTCACCACTGCACGGGCCTGATTTTACCATATTTACTCGTATTCGAAGTAATTAAATGGTTGTTCCAAAATAATGTTATGACTGCAAAACTACTGTGTGACAGCTGCACCAAAATGGCCAAATGGATTACGGAATAGTTATTAACCATTAAATAATAGCCTACATATTCATGCAATAACACTTGTGATAGAAGTCATTCTTATATTGCCTGTAATCCGAAAACAATGCAGTAACCATCCACTTCCTGCAGACTCACAATTTTCGCAATATAACAAGAAGTGCTCCTGTGCAGTGTGAATTCACGTTTCTCCACCTGCCCCGTGAGATTTGCGCGGCTGGTGAATGGACGTCTTGCCTTCCCCAGAAACATGGAAATCTTCAACATCAATCAGTTATAAAGATTTGTCCGCCTCGTTGCGTAATGGCTAGCATCCTTGACGATCACCGTTGCGGCTCGGGTTCAATTCCCGGCTCTGCCAAGAAATTGAATTCTAGTCTGAGTGATGGAATGGGGTACACTCAGCCTCGTGAGGTAAAACTTAGAGCAGGCGGGTTTGATACGTACCTCAGCAATCCTGTAAGTGGTTTTGTATGGTTTCCCACCTCTACACCAGGCAATGCCGGGTTGGTACCTTATTTAAGGCCATGGTCGCTTCCTACCCAAATCTTAACTCAATTACAAATACACACACTAGTACAGACATAAGAGTAACACAAGGTACAGGTCTGACGTTTATTTTTGGCCGGTGGCCCTGAAATCCGCGCATCCACTGTGCCAACCATTCAAACTTCTTAGTTCTCTCCTTTGTTCCTTCTGATCGTGCGTGCGTGCATGCATTTGTTACTGCACATGCTCACAATAAGAAGGCTTCCTGGCTGGTCGGAGACCTCTACACAACAAACAAGCACCGGCCAAAAACAAACGTCAGACCTTTTCACACAAACTCTACACACCCCAAAGTACATGGGGCTATATGACCACGATGTCGCAAAGAACAACATACTAACAATGTGTATGCCGCTTTGTAACTCGAGGATGTAAATATAACGTTTCCTGGTTAATACGCAAGACGAATCGTAGTCATATATCACTGCTTCTATTATTATTATTACGGTATTATTATTATTTATTTATTTACCACAAATCTTATATGAAGTATGGAAGCCTACATATTACAGTACATGATTCACTGGCACAATTTACATATAGCCTACATTTGTTTCTTGCAATATTTACATGTTTTACAAAGATATATGCATTATTTACATATTTAAAATATAACACAGCTCACTCGCTCTATCATGCACGCACTTTCATCACCTCAATCACTCCATACATTCGTTCATTCGGCGAGCCAATCAATCACTCATACATAAGTTCATATAATACAATATACCTTTTTATATACGGCCTGAATTTCTCAAGAGGCAAGATCTTGGCATTCCCTTGCAGCGTGTTCCATAACCGCGCAGAGCGGCCGTAGCAACCTATCACGTGAGCATTGCTACGAGCGAAGGGCGGAACGAGAGTTACACCTCGTCTTCTCCGAATTGAGCGATATGCCAATGACAGTCGGCAAAATGGGTCAATACTAATGGAACCTGTGAGGGATTTCTTGAGTAAAATCAAATCAGTTTGTTTGGCTGTTGCCTCTATAGATGTAATTTTTAACGAAGGGTAAGGGGAATGACGAGCTATTAGCCTCTCTGCGGGGCGTTGTACACGCTGGAGCTTGTTCATGTTTTCCGCTGAAGTGGGATGCCAAGCAGGTAAACCGTACGTTAATATCGAACGGACCCTGCATAGGTAGGCCGTCCTTAGAGCTCTAAGTTTACAACCTCTCATGTTTCTGGGCAAGAAACCCAGAAATTTGGAGGCCTTACATCTTGCCTCTTCACTTTGCATGTTACAATTCCGGGTGTCGGAGATTGTTACCCCTAGCAACTTTAAGTTTGTGCACCGTGGGATGACACGGTTTATGATTTTGTATTCATCCTCAGTGTTTTTTGACCTAGTTATTCTTATGTAATTACATTGTTTTACATGTATATTTAATCTATTCACAGAAAACCACAGCGATAAGTTGAGCAGATCTGATTTAAGAGAGAGGGAATCTTCTTCACTTTTAATGCACCTGTATAGCACTGTGTCATCTGCATATAATGTCATTGTTGAGGTGACACAGCCAGGAAGATCGAGCACATTCGCATCCCTGCAAGAAGACTCCCACAAGTCAAACAAGAAGTTCCGTGACGAACTAAAGAGCCTACTTTTCTTAAAATTGAAGATTCATGCCAATAATTAATCTACATGGATCTATCTAGAATAATGACAAAATTAAGTTGGTAATATCGAAATTTCTAATTAGTTCCAAATACTGTATTTTCTTTCTTTCGCATTTCCCAATTAATTGGGGTCGCCGGAGCCAACCAGGCTCATTTTGGTTTTGGCCGGGGATTTAAGGCCGGATGCCCTTCCTGACGCCAAGTGAATTTTCAGGTGAAAATTCCACCCCGCTGTCACCGGGATTCGAACCCCGGCCGTCCGGGTGAAAAACGAGCAGCTAAGCCACTTCGCCATCACGCTCCCCAGTTCCAAATACTGTATACCTGGCATAATGTAGCCTAATAGAGAAGTACAGTTGGCAGCCCTGGTGACTGAATATATTCTTAGTTCCATCTCTTAAGGTACAGAATACAAAATTTGGTTGAAGTCCAATGGATAGCATGGACGTTACATGCAGATAAACATTGGATCTAACAGCGCGCGTAAAATCTTGTTGGCAGCAATTACATACATGTATTGGTCAGAAATAATCTGAAATAATATGATCTATTGTTGTGTCAATTTTGAATGAAATCCATTAGTTAGCATAGAAGTTACATGCATTTTAAAATTGGACCTATCTGCAGGCTTAGAATAAATTTAGCAACACTGACGTATATTAGTTACTCCAAATTAATCTAGAATGCCAGGTACTATACGTGTGCAAAGTTTAGAGCTATTGGCTTGCATACTTTCTGATATATTGATATTAGGGTAACAAAAATAGAGGCAGTAATTATTAACAGTTGGCAGCCCTGGTTACTCTTAAGAATCGGCATAGTCATATCTGTTATGGTACACATAGCACACATGAAATTTGGTTGAAATCCAAATGATAGTATAGACGTTACATGTATTTAAAGTTGGACCTCTCAGCAGGCTTAGAATCATGTTGATAGCACTGACGTATATAAGTTACTCCAAATTAATACAGAATGTCAGGTACTATACGTGTGCATAGTTTAAAGCTGTGGGCTTGCATACTTTCTGATATATGGGTATTTGGATTAAAAAAATGAGAGCATTTATTAACAGTTGGCAGCCCTGGTGGCTCTTAAAAATTCACTCAGTCATACCTGTTTATGTACACATAGCACATACGAAAGTTGGTTGAAATCCAATTGATAGTGTAGAAGTTATACGAGTTTAAAATTTGGACCTATCAGCAGGCTTGTAATCATTTTGGCAACACTGCCATGTATGGCCTCCTGGAAATTAAACTGCAATATTATTATCTATACGTGTGCCAATTTTGAAATAGCTCCAATTCATACCTTCCAAGATATCCAACATGGAGCTCAAATTTCAATTGCGATTTTTCAGCAGTTGGTAGCACTGACATCATTTTCAAATATGGCCGTGAGATATTCAGGTATAGATCTTTACTCCTACAAAATTTTGTTTCGATTGCTGCAGCTGTTTGGGAGTTGATAGGGGGGGGGGGGGACACACACACAGCCAGCCAGCCAGACAGACAGACAGACAGACAGACACACATTTGCCCGATCTCATAAGTCTACTTTTTCCTCATTTTTGCAAAATGTGAAAAGTAGGCTATAAATGTCGATTTTGAGTTATATATGACTTGTAATAGTTTACTGTGTCCTTTTCCGGTTCCAAGACTGCCACAAGCCTAAATGTATTATTTGACTATTATTTGACATTGTAAGGCAGTATACACACTGCCCATAAAATGCAGATCTTTGTTTCTAAACTGCCACAATTTGTGTTGTAGCTGTATTACGATGAACAGTTGCATTGTTAGTAAGGCAGATGTGTTATTATTGTTACATGAGAATTAGTGCCACAAGTCAAAATGTGGCTGTCAATGAAGAAATGGAAGATTTTAGATCGACATTCACACAACCAAGCATGTCTTATGATGCTAGATAAGGCTACGGCTACTTATGCTTCGTGAAAGGTACGCCATGATCTGTTTGCTCTAGCCTTAAAGAGTAAATCCCTCCAAATTTAAACAAAGATGATCAACATTAGCATCACAATCAGAGTTCTTCTCTACGCCATTTCTGAATTTAAGATAAGGGATCTCATGTCTCTCTGCCGGGTTCGATTTCCGGCTCTGCCAAGAAATTGTATACTTTCTCTCTTCAGGCATTATTTCCACAGTCCTAACCATCTAAGCCTATTGATCCTCAAGATAATAGCTTCTATCACAGTGATAATAATGGCTTGGCTTCAAAGTCATGAAATATGGTAATCATAACTGTTAGAAATTAGTAAGTTTATGTCTGATTTGATCATCTTATAGGGACAATGTCTGTGAATATTGTCGATGCAGATTATGACAATCTTGTGGGTGATCCAATATTCCCAATGCTATTACGATTTTATCAATTAAATACATAACATAACCAACGCCACCAAAATAAATGTTATAAGAAAGGCAATATAGTCATAGCGTTTCGTGACTTTGAAGAAGAGGAAAGAGAACCAAATTAGTCTTTGAATATCGGCTAGTTCGATTCTTTCTCAATACCATTCCTACTACCAAGGACTAAAAAGTTCTATATTGGAGAAACAATAGAGTGCAACCTGTAGAAAATGTGAAAGAAGGTATAGTAAATTAATTTAATTTGACCATGCTTTGATTGTAAAGATCTGGAAAATGGTACGCAAGTAATTAATGCAATGTTCCTTTCTATCAAGTAGTAATTTCGTGAACACTCAATAGTGTAGGTTAAGATATACATCAGGAACCCACAAAATGAATTTGTAAGAATGCAACTTCATATTTCTAAAAACAGTTAGTTGTAAACATGCTCTCACATCAAGAAAAATATTCACAGATGACATTGTATCTGTAAGCCAATTCTTTTGTAACTTGCATAATAATTGCTTGTAAAACATGCTGTATAGCCTAGTGAAAGAGTGCCACAACTCAATAAATATGCAACTTCTTTATAATTTAGCTTGATATTGGTATTCTTAATGTAAAATCCAATAAATGGGGGCCAATTCTACAAAATATTGAAATAGTACATTATGCAACGAGCCTATAATGGCTATAATTAAGACACGAGTATTTTTATAAAACGAGCGCATGCGAGTTTTATAATTTCCATACGATTGTCTTAATTACCATTATAGGCGAGTTGCATACGACTGTTTATGTTCGACGATAATTATAACTTTATTATATGTTTTAACATAAATATTCATAAATATCTGTTCAGTCACTAGAATGTTGTGATCGGGTGCTGCGGTGGGTAGTAGATCAGTTTTTCCAAGCTCTCTGGACAACCGACGCATGCGCTCTGTGTGCTTCAATACCATATGTTCAGATCAAGACCAACTACATGGCCTTGTTCAGATTGTGCACCAGTATTCAGTAAAACTGTCACTGAAGTCGTGTCAAAACCACGCGCTGTGTAGAAATTGGTTTTGGGGATATTAAGGTACAGTGCTATTTCTTGTCTCATATTCGCCAGTTTATTTACGCGAACATATGGACGGTGCGTATTCCATGTCGGTAATTTATTATCGTTCGATGTTGTGTTTATGTCCGACATGTTGGATTTTGAGCGCATGCGCGAAGGTATCGTTACCTAATTGGTCAATGAACGAGCTCTGATTGGCTGGAGAAACTGTATCGTAATGAAAAACGGTGTTATAATGACCATCATTATGATACAGTTTTCTGACACATAATAGTGAGGGTCGAACATAAAAATAGCAATTCATTTGAATTGAAAATGAAAATCCACAGCCTGCTTACAGTCTCCGACCGGGTCAGGAATGGAATGAATGAAGCCCCTAGCTAGCGGCGAGGATGTGGACTGTGCCGGCTGCCGAGGCCTGACGCACTCCTCTGGGGCAATGAGTAAATGAATGACAGATGAAATGAAATGATAGTGGAGAGTGTTGCTGGAATGAAATTTTGACAGGGAAAACCGGAGTACCCGGAGAAAAACCTGTCTGCCTCCGTTTTGTCCAGCACAGATCTCACATGGAGTGACCGGGATTTGAACCACGGACCCAGCGGTGAGAGGCCGGCGTGCTGCCACCTAAGCCACGGAGGCTTCCCCAATTCATTTGAATTAATTACAGCAATTTAAAAACTTTGAAGCTCATTAACTCAGAACTGTGTTTTTTTTTGACTTGTGTCAGTCTTCTTGCAGGGGTGTGAAATATTCTGAAGAGAAGTGGTCCGATCAAAGAGCCCTGAATCACTCCTGGAGTGACTTGAACAGCCTGTGATGAAGCTCTTCCACACACCACGCTCTAGGAATGACCTCACCCATGCCAATAAGCTACCCCGTATGTTAAGCTTCTGTAGCTTTAAAAGAGTCTTTCATGAGGCACTTGATCGAAGACCTTAGCCCTATCCAGTGCTACGTTGGTAGCCTACTTATCTAAGTGTGTGCATTTGTCAGTGGCAATGGATGAATCACCTTATCAGTAAAAAACTATGAATGGATCGTATAGCCTAATTTATTGTATCGTCGTGTATACAGAGTGTGTCAAAATTACGTCGACAAACTCAAACCAGAGGTTCCGGCCCTTATCTGAAGCAACTCGAGATAGGACACTTATATCCGGATACGAACCGTTAATAATCTGTGCGACGTTAAATTTTTAACGAGGCAATTCGGCAACACCGCGCCAAGAAAGTGCGACTTCTTCTAATGTATCCATTCCGTAGCAGCCGCAGAGGAATGCTGGCGAACTAGCTCAGGGGTATCGTGCATGGCGCGGCGTGTTCCTTGAAACGAGTCATTTGGTAGCGGTTCGAATCACAGCCAGCGCAAGTTTTATCATTTCAAATGAACTTGTCGACTTCGTCGTTATGCTTTGGGTCTAACGTTATGCGAGACGGAGACGGATGCGTTATGGAGACGGAGACTGTGACGTCATGCAGTCACGCGGGAACCCTAAGTTAATGGTTAATGGAGTATGTTGAAAGAGTCCTGGGGTGTCGAGCGACCTGGGGCTTCGAGCGAAGCGAAAAGAATACAGGGTGACTCCTAAAGAGATATACAAGACGCCAGATAAGAATACAAGGTGGCTCTTAAATATATATACAAGATGGCAGAGATGAACACAGGGTGTCTCCTAAAGAGGTGCACAAGATATCAGACAAGAATACAGGGTGACTCCTAAAGAGGTATACAAGATGTCACACAAGAATACAGGGTGACTTCTAAAGAGATATACAAGATGCCATATAAGAATACAGGGTTCCTCCTAAAGAGGTGTGCAGGATGTCAGAGCAAAATACAGTGCAAGATGTCAGTTAAGAATACAGGGTGACTCCTAAAGAGATATACAAGAAGCCAGATAAGAATACAAGGTGACTCTTAAAGAGGTGTACAAGATGACAGAGAAGAATACAGGGTGACTCCTAAAGAGGTGCACAAGTTGTCAAACAAGAATACAGGGTGACTCCTAAAGAGGTGTACAAGATGTCACACATGAACACAGGGTGACTTCTAAAGAGATATACAAGATGCCAGATAAGAATACAGGGTGCCTCCTAAAGAGTTGTGCAGGATGTCAGAGCAAAATACAGGGTGACACTTAACGAGGTGTACAGTATGTTGGATTCACTTCAAATACAGAGTGACCCTTAAAGAGGTTTGCAATATATCAGATTCAAATAATGGGTGACCCTTAAAGAGTTGTAAAAGATGTCAGACTCAAATACAGGTGACCCTCAAAGAGGTGGGCAAGATGTCAGATTGAAACCTTTAACCCCTTATTGAATGGAACTAATTGTTGAAATATTTTGTTCTAAGTTCCTAATGGAGTCTGTTGAAAGAGTCCTGGGGCTTAGAGCGAAGCGAGAATCCCTCCTGCCTTTCTAACATTTGTAGCATGCGTCATTTGAAATGATATAACGCCTAGTCTTTCAGACTGACTGTATTTTTTTCTGGCTGCTATCTTCTTACCACTGAGCTAGTTCGCCAGGCGGGAAGTGGCAGCATTCCTCTGTGGCTGGGGTGGAGCGGAAACATTACAAAAAGTCGCACTTTCTCGGCGCGGTGTTGCCGATTTGCCTCGTTAAAAGTTCAACGTCGCACAGATTTTTGACGGTTCGATTCCGGCCATAAGTGTCCTATCTCAAGTTGCTTCAGATAAGGACCGCAACTTCTGGTTTCAGTTTGTCGACGTAATTTTGCGACACCCTGTATAACTGGAATGAAAATAGAGAATAATCTATCAACTGAATTGTTTATGCTGTTTTTCGAGTGCCGAAATAAGGAATATGTAATTGTGTATTATCTAAAATCTAGAACATGTAATATAGTTTTCTGTTTAATATTCGTGTTCATTATAATATGTTTTATTAACCTACCGTCGGGCGCAGCTGATCATATTGATACAAGTTGACATTCTCTGTCGATTGTTTGTCGACAATCGGGAGTAGAAATTTCTTCTCGACAATAACTTCCTGTCTCACATCCCTCTCCATTGTCATGAACTGCATAATGTGACTGACTGCTCTGTTGTCAAGATATCAGCTAACTGATCAATTTGATACACCGCGCCTCTTCCTGTTTCATTGCAAAACTACGTTTATTTGGTTATCTACATCACATGGTGAGTAATACAACACTACGTTCGAATGTAGAATGCGTTTATTTTATCTTGGGGTCGTTCAAATATTTACTTTCCATTCAAATATCAAATAGGTGTATTGTTTCTGTTAGTGGTATACAACATACTTTTGCGATATGAAAACCATCACTAATTTGAGATATTGTGAGTTCAAAGAACAAATGTCAGTTTATTGAAATCATCATCACCATCATTTCCCCTTTTCCAGTTGACACTGGGTGGGGGCAAATATGGGTCCTCTCCACTTTGTTCTGTCGTTCCACCATTCCTCCTCCGACACGGTGTTCCAATCCAGGTTCGGTTTTCTAATACTATTCTCCATCGAGTCCATCCAATGCATTCTTGGTCTTCCTCGTCCTCACGTCCCTGTCATCCGCCGTTCCAGTGCTCGCCTTGGTAGCCTTACTTCATTCATCCTTTTGACATGTCCAAACCATCCAATCTGTTTTGCTCCAGTTTGTCTTTGAGTTTCTGTACTCCCAGTTCTTTCCTTATATTTTCATTTCTCACTCTGCCCCTCCTCGTTTTATGGACAATACTTCTCAGGAATCTCATCTCAGCTGCTTGTACTCTGCTCTCATCCCTCTTAGTCATTGTCCAAGTTTCTGCTGCATATGTCATTATAGGAACATAATATGCTTTGTACATAACTTCTTTAGCCTTAATTGGTATATACTTGTTCCATACTAGTTCCCGTACCTGTTGGCACTCCCGAGTTGTATTCTTTTGCTAATTTCCAAATCTAGTCTTCCATCTTCAGTCAGTTCACTTCCAAAGTATTTGAAGTGTTTCACCACTTCCAATTCCTTATCTCCTACGTTGATTACTCCCTTTCCTTCTTTCTTATCTTTACTCATCACCACTGTTTTACTCTTCTCCACATTTATCTTCAATGCCCATTGCTCAATCTTTTCATTTATTACGTCTGACTGTTCTTGTACCTCCATTTCACCCTCGCCCCAGATCACAACATCGCACAGTGTGTCGAATCGCAATGTTTACATTATAGTTTATGACATTGGAAAACATACTCTTTAAAACTGGATAAAATATGAATAACGATGAGACTTGCAGTCCAGCATTTTTGTTACACCTTATTTGAGGGAATAGACAAAGTCACTGTATGTAAAATCATCCAGATTAAAAACATATGTTAAATTGTTCTTTTGAAGTCTTGCTGAATTTGTTATTTCCTTTGTTCAAATTCTCCCCTTATTTGTGAACGAACCTGCCATACCTTAAATGGAATTCTGTAACCGATGTTTTTTTAGAATGGCTTTATCCACGAATGTAATGTCGATAAACCATACACGTAGTTATTGACATTAACACTTCTAGACAGCATTGAGTTCATTTCGCTAGGCTTCGTGCCACAAATATAGCAAACTTGAGAGCCTGGGGTATATGTCTAAATATTGCAGATTTTTCCATCTACCATGGTTTGCAGAAAGCTGTGAATTACAGTCCAATTTCCAGCCAGAGATGGCGTCAGCTCTTTTATTTGGTTTTCAATTAACTTAACTTCACGTTTGACCATTTCAGATGTTTCCTTCCCAAAACGAAATGTTATTGGCCGGCAATAACGCGTTGACGAAGGCCTGGGATTTGTCCAAATTGTATTGGCATCATTCAGGTGCAGTTTTAAAGGAACAAAACAGATTACAAACAAATACGCATCTGTGTTACTTTGGTCCTTAAATCTCTGTTCGTACAAACTGTGACCTGAACTTCCGTCACATCCCCATTTACTGATAAGGGTGGCAGAGGAGTCAGTACTTTGAACAGGCAATGTGTCAACTAAGCGTTTTACCGTTAGATCTAATATTGCCTGTAACTTTACAGTAGCTGAGGTATCGCTAATAGTCATATCTTCCTACACAGGATAACACGCAGCTTTAGCTTTCTTTAGAGCGTAATATGAGGGTTAAATGAAATGCCCTAAATCCATGGCACGTTTCCTCATCAATTTATAACCGTACGAGATAGACTTGGTGTCATCGTACAGTATAACGCTAATGCTTCATACGGTGTAAATGGACGCTTTTCCTGCTCCTTTTGTGAGCAAATAGAGCCTTCTTAATTTTTGTGCCTCTTGTTGGGGGGGAATAAAGCTCTTTCACGATGCTTGCTGCATCTCTTTTCCCGTTTGATCGAAAATAATCTTCAGCAGCAAACGCTACTTCCTCCAAACTACGCGATTCGGTAATATCACAAACTTTTTGCTTCTTTCTCTTGGCGGAACAGTTCTTAAATTCCTTCGGGACATAATTTGTTTTCGGATCATACACTGGATCGATGTCTTCTTGTTCACTGGAAACGATGAAATCCGCCCCATTTAACTAATAACCGAATTTTTCCCGGAATCGTTGTACTCTTCTTCCTGCACTCTCCCATTTTTTAGCCTACTTTTCACATTTTGCAAAAATGAGGAAAAAGTAGACTTATGAGATCGATCCGGGAAAATGTGTGTCTGTGTGTCTGTCTGTCTGTCTGTCTGTCTGTCCTTCTGTCTGTCTGTCTGGCTGTGTGTGTGTCCCCCCCTATCAACTCGTAAACGGCTGCAGCAATCAAAACAAAATTTAGTATGCGTAAAGATGTGCACCGGAATATCTCACGTCCATATTTGAAAATGATGTCAGTGCTACCAACTGCTGAAAAAACGCACTAGAAATTTGAGCTCCATGTTGGATATCTTGCAAGGTATGCATGGGAGCTATTCCAAAATTGGCACACATGTAGATAATACTACTTCAGTTTAATTTCCAGGAGGCCAACCATGACAGTGTTGCTAAAATAATTTGAAGCCTTCTGATAGGTCCAATGTTTAAGTGCATATAACTTCTACACTATCAATTGGATTTCAACCAAATTTTGTATGTAATATCTGTACATAAACAGATATGACTGAGTGTATTCGTAAGAGCCACCAGGGCTACCAAATGTTAATAATTGCTCTCTCTATTTTTTTTTCCAAATACCAATATATCAGAAACTATGAACACGTATATTCTGACATTTTAGATTAATTTGGAGTAACTTATATACGTCAGTTCTACCAACATGATTATAAGCCTGCTGATAGTACCAATTTTTAAATACATGTAACTTCTATACTATCAGTTGGATTTCAACCAAATTTCGTATGTGCTATGTGTACCATAACAGATATGAGTATGCCGATTCTTAAGAGTAACCAGGGCTGCCAACTGTTAATAAATGCTGTCTATATTTTTTTTATCCTAATATCAATATATCAGAAAGTATGCAAGCCAACAGCTCTATACTTTGCACACGTAAAGCACCTGACATTCTAGATTAATATGGAGTAATTAATACAAGGCAGTGCTGCCAACATGATTCTATGCCTGCTGATATGTCTAATTTTAAAATACATGTAACTTCTATACTAACAAATGGATTTCATCCAAAATTGGCACAACAAGATATCATAATATTTCAGATTATTTCTGACCAGCACACGCATGGTATTGTTGGCAACATGCTTTTACGCGTGCTGATAGATCCAGTGTCTAACTGCATGTAACGTCCATTGGACTTCAACCAAATTTTGTATTCTGTACCTTAAGAGATGGAACTAAGAATATATTCAGTCACCAGGGCTGCCAACTGTAGTGCTCTATTAGGCTACATTATACCAGGTATATTTCGAACTAATTAGATATTTCGATATTACCAACTTAATTTCGTCATTATTCTAGATAGGTTCATATACTGTAGAATAATCATTGGCATGAAAAGTAGGCTGTATAGTTCTTCACGGAACTTCTTGTTTGTTAATATTATGGGATATCAACTTAATTTTATTTCTTACCTCCAGAACCTGAGTGTCGGTAAGAGATGTAGGATCAAATTTATTCGTAACATATTGAAATATGACGTCTGTACGCCCCTCTTTACGACAGGACCGCCACGCGTTGAAAAATTCTTCTCGCGGTAAAGCCCACATAGTCACTGAAAATAAGAAAATAAACCATGATGCACATTCGTGCGCAACCAAACCACTACAGATCCTGAATCTACATTAAATTTCCTATCGAATGACGTTCAAAGTAAAATGGCACTTTGAGGCACTCATAGAGTAAATAATTTATTTAATGCAGGAAGCTTGTATTAAGAATAAATTTGAGAACACATACCTCTTTTTACTATTCCATGAGCAGCAGAAGACAACACCTCATTGAACTCACAAGAAACACAACGTTCGGTTCATTCCGACACCTCCTATCAAATGAACTGATGACTGCCAGGTAGACCTTTCAGCACCAAATCCTTCCTCCTGCGCACCAGACAGCGGAAAAGAAGACCGAAGGTCACCTTCTAGTTTGTTCACTATCGAATGAGCCAGTTTTCGCTTTCATTTGCGGCAGTGAATTTTTTCAACCTAGATATGGGATTCGACACACTGTGCGTCGTCTGCAAACAACATTAACTTCATCTTTGCTCTACGATAGTCTTTCATTGCAGCCTTCATGATGTCATCCATCACCATTAAGAACAATAATGGTGACAACACACTTCCTTGCTTTAGTCCAGTGTCAATTTTAAACCATTCCGATGTCCCGACTCTAGTCTTCACACTACTGTAGCAATCCATTCACATTCCTTTTATCATGTCTCTCAGTTCCTTGCCTATCCCCCTATTTGAAATGTAACTGGTAAACTACTTATGGTATCTGCACGTAAATGCTTAAAAAGTAGGCCTACAGTATTTACAAACACAATTAAAGTTGAGTGAATATTGTTGTGTGATCATTTTGACTCCCAGAAGGTTATCATTGTTTGTTTTAAACCATAAAAGGTCTATCCCACGAAAATAACTGGCTAGTTATTATCCCTTTTATAAAAGCCCACAAATCCGGGGCCTCCTCATAACATGTGCTAAATGTTACCCCAAAGTGAATTATCGGTCAGCGTGCCTCCTCATTCGGGAGAGTAGTGGGTTCGAACCCCACCATTGGACTCCAGATAAATGTCGTGACGTTACCTTCTAATAGGCTACGAGTGCTTCCTTCTGCTTCCGAGTAATTTCATCATTTTCATTAGGGGAAGATGACTCGAAGTGAAAACCATCAGGACCAATGATTGTCGCCTTTGAGAGGTCCCATCAGAGGTGCTGGTACCCTCGTCCAACCCATTTATCGTAATATACCTCTATATAATGGGCTGCTGTGCCATCGTGCTGAAACAAGACTTGAACGAGAAATCCCCGTTGAGGAATAAAGCAATCACATGACGTGGTGGGGGTAGCTAATGTGCACCAAAGCACCGTTAAAAACATGGATCAATCATGAGGGTGGCTGTGGGGGATTATTTTCCAGTCCTTCAAAGAATTGCCTATTTTAATCTCTTCCATAATATGAAATGTAGGTTTGTGTGATCGAAGTTTGTCCGCGCAAGCACGCGTGTGTGCATGTGACTTAGGCCGATATTAAGTTGTCAGGACCTTGGTTCAATCTGCGGTTACGTCAACTGTGCATTTATATTTCCCTATTCCTAACCAATATCAGCACGGCGTATTTAACGTTTCGAAAACTCTTTCAGCTATCAATATAACATTCTGTACCATGACTCAGAAGTTAAATAACCAAAATCATTACGAGCCAGAAACCAATATGGTGGCCGTGAAAGGTTTCCAAATTGTCTATTCCATCTGTAGGCTTGATACTACGAAGTTAGTTGCTTTGATAAAGGACCATAAAACAGCTTCATTAAAAGTACATTCATAACCATGACATGCAAACAACCTACTGTACATGGCAAACGCGAATTTTCAGAATTCAATTGTATTTTCTGGCGACCATGTGGAACATGGCATAACAAATTCGAATTATGAGCAAAACAACGGTCTAATGATGCAATACCTTCAATTATTTCGATAATTACCACATGAATTATAGGATTGTTATGTGGTCATCTTGAGTGTGTGTGAGTGTATAGTGGTGTCTATGTATGTGTGTGTGACTGTTTCCCAAAACACATTTTGATTGACTAGAGCTATATTAATATGACTTCCGAAGTAGTAACACGCAAGAAACCAACATGGCGCCTACACGAACTAAGAAAGTACTGCCTTATCTGGTGACCTAATCACTCTAACACAGAGGTTTTCAAAGAGGGGCGCCAGCTCTCATTGAAATATTTATATTCCATATTCTGTAACAAATATAGCTATCCTCATATCCATGAGCCTATCGTAGGCAAGAAGCTCCCACGACCATTCAACACTAATAACAAACTCATCATTTTGCTGTCTTATTTCACAAGGACTAACCAGTGACCAGTAGATCGTGCCAGCAGGAATTCTGAGCACACTGCACCCTTTCCCCTGCCGCCTGCAGCGATATCTTAACAACCACTAATGGCAATAAGACGTTTGACCAGCCGCGGCTCGTGGTGTTAGAGCTGGGGAAGGTTCAGCACGTAGTGGCAAAATGCTGGTATAACGCATTATACGACACCCACATACACGGCTGCAGGATTTTTAATTTCACGGTGAAAGGTGGGGGAGCTCAGAACAGACTTACAGATTGGCACCATTATGTTATTTTATAAAGCATTTTTTCCCTAATTAAAATGAATGTACTTACCTAGTTTCAACATTCAGGAAGAGGCAATGCATTCCGTTTCTAATTTAACCTACTCCCCATTCTAATTAGTCCCGATCAGAGGAGTCTGTTTCACGGTTGTACACTACCAAACAATCGCAATTTACTTAGAAAATACTGTGTTTACCAGCCAGAACTGTAGGGGAATTGATCTGTAACATAGTCCGAAAGTGAACCCGATCTTGAGGGATAAATGGAAACAAATAAATAAACACAATTGTAGATATTAAGAGCAGTGAAGCTACTTGCTATTACTTTATATAAACACATGACCTTTAATTCATAGGTTTGTAAGTGAAGTCTGCCCTCCTCTCCTTTAGAGCTGCAAAGTGGTCAATGACAAGCTCATTGAAGTTCGGTGACTCCAACAATTCCTTTTCTGTGGAACACATTGCAAGTGCACAGTCGGCCTTCCTTCATTGTGTTTCGTAAAAATGTTTTCACTCGTTTTAGGGTATAGAAACACCGCTATGCCTCTCCTGTGACCCTTCACAATCAGCCTAGTTTCGTGGTCGAGATTTTTGCCCGATACGCTACTAACTGAATTCATTGTCTTGTTGACATACAATTACCACTACTGTACCTGGAGCTGCCAGACGTTCCGTTTTACCCGGAACAATTCCGTTGTTTCTTGTTTTGTTCCGCGTTCTGTTTTAATCTTTAACGGAACGCCAAATGTTCCGTTTTTTTGGTTCATTTGATAGTATATTCAATTTTGCACCAATTTTCAAATGTCCCGCTTCAGAATTGATTGTAATATCTAGCTTGTTTTCTGGTGATACAGGTGCAAGTTTGAAAGAGAAAATGACTTCTATGTCTGTGTTAGATATATGGATACATGTTATAGATATATTAGGGGCAACAACATTAAGGAGTATCGTAGTCCTTGTGAAGTTAATACTCAGCATTTCCCCCTCCAATGCATTTACGGAGAGAATATCAATTGGAGAGATTATACAAACAAACTCCATTGTTCACATATTACAATTATGACGAAAATTGTAGTGAATTTTATCAGAAGGTACTTACAAATAAAAGATGTTTGCAAAGGTTTGTTCAAATGAAAAGCATTTGTAAGTTGCTGGTGCCATAGGCCTATATGATATGTGTATTTGATTATGCAATGCTTATTTAATACATGAAAATGAAAATCCACAGCCTGCTTCCAGTCTCCGACCGGGTCAGGAATGGAATGAATGAAGCACCCCCATCGGTAGGATATAGACTGTGCCGGCTGCCGAGGCCTGACGCACTCCTCGGGGCAATGATGAAATGAATGACAGATGAAATGAAATGATAGTGGAGAGTGTTGCTGGAATGAAATTTAGACAGGGAAAACCGGAGTATCCGGAGAAAAACCTGTCTGTCTCCGTTTTGTCCAGCACAGAGCTCACATGGAGTGACCGGGATTTGAACCACGGACTCAGCGGTGAGAGACCGTTGTGCTGCCGCCTAGGCCACGGAGGCTTACTTTATGTGTATTATTTATTACAACGTTTGACGACCTTGATTAAAAAAATGCAATGGCAACCCTAACTGTAGTCCATAACACGCAAATTAAGACTTGCCACTGACACACAACATAATTAATGAACTAATTAAGTTACACCAACGATTTTAACGCGCGAACACTTGTTTACGAATACGCAGCATGGGCGGTGGCATATTTTAAACGGAATACTTTCCTTAAGTCTCGGTAGATGGCTCTGCTAACCCTTGCCACCTCATGGTGCTATCTGGCGGAAATATTTTAGTTATTATACATTAAGGGATACCATTTGAGTTCTCAATAATGATTATCACTTATTAGTCATATCTAACTGTTTCTGGTAACTTGTCATTATTAATCGTTCGAAGAGTGAAAGAGGGAAAAGATAAACTTTCATGAGAGTGGTTTCAGTCTCCTTGAACAACTTTGAATGCATTCCACAGAATAAGAATATCTTGTCGTCGTTGGCAAGCCTGGCTTAGGCTGTAGTCGCCTGAGCCTTAAGCGATACAATTGAAACGAATGGAGCTTTCATAACCACGCCTCCCGTCCCTGTTACATAGGAAGGAATGGGACATCGAAGGCGCAGCCTAACGGCGCTACTATCCATCTGAAAAACATTCTTTATCAACAGTTCCAAATATATTGACTCGTGACTGAATGAATTGAGTGAAATTTATAAATGTTTCCAATCAATATAAATTATAAATTCCTCAATTAAATACGGTATGTATATTTATAGAATCTTTCAGGAGAGGCTCCGCCTAAGAGCCTTTAATGACCAGCCGCGCCTGCGTTTGACAATAAGATCACCACTTCCTTAAGAAAAGTAGCTTCTATTTCTGCTATTGTCGACTTGATGTGCTCTAAGAATAGTAAATTGTGTGTTATTATTATTGTAAGTTGTAGTTGCAGTAATTAGACAGAAGCAAATACTTTAGATCAGAGGTTCCCAACATTTTAGCAACTGCGTAGCCTACCACTTGACATTTTTAGAAATTTTTGGCATACCAACAGTCCTATATATATTTTTTTTAGAAACATTCTGTACTTTTAAAGTCAGAAAAGTGCCCCAAGTCTTGTTTTAAGATAACTTCATATTTAATTATCAATGCTCTTATATTTCGTTTTTGTTCAGCTCTTTATCAAGACAACAGTTACTATATACAGATTGTTTTCATTATTTTCTTGCTATTTTATCATTTTAAATGATCTTGTCGACTTCGTCGTTACGCTGAGATCTGGCGTTACGTTACGGCGACGGGACGAAATGTACCGAGGATGCACTGAGGTGTGTGACATCATAGTACCGCTTGAGATCCCTTCTTTCCCCGCGCGCTCCGGTGAGCGTGACGTCATCCAGCCAGCTACCTCCTTTGACCTTGGTTTGCACTTGCTAATGGAGTTTGAGTTCACGCAGTTCGCTGCATGATCATGAGGCTTTCACCCAGCATTTTTCAGCATTTGTAGCATTTAAAATGATATAAAGTCTAGTCTTTCAGACTGACTACCACTCTTTTTTATTATAACATTGTTGTTGTTGTTGTTTGCCTGTGATAAAAATATCAATATCAGAAGTGATTAAACTTAACTGCAACAACACTTATTCTGTTTCTATGTTTATATTTGATGTACAAAAGTTCAGAAAATCCACTCTCACACAAGTAACTTGTAACAAATGGCATCAAAAAATGTAGAGCTTGCCGGAAGATCATTGGGGACTCTGTTTTACGTCCAATCCAGAAGTTAATTAAAGATTTACTTTTAAAACTGTCTTTCATGGAAACATCATCTGTTAGATCGATTTTTTTTCTTAATTTCAACTCATTTGGTGAGGATCCCGTAAAAGGATTTCTGCTCCAGTCAAGTTTGGAATGATCTTCAGAGAATTATTTATTAAGATTTTCTTGAAGGGAATCCAAGTGAACATTGATATCAGCAACCACAACTGGCATTGGAGATACTTTATTTTCTTCAAACAATTATGAGAGAGTAGGAAATGCAGATATATATGTTCCTCCTGTACTTGTTAACAATCGTATTACCCACGCGGACCTCCTGAGACATTCCCGCGTACCACTGGTTGAGAACCCCTGCCTAGGTCTTGTGATCCGTGTTTTTGTTCGAAGCAGCCTATGCGAAGTGCTAAGAAAGGAAAGAAGTATAAGGAGGAGGGGTGGGGGGCGCTCGATATTTGATGTTTCAGAAGAGAGGCGCCACAGAAGAAGTTTGTGAATGTGAACCCCTGCTCTAGCGTATCCATCTCCTAGCCACGACTGCAGGCGGAAGAGTAGGCTACCCGACGAGCACGGCTGTCCTATAGCGAGCATACATACAAGGCGCGTACAAATTCACATGGCTAAGCTACTAACAAGGAAGAGAATTGTGGCTTACGAGGAATTGCTGGTTTCCCGTCGATAAACAGGCAAGGTGAGTACTACACACATCAAAAAAAGTTTTGCATCACCTCGGTTCCCAGATCTCCGGCATATAGACGTTGACTGTGTATATTGTATCAAAGATACAGTCCCTTTGACTGTTCATAGATGTCACTAAAACTGCTCAAAGATGTAAACAACCATGCATGAGCAGGGCCTATTAGACGGAGGGGGTACGACAGCCGATCAGTTCCAGTCATTCCACCAGGACGAAGGTACGCTGCTCATGTTGTCTGTAGTTCTACCATGCCTAGAAGGTCAATACCGCAGTTCGATCGCGTCCGCATTGTTACTTTGTGTCAAGAAGGGCTCTCAACAAGGGAAGTTTCCAGGCGTCTCAGAGTGAACCAAAGCGATGTTGTTCGGACATGGAGGAGGTACAGAGATACAGGAACTGTCGATGACAGGCCTCGCTCAGGCCGCCCAAGGGCTACTACTGTAGTGGATGACCGCTACTTACGGATTGCCGCTCGGAGGAACCCTGACAGCAATGCCACCATGTTGAATAATGCGTTTCGTTCAGCCACAGGACGTCGTGTTTCAACTCAAATTGTGCGCAATAGGCTGCATGATGCGCAACTTCACTCCCGACGTCCATGGCGAGGTCCAGCTTTGCAACCCCGACACCATGAAGCGCGGTACAGATGGGCCCAACAACATGCTGAATGGACCCCACAGAATTGGCATCACGTTCTCTTCACCGATGAGTGTCGCATATGCCTTCAACCAGACAATCGTCGGAGACGTGTTTGGAGGCACCCTGGTCAGGCTGAACGTCTTAGACACACTGTCCAGCGAGTGCAGCAAGGTGGTGGTTCCCTGATGTTTTGGGGTGGCATTATGTGGGGCCGACGTACGCCACTGGTGGTCATGGAAGGCTCCGAAACGGCTTTATGATACCTGAATGACATCCTCCGACCCATAGTGCACCCATATCGGCAGAATATTGGAGAGGCATTTGTCTTCATGGACGACAATTCTCGACCTCATCGTGCACATCTTGTGAATGCGTTCCTTCAAGATAACGACATCGCTCGACTACAGTGGCCAGCATGTTCGCCAGACATGAACCCTATCGAACATGCCTGGGATATGTTGAAAAGGGCTGTTTATGGACGTCTTGACCCACCAACCACTCTGAGAGATTTACGCCGAATTGTCGTTGAGGAGTGGGACAATTTGGACCAACAGTGTCTTGATGAACTTGTGGATAGTATGCCACGACGAATACAGGCATGCATCAATGCAAGAGGACGTGCTACTGGGTATTAGAGGTAGTGGTGTGTACTGCAATCTGGACCACAAATGCTGAAAGTCTAGCTGTATGATGGTACAACATGCAATGTGTGGGTCTCATGAGCAATAAAACGAGCTGAAATGTTGTTTGTGTTGATCTCTATTCCCTTTGTATTTAAAGGTTCCGGAACTCTTGGAACCGAGGTGATGCAAAACTTTTTTTGATGTGTGTATATTTCAGTTTCTCCTAAACTCTCGCCAACGCTTTGCCGTATCTGAAGGGGCTGCGACTGCCTTTGGGGTGTTTATCTACAGTATAATATCATCATTACCGCCAATGGCTTCGGTGGCATAGTTGGTAGCATGCTGAACTGCTGTGCCCAAGATCGCGGGTTTAAACCCGGCGGAAGTCGTCGGATTTTTTAAGAGCGTTAAAATACTTCAGTATGCCTTCCTTCGGAGGGGAAGTAAAGCCGGCCGTCCCAAGTCATAGATTTATGGCATGTAAAAGATCCTTCCACTAACTAAACTTTTGTGAAGCTAAATTTCTAGGTTATACTTCGTTAAAAGGCTCTATCAAAGTTCCAACGTTTATCACTAGGTGTCAGTGATATCTGGTAGTGAAAGATGGAACTACATGAAATTAAACGGAACTTGTAGCCCACCCCATGGGTGTCCGCTTGAAGCAGCTACTGCGTCTGGCAAGCCGCACATGTCCTCGGACACTCCCGGCACTAAAAGCCATACGCTTAATAAATAAATAATCATTACCGCAGAAGGTTGCTGGTGTGTTGAAGAGAGGTATTACAATGAATGACCCCGGCTTTGATTTAAAAAGAATTCATTCCATCTATAGTGTTTACGGTGTATCTAAATTCCATTGGAATATGCAATGGTCAAATATTTTGGAGAATTGATGATGTGTTTATAACCTTTGTCTTATATTATTTCAATGTTGATTATAGATCATCAAATCAATACTTGATTTAAATTTAAATTAGTTCCACGCTAGAGAGTAAAAGAGGCGATGCGGGTACTCTCAGCGCCGAGATGGGTTCAGCTTCCACCTCAGCCATAAAATACTTGGTGTTCCGTGGTTTCGCACTTCTACTCTAAGCAAAAATCGACATGCTTCCTATCACGAGGTCACGGCTACCTCCCTCACAATCCCCACCCTACGCAAAAATACGAAAGAGGACAATTCACCATCCCAAGATGAGAACAAGTACGTACGATTCAATTTCGCGAGCAAAAACGCTTACAAAATAACATTTTTTTAATGAAACAAGGACTTAATATAGGCCTAGCTTTCAGAACAAACAACTCACTCGGTAAGCACCTAAATAATAGCAACATAACAAAGAAAACCCCGCATTCAAATTCAGGCGTATATTTGTTTACATAACCAGATGAAGGATGTAATGCTAATTATGTCGGACAAAGTGGAAGACTGATTGGAACACGTTACAAAGAACACAAAAAAGTGATTGAATACAACAGACATTCCGTTATATGCGAACACGTGTACGACAACTAGCTTCGTTCCACTAACATGGAAACAAAGGTCGACTCTTCGAAGCAAAGGGGTGAATTCTCGACATTAAAGAATCCATAGATATAGCCTATATCTTGCCAAGAAAGATAATTCAGCAAATCTGAACGAACACTTGTTTTTAGAAAGTTCACCACTTTTGGCGCAGTTAAATAAAATAAATCCACACTCGTAAAGAATATGAGGCAATGAATGCACACGGGAAAAGGAAGATGCACTATTTGTTATTTCTCAACAAACCAAGACCTGAATTTAGACAGTGTTGAAAGATCCAATTCCATCTAATAGAGCAGTCCCAAGCATATATGGGCAGATGACTATGTTGTGGCAGATAATTTAAATGTCCTGCAATAGTATTGAGAATATTTATATAATCTATAACATACACTAGTTTTATATAAGGTGGGTTCAAAAAGTAACGAGCCGGAGGCTGGAATGCGCAAACCGGTGACTACATCGGCTAATCGTGGCGTGTGTAACTAGGTGTGGTTCCGACCAGAGCGTGGAAGGTCACTGCCCGTCGCTAGAGGTCACGCGTGCACGTCATGTGACGATACAAAGCGAGCAGCAGCATGCATCAATCATCCAACGCTGCCAGTTGCATTGAAAACAGTGGCATGGAGGCGTCAACCGAAGAGCAAAGAGGTGTTGTTTGGTTTCTGACAGCGGAAGGAGAGGGGAACGGACATTCATCGCCGAACGTCACAAGTGTACGACGAACACTGCATGTCCCTTGCAAGGGTCAAGGCGTAGCACAAGCGCTTCAGGGAAGGACGGGTGTCGTTAGCCGATGATGCCCGGTCTGGGGCACCCCCCTGCATCACCGATGACAACGTCCAGCTGGTTGATGCACTCATTACCCAGGACCGCCGAGTGACAGTGAACACCATAGCCGCCGTGGTCGCTCCACGACAATGCACGACCTCATACGGCCAACACAGTCGCGGCACTCCTGCAGAAATTCCAATAGGAGGTTCTCGGCCACCCTCCATACAGTCCAGACCTCTCTCACTGTGATTACGCCATGTTTGGTCCCCTAAAAAGGGCTCTGCGGGGCCAACGATTCACCTCGGACGGAGCGTCCAGCTTGTACGTGCGGAACTGGTTCACATCGCAGCCCAGGGAATATTATGAGACAACCATTCACCGCATCGTGTCACAGTGGGACAAGTGCCTCAACAGCCAGGGCCAATACTTCTAACATACAGGTATTGGTTTCTGTAATTAGCCTATGCCTCCGGCTCGTTAATTTTTGAACGCACCTTTTAATCTATGATGGTATTAAAGAAAGCTTTTAAGTCGGTCAACACAAATTGTGCCCAATTACATTAGGTGGTCTAATATAATCGATCACAGTTTTTGTCGACCACCTGAATAGCTTTCTTTCATAGAATTAAGCAACACTGAAAAGTGGTTTCTATCACTACAATACTATTTGTATAAGTCATTCCAGTCTCAGTTTGTTACAAACTCCGATAACAGATGACGCGCGCAACGATATTCAGACTGAGCTGATCCGTCTTCATACATCATCAGTGGGGAAGAGTCAGGCGGCAACGACTCCGATGAGATAAGTAACTACAGTATATAACCAGTGTGTCGACGCTCACCTGGCCTCCTTGTATCCAACACACGGCCATCACTGGCACCAAGGCAGAATCGGCTTTCATCGGGAAACGCAACGGACCTCCACTCCATCCTCCAAAGAGCTCTCGCTTGACACCACTGAAGTCGCACCACTAGCTCGGAGCTGTGCTTCAGGTAACCGATTTCGAACAGTTCGTTGCGTACTTGGGTGTGAATTGCCACTCGAATTGCTGCTGCAGACGCCATCCAATGCGCCAAAGCCATACGCCGAATACGGCAGTCCTCTCTCTCAGTGGTGCCACGGGGACGTCCATAGCTTGGTCTTCTTGCGCCCGTACCTTCTCGTGATCACTGCTGCCGGCACGCTTGCACAGTGGAGACATTCCAGCCAAGTCGTTCTGCAATAGCACGGTAAGAAAATCCACCTTCACGTAGCCCTATTACACGGCCTCCTTGAAACGCAGTGAGCTGCTGATACTGGGCTCTTCGTCGTCGTAAAGGCATTCTTGACCCATTCACAAACACTCCGTCCAATCTCACAGGTAGCTAATGGTCTCACACAGAACAGGCCGTACTTAAAGAAAACCTAATGTGCAACGTCATTGGGCCACTATTGACGCCACGCTAATGAGATATGCGGGAAATTTGAATAAACGTCACCTTTCAGATGTATAAACACGCCTACCAACGTTCTTTAATTTAGCACAACCCCTTGTTGGCGTTGGGATATTTTTCCGCCAGTGTTTATACATTGTACCCCGCCCACTCATCGGGAAGATTAGTGTTGGCCGACTGAAGAGTTACGACTGACAGACGTACAATTGCACACACTGATAGAGTAACCGCATTAGCACAGATGATCAGCCAAATTCTAAACACTCAAGTTATGGGGATAAACAAACCACCGGATATCCTTTCACCTAAATGAAAAAAAAAACGACAACAAAAAACCGGCATGAGACAGGTGACGAAATCAAAATGCCTTGAGAAATGAATTTGCCTCGGAAACTGTAGCGACGTTGAGGAAAATTTCACATTGCACATGGAGGACAATGACGGATTATATAGTTGTGAATAGCCACAAGTCATCAAATGTATCCTGTGTTATTTTACTATAAAGAGGTATTAGGATCACCATATCGGGAATAAATGGCCATCTTGGTTCACCCACCGCAGCGATGGTCAGAACAATAATTGCAGCTGGGGCTCTCCACTTGTGTGTTACAATGAGAGGCGTTTAAATTCAATACTCTGGCTAGTGTTCTGTAGTGCTATGCAATGGTATATTGAAGAAGAATACATATTGAACACTGAACATGGTAAACAACTGTCCCTTTGTCTATCCCCATTTGGATCACGCGTCAATGCTGTACATAGCATATTGCGTCACATAAAGGTTTTACAAAATTAGCAAATGTATGCAGTATGCGAATTTGGATCAATAATTCACTGAATAAAAACCAGCGCAGAGAATGAGCTAGTTTTGTGGATGACAATATTATTTGTTAATTATGTGTTTGATTTTATTTTCTATTTCATTCTATTTTCATCATATGAAAAAATAGGAATATGGGATCACGCTATGTCCGTGGGTGTGTGCGTGATGTGTGCATGTGTGCCACCCCCTAGTAAAATCTAAACGGCCGAAGCGATTTCAGTAAATCTTGGTAAGGACGTAGTATTATACCTATACAGTCCGATACCGACCGTGCCTTTAATCACCAATCCTACATGACGGCCACGCGAAATATTTCACCATTTAACAACAATCACACATTCGCACTAAGCTAGCAAATTTCGAGGTCAGTCACCATTTTCAGTATTTTAACAAAACATCACACAAGCTATAACTGACAAGTAGTGGAGTTATTATAACTATTAACTGCAACCTGCAAGGAAGCTTTTAATTTTACGTGATCGTTAATCATCCGATGATGAACCACGGGACCTCCTTATTACGTGGAATACGAACCACGGGACATGGCATTTCACTTCGAAAATCTCACATGCATTGACCAGGAATCGAACCCGGTCCACCTTGGTGAGAGGCCAATAACTGCAACCAGATAAGTGCACATATTATAAATACTTTCACCCATACCTTCAGTCATAGATTAAATAGCCCAAGTGTAATGGATCTGATGATGATCGCTTGACGATCAAAGCTGGTCATCCAAGTGTATTTATTAATCGCATGGTATTTTTTCTGGATTAGGGAATAACCCATCACAATTGGGTACAATCGTGTTCACCGACTGAAAACCATCAAATTTTGACTTTTCTAAAGATTATTTCGCGTGGTTCATTCCAGAACGATGCCACCACGAGTCTCCACCACATAACTTTGCATTGTAATGGTGTTGGTGAAGACAAAAGCTATTTAGTATTGTGCCCGTTTAGACTGGAGTCCGCACGACCACATATGCATTTTACCAATAATCAGTCAGCACGAGAGTCAAAATATCCCGGAGCGCCAGATGGGTTAAAGCTAATCGCAAAAACGACATCAAATGAAAAAAAATGCTTTACTGATTTTTGGCTCAATGCAACAATAAGGATAGAAGGAGATTCAATTGGGTATAACACATCCTGTAAAATTATCTCAGTTTATTTTGAATTTAAACTTGACTGCAAAAATGCTCAAAGCAGCATCATCCACGTGTGGCGACCCACACTCCTATTTACACAATATACAGAAATTTTCCAAACAAATTTGACAATTATTTTTTTGGAAACACAAGTCTGATTGTTAGTCCTGTAGACTGTGTTCCAAAATTATTTATGATTAAATCCAGTTCAAATTTAATTGTCTCTACTGGAAATATCGTAGTTCACTGTTTGAATTTTTACATAATATTAACACTCGTAGAATAAATGTTCATAGAATTTTTAACTTTCACTTATTTTTCCAGTTTCAAAAATATTGTCGAAAAATATTGTTATCATTGAAGCAACACAAATTATTTACACATATTAATAACATCTGAAAAGTATTTGACCTTGAGCATAGCATCGAAGAACTGTGCGAAGCACAACAAAAAAATTAATTGTTCTTCTGGCATTAAACATTTCGAGAAGTGACTCGATTATGAACTTCAAGTTCCTAACAAAATATATGATTTCTGAATCATCAACTTGATCAATAAATTGTAGAACCATTCAACTATTCAATTTTCCACTTGGAATCATTATTATAAAAAATATTTATATTCATGTCCATTTTAGTAACTTTCACAACTTGCAATTCTTCGACAGAATGCGGAAATAAGAATTGTAATTTCATAATAAATTCATTTAGTTCATGGCACTAGGATTGAAAATATCCTTCAAATTATTCGTGGTAAAAGAATTATTTTTAATTGGCAGTGGCCCACTCTATTATTTGTGTAAGAACACAATATTACAACAACAACGGCAAAGGTCTTCCTCTGAAGAAGAATAAACTACTATCATGACAAATGCGGGTTCTAGCAAAATCAAAGTCTAAATGGAATTCGTAAACAAGGTTGAAATAAGAACTGATGGTTTCTAAGAAATAACCTTCGGGTCATTCATACGACGAAATGTGTGGCTCCAATACTCCTAAAAACCTGAGCCATCGAACCTGCTATTTGATTGATGCTCGAAAAAACCTCCTCATTCCTGCGACTTAAACATGCGCACCTGGGAATGGCATTTCAACTACTCCACACATATAAATTTTCTTCCCAAAATGTATACAATAAATCAAGCCTCTGCTTGTTATCAACACTGGAAGATTAATAAACTTACAAGTTTATTTTATTTTACCATTCAGTTCAACCCGTGAATTTACCATACTTGTGAAAATCTTTATTTCACTTTCGAGTGTATTTACGTCATGATTTTATATAAATACAAAAATATCCTATTTGATACAAATATCAATTGCTTCCCGTTTCATGCCTCTCCGTGTTATCTGAAAAATATACTTTGCTCAATGCAAATATCAACTGTTCAACCAGAACTGACATGTTGGTTGAATGCGGGCTTGCGCTAACCACTCTCCTTCGGAAAATCTCCTGTTCCAAACTAGAAATGATTAAACTACTTCATAGGCTCTCTCTCAATACATGTGATTATTATAAAATATAATATCCAAGAATTATTTAGAAAAATTATAAAAATTATTATTATTATTATTATTATTATTATTAGTGGATTATTATTATTATTAGTTATATTATTTTAAATATGTTTAATTATCATCTCATTATGTGAGAATCCACATGTTCGAACCTTCGAATATGGAAAAAATATCCATTCCTCAACAAAAAATAATTATTAACTTTTACAGTTACATCGGCTGATTACCGTGATTTCCCAAAAATATGAAATATTCAAATAAATGCTCGAAATGCTCGGTCATCGATCCTAAACTGTTCTGAGTGCTGAAAATACTCCGAATAACTCTAATATGTCTTGCGTAAATCATTGCAAGATTTAAATACGAAGAAAAATAAATAAATAAATGTGTTGGTCATCTGCAGAAAAATAGTTTGTTCCAATTAGCTAGGCATAATATAATTCAAATGTGGCTTACATTTCTTGATGGTCTTGAAGCGTAGTAAACCTGGTCTGTACCAGATTTATCCATAGACATGCCCTATCGGACAAGCACGTATAATCCTTGTATCGGCCGCCATTATATACCCACAATCCGTCTAGTAAGACATAGTGGTAGTATCTCTTGACGTTTGAATTAACTGTTGTTCCATTTTAATATGGGCTTCTATCAAAGCCATAACAGTTTGTTTAAATGGGGTCAGATCTAAGTGATCTATTCTTAGATATGTCAGTTGTAACATAACTCACGGTAATCTTATCAATACAAGAAGACACTGACAGTCTAACCAATCAACGGCTGTTCTGAAGATCGTTCCCTGGGCATGGTTTAACACCATCTACCATGCGCTAAGCAACCTGTAGTTTCCCTTGCGTAGACTAATGAACACCACCGTGATAGACTGGTCTTCAATGTACTGATAGATCGAAGTGGTTAACAAGTTACCAATATGAAAACTGACTGAAATGGACTTAAACATCCAAGTATTAGGTTATTACTGGACTGTGACAAAGTACTAATTCTAGACAAAGTCTAGCATATGTCCATGTAGAAACATAAATATTTCCACTAATGTCTGTAGAAAAAAAATTCAATCACCTCAGTGATTCTCCTCGCCGGAAACTTACTAAGTTCCACTTCGTAGCGCAGCACTTTTGTGACTATCACAACTTTGAAACTTACTTCTGCGTAGATCCGGCAACCATGTGCCTTGGCTCAGCGTAGCAGCAACTTGCTCGGCAAATGCTTGTGTTGGAATGAGCTATCGATGCCTCGGCCGGCCGGCTTTTATTCAAAACTGCCAGGGTCACGCGTCATCAGCTGATATCTGGAAATCCTCATATCTCTGGTATCTCTGGTCCGATTTACTTGATACTAAGTGCATTCTCTTTCATTTGGCCGTGCCAGTAATCTGATCCCAGTCTCAAGTCTCTACTCCATGGTTAACTATTTAATCAATAAATAGCCTCGACCTCTGCTATTACTCGCTACGTCACTTGACATGCAAGTATCGGTAAATTCTTTCCAATTGCTTCGAGAAGCAATGTAGCGCGATATTCAAATATCTCAACTTTCAAAAGTGGCTACAGCCTTTCCCTTGATATCTAGGTGTCTGAATCTTGGAATACCCATTCCTAGAGTTGGGCACATCCACCCCACACCTAGCAAAAAATAAAAATTGAAAAATGTTTATTTTTCCTATCTACACATTAAATTATCTGGTTCTTGAATAATAAATCTTCAAATTCGATGCATTATAAGTTCCCACGATGTTACCAGTTCGTGTATTAGCGACTTCATAGCTTCCATTGTTGTTTACTTCCACAATATTCAAAATCTTGAATTTCACCAGGTTTAATATCAAAAATATCGTGATACTCCTCCAAAACTTTCCCTAGCTCTGGGGACTCCTTCTCAGTGTAGACTTCTCTTCCTTCAGCTTCATGAAAAATCAGAGACCATTGAGCATCTCCCTCGATGTCTTCCTCTTCTTTTCCCTCGAAGTTAATCTCTTCGGTATTCTTGAATTTGATCGTCTCTGTCTTCATGTCTATCACTGCTTGATATTTCTGAATGAAATCCGCTCCCAATATCATGTCAAAAGCCATGTCCTTCATTACTACAAACACATGTCGAAAATCATGTCCTCCAATCGTAATACATAAATATAATTGTGTTTTACACAGAGATATTTTGTTGGGTATTATTCCTTGGATCTTGATTCCTGATACTGGAATCTCCTCTAAATTCTCTTTGAGCTTCCACAGAATATAAAGCTTCTCACTCACAAGACAAAGCATAGCCCCAGTATCAATCAAAGTATCGACAGGCATACCGAATACTTCGCATGATATGATTGGCATTCTAATTCTTGTACCCATTTCTTTCCGTTCGTCATTCTGTTGAATTAAATCATCATCCTCTGCTTGCCATTTAATAATTCTGGAAGTGAAAGTGTTCAAAATTCTATCTTCTACTGTGAATTCGAAGTTGTTTTTTTCGTTACCATTCCCCCGGGATTGTTGTGTTCCCGATGGACCTGGTTCATTGGGCCTCTGCTCCAAAAATTGCAAGTTATCTTGGTGTCTTGCTTCCAAGTTTTTCCTCGTCTCCTTGTTGAACTCTTCATTGGACTGACGAGTATTCAAATTCCCTCTGTTATTGTAGTTGTTTCTACCGTAGTACCTTCTTTCCTGGTACCTTCCTTGGTTATCCCGTGGCCTTCTCCATCGAGTATTATATCGATTTCCACCATCCGGTCTCGCATAAGGCTTGTAACTGTATCTGTTACTGTACTGAATCCATCCTCTCTTATTTGAATCTTCCCTCGGCGTTTTCTCTTCTCGCCCCTCTCGAATCTCTCGAGGTGTTTGAGAATAACTATCGGCCATAACAGCGTACACAGCGTTGTTATTCTTTCCTCCCTTCTGATGGAAGAATTGAGCGTTCGTATGATCCAGCTTCTGTAATACTTCGTCAAATTGCTCCATATTATAGATATCAGCAGCGATCAAAGTCCTTTGGACATCTGCTGGAAACTGACGTATCAATGCAGTAATCAATTCGTTATCTGGCATCGGCGGATCTAAATGTTGAAGTTTAGAAAGCTGTCCAGAAAAGTACGTTGAGTATCGAGTAGGTTGTGACGTCGAGAATCTCTTCGAATATAACTCCGCTCTGACTTGCTGATGGGTTTCCGGGGACCAAAACGTTTTCAATAGCCCACGAGAAAACTCCTCAAAAGTGGTTAGAGTGGATCTAAAGGATCTAAACCAAAGAAGTGCAGGACCTTCCAAAAATTTCCCTATCACTCGGATCTGTCTTTCTTTAGGGATCTTGGAATCTTTCAGGTAATCCCCTGCTTCTCTCAAAAATTCCACGGGTGTCACAGAATCTCGCCCTGAAAATTTAGAAGGCTTATCTTCTACATTCTTAAATACAGTTATGGGGTTGGATTGAAATACTGTCCTGACCCCTTCCTGTCTTTGACTATCCGTTTCTCTAGCTGCTCCTAGATTTATATGTATCTGTTCCTTTCCCCTTACATTTGGCATTTTCAACAGATGGTCAGACTGTTTCTCGTCCTTGATTTGAGTTTTCATAGCCTCAAGTTCCTTCTGGTTTTCTTCAACCATTTTCTTAATTGCTTCAGTTTCTTTACAATTCTCCTTAACATCAATGGATATCTGGTTCATAACAGCCTCATGACTTTTCAATGACCCTGTCATATCTGATATGTCCTTCTGAGTTGCTTGGATATCTTTGGAAATTACTTGAATATGGGATGACAAAGATACCCTAATCTCCTTGATTCCCTCTTGGTTCTCCAGCTTGAGTGTGTCTTTAATTTCATTGACAACTGTGGTTTTAATTTCAGTTTGTAACTCATTAATCACACCTTCTCTTATTTCTCCCATTACAAGTTCTTTGAATTGTTCTGTCAACCGTTGAACAACTAGAATTCCCATCTCATTACTCTCCTTCTTCACTCTGACTTCTAGGTTGATCATGTCTTCTCCAACTTTCCTAAGACCATGTTCTATCCTATCAGCTAAGCTTTGAGATCGAAGATCGGCATCGCGAAATTTATCGTCCATTAAACTTGCGTTAGTAGCTAATGAAGTTTCGAGCTCATGTGTTTTTTCGCATAATTTATTCATTTTACTCTCAAGTGTCATTTTCAAAATTTCAGAATTCTCTTTAAATTTACTTTCCATAGAATTAAGTGTACTATTTAAATTTTCTTTCAAGTTATCTTTTAACCTGCTCTCTAACAAATCAGAATTTTCCTTGAGTTTATCCTCTAAACTTTCTTTCAAGTTACCTTTTAACCTGTTTTCTAAAGAATCAGAATTTTCTTTAAGTTTATTTTCTAAAGAATCAGAATTTTCTTTGAGTTTATTTTCTAAAGAATCAGAATTTTCTTTAAGTTTATCATTCAAATTTTCTTTAAGTTTATTTTCTAAAGAATCAGAATTTTCTTTAAGTTTATTTTCTAAAGAATCAGAATTTTCTTTAAGTTTCTTTTCCAAAGCCTGAGTATTTTCTTTCATAATGGCTGCTACACGCAGTCCAGCCTCTTTTGAACTCTCCTCCAAACTCCTCATCATCCTCATCATTTCTTCCATAATTTCAATTATTATTCAAAGCATAGGGGTATACAATATCGGCAAACACAAGCTTATAACTAGAACAAGAAATATGAATAGCTAATTGGAACACTCTAATAAAATGAGATTTGTCCTAATGTCGACGTGATGGAAAAACAAAATTCTCTACTTTTACGAATTACATTTACCACAATATCACAAGAAAAATATGCAAGTTCTCAAATATCCTCCACCTGGATTCTAATAATGTGTATGTCCAGTCATCGAACGTTTACTACTGAATTTACTTGACGCCCTAATGGTTAAGCCATTATCAAAAATAATCAAACCCATTCTAATTATTAATCCAGTTAAATTTTTAATTTTCCCCACTAATTGGGTTTCCTACTAATTTATTCATCCAAACCAGACATCTCTCAACTCCCAAAATATTTCTATAAAAATTATCACAATTTAAATCGGCATGCGATTGACCATGTCTAAATCGAGACCCACGTTCGAAGCCATTTCTCTCTCTATCTTATTTTATGTGCCCGTTTAGACCGGAGTCCGCACGACCACATATGCATTTTACCAATAATCAGTCAGCACGAGAGTCAAAATATCCCGGAGCGCCAGATGGGTTAAAGCTAATCGCAAAAACGACATCAAATGAAAAAAAATGCTTTACTGATTTTTGGCTCAATGCAACAATAAGGATAGAAGGAGATTCAATTGGGTATAACACATCCTGTAAAATTATCTCAGTTTATTTTGAATTTAAACTTGACTGCAAAAATGCTCAAAGCAGCATCATCCACGTGTGGCGACCCACACTCCTATTTACACAATATACAGAAATTTTCCAAACACATTTGACAATTATTTTTTTGGAAACACAAGTCTGATTGTTAGTCCTGTAGACTGTGTTCCAAAATTATTTATGATTAAATCCAGTTCAAATTTAATTGTCTCTACTGGAAATATCGTAGTTTACTGTTTGAATTTTTACATAATATTAACACTCGTAGAATAAATGTTCATAGAATTTTTAACTTTCACTTATTTTTCCAGTTTCAAAAATATTGTCGAAAAATATTGTTATCATTGAAGCAACACAAATTATTTACACATATTAATAACATCTGAAAAGTATTTGACCTTGAGCATAGCATCGAAGAACTGTGCGAAGCACAACAAAAAAATTAATTGTTCTTCTGACATTAAACATTTCGAGAAGTGACTCGATTATGAACTTCAAGTTCCTAACAAAATATATGATTTCTGAATCATCAACTTGATCAATAAATTGTTGAACCATTCAACTATTCAATTTTCCACTTGGAATCATTATTATAAAAAATATTTATATTCATGTCCATTTTAGTAACTTTCACAACTTGCAATTCTTCGACAGAATGCGGAAATAAGAATTGTAATTTCATAATAAATTCATTTAGTTCATGGCACTAGGATTGAAAATATCCTTCAAATTATTCGTGGTTAAAGAATTATTTTTAATTGGCAGTGGCCCACTCTATTATTTGTGTAAGAACACAATATTACAACAACAACGGCAAAGGTCTTCCTCTGAAGAAGAATAAACTACTATCATGACAAATCCGGGTTCTAGCAAAATCAAAGTCTAAATGGAATTCGTAAACAAGGTTGAAATAAGAACTGATGGTTTCTAAGAAATAACCTTCGGGTCATTCATACGACGAAATGTGCGGCTCCAATACTCCTACAAACCTGAGCCATCGAACCTGCTATTTGATTGATGCTCGAAAAAACCTCCTCATTCCTGCGACTTAAACATGCGCACCTGGGAATGGCATTTCAACTACTCCACACATATAAATTTTCTTCCCAAAATGTATACAATAAATCAAGCCTCTGCTTGTTATCAACACTGGAAGATTAATAAACTTACAAGTTTATTTTATTTTACCATTCAGTTCAACCCGTGAATTTACCATACTTATGAAAATCTTTATTTCACTTTCGAGTGTGTTTACGTCATGATTTTATATAAATACAAAAATATCCTATTTGATACAAATATCAATTGCTTCCCGTTTCATGCCTCTCCGTGTTATCTGAAAAATATACTTTGCTCAATGCAAATATCAACTGTTCAACCAGAACTGACATGTTGGTTGAATGCGGGCTTGCGCTAACCACTCTCCTTCGGAAAATCTCCTGTTCCAAACTAGAAATGATTAAACTACTTCATAGGCTCTCTCTCAATACATGTGATTATTATAAAATATAATATCCAAGAATTATTTAGAAAAATTATAAAAATTATTATTATTATTATTATTATTATTATTAGTGGATTATTATTATTATTAGTTATATTATTTTAAATATGTTTAATTATCATCTCATTATGTGAGAATCCACATGTTCGAACCTTCGAATATGGAAAAAATATCCATTCCTCAACAAAAAATAATTATTAACTTTTACAGTTACATCGGCTGATTACCGTGATTTCCCAAAAATATGAAATATTCAAATAAATGCTCGAAATGCTCGGTCATCGATCCTAAACTGTTCTGAGTGCTGAAAATACTCCGAATAACTCTAATATGTCTTGCGTAAATCATTGCAAGATTTAAATACGAAGAAAAATAAATAAATAAATGTGTTGGTCATCTGCAGAAAAATAGTTTGTTCCAATTAGCTAGGCATAATATAATTCAAATGTGGCTTACATTTCTTGATGGTCTTGAAGCGTAGTAAACCTGGTCTGTACCAGATTTATCCATAGACATGCCCTATCGGACAAGCACGTATAATCCTTGTATCGGCCGCCATTATATACCCACAATCCGTCTAGTAAGACATAGTGGTAGTATCTCTTGACGTTTGAATTAACTGTTGTTCCATTTTAATATGGGCTTCTATCAAAGCCATAACAGTTTGTTTAAATGGGGTCAGATCTAAGTGATCTATTCTTAGATATGTCAGTTGTAACATAACTCACGGTAATCTTATCAATACAAGAAGACACTGACAGTCTAACCAATCAACGGCTGTTCTGAAGATCGTTCCCTGGGCATGGTTTAACACCATCTACCATGCGCTAAGCAACCTGTAGTTTCCCTTGCGTAGACTAATGAACACCACCGTGATAGACTGGTCTTCAATGTACTGATAGATCGAAGTGGTTAACAAGTTACCAATATGAAAACTGACTGAAATGGACTTAAACATCCAAGTATTAGGTTATTACTGGACTGTGACAAAGTACTAATTCTAGACAAAGTCTAGCATATGTCCATGTAGAAACATAAATATTTCCACTAATGTCTGTAGAAAAAAAATTCAATCACCTCAGTGATTCTCCTCGCCGGAAACTTACTAAGTTCCACTTCGTAGCGCAGCACTTTTGTGACTATCACAACTTTGAAACTTACTTCTGCGTAGATCCGGCAACCATGTGCCTTGGCTCAGCGTAGCAGCAACTTGCTCGGCAAATGCTTGTGTTGGAATGAGCTATCGATGCCTCGGCCGGCCGGCTTTTATTCAAAACTGCCAGGGTCACGCGTCATCAGCTGATATCTGGAAATCCTCATATCTCTGGTATCCCTGGTCCTATTTACTTGATACTAAGTGCATTCTCTTTCATTTGGCCGTGCCAGTAATCTGATCCCAGTCTCAAGTCTCTACTCCATGGTTAACTATTTAATCAATAAATAGCCTCGACCTCTGCTATTACTCGCTACGTCACTTGACATGCAAGTATCGGTAAATTCTTTCCAATTGCTTCGAGAAGCAATGTAGCGCGATATTCAAATATCTCAACTTTCAAAAGCGGCTACAGCCTTTCCCTTGATATCTAGGTGTCTGAATCTTGGAATACCCATTCCTAGAGTTGGGCACAGTATAGCGCATGGGACATCCTCGTGATAGGCAGCAGAGACCAGTGGAATAGCTTATATGAAAATAGGCTATTTAGTTCTTCACGGAACTGCTTGTTTTTACAAGTATTCCTCTAAAGTTAACCATTCATGTTATTTAGTATTACAACACAGAGAAATCACTAGCATATAAGTTTCAAAAGGAAGGAAGGAAGCTTGTAGTTTAACGTGACCGTTAATCTTGAGATCATGAGCCACGGGACCTCCGTTTTACGTGGAATCCGAACCACAGGACATGGCATTTCACTTCGAAAATCTCACATGCATTGACCGGGAATCGAACCCGGACCGCCTTGGTGAGAGGCATACAGCTAGACCACTGAGCCACCACGCCCCCTTATATATATATAAGTTTCACTTCATTAGGATAATACAGTAATTGATCGCCTCGTGGCATAGTGACTGGCATTCTTGATTGTAGCCGTGAGGCTCCGGGATTGATTCCCGGTTGTACTAAGAAATCTAATTATTTTCAGAGTGTTCAAAAGGGGTACTTTCATCTCCGTGAGGTCGAACAGAGGCGAAATGGGTACAATCTCCATCTCAGTAATCCTAGAATTGGTCTTTTGTGATTTCCCACTTCCACTCCCAGCAAATGCCGAGATGGTTCCTAACTTAATTCCACGTCCGTTTCTTTCGAAAGCCTCATCTGAATTACAAATACACACATAAAAACAGCCATCACAATAAAACAGGTTATCAGAAAAATTCCACACACAGTAAGTACACGGGGCTACATGACCACGATGTCGCAAAGCTCCTCAATTAATCGACAACAACGACAACTGATGCGCCAGTGCGATTTATGACTGAGTTAATATGGAATCAACTGGGGATCGAGTGCATGTTGTGAATGATGTTACCTACTGAGTCAGTGCGGAAAGCAACAGGAAATGGCCTATCCCTCATCTTGACTGGCATGCCTCCACAAAGTGCTGCTTTGCATTTTCATGACACAGTGCAGTGATTTGTTGGGCTGATAACTTAACAGAAACAATCTGTTTCTCTAAAATATTGTGAGACATCTCAATATACGAGTAGTTAGGTGTTTCAATGAATCACCAGAAAATAGTTCCCTCTGATACGTAAAGAAATAGGAACATACGAAGCGTGCCAGGAGCCATGGACTATGGAACGTGGGATTCACATCGGTCAGTAAGACCCTTAAAGCGGTAACGTTCGTGATGGACTATGGAACGTGGGATTCACATCGGTCAGTATGACCCTTAAAGCGGTAACGTTCGTGATGGACTATGGAACGTGGGATTCACATCGGTCAGTATGACCCTTAAAGCGGTAAAGTTCGTGATGGACTATGAAACGTGGGATTCACATCGGTCAGTACGACCCTTAAAGCGGTAACGTTCGTGATGGACTATGGAACGTGGGATTCACATCGGTCAGTATGACCCTTAAAGCGGTAACGTTCGTGATGGACTATGGAACGTGGGATTCACATCGGTCAGTATGACCCTTAAAGCGGTAACGTTCGTGATGGACTATGGAACGTGGGCTTCACATCGGTCAGTATGACCCTTAAAGCGGTAACGTTCGTGATGGACTATGGAACGTGGGATTCACATCGGTCAGTACGACCCTTAAAGCGGTAACGTTCGTGATGGACTATGGAACGTGGGATTCACATCGGTCAGTATGACCCTTAAAGCGGTAACGTTCGTGATGGACTATGGAACGTGGGATTCACATCGGTCAGTATGACCCTTAAAGCGGTAACGTTCGTGATGGACTATGGAACGTGGGATTCACATCGGTCAGTATGACCCTTAAAGCGGTAACGTTCGTGATGGACTATGGAACGTGGGATTCACATCGGTCAGTATGACCCTTAAAGCGGTAACGTTCGTCATGGACTATGGAACGTGGGATTCACATCGGTCAGTATGACCCTTAAAGCGGTAACGTTCGTGATGGACTATGGAACGTGGGATTCACATCGGTCAGTATGACCCTTAAAGCGGTAACGTTCGTGATGGACTATGGAACGTGGGATTCACATCGGTCAGTATGACCCTTAAAGCGGTAACGTTCGTGATGGACTATGGAACGTGGGATTCACATCGGTCAGTATGACCCTTAAAGCGGTAACGTTCGTGATGGACTATGGAACGTGGGATTCACATCGGTCAGTATGACCCTTAATGCGGTAACGTTCGTGATGGACTATGGAACGTGGGATTCACATCGGTCAGTATGACCCTTAAAGCGGTAACGTTCGTGATGGACTATGGAACGTGGGATTCACATCGGTCAGTATGACCCTTAAAGCGGTAACGTTCGTGATGGACTATGGAACGTGGGATTCACATCGGTCAGTAAGACCCTTAAAGCGGTAACGTTCGTGATGGACTATGGAACGTGGGATTCACATGGGTCAGTATGACCCTTAAAGCGGTAACGTTCGTGATGGACTATGGAACGTGGGATTCACATCGGTCAGTATGACCCTTAAAGCGGTAACGTTCGTGATGGACTATGGAACGTGGGATTCACATCGGTCAGTATGACCCTTAAAGCGGTAACATTCGTGATGGACTATGGAACGTGGGATTCACATCGGTCAGTATGACCCTTAAAGCGGTAACTTTCGTGATGGACTATGGAACGTGGGATTCACATCGGTCAGTATGACCCTTAATGCGGTAACGTTCGTGATGGACTATGGAACGTGGGATTCACATCGGTCAGTATGACCCTTAAAGCGGTAACGTTCGTGATGGACTATGGAACGTGGGATTCACATCGGTCAGTATGACCCTTAAAGCGGTAACGTTCGTGATGGACTATGGAACGTGGGATTCACATCGGTCAGTAAGACCCTTAAAGCGGTAACGTTCGTGATGGACTATGGAACGTGGGATTCACATCGGTCAGTATGACCCTTAAAGCGGTAACGTTCGTGATGGACTATGGAACGTGGGATTCACATCGGTCAGTATGACCCTTAAAGCGGTAACGTTCGTGATGGACTATGGAACGTGGGATTCACATCGGTCAGTACGACCCTTAAAGCGGTAACGTTCGTGATGGACTATGGAACGTGGGATTCACATCGGTCAGTATGACCCTTAAAGCGGTAACGTTCGTGATGGACTATGGAACGTGGGATTCACATCGGTCAGTATGACCCTTAAAGCGGTAACGTTCGTCATGGACTATGGAACGTGGGATTCACATCGGTCAGTATGACCCTTAAAGCGGTAACGTTCGTGATGGACTATGGAACGTGGGATTCACATCGGTCAGTACGACCCTTAAAGCGGTAACGTTCGTGATGGACTATGGAACGTGGGATTCACATCGGTCAGTATGACCCTTAAAGCGGTAACGTTCGTGATGGACTATGGAACGTGGGATTCACATCGGTCAGTACGACCCTTAAAGCGGTAACGTTCGTGATGGACTATGGAACGTGGGATTCACATCGGTCAGTATGACCCTTAAAGCGGTAACGTTCGTGATGGACTATGGAACGTGGGATTCACATCGGTCAGTACGACCCTTAAAGCGGTAACGTTCGTGATGGACTATGGAACGTGGGATTCACATCGGTCAGTATGACCCTTAAAGCGGTAACGTTCGTGATGGACTATGGAACGTGGGATTCACATCGGTCAGTATGACCCTTAAAGCGGTAACGTTCGTGATGGACTATGAAACGTGGGATTCACATCGGTCAGTATGACCCTTAAAGCGGTAACGTTCGTGATGGACTATGGAACGTGGGATTCACATCGGTCAGTATGACCCTTAAAGCGGTAACGTTCGTGATGGACTATGGAACGTGGGATTCACATCGGTCAGTATGACCCTTAAAGCGGTAACGTTCGTGATGGACTATGGAACGTGGGATTCACATCGGTCAGTATGACCCTTAAAGCGGTAACGTTCGTGATGGACTATGGAACGTGGGATTCACATCGGTCAGTACGACCCTTAAAGCGGTAACGTTCGTGATGGACTATGGAACGTGGGATTCACATCGGTCAGTATGACCCTTAAAGCGGTAACGTTCGTGATGGACTATGGAACGTGGGATTCACATCGGTCAGTATGACCCTTAAAGCGGTAACGTTCGTGATGGACTATGGAACGTGGGATTCACATCGGTCAGTACGACCCTTAAAGCGGTAACGTTCGTGATGGACTATGGAACGTGGGATTCACATCGGTCAGTACGACCCTTAAAGCGGTAACGTTCGTGATGGACTATGGAACGTGGAATTCACATCGGTCAGTATGACCCTTAAAGCGGTAACGTTCGTGATGGACTATGGAACGTGGGATTCACATCGGTCAGTACGACCCTTAAAGCGGTAACGTTCGTGATGGACTATGGAACGTGGGATTCACATCGGTCAGTACGACCCTTAAAGCGGTAACGTTCGTGATGGACTATGGAACGTGGGATTCACATCGGTCAGTATGACCCTTAAAGCGGTAACGTTCGTGATGGACTATGGTACGTGGGATTCACATCGGTCAGTACGACCCTTAAAGCGGTAACGTTCGTGAAAGCCCTGCGGGCCTCATCAGTCGCTAAATAGTACAACATTTGTTATTGAACTTCATGAATACCCCAAATAGAATGTTGCAGCCTTCATTTCGAAAATTGACCATTAACGAATCAAAATGGGACTCGAAGCTGTACAGTATACGTGTTGGAATAATCATATATATTATTTCAGTAGTAAAGATCCCTCATGCGGCGCTCACAAGCGACCGATCGTGACAAATCAGCATTCAAATAAAAGAGAATAGACATAAGCAGTGACGAATTGCACTCTAATTTCATAAATATCTATAATTTCTTTAAAAAATTACTTTTGAAAAAAATGTACCAAGTGTGCGAATTGCATATACTGTTCCTGTAGGGAAATACGCTCCATAATTGATGTCCACTTCACATTTTGGCCACTGTGACACCTGTGTCATGTCATTTTAACATTCTGAGGTTATCACTTTGCATGGATTTCAGAAACAGTAAATCAAAGGAATGAGTACTCAAATCGTATAATTTCATAAATATCGAATAACCAGTGAATGTTATGATGATCCAATTTTCAGTGATTGCCTTCCTAAGTTAGGGAACGTAGAACTTGGCATTCTAACTGAAATGTAAATAGTGTTCTGTAATCATTTGGTGAAATAAAAACATAACAACCTTTCTCCTTAAGTCTCTCATTATAAACCTATTGGGGAAAGTGTGCTTTATGAACCTGTGAGATTTCATGTCTCTACACCAATACAGTACAATAATATAAAATGATGGTACTTATGCAACACTGCTGTAAGTAAAATACACAACGCTAAACATTAAAGAAATACAATTATAGCCAATATTTGAAGCTTCTCAGTCGGACAACACGATTGTACCCAATTATAATGGGTGGTTCCCTAATCCTAAAAACACTTTACGCTTTGTTGTACCAGTTTCGATCGTCAAGTGATCATCATCAGATCCTTTACACTTATGCTATTAAATCTATGCGTATTCTACAAGTATATTTACAACATATACACTTAGTTGCAGCAGTTATTGAATTTGTCATCATTTGTTGGTTATATGTGATATTTTGGTTGAGATATTGTTAGTGGTGATTGACCTATAAGTTTCCTTGCTTAGTGTGATGTCTGTGTTTGTTATTACATGGTCAGATTAGAGTGGATCGTGTTGAACGACTGAAAAGCTTTAATTTTTGATTTCTAAGCAACGCTGAAAAATGGCTCCCAATACAATAGTGAAATTATAGTCTTGTTAATACTGTGCGTAATGGGTAGTTAGGCTCCCATTGGCGTGTTGATTGACTGAAGAACAACGAAAACCTAAATTTAATGGTCAAAACTCACACAAATTGGCTTTAAGACTCGTAATGTAGCCTATAGGCTATCTCAACGAACAAGGGGCTGATGGCCACGATACATTTACAGTATTAGACAGCAAGAATAAAAGATTGACGATCCATGATTGGAAAGTAGGCTATTCCCTGCACTCACAGTGTATCTGTTCATCTTTTAACAATAATAATAATAATATTAATAATAATAATCATAACAATTTAATGAATGCAGCCAATGGCCATGTACTTTTCCTTTCAGGACGGCTCAGGGGAGGGATATTGAAAGGAAATCGGCCGCGGACTATTGAAAGGAACCATCCCGGCATTTGTCTGGTGGTGAAAATGGGAAACCATGAAAACCATTTTTAAGAACGGTCGAGGTGAGATTCGAACCCACGCTCTCCATATGCCAGCGAGGCACGAGGCTCTCAGCTGTTGTGTAGAGACAAGAAAGTAACAATGTCTTGAAAATGACCCTTATTGACAAAGTTTGAGAGATAGTGATTGAAAAGGTACCTTAAGTCTATAAGCATTATTATTATTATTATTATTATTATTATTATTATTATTATTATTATTATTATTATTATTATTGTACTAAAAAAACAGGTTCGGTCACATTATGTTGGTAACCAGTAAGATAATACTAACCAAGCTTTCAAACAAGCCCATGAACTAAAAGTTGCAAGCATTGCAACTTTTTTAAAACATGTACGAGAAAGGGTTCAATAACCACACATCTTAGTGGTTACCAGCATTGCTGATGGAGGAATAATAAGACCCGGCTTTTTGGAATAATAAAACTAATAATAATAGTATTAATACTTACTGACTAATAATAATAATGATAATACATACTGACTAATAATAATAATGAATGAAAATGAAAATCCACAGCCTGCTTCCAGTCTCCGACCGGGTCAGGAATGGAATGAATGAAGCCCCCATCTAGCGGCGAGGATATGAATTGTGCCGGCTGCCGAGGCCTGACGCACTCCTCTGGGGCAATGATTAAATGAATGACAGATGAAATGAGATGATAGTGGAGAGTGTTGCTGGAATGAAATTTTGACAGGGAAAACCGGAGTACCCGGAGAAAAACCTGTCTGCCTCCGTTTTGTCCAGCACAGATCTCACATGGAGTGACCGGGATTTGAACCACAGACCCAGCGGTGAGAGGCCGGCGTGCTGCCGCCTAAGCCACGGAGGCTTCAATAATAATAATAATAATAATAATAATATCGTATGGCCTCGGGTGCCGGGTGCAAGCTTTGTTATTTGCACCGAGAGAGCAGCTTGCACGTCGACTTCTTCGTTCCTTGGAAGGCTATGAAATTCAAGGAGGTTAGATATCTAAGCTCCTTCACACTGTAGCGCTTTCTAGTAGAGAATGGAGGACATTGTGTTGGCGGAAAATCCCGAGATTAATTTTGCTATTATGATCACGGCCTACTTAATTCAAATGGGTTCTTTAACATGCCAACAACGTATGACATGCATGGCGTGATTTTTGTCTCCTTTCAAAAATCACTTGCCACGGCCAGGAGCGAACCTGCTAGCTTGGGATTGGTAGTCTGACACGTTAACCACTCACCTACCGTGGCAAGCACTTACTGACTTAAAGTAACTTATCATTCATTATGTTTCAGCTGTCTGGTTAAGAGTTTAAAGTTGGAGCCTTCCAGTTTCGACAATGCGAACTGACAGAGAAATATGGGCGATGTATGGCTGTGATTTAAGTTATTTTTTCTCGCTATCACCAAATGTGATACGAGAACGTTTTAACGAACCGTCATCCTACGACACGGAGGGCTTTGGATCCCCCCCCCCCCCCCCCCGCCCTTCAAATATCCAACTTTCTCAGCAGGAAATCGAACCCGACATATTGGGATCAGGGAGCGTATAGGATACTCTTACCACTGACTTACCGAGGAAGATAAAATTTAATTGTATATTTACCCCTAATTATTCCCGTTTTCAACGGGGTCGGCGATGAGATGCGATGAAATACGTGGCGGATAGTCTTAACGGCCGGATGCCCTTCGTAACGCGAACCTCAGGAGAGAAGATAACGAGAGATGAAATGAATGAGTATGAATGAAACTGGGCAAGGATGTGGCAGGAAGCGGCCGTGATCAGTCAGAAGGGACCATCCCAGCATTTGACAGGAGTTGAAAATGGGATACCACTCGAGCTGTCGGTCGATTAACCGAATGTCTTTAATCGGTTAATTGGTTGATTAATCGAACTTCAGTCGACTTCACACAGTAACAGTTCGAGAAAAAAAACGTTGAATATTATATTTCTAAATGTTTAGAATTCCATCTGCTATGAGGAAGATATAAAGCCTCCGTGGCTTAGGCGGCAGCACGCCGGCCTCTCACCGCTGAGTCCGTGGTTCAAATCCCGGTCACTCCATGTGAGATCTGTGCTGGACAAAACGGAGGCAGACAGGTTTTTCTCCGGGTACTCCGGTTTTCCCTGTCAACATTGCATTCCAGCAACACTCTCCACTATCATTTCATTTCATCTGTCATTCATTTAATCATTGCCCCAGAGGAGTGCATCAGGCCTCGGCAGCCGGCACAGTTCATATCCTCGCCGCTAGATGGGGGCTTCATTCATTCCATTCCTGACCCGGTCGGAGACTGGAAGCAGGTTGTGGATTTTCATGAGGAAGATATAATTGTAAATTGTAATTGTGTTGGTGGTGCGCAAGTAAGGAATAAATAAATTCAATAAATTTTAAGTTCATAATAAACCTATTATTTAACAGTACATTATGCAACGAGCCTATCATGGCAATAATTAAGACACGGGTTTGTTTATAAAACGAGCGGAAGCGAGTTTTATAATTTCCATACGAGTGTCTTAATTACCATTATAGGCGAGTTGCATACGACTGTTAATGTTCGACGATAATTATAACTTTATTAGGTCTATATGTTTTAACATAAATATTCATAAATATCTGTGGGATTCAGTTAATTCAGTTATTTAGTGAACCGGGCGCGCTGGCATTGCTGACTGAACAGAGCTCATGCGTGCTGCTTGCGTGGGTGAAGGCACTCAGAGAGCAGAGACCATTCACTTTGCTTGCCAACACAGAACACTTATTGTTTACTGCCTGTCCTCCAGCTCTATAGCATTCACTAATATTGTCACCGAAGTCGTTTGAAAGCATTGCGCTGTGTAGAAATTGGATTTGGGGATAATAAGGTACAGTGCTATTTCATGTCTCATATTCGCCAGTTTATTTACGCGAACATATGGACCAATTTCCATGTCGGTAATTTATATAGACATGTTGGATTTTGAGCGCATGCGCGAAGGTATCCTTACCTAATTGGTCACACAACTGTTTCTTGAGCTCTGATTGGTGGGAGAAACTGTTTCATAAAAAAATAGTGTTATAATGAGCCTCATTACGATACAGTTTTCTGATACATAATGTTTACATTTCGACATAGTCGAACATAAAAAATATTTCAATATTGATTATTAAATGATACAAGAGTTTGAACATGAAGTTCACAGTTACTTACAGTCTCACTTCTTCGCTCCAGGACTTCAGACAAGTCAGTAATTTGACATCCTTGGAACTAAGGGCTGCCCTTCTCTTACTAACAATATTTCCAGCTTCACTGAACACTCTCTCACACGAAAATGAAGTAGCTGGAATGCAAATAAATTTTTTCGCTATGCTTGCGAGATTTGGAAGTTAGACTGAATGTTTATTCCACCATTGTAGAGGGTTTGCGAAGTCGTCTTCTAGATATTATCGCTTTTATCTTTGTGAAGCCAAAGGCATGAGCATCAGCTAACTGTAATGACCTGTCAATCTTACAATAGCTGATGCTAGCGCCAAATGGCAGATAGTAATACAGTACAATACACAGGTTTTGTGATACTCAAAACAATTACTTTTCCTACACCACACTACTTTCTTTTAATCGGTTCTACTGTATTAACACTTTTAGTGCCAAGCCGCTTCCTAAACTACTTGTAGAAAATGTCATTTTCATTCATTATGCATTGATTATTCATAAAAATTCACATTCCTTTTAAAAGGTTACGTGCATTATTTTTGTTCTAATTTACACAAAATTTTACACCTTTTTAAAATATGTCCTCATAAAAGGAAATATGCTTGTATTTTCTTTTACAAAATTACCTTAATTTGACATTTATTTTTCAAGAAAGTATATTTATTTTTAACATTCAGGCTAAGTTTCTAATAAATATGTAGGCCTACTGGGAAATATGAAATTTTCATTTAGTTTTGACTTAGATTTGAGTTTCATAAACTAAAATACAAACATCCCCAAAAAATGAATAATAACTAATTTTGCATGTATCACGTCCATCGATAAAGTGTGGTGACGTGAACATCCGGTGTACTTGGTTCGAAGTAACACTTCAGGCACTTAAGTGATATCTATTAGTAGGAATCTTCAAAGACAACAAAACCATCGCGCTCTTTTCATACGATGAGCAAAAGCTGATCAAATCGGCGCGTGGCTCTAAGGTGGTTAATCGACTGAAGCACATTTTTAGATTAATCGACAGCCCTAGAAACCACGGAAAACCATTTCAAGGACAACCAATGGTGGAGATCGAGCCCACGTCTACCGAATCTACCCTATGGCCTAACACTGCACGTTAGCGTTGTCGGTGGAGTTAAAATAAGCTATAGTCTAATAATATTAATAATAACTAGCGGACCTATGCGAGAACCACCCGCCCGGCTTTATGTGCATGCGGGCTCAACGCGACACAGTTCTGGCTGGGGCTATTCTTTATCTGTTTAATCGCCCTTTTTAATCAAATTGTTGATATTTATGATATTAGAATGCAATTCGTCACTGCTCAATTGTTACGATAGGTTACTTGCACCCTGGTTCTCACCTGCTGTTCCCAAGGCGGCAGGATCAAATTTTAGCACAGTCAGTTGGCATTTGAGGCTGCGCAAATGTGCGACAGCTGTGTCAGTAGATTTACTTCCCCTTGGGGGCGAAATTCCGTCACCTCGGCGTCGCTAAAAGCATGAGTAGTTAAAAGGGACGTAAAACCAATAACATTGTTATAGGTTATTTGTGAGTGTGCTACCTACCTGGCTAAACTGTTATGCGGGCTGGACGCGACACATTTCTGGCAGAGGATATCGATTTGGATATTTGTTTATACACACTTTATAACTAAATAATTATATCTTTATTGTCCTATTGAGACCATTTGGAAGAGTTTGGTACAAACTGCACCTTCTTACTCCCTCTGGTTTGAGAGCTTGAGATTTGTGAAACATACACCTTAGCGTTACATATGAACGAATATAATAATAATAACATTAATAATAACGATAATATCAATAAACATGCTTGTTACTTTGAATGTTATACCGTCTCTGAGATTTGATCAGGCGATTCCTCCCACTAACCAGTGGTCGTTTTGGGCCATGAAAACTTCCCCACGGCAGGTAAAGCGAATGGAGAGAAGGCAAGGCGGGGGTGGGGGGCGGAGAGGTTATTAAAGTCGTACTTGCTGCAGTTAATGGAACGCCTAGACTGCAATAAATTGTTTAATATAGGATGATGTTTGAAGTAATATTTTCAAGTAATTCAAGACAGGGCCATAACACTTAAGGATAACATACGGCTCAAGTTAACTCAACTTTAGCCATGGAAACTGGTGGAATCAGTTTAATTAAGTTGCTAGGGGTGCTCAGTAGAGCGAATAAATTTCGGCTCTCTTCCACTTTGGTGTGCTGATTCTAGCAGCCCTAGATGAGGTCGTGGCAATTGTCTACAGCACGGCAGAGCTGTCTCCCAGCTCTACCTTCTGTATTTATGACACACGTACCAAATCGTCCTGTTGGCCAATACCATCAAAGGCGCACAGTAGTATGTTTTCTGATTGCCATCGAACAACATAACTTCTGTTGATTTTGTTGTTGTTATTGTTGTTGTTGTTGTTGTTGTTTGAGTCTTCAGTCTTTTGACTGGTTTGATGCAGCTTTCCACCCCACCCCGTCCTGAGCTAATCGTTTCATCTCTACATAGCTACCACACTCTACATCCGAGGCAATCTGTTCAACATATTCTAACCTTGGTCTACCCCTACAATCCTTGTCCTCAACCTCTCCTTCCATAACTATGCTTGCTATTCCTGGGTGTCTTAGTTTGTGTCCTACCAACCTATCTCTTCTCTTCATTAGCAGTTACCAGAAACATCTTTTCTCTCCCACTCGTCTTAATACCTCTTCGTTTGTAACCCCATCTACACATCTGATCTTCATCATTCTCCTGTAACACCAATAGTCCAAGTTTCACTTCTATAGAGTGCCACGCTCCAGAAAAAGGCTTTCAAAAATGACTTCCTAATACCTAAATTACATTCGATGTCAACTGATTCCTTTTTTGTAGAAATGCTTTCCTTGCCTGAGTCAACCTACTTTTTATAATATCCTCTTTGCTTCGTCCATCACTGGTTATTTTTATTCCTAAGCAACAGAAGTCTCCTACTTCCTTTAGCTTTTCACCTGCCAATTTGATTTCCATAGAGGTTTCTAACTTATTTTGGCTGCATTCCAATATTTTTGTTTTACATTTATTAATTTTCATCATGAATTCCTTCCTCAAGACGGAGTCATTTTGTCGAACTGTAACTACTAAATATTGGTATAGATTTGATGCAGAATTGAGACAAGGCAGTAATCCTTCATAGCTACCGTTTATTATAGGATATAGGCCTATATTGTAACGGCTTATAAATTCAAGCTCGTCTGATTGGTTTCAATATAGACCATTTGCTGGAGAGCATAAATTGTCCGGTTGAATAATAAACTGTTATTTAGAATTCCTCAAAACGTAGGTTTGATTCCCACCTCAGCCATTCTTCTGTAGAAGGGGTTTTCCGTGGTCTCCAGAAAGATGTTGTGATGGTTCCTAACGCCTTCCTCAATCTGGCTTCAATCGCAACTACATAAAATACCATAAGCTCCACGATACAGTAACTCAGGTTATGAAACAAAGTCAACACACACCCAAGAATAAGGGACTGAAGACCAAACCCCTGAATTAAACAACTCTTTAGATTCAGTCCGCGTAGTTGCGTAGTGGCTAGCTTTCTTGGCTGTCACCGCGGACGCCCGGATTCGAATCCCGGTTTTGCGAAAAAAAAATATTCTGGTCTGAGGCCTGGAACGGGGTGTAGTCATCCTCGTGAGGCAAGACTGGGAAGTGGAGGGATCGATTCCCATCTTAGTCATCTTCGAAGTGATTTTCCGTGGTTTCCCACTTCTACTCCAGGAAAATGACGGGATGGTTCCTAGCACTTTTCACCTGCTTCCCAATCCTCACTTGAATTACAAATACAACCATCACAATAACACTGGTTATGAGGCAAACTCCACACTCATCCAAGTACATGGGGCTACATGACCAAGATGTCGCAAATCCTCGAAATCAATCAACAATCTATAGATTCAGAAGCTCTTTTAATGCGACTTAAGTAATCTTGAGTGAAGCTCTCGAAGTGGTACTGCACACTATAGTTCTGAAATCATGTGTTAAATTGCGATGCCGAGAACCCGGGATTAATGTATGATGTAATATCACGCATTATGTCATTGTTACTATTGTGTCATTTATGTACGCAAGTAAAATTCAGTTACCTAATATGAAATCAATGGTACACAATATTTGGAAATAGATTAAAATGTGACTCAGAAATAATGTTTGACAATATTACGAGTATTAAATGTCTACGGCAGCATGCACGATACAGTGGATCAGTTATTTGAAAACGTTGGAGTACTTAACTGAGGAATTTCTGTTCCAAAACCTTCTCCGTTTTACAGATGATTTGTCAGGAACTGGAACATACGCCCGGAGTAATAATCTGCAGTACGTGTAGTGATTTATTGATATAAATAGGCCTACGTAGCCTATATAGTTATTCAGCTTAATAATGTGCGCTTTGCGTCCTTTCTAATTACAAATGTATGGCTCAAGAAAGTGGTTTCTTTCAGAATCAGTAGAACATGTATTAATTATGTTTTCAACTTTCGCTGATATTGATGGTGCTGATTCTACTAGAACGATTACTTTGCAAACGTGCACGATTTAGGGGACTGATTTCTGTCTGAAAATGTAATATACATATATATACGATACTTCTGATAAAACCCCAATTCTTCATTGGGCCCCTCCCCCTCCCCCCCCCCCCCCATTCCCCTCCCTCCCGCCCCCACCCTCCCACCCCCTCTACACGCTTAGTAGGCTCGGTTCCTCTTCAATGAAGCAAAATCAGTTACATTTACTACTTACACGTACTGAGATATCTCAATCACCACCTCAGGATAATGAAGAGTGTACATACCTGAAACAGAAAGAGAGGCATCAGTTAAAACCACTTTACAGAAAGAAAAGAAATCATTTATTTTGCGAAAAAAATGAAAAAATGAAGCTTGTAGTTTAACGTGACCGTTAATCTGTAGTTAATGAGCCACGGGACCTCCTTTTTACGTGGAATCCGAACCACATGACATGGAATTTCACTTCGAAAATCTCACATGCATTGACCGGGAATCGAAGCCAGTGCCTTGGTGAGAGGCATACAGCTAGACTGCTGAGCCGAACAAAAAGGAGACTGTTGTTTTATGTGAACAACAGATGAGTACTGGCAAGACAGACTACACCGCACCGTCTATGAGGCTTGCACCATTTGTGCACTACACTATCTATGTGACTTGCACCATTTGTGCACTACACTATCTATGTGACTTGCACCAATTGTGCACTAAACCTTCTATGCGGCTTGCACTATTTATGCCCCACACCGTCTACGAGACTTGCACTATTTGTGCACTAAACTGTATATGTGGCTTGCACTATTTGTGCACTACACTGTATATGTGACTGGCACCATTTATGCACCACACCGTCTACGTGGCTTGCACTATTTGTGCACTACACTGTATATGTGACTTGCACTATTTGTGCACTACACTGTATATGTGACTTGCACTATTAGTGCACTACACTGTATATGTGACTTGCACTATTTGTGCACTACACTGTATATGTGACTTGCAATATTTGTGCACTACACTGTATATGTGGCTTGCACTATGTGTGCACTACACTGTATATGTGACTTGCACTATTTGTGCACTACACTGTATATGTGGCTTGCACTATTTGTGCACTACACTGTATATGTGACTTGCACTATTTGTGAACTACACTGTATAAGTTGCTTGCACTATTTGTGCACTACACTGCATATGTGGCTTGCACTATTTGTGCACTACACTGTATATGTGACTTGCACTATTTGTGTACTACACTGTATATGTGACTTGCACAATTTGTGTACTACACTGTATATGTGACTTGCACTATTTGTGCACTACACTGTATAAGTGGCTTGCACTATTTGTGCACTACACTGCATATGTGACTTGCACAATTTGTGCACTACACTGTATAAGTGGCTTGCACTATTTGTGTACTACACTGTATATGTGACTTGCACAATTTGTGTACTACACTGTATATGTGACTTGCACTATTTGTGCACTACACTGTATAAGTGGCTTGCACAATTTGTGCACTACACTGCATATGTGGCTTGCACTATTTGTGCACTAAACTGTATATGTGACTTGCACTATTTGTGCACTAAACTGTATATGTGACTTGCACTATTTGTGTACTACACTGTATATGTGGCATGCACTATTTGTGCACTACACTGTATAAGTGGCTTGCACAATTTTTGCACTACACTGCATATGTGACTTGCACTATTTGTGCACTAAACTGTATATGTGACTTGCACTATTTGTGCACTAAACTGTATATGTGACTTGCACTATTTGTGTACTACACTGTATATGTGGCATGCACTATTTGTGCACTACACTGTATATGTGGCTTGCACTATTTGTGCACTACACTGTATATGTGACTGGCACCATTTATGCACCACACCGTCTACGTGGCTTGCACTATTTGTGCACTACACTGTATATGTGACTTGCACTATTTGTGCACTACACTGTATATGTGACTTGCACTATTAGTGCACTACACTGTATATGTGACTTGCACTATTTGTGCACTACACTGTATATGTGACTTGCAATATTTGTGCACTACACTGTATATGTGGCTTGCACTATGTGTGCACTACACTGTATATGTGACTTGCACTATTTGTGCACTACACTGTATATGTGGCTTGCACTATTTGTGCACTACACTGTATATGTGACTTGCACTATTTGTGAACTACACTGTATAAGTTGCTTGCACTATTTGTGCACTACACTGCATATGTGGCTTGCACTATTTGTGCACTACACTGTATATGTGACTTGCACTATTTGTGTACTACACTGTATATGTGACTTGCACAATTTGTGTACTACACTGTATATGTGACTTGCACTATTTGTGCACTACACTGTATAAGTGGCTTGCACTATTTGTGCACTACACTGCATATGTGACTTGCACAATTTGTGCACTACACTGTATAAGTGGCTTGCACTATTTGTGTACTACACTGTATATGTGACTTGCACAATTTGTGTACTACACTGTATATGTGACTTGCACTATTTGTGCACTACACTGTATAAGTGGCTTGCACAATTTGTGCACTACACTGCATATGTGGCTTGCACTATTTGTGCACTAAACTGTATATGTGACTTGCACTATTTGTGCACTAAACTGTATATGTGACTTGCACTATTTGTGTACTACACTGTATATGTGGCATGCACTATTTGTGCACTACACTGTATAAGTGGCTTGCACAATTTTTGCACTACACTGCATATGTGACTTGCACTATTTGTGCACTAAACTGTATATGTGACTTGCACTATTTGTGCACTAAACTGTATATGTGACTTGCACTATTTGTGTACTACACTGTATATGTGGCATGCACTATTTGTGCACTACACTGTATATGTGGCTTGCACTATTTGTGCACTACACTGTATATGTGACTTGCACTATTTGTGCACTAAACTGTATATGTGACTTGCACTATTTGTGTACTACACTGTATATGTGACTTGCACTATTTGTGCACTAAACTGTATATGTTGCTTGCACTATTTGTGCACTAAACTGTATATGTGACTTGCACTATTTGTGCACTAAACTGTATATGTGACTTGCACTATTTGTGTACTACACTGTATATGTGGCATGCACTATTTGTGCACTACACTGTATATGTGGCTTGCACTATTTGTGCACTACACTGTATATGTGACTTGCACTATTTGTGCACTACACTGTATATGTGACATGCACTATTTGTGCACTACACTTTATATGTGGCTTGCACTATTTGTGCACTACACTGTATATGTGGCTTGCACTATTTGTGCACTACACTGTATATGTGACTTGCACTATTTGTGCACTAAACTGTATATGTGACTTGCACAATTTGTGTACTACACTGTATATGTGACTTGCACTATTTGTGCACTAAACTGTATATGTGGCTTGCACTATATGTGCACTAAACTGTATATGTGACTTGCAATATTTGTGCACTAAACTGTATATGTGACTTGCACTATTTGTGTACTACACTGTATATGTGGCATGCACTATTTGTGCACTACACTGTATATGTGGCTTGCACTATTTGTGCACTACACTGTATATGTGACTTGCACTATTTGTGCACTACACTGTATATGTGACTTGCACTATTTGTGCACTACACTGTATATGTGACTTGCACTATTTGTGTACTACACTGTATATGTGACTTGCACTATTTGTGCACTACACTGTATATGTGACTTGCACTATTTGTGCACTACACTGTATATGTGCCTTGCACTATTTGTGCACTACACTGTATATGTGACTTGAACTATTTGTGCACTACACTGTATATGTGACTTGCACTATTTGTGCACTACACTGTATATGTGATTTGCACTATTTGTGCACTACACTGTATATGTGGCTTGCACTATTTGTGCACTACACTGTATATGTGACTTGCACTATTTGTGCACTACACTGTATATGTGACTTGCTGTGCACTACACTGTATATGTGGCTTGCACTGCTTGTGCACCACACTGTATATGTTATTTGCACTATTTGTGCACTACACTGCATATGTGACTTGCACTATTTGTGCACTACACTGTATATGTGACTTGAACTATTTGTGCACTACACTGTATATGTGACTTGCACTATTTGTGCACTACACTGTATAAGCGGCTTGCACTATTTGTGCACTACACTGTATATGTGGCTTGAACTATTTGTGCACTACACTGTATATGTGACTTGCACTATTTGTGCACTACACTGTATATGTGGCCTGCACTATTTGTGCACCACATCGTCTACGTGACTTGCACTATTTGTGCACTACACTGTATATGTGACTTGCACTATTTGTGCACTACACTGTATAAGTGGCTTGCACTATTTGTGCACTACACTGTACATGTGACTTGCACTATTTGTGCACTACACTGTATATGTGACTTGCACTATTTGTGCACTACACTGTATATGTGGCTTGCACTATTTGTGCACTACACTGTATATGTGACTTGCACTATTTGTGCACTACACTGTATATGTGGCTTGCACTATTTGTGCACTACACTGTATATGTGACTTGCGCTATTTGTGCACTACACTGTACATGTGACTTGCACTATTTGTGCACTACACTGTATATGTGACTTGCACTATTTGTGCACTACACTGTATATGTGGCTTGCACTATTTGTGCACTACACTGTACATGTGGCTTGCACTATTTGTGCACTACACTGTATATGTGACTTGCACTATTTGTACACTACACTGTATAAGTGGCTTGCACTATTTGTGCACTACACTGTATATGTGACTTGCACTATTTGTACACTACACTGTATAAGTGGCTTGCACTATTTGTGCACTACACTGTATATGTGACTTGCACTATTTGTGCACTACACTGTATATGTGACTTGCACTATTTGTGCACTACACTGTATATGTGACTTGCACTATTTGTGCACTACACTGTATATGTGACTTGCACTATTTGTGCACTACACTGTATAAGTGGCTTGCACTATTTGTGCATTAAACTGTATATGTGACTTGCAATATTTGTGCACTACACTGTATATGTGACTTGCACTATTTGTGCACTACACTGTATATGTGACTTGAACTATTTGTGCACTACACTGTATATGTGGCTTGCACTATTTGTGCACTACACTGAATGTATGGCTTGCTCTATTTGTGCACTACACTGTATATGTGACTAGCACTATTTGTGAACTACACTGTATATGTGACTAGCACTATTTGTGCACTACACTGTATATGTGGCTTGCACTATTTGTGCACTACACTGTATATGTGACTTGCACTATTTGTGCACTACACTGTATATGTGGCTTGCACTATTTGTGCACTACACTGTATATGTGACTTGCACTATTTGTGCACTAAACTGTATATGTGACTTGCACTATTTGTGCACTAAACTGTATATGTGACTTGCAATATTTGTGCACTACACTGTATATGTGACTTGCACTATTTGTGCACTAAACTGTATATGTGACTTGCACTATTTGTGCGCTACACTGTATATGTGACTTGCACTATTTGTGCACTAAACTGTATATGTGACTTGCACTATTTGTGCACTACACTGTATATGTGGCTTGCACTATTTGTGCACTAAACTGTATATGTGACTTGCACTATTTGTGCACTACACTGAATGTGTGGCTTGCACTATTTGTGCACTACACTGTATATGTGACTTGCACTATTTGTGCACTACACTGTATATGTGACTTGCACTATTTGTGCACTACACTGTATATGTGACTTGCACTATTTGTGCACTACACTGTATATGTGGCTTGCACTATTTGTGCACTACACTGTATATGTGGCTTGCACTATTTGTGCACTACACTGTATATGTGACATGCACTATTTGTGCACTAAACTGTATATGTGACTTGCACTATTTGTGTACTACACTGTATATGTGACTTGCACTATTTGTGCACTACACTGTATATGTGACTTGCACTATTTGCACCATTTGTGCACTAAACCTTGTATGTGGCTTGCACTATTTGTGCACTACACTGTATATGTGACTTGCACTATTTGTGCACTAAACTGTATATGTGACTTGCACTATTTGTGTACTACACTGTATATGTGACTTGCACTATTTGTGCACTACACTGTATATGTGACTTGCACTATTTGTGCACTACACTGTATATGTGGCTTGCACTATTTGTGCACTACACTGTATATGTGATTTGCACTATTTGCACCATTTGTGCACTAAACCTTGTATGTGGCTTGCACCATTTGTGCACTACACTATCGATCTGACTTGCACCATTTGTGCACTAAACCTTCTATGCGGCTTGCACTATTTGTGCACTACACTGTATATGTGACTTGCACTATTTGTGCACTACACTGTATATTTGACTTGCACTATTTGTGCACTACACTGTATATGTGACTTGCACTATTTGTGCACTACACTGTATATGTGGCTTGCACTATTTGTGCACTACACTGTATATGTGGCTTACACTATTTGTGCACTACACTGTATATGTGGCTTGCACCATTTGTGCACTACACTATCGATCTGACTTGCACCATTTGTGCACTAAACCTTCTATGCGGCTTGCACTATTTGTGAACTACACTGTATATGTGGCATGCACGATTTGTGCACTACACTGTATATGTGACTTGCACTAATTGTGCACTACACTGTATATGTGACTTGCACTATTTGTGCACTACACTGTATATGTGACTTGCACCATCTGTGGACTAAACCTTCTATGTGACTTGCACCATTAGAGCACTAAACCGCCCATGTGACTTGCACTATTTGTGCACTACACTGTATATGTGACTTGCACTATTTGTGCACCACGCCGTCTATGTGGCTTGCACTATTTGTGTACTACACTGTATATGTGACTAGCACTATTTGTGCACTACACTGTATATGTGACTTGCACCATTTGTGGACTAAACCTTCTCTGTGATTTGCACCATTAGAGCACTAAACCGCCCATGTGACTTGCACTATTTGTGCACTACACTGTATATGTGACTTGCACTATTTGTGCACCACACCTTCTATGTGACTTGCACTATTTGTGCACCACGCCGTCTATGTGACTTGCACTATTTGTGCACCACACCTTCTATGTGACTTGCACTATTTGTGCACCACGCCGTCTATGTGAGTTGCACTATTTGTGCACCACGCCGTCTATGTGACTTGCACTATTTGTGCACCACGCCGTCTATGTGAGTTGCACCTTTTGTGCACCACACCTTCTATGTGACTTGCACTATTTGTGCACTACACTGTATATGTGACTTGAACTATTTGTGCACTACACTGTATATGTGACTTGCACTATTTGTGCACTACACTGTATATGTGAGTTGCACCAATTATACATCATATGAACTAATAATTGAAAGTGTGCATTTGTAATATATTTGTTGCTTTAATTGCGGTTCTCAGAGGTTTTGGCCATTCAGTGCACATCTGTCATAATGCAGAAGACACTGCTCCTGAGCTGACAAGGTTTTCTTATTTTATTCTTTCGAAAATTAACAACACAAATATCAATTAGAACGTCTATGATCACACCTCTCCTTGCCTTGTATGCCAAAGTTTGTCTTTGTATCACCATTCTTCGTTGCAACACGAAATACCTATGAGCCACGTAAGTACAGGACTCGTAAAAAATTCCATTACTTTCTTAAAAGATTCCGTAAGAATGTCTCATTGTTTGAACAGAAGTGTGGGGAGGGAATATCGACAGTGCTAGCAATCAAGGGAATGAGCCCCGTACATCTCCTCAATGGAGAACATCAAACGGCTTTGCATGTGAAAAACCCAGTGCTGACTTTTTCAAAGGAACGTTAGCCTTCTTTTAAAGCCACTGTCTCGTTCTTAGTTGTGGAATGTCTTTGTTTCTTTCCGCTGGAACCGCTCGATGAAATGAATTTCTAAAGATGATGCCTTCAGTATTCGATTTGCTATTTACGGAGAACTGACAAGGAGTAGGAATGAGTAAGATGAAATAAGTAAGAAAACTTGGTAAATGTGTGTTGAAAGAGATGAGTGGTGCGTGGCACAAGGACAGTTATGAGCAAGTGCAGGCGTAATAACGGAGATGAATGTGCCATGGACCAAGCGGGTGCGACCAACTGGAAGATGGAGGCACAGGCCTGGAACGCTCTGTGCAAATTAAATAAATATAAAGTAGATTCTGAGAGCTGTAGTGTCAGGAAAGAAGGGGATGCATTGCGGATGCTTTCCTCGCTTTACAAAGACACAGCTCAACTCGGGTGCTTTTGTTTCCAGACTATGCTCCGTAGTACTGTGTCTGTGTCCTCTTAGAAGTTGATCTAAGTTGCGCGTTCTCTTCCTGTGTGTGGGATCACAAAGGGTAATTCGAATCAACATCCGTGTTGCAGTATATCAAAATAACGAGAAACTTCAAAGACATACACTTCACGAGCAGATCATTTTACTGTACATTATGAGGAACATAGGCAGGTCACTCTCAACATAGTTCTTCCTATTTCAAGTCACTAAGTCTTATTTATTCACGGATTTCGGTAACTGGATGTCAATGACGGTGTTCAAGGGAGAGGAGGCTGTCGCGAACAGTCTAAGGTATCTGAAGCCATTGTTCAGTGTTGCCTTAGTAAACAAAAGCTTGATGCTTTTCAGTCGGTCAACACAATTGTACCCAAATGAGATCGGTTAATCCTAATCCTAAAAAACGTTACATGAGAATAATAAATACACTTGGATGATCACTTTCGATCGTCAAGCGATCATCATCAGATCCATTGCATTTAAGCTATAAAATCTATGTCTGCAAGTATGGGTGAACATATTTACAATATGTACCCTTATTTAGTAGCAGTATTAGTTGAGATAATGCAACTCGTCAGTATTTGTTAGTTGTGGTCTAATAATAATGTTATTGGTTTTACGTCCCTTTTAACTACCCTGGCTTTTAGAGACGCCGGGGTGCCGGAATTTTGCCCAGAAGGGGATCTTTAACGTGCCAGTAAATGTACTGACACGGCTCTCTCGCATTTGCGCACCCTCAAATGCCAGCTGACTGCGCCAGGTTTCGAACCTGCAACCTTGGGCTCAGCAAGCGAGAACGTTACCCCTGAGCCACGCAGCCAGACAGTTGTGGTCTATGTGATGTTTTGTTGAGATACTGAAAGTGTATTTTTTTTTTAGCGTATGGCTTTTAGTGCCGGGAGTGTCCGAGGACATGTTCGGCTCGCCAGTTTTGTAGCTGCTTCGAGACGGACACCCAATGGGTGAGCTACAAGTACCGTTGGGGAGGAATGTTGGATGGGAGGGTCGAGGAGTTGGAAGGTAGCGGCTGTGGCCTATAGTTAGGGACCAACCCCGGCATTTGCCTGGAAGGAAGATGGGAAACCACAAGGGACCATCTTCAAGGTTGCCGGCGGGGGGATTCGAACCTCCTCGCCTCCCGGATGTGAGCGACTGCCAACAGTCATGCCGCAACGACCTCGGCTAACTCACCCGGTACTGGAAGTGGTGATTGACCTCCGGAATTTGCCTGTTTGGAGTGAATATGTGGTTGTTGTAAATGGTCAATTCATATTATACTTCTTTTGTACAGGCTACTTATCTGATTAAGTCTTGCGTGATCCTGTTGAGAGCAGTTCACTTGGTCATTTAGCCTCGTTTGGCGAACCTGAGAAGGAGTGGGTTCAATTCCTGTCTCAGCCAATCTAGAAATGATATTTCACGGTTTCCCACTTATATTCCTCACGAAACCTGGATGGTTCCCATCTTCAGGCCAGGGTTACCTCCTTGTTTATGTCCACCCAAAATACAAATACCTGCACTACAGCAAACACCACAATAAAACCGATTAGGGAAAATCTACACACACCTAAGAACACGGGGCTGAAATGATTCTGTAATTGAATCGGTTGGAGCTGAAAGGCATTAAGTCAAAAATGGTTATTTTTTTAAACAATTAGTAGGCCCATGGAACAGCATAGGAAAGAATTAAGTAAGCCTTCTGTTTAAGCCAGAAACCACTGCTACATGTAGTGCGATCAGAGGAGAAGAGCATTAAGTCAATGACTCGCTGCCTTTCAGCGCCGTATTCCGTATTTAATGTTGGCCGCACTGCAAGATTCCCGCGTGTTTTAGTGCTATTGTAAATTACATTTGTACAAGGTTTAGTAAGCCGGCCCCGTGGTGTTGGGGTAGCGCTCATCGCTCTCACCCGGAGGCCCCGGCTCCGTCAGGGATTTTAGAAACTGACGTGAGGGCTGGAACGGGGTGCACTCAGCCTCGTGAGGACAATTGAGTAGCTGGTCACAGTGAGGCAGCGGCTCGATCACGAAAACCAAGATTAACGGCCGAGGGAACCCGATGCGCTGATCACGCGCACCCCAATATCTACAGGCCAAATGGCTGGGCAGCGGTCACTTGGTAGGCCTAGGCCCTTCATGGGCTGTATTGCCAGGGGAGATTAAAGTTTAGTAACTTTTTATGTTACAAATCCATTTTTAAATAAAATATCATGTGAAATATTCATTCTGGATGGTTTCATGCCGCACTAGACTGACCACGGAGCTGAAAGGTAGTAAGTCATGTTTTAAAAATTGATTAGAAAATAGTACATTGTGCAACGAGCCTATAATGGCAATAATTAAGACGCGAGTATGTTTATAAAACGAGCGTAGTGAGTTTTATAATTTCCATACGAGTTGCATACGACTGTTTATGTTCGACGATAATTATAACTTTATTATATGTTTTAACATAGCCTAAATATTCATAAATATATGTGGGATTCAGTTACTTCAGTTAGTGAACAGGGCGTGCTGGCTTTGCTGACTGAACAGAGCGCATGCGTGGGTCAAAGATCTTCGAAACCAGAGACCATTTTCTTTCCTTGGCAATGCTATTGTTTACAGCCTGCATGATGACTAGTGCCGCCCAGCTCTAGCATTCACTAATATTGTCACCGAAGTCGTTTGAAAGCAATGCGCTGTGTAGAAATTGGCGTTAGGGATATTACGGTACAGTGCGACATCTTGTCTCATACTTGCCAGTTTATTTACGCGAACGTATGGACGGTGCACTTTCCATGTCGGTAATTTATATAGAAGGATGCTGTGTTGCTAACTTCTGGACGTAGATTCATAAATTTCTTGCATTTCATAGTATTTTCTTGTTACCGTAAAGGTTCGTGCTGATTTTGTCTTTGTGTTTGGGATTGTAACTACAATGGTTGATCCGATATCCAATTTGAACTTTCAAATCATATAATTCATGTCCGACATGTTGGATTTTGGGCGCATGCGCGAAGCTATCCTTACCTATTTGGTCACACCACTGTTTCTTGAGCTCTGATTGGTGGGAGAAACTGTATCATAATGAAAACTTGTACTATAATGAGCCTCATTATAGTAGCCTAAAGTTTTCTGACATATAATATTTACAGGGTCGAACATAAATATGATCAGTGGTATCAAAATGCTATTCCGCTAACACAAATATGACCTGAATAGTTACTTCACAACATAGATGACTAATATAGTATGTTTGTTAGGTTATGTTCAGTTAATGACGTTTTATCCATCTCCTGAAATTGTACAATATTTGACACCGGGGAATTACCCCAATTGGCAAATACAGTAAATGAATGACTGAATGAATACACTATTCCAGTCAGTGGAGGCGTGGGGAACGAGTCCCCTTTAGGAGACCTGTCTGCGGTTCCAGTCAATGGCAGATAGTACTTTGTCTGCAGCGAGGTGCTCTATGGAAGTGAAACTTGGACTGTTGGTGTAGCAGGAAAGAGGAGAACATGAGCGTTTGAAATGTGGTGTTACAGGAGAATGGAGATCAGATGGGTAGATATAGTAACACATGATGAGGTATTAATACGAGTGGGAGAGGTGAGATGTTTCTGGTGACTGCTAATGAAGAGAAGAGATAGGTTGGTAGGACACATACTAAGTCACCCAGGAATAGCAAACTTAGTTATGGAAGGAAGGGTCGAGGACAAGAACTGTAGAGGTAGACCAACGTTTCCTGCTCTGTGTGAATTTTCACACCTTCTACGCCAATCATACGTCAATTACCAATACACACACTAGCACAGACATCACAGTGACAAAGGTTATCAGACAAATTCAACACACACCAAAGTACACGGGGCTACATCACCCAGATATTGCAAAGCCCCTAGAGAATCAACAAAAACAACAATTATGTTAGTTGGAACTACAGTATTATGTTTCCCCTTACATACAAAAGCGAATTAGTTAGGCTATGTCAGGTTGTTAGTCACGAGAAGAAGAACTTGGCTGAGAGTGCAGCAGTGTTGATTAGATCCGATCTTTTAAAATAACTCTAGGAGTGGGTTAACTTGTGTTAAAGTTAAATTACTGTCACAGGTTAGGTCGTAAGCGTAGCTTTAAAGGCATATTGCTGCTAAACGATGAAGTTCCTCGAACACCTTGCTAAAGGAAGCAGTAGACTTTTGCCACTTGGGGAGCAATATAAGCAAAAAGAATATAAAAATGGAAAGGAAAGGAAAGATGTTCACCAAAATAAGAAATCTGGGGACCTCAAATATACGTCGATTAAGTATTAGAAAGTCATTTTTGAAAGACTTTGTCTGAACTACTAATTTCTGTGTTGTATCTTAATCGTACATTCAGGTATTCATTACCATATTCTATACTTCATTACCATATTCTATATTTCCAAGATAGACGCGTAATTTCAAAAAAGTCCTTTAACTGGTAAGCCTTCTTCTGTGTTACTAAGTCTCGTTTTAATTGCGCATTACGCAATTTTAGGATTTTAACCCTTCTAGTTCCAGGAGAAGGAGCTTTTGCAAAAATACCACGGGCCCGTTGCATTCAAATATTTGTTAAATTGTGTTTCCAGCCCAGTAGTGCCATCAGTTTTGTAACTGAAACAACGTGGAAATCATTCTCTCTCTTGATATATCGATGGGTTTAATTTCCTAGAATAACTAAATGTAGACACGTATTCCTTGAACAAGCCGCAGTGTGTTATCGTTTAATGTCATATGTTTTATGCCCTTGCTCTTGGTGATGAACGAAGTTGAAATTAGGTTTAAAACATTACTATTTTGATTGTTTGTTAGTTAGTTGGTTATTGAAGTTTTAAGGGGCGAAATTATGAGGTCGTCTGCCCCTGTTCTGATTGAGTAGTCTGTCAAAATTATATTAATATTCACAATTTAAAATTAAAAAGGTAAACTTTAAAAATGTTTTGAAATGGAGCAATTAAAACAACGTATTAATTATTTAGCATCTTGTAGGGTAGTGTTAAGTTACTCCGTGATATCAAGTAACACCGTGATAAAGCGTATTTCCTCTATCACTACGTAGGTTCAGTTCCGAAATTTCTAAGTTTTTTCCAACAGATGGCAGTAGAAACCAGAAATCCAGGAAGCCCTTGCGTTCTATCTTAGACCAACTCAGTGAGGTTTAAAATATATATTAACAGAGAGTTGACATTTCAACAAGGGATCCACATCCAGTGAACTCTGTGGTGAGGATTTTTATTTCTTTTAAACAGCTGTTTCATTGTATAAGTTTCATTTTAACACCAGTCAGGGGTAAGATGCAGATCATTCGCATACAAAACTTACATGCAAGTAGTGTTACGCATGCAAGGTGCGTGAGCTTAGCAATAAGTACGTTTTTCTTAGGTTGGACGCTGAAATGGCGCCAAAATGGAATAAAGAGGCTCGCTCCTACACAGCTGAAACACTTAAAGAAGCATTGAGGTCGATGAAGGAAGAAGGATGTCAGTATACAAGGCAATAGACGTTTTAATAACCCGTGGAGTGCACTAAAGGATTATTGCACAAAATATTCAGCCTATCCAGCAAGCTTGCAAAAATTGGAAAGCCATTCGTTGTGTCACCTGAATTTTAAGTGAAGATAGTGTGTCAAGATAGACACAATAGATCGGTCTTGGCCTAATTCCGGACCCCAGAACAATGACGATGATGGTTGTGATGCGTTAGCTGGCTCACGTGGCGGATGTCACCAAGAGGAAGAATGGAGCCGAATGGGTTGATTATCAGTTTTGTAATGTCTGGTACCTACTGTCTGTCTGTTAGGTAGTCAGCCCGAAGGCTGGTTGGATCCTCAAAAAGTACCGCCGTTACGTTATGTGAGGAGATACCCACAAAAACCCAAGGCAGCGCTACTTTGAGGCGTTCTAGGCAAGAAGAGGAGTGAGGTAGTTTGCCATTGCTTTCCTCACTGAGTCAGAACAGTAGTCCTAACCCTATGAGTTTAACCTTTCACAGCATTCACAGGCACTGACTGTGGCCCGAATGCCATTACTAAGCACCACCCATACCTCAGTAGCTTCCATATAATCACAGCCATGAGTGAGACTGAGACATCGGTGAAAAGCCACCTTTTACTCTAGCCTGTGCCAACTGACAAATGCAAATGTACTGTATTCATCAAGAGATGGCAAACAGGCCATTGGTACCTACTATGTCTATTTTATGTTTGATAGGTGTGAGGAATCGGATAGTGACTAAGAAGACTTAAAATATGTTTAATGGGATATTTTAATAGAATGTTGTTGGTTTTTTTTCTATAAAAAACTGTGTAGTGAAATGTTTCAATATGGGCAATATGGAGTAATAGAAACTTAGAGTCTACATACGATTTGACCACTTTTATTACATTAAACATTATTTTTCACGATTAAAAAGTACATTATCACGGAGTAACTTGAATATCACGGTGTTACCTACTTCTACTACCGCAATTTCTTAGTTAATGCCTTGAAATTAAGTACGAATATTTGCAAGATATATGCCAGAAATGTTCCGTAGGGTATTCCTCTTTAACATGAAATGATTCGAAATAACTGCAATCAAAAATTTCAGAAATAGTAACAAAAATAGCTTAGTATCACGGAGTTACTTTACTTTACCCTTCAGTGCGATTTAAATATAGTTGCCAGCTACGGAATTTCATTTCAATATTTTATGTTAAAAATGTAGGTAAGGGGATATTGTTTATCAAATCTTTCAACTCCACTTAATTTGGCGCGGCATTTTGAACAAAACCACTCCTAATAGATAGCATCAAAAGTGTGAACATTCACATCTGAATAAATATAACCAACCTCTGCTTTATATTTCTTTCAATTAATCCACTTAATTCCAAATAACACTTGTTGCGTCATAATGAAAGTGCTCAAATCTCTTCCTTCACTCATCCACCCAGTGGATCCCACGAGTCGTTCTCTTGTGGTGGAGTTCACCCACGGGCATTTTCCTCCGCTGTATCAAACTTCGGAAAGAGTGGTCGTTCACCTCACCTTGAGAAATTGTTTTCTTCCCTGCTTCAATCCTGTTACTGACGTCCGCTGCTTGCCACGGTGGGTGAGTGGTTATAGTATCGGACTACCAACCCCAAGATTGCAGGTTCGCCCCTGGCCATGGTAAGTGATTTTTGAAGGCGACAAAAATCACGATACTCATGTCATACGTTGTTGGCATGTTAAAGAACCCATTTGAATTCAGTAGGCGGTGTTCAATGGCAAAATTAAACTCGGGATTTTCCGCCAACACAAAGTTCCTCCATTCTCTACTTGAAAGCGCTGTAGTGTCAAGGAGTTTAGATATCTAACCTCCTTGACTTTCATAGCGTTCAAAGGAACGACGAAATTCGACATGCAAGCTACCCTCTGGGTGTCAATTAACAAAGCTTGCACCAGGCACCCAAGGCCATACGATATTATTATTATATACTGACGTCCGCTGTCATAACCACATCCCACTCGTGTCTTCACCAAGCCTGATCACCGTTCACAATGAACTTATAACTCACAAATATTCCGGCTTGGATATGAAAAATATTATCAGACTTTAAAATAAGTTTTCTTCTTAATGGACCTTTGACCTATGGACACTGGGTACACTAGTTAGTTAGCTTTAGTTATAACTTTCATTTCATTATCAATCAAACCGTTAGGGGTCGATAACTAGATTGTTTGCCATCTCTTGATGAATGCAGTACATTTGCATCTGACTGTTGGCACAGGCTAGAGTAAATGTGGCTTTCCACCGATGACTCAGCCCCACTCATGGCTGTGATTATATGGAAACTTTGAGGTATGAGTGGTGCTGAGTAATGGCCTTCAGGGCACAGGTACTTTCTCTGTGTACTGTGAAGGGTTCTACTCATAGGGTCAGTGTTTTGTTCTGACTCAGTGAGGAAAGCAATGGCAAACTATCTCACTCCTCACCTTGACTATCATGCCTCATTATAGTGATGCATTAGGTTTTTGAGGATAACTACCGATCTAACCTGTGGTGGTATTTATGAGGATCCAACCAGCCTCTGGGCTGATTACCTAACAGACAACCTAAATGTGGGGCCCCTTAAAACATCAATCATCATCGTCATTACCGACAGCGGTAGCTACGCTCGCTAAAGCGCAGCGTTAGGCCATGGGACCAAGCTCTCTGCTGACTCGTTATACGTGGGTTCGAGCCCCACCGTCGGACGTCCTTGAAATGAATTTCCGTGGTTTCCCCAGTTTCAACTCCAGACCAAAGCTGGGACGGTACCTTCTGAGACGCCACGGCCACTTCCTTCAACATCCTTGCCCAGTTGTATTCATCTTCATTCATTTCATCCCTCATTCCAGCGCGCCGGGCGCCCACGGTTGTCGAATAGAAAGACTGCACTCGGCCTCTCAGGAGGTCACACGACAAAACTGAACTTGCAATACTACGTATCTGGCAATGCTCTTCTTATCCATTAGCCTATTCTCCTTGTGATAAGTCACGCACCCCAGGCTATGTGGAAGAGCAGTCCAACAGAGCAATTCACGCTAGGCTCATCTTCCTGTGCCAGCCTATGAAGAAACATGAGCTTTAAAATCATTGAACTGAAGATAAGTATAACTCCTTGTAATTATGCACTCCCACAGTACAGAGTATCCTTTATGGCTGTTCCAGCCGAGCAACTCACCCCTGAGCAGCGGAGTACTCGCCGCCTTGCGTGAGTAAACCTGCAACATGCAATACAGCTCTGCTGTGGGGGGCTGCCGTCACTTCGCGGTGGATACATAATGACTGGCAGGAAGAGCATGGACTTGTGCTGTGACCTTCACCCAGTGACGTATTGGCTCTCACCCCCAGTCCCTCTCCAACCGTGCTCCGAGCATTGCTGCTGAGAAATCGCGTGTACGCATACTCAAACTCATGGATTTGGAACAGCCTGCTTTATGGCATACTCTGAATTAGCAATAATGGTCGCTGACAGCTGTCAAAGCTATCACGTGGGGAAATGCTGCGTTACCACTGAGGCAGATCATGACGCATAATATTCCAAGAGGCTTGCAGGAAGACACAAATACTGGGGAAGTTAGCCCCCATGCCTGGAGGTCTAATGACCATGACGAGTGAAGACACACTGAGTCAAACCATGTGCTCACTGCTGTGTCGGCATAAATTGCAACATTGCTCGCTGTTGCTAAGGAGACCGTTACCCCTCTCGTCTCCACTCCTCACCTCATCCTTCAGCTTTCACCGACCATCTTTTGTAAATCAGAGTATAGCTCACAGGGAATGAACCTAGCGTGAATCATTCAGTGGGACAGCACATCCACATAAGGCTTGGAGCCGTGACCAACCATGAGGAAAATATGGAAAATAAGAACATTGTCAGATAGGCGGTATTGGAGCTCTTCTGTAGTCCAAAACAAATATAAAGTGTACGTCACAAATAGCAGGATACATTCCTCACACGTAGACGAAGAAATTATGTTAATTGAACATGGATCCGGAAACGCTTTGTTTCCATGTTATAACTCACTGTCTCCAACTCATTAATCGTGGGAAACACACAAGAACAGAACGTTCGAATCATGGGGAACATGCACTCTCGGTTACGTTGTCATTATCGTAGGTGCACTGCGAGTGTTTTGATTTACGTGGCCCTGTTGCCATGCGATTTAGCGGATGTGCCTTTAGCTGTGCGACAAAATATGTACTTATGCACGATCGAGCACTTCCTCATTTTAGTGTTAATGTCCGTCGGCTTCTAAGTAACAAATCTGGTGCCAGATACATAGGTAGTGGTGGACCAATTGCCTGCCCTGCACGCTCTCTGGACCTAAACCTACTGAACTTTTATCTGTGAGGGCATTTGAAAGCTTTTGTGTATCAAACCCCAATACAAGATGTTCAGCGTCTCCATGCCCATATTATGGAAGGCTGCGTAAACGTACACAAATTTCCAGGGATACCTCAGCACATCCGAGATTCACTACGACGGCGGGTTGCTGCATGTATCAATGCGCACGGAGGGCATATTGAACATCTCCTGTGAGATAGAGTGGTATGCTGGTACGTTCTATTCTTGTTATTCTCCCGATTAATGAGTAGTATACAATGATGTGTTAAAATAGAAACGAAGCGTTTCCGCACCCATGTTCATATAACATTCGTCTAAGTGTGAGGAATGTGTCCTGCATTTTGTGCCGAATATTTTTGTGACATCCTGTATTATAGCACATCTATGTTTGTGCCATTGACTGGAATAGCCGACTTGAACCGCAGACGCTAATATTCAGGTCGCCTAAAGGTCGCGACTCACTGGATTAGTGTTTTCATTCATTCATTCATTCGTTCATTCATTCATTCATTCCTTTACATTATTTGCAAATGGGGGTGATTCCCCGATGGTAAATTGTTCACTTACAGAACATTACCAACCATAATATCAAACATACTTAACTTACACAAGTCGCGATTTGGGAACTATAGAAATTACATCGGAGTATTTACACAAAATTTCAGTCTTCTCTTAAACACATCAATATGTATGGGGAAAGGCTCCAAGACTGTGACAGGCAATGGGTTGCATTAATCAATATCGCGATTAATGAAAGAATATTTCCCATCACTTGTACGCTGCGATTGGCCCTTGGTTTTATGTAGATGATCTGCCCTGCTCGGGTAGGTGGTATTTCCCGGACGTTTACTTAGTTTTCCCCATGCTGGCCGATTAGTAACATAGCGTATAGTCTGGATATCGTCCTTCTATCTTGCAGAGATTCCCACCCTAGTTTTTTTATCTTTCGAATTAGACTACTTCTAGGATTAAAATCATTGAGCACAAACCTAGTCCCAAGGGCGGCCTCAATAACCGCATGCGTTAAGAGAAGTTGTACTCTCAACTAATTTCCAAGTAAATACCTTATTGTTGTAATGATTATTATTTTAACTATTATCATACCGACAGCGGTGGCTACGCTCGCTAAAGCATTAGATCATGGGGCCAGGCTCTCTGCTGACTCGGTAGACACGTGTTGTTGATGTTTTTAAGAGATTTGTAACCTCGTAGTCTTGTGGCCACGTGTACTTGGGTGTGTAAGGAATTTATCTAATAGCATGTGTCATTGTAATTGTTGTAGGCTACTAGTTTGTGTGTATTTGGGTAGGAGGTATCCCTTGCCTTAATTTGGGCATCATCTCGGCATTTGCCTGGACGAGAAGTGCGAAACCACGGGAAACCACTTTTAGGATGGCTGAGGTAGGAATCGAACGCACATCTCTTCAGTTCTGCCTCGCGAGGCTAAGTGTACCCCACTAAAGTCTTCAACGCAAAATTACATTTCTTACCAGAGTCTGGAGTGAGCCTCCATGGCTTAGGCGGCAGCACGCCGGCCTCTCACCGCTGGGTCCGTGGTTCAAATGCAGGCCACTCCATGTGGGATTTGTGATGGACAAAGCGGAGACAGGCAGGTTTTCCTCCGGGTACTCCAGTTTTCCCTCTCACAAATTTAATTCAAGCAACACTCTCCACTGTCATTTCATTTCTTCTGTCATTCATTTAATCATTGCCCCGGGGAGTGCGACAGGCTTCGGCAGCCGGCACAGTTCATATCCTCGCCGCTAGATGGGGGCTTCATTCATTCCATTCGCTGAACCGGTCGGTCGACTGGTAGCAGGCTGTGGATTTTCATTTTCACCAGAGCCTGGAATCCACCTCGGGCCTCTACTGTGGCAGTAAAGAAGTGTGTTTCTGTTTTTCTGTTTAATCTATTGGAGCGTCTAATATACAATGGAGTACGTTGTGGTAGCATCATGTTGAAAATGAAATGGGAACTCCCAGTGTTGAGTTGCGAGTTGAAAACTTTACTGAGTTGTTATTCCTAGAAATTGGAATGAAGTGTGGGGAGATGGATCCACCTTGATCACTGTGTGGAAACCGAAACTATGGGGGATTTATCATGTTTACTGGTAAATGTTCACTTTTAAATACATTAGTTTCCTAGGAGGATATAGGGTAGCCTATGTCAAATTATCTCTTGACATAGCCTACTATGAAAGAAGACCAGTTTCCCGTTCTGCAGTTGAATTTGACTAGGATGAAATGTTGACAGAATGTAAGCTTCTGGCAAGCGGCATAACTACGAGCAAACTTGTACGGGATACAGCTAAAATATAATTGAGAGAGGGGAAGTTGGAAGGGCGGGCATGCGGGCGGAAAGTAAGACAATAAGACGCTGCACTGCCGCGTATTGTAACTAGGAGAGACAAAGAGCGTCAAACGATGATGTAGAAGAAATGAAAACATAGAGTGAGCACTTGACGTGGAATAAAAAGAATGATGAATATGAAAATTTCGTCATAATGATGTCATGTTGTTGTTAAGTTTGCGGGAGAGTAATGATCACCGTGACGCCCTTGTGACTGCACGGGACTGTCTTCGTCACCAGTTGAGAGATATGGGACCCCGGACTGTTCATTGATGTATCACCAGCCCATTCTGTAGAGAGTTAGGGCGTATTAACCAACTACCTTCGAGTAGGATACGACTGCTCCCATGCTACCACACGTTCCTGGTGAACACGGGTGTTGCAAACTTGAGTGACAAATCCCTAGATATAGCGACTTTTACTTACCTAGATGCTAAACGCTTGGCTATGTTGAAATATCGGATCACGTAATATCTCCGCAGTTAAGCAACATAGGCCAACATCATAACTTGCTTGGATGACCAGTTTTTGGGGGACTACATGGTGACACTCACTGTAAATGTCCGGTTAAAGAGATTTTATCCAGTTAGATGCATGATCAAAAAAATTATCCTATATCTATTTAATTTTGCAATTAGAATTTCGCAGTGTACCCAATCAAATGCTTTACTGAAATTATATTCGGAAAGAACAGTTGCCTTACTTTTATCCATATCGTTGGTGATTGTAAACAGAGCTTGCCGTATTATGTTTCTCCGAAATCCTGATTGTTAGGGATCAAATTAATTATGTGACTCAATAGGGTGTACAATTTGATATCAAATTCGATTTCCTAAAGATTTCGACAGAACAAAGGCAATGCAAATTGGCCTATAGTCCTCTAGATATCAAGCATTTTTAGTTTTAGAAATGAGTATGCTTCCAATTTCACATAAGTAATTTCATTGCAATCGAGTAGATTGAGATATGAGATTGCACGGGCAATATGGCATCCATTATCAATTTGATCACTTCAATGTTAATGTCATATTAACCTCTGGATTTTGATGTGATTGCCTTGAGTAATAATCGTACTTCCATCTTGTTAACCTGTTATCCTGTTAAATTAAAATTAGGATAGTTAGCAACCGTGATGGGTTTTTTTTTTTAGCGTATGGCTTTTAGTGCCGGGAGTGTCCGAGGACATGTTCGGCTCGCCAGTTTTGTAGCTGCTTCGAGACGGACACCCAATGGGTGAGCTACAAGTACCGTTGGGGAGGAAAGTTGGAAGGGAGGGTCGAGGAGTTGGAAGATAGCGGCTGTGGCCTATAGTTAAGGACCAACCCCGGCATTTGCCTGGAAGGAAGATGGGAAACCACAGAAGACCATCTTCAAGGTTGCCGGCGGGGGGATTCGAACCTCCTCGCCTCCCGGATGTGAGCGACCGCCAACAGTCATGCCGCAACGACCTCGGCTAACTCACCCGGTACCGTGATGGTATGATGCTTTGTATCGCTGTCGAGCGTTACAATTATTATCGAAGTTAAATGATTATCAAAATTTTCAGTGGTTACCCTAACATCATTGTTTCTGTAATTCCTCCCCAGACCTAGCCTCTTTACATTTTACAAAGTGATGAGGAGCCTCTGTAGTTGCTGGATAGAATAGAATCTCTGACATATTGCATTGTGTAGTTTCGTATTACTACGTATTTCTCCGAGTTACGTTAGAATTATTTTTCTCGAATGCAATTTTCTTATAGTCATTATGTCATTAGTTTTATGTCCCGTTTAACTACTGTGGCTTTTAGAGACGCCAAGATGCTAAAATTTCGCCCATAAAAGAATCTTAAACGTGCCAGGAAATCTACCATAAATTATACGCAGCGTCCCTATCATTCATGAGTTCGGATTTTGGGTGTGATCCAAGGTACAGGGGAACGAGTAACTCTAGGCTTACGGATAGGGGCATATATTTTGAATAGGTTGATATTTAGTGAGTTAAATTTATCTACGTATCTTGTCATCAATGATTTTTTCAGTCCAAACAAAATTCTCACTTTATCCTCAAAACTGTCTGTGTTTATATTCCTTATCTCACGGAACGTGACTATCCTGACCTTAAAATTGGTGTTTAAGATAAAGGAGTGAATAGTGAAGGTTGATAAGGCAGATGAGATAAGCCTGAGTTACGTATGACCTCTTCTGGGCGTTAGTTATTTAAATATCAATTTGTATAGTGGACTGACAATTATGATGAGTAGTTGCATATTACAAGATTTTGAGATTGCAAGACTGAATGATATATCGAAATTTTTATGTTTCTGTATATTTATCATCTAATGAATCATGATTTAATTCGCCCATTACTCTTATGTGTTGATAATTAAAGTAACATTGGTGGAGGATATCATCTAGTTGCGAAATTAAAGGAACTTCTGGAAGACGATGAATGACACTAAGCAGGCACACAAATTATGGTTGATTTTGGTATCGACGAACATGAATTTCACACTAGAATTACGCTACGTTACAGCATTTGACAAATTTCTTGTTTATTATATCACTTAGTGTTTGATTTGTAATTGTTTGGGTAATCCTGTATCAGAGGGATTGCCATTTTTGAGTGATTTTTATTTTGATCTAGATTCACTCCGGTCCAAATATCGACCTATTATCTCCCCATAGAACATTCATACATAACATTACAAGATCCCTTTCATCCTCAATTCCTACCCCCTCGCCCTCTTGACGACCCACGACCCCAATCATTCCCTGTGACTTTCCCGAGATTTGTCTCTTGCTCTCATCACTGCCATTTGTTACCTGTTATTGTTTTTGTTTTTGTTAATATCATTTAAAATTGTTTATTACTGTAAAATGACCCTTTCATTGTCGTATCTAATAATTATTAAATAAATAAATAAATATACTTGTGACGTGGGTGTTGTCATACTCACAGGTACGAGCTTATTATATTTACTATGCCCATTTCTTGTATATATGACACGTTGAGCTTTACAGTTAATGTAGTTCTCCAATCTCTGTGTACCACCAGCAACTGACAGAGATCCAAGTTCTAACAGCTGCCGTTTGGAGGAGGATCTGTAATGTTTACTCATCCCAGACTCTACAGCTACACCAAGTCAGACTAACTAAGCTGACCACGGTTGTTGTTTGTTCATTTAAATTCTCCTTTTTTGCTTTCTATTGTGGATGGACAGATATTAATGTTGCTTTTGTTTCAATGTAAGATCCTAATGATCAGATCTTCTGAGATAAATTTTACTTGGGTTTTGTTCAGTGGGATTTATTGTCCAATCTGGAGTGTTCAGTAGTTTTAAGGGTAATGTTATGAAGCCATTCTTTCAGTGTTGCCAATACAGGCTGTTAAATGTTACTCTTCAGTCGGTCAACACAAATTTGCCTAATGCATGGGCGGAAGACAATGTAGTTAGATAGTTATTGTTGCTTAAAGGGGCGGTACAGCGGGGTCATCTGCCCCTAAATACAACGTATATAATATTTAACTAACACTCCTGAAAGAAAAACATTTACATGTGTTAGTATACGATCACTGTAATCCTAACAATTGTTGACTGACTGAAGAGTTATAAATAACTTTAATGGTGGTTTTCAATTTCATGTTTAGTGTTCCTTGTATAGTTAATAATATCCCATGTGTACTGGTTGTAGTCGGCCCTTATGATATCACACAAGAACCTTGGCCAGTTTTATTGTTAACTAGTGGACTGATCGCGAACCCGAAGTAGAGTTCTGTCCTAGAAAGCCGTTTGAACGGGTGCAGTATATCAAAGAAATTTTTCTCTAATGCCAATGCTTGTTGTTGATTCTTAAGGGCTTTGCGATATCTTGGTCATGTATCCCAGTGTACTTAGGTGTGTGTAGAATTTGTCTGATGACCTGAGTCCCCGTGATGTCTGTACTCAGTGGGTGTAATTGTAATTGAGGTAAGATTTGCCGTGGTCCTAAGCTAGGTACCATGCTGGCATGTGTCTGTAGTAGAAGTTGGAAACCATGAAAAACCACTTCCAGGATGGCTGAGTGTACCCGCTGCAACCCTCAGAGTAGAATCGAACCTGGGCCTCCATGGGGACACCGTAGAACGCTAGCCACTACGCTACGAGGCGGATGTGGAAATGAAATTTTCGATGGCGGGTTCAAACCCGACCGAAGTCGTCGGATTTTTTATGAGCGTTAAAATCCTCGAGCAAGTCTTCATTCAGAGGGGAAATGAACCCGGCGGTCCCATGTCATAGATTTATGGCATGCAAAAGAACCTTCCACTAATTAAACTTGTGCGAAGCTAAATTTGCAGGCATGATTTCGTTGAAACGCTCTATCAAAGTTCCAACGTTCACCACTAGGTGTCAGTGACATCTGGTAGCGAAAGTTGGAACTACTTGAAATTGAACGGAACTTGTAGCTCACCCCATGGGTGTCTGCGTTGAAGTAGCTACAGGATCTGGCGAGCCGAACATGTCTTTGGACACTCCCGGCACTAAAAGCCATACGCTAAATAATAAATAAATCACATTCTTATTTAACACAAGCAAAGTCTTATCGAATAATGGAACATACAGGAATAACTTTAGAAATGCTGCATAACACTGAATTAACGGTGGTTTCATCAATGGTAGGCTACACTTCTCTTCCTCTTATGATCCCTCGAACCCTCTGCACGTACTATGCACCAAAGTACAGTCCTAGGGTCCCTAACACCTTAATTACATAAGCTGAATGTCCTGGTGAAAGTATTCACAGTGTTCCTTGCTTACAGCTAATAAATCAATGTGAGAGATCAAATAGTGCATTTTCACTGACATTCTACTTCCTAGCGCACGGTAATGCTGTAGCAAATTCTCTATCAGTTAGAAGTAATACGCACTTCTTTTGTTGCCCCAAAATAGACCATTATACTGCCATTCTGAAAGGATCCCAAGCATTTCGTTGACCATGAGTATCTCCATCTACAAATTCTTTAGATTGTTACATGACACGATTATAACGTCGATTAAACATTCCGTATTTTATAAGTCAATTTTCATTTATGAAAATAATAGGCTTATGACATCACCATTTGTCCTTGTGTGTGTGTGTGCGCGCGTATGTGTGTGTGTGTGTCCCTAATGAAATTTAAACGGCCGAGGCGATTTCAATGAAACTTGGTAAGTGTACACTACAACCTCATCCCACCTCGCCCGTGCTATTCAAATTTGAATACGTTTCACCAATCCAACATGGCGGCCGCGCAAAATATTTCACTGGCATTCTATATGTCCACATCAGTAACAGATATCACCCTGAAAGTTTTTACTTAGATAAAGGGTACTACTAGAAGCTTATCTAGGTGAATTTCATAAATCTGTCAAGTACAAAACGAACATGGCATCCAAGCGAATTTGAAACTTTCAAATAGCCTTTTCTCGCAACATTTCATCTGAGCACTGAGAAACTTGGCACGGCATATCTTCATACAAGTCTTAATTTACTGACGTCTAATTTAATGCAATTTTATGAGAACTTATAAATGGCGACAGTGCATTTATTTTAAAAATCTCGTTTTCATTTCTCATGTCCTAAGTAAGACCAGTAGGATATATGAAAATAGGCTATTTAATTCTTCACGGAACTACTTGTTTTTGCTTCAGTTAACTCAGGGAACATTTGTTTGATGAAAGTTAGAGCCTCGTAGTTCTTGTCTAAATCGTTTCTGGATTTTTAATAAGTCCAAGTACCTAGAAGTAGGAGCTCATTTCTTACATTGTGTCCACCTGGAACCAATTATTTTCTCGCTGGCCATTCTTTCCTGGTGTAATGGTCTTCACCTTCCCTACTATCCCACAGGAAGAGGAAGCAAACATATTTGCGGGTGCTACATTTAAGTTTCAAATAAAACCACAAATATCCCTTTTGTAACATCCATAGTTGAGGGTTTCCAAGAGCAGCTTGATATTTTCATAAATCTCTTTATGTTGTGCTCAATGAGTCACTGGAATGGAACGAACCTCTTTCCAGTTGTGCAGCAATGCAGCTACTACATGAGTTATCTATTAACATGTCATTGGTGAGGTTCATGAGGAATTTGACTGCGTTAAAAAGACCATTAATATCACTACAAAAAAAACTTTTGTACATTTGGCAGAAGCACGTAAAATTTTCATGCCTTATCCTACATGTTGATATTTAGCAGGATTTTTCAAGGAAGTTATATTCCATAAAATGGGATGCAAGGAGTTAAATCTTTGATTTGGTTTGTTACAACTCCTTTACAAGTTCAGAGCATATCGAGTAGGCACCTGTACAACGAACGTGCTGTGAAATTCTGATAAGTGCGTGTGTTTGTTATAACAGGGGCTCAGATGTTTACGTAAAATAAATATGTTTTTATGTAAATACATATTTTAAGCTTTTTTCTATAAATACATAAATTCCTGCTTTTCAATTACTAGGACATAAAAGTACATAATATTTACATGTTCTAAAATCAGTACGCTAGAGCTTTCAGTTTATTGCGTTTTTGATCTGTGTTACTTCAACGGGGAAGAACCTTCGAGTTATCTAATCTTCATGCAGAGTGTATGTCAGCTTGCAACTGTGTTATTCTTAACTTGTCGCCCCGTGCCACACACTCTGGAAGCCGGGGATTTCCTTGTTCATAGCCATATTGCACCACGTGCTAGACTTCCCCTCCCCCAGCTACCTGGAACCAGTGTCACTCACATGTAGTCCATTTCTGGCACTGTGAAGTGTAAGGCAGTTCTACGATGCCTAAAGTAAATACACACATCAAAAAAAGTTTTGCATCACCTCGGTTCCCAGATCTCCGGCATATAGACGTTGACTGTGTATATTGTATCCAAGATACAGTCCCTTTGACTGTTCATAGATGTCACTAAAACTGCTCAAAGATGTAAACAACCATGCATGAGCAGGGCCTATTAGACGGAGGGGGTACGACAGCCGATCAGTTCCAGTCATTCCACCAGGACGAAGGTACGCTGCTCATGTTGTCTGTAGTTCTACCATGCCTAGAAGGTCAATACCGCAGTTCGATCACGTCCGCATTGTTACTTTGTGTCAAGAAGGGCTCTCAACAAGGGAAGTTTCCAGGCGTCTCAGAGTGAACCAAAGCGATGTTGTTCGGACATGGAGGAGGTACAGAGATACAGGAACTGTCGATGACAGGCCTCGCTCAGGCCGCCCAAGGGCTACTACTGTAGTGGATGACCGCTACTTACGGATTGCCGCTCGGAGGAACCCTGACAGCAATGCCACCATGTTGAATAATGCGTTTCGTTCAGCCACAGGACGTCGTGTTTCAACTCAAACTGTGCGCAATAGGCTGCATGATGCGCAACTTCACTCCCGACGTCCATGGCGAGGTCCAGCTTTGCAACCCCGACACCATGCAGCGCGGTACAGATGGGCCCAACAACATGCTGAATGGACCCCACGGAATTGGCATCACGTTCTCTTCACCGATGAGTGTCGCATATGCCTTCAACCAGACAATCGTCGGAGACGTGTTTGGAGGCACCCTGGTCAGGCTGAACGTCTTAGACACACTGTCCAGCGAGTGCAGCAAGGTGGTGGTTCCCTGATGTTTTGGGGTGGCATTATGTGGGGCCGACGTACGCCACTGGTGGTCATGGAAGGCTCCGAAACGGCTTTACGATACCTGAATGACATCCTCCGACCCATAGTGCAACCATATCGGCAGAATATTGGAGAGGCATTTGTCTTCATGGACGACAATTCTCGACCTCATCGTGCACATCTTGTGAATGCGTTCCTTCAAGATAACGACATCGCTCGACTACAGTGGCCAGCATGTTCGCCAGACATGAACCCTATCGAACATGCCTGGGATATGTTGAAAAGGGCTGTTTATGGACGTCTTGACCCACCAACCACTCTGAGAGATTTACGCCGAATTGTCGTTGAGGAGTGGGACAATTTGGACCAACAGTGTCTTGATGAACTTGTGGATAGTATGCCACGGCGAATACAGGCATGCATCAATGCAAGAGGACGTGCTACTGGGTATTAGAGGTAGTGGTGTGTACTGCAATCTGGACCACAAATGCTGAAAGTCTAGCTGTATGATGGTACAACATGCAATGTGTGGGTCTCATGAGCAATAAAACGAGCTGAAATGTTGTTTGTGTTGATCTCTGTTCCCTTTGTATTTAACGGTTCCGGAACTCTTGGAACCGAGGTGATGCAAAACTTTTTTTGATGTGTGTACAACTACAAGTTATCGTCTGCAGCAGTATATTGCAGAAGTTTATGATAATTTTACTTCTGATGGGGGCGTTCTGTTCTGCCAACCATGTGGCAAAGCAATCAAGGCTGAACAGCGATCTCAAGTTACACAACACCTCAAGGGCAAGAAACATATTGCCGCTGTTTCGCGCCTTCAAAAGAAGTGTTTCGCGAAAATCGTTGGTCTTTTGTGATGGACAACCTGAAGATGTATCTCATTGTGTATTGTAATGCTTCTGCAGTCATTTAGACAGCTAACCCCCTTTGTTCAGGATCTGATGTTCACCGCTTGACGGCCAAAACGCGCAATCCTAAACTGCCCACTGTTTACCAGTGATTATAATTATTACATGTAATTTCCTTCACAAGAGTTTATGTACACCCACCCAGAAATATTGGGAATGTTTATGTGGATCGTCTGAAGAGTAAAACTTGTAGTTTGTTCAAGGAACAATGAAACCCTTGCTACAAAACGTTGCATCTCACACGTTCATCCAATTTCTGTTGAGTATAAAACTGAAATCACTGTCGTTACCTGAATTTGTCTTTACATCCTATTCGGTAACAGTGTATGATGGAATAGGCAGCTCTTCACTATGTCATTCAGGAGCAATAGATAACATTATGCTATATGCTAAGATATGGGATATTTTTTCTGTTATTGGTACTTTTAGCTTGGAATGTACGAAGGTAACAGTCATTGTGCAGATTTGTAGAATCTCGCCATATTAGGAGCATCGCAAAAGGCATCCAATTTTCTTGTTCCACTCTGTTAAACTTCTATAGTCGACTGACAGCTGTCAGAAATCACATGGGAGCTCTTGTAACATTTTAGTAATGAAATGTCACCGAAATAAGCATGGTAAGTTACACCTCAGAGAACTTTGTGCCCAACACAATTTAGTTTTACTTGTTTCGATCCAATGAAATGTCCGCAAACATTGCAAAACCTGTCTGCAAGCTATTTACACTTTCTGGAAGCAAGCATATTGCGTTAAAAGACAACAGCCAACTCATAGACACGTATCGATATATGTATATACTCTAGTTGGATTGTTAAAGAAATCGATATATTGATGCCCGCCAGCTTTATCATAATAAAGTTGGAACTTCATATAGCAGCCATCTACCGGTAAACACTTTGAACTTCTACGATTGAAAGAAAATGCGCTAAACTTGAAATTATTCAAACATCGTCAAGATATCGAACAAGATCGACATCTGGAAACAATTCATGGAACATTCGTCTTCAGCATCATGCGTTTACAGAGTTTATGCCGAAATAAATCTAATGGTTTTAGTTACGTAATTCTATCAGTTATAGATGATGGAGAGCCTCTTTTACCAACCATGTCGTCACGCACATAGATCGCCAAGCCACCTTCTCGTATAATTTTACGATCATTGCGGAAAAGGGTGCACCCACAGTCTAAAACTTGGTCTTGAATCAGAAGATTATACGGCAAAATCACAAATGTGGCTTTCGAATCCGTGACAAGCATGAATCCAAAAGAGCGGACGTGCGAAATTTCAAACACAATTTCCTGTCCTCGGATCCTATAAGAGATATTAGGCTGAAATTCTTGCTTATCACTAGGCGGAATATTAAACCAATCCTTTGGTTTGTTTTATGTTGCAAACCATTATGACAGCCATGCAAAATTTCAAAAATTGAATTGATGTTTCTTGGCACCTATTGTTGCTATAGTCCGGAAATTTAGTTTCGGGTTATAAATGTATAGTAGTCAGACCTGTGGTGTTGGGGTAGCGCGCCTGACCCGGGTTCGATTCCCGACTCTGTATGGATTTTAGTAACTAACGCGAGGGATAGAATGGGATGCACTCGGCCTCGTGAGGACAATTGAGTTGCTGTCTGACATTGAGGCAGCGCCCCAGTCACGGAAACCAAGATTAATGGCCGAGGGGACCATACGCGCTGACCTCGTGTCACCCCAAATGGCTGGGCATCGGTCGCTTGGTAGACCTAGGCCCATTTTTTAGAAATCTATAAGGGACATTTGCCGAAATTCTTCTCCAACCCTTGAGTAGTGAGCATTAACATGGTAGCACGCAATTCTTCAAAATTAATTTTGTCAGAACCAAATACGGTAAACCTTTAACCCTTTTCACTTGGCGTTATAGCTCGTGTGTTGACCCTGAGTCGATACAATGTTTCGCCGCTCGTTTCTAGATTACCTGGCATGCCAGGGCTTTGGACTTTGTTTGGTAAGTACTGGTCCCTTCCGGAAACTGAACGAAACCGAACAGGAGTGCTTTAGTTTCTCTTTGCTTGGCAAAACTGCTCCGTTTCCTTGACATGAAAATCAGTCGCGGTGAAGCAACATGGCGGCGCACAGTCTGACCGAAGCTGAGATTCTGGCGTCTATTTCGGCTGATTTTTATGATAGTGACCATAAAAGTGAATCTGGCGATGAAAGTGATATATCTTGTGAGTGATTCAAGTGCGGCGCAAGAAATCATGGAGGAGGCGATAACATTATGAGAAGCAATCAGGGTTCCATCCAGGCATTTGCTTTGAAGGCTTCTACACACTCAAGATATACCGCTAAGAAAGTTTAAAACATTAAATTGTGTCTTGTAAATACAATACATTCATTAATGTTGTAGTTCCTTCCTGTATACCCCATATTGTTTCAATCAGTACTTAATACCAGGTTTTAAAATATGAAGAATGCTGACCGAAATAAATACGAGTAGGGAGAAATCAGGACTTAGAATAATTCGAGAGGAAAGGGCCTGAGATTTTGTGCCACAATAGAGGCAATAAGCAATGAACCAACATAGAGATCATGTGATAATTCAGAATATATTTTTCCATTGTTGTGATTTAACGACCCCCTGATATTCCATTGTGCCTGTCTACATTGTGGCGTAGTGATAAGCACTCACGGCGGAGGTCTCGGTTCCATTCATAATTCTGATCTGACGACTGGAACGGGATGTACTCAGCCTCGTGAGGCACAACTGAGGAGAAAAGTGTTCAATTCCCACCTTAGCTATCCTAGAAATAGTTTTGCGTGGCTCCCGACTTCTTCTCCAGGACAGCACCTAAAGTAAGGTTATGGTGCCCTTCTATCAGACTCCTGACCCCTATTACAAATGCAAACACTAGTAATGTTATGACAATGACACAGGTTTTCAGACATATTCACTGGGCTACATAACTACGATTTCGCAAACCGCTAAATGAATCAACAACAACAATCTGGTGTTATAAGTACGTATTTTGAGCTAGACAAATATTGCATAAGTTGTAATTGATTGGTATTAAAGTTCCAGGATTGTGAGCGTTGGAATATTTTCTTGAAATATTACACATCTTACAGCCTCCGTGGCTTAGGCAGCAGCACGCCGGCCTCTCACCGCTGGGGCCATGGTTCAAATCCCGGTCACTCCATGTGAGATCTGTGCTGGACAAAACGGAGGCGGACAGGTTTTTCTCCGGGTTCTCCGGTTTTCTCTGTCAAAATTTCATTCCAGCAACACTCTCCACTATCATTTCATTTCATCTGTCATTCATTTAATCATTGTCCCAGAGGAGTGCGTCAGGCCTCGGCAGCCGGCACAGTTCATATCCTCGCCGCTAGATGGGGGCTTCATTCTTTCCATTCCTGACCCGGTCGGAGACTGGAAGCAGGCTGTGGATTTTCATTTTCATTTCACATCCTATTGCAGTAATTAGCTTGATACATCGCAGGTCATCACATTGATAGCAGTGGCTACGCTCGCTAAAGCGCAGCCTTAGGCCATGGGGGCAAGCTATCTGCTGACTAGGTGGACGCGTGGGTTCGAGACCCACAGTTGGCCGTCTTTGAAATGGTTTTCCGTGGTTTCCCATTTTCAACACCAGGCAAATGCTGGGACGGTACCTTCTCACAGGCCACGGCCGCTTCCTTCCACATCCTTGCCCAGTTGCATTCAACTTCATCCATTCCATCTCTCATCCTGACAAGCAGGTCGCCCACAGGCGTCAACTTAAATAAAGAGCTGCACTCGGCCTCTCAGGAGGCCACACGACAAAGATAAACATTGATACTTGATGTAACTTGAGATATAAAGGGTTAGTACAGTACAGTAGGTCTACATCAAAATGTGTGGATCAGTTTTTCACCGAACTACGTGTAGGCCTATGTGGGAGGGAATTGTGGCTGGTGATGCGATAAGGTCACCAGACATAATGTCCACGATTTGAATGTCCAGGTACAATGAAGTCCACGCCTTTTGGACCAGGTCTTAAATGGCCAGGCTTTTTGGTCCATTGGTTTTTGGTCCCGATGTCAAAATGTCCAGGGTACAAAACGGCCGAAGGTCAAAATGTCCAGAGTGACAAACGCTCAAAGTGGGAAATGTCCAGAGTACAAAATGTCTAAAGTGAAAAACGTCCAGGACTTAAAACATTACATGGCTTGGTGGGCCGCGAGTTGTTGGGCGTGGTCCAGCTCAGCCAGCGCCAGTCTTAATTGTCGGTGAAGACCCAGGAAGCATTGTTAGCCGTTGCGTGACGCGCGTCAAGTGCGGCCGGCTGGCAATGTTTACATCGGAAATTTAGCGTACAATGGCAGATATTGCAGAAATCATTGATTCACAAATGCGGAAACAACTACTTTCGTTTCGAAGATTTCTGTATCACTAGCACGATTTCAAAAAGCAAAAACCAAAATTAACTGGAGGTGCAGTTTAAGAAGTATATGCAATGCTGCCTCCCACACCAACGCCGACCTTGCTCACCCAGTCATCCTCGTTGATGGTACCGACAAGCACCTACATAAATGCTCAGTCTGGACATTTTTCATTCCATTTCAAAAAAGAATAGTTAAGAAAGAGTTGAAAAAGTTAAGACTCCTGTCTTAATGAACATCAATATTTGAAGACATTTTGAACGGGGTTTAAATATTCCTGGACATTTTGTTTCTCTGGATATAATTAGTTGGTGTCATTTTGGACGAGGTGCAAACATTCCCTGTCACTTTGACACTCTGGACATCATCAATTGTGGTCATTTTGAACGGGGTGCATATATTCCTGGACATTTTGTCACCCTGGACATTTTGGTTTGGTGGACATTATTGCTTTTGGTCTTATTTTGTCATGGTCTTTTCGGCTGTGGACTTTATGTGGTGGAAGGATGCGATAAAGATTATCGTATAAGGTGGCTTACATTTTCACCCCATTGTAACGTAATATTCATGAACAAACCTTATTACACGATACTTCGTGCCATTCATCAAGATTCATTATTCAATGAAATTGTATTCATTATTGTTTAGACGGAAACTAGGACAAGTATCAATACTAGGAACAAACGGAGCAAATAATGTACTGACATTGTGGTGGCTGTGTGGCTTCATTTAGAGGAAGGTAATATCTCGCTCATCAGCTGAGAATGTTCATGTGATGAAAGGCTTTAAAATATATTAAAACTTAAAGTTTTTCAGTCGGTCAACACGATTGTACCCAATTAATAAATAAACAATAGTTTTCTCATGTAATTTTTGACAGTTTTTGGGAACTTGCAATGGTGTTGACTGATTGAAAAACATTAAATTTCGATGATTAAGGCAACACGGAAAAATGGGTTCCAACTCGAAAATGTTGCATGCAATTGTCATTCTTTTCGCCTATTCCTAATAATACTGGCAAACACGACGTATTTAAAGCAATTACTTATTTTGTAGATTTGTTTGTAGGCTCGAAGCCCAACTGAAGATTATCGAATCAAAATACAGTAATAAATTAATACAACATTTTACTGAAAGCTTAGATAGTTAAGAAAAATACAATTTTATGGCCAAACTCCTCACATGCTGCTACTAATATGCCCGGCGTGCGTCCATGAATATGTTTCAATTTGGGGTTAATTTACAATATTTGGAAACGTTGAATCAATCTACCCAGTGGGTCAACTCACGAAATATAGAAAGTAGGTTGGCTCGAGCAAGGAAAGCATTTCCACGGAAAAGGAATCTGTTGACATCGAATATAGATTTAGGTATTAGGAAGTCATTAGGAAGCCTTTGTTTGGAGTGTCTCGCTCTATGGAAGTTGGACTGTTGGAACAGCAGAAAAGTGGAGAATTGAAGCGTTTGAAATGTGGTGTTACAGGAGAATGATGAAGTTCAGTTGGGTAGATAGGGTTAAAAATGAAGAGGTATTAAGACGAATGGGAGAAGAGAGATGTTTCTGGCGACTGCTAATGAAGAGAAGAGATAGGTTGGCAGGGCCCTTACTAAGGCAACCAGGAATAGCAACGTTAGGTATAGAAGGAAAGGTCGAGGACAATAACGGTAAGGGTAGACCAAGGTTAAAATATGATAAACAGATTGCCTTGGATGTAGGGTGTTGTAGCTATTTGGAGATGAAACGATTAGCTCAGGGTAGGGAAGTATGGATTGCTGCATCAACAGTTAACATTTTGAAGACTCTAGCAACAACAACAAATTACGAATTTCACCAGATTAAGACCAATAGTGAAAAAAATCGTGGGAGTAGACAGTCATCCGAAAGAAGCTCCCATCAACAGAACTAATTTGAGATATTCAGACGATTGATTGTTAGATACAACATATTTTGAACAACTAATTTAGATTTAATATATTGTGACATGAATGTACCGACAGTAGTGGCTATGCTGGCTAACGCGCAGCATTAGGTCATGGGGCCAAGCTCTCTGCTGACTCGGTAGACGCGTGGGTTCGAGCCCCACCGTCGGCCGTCCTTGAAATGGTTTTCCGTGGTTTCCCATTTTCAACACCAGGCAAATGCTGGGACGGTACCTTCTGACCGGCCACGGCCGCTTCTTTCCACATCCTTGCCCAGTTTCATTCACCATCATTCATTTCATCTCTCATTAACTCCTCCCCTGAGGTTGGCGTCAGGAAGGGCATCCGGCCGTAAAAATCATCGCCACAAAGACTTCCATCGCATCTCATCCCCGACCCCGTTGGAAAACGGGAATAATAAGGGGTAGTCATACATACATATTGTGACATGAATGTCGATACTTAGCAATAAGAAAGTTTGTAAAGGAGAGTCCATTTCTCGAACATTTTTGAACTTCAGTGTGTGAGTCCTTGTTAGTCTGTTCTAGCATTCTGCAGTTAATCCACTTTGTTCCATTTAGCAACAGAGCTGAATTTAACTGGGCATGCAAGAATGAAATACAAGCATGCCATACGAATCACACATCAAGACTGACTACAGCTCTTTTGTTGGAAGTGTAGGCAAGGGTGAACCACAAATTCTCAAGGGAGTGCTGGCTTGTAAACAGCTCAAGAATATAATGATTCATTGTCTTCTTCGTGAATAGCTTGAGATAAATGCCACAGTACAATGTGTGAATATTTTATCTGTCATAGAAACGAGAATTGAGGAAGAGAATAAACACTCTTAATTGTTTTGAATGCAAAGTCTTTGAGTGGCAGGCGCTTCACATGGAGCCACTAGGAACTGCTTTGAGTGGTAGCGCTTCACATGGAACCACTAGGAACTGCTTTAAGTGGTAGCGCTTCACATGGAACCATTAGGAACTGCTTTGAGTGGCAGCGCATCACATGGAACCACTAGGAACTGCTTTGAGTGGCAGTTCACATGGAACCACTAGGAAATGCTTTAAGTGGTAGCGCTTCACATGGAACCACTAGGAGCTGCTTTGAGTGGCAGCGCTTCACATGGAACCACTAGGAACTGCTTTAAGTGGTAGCGCTTCACATGGAACCACTAGGAGCTGCTTTGAGTGGTAGCGCTTCACATGGGACCACTAGGAACTGCTTTGAGTGGTAGCGCTTCACATGGAACCACTAGGAACTGCTTTAAGTGGTAGCGCTTCACATGGAACCACTAGGAACTGCTTTGAGTGGTAGCGCTTCACATGGAATCACTAGGAACTGCTTTGAGTGGTAGCGCTTCACATGGAACCATTAGGAACTGCTTTGAGTGGCAGCGCATCACATGGAACCACTAGGAACTGCTTTGAGTGGCAGTTCACATGGAACCACTAGGAACTGCTTTAAGTGGTAGCGCTTCACATGGAACCACTAGGAGCAGCTTTGAGTGGCAGCGCTTCACATGGAACCACTAGGAACTGCTTTAAGTGGTAGCGCTTCACATGGAACCACTAGGAGCTGCTTTGAGTGGCGGCGCTTCGCATGAAACCACTAGGAACTGCTTTAAGTGGTAGCGCTTCACATGGAACCATTAGGAACTGCTTTGAGTGGCAGCGCATCACATGGAACCACTAGGAACTGCTTTGAGTGGCAGTTCACATGGAACCACTAGGAACTGCTTTAAGTGGTAGCGCTTCACATGGAACCACTAGGAGCTGCTTTGAGTGGCAGCGCTTCACATGGAACCACTAGGAACTGCTTTGAGTGGTAGCGCTTCACATGGAACCACTAGGAACTGCTTTGAGTGGCAGCGCTTCACATTGAACCCCTAGGAACTGCTTTGTGTGGCAGCGCTTCACATGGAACCACTAGGAATTGCTTTGAGTGGCAGGCGCTTCACATGGAACCACTAGGAACTGCATTGAGTGGCAGCGCTTCACATGGAACCACTAGGAATTGCTTTGAGTGGCAGCGCTTCACATGGGGCCACTAGGAACTGCTTTGAGTGGCAGCGCTTCACATGGAACCACTAGGAACTGCTTTAAGTGGTAGCGCTTCACATGGAACCACTAGGAACTGCTTTGAGTGGCAGCGCTTCACATGGAACCACTAGGAACTGCTTTGAGTGGTAGCGCTTCACATGGAACCACTAGGAACTGCTTTGAGTCACAGGCGCTTCACATTGAACCACTAGGAATTGCTTAGAGTGGCAGTGCTTCACACGGAACCCCTAGGAAATGCTTTGAGTCACAGGCGCTTCACATGGAACGACTAGGAACTGCTTTGAGTGGCAGCGCTTCACATGGAACCACTAGGAACTGCTTTGAGTGGCAGTTCACATGGAACGACTAGGAACTGCTTTGAGTGGCAGTTCACATGGAACCACTAGGAACTGCTTTAAATGGCAGCGCTTCACATGGAGCCACTAGGAACTGCTTTGAGTCACAGGCGCTTCACAAGGAACTACTAGGAACTGCTTTGAGTGGCAACGCTTCACATGGAACCACTGGGAACTGTTTTGAGTGGCAGCACTTCACATGGAACCACCAAGAACTGCTTTGAGTGGCTGCGCTTCACATGGAACCACTAGGAACTGCTTTGAGTCACAGGCGCTTCTCATGGAACCACTAGGAATTGCTTAGAGTGGCAGCGCATCACATGGAACCCCTAGGAAATGCTTTGAGTCACAGGCGCTTCACATGGAACCACTAGGAACTGCTTTGAGTGGCAGCGCTTCACATGGAACCACTAGGAACTGCATTGTGTGGCAGCGCTTCACATGGAACCACTAGGAACTGCTTTGAATGGCGGCGCTTCACATGGAACCACTAGGAACTGCATTGTGTGGTAGCGCTTCACATGGAACCACTAGGAACTGCTTTGAGTGGCAGCATTTCACATGGGACCACTAGGAACTGCTTTGAGTGGTAGCGCTTCACATGGAACCACTAGGAACTGCTTTGAGTGGTAGCGCTTCACATGGGACCACTAGGAACTGCTTTGAGTGGCGGCGCTTCACATGGAACCACTAGGAACTGCATTATGTGGTAGCTTTTCACATGGAACCATTAGGAACTGCTTTGAGTGGCAGCGCTTCACATGGAACCACTAGAAACTGCATTATGTGGTAGCGCTTCATATGGAACCACTAGGAACTGCTTTGAGTGGTAGCGCTTCACATCGAACCACTAGGAACTGCTTTGAGTGGCAGCGCTTCACATGGAACCACTAGGAACTGCTTTGAGTGTCGGCGCTTCACATGGAACCCCTAGGAACTGCTTTGAGTGGTAGCGCTTCACATGGAACCACTAGGAACTACATTGAGTGGCAGCGCTTCACATGGAACCCCTAGGAACTGCTTTGAGTGGCAGCGCTTCACATGGAACCACTAGGAATTGCTTTGAGTGGCAGCGCTTCACATGGAACCACTAGGAACTGCTTTGAGTGGCGGCGCTTCACAATGAACCACTAGGAACTGCATTGTGTGGTAGCGCTTCACATGGAACCACTAGGAACTGCTTTGAGTGGCAGCGCTTCACATGGGACCACTAGGAACTGCTTTGAGTGGTAGCGCTTCACATGGAACCACTAGGAACTGCTTTGAGTGGTAGCGCTTCACATGGGACCACTAGGACCTGCTTCGAGTGGTGGCGCTTCACATGGAACCACTAGGAACTGCATTATGTGATAGCTTTTCACATGGAACCATTAGGAACTGCTTTGAGTGGCAGCGCTTCACATGGAACCACTAGAAACTGAATTATGTGGTAGCGCTTCATATGGAACCACTAGGAACTGCTTTGAGTGGTAGCGCTTCACATCGAACCACTAGGAATTGCTTTGAGTGGCAGCGCTTCACATGGAACCACTAGGAACTGCTTTGAGTGTCGGCGCTTCACATGGAGCACCTAGGAACTGCTTTGAGTGGTAGCGCTTTACATGGAACCACTAGGAACTGCTTTGAGTGGCAGCGCTTCACATGGAACCCCTAGGAACTGCTTTGAGTGGCAGCGCTTCATATGGAACCACTAGGAATTGCTTTGAGTGGCAGCGCTTCACATGGAACCACTAGGAACTGCTTTGAGTGGTAGCACTTCACATGGAACCACTAGGAACTGCTTTGAGTGGTAGCGCTTCCTATGGAACCACTAGGAACTGCTTTGAGTGGTAGCGCTTCACATGGAACCACTAGGAACTGCTTTGAGTGGTAGCGCTTCACATGGAACCACTAGGAACTGCTTTGAGTGGCAGCGCATCACATGGGGCCACTAGGAACTGCTTTGAATGGCAGCGCTTCACATGGAACCACTAGGAACTGCTTTGAGTGGCAGCGCTTCACATGGGGCCACTAGGAACTGCTTTGAGTGGCAGCGCTTCACATGGAACCACTAGGAACTGCTTTGAGTGGCAGGCGCTTCACATGGAACCACTAGGAACTGCATTGAGTGGCAGTTCACATGGAACGACTAGGAACTGCTTTGAAAGGAAGCGCTTCCCATGGAACCACTAGGAACTGCTTTGAGTGGTAGCGCTTCACATCGAACCACTAGGAACTGCTTTGAGTGGCAGCGCTTCACATGGAACCACTAGGAACTGCTTTGAGTGGCGGCGCTTCACATGGTACCCCTAGGAACTGCTTTGAGTGGTAGCGCTTCACATGGAACCACTAGGAACTGCTTTGAGTGGCAGCGCTTCACATGGAACCCCTAGGAACTGCTTTGAGTGGCGGCGCTTCACATGGAACCACTCGGAACTGCTTTGAGTGGTAGCGCTTCACATGGAACCACTAGGAACTGCTTTGAGTGGCAGCGCTTCACATGGAACCACTAGGAACTGCTTTGAGGGGCAGCGCTTCACATGGAACCACTAGGAACTGCTTTGAGTGGTAGCACTTCACATGGAACCACTAGGAACTGCTTTGAGTGGTAGCGCTTCACATGGAACCACTAGGAACTGCTTTGAGTGGTAGCGCTTCACATGGAACCACTAGGAACTGCTTTGAGTGGTAGCGCTTCACATGGAACCACTAGGAACTGCTTTGAGTGGCAGCGTTTCACATGGGGCCACTAGGAACTGCTTTGAGTGGCAGCGCTTCACATGGGACCACTAGGAACTGCTTTGAGTGGCAGCGCTTCACATGGAACCACTAGAAACTGCATTATGTGGTAGCGCTTCACATGGAACCACTAGGAACTGCTTTGAGTGGTAGCGCTTCACACCGAACCACTAGGAACTGCTTTGAGTGGTAGCGCTTCACACCGAACCACTAGGAACTGCTTTGAGTGGCAGCGCTTCACATGGAACCACTAGGAACTGCTTTGAGTGGCAGCGCTTCACATGGAACCACTAGGAACTGCTTTGAGTGGCAGCGCTTCGCATGGAACCACTAGGAACTGCTATTGTTTCTGTTGCCTCGGACATTGGCGTTATAAACACGGCGTACTTGTGGTGTATATAGGGGATACTTCCTTAAATACGCACTACGACTATTTCCACAGTTCTTGAAATATGTATTTTCTGTAGAGAGGCCCCCGTGCAAAAACGCGTTCATCTCACCTGTTCTGTTGAGTCGACTATGAATTTCGAAACGACAAATGCTACCATCTAACGGTAAAATCGTGGAAACCTGCGTTGACTTTTATTTGTGAAGTAATTATAAAATCTCATTTATTTCGGAGGGGCGTGGTGGCTCAGCGGTCTAGCTGAATGCCTCTCACCAAGGCGGTCCGGGTTCGATTCCCGGTCCATGCATGTGAGATTTTCGAAGTGAAATGCCATGTCCTGTGGTTCGGATTCCACGTTAAAAGGAGGTCCCGTGGCTCGTAATCACTAGATTCACGGTCACGTAAAACTACAATCTTCCTTCCTTTTTTTCATTTATTTCGGTGATTCATTTATTAGTTAGTGGTAGTATTGAAGCATATTAATAGACGTATCATATTATTACAGAAGGTATCACGGATTTAGCCGTAGTACCACTAGTATAAAGAACTACAACGTTACCAAATTCAAATTTCATAGAAAGTGTCATTAATTGATTTAGACAACACACGCCAGAATAAATTTTAAGAACTGAATTTATTCCACAAATAGGCAATGTGGTAATTTAATTTTTACGTAATATTTTTTTGAAAAAAAAAATGTCCCGTAATTTATCTTGTTAACCATCAGCCCCTCAATATTGGCGAGTCTCCCCTACGTATGTCTGTACACTGTGTTCTTTGGTGGCATGTACAAGTGTAGATCTCGGGAACGAGACCATCCAAATCTTTCCTGGAAATGAAATGGAAAAACGGATTGATTGTAATAGGCTACTAATAATCGGATTTGTGCTCACCCACTTCCCCACTCAAGATAATTGGCAGCGCTGGCTATCGTTATAAGGGACGGAGGTGTCACGGTCATGGTTGGTAGAAATACTATAGATATTATGTGATGCCATTCCTTCAGTTTTGCTTATACAAACTGTTATTTGTATCTCTTCAGTCGGTGAAGACGGATTTGCCCAATGATTGGGTAGGTACAATGTATATAATGTGTAAAGAACATCATCATATCCTGATCCCTAGGGTTCGGAAATTAAAGACCTAAAGAAGTCCAAAATATGCAAGCAAGTATGCCCTAAAAACTAGCTAAATATTACCTAAAAACTATAAAATATGACCTAAAATCATGGCATTTCCTTGTTTGCTAATTGCTTCTGAGCTAAATATATCTGCTGGAGTGACATTCTATTGAAAGGTGGAGGCACACTTTCGTCATGTCCTGTGACCTCTTGCGTACAGTGTCGCAATCTAACTTGTCCAGAAAGATGTGCTAAAAGACGTCCGTAGAGGAGCACCCTCTTAGAATCAGGTCTTCTAAACCTGCTATCTGCCTGTTCCGGAAAAAGAAAGAAAAATATACCTACTACACGATTCGGAAATCCTGTGTTTGAAACTCGACGCAGATAACACGTACCTTGTTGACGACGCCTCAATTTAAACAAAAAATGCTGAAATTATAACCAAATATGACCTTATATCACTAAAATATGACCAAATATGACCAAAACAATTAAAATGGCCGAAATATTCATTTATAGGCAACGTCAAATTGCTTTAAACGTGGCCAGGGACCCGTCATTCAAACTTATTTTTCATATTTCGGGTAAAATGAGCTCAGGAAAAAATATGAATTTTCCTTAACATCCGAACCTTACTGATCACTGTGTTCTATATTAGTGTATAAAGGTTAACCTCAACACAGTGATAAGGATCTGATGATGACGTAATCCTAACAAGTAGTACCGTGAAGAACTATACAGTCTATTTTCATATACCCTACTTATGTTAATTGCTTCTATCAACATACAACATTTGAAATTGATTGCTGTAATAGATTCGTAGATATTGAGAACAATCGTATGGTCGCCACGTTGGATTTTTAGCCTACTTTTCACATTTTGAAAAAATGAGGAAAAAGTAGTCTTATGAGATCGATCCGGGAAAATGTGTGTCTGTCTGTCTGTCCTTCTGTCAGTCTGTCTGTCTGGCTGTGTGTGTGTCCCCCTATCAACTCCTAAACGGCTAGAGCAATCGAAATAAAAGTTGGTAGGAGTAAAGATCTATACCTGAATATCTCACGGCCATATTTGAAAATGCTGTCAGTGCTACCAACTGCTGAAAAATCGCAATTGAAATTTGAGCTCCATGTTGGATATCCTGTAAGGTATGAATGGGAGCTATTTCAAAATCGGCACACATATAGATAATTATATTGCAGTTTAATTTCCAGAAGGCCATACATGGCAATATTGCCAAAATGATTATAAGCCTACTGATAGGTCCAATATTTAAATGCATATAACTTCTACACTATCAATTGGAATACAACCAAATTTCGTATGTTATATGTGTACATAACCAGATATGACTGAACGTATTCTTATGAACCACCAGTGCTGCCAACTGTTAAAAAATGCTCTTAATTTCTTTTATCCAAATACCAATATATATGAGAAAGTATGCAAGCCGACAGCTTTAAACTATGCACACGTATAGTACACGACATTCTATATTAATTTGGAGTAACTTATATACGTCAGTGCTACCAACATGATTCAAAGCCTGCTGAGAGGTCCAACTTTGATTACATGTAACTTCCATACTATCATTTGGATTTCAACCAAATTTCGTATGTGCTATGTGTACCACAACAGCTATGACTATGCGTATTCTTAAGAGCAACCAGGGCTGCCAACTGTTAATAAATGCTGTCTCTATTTTTGTTACCCTAATACCAATATATCAGAAAGATTGCAATCCAATAGCTCTAAACTTTGCACACGTATAGTACCTGGCATTCTAGATTACTTTGGAGTAACTAATATACGTCAGTGCTGCCAACATGATTCTAAGCCTGCTGATAGGTCCAATTTTAAAATGCATGTAACTTCAATACTAACTAATGAATTTCATTCAAAATTGGCACAACAATAGATCATATTATTTCAGATTATTTCTGACCAATACATGCATGACACTGTTGCCAACATGATTTTACGCGCGCTGTTAGATCCAATGTTTAACTGCATGTAACGTCCATGCTATTCGTTGGACTCCAACCAAATTTTGTATTCTGTACCTTAAGAGATGGAACTAAGAATATATTCAGTCACCAGGGCTGCCAACTGTACTTCTCTATTAGGCTACATTATGCCAGGTATACAGTATTTCGAACTAATTAAAAATTTCGATATTACCAACTTAATTTCGTCATTATTCTAGATAGATCCATATCGATTAATCATTGGCATGAATCTTAAATTTTAAGAAAAGTAGGCTCTTTAGTTCGTCACGGAACTTCTTGTTATATATGTAGGCCAACAAGTTATGTACTATTAGGTGAAGATTATTGCGTAGGTTTATTATTCAAACTTCAATCGCATAATTAGGACACAAGAAATAAAAAACGATATATTAATATTTCGCACAGCCGCCATCTTGAGGTTATGAAAACAATTGAAATAAATTAGATGTCAGTGGATTATAAATTGTATGAGCATTTATCTACCAACTTTCATTGCGCTCGGATGGTGAAATCGCGAGAAACGTCCATTTAAATATTTACATTTCATGTCTCCGCCATTTAGTACAGTGCGATTTGTGCTGACCAGGTTATTGAAATTTCAATAGGTGAATTTATATTAATAGCTTTCATCCACAAACAAAATTTCAGTTCTATTACTGTCATAGATTCGTTGATATTGAGAGCCAACTAAATATTTCTGATGGTCGCCATTTTCGATTGTCATATATGTAGACCATAGAGTTATGTAGACCGACTATTAGATTACGATTATTGCGTAGGTGCATTATCCAAACGTTGACATTGATCGCACGATTAGGACACAAGAAATAAAGAAACATAATTTGAAAATTTCGCACAGCCGCCATTTGGAGGTTATTATAAACAATTGAACTAAGTTATATGTCAGTACATTTTAATGGGCATAATCATTTGCTGTACCAAGATTCACTGCGCTCGGATGGTTATGTCTCGAGAAACGTCTATCTATATGTTTCAACATCGCTTGGCCACCATGTTCATTTTGTACTTAGTAGGATTCTGAAAGTCACATAGGTGAACGTCTACTAGTACCCTCTATCACCATTGGCTGGCAGCGTGGCCCAGCGGTAACGTTTTCGCTTGCTGATCCCAAGGTTGCAGGATTGAATCCTGGCGTATCCAGTTGGTATTTGAGGGTGCGCCAATGCGAGGGAACCGTGTCAGTCAATTTATTGACACGTTAAAGCTCCATTTCGGGGCAAAATTCCGGCACCCCAGAGTCTCCAAAAGTCGCAGTTGTTAAAAGGGACGTAAAACCAATAACATTATTATTACTATTTTATCACCATACAAGATTTCAGGGTGATATCAGTAGTAGTTTCAGAGATGTAGAATGCCAGTGAAATATTTCGCACAGCCGCCATGTTGGATTAGTGAGACGTAACAAAAGAAGGGAAAAGTCGGAGTCGGACGATATAGTACCATGTCCTTACCGAGTTTCACTGAAATAGCTCCAGCTGTTTAAATTTTATGAGGGGTGGGCACACTCACATACGCACACACACACACACACACTCACATACGCACACACACATACTCACGCACACACGGACAAAACGTGATCTCATAAGTCTATTTTTTTCATAAATGAAAATAGGCTAACTATTGCCCCATTATCATAGTGATAACCAAATCATGTAATTTTTTTTCGGGAGTGGTCTTTACATATTTTACTAGCAACCCGCCCCGGCTTCGCCCGGTATCTTTAAAGGTTTCCCCAGCGTAAGCTTAAAAGTCGTGTATATGTTGGGAAAGTTGTAGGTGCTCCGTGACTTGGGTGTGTGTCGGGATTGTGGTAGGAGCCCGGTGTCTTGGGTGTATGTTGGGAACGTGATAGTGCCCCGTGACATGGGTTTGTTTCGGGACTGTGGTAGGTGCCCCGTGTACTTGGCTGTGCGCTCAATTTGTCTGACAATCTCTATTTCTCTGGTGACCGTAGTATTGTGTGTCGGGAATGTGGTAGGTCTCCCGTCACTTGGGTGTGTGTTGAGAGTGTGGTAGGTGTCCCGTGACTTAGGTGAGTGTTGGGAATGTGGTAGGTTCCCCGTGACTTGGGTCTGTGTCGGGAATGTGGTAGGTATCCCGTGACTTGGGTGTGTGTCGGGAATGTGGTAAGTGCCCTGTGACTTCGATGTGTGTCGGGAATGTGGTAGGTACCCCGTGACTTGGGTGTGTGTCGGGAATGTGGCAGGTGCCACATGACTTGCGTGTATGTCGGGAATATGGTAGGTGCCCCATGACTTGAATGTGTGTCGGGAATGAGGTGGGGGTCCTGTGACTTTGGTGTGTGTCAGGAATGTGGTAGGTGCCCCGTGACTTAGGTATGCGTTGGGAATGTGGTAGCTGTCCCGTGATTTGTAAAACGACACTACCGATCAATGAAGTGTTTGGTGGACCTGACTAACACTCCTCATACCTGACATGCACTAAGAACTTGCTCGTTCCTTTGGTAGTAAGCGGTGCTCGCTAATATTCTTAGCCTACATGGATCCAAACTTCAGAAGAAACATTCCAGTTCCATGGTAGTCCATACTGAATTTCCATGCATAATTCGAATGCACTCGTTCGCTCAAAAGCACTGTTTGAGGGAGCAATTTCGCCACGTTACTAAAGCTCATTAAAATCCACAGCAGCTTTTGTGAAATGACGTTAATGTGTACATCAATAAGCCTTACATTTTCTCGTATGTGTGAAGCAATAACACAACACGCCCATGCTTACCATAGCGTAGCTATTCATATATTGTGTACATTTGCCTGTTATCTCGGAATATAAAACACCAGAGTGTATCTTTAACATAATAGAAACTCCCAATTCAAAGAGAGTTCAGAGATGGCGTTCCTGGCAAAATATGTTAAATTGTCTGCATAGTCCAGAAAAAATCTGAAATTACTGTCATAATTAGAGTCTAGATTTACAGGGAGCCCTTTAATCTGGAATTAGCCTGGCTTGCATCAGTCTAACTGAATGGTTATCTACTGTATGTAGGCCTACATACCTCAGTAATATTATGTAGCTAGAGCACGAAGTAGCTTCTATTTTTTTTGCTCAGAAATTCGGACGGGAACGGAGGAGGGGGCTTAAGAGGTCAGGGGTCAAAACGGTCTGGCCGGGAACTGGCGTACCAACAGCTATTCTAAAAATAGTGAATATGTAGGAATGTTGGTAATATTTTTATAACACTGTAAAGGCTATATTCATTCGAAAATAATGGGGAATAGGGTCACGACGTTTAAATGATCTTTGTCATCATGGTTCTTGAAGATATTTGTAACGAGATTTCAGACTATATTCTGAGTTTAGGAGCGTCGGGAGCGTATTAGGGTTTACTTGCAAATACTTGATTGTTCGGTAGGTACATGTGGCAATAGATATCTCTTCAACAGAGTGGTGGGTCTGAACTGACAAAGTCGGACTGAAATGCTAGTTTTAACTTAAATGTATTGAAATAACCATGAATGAAACTACGATTTTAAGTTAGGGCAGATCCCGTCGGAAACTTTATCTGGGTGGTAACATCATATTCCACCCAAAATCCTACTTAGGTGGAAGTTAATTAGTATATTAATGAGAAACAATTCAATGAATGATAATGATAACACAATATAGATATATCTCATGGTCTCTTTGTCTAAAGTACGTTAACTACTAAACAAGCGGAGAATGGAATTACGTAATGGTACCCTTATTAGGACAATCGTTTAGGGAATATGTTATAAAACTTGCAAACATACTGAAGGTGATTAACCTAAATCTGCAAAGATTTCCAGTAGTGTAACCTTCACAAGGCTGGGTTCGAAGGGGATTGCCAATGGGTGCAATATGATAAGAAACCAAGGAGATAATTGACTTGTGCATGAAGACGGTTTTTTTACTATTAATCGAAAATCATTAGAGCTCGTTTCATTTGAAATGCCATCACTCTTATTATCATTTCACTGCAAATTACAGCTTTTATGAGCCATTAAAGGAAAGAAATAGGCCATACTCCCATTAACGCGGCCACCTGTAGCCTAGGAGTAAAACCTTAATCTCACTTGCGATTCCACCGAACAATAAAGCAACAGGACTAAGGTGAGGCAGTAGTTTAATTTCCCGATTAGAATACACCGTCATAGCTTACCTCCCTTGGCAATTACACCACTCAACATTACGAGCAAACACACAGAGGTCATCAGGCCAATGTTAATATTACGATGTACTTTTGAGTTGGGTGGTTCCTTATTTTAGGGGCTTCGACAATGTGGTCATGTAGCCCCATGTACTTTAGGTGTGTGTAGAATCTCTCTGATAACCGAGGTTAATTGTGTTGGCTGTATTAGTGCGTTTTATCCGTTTTAATTCAAGTAAGGACTGCAGACATTGGAGTTTCAAGTAGTTCCAACTTTTGCTACCAAACGCCACCGTCAACGACCAAGTAGGTCTGAACTTGGTTACTAGATGCCACCGCAGTCGGCTCCTGGCAACGAACGTTAGAATCTAAGAGCGTTAGTCAAATCTAACCTATAATTTAGCTTCACACAAGTGTAATTAGTGGAAGGTTCTTTAGCATGCCATAAATCTATGACATGGGACCACCGGCTTTACTTCCCCTCCGAAGGAAGGCATACTGAGGGATTTTTATCGCTCTTAAAAAATCCGACGACTTCGGCCGGGTTTGAACCCGCGATCTTGGGCATAGAAGCTCAGCATGCTACCAACTACGCCACCGAAGCCGCTTAATAGTACATTATGCAACGAGCCTATAATGGAAATTATAAAACTCGCGTACGCTCGTTTTATAAACATACGAGTGTCTTAATTACCATTATAGGCGAGTTGCATACGACTGTTCATGTTCGACGATAATGATTACAACTATTTATGTTTGAACATAAATATTCATAAATATCTGTCGAGATTTCGCCAGTTTTATGTACTGAACAGAGCGCATGGGACGCAGAGAATACTTTGTATTTGTCCATGGCCTCCTCGATTACCCCACTATGACACTAGGCAACGCGGTGAAATTTAAATTAGAAGGCCTTGGAACTCAGAGCAGGTGCGATGTTATCCTTATCTAATTGGCCAAAAAACTGTTTCTTGAGCTGTGATTGGTGGGAGAATCTGTTTCATAATGAATAAAAGTGTTATAATGACCATCATTATGATACAGTTTTCTAACATATAATAGTCAGGGTCGAACATAAAGTATTTTAGAGTAGATGCATGTGTCCTTAGAATTGAATAGTTTTGAGGTCGTCACTTCCGGATGAGATGTAAGGTAACGCAGCCCATCCTTCTAGCACTAGCACTTTGTTGGTTCATGTAGGGGCTTGGACATCTTTGTCATTTCAGCTCCGTGTTCTTGGGTGTGAGTAGAATTTGTCTGATAGTAAGTGTTAATGTGTTGTCTGTAGTAGCGTGTGTTTTTGTCACATGTGTGGGGATTGGGAAGGAGGTGGCAGTGACCTTAATTTAGGAACTATCCAGCATTTGGGAGTAGGAGTGGGAATCCGTGGAAAATCACTTCTAGGATGGCTGAGGTGGGAATCGAACCCACCTCTTCTCAGAATTTTCTCACGAGTGCATCCCAATCCAACATTCAGACCTGAATTATAGTCTTTCTGTTTGGCCTTGATACCCAGAGGATTAAGGGACTTCTCGGAACTCAACTTGGCAGACTTATTTAAAAGAATATTATGATTAATTTTAAATCTCTTGTATTTTCTGCCATATAAGTTATAATGTGCCAAACACTTTATACTTGATTTAACGAATGAGCGGACTTGACATCAGAGCGGTTGACCAATGGCACAACAATGTCTTGCGAACACCACCACACTATCGGTCAAGCGCCCTGAAGTCAATTTTTTTTCTACACATTTTTAGCATTGTTTTTAACATGTGCATACTTAAATGTTCGTATGTTTTTTAATCTAGTCAGACATTATAAAATTAAATTTAGATGATAATAGGTGTATAATTTGTACCTAAAAAGATACTTTCGATATCAGCTGCGGTTGCTGAAAATACTGTTTTCCAGCCTAGAAAGGAAAAATCAGCTGCATTCAAAAATACGCTCATGCGCTGCAGAAGGTGTTTGACCCGGCCCTTGGTATGCGAGCAGGAGGGCTGACATTTGTTTACGCCATTGGGGATAACCCCTTTGCCGACCCCTTGCCAAGGCCTGAGCGGATTTGAGGAACTCAATTTTGGGCCCCTTGGATGACCGAGTGGAATCAAGGAAAATCGAGGGGAATTGATGTTCGACCGAGTGGAATTTATGGCCGCCCGACGTTAATAACTCACCCTCCCGACCCGCTCGCCGGATCGGCTGGTGGCGAACAATGACTCACCTACTGGCGCTGTCCTACTGCACTAAAACATTTCTTATTTCAAGTTTGAATTTACAAATTTCAAGTTTTTTGAATTCTACATAAAATTCTAAAGGAAATGAGTCCAAACTCAGACTTCTTACTTCTTCAACTGTCGAATATTACATGTCATTATTTTATGATTGTATTGCAACTACTAGTTTTAAAATTTCAAACAAATAAAGAAAATAAATAAGTTTTGACCGACTATCAGACCGTGGATATGAAGCATTTCAGTCGCATTTGGGCTCATTTTCTTTAGAATTTTATGTAGAATTAAAAAAATTGAATATTGCAAATTTAAACTAAAAAGTTTTAGTCCTGTGGGACAGCGACAGTAGGTGAGTCATTATCCGCCACCGGCCGGTCCGGCGAGCGAATCGGGAGGGTGATTGAATGACGTCAGGTGAGTTCCGAGAAGTCCCTTAATCCTCTGGGTATCATGGCCAAACGGAAAGACTATAAGTATCTTGGCCATGCTTGGAATCAAATAGGGACGTCAGGAGTGGCAGCCAGGGACACTACATCCGTGGGGTGGTCTGGAGTGAGTGCACAGAAACGTTGAGAAAACGCGCTCAGCAGTGAAAAATTGTGCTTTTCAGCAGAAACTCTGGCGGTTACTGATGAAAAACATCGTCGAGGGATAACTAGTGCCTGGCACGTGTTCTCAAGATCGATGGTTCGAGTCCCAGCTAAGAAAGAAAGGTTTCGAAGAGTGGTAAAATCCCGTAGCTCACTCAGTCGTATAATGCTGGCTCGTAATAGACTTCTCGTATCACGGTGTAGCGGCCATCCTGAGTGTGGTGATTCAACAGTTCGTCCAGGAAATTTCCGGAATATTACCATTTTTCAAGTCCCGGGAAACCTACCCCATCGCTGTCCATAATACAGCTACACACACTACCAGAGTTATCACAGAAACACTGGCTATCTAACAAGTTCAACACAAACCCAAGTACATGGGGCTAATGACTATGTCTGTAAAATAAATAAACAATGACAACTTATCGTTTCTCTGCTAGATGCCAATGAACACGGAGCGTTCAAATTAGAAAATGTATCACCTAAATGGCTCCACCTTAATACACTAAAAATTAATCACTGTGCTAGGTGGAACGTTCTTGTTTGGTTGGTAAAGTAGGTCCTCGGAGTTAACTGTGACAGACCATGACAAAGTGGTTAGCAGTCACCCGTGAGGTCCGAGTTCAATTCCCAGATTTGTCAAGAAATTTCAATTTGGGCCGATGGCTGGAAAGGAGTACATTCTATTCTAACCTCAGACATCGTAGAATTGCTTTTCGGTGGTTTCTCATTTCTACTTACAAAGGGCACATTCCTGGATGATTCCCAACTGAATACTACAGTCTTTCAGCCTAGTTTCGATTTTGCAAAAAATGAAAGTAGACTTATGAGATCTACACAGGGCCAAAAATTGTGCGTCTGTCTGTGTGTCTGTGGGTGTCTATGTGTGTATGTGTGTGTACTCTGCATGCCTGTCCCCCCCCCCCCCCCCCTCCCTATCAATTCAAACACGGGGAAACTGAATTGAACGAAGTTGGGTACAGAGGTAGAACTAGCAAAGGGCACCTCAGTGTCATGTTTTACATCGCCGCCATCTTGACGGAAACGTAATGGCGGCCACCCAAATGTTCAAAGCTTAAATCAAATTACCACTAACCTAATCATCTCATCTCTACCAAATTTTTCAACAACATACCTTCATGTGGGAAGCTTAATTTGACCAAACTACAAGGTCATCAGCCCAATAGTTTGCAGATGGCGGCCGTGTATGTGTGCAAACCGATTTTCCCTATTAATTCGAACACAACGAAACCAAATCGAACCACCTTTGCCAAACTGGTAGCACTAGCAAGGGACAACTCAGTGTCATGTTGTATATCGCCGCCATCATAACAAAATTGAAAGGGTACCCACCCTAGTGTTCTGAGCTTATTTGTATTATTATTTGAACTTATTGAACTTATTTGATTTTATTCATTTTAGAAGCCCCGTGTTATTGCGTGTTTGTTGAATTTGGTTGATAAGCTGTGTTTCTGAGGAGTCTGCAGTGGAGAGGACTCACGTTTCACTGAGGATGCAATTCTTTGAGGAACATACATCCTCAGGATTTCTGTCCTTCACGTACCCTTCCCCTGCTTACTACGCCAAACTAACACAGGTTATCTGACACCTAAGTGAATGGGGCTGAAATGGCTGCGGGCCGCGGTGATGCAAGCCTGCATTGTGCATGTATCTCGTGAACAACGTCTATCGTACGTGCAGAAAACTATTTACCAAGGACAATTCCACCTATATTCATCGGTTGGCAATGAGACGCAGTCAGCGATGCTTTTGCCTGCTGTCCCGAAGGTTTCTAGATCAAATTACGGTGCAATTGGTTGTCATTTAAGAGTGTTTAAAAGAAAATGACCCGTGCCGGCACGTTTACGATACAATTGAAGGGAAAATTCTTGCACGCTGCCGTCTCTAGTTCCACAGCACTTAAAAACGGAATTATCTTATTGTATTACATAATATCTTATTATATAATAAGCTAAGGTGTATATTTCACAAAACTCAAGTTCGTAAACCAGAGGGAAATAGAAGGAGTGGTTTGTACCAAAATCTTCCAACTCGTCTCAATAATACAGGAAAAATCGGGCATTTCTTGCAAAGTCAACGGAAATATATTTATTTGTTTATAAAGTGCTTTTAAATAAATAAACGAGACCCTGCCCCTGCCAGAACTGTGTTGCGTCCAGCCCGTATAACACTAGAGCCGAACGGGTGGTCTGTCCACATGAGGCGCACACAACCCATTATGCGGAGAGTTCTGGCACGGGTCCCCTAGTACCTATAAATAGACTGTTCAATTATTTTTATCAGGTTCATAAACATTACAGTGTTGAAAGTCGTTGCACATTCTATGAAATGTTCCTTATTTATTAGCAACTACGATGAACATTTCAACTCCACCCTAAAGTCGTCAGTGAGCTGTGAAGTGCATTCCGACCTTTCGGCATCCAGGTTTTGGTACATAAATCAATGACAGGGAAACATTCTATTCTTGAGACTACACAAACCAAGAAACAACACTCTGCAGTAAGTGCTCGTGATTGCACAAAGAAGGCCTCCCCTGTCCCCTGCGCACCTCTAATCCATCATGACTGACAACACCCACCCCTCTCTGCCTTCTGCTGATGATACAAATGTTTGTTTTTCTCAAGTATTTGAGCGCAATAAAAATCCACCCTTGACAGCTCTTATGGGATAACAGATGCAAACAACTCATCGTCGAGATTGTCATCAATTGGTACGCTTACTTTCCTTAACCATTAATTGGTGCTGAGAACACCCCAACTGTAATATTCGCTTGTTTTTTTTTCTGACAGAAGTTGGCTTTACTGTTAAGGAACTCAGTACCTTCTTGAATAAGCTTGGAGTTTAATATAATGTCATTTGCATTGTTCAAAGTTGTGTCTATCATTACCGACAATAGGCTGGGGTGTCGTCAGCACCCCGCATAGCCAGTTACCTTACTCATCGTGTCTAGTTGGTTTCTACTTCGCAAATTGAGCTGTCGCTTATGTGTGGTGCTGGGAGTGTGTGAAATGAATACTTCTTAAGATGAAGTGCAGGAACGGATCAGTTTACATATTTGTGATTGTAAATAATTGTCTGGAAATAATGAAAATTTGAGCTTAAAAATTTACATGCAAAACGAAACCAAAATATTAAGACATTGGGGTTGGAAATCAGTAAGGTATTTATTTTTATAACTGTGGTGCCAAATATCTTATGATAATATTTTTAAGTTAGTAATAATAATAATTTGATTTGGTATATTTGGTCTTTATTTAACATTTGTAAAAGAATAGTGCAAGGTTGTGAGCACTCCACCTACCCACTTACGTAACTCTAATTAAAGGTTAACTGGAATAGTTTTTACGGTAAGTGTTAGATACGAGGGCTGCATTCCTGCGTTCCACGGTTTGAACTTTTCATTAACAACGGCCATTATAAAAAAGGTTTCTCCCCGTAGTTCATTACGCTCACTCAAGCCAAATGCTGGGTGGCACCGTTTTGGTCATCACGAGCATCAAATAGTTACAACTAAACTAGCTAGCAGACACATCATAAGCACGCTCTCAATATAATAAGTTTATTAATACAGTCAATGGCCATTTATTCTATTTTAAGGATGAGTCAGAGAAGGGATTCTGGAAGGAAATCAGCCGTGGACCTATTAAAGGGACTCGTCCCAGCATTTACCTGGTGGTGAAAATGGGAACAACGAAAACCATTTTCAGGACGACCGAGGAAAATTCGCACTCACGCTCTTCCAATGCCAGTGAGGCACGAGTTAACAGGTTAGCGCTCACGACCTCCATGCCCTGAAGAGGGATGCGTAAAGGTCAGCAGTTCGAATACCTGAGATACCTGAGTATATTAAGATGGTATACGAACTGTTGACATTTGCGCATCCCTCATTAAGAGCATTGAAGTTTGGCAACCTGGTGTTGCTAATTTTGAAAACGCTGTTAATCACCTCATTTCAAACTTAAGATTGTATAAGTCATTCAGAGATTTCAAACACACGAATCAGAGATAACATCTGAAACATCTGACAAATTCTCCAATAGTGTCCTGCAGAAGCTGAGGTTTAAGCTCAAGATGAAAAGTACTCTTTAAGAGCATTCTCTAACGAGAGGAAAATACAAAACATACACTATTCAGATAAACCTACTCCATGGAATTCTACATCCAATATATATTGTGCATAATTATCCGAAACCTGGTTATAATATTTCTGCTATTAAATTCGAGCACCATTACAGCGTGGCGAGACGATAAACCTTTTCCCGATAGTCCAACATCATCTTGAAAATATGTCATGTACTTGAGATGATATCTCTGATATCGGAAGCGTTTGAAATTTCTGAATGATGTATACAATCTTCAGGTTGAACAGTGCTGATTAACAGCATTTTTAAAATTAGCACCACCAGTTTGTAAACCTTCAATGCAATTAGGCATTTACTGATTCTTGGAATTTAACTTACAATAAGATTGCCTTCTCCTGATTTCTTAAATATTTCCCTTCCATTCGCAATTACTTCCTACTTTGGTCAAATTGAAAGCATATGCACGTGAGTTTCAGGACTTTTCAACTGATGATTTTTTTTTCTTAGTGCAAATCATCATATCAAAATGGTAACACCTGTTATGAAGTATTAAGATCAGCAACATGTTCAAACGACAAAACACAGTAAATTCAAACAGGTCAACTTGAAACAAAAACACCAGCCTCTAGTGACCACAGCCTTAGTTAAACCTGGACCAACACGAAGCAAATTCAATGAAGACTCGTCTAAAGCCTGCCTTGGCAAACATACCTTTGGCTAAGCTAAACAATAACAATTAATTTCCGTTTTAGCAAGATTATACTAAACAACCAGTTCCAGATGAATCAACAATTAGGAAGAATTTCGGCTCTGAGCTTTATAAAATGGGAAAGGGCAGATGGAAAACATATTTGGATCTCGCTAGACGAAACAACGGGCGTGAATCATAGGCTAAGTATGTACTTAACTTCATGTTTGGAAGTTCAGGAGAGGAACTTCACACCTACTGACTGTGGATATATTACCAAAGGCGAATCACTGAACAGTTGCTGCATTTTTATTAAATGACACTTTTGTTCCTTGTGACCGAACGATCATGTTCTTGTGGCCTGCACTGACGCTGTACCTTACATGTGTAAGTCCATGGGAAGTCTTGGGAAATTATATCCCAAGATGATATACAGGTCATATGAAGCAGTCCAGGCTTGGCTTCATGAAGTAAAAGTTTTGATCTCTACAGTGAAATGAGTGTTCCTGCAGGCTTCAAATCGTAGGAATTTCGTTTTGGATACATTTAAAAATGTGCCGCTCCCACCTTCGACAGTTCATTCAAGATGGAGAACGTGGCACGAAGCTGCTGCTTAATGTGCCGAATGTTTTGAAGTAGCTGAAGAAGCTTTTTCTGTTAGAGGAGCGAAGATGGTGTTCATATTCATTCGTTACAATTTGATGTGCATACCTTCAGTCATCAAGAAATAGCAAGAAAAATAACTGTCAATTTACATTAGTACTGGAATTGCTGAAGAAGTCCAATGACCCCTAACGAACCTATCCAATCTAGTTATCTTGGAAGTCATGCTGAGGGTAGCACTATATAACTCCTGTATCCTCAAATTTAAAACGTTTCGGAGGTGAACCAAGGCAAAGAAAAGAGTGATGGTGCATCGACACTAGAAGTCTAAGATTTCGCTAACTTCGGGAATGCTCAAATCGTGTAATGTGATGTAGTGAGAGAGTTAGACAGCGTATGGCTGTTTTAGTCAAAAGCTGCCTCAGTATTATTTCCTCTATAGCACCTTTATAGCCTGGGAGAGCATCATCAGACAAGTGAACTTGCCGATCGCGAAATATATTTCGTAATATGGTGTCTGAGAAATTTATGTATCTCTGTATAAGAAAAAATGAACGTTTGTCAGCTTTATTTTATTTCCACGGAAATTTGCGTTATTTGCGCGTCTCAGACTATCTTATGACGGATGCGTGCAAAAATGGAATTTTTGTCTGTCTGTCTGTTTGTTTGTCTGTGGACAACTTTGCGTCCTTATAACTGTTAGAAAAATAAAGGCAGAAATTGATCAATAGTCTTCTGCATTCACATCAGAAATCTTCAAAACGCCAGAGAGATAGAATAGGCCAAATAATGCAGTTATTACTTCACAGCCAGTGTTTTTCAAGCGTCCCCTTCTCGTACGTAAGTTTCACGAAATTTTGATATTTGTTCGTATGTTAGTACAGTCCACAATTCTTGAATAGTTTCCTGAGGAAAAAACAATCCCCACGCGTCACTGCGGGAGGTGACAATATTTGCCTCATCTTTTACTCCATGAAGGTTTCGAACAAGGTTCTTGTGTCTGGTTTTTGCAACGTATTGTGGGCAATGGATGTACCAGATTGTGCGTCCATCTTTCCGCGAGTACTGTGCACCAGCATTATCTAGTTCATCGCCAGAAACATCTGAAGCACTGAATCACAAATTCTCTATTATCCTCTTCGACTTCACTAGCACTGCCAACTTCCAGCAAATCATCATCTGCCTCACAATTTATTCTTAATTCATGCTCCACCTAGTCCTACCTGTTCCTCTAGTTAATTAGCCATTTTCAAATTCACTTGAGAACAAACTATACAACGAAAAGTGGCACAAAAACGGATGAGGGAAAGTCTCACTTCTGTGCAGGCACGTACAATAATAGTAACCGTGTGAATGTTTCAAGTGTTAATTTGCTATTTTTGTGGGAGGTGACTCGTTATGCCCCCTACTAGGTATACCTACTAATAGGTGAATCCGTGTGCGGGCTACAGAGTTACGTGCAACACATTTCCAAAGTGAGACAATCCCAACCCCCGCGACCACTGCCGGGTTGCCCACTTCATAAACAAATTAATAATTTTCTGTCAACTTTGCGCGAAACGCAAGATTTTTCCAGCTCTACTGAGCCGATTTGTAAGATTTTGATACAAACCGCGCCTCCTAATTCCCTCTGGTTTAAGAGCTTGAGTTTTGTGAAACATATACCTTAGTGATTTATATATACAGTATATGATTGGGTTTGAAACAACGAAGGAAGGAGCAGTACGCTCTCATTTAGGCACGGTTCCAGCTTTCTTCTTGAGGTGAATTAGGAAAACAAGGCAATCCCTGACAAGAATTATACCCTCCTGACCCTCGTGATCGGTTTGGGTGAAGAGAGCAGGATAATCTAATTCGACTTAAACCTGAAGAACAATTACAAAAGCAAAACTTAGATTATCATGAAAAGGGTCACACTAGGCAAATAATGCAGTGCCCATTGGTTCTCTATACTTTTATGTACGATTCTTGTCCTTAATAACCGGGAAATCATGAGGTTCAATTAGCATTGTGTAACGTAATTAAAGAATTCGTGCTTGTTCTCTATTTCTCATTCAAACGTGTCCATCGCTTTAACTATATATGGAATTTGGAACCGTTCTGAAGAGAAAATTATTATCTCGTCGTGATAGTATTTCTATAGAACGAACGCCACCTGCCAAGGGTTTCATTTTGATAAAAGCGGGAAAGGGGGTGAGTCCAGTAGCGAGGGATAGCCAGCGCGTTAAAGATTTCAATTTCCGGCTGTTGGAGAGAATGATGCCCTGACTTCCGGCGCAGAGCTGCACTTGCCACCTCTGTCTCTCCTGCTCCGCTGTCACTCGCAATAGAGAATTCGTGGATTCGATTTCCGGATCTGACTTCTATGGTGATATCCTCCCTCGGTTTTCCGTCTCCAAATGATCCCACAGCTCCTATTCACATGTCATATAATTGCCTTATGCAATTACCACCACACCTTCTGAGTGAATATAGATATGGCTCATCCATTACCTTCTATAGAGCGCAGCGACACCCTCAATACCACTCATCCGGCTTAGCGAAGGGAAGAGAAGTTCTCACCATATTATATACAGTGGACGCGCAGCCAGCCAGTTGTCAACGTATCCCGTGACGTATCGAGAGGGCCACTGAAGCAAGTCCGGAGATTGCAGGTTTGAATCTCGGTGACGACAGCGAATATCCTGATTGAGGTTTTTCCCGGGATTTTCCACACTCCCTCCAGGTTAAAGGTGGGATAATAATAATAATAATAACATCGTATTGCCTCGGATGCCGGGAGCAAGCATTGTTTTGACACCCAGAGGGAAGCTTGAATGTCCAATATCTTCGTTCCTTGGAACATTATGAAATTCAAGGAGGTTAGATATCTAAGCTCATTGACACTATAGCGCTTTCTAGTAGAGAATGGAGGAACTTTGTGTTCGCGGAAAATCCCGAGATTAATTCTGACATTATGAACACAGCCTACTGAATTCAAATGGGTTCTTCAACATGCCAACAACATATGATATGCATGTCGTGATTTTTGTCGCCTTTCAAAAATCCCTTACCACGGCCAGGAGCGAACCTGCAAGCTTGGGGGGTTGGTAGCCCTACACGTTAACCACTCACCCACCGTGGCAAGCAAAAGGTGCGATAGTACCTTGCTTCGAGTCCAGGGGCACCATCCTCATCCCTGTCCATAATACAATTACACACATTACTACAGGCATCACATCCGGTCGGAGACTGGAAGCAGGCTGTGGATTTTCATTCACTACAGGCATCACATAAATACAGGTTATCAGACGGTCTCAACACACACCGAACTGCACGGGGCTGATGCACAATATTTCCCAAGACCCTTAAATGAATTAACAACAAACAAAACAATTGACATTGACAATTTTGGGAGAAAGGTGAGCACTTTGCATGCCAGTCAATGCCTGCTTTGTCAAATTATATTTTACGGCAATTATTTCATGTTGTGTGAAAGAATTAGTAACTGAAGTCTATTCGCTGAGTCGAGACAGTGCCCCTTGTTACCCAGACAGGGAATCACGCCCAGTTCACGTTATCGGCTCTGTCGGACTTGGGTAGCAAAGAAGCTCCGAGATCATTAGTCATGCCGCAGCCCTAGAAAAGACAAGACTTGCTGCACTTAGTGCTGCTGCACTGTATACTGTTGCCTGTCATAAGAAGTTAAGAACTTATTAATTAAATAAATAAATACATAAACGAAGAACAAATGAACCGCGCTGTAGCGTGTAACCTTCACATGTGGACTATACACAGCACTGAAGTTGGCGCACAGCTCTATGCACCCCTTGCGGGCAGCCCTGCAATTACGTGTACAACTGTGTTTACTTCCACTATCTTGACTCGGAGAACAGAGTTTACACATATGTTGCAATAGCAAGCAGAGATGAAGTTGCTGAATATGTTAGTTGATGTGTCTGGAGCTGTGGCCTAAAGTACACAGATTTCAACCCTCGTTATGTCAAGTCATTTTACCTGTATTGTTAGCACCTATTTGACTCCAATTTTTTGAGTACAATTCAATGTAATAGCTGGCAGACGCAGTTTATTCCTATTTCCGATCAGTATATTTTATTCATACTGTATCTAACAGAAACAGCTGTGTCAAATGTAGATTAGTGATCAGCTTCCCTAAAGATCTGGATTAAAAAGACAGAAATCAGGGGAGACAGATAACACTTAACTATGTGAGTGAGAATTCGTATCGCAGAATGGGCATAACCTAGCCTAGTTTCACAATTTGTATTACCTGATGATATACCAATTTGTGATAACAAAATAGTTCACAGAACCCTGTTGTGACTATTCAGAATAAATAATGCTGCGTAGACCATTTCTAAACGAGACCTTCCAGTGGAGCATATTGTCTGTGGTCAAAGGAAACCTTCCGGTAGAGCATATTGACTGTAGTCAAAGGAAACCTTCCAGAGGAGCATATTGACTGTAGTCAAAGGAAACCTTCCACTGGAGCATATTGACTGTAGTCAAAGGAAACCTGACAATGGAGCATATTGACTGTAGTCAAAGGAAACCTTCCAATGGAGCTTATTGACTGTAGTCAAAGGAAGCCTTCCAATGGAGCATATAGACTGTAGTCAAAGGAAGCCTTCCAGTGGAGCATATTGACTGTAGTCAAAGGAAGCCTTCCAGTTAATAATATTGACTGTGGTCAAAGGAAACCTTCCAGAGGAGCATATTTTCTGCTCAAAGGAAACCTTCCAGAGGAGCATATTGACTGTAGTCAAAGGAAACCTTCCAGTGTAGCATATTGACTGTAGCCAAAGGAAACCTTCCAATGGAGCATATAGACTGTAGTCAAAGGAAGCCTTTCAGTGGAGCATATTGACTGTAGTCAAAGGAAGCCTTCCAGTTAATAATATTGACTGTGGTCAAAGGAAACCTTCCAGAGGAGCATATTTTCTGTAGTCAAAGGAAACCATCCAGAGGAGCATATTGACTGTAGCCAAAGGAAACCTTTCAGAGGAGCATATTAACTGTAGTCAAAGGAAACCTTCCAGAGGAGCTTATTGACTGTAGCCAAAGGAAACCTTCCAGTGGAGCATATTGACTGTCGTCAAAGGAAACCTTCCAGAGGGGCATATTGACTGTGGTCAAAGGAAACCTTCCAGTGGAGCATATTGACTGTAGTCGAAGGACACCTTCCAGTTAAGCATATTGACTGCGGTCAAAGGAAACCTTCCAGAAGAGCATATTGACAGCAATCAAAGGAAACCTTCCAGTGGAGCATATTGACTGTAGTCAAAGGAAACCTTCCAGTTAAGCATATTGTCTGTAGTCAAAGGAAACCTTTCAGAGGAGCATATTGACTGTGGTCAAAGGAAGCCTTCCAGAGAAGCATATTGTCTGCAGTCAAAGGAAGCCTTCCAGAGGAGCATATAGAGTGTAGTCAAAGGAAACCTTCCAGTTAAGCATATTGTCTGTATTCGAAGGAAACCTTCCAGTTAAGCATATTGACTGTAGTCAAAGGAAACCTTCTAGTGGAGCATATTGACTGTAGTCAAAGGAAACCTTCCAGGTAAGCATATTGACTGTGGTCAAAGGAAACCTTCCATTTAAGCATATTGACTGTGGTCATAGGAAACATTCCAGGTAAGCATATTGACTGTGGTCAAAGGAAACCTTCAAGTTATGCATATTGACTGTAGTCAAAGGAAACCTTCCAGTTAAGCATATTGACTGTAGCCAAAGGAAATCTTCCAGTGGAGCATATTGACTGTAGCCAAAGGAAACCTTTCAGTGGAGCATATTGACTGTAGTCAAAGGAATCCTTCCAGGTAAGCATATTGACTGTGGTCAAAGAAAACCTTCCAGTTAAGCATATTGACTGTAGTCAAAGGAAACCTTCCAGTAGAGTAGATTGACTGTGGCCAAAGGAAACCTTCCAGTAGAGTAGATTGACTGTAGTCAAAGGAAACCTTCCAGTAGAGTAGATTGACAGTAGTCAAAGGAAACCTTCCAGTGGAGCATATTGACTGTAGTCAAAGGAGACCTTCCAGGTAAGCATATTGACTGTGGTTAAAGGAAACCTTCCAGTTAAGCATATTGACTGTGGTCAAAGGAAACCCTCCAGTGGAGCATATTGACTGTAGTCAAAGGAAACTTTCCAGTGGAGCATATTGACTGTAGTCAAAGAAAACCTTCCAGGTAGGCATATCGACTGTGGTCAAAGGACACCTTCCAGAGGAGCATATTGACTGTAGCCAAAGGAAACCTTCCAGAGGAGCATATTGACTGTAGCCAAAGGAAACCTTCCAGTGGAGCATATAGACTGTAGTCGAAGGAGACCTTCCAGTGGAGCATATTGACTGTAGTAAAATGAAACCTTCCAGTAGAGTAGATTGACTGTAGTCAAAGGAAATCTTCCAGTGGAGCATATTGACAGTAGTCAAAGGAGACCTTCCAGGTAAGCATATTGACTGTGGTCAAAGGAAACCTTCCAATGGAGCTTATTGACTGTAGTCAAAGGAAACCTTCCAGTAGAGTAGATTGACTGTAGTCAAAGGAAACCTTCCAGTGGAGCATATTGACTGTAGTCAAAGGAAACCTTCCAGGTAAGCATATTGACTGTGGTCAAAGGAGACCTTCCAGAGGAGCATATTGACTGTAGCCAAAGGAAACCTTCCAGTGGAGCATATTGACTGTAGCACAAGGAATCCTTCCAGTGGAGCATATTGACTGTAGCCAAAGGAGACCTTCCAGTGGAGCATATTGACTGCAGTAAAAGGAAACCTTCCAGTAGAGTAGGTTGACTGTAGTCAAAGGAAACCTTCCAGTGGAGCATATTGATTGTAGCCAAGGGAGACCTTCCAGTTAAGCATATTGACTGTGGTCAAAGGAGACCTTCCAGAGGAGCATATTGACTGTAGCCAAAGGAAACCTTCCAGTGGAGCATATTGACTGTAGCACAAGGAAACCTTCCAGTGGAGCATATTGACTGTAGCCAAAGGAGACCTTCCAGTAGAGCATATTGACTGCAGTAAAAGGAAACCTTCCAGTAGAGTAGGTTGATTGTAGTCAAAGGAAACCTTCCAGTGGAGCATATTGATTGTAGCCAAAGGAGACCTTCCAGTTAGGCATATTGACTGTGGTCAAAGGAAACCTTCCAGTGGAGCATATTGACTGTAGTCAAAGGAAACCTTCCAGTAGAGGAGATTGACTGTAGTCAAAGGAGACCTTCCAGTGGAACATATTGACTGTAGTCAAAGGAAACCTTCCTGGTAAGCATATTGACTGTGGTCAAAGGAGACCTTCCAGAGGAGCATATTGACTGTAGCCAAAGGAAACCTTCCAGTGGAGCATATTGACTCTAGCCAAAGGAAACCTTCCAGTGGAGCATATTGACTGTAGTAAAAGGAAACCTTCCAGTAGAGTAGATTGACTGTAGTCAAAGGAAACCTTCCAGTGGAGCTTATTGACTGTAGTCAAAGGAAACCTTCCAGGTAACCATATTGACTGTGGTCAAAGGAGACCTTCCAGTGGAACATATTGACTGTAGTCAAAGGAAACCTTCCAGTAGAGTAGATTGACTGTAGTCAAAGGAAACCTTCCAGTGGAGCATATTGACTGTAGTCAAAGGAAACCTTCCAGTAGAGTAGATTGTCTGTAGTCAAAGGAAACCTTCCAGTGGAGAATATTGATTGTAGTCAAAGGAAACCATCCAGTGGAGCATATTGACTGTAGGCAAAGGAAACCTTCCAGTGGAGCATATTGACTGTCGTCAAAGGAGACCTTCCAGTGGAGCATATTGACTGTGGTCAAAGGAAACCTTCCAGTGGAGCATATTGATTGTAGTCAAAGGAAACCTTCCAGAGGAGCATATTGACTATAGTCAAAGGAAACCTTCCAGTGGAACATATTGACTGTGGTCAAAGGAGACCTTCCAATAGAGTACATTGACTGTAGTCAAAGGAGACCTTCCAGTGGAGCATATTGACTGTGGTCAAAGGAAACCTTCCAGTGGAGCATATTGACTGTAGTAAAAGGACACCTTCCAGTAGAGTAGATTGAGTGTAGTCAAAGGAAACCTTCCAGTGGAGCATATTGACTGTAGTCAAAGGAAACCTTCCAGTAGAGTAGATTGACTGTAGTCAAAGGAAACCTTCCAGTGGAGCATATTGACTGTAGTCAAAGGAGACCTTCCAATAGAGTAGATTGACTGTAGCCAAAGGAAACCTTCCAGTGGAACGTATTGACTGTAGTAAAAGGAAACCTTCCAATGGAGCATATTGACTGTAGTCAAAGGAGACCTTCCAATAGAGTAGATTGACTGTAGTCAAATGAGACCTTCCAGTGGAGCATATTGACTGCGGTCAAAGGAGACCTTGCAATAGAGTAGATTGAGTGTAGTCAAAGGAGACCTTCCAGTGGAGCATATTGACTGTAGTCAAAGGAAACCTTCCAGTGGAGCATATTGACTGTGGTCAAAGGAGACCTTCCAATATAGTAGATTGACTGTAGCCAAAGGAAACCTTCCAATAGAGTAGATTGACTGTTGTCAAAGGAAACCTTCCAGAGGAGCATATTGACTGTAGCCAAGGGAAACCTTCCAGTGGAGCATATTGACTGTAGCCAAAGGAAACATTTCAGTGGAGCATATTGACTGTAGCTAAAGGAAACCTCTCAGTGGTGCATATTGACTGTAGCGAAAGGAAACCTTCCAGTGGAGCATATTGACTGTAGCCAAGGGAAACCTTCCAGTGGAGCATATTGACTGTAGCCAAAGGAAACATTTCAGTGGAGCATATTGACTGTAGCTAAAGGAAACCTCTCAGTGGTGCATATTGACTGTAGCTAAAGGAAACCTTCCAGTGGAGCATATTGACTGTAGTCGAAGGAAACCTACCAGTGCAGCATATTGACTGTAGTCAAAGGAGACCTTCCAGGTAAGCATATTGACTGTGGTCAAAGGGAAGCTTCCAGTATAGCATATTGACTGTAGCCAAAGGAGAAATTCCTGTTAAGCATATTGACTGTGGTCAAAGGAAACCTTCCAATGGAGCTTATTGACTGTAGTCAAAGGAAACCTTCCAGTGGAGCATATTGACTGTAGTCAAAGGAAACCTTCCAGGTAAGCATATTGACTGTGGTCAAAGGAGACCTTCCAGAGGAGCATATTGACTGTAGCCAAAGGAAACCTTCTAGTGGAGCATATTGACTGTAGCACAAGGAAACCTTCCAGTGGAGCATATTGACTGTAGCCAAAGGAGACCTTCCAGTGGAGCATATTGACTGCAGTAAAAGGAAACCTTCCAGTAGAGTAGGTTGACTGTATTCAAAGGAAACCTTCCAGTGGAGCATATTGATTTTAGCCAAAGGAGACCTTCCAGTTAAGCATATTGACTGTGGTCAAAGGAAACCTTCCAGTGGAGCATATTGACTGTAGTCAATGAAAACCTTCCAGTGGAGCATATTGACCGTAGTCAAAGGAGACCTTCCAGTGGAGCATATTGACTGTAGCCAAACGAAACCTTCCAGTGGAGCATATTGACTGTAGTCAAAGGAAACCTTCCAGTAGAGTAGATTGACTGTAGTCAAAGGAAATCTTCCAGTGGAGCATATTGACTGTAGTCAAAGGAAACCTTCCTGGTAAGCATATTGACTGTGGTCAAAGGAGACCTTCCAGAGGAGCATATTGACTGTAGCCAAAGGAAACCTTCCAGTGGAGCATATTGACTCTAGCCAAAGGAAACCTTCCAGTGGAGCATATTGACTGTAGTAAAAGGAAACCTTCCAGTAGAGTAGATTGACTGTAGTCAAAGGAAACCTTCCAGTGGAGCTTATTGACTGTAGTCAAAGGAAACCTTCCAGGTAAGCATATTGACTTTGGTCAAAGGAGACCTTCCAGTGGAACATATTGACTGTAGTCAAAGGAAACCTCCCAGTAGAGTAGATTGACTGTAGTCAAAGGAAACCTTCCAGTGGAGCATATTGACTGTAGTCAAAGGAAACCTTCCAGTAGAGTAGATTGTCTGTAGTCAAAGGAAAACCTTCCAGTGGAGCATATTGATTGTAGTCAAAGGAAGCCATCCAGTGGAGCATATTGACTGTAGTAAAAGGAAACCTTCCAGTAGAATAAATTGACTGTAGTCAAAGGAAACCTTCCAGTGGAGCTTATTGACTGTAGTCAAAGGAAACCTTCCAGGTAAGCATATTGACTGTGGTCAAAGGAAACCTTCCAGTGGAACATATTGACTGTAGTCAAAGGAAACCTTCCAGTAGAGTAGATTGACTGTAGTCAAAGGAAACCTTCCAGTGGAGCATATTGACTGTAGTCAAAGGAATCCTTCCAGTAGAGTAGATTGTCTGTAGTCAATGGAAACCTTCCAGTGGAGCATATTGATTGTAGTCAAAGGAAACCATCCAGTGGAGCATATTGACTGTAGGCAAAGGAAACCTTCCAGTGGAGCATATTGACTGTCGTCAAAGGAGACCATCCAGTGGAGCATATTGACTGAGGTCAAAGGAAACCTTCCAGTGGAGCATATTGATTGTAGTCAAAGGAAACCTTCCAGAGGAGCATATTGACTATAGTCAAAGGAAACCTTCCAGTGGAGCATATTGACTGTGGTCAAAGGAGACCTTCCAATAGAGTAGATTGACTGTAGTCAAAGGAGACCTTCCAGTGGAGCATATTGACTGTGGTCAAAAGAAACCTTCCAGTGGAGCATATTGACTGTAGTCAAAGGAATCCTTCCAGTAGAGTAGATTGACTGTAGTCAAAGGAAACCTTCCAGTGGAGCATATTGACTGTAGTCAAAGGAAACCTTCCTGTAGAGTAGATTGACTGTAGTCAAAGGAAACCTTCCAGTGGAGCATATTGACTGTAGTCAAAGGAGACCTTCCAATAGAGTAGATTGACTGTAGCCAAAGGAAACCTTCCAGTGGAACTTATTGACTGTAGTCAGAGGAAACCTTCCAGTGGAGCATATTGACTGTAGTCAAAGGAGACCTTCCAATAGAGTAGATTGACTGTAGTCAAATGAGACCTTCCAGGGGAGCATATTGACTGCAGTCAAAGGAGACCTTCCAATAGAGTAGATTGACTGTAGTCAAAGGAGACCTTCCAGTGGAGCATATTGACTGTAGTCAAAGGAAACCTTCCAGTGGAGCATATTGACTGTGGTCAAAGGAGACCTTCCAATATAGTAGATTGACTGTAGCCAAAGGAAACCTTCCAATAGAATAGATTGACTGTTGTCAAAGGTAACTTTCCAGAGGAGCATATTGACTGTAGCGAAAGGAAACCTTCCAGTGGAGCATATTGACTGTAGCCAAGGGAAACCTTCCAGTGGAGCATATTGACTGTAGCCAAAGGAAACCTTTCAGTGGTGCATATTGACTGTAGCTAAAGTAAACCTCTCAGTGGTGCATATTGACTGTAGCTAAAGGAAACCTTCCAGTGGAGCATATTGACTGTAGTCGAAGGAAACCTTCCAGTGGAGCATATTGACTGTAGTCAAAGGAAACCTTCCAGTGAAGCATATTGACTGTAGTCAAAGGAAACCTTCCAATGGAGCTTATTGACTGTAGTCAAAGGAAGCCTTCCAATGGAGCATATAGACTGTAGTCAAAGGAAGCCTTCCAGTGGAGCATATTGACTGTAGTCAAAGGAAGCCTTCCAGTTAATAATATTGACTGTGGTCAAAGGAAACCTTCCAGAGGAGCATATTTTCTGCTCAAAGGAAACCTTCCAGAGGAGCATATTGACTGTAGTCAAAGGAAACCTTCCAGTGTAGCATATTGACTGTAGCCAAAGGAAACCTTCCAATGGAGCATATAGACTGTAGTCAAAGGAAGCCTTTCAGTGGAGCATATTGACTGTAGTCAAAGGAAGCCTTCCAGTTAATAATATTGACTGTGGTCAAAGGAAACCTTCCAGAGGAGCATATTTTCTGTAGTCAAAGGAAACCATCCAGAGGAGCATATTGACTGTAGCCAAAGGAAACCTTTCAGAGGAGCATATTAACTGTAGTCAAAGGAAACCTTCCAGAGGAGCTTATTGACTGTAGCCAAAGGAAACCTTCCAGTGGAGCATATTGACTGTCGTCAAAGGAAACCTTCCAGAGGGGCATATTGACTGTGGTCAAAGGAAACCTTCCAGTGGAGCATATTGACTGTAGTCGAAGGACACCTTCCAGTTAAGCATATTGACTGCGGTCAAAGGAAACCTTCCAGAAGAGCATATTGACAGCAATCAAAGGAAACCTTCCAGTGGAGCATATTGACTGTAGTCAAAGGAAACCTTCCAGTTAAGCATATTGTCTGTAGTCAAAGGAAACCTTTCAGAGGAGCATATTGACTGTGGTCAAAGGAAGCCTTCCAGAGAAGCATATTGTCTGCAGTCAAAGGAAGCCTTCCAGAGGAGCATATAGAGTGTAGTCAAAGGAAACCTTCCAGTTAAGCATATTGTCTGTATTCGAAGGAAACCTTCCAGTTAAGCATATTGACTGTAGTCAAAGGAAACCTTCTAGTGGAGCATATTGACTGTAGTCAAAGGAAACCTTCCAGGTAAGCATATTGACTGTGGTCAAAGGAAACCTTCCATTTAAGCATATTGACTGTGGTCATAGGAAACATTCCAGGTAAGCATATTGACTGTGGTCAAAGGAAACCTTCAAGTTATGCATATTGACTGTAGTCAAAGGAAACCTTCCAGTTAAGCATATTGACTGTAGCCAAAGGAAATCTTCCAGTGGAGCATATTGACTGTAGCCAAAGGAAACCTTTCAGTGGAGCATATTGACTGTAGTCAAAGGAATCCTTCCAGGTAAGCATATTGACTGTGGTCAAAGAAAACCTTCCAGTTAAGCATATTGACTGTAGTCAAAGGAAACCTTCCAGTAGAGTAGATTGACTGTGGCCAAAGGAAACCTTCCAGTAGAGTAGATTGACTGTAGTCAAAGGAAACCTTCCAGTAGAGTAGATTGACAGTAGTCAAAGGAAACCTTCCAGTGGAGCATATTGACTGTAGTCAAAGGAGACCTTCCAGGTAAGCATATTGACTGTGGTTAAAGGAAACCTTCCAGTTAAGCATATTGACTGTGGTCAAAGGAAACCCTCCAGTGGAGCATATTGACTGTAGTCAAAGGAAACTTTCCAGTGGAGCATATTGACTGTAGTCAAAGAAAACCTTCCAGGTAGGCATATCGACTGTGGTCAAAGGACACCTTCCAGAGGAGCATATTGACTGTAGCCAAAGGAAACCTTCCAGAGGAGCATATTGACTGTAGCCAAAGGAAACCTTCCAGTGGAGCATATAGACTGTAGTCGAAGGAGACCTTCCAGTGGAGCATATTGACTGTAGTAAAATGAAACCTTCCAGTAGAGTAGATTGACTGTAGTCAAAGGAAATCTTCCAGTGGAGCATATTGACAGTAGTCAAAGGAGACCTTCCAGGTAAGCATATTGACTGTGGTCAAAGGAAACCTTCCAATGGAGCTTATTGACTGTAGTCAAAGGAAACCTTCCAGTAGAGTAGATTGACTGTAGTCAAAGGAAACCTTCCAGTGGAGCATATTGACTGTAGTCAAAGGAAACCTTCCAGGTAAGCATATTGACTGTGGTCAAAGGAGACCTTCCAGAGGAGCATATTGACTGTAGCCAAAGGAAACCTTCCAGTGGAGCATATTGACTGTAGCACAAGGAATCCTTCCAGTGGAGCATATTGACTGTAGCCAAAGGAGACCTTCCAGTGGAGCATATTGACTGCAGTAAAAGGAAACCTTCCAGTAGAGTAGGTTGACTGTAGTCAAAGGAAACCTTCCAGTGGAGCATATTGATTGTAGCCAAGGGAGACCTTCCAGTTAAGCATATTGACTGTGGTCAAAGGAGACCTTCCAGAGGAGCATATTGACTGTAGCCAAAGGAAACCTTCCAGTGGAGCATATTGACTGTAGCACAAGGAAACCTTCCAGTGGAGCATATTGACTGTAGCCAAAGGAGACCTTCCAGTAGAGCATATTGACTGCAGTAAAAGGAAACCTTCCAGTAGAGTAGGTTGATTGTAGTCAAAGGAAACCTTCCAGTGGAGCATATTGATTGTAGCCAAAGGAGACCTTCCAGTTAGGCATATTGACTGTGGTCAAAGGAAACCTTCCAGTGGAGCATATTGACTGTAGTCAAAGGAAACCTTCCAGTAGAGGAGATTGACTGTAGTCAAAGGAGACCTTCCAGTGGAACATATTGACTGTAGTCAAAGGAAACCTTCCTGGTAAGCATATTGACTGTGGTCAAAGGAGACCTTCCAGAGGTGCATATTGACTGTAGCCAAAGGAAACCTTCCAGTGGAGCATATTGACTCTAGCCAAAGGAAACCTTCCAGTGGAGCATATTGACTGTAGTAAAAGGAAACCTTCCAGTAGAGTAGATTGACTGTAGTCAAAGGAAACCTTCCAGTGGAGCTTATTGACTGTAGTCAAAGGAAACCTTCCAGGTAACCATATTGACTGTGGTCAAAGGAGACCTTCCAGTGGAACATATTGACTGTAGTCAAAGGAAACCTTCCAGTAGAGTAGATTGACTGTAGTCAAAGGAAACCTTCCAGTGGAGCATATTGACTGTAGTCAAAGGAAACCTTCCAGTAGAGTAGATTGTCTGTAGTCAAAGGAAACCTTCCAGTGGAGAATATTGATTGTAGTCAAAGGAAACCATCCAGTGGAGCATATTGACTGTAGGCAAAGGAAACCTTCCAGTGGAGCATATTGACTGTCGTCAAAGGAGACCTTCCAGTGGAGCATATTGACTGTGGTCAAAGGAAACCTTCCAGTGGAGCATATTGATTGTAGTCAAAGGAAACCTTCCAGAGGAGCATATTGACTATAGTCAAAGGAAACCTTCCAGTGGAACATATTGACTGTGGTCAAAGGAGACCTTCCAATAGAGTACATTGACTGTAGTCAAAGGAGACCTTCCAGTGGAGCATATTGACTGTGGTCAAAGGAAACCTTCCAGTGGAGCATATTGACTGTAGTAAAAGGACACCTTCCAGTAGAGTAGATTGAGTGTAGTCAAAGGAAACCTTCCAGTGGAGCATATTGACTGTAGTCAAAGGAAACCTTCCAGTAGAGTAGATTGACTGTAGTCAAAGGAAACCTTCCAGTGGAGCATATTGACTGTAGTCAAAGGAGACCTTCCAATAGAGTAGATTGACTGTAGCCAAAGGAAACCTTCCAGTGGAACGTATTGACTGTAGTAAAAGGAAACCTTCCAATGGAGCATATTGACTGTAGTCAAAGGAGACCTTCCAATAGAGTAGATTGACTGTAGTCAAATGAGACCTTCCAGTGGAGCATATTGACTGCGGTCAAAGGAGACCTTGCAATAGAGTAGATTGAGTGTAGTCAAAGGAGACCTTCCAGTGGAGCATATTGACTGTAGTCAAAGGAAACCTTCCAGTGGAGCATATTGACTGTGGTCAAAGGAGACCTTCCAATATAGTAGATTGACTGTAGCCAAAGGAAACCTTCCAATAGAGTAGATTGACTGTTGTCAAAGGAAACCTTCCAGAGGAGCATATTGACTGTAGCCAAGGGAAACCTTCCAGTGGAGCATATTGACTGTAGCCAAAGGAAACATTTCAGTGGAGCATATTGACTGTAGCTAAAGGAAACCTCTCAGTGGTGCATATTGACTGTAGCGAAAGGAAACCTTCCAGTGGAGCATATTGACTGTAGCCAAGGGAAACCTTCCAGTGGAGCATATTGACTGTAGCCAAAGGAAACATTTCAGTGGAGCATATTGACTGTAGCTAAAGGAAACCTCTCAGTGGTGCATATTGACTGTAGCTAAAGGAAACCTTCCAGTGGAGCATATTGACTGTAGTCGAAGGAAACCTACCAGTGCAGCATATTGACTGTAGTCAAAGGAGACCTTCCAGGTAAGCATATTGACTGTGGTCAAAGGGAAGCTTCCAGTATAGCATATTGACTGTAGCCAAAGGAGAAATTCCTGTTAAGCATATTGACTGTGGTCAAAGGAAACCTTCCAATGGAGCTTATTGACTGTAGTCAAAGGAAACCTTCCAGTGGAGCATATTGACTGTAGTCAAAGGAAACCTTCCAGGTAAGCATATTGACTGTGGTCAAAGGAGACCTTCCAGAGGAGCATATTGACTGTAGCCAAAGGAAACCTTCTAGTGGAGCATATTGACTGTAGCACAAGGAAACCTTCCAGTGGAGCATATTGACTGTAGCCAAAGGAGACCTTCCAGTGGAGCATATTGACTGCAGTAAAAGGAAACCTTCCAGTAGAGTAGGTTGACTGTATTCAAAGGAAACCTTCCAGTGGAGCATATTGATTTTAGCCAAAGGAGACCTTCCAGTTAAGCATATTGACTGTGGTCAAAGGAAACCTTCCAGTGGAGCATATTGACTGTAGTCAATGAAAACCTTCCAGTGGAGCATATTGACCGTAGTCAAAGGAGACCTTCCAGTGGAGCATATTGACTGTAGCCAAACGAAACCTTCCAGTGGAGCATATTGACTGTAGTCAAAGGAAACCTTCCAGTAGAGTAGATTGACTGTAGTCAAAGGAAATCTTCCAGTGGAGCATATTGACTGTAGTCAAAGGAAACCTTCCTGGTAAGCATATTGACTGTGGTCAAAGGAGACCTTCCAGAGGAGCATATTGACTGTAGCCAAAGGAAACCTTCCAGTGGAGCATATTGACTCTAGCCAAAGGAAACCTTCCAGTGGAGCATATTGACTGTAGTAAAAGGAAACCTTCCAGTAGAGTAGATTGACTGTAGTCAAAGGAAACCTTCCAGTGGAGCTTATTGACTGTAGTCAAAGGAAACCTTCCAGGTAAGCATATTGACTTTGGTCAAAGGAGACCTTCCAGTGGAACATATTGACTGTAGTCAAAGGAAACCTCCCAGTAGAGTAGATTGACTGTAGTCAAAGGAAACCTTCCAGTGGAGCATATTGACTGTAGTCAAAGGAAACCTTCCAGTAGAGTAGATTGTCTGTAGTCAAAGGAAAACCTTCCAGTGGAGCATATTGATTGTAGTCAAAGGAAGCCATCCAGTGGAGCATATTGACTGTAGTAAAAGGAAACCTTCCAGTAGAATAAATTGACTGTAGTCAAAGGAAACCTTCCAGTGGAGCTTATTGACTGTAGTCAAAGGAAACCTTCCAGGTAAGCATATTGACTGTGGTCAAAGGAAACCTTCCAGTGGAACATATTGACTGTAGTCAAAGGAAACCTTCCAGTAGAGTAGATTGACTGTAGTCAAAGGAAACCTTCCAGTGGAGCATATTGACTGTAGTCAAAGGAATCCTTCCAGTAGAGTAGATTGTCTGTAGTCAATGGAAACCTTCCAGTGGAGCATATTGATTGTAGTCAAAGGAAACCATCCAGTGGAGCATATTGACTGTAGGCAAAGGAAACCTTCCAGTGGAGCATATTGACTGTCGTCAAAGGAGACCATCCAGTGGAGCATATTGACTGAGGTCAAAGGAAACCTTCCAGTGGAGCATATTGATTGTAGTCAAAGGAAACCTTCCAGAGGAGCATATTGACTATAGTCAAAGGAAACCTTCCAGTGGAGCATATTGACTGTGGTCAAAGGAGACCTTCCAATAGAGTAGATTGACTGTAGTCAAAGGAGACCTTCCAGTGGAGCATATTGACTGTGGTCAAAAGAAACCTTCCAGTGGAGCATATTGACTGTAGTCAAAGGAATCCTTCCAGTAGAGTAGATTGACTGTAGTCAAAGGAAACCTTCCAGTGGAGCATATTGACTGTAGTCAAAGGAAACCTTCCTGTAGAGTAGATTGACTGTAGTCAAAGGAAACCTTCCAGTGGAGCATATTGACTGTAGTCAAAGGAGACCTTCCAATAGAGTAGATTGACTGTAGCCAAAGGAAACCTTCCAGTGGAACTTATTGACTGTAGTCAAAGGAAACCTTCCAGTGGAGCATATTGACTGTAGTCAAAGGAGACCTTCCAATAGAGTAGATTGACTGTAGTCAAATGAGACCTTCCAGGGGAGCATATTGACTGCAGTCAAAGGAGACCTTCCAATAGAGTAGATTGACTGTAGTCAAAGGAGACCTTCCAGTGGAGCATATTGACTGTAGTCAAAGGAAACCTTCCAGTGGAGCATATTGACTGTGGTCAAAGGAGACCTTCCAATATAGTAGATTGACTGTAGCCAAAGGAAACCTTCCAATAGAGTAGATTGACTGTTGTCAAAGGTAACTTTCCAGAGGAGCATATTGACTGTAGCGAAAGGAAACCTTCCAGTGGAGCATATTGACTGTAGCCAAGGGAAACCTTCCAGTGGAGCATATTGACTGTAGCCAAAGGAAACCTTTCAGTGGTGCATATTGACTGTAGCTAAAGTAAACCTCTCAGTGGTGCATATTGACTGTAGCTAAAGGAAACCTTCCAGTGGAGCATATTGACTGTAGTCGAAGGAAACCTTCCAGTGGAGCATATTGACTGTAGTCAAAGGAAACCTTCCAGTGAAGCATATTGACTGTAGCTAAAGGAAACCTTCCAGTGAAGCATATTGACTGTAGCTAAAGGAAACCTTCCAGTGAAGCATATTGACTGTAGTCAAAGGAAACCTTCCAGTGAAGCATATTGACTGTAGCTAAAGGAAACCTTTCAGTGGAGCATATTGACTGTAGCCAAAGGAAACCTTCCAGTGGAGCATATTGACTGTAGTCAAAGGAAACCTTTCAGAGGAGCATATTGACTGTAGCCAAAGGAAACCTTCCAGTGGAGCATATTGACAGTGGTCAAAGGAGACCTTCCAGTGGAGCATATTGACTGTAGTCAAAGGAGACCTTCTAGTGGAGCATATTGACTGTAGAATAATGGTAACTGGGGAAGATATACATGTATTTCTCTCATACTGTATTGCATTTCAATAGACCCATAAGGAGTATGAACACAATATGCAAGATAATTCCCGTTTCCGTAAGGATAGCACAACACACACTGTATATTTTACTGTAGACCTATTTATAGACAGACTGCATTTTGGGCAGTAATAGATGAAGCTACTTTTGCGTGTATATTTGGTACACAATGATGCAATTATTCTTAAGTTGTTCTCACATCGTAAGGAAAATAAGTGAACGTTCATGGCATATAGACGTAGAAATGGCTTCTTATAACGTGGATTGGAGGTAATTGTTTGACATTTAGGAAACGGTTGAAATAAATTATTGGAATGGAAGAGTGATCTACGGCCTATACTGCAGCAATTAGGGATGAAGAGCATGAATGTAAGACCAGTATTCAGGAAAGTGTAAGGGAAGGCTGCATTACATCGGCCATAATTTTCAATGTATACATTGAACAAACAACGAAGTGAATTTGGTCAGGAGTAAATGTTCTTGGTGAAATTATTACAACTCTGATATTTGTTGATGATATAGGCCTAGTAATCTTAGCTGATTTCCAACAGGATTGTGATGAGATTCTAAACGGTATGGACACAAGTCTTGGGAAGACATTCGTGATTAAAATTATAAATGCAACAAAAGAATGGAATGCAGTCAGAAGAAATCAGATATCAAATTGGAAGGTGGTAAGCTAAAGGAAGTTGGATAATTGTGCTACTTGGGAAGCAAATTAAGCAGTGATGGACTAAGCAAAGGGGATACAAATTGTAGGTTAGGTGAGGTTCAGGAAAGCTTACCTACTGTGAAGAGATCTGTTGACATCAAAACTAATATAGACTTATGCATTAGGAAGTCATTTTTAAAAGCCTTTGCCTGGAGTGTGGCACTCTATTGAAGTGAACCTTGGACTGTTGGTGGAGCAGAATAGACGAGAAGAGAGGAAATTAAAGTGAGGTGTCGCAGGGGAATACTGAAGATAGAGTAGGTAGAGTAGTAATCGATTGGGTGAGGAGAGAATGAGTAGGGCGCCTGCCTCTCATCCGGAGGCCCTGGTTCGATTATGGCTCCATTAGGGATTTAAGAAACTGACGTAAGGGCTGGTACTAGGTGCGCAGAGCATAGTGAGGACAACTGAAAAGCTGTCTGACAGTGAGGCAGCGTCCCGGTCACAGAGGCCAAGATTAGCGGCCGACGGGACCCGACGTGCTGACTACTCGTCACCCCGCAATATGAAGGTGAATGGCTGGGCAGTGGTCGCTTGGTAGGCCAGGGCCTTCATGGGCCGTAGTGCCACGGTGGGGTTAAAAGAAAAGTTTGGTAGGACACAAACTAAATCATATAAGAATGGCAAATTTGCTTATGGAAGGAAGGGTTGAGGACAAGAAGTGTAGGGACAGCGCAAGGGTAGAGTATTTTAAACAGATTGCCATAGATGTAGGCTGTAGTAGCTATGTAGAGACGATATGGTTATCCCAGGATAGGGAAGCATAGAGGCTGCATCAAACTGTGTTCAGGCTGAAGACTCAAACGCAGAATACGGAAGATTAGAAAAAAATATGAATGCCTGTTCAACCCTAAGTAATTTTCAAATATTTTGTTCAACTCTGAAAATGTTAAATTCTACGGTATATTACATACATATGGTACGTTCAAGTCCCTGGCGTTCAATGATACGTCTTATGACGAAAGGGCTTGTCAATTCTTCCTTCAAATGTTGGCCCCATCCCGTCTGCCATCAAACTTACAATATCTGACACGAAGCAGTGGAGCGGAAGACTTGAGCTGGTTACAAGCGTTTTACAACGTCATGTGCTGCCGCTGCTAATCGCGTGCAATACCCTTCATTGTACGGGCCTGGGTAATTGAATAATACCCCTTGACGTGCAGAATTAATACTACCAAGATAGTAATACCATGAGCAGAGTGAGTTTCACCAAACACTTATTATTCTATAAACGATGTCCGGACATAACGTACCGCGGACAAAACGTACCACTTGATTTTCAAGGACATAACGTACCACCTAGGTCGTTATCTACCTAAGAACGGTTTTCCCGTAATCCCCAAATATTTACGCTAGGACATAACGTACCACTTGATGTCAGACGGGCATTCCAGGTACAGGTTCATTACCACATAAACATCAGTGGCGATCACACTGTGCGGCTTTAAACATTTTAGTATTGTAACATGGAGTCGTGTACAACGAATGAGGGCGGTTTATGTGCGCACTTCGAGGGATGAAGTACGAATTGTACATTGATAGTTCAAAGAGAAAGAAGTAATATGTCAATATTATGATGAACGGCTTGACAGAATAATGAAGCGGTATGAAGAGAATGGAAATTTGAAATCTTGCTTGAGAGCTCTCTCTCATATTCGCAGAACTTGGAATGAAACTTCGCATGGCGAACATGCAATTGACTTAGAATGAAACATCCCATGACGAACTTGCTATTCGCTAGGATATAAAACCCACAAAAAAAAAAGGAAAGAAAAAGAAAAATGACAAGCAGTCCAAAGCCTGAATAAAGTGTGAAGGGAATCCAAAAACATATCATATTTTATATTAGTTTATGTTATGTTATTGCCCACGTATTTATTACCAGGATTGATTGAGCAATATCGAGCAAGTGGCCGTGCGGTTAGGGTATCATGCACCCTAAATACTTCCCACTCTTTCAAGTGGTATGTTATGTCCTCTCCTAAATATTTCAAGGTCATTAGCTGACTCTTCGCAGGTAATGAGCCGGCCAAGTTGTACGTTATGTCCTATAACCTCTATAAAGATTAGGAGAAGACAGTTGTTGTTATTGATGATTCGTATCGGGGTCATTTAGTCCAGTGTGTGTGAAATCTGTCTTATAGCCTGCGTCATTGAGATGGCTGTAGCCTACTAGTTTGTAGCTTGCCACGGTGGGTGAGAGGTTATCGTGTCGGGCTATTAACTCCAAGCTTGCAGGTTCGCTCCTGGCCTTGGTAAGGGATTTTTGAAAGGCGAAAAAAATCACGACACGCATGTCATACCCATTTGAATTCAGTAGGCTGTGTTCATAATGGCAAAAATAATCTCGGGATTTTCCGCCAACACAAAAGTTCCTCCTTTCTCTACTAGAAAGCGCTATAGTGCCAAGGTGCTTAGATATCTTACCCTCAGTATACCAAGAATTTTCAGAATGGTGATTACTGATTAGGTTGGGTGTTACCACAGGAAGTATTGCGCAAATTCTTTTCTTTGTAAATATCTGATGTGGTTGTGATAACCACAACACAAGTGCTCGAAAAACTGAAAGTTTTGTCAAGTATAGAACAAAACAAAGACGTTGTTGTGGTTGTTGATTTATTTTAGGGCTTTGGAATATCATGGTTGTGTGGCGCCGAATGTGTGGAATCTGTCTGATAAACTGTGTCATTGTGATAGCTGTAGTAGGATGCATATTATTCACTGGAGTCCATGATTTGGGCAGGAGGGGGTCGTGGCCTCAATTTAAGAACCATCCCGGCATTTGCCAGGATTAGAAGTCGGAAAGTACGGGAAACCATTTCTAGATTGGCTGAGGTAGGAATCGAACCCATCGCTCACTACTCACATGGCTGTGTGTACCCCGCCTCAACCCTCAGATAAGATTTAAATTACTTGACAAAGCTGGGAATCGAACCCGCATCTTTGTGGTGACAGCCAAGAGTGTTAATCACTACGCCATGATTTGGACACAAGACTTACAGAGGTGAAAGAAACAATACCCCAATCTGCTACAAAATAAAACGAAATCCACCTAATTTAGGTACTGTATATGAATTGATTTGAGTCCGCCTCGTAGCAAAGCGGCTTGGATTCTTATCTGCAACCGCGGGGGCCCGGGCTCGATTCCCGGCTCTGCCAGGAAATTTAATTCTGATCCATGGGTTGCAATTCAGCCTCTTGATGTAAAACTAAGAATAGGCAGGTTAAATTTCCACGTTAGCCATCCTGGAAGTGGTTTTCCATGGTTTCCCACTTCTACTGCAGGAAAATGCCAGGATGGTATCTAACACAAGGCCATAGCCACTTCCTACCCAAATCCTACCTCAATCACAAATACACACACTTGTATAGTCATCAAGACAGCCTCCGTGGCTTCGCCGGCCTCTCACCACTGGGGTCCGTGGTTCATATCCCGGTCAATCCATGTGAGATGTGTGCTGGACAAAGAGGAGGCAGACAGGTTTTTCTCAGGATACTCCGATTTTCTCTGTCACAAATTTAATTCCTGCAACACTCTCCACTATCATTTCATTTCATCTGTCATTCATTTAATCATTGCCTCAGGGGAGTGCGACAGGATTTGGCAGCCGGTACAGTTCATATCCTCGCCGCTAGATGGGGACTTCACTCATTCCATTCCCTGATCCAGTCGGTCGACTGGAAGCAGGCTGTAGTCTTTCAGTACAGTCATCAAAGTGACACGGGTTATCAGACAAATTCCACACACACCCAATTACACGGGGCAGCACGACAAGGCCCGTTAAAGAATCAACATCTACAACGAATTGCTTCGATCGTCAATCGGACTGATCTAGCAAACTCGGTTCACTGACAATGTATAATGCCACAGCTTTACATCACTCGGCGGTGTAGCAATACGTGACTAGCCGCTGCAAATCGATCTCTCATAGTTAAACGGTAGGCCTCTCAATCCCTAATCTCATTTAAGGAAGCGGAATTGCTGCTTAAACAAGGAGTTAGCTTTCCCCACTCATTCTCTCGTCTCGGGAGATTGTCTGAGAACCAGCCAATTCTTTCATTTGGCGTGATCCCATTACAGCTGCAATACTTGGTGCAGGTGAACATAACACACGGGCTGTTGAATCTCGTACTGGCACCAACCAACTGGATGGGAGGATGAGGGTGTTTATAACGTTACCGGCCACGGTGGCTGATAGGGCTCGGTGCCTTGCCGGCATCAGGAGAGCGTGGGTTTGAATTAGAGCCGGGCAAAAAGCCCTTGAGTTCCGATCGGTCTTGTTGGACGAGAATGAAGAACGGAAATGCTGGTTCCGGAACTGGTATTACCGGTAATGTGGGCTCCATAACGATAATTCTCGACATTCTCGCTCGTTCTTGCTAGGGCAATATGGCGGAGGCTTGTTGTGTAAGGATTCTATGGAAGTTGTTCATTCCGTTGACTGGAGTCTGCGAATTGGAAGAATCACTTCAACTTCAACGGTGTCATATTAACAGACTACAGTATATTGAGCATATCACTCTAATAACATATCGAGAGAGATTCTGATCGTCAGTCGGTATTATTTGGTCATTAAATTTCAGCAAAAGAAAATTATATTCGACGTGTACATAAGATTCTTTCGTGTAATGCCACATTCAAGCACTATGTAACTTTGTCGTAATCGAACCTGAAAACTTATGCACTCGCTATGTTACTAGTGCCCCTGGGATGCAATTGTGTTCTGCCGTATAATTGTTGTAGTAAGATACTCGTAAAGCGGTCGATACAAACAATATAACATAACGAAAACAAATTTTAAATTACTTCCCCTACCAAGCATCGAACCCCAGTCCTTTCATTCATGAGTCCAACCCGTAACCAATTTTTTTACCACTTTTTTTATTAGCTCTTTACAGAATTACAGAATTTTCAGATATGATAAATACCATACTATTACATCACAAGAAAATCCTGATAGTGTCCATATTTATCGTACAATTGTCTACTTTCACTAAGCTTCCAACGCTCTTTCTGCAGGTGATACCTGAGATCCAGGAACGAGAAATGTTGCTCATTGTCCATCACGAAGTGTACATATTGGCCCATTATCCACACAATGGCAATCTGTTTAATTTGGGGGAAGGCGGTCACCGACAAACGAATCAACTTCCTGTCATCAAGGTCATCCGTGGGCACATTTAATAGTTGACATACTTTTCCCTTACACCACAGCCACGTGGAGGCAACTCGCGTGCATGATGTGAAGCGGTGTATCGCCGTATCAGTTTGACCACATATAGTACACCATGGGTAAGCTTCAAGACGGATGGTATATAGCCGTAGAGCGGTCGGGATGAGATCGTTGAGGAAGATAAAAACCTGGGAGTGTACAGCAGAAGAAATGGTCATAGCCCCAAAATTTTTCCAAACAGTGGGCCAATGGACGTAGAGGGTGGTGGCCTCGATTCGCGGTTTGGAGTGTACCACTTGCCGCAACATGTTATAAATACTTTTCGTCGTTGGAACAGTCCCTGAAGGCATTTGGCGAACAGTTTCCAGAAGGTGCTGTGGATGGTCCCTAAATATCTTCGGCAAAGCTCTATCACAACCACGGGCTGTGTTTCGAATATCTTTGTATAGCGCTTTCGTAAAAGTGTCATGTTGGGAAAGGATGGTGATATCGTTCTTGCAGAGGAGTGCACGGCATTTCATGCCATGAGCTGTTAGCCCTAGCCCGCCTTGACGGGATGGGAGATACAACTGTTCCCGTTGTACTCGGAACAAAAATCCTTGCCATATAAAACAACCTGTATATTTTACCAATTGGCTACCAATTCAGCCACAGAGACTCCTATTCTCGGAGAGAAAATGTCACAAACACAGAGAGTGAGAACTTTTGCGTTGGATACTTGACTCTCTTTATGCAAAAATGCTCCTACCAGTTCGAATAATATTCCCTAGTCGCCGGGCATACGAAAATATTATGTTCACATTGATAAATAAGGTTGATTTTTAATTTAGATATGATAACTTTGAAATATGCTTGAGCCACCGCCATTTCAATCGCATTCAGAGGCGGTTCTCACACATTCCACGCCATTGCATTATTGGTAGCAATAAACATTTCCTTGTGAACGGAAGAGAATAGAAAATACCGAACGAGACTGTGGGGTATCGGGCATTCCCGCGGTAATGAGGAGTTCTCAGTGAACTGCCATCGCACTCCTGTCACTCATACTGTCTTATCTTTGGCATGTATAGACTAATCAGTGATGTATTTGTACTGGCATGATTAGTATACGGCATGCCACAAACGGGGATTGCTTTCAAGCACAAAATCGGAGCTTTTAGTAGATAAAATTTGCTGAAACGTTTTAAGCGAAATATTTTGCAAGAGTATTTTCACCATCGTAGCCAATTTTTGGACAATAGTTGCCTCGAAGAACAACGAGTTATGAGGTGGCTAAGAAGGTTGAAAGTATTCTTTATAGCAAATTCCTAGTCATAAGGGATAATAGCTCATGAGCCATGCATGCGAGACATTCTTTTGGTACTTCTATATGTCGTTGATCATTTCAAAATATATCTATATGGGCTTCACACTGTGAATACAAAGCAGAATTTGATTTCCTATATGACAACAACAACAACAACCCTATTATTATTAATATTAATAATAATAATGATAATAATAATAATTTTATGGGGCAGGCTTAGATTCAGATCGTTGGTGAACAAACATCATTTTGCTCCACTGCATGGACAGCAGAAAGGAAGAAAAATCAGTGAGATAACGAAGAGATTATGGGAAGAGTCATTTGTGATATAGGTTCAATCACGATCCTTAAGTGAATAATAATAACAATAATATCAATAATCTTCGGGCAAATGCCGGGATGGTCCCTACTGTAAGGCCACGGCCGCCTCCTACCCTCTTCCTTGCCTATCCATCCCAATCTTCCCCTCCCTTCACATCCAACATGAGGCCCCTGTTCGCTTTGCAGGTGAGGCCGCCTGGGCGAGATGCTGATCACACCCGACCAGATGTTCCAAGCTCCAGGACACTGCCCGTAGCGGCGGTAGTGGTGAGTTCCCTCACTGAGTCCGTGGGAGCCACCAACCTAGCGGGTAAATCGAAAAAAATAATAATTAAAAAATAATAATAATAATAATAATAATAATAAAGATAAGAATGATAATAATGTTGTGGTTAGAGTCTTCAGTCTTTTGACTGGTTTGATGCAGCGCTCCATGCCTCCCTGTCCTGAGCTAATCGTTTCATCTCTACATAGCTACCACACCCTACATCCGAGGCAATCTGTTTAACATATTCTAACCTTGGTCTACCCCTACAGTTCTTGTCCTCGACCCTTCCTTCCATAACTAAGCTTGCTATTCCTGGGTGTCTTAGTATGTGTCCTACTAACCTATCTCTTCTCTTCATTAGCAGTCGCCAGAAACATCTCTCCTCTCCCACTCGTCTTAATACCTCTTCGTTTGTAACCCTATCTACGCATCTGATCTTCATCATTCTCCTGTAACACCACATTTCAAATGCTAATAATAATAAGAATGATGCTAATAATAAAAATTATAATAATAAGGGGTCGCCTCCGTAGCGTAGCGGTCAGCATGGTTAGCTGCCGCCCCGGAGGTCCTGGGTTCGATTCCTGGCTCTACCACGAAATTTGAAAAGTGGTACGAGGACTGGAACGGGGTCTACTCAGCCTCGGGTGGCCCAAATGAGTAGAGGGGGTTCGATTCCCCCTCAGCCATCCTCGAAGTGGTTTTCCGTGGTTTCCCACTTCGTCTTCGGGCAAATGCCGGGATGGTACCTTCTTCAAGTCCACGGCCGCCTCCTTCCCTCTTCCTTGTCTATCCATCCTAACCATCCCTTACTTTCCCTCATGAGGCCCCTGTTCGCTTTGCAGGTGAGGCCGCCTGGGCGAGGTGCCAATCCCACCTCACCAGTTGTATCCCTTCCGATTCGATGTTCCCAGCTCTAGGACACTGCCCGTAGAGGCGGTAGTGGTGAGTTCCCTCGCTGAGTCCGTGGGTTCCACCAACCTGGAGGGTAAACGACAATGAAAAAAAAAATAAGGGTGAAATAAAACGATTTGAAGGGTGAAATTGGTTGTAAACGATGTGATGCAAAATGATGTACAGTATTTTGCCTAAAGTTTCTGAGCTCCTAAATTAATTTTCATTTTCATTTCATCGTTTAGCCTATTTATAATTGAAGGGGTTGGGTACAACAGCCACAGTGACAACACAGGCTATTTATATGATATAAGCAATGTATTTAAGTGATAAAAAAGTTATACGAGCCTTACAGTAGTCGTATATGATGTGTAACATGTGATATGTTATCCTACTATGTGTGTCCCGGGAGCGCAAATTCCTTGTTGACAGTTAACACTGTTGGTCATTGAAATTACTACTTGTAAGACTCCAGTGCCAAATCCGGACCGTAATGAATCATAGCCTAATTGTTATTTGCCGTGGCGGAAGCAATCCACTGCCTACTTGATGCGAGCTGCGCGCTATACCGGCCAGTTAGTGAACCCATGCCAGCGATGTTATTGAAAATGGCCTCGTTTTGCCGATCAGCGCACTGCCAAGTATAGGCCCGATTAAAAATTAGGTGTGCGGAAGGTATATTAAATGTGTTTCTCCCAGTGATACGTTTAGACCAACGAAGTTTCAATTATTGTTAGTAGTCGGTGTTAATATACTGAATTCCTACGTTGCTTGGAGTGTTTGTTGATGCGATATAGATTCCACATAGCCACATGGCCGACAGTACATCGAGTGCTTACATTAAATAAGAATACAGCAAATGTATAATGATTTAATAAGTCGTAATTGTTTTCAACAAATATGATAAAATTAATATTTTCACACCAAAGAACGACAACTTGAAGATGATTTATTGTATGATTATCTTAAATGGGGTCTCCAAACCTTGAACTAAACTGTATGCGATATACATTCCCCATAACCACATGGCCTACAGTACGTCGTTGTACCGATCTCCGCCATCACGCGCGCTCATTGTTTCCGTCCCATCCATTTCCGTCCCTTTTCCAAAATCACTCCCACAAAAATGTCCAGCTACCGAGTGGAAAGATGTTACACATGAATAATTCACCCTTAATTTGTGGAAACTCTTCCCTCATGTAATTGACCATCCTACTTCACCGTGTGAATATGGGCAAGAACTTAATCTGTTTATATTGGCCTGGAGTACATGATTATGATTTGAAAATTAAATGCACTCTATTTTGTTTATACTGTATAATAATAATCCTACGTGAAATTTCGTCCATTAGTCGCTCATTCGATCAGTAACTGATTATTCTAGTAACTTCAGACTTCCATCTGCTAATTTCTCTCTTACCATATCTTTAGTGAGAGAAGTCATCATCATCACACTTGTGCACATTACATTTGTACAAGGAATACACATCACTTAGGAATGCGAGAGGGGGAATAGCCCAATGATATAAGGGAACCTCACACACAGTTGAGTGCATACAGTGACCGTGTTAACTGCTCACAACAGGACTGCACAAGACACAACCAGATAAGTAGCCTGTACAATACAAACTGAATTGACCATTTAAAACAACCACACATTCACTCCAAAATAAGCAAATTCCGGAGGTCAATCACCAACCCAGTATTTCAACAAAACAAAAGTTTGGTGCTTTTCAGTCGGTCAACACGAATGTACACAATAAGAGCTGGGTTATGTTCTAATCCTGAAATAAATTACATGAGATTAATAAATACACTAGGATGGCCAGTTTCGATCGTCAAGCGATCATCATCAGATCCATTACACTTAGGCTATAACATCTATGTTTGAGAATACAGGTGAAAAATATTTACAATATGTACAATTATTTAGTTGCAGTATTGGTAATGCAACTGTCAGAGTATGCTAAATGTAGTATACCTAATATTAGATGAAATGCTAAAATGGTGATAGAAATCCGGAGTTTGTCTGTTTGAGGTGATTATATGGTTGTAAAAAAATAATGTGGTTATACTGTAATAATACAGGCTGATACTTATCCGGTTGTCTTCCTGGCTGGGACTTCGAGCAGTTTCGTGTTCACTCTAGCACTAGTTGTGGTCGACAATCTCAACCAAACATCACATAAACCACAACTAACAAATATTGACGAGTTGCATTATCTTAACTAATACCGCAACTGAATAAGTGTATATGTTGTAAATAATTTCACCCATATTTTCTGACATGAATTAATCTCAGGTAATTTTTTCACGATTAGGGAAACACCCACTTCATTTGGGTACAATCGTGTTGACCGACTGAAAAACATCAGACTTTTGTTTACTAAGGCAACACTGAAAAATTGCTTCAAACACCATAATGACCCAGTGATGCTGCTCGCCTACGACATCAAAACCTCCGCTCCCACCAGTCACACCTTGGTATACCGGCAGGTCGGGCGTGACCTATTGGGAGGTACTTGTCATGGCCGGTTGAGTATTTTTCTGAACAACTTTTCGGGTTAACAGGCCGAGTAAAACGTTCCACGATATCTTCTGACGTTTCACCAACAGGCGCCGTTGGCATTTTCAACAATTGGTTCTAAATAGCTTGAAGTGGCGCTAAGATTTATACTGTATACGCTATTCGAATGTTCTCGAAAAATCACGGAACTTGAGCAATTTCTGATAATTTCTGGTTGATAATTGAAGGGTCCAGGGGAAGAAGGGGGAATGTTAAATAATGTAAAATGTACAGGAAACGAGTTTTAAAGTTTCATTATTTATATGTACGTGTCAACTTGAAACGTCCTTCTCTCACGACCCTCATTGTTCTTAGCCAGACACTATTGTGCCTTCAATACGTCAAAAATACTGCTCGGGTCTAATTACCTCCGTGAACTTGCAGGATGAAGGGCAGAGGCAGGGAAGGAGCAGGCGAGAATTGAGAAGCCTGTCGACAGCCCGCCATGTTACCTGACATACTCGTCTATTTCAATACTGCTAACATAGGGTATGTTCTGAAATAAGTGTGGCGTTGCGAATGAGTGACTGAGTCACCGACTAATGTATTTGCTTCTGTTAATACGCAAGGACCGAGAAACCTCATCACACGTCACCACTGCTTCTCCTAGTCTGCGATCCACATTCCTGTCAGGTTCACGCAGCTTAGACCCGAGCAGTACGTCCCCCTTCTTCCCGCGGGCCCTTCATTTGTTCCATTGTTTTCGTTCCCGTATGGCAATGTTTTAAAAATATATTCTGTTCCATGTGAAAGGTTGGCTGTTGTGGGATGCTCCACTCCTGTACGTGACTGTGGAGACTGTAAAGTCATGGAACCTCCTGAAGTTGGCTAACAGCTAGCTGCCAGATATTGTTCATAGTGTATCTCCAATTCTCTATTGACATTTTCTGCATGTTTATAAATGCCAATTGCTGCTCTGTACAGTCTGGCAGCCAGTTGTTAGCCAGCTCCTGGAACTTGAATGACGTCACACTCCACCCCCCACCACCACCCCGCGCACAACCACAGGTACACGGACGGATCATCCCACAGCAGCCAACCTAACACGAAGAGTATTGTGACCGGAGTCACATGATCGACAAGTCCTGAGAGTCAAAAGCACGATCGAGAATCGAACTTGGTAGAACGGACGGAGTGGAAGCAGGCCGGTTACGTGTGAGTTAGGAGAAGGGTGAGAATAAAATATGCCCTTTTATTACAAGAAAATGTCTCTGAAAAATTGCCTGAAATTATAAACATATTTTTGGGAGGATAATTAATAATCAGGATTGAAGAAAAAATGTGGACAAAAAGTATGATACTGACTTGAGTAGAACTTGTCGTCTCGACAGCATGGCCGACTAAGAGGGCGCACAGTATTTTTTACGACAGCTGAACGGGGCGGTATAATCAGCAGTCTGTTGAACGCGAATTTTTGGAGCTCATAAAACGAACGTGACGCATTCAATGAGCAAGGAAAGGGAATCAGAAATGTCTTGGAGTGATAGGCATCGTGAACACGCATAATGCTATTTTCAAAAGAAATCTATACTAATATAATAAAGCTGAAGAGTTTGTGTGTTTGTGTGTTCAAACGCGCTAATCTCTGGAACTACCAGTCGGATTCGAAAAATTCTTTTTGTACATGATAGGCAGATCCAAGAGGAATAGTTTAGGCTATGTTAAATTTCGGACAGACCACTCCATTCCCTGCATTTAGGCCCTTTTGCACAAACCTACACCGTTTCACCGTTCTAATAACTTGTCACTAGGCGACAACGACTAACACTGTATCATGATAGTCAACGCCGCAACATTGATGGACAGATTGTCACTAGGCAACAAAGATTTACTCTGTATCATGATAGTCCGGTAAAATTTGCTAAAAGACACATGGGAAAACTGACCGATTGACAATCAAGGATTGTATTGGACTGTAGTATTCTCTATGCTGTCGTATGCACAGTTAATATTTCATTTGCGGGGCTTAGACATCGTACATGGTAATGTGTGTTGAAATTTTGTGATAACCTGCGTTATTGTGATTGTTGCACCAGAATGTGTAAATACGGTATAAAGCTCAATGTTGGTTTGTCTGTCTGTTATTTATACAAATCTACACCGTTTCACCGATCTGAACCAAAATTTGAATACTTACCCTTTGGGACCCTGCGAGTAACACTGTTTATTGCATGAAATTTCGGAAAGGCCACTACATTCCCTGCATTTAAGCCCTTTGGCACAAATCCACACCGTTTCACCGATCTGAACCAAAATGTGTATTCTTACCCTTTGGAAACCTGCGAGTAACACTGTCTCAATGAAATTTCGAACAGACTACTCAATTTCCTACATTTAGGTCCTTTGGCACAAATGTACACCGTTCCTCCGATCTGAACCAAATTTTACATACTTACCCTTTGGAACCCGACGAGTAGCACTGTCTACGTGAAATTTCGGACAGACCACTCCATTCCCTGCATTTAGGCCCTTTGGCACAAGTCTACATCGTTTCACCGAACTTAACCAAACTTAATGTACTTACCCTTTGGAACCCTGCGGGTAACACTGTCCACTTGATATTTTGGACAACTCTCTCCATTCCCTACATTTAGAACAACAGACAAAATTAAGTTGAAAATTACGTTTTAAGGTCCTAGAACCATTTATGTCCGTATAGTACAACTGTAAGAATATTTTAATAAGTCAATTGTTGGCTGGCAATGCGAGCTGCATCACGTCACCCCTACCAGAATTGCAAAAATAGTTGCAACATGTGCTGCTTATAAATTGGAGTCACTGGGAGTAAATATTGCAAGAAGATTTCTTAGGCCCCTTAAAACAGTTATCATGAAAATATTATGCCTCTGTATAAGTGCGATGGTGTTGGTGCAGTACATAGAGGTAATCAGCTACAATAAGCGTCGGTGCTTTCAAATTTACTCTCATTTATTCAGATCCTTATCCTTGAACGGTATGTGGCAATAAATGCCACTATTGCTACTTGAGGAGCTCGGGACAGCCGAAGTTTTCCAAAGTGCTCTGATAATTTTCCTACGGCACTATGTGACAAAAGACGACACTATTGATCTCTACTTTTCTAACAGTCAGTGAGATATAGGCCCTAGGCAGTATCTTTTATTTCACATGCTCCTCTTTCTAATCATATTTTTCAATCCGTTTGTAAATTACATGTGTCAGTACTGTAGTTAGTAAATAGACGTTTCCCTATTCATTACTGTCATTATCATTACGGGAAAATGACATGAATGTTACGTCCATTATACTGTACTACTTATCACCCCCAGCACCACCACCACAAAAAGTTATATTTTTAAAATATTTTTTCTGTTAGTTTAAGTATTATGTGCCAGTTCTGTAGTAGTATTCATTATCATCCATAAAACAAACAAATCCGCCGGGCGAAGCCGGGCACTACTGCTAGTCGAGTAATAAAATATTGTAACGTGCCACCCCCTTAGTGGCACTTCCGTTAACTGGATTACGGTGGGAGAAAGCAAAAACACAATTGCTCCTTTAAAGAAATATAATTACCTTTATTGCGGGCCTGAAAGATACACCACACAAATAGCAAATACAAGCAATTAGTACCTCACTCCAGTTCCCTCTTGTAGGGAACACTTGCCCTTCAGTTGTCAATAAACCACAGAAGTTAATCCCTTGTAATGAGGTGGCCCCGTACGCTGGCTGGAATCTGCACTCAGCCTGTCACCGTACTACACACTGTTTCACAATTCACCACAATGGCCTCTGTCGCACTGGAAAACACACACTCGCTCAAAACACCGTTCTCAGAAACTCGGTCCCCTCGCTGACCATGTCGCTTATATAGCGGGGCTGGTGACTCAATGGACGTTTCCAGAGCGGGCCAGGGTTCACGGTTTCTCGAAAGTTCCGTTTCTGGGTGAGCTGCGTAGATTCTAGACCGTACCCTTTGTTCTACAGCCCTGTTACGTAAGGTACTGGCAACACACAGAGGCAGGTCATAGTCCGGGGGGCTGTGACTCACGCGGCGAGGCGACAAAGCAAACTCACAGCCGTAACACCACCCCCTTCCTAAAAGGCTGATAGTCCCGATCAATCATTGGTCCGTCTGTGTCCCTCCGTAGGCTGCCAGGCGATCTCGATGCACGGTCTTTATCTTCGCCCTCGGGCTCCGCTGGATCCTGTAGACGACATCGTTGATCCGTTTCTCGACTCGGTACGGGCCCTCCCAGGACTTCTGCAGTTTGGGTGACAGGCCTTTCTTCCGTAATGGGTTGAAGAGCCAGACCAAGTCGTCCTCGTGGAATCCGCCGGCATCCGTCTGCTGGTCGTATCGGGTCTTCATTCGGTCGGTCTCGATCCGCAGTCTCCTCCTCGCGAACGCGTGCACGTCCTCCAGTTGGTCGACCAGTTCTTGACAATACTGGCTTACCGGGATCGGATCATTCCCAGGTCGGCCGAAGGCAAGATCGACAGGTAGACGGAGTTCCCTCCCAAACATGGCCCGGGCTGGTGTGCACCCGGTGGCTTCATGCACGGCGGCGCGGTAGGCCAGGAGAAATAATGGAAGATGTCTGTCCCAATCCCTCTGGTGCTCGCTGACGACTATTCGGAGATGGTTCTCGATGGTGCTATTGAATCGCTCTACCATCCCGTCGGACTGAGGGTGAAGCGGCGTCGTCCTGGTCTTCCGGATTCCCAGCAGCTGGCATAGGTTCTGGAACACCTGCGACTCGAAATTCCTCCCTTGGCCGGAGTGCAGCTCCAGGGGTACTCCGTACCGGCTGACGATATCCTTCACCAGGGTCTCTGCGATCGTCGCGGATTCTTGGTTAGGGAGCGCATACGCCTCCGGCCATTCGGTGAAGTAGTCACTGACGACCAATATGTAGCGGTTCCCTGCCTGGCTCAACGGGAATGGACCAGCAACATCGATGGCCACTCTCTCCATGGGGCCACCCACGATGTAGGTCTTCAGTGGACCCCGTCGTCGTCGTCCTGGTCCCTTGCTGGCTGCGCATTCGTGGCAACTTGCGCAGTGGTTCTCCACGTCTGCTCGGCATCCGATCTAGTTAAACCACTCTCTCAGCTTCTCCAGGGTCTTATTTATCCCTAGGTGTCCACCAGATGATCCTCCATGGACGTCCTTCAGGACTTCCTCCGTCATAGCCTTTGGTACGACGACTTGCTCCCAAGATGTCTTCCCGTCGGTGCTCTCCCAGGTACGGCAGATGAGGCTATCCCTTACAATCAGAGAGTCCCACTGCGCCCAGTAGGACTTGAACTTTGGACTGAAGTCGTTCACGATGTTCCACTCGGGTCTGGGAACACAGGCCATCTTCCATTCGGCTATCAGTCCCAGGTCATCATCTTCTGCTTGTGCCCGCGTGAAAGATTCGCGGCTCCAGCTCCCCTGAAGTTCCACGGTAGTCCTTCGGCACTGTATCCCGGTGTTCTCCTCCCTTCTGGTACAGAAGGTGCAGTCTTGGGGGCACGGTCTTCGTGAAAGGGCGTCGGCGTTAGAATGCAGTTGGCCTTTCCTGTGCTGGATCTCAAAGTTGTACTGTTGAAGCCCCTCTAACCACCGCGCGAGTTGATCCTCGGGCTGCTTGAAGTTCAGGAGCCACCGCAGGGATGCATGGTCAGTCCTGATGAGAAATTCTTGCCCGTACATGTACTTGTGGAAGTGTTCAATGGTCTTCACGATGGCGAGCAGCTCCTTCCTGGTGACGCAGTAGTTCCTCTCTGGCTTTGACAAGGCTTTGCTGAAGTAGGCCACTACTCTCTCCTCGCCGCCCACTATTTGCGACAGGATTCCCCCTATACCAAAGTCGCTGGCATCGGTATCGACGATGAACCTTGTTCCAGGTCTGGGGTAAGCCAGAATAGGTGCGGTGTACAGAGCCTGCTTGAGTTGTTCGAAGGCACTGTGGCATTCTGCTGTCCACGTGAAAAGTTGGTCCTTCTCAGTCAGTCGATGCAGTGGTTTGGCGATGTCGGCGAATCCTCTCACGAAGCGACGGTAATAAGTGCAGAGTCCCAGGAAGCTTCGTAGTTGGGACTTGTCCTTCGGAACTGGCCACTCCGTCACAGCTGCGGTCTTCTCCGGGTCGGTGCGCACCCCTTCCTCGGAGACGATATGCCCAAGGTACTAGACCTTCTTCTGGAAGAGCTGACACTTCTTGGGGCTCAACTTCAGCTGAGCAGCCCGTAGCTTCATTAAGATCTCCTTCAGGTTGCTGTAGTGCTCCTCGAAGCTTCTCCCCAGAACGATGACGTCGTCTAGGTAGACCAGGCAGGTCTTTCAATGTACTGTCCTCCGAACGGACTCCATTAGCCTTTCGAAGGTCGCAGGGGCGTTGCACATACCGAATGGCATGGCGGTGAACTGCCAGAGCCCGCTTCCCACAGAGAACGCAGTTTTCTCGCGGTCCTTAGGGTGGACCTCCACCTGCCAGTAGCCACTCTTCAAATCCAAGGTGGAGAACCATCTTGACCTTGATATGGTGTCCAGGGTGTCGTCGATCCAGGGTAGAGGGTAGCTGTCCTTCTTCGTGACGTCATTCGCCCGCCTGTAATCCACGCAGAACCTGGTGGAACCGTCCTTCATCTTCACTAGCATGACCGGAGAACTCCAAGGACTATGTGATGGCTCGATCACTCCTTTCTCCTTCATATCTTCTACCATGCGGTCGACTTCGGCTTGCTTGGCGAGCGGGACACGTCGGAATGGGGCCCTAATCGGTGCGCTGTCCCCAACGTCGATTCTGTGCTGGACCAAGCTTGTCCTGCCGAAGACTTTGCTCCCCACGGAGAAGACATCCCGGAATTAATCTAGCAGGTCCCGAAGTTGGCGTGATTGTTCCTCGTCTAAATGGTCCTGGATCCTTGGTACAGCTTCTGTAGTTCTTCTGGCATTGCGCGTCTTCTTCGGTTGTCCGTCTGCAGGTGTCCGTCCGTCGTGTCTGTGATGCGGGCAATCCAGGTAAAGGGCTCGCAGACTCCTAGGTTGGTGTCCCGGTGAACCGTAATGTCGTAGTCGTTCAGGTTGGACAGGCGGACGTACGGCCGAGACGTCGTGTTGATGAGAGTCTTGGCAATTAGCAATCCTATTGTCTGGATGTCCTCATATTTTGGCTCGATGATAGCCGCCACTCTCTCAGCAGTTCCGTCGACAATTACGGCAGCGCTGAATTCCGTCCTGGCGGGAACGATGACGTCCTCTCTCAGCCTTACTCGTCGTGCGGTGACGGCCTCGTGTGCTGGTTGCAATGCAAGTTCCTCACTTCCGAAGTGCAGAGTGTTGGTACTCAGGTCCAAGATGATGTTGTTCTGGTCCAGGAAGTCCAGTCCGATGATCACTTCATTTGATACGTCAGCCACAAGCACTGGATGCTTTACCGTCCGTCGACCAATGACAAACTCCAGTGATGCTTCGCCATGTACCGGTGCGGTCTCTCTGGTCGTTGTTATTAGCTGGAGGTTCCTTTGTGTGGGTTGCACTCTCCACTTCGGGATCACGGTGGGATTGACGATGGTCCTCGATGCTCCCGTGTCGATTAGCATGGGCCAGCTCTCTCCGTTGACGACTCCGTCGACCATCAGGCTGCTATTATCCCTCCGTAACTGCATCACTCGAACTTGGACTGCCGGGGCTTGACGACTGTCGCAAGCCAACCTTTGCCCCCCCAAGGCTGGCTAATACTCGTTTCCCTGGGCCGCGCGGTGTTCAGACGACTGATTTCCCGTCGGATACCCTCGGCGGCGGCGATCCCCGCCGTCCTTGCTCTGGTGGCCTTTCTTACCGCCGGTCCAGCAGGTCGGTAGCCCTCCTCCAGGCCGTCTCTCCGGTTGTCTTCCGGCTGTGTCGTTGCTGGTGGTGCCGCGAGAATCGAAGAAACGGCTTAGCGCCTCCATCAATTCGTCGGCCAGGGGCTTGGTCTCGTTGGTTTTTGCTAGTTCGTCGACGTCCACTTGACGCACCCGCGCGTGCATTCTAGATGCCTGTTTTGCCGTCTCGAACTCAAGTGCGTGGCTCAGCGCATCTGCCAGGGTCTTATTGCGCGCGAGTCGCAACGCCTGTTGAGTGTCCGAGTCCCGTAGCCCGTCGGTGAAGGTCTGCGTCGCTATCTGTTCCAGAAAGTCGGCCGGCGCTGTTGGATAGGCGAGCCTTACGAGGCGTGCGATGTCCATCTCGAACTCCAGCAGGGTTTCCGCGTTCTTTTGTACCCGGGTCCGGAGCTGCATCTGATAGGCCTGCTGAAGATGGCTATCTCCATATCGGGGCTTCATATGGGCGATTAGTGAAGCGTAGTCTGGGATCCAGTCGGGATGGCCTGAAGGACGTTAAGGGCGTCCCCCCTCAGCGCTACAATTAGAGCCGTAGCCTTTTCCGTGCTGTTCCAATTGTTTATGGAACTGACGTAAATAGGTGCTCCACGGGACCTTTCCGTCGAAGGTTGGGGGCGTCACTCTGCTCTGTCCCGTTCCTGATATTCCCGGTGTACCTGAGGGCGGGCGTCGGCGCAGCTCGGCAACTTCCTCTTGAAGAGCGTTAAATCTCGCTTCCATCCCCGTCGGCGGGCGTTGGTTCAGCTCAGAAATTTCCTTTTGTAAAGCGCTGAATATCTCTTCCACCCCCGTCAGTGGGCGTTGGCGCAGTTCGGCAACTTCCTCTTGTAGAGCGTTGAATCTCGCTTCCATCCCCGTCGGCGAGCGTTGGCTCAGCTCAGCAATTTCCTTTTTTAAAGCGTTGAATTTCTCTTCCATCCCCGTCAGTGGGCGTTGGCGCAGTTCGGCAACTTCTTCTTGTAAGGCGTCGAACTTCTTTTCCACTGCTGCGACTTCCTCACGTAGGCCCTGTTCTAATTTCCTTTGGCTCTCCTCTAATTTCGTCAGCAGACACTCTTCCAGATTTTTCTGGCCATCCAGAAATTTGGCGGTTAGGTCCTCTGCTAACTTATTCTGGCCGTCCTTCAGGTCCTCTGCTAACTTCTTCTGGCCGTCCTCCATCTTCTTCTGGCCGTCTTCCATCTTCTTCAGGTCCTTGGTTAAATTCTTCTGGCCGTCTTCTAATTTGGTTTCCATGCCACTTAACTTTTCTAGCATTGCTGCTAATTGCGCTTCCATTTTGGTTTTTTGTCTTGTAAAGGGCATGCACTCACAGGAAAATTAGAGAACTGTGGTAAAATGACCTGCTCGGGTTTTGAAACCAGGACCGTCAGGTGTTGTGCTTGAGTTCGTAATCTGGCTTCTGACACCAGTTGTAACGTGCCACCCCCTTAGTGGCACTTCCGTTAACTGGACTACGGTGGGTGAAAGCACAAACAAAATTGTTCCTTTAAAGAAATATAATTAGCTTTATTGCGGGCCTGAAAGATACACCACACAAAGAGCAAATAAAAGCAATTAGTACCTCACTCCAGTTCCCTCTTGTAGGGAACACTTGCCTTTCACTTGTCAATAAACCACATAAGTTAATCCCTCGTAATGAGGTGGCCCCGTACGCTGGCTGGAATCTGCACTCAGCCTGTCACCGTACTACACACTGTTTCACAATTCACCACAATGACCTCTGTCGCACTGGAAAACACACATTCGCTCAAAACACCGTTCTCAGAAACTCGGTCCCCTCGCTGACCATGTCGCTTATATAGCGGGGCTGGTGACTCAATGGACGTTTCCAGAGCGGGCCAGGGTTCACGGTTTCTCGAAAGTTCCGTTTCTGGGTGAGCTGCGTAGATTCTAGACCGTACCCTTTGTTCTACAGCCCTGTTACGTAAGGTACTGGCAACACACAGAGGTAGGTCATAGCCCGAGGGTCTGTGACTCACGTGGCGAGGCGACAAAGCAAACTCACAGCCGTAACAATACCTTGAATATACATTTGTGTGAACACACCATTATGTGCATTTTACGTGAAATGATAGTAAATCGGAACTTGTGATAAGGAAGGACACAAAGCGTGTGAGTTGTGCTAGGATAAGATTTTAAAACTGTAAACCAGTATATAACTTTCCTGAACTGTATTTTGTGCAAGCGTGAGGAATTACGCTAAGAGGAATATCGCATATTCACGTGTTTTGTTGAGCTCATGGTCGCACTAGAGCCTTGTAATATGCTTGAATCATCAGTAGATTCATTGGGCAGAATTCATGGTCATTTTTGTTAACTGCCACTAGTAGATGCAGTGAATTGCAAATCCTTTCAGTTATTAGCCTCAGGGTGGAGAAATTATTCTTGTAGTGTGTTAAATTACGCAACATGGCACCGAACTGCAACTTCCTGGATGACGGAATGTTAAGTCACATGGTCATGGGAAATGGAGAGATGATCGTTTAAATACCCATCATGGAGGGGTGAATGGCGAGATGATCCAAGCTGCCATGGAGTGCCACTCAATTGAAGAAATGTCTAGTTCTGGGGACTGTCACGAACCCCGAACGCCTACGACACGAATACGTGAGTTTTGTCTCGTAATGCATCTCCAGTAATGGTTGTAATTCTGGTTACATTCAAATTAATTATAGGAACTGTATTTTAGCTTACCGTGACATCATAGGTAGGGTTTTACACACGTTAATTTAGTGGAACAGAAAAGGTTTGGTTAATTTGGGTTGAATTGGCACAACTAGAAGGCTTGCGGTATTCGTGTAACTAACTGAGTCTAGCAGTGTTGTAGACTGCGAACGGATCGCATTTCATTCTGACAGGTGTGAGTGTGATGCGAATGAAAGCTACATGAAACCGGTCTGCTAGCCGAAGGTCAACAGGGGTCGGAGCATTTAAATTGCATTGAGACGGTGTTGTGAATTGGTACACAAATATCAGTATAGGAATTTAAATAAGCAAAGAACTTAAACCAAAGACAATAGGCCTACATTTGTTATTTGACGAGCGTAGCACTCGGGTGATGAATAAAATTATGGGAAAATAATTCATGTCATGTTTGAGAATTAGGAATGACGCATGTACACGCGTGATGGTGTGTGAATATTTTGCAGATAATGGGAATTCTAACCTGCGATATTGTGAATGGCTGGATAAATTTAAATTGTAAAGCCATCTGTACAAGCACTAGTAAAAAAGGTAGCAATGGATTGTAAGAGATCGGTGCAGGATTAAGTAGCCATATTGGATGACTTAAGGGGGTCATAGACAGGATGCCTGGCCAGCTGATTTGAATGAGTTCATGGTGGAACTGATTAAGGGTGTTGAACGCGCAGAGGAGAAGACGTGGATGTTTGAAAGTGAGTGTAGAGCCACTAATTATTATATGCGTCGATAGTATCGATCGTGAAATTAATAATAAATAAATTTATAATAAATAGGGAATACATAATTTTAAATAAAATCAGAACCATAATAATCATGCGGTATTTTCAAGGATTAAATCTGACATAAAATTGACCCCACACTCCAAACTAAATAATAACTAAGCTTAATTGCTTGTTTATAAATTAAAATTTTGGTTTAATTTATCTCTGATCGCGAGTTCTATGGTTTATGTCCGACTTGGACCTCAAACATTTTGACAGTAGGCCTACCCCATAGTGAGACGAATCTTATGTAATGGACATTCATGATTCTTTAGTATGAGACTGTTTAGATACCGTGGCTAACACCATAATTTTCCTCCTGGTATAGATGACGATGGTCAGCAAACCGTTGTTCACCCTGTGTAGGTAGTTCTCTAATGAAGCAAACTTAGGAGGCTGTCATTTTGTGCTTTATTCTTGTGTTATTCTATGAATGATTGTTTGGATGTGTAGATTATTTTTGTGATGTCACAGAATTCTAGCTTTTTTATTTTTGTTTTGATTTTTCTTTTCTGGGATTTTAAAGTAAATTTTCTCATATTAACTTCCTTTTAGCACTAGCTAGTGTTTCTATTCTTAATGGGAATGGTATTTGATTAGGGATGTATTTACGTGTCACGTACTAGTTTGATTATTGATATTTTTTGATGTGTAACATCTTTCCGCTCGGTTGCTGGATAGTTTTGTGGGAGTGATTTTGAAAATTGGGGACGGAAGTGGATCGGAACGATCGAGCTGGCAGTGGGGGATCCAACGGAAGTATGCACTGCCCGCTCGATCGATCAAACGAAAGTGTACTAGCTGGCAGTGGTGGACAACGGAAGTATGCAATGCCCGCGCGATGGATCAACGGAAGTGTACTAGCTGGCAGTGGTGGACAACGGAAGTATGCACTGCCCGCTCGATCAATCGGACGGAAGTGTACTAGCTGGCAGTGGTGGAAAACGGAAGTATGCACTGCCCGCTCGATCGATCGATCCAGCTACCAGATTATCATTTTAAACGATATTTATCATATCAATATGACTCATTTTAACAGAATCCATACGAAATTACGTGTTGGTCTGTGAATGAAGAGGACCTGTTTATAAGGAATTTAAGGTTATGAGCGGTGTTGCGTCTATTAATCTAGTTGATCCATATCGTATTCTTTATTTAGGCTGGTGCTGGTGGAAGCTACAAATCGTCTAATAAAATGAGTTCCGTATTATAAACTACAATATCTGTAAAACACTCCCTTTTACAATAACAATTGAAAATGTGTGTATTGGAAACAAGGCAGTGTGTGCTCTGTAGCGCAAAAATGTTAAGGTAATACAGTAGGCATTGCATTTAGCAGGCACTGGTTTGACGAGCACAGTGGTAAATGTTTCACCGACTTTCATTTGTCATTGAGCAGTTTATGAAGCTTCACGTTCAAGGTTGAACATCACATGCGGTAGGACAAAGACGACAAATGACATTTAAGTAAGCGGCATTATTGTCAAGCTGTGGTTGAGTAGGCTAGTCAAATATTAAATGCACAACAGAATGTTGTTATATGAGTGGAATAAAAGCTGAGACTAGGTCATTTCATGATTGTAGGAAGGCATGTTTTGATTGTTTACGACGAATTGTATGAGAGTCTTGAGAATAATGAATGATATAGTTACTGAGGAGTGTGCTCACAGTATTTGAGAGTACAGTCGACGTTGTGTGTAACTTTGTTATTATGAATTATTAAGGAAGGAAGGAAGCTTGTAGTTTTGCGTGACCGTTAATCTCACAATCATGATCCACGGTACCTCCCTTTTACGTGGAATGCGAACCACAGGACATGGCATTTCAATTCGAAAATCTCACATGTATTGACCGGGAATCAAACCCAGTCCACCTTGGTGAGAGACTAACAGCTTGACCGCTACGCCACAAGTGTGACAGTAGCATATCTCCAATTCAATCTATACATTCATCATAGTACGGTACCAGTATGAAAACGGAGCGTAAATTAACATTTTAAGAATGTCCAAGCTGTGTAGTATACGAGTAGGATAACATGTCAGATGTTACACATCATATGCGACTACTGTAGGGCTCGTTTTTTTTTTTTTTGTAAGTAGAACTTCTTCAGGGGATATTTCGAAATTAGTTTTGGGGGAATATTTAGAATCAACTTAATTATCGATGTGTTACATCTTTCCTCTCGCTTGCTGGATATTTTTGTGGGAGTGATTTTGAAAAATGGGACGGAAGTGGATCGGAACGATCGAGGTGGCACCAGCTGGCACACTTCCATTCGATCGAACGGAAGTGTACTAGCTGGCAGTGGTGGAACGAACGGAAGTATAAGATGCACTGCCAACTCGATCGATCGATTCAACGGGCAGTGGTAAGACCCAGCTGGCAGTGGTAAGAGAAACAATGAGCGCGTGGTGTCGGAAATTGATACCATGACGTACTCTCGGCCATGTGGAATGTATATGACATACTGAACGGTACACGCCGAATGCGAAATCTGGTGTCAAGTGATTGAAACAAAGCACATGGTACTTGTTCGAAGTCTTCGTATCAGTATTTAAATGGTAAAATGCCTTAATATCAAACATTGTAAGTAGTCGGCATTGCCTGTATTATGTTTCTGCACAATGGCTATTCAAATATTAACCCACATAACGGTAATGCAGTCTCAATATAATATAATCGTTGTTGTTAAACGAGAATTTAGCAAGCCTTCATGAACTATTGCTGAAGACATTCTCTTTACTAACAAGAGGGCCTATTCATAAGGCATTTTAATCTGAATTTCACGCAGGAACATTATCGAAACAAGCAAAATATAAATGAAACGTAATTCCGTAATGCAGTATTATTGGAACGTGGAAATAAGTCACCATCTTGTGCAGAAAATTTGCGTAATCGAAATAGCCGTGGTAGGTAGCGCCTATGACTGTGAATCGATAGATCTCGGGTTCGAATCCCGGACGGGGTAGATATTTTTGCTACCAGATTATCATTTTAAACGATATTTATCATACCAATATGACTCATTTTAACAGAATGCATATGAAATTACGCGTTGGTCTGTGAATCAAGAGGACCTGTTTATAAGGAATTTAAGGTTATGAGCGGTGTCGTGTCTATTAATCTACTTGATCCATATCGTATTCTTTATTTAGGCTAGTGCTGGTGGAAGCTACAAATCATCTAATAAAATGAGTTCCGTATTATAAACTACAATATCTGTAAAACAATCCCTTTTACAATAATAGTGCCAATAATAGTATGCAATACCGGTGTATCAACAATTTCACGTGAGGTTTCTTCTGTGTCCGAAGTAGTGGGATGATGACAGAGCTGTCTCACTTAGCAAGTTGTGAGCCCCTGCGACCTTGGAATGGAAGGAGCCATGCTAGGAGGGCGTGCTTGGATTGGTTTTTTTCGTCTCGTTGTGCTCTTTACGGGAATGTAGGTGTCGAAAAGGTGAACTTAGGGTTTTGGGTCAAAACGTGCGTTTTTCACATTTTTGCCGATTTTTGGAAAACGGGCCATGCTAGGAGGGCGTGCTTGGATTCGTTTTTTTCGTCTCGTCATGCTCTTTACGGGAATGTAGGTATCGAAAAGGTGAAGTTAGGGTTTTGGGTCAAAAAATGCGTTTTTCACATTTTTGTCGATTTTCGGAAAACGGGCCATGCTAGGAGGGCGTGCTTGGATTCGTTTTTTTCGTCTCATGGTGCTATTTACGCGAATGTAGGTATCGAAAAGGTGAACTTAGGGTTTTGGGTCAAAAAATGCGTTTTTCACATTTTTGTCGATTTTCGGAAAACGGGCCATGCTAGGAGGGCGTGCTTGGATTAGTTTTTTTCGTCTCGTCATGCTCTTTACGGGAATGTAGGTATCGAAAAGGTGAACTTAGGGTTTTGGGTCAAAAAATGCGTTTTTCACATTTTTGTCGATTTTCGGAAAACGGGCCATGCTAGGAGGGCGTGCTTGGATTAGTTTTTTTCGTCTCGTCATGCTATTTACGGGAATGTAGGTATCGAAAAGGTGAACTTAGGGTTTTGGGTCAAAAAATGCGTTTTTCACATTTTTGTCGATTTTCGGAAAACGGGCCATGCTAGGAGGGCGTGCTTGGATTCCTTTTTTTCGTCTCATGGTGCTATTTACGCGAATGTAGGTATCGAAAAGGTGAACTTAGGGTTTTGGGTCAAAAAATGCGTTTTTCACATTTTTGTCGATTTTCGGAAAACGGGCCATGCTAGGAGGGCGTGCTTGGATTAGTTTTTTTCGTCTCGTCATGCTCTTTACGGGAATGTAGGTATCGAAAAGGTGAACTTAGGGTTTTGGGTCAAAAAATGCGTTTTTCACATTTTTGTCGATTTTCGGAAAACGGGCCATGCTAGGAGGGCGTGCTTGGATTCCTTTTTTTCGTCTCATGGTGCTATTTACGCGAATGTAGGTGTCGAAAAGGTGAACTTAGGGTTTTGGGTCAAAAAATGCGTTTTTCACATTTTTGTCGATTTTCGGAAAACGAGCCATGCTAGGAGGGCGTGCTTGGATTCCTTTTTTTCGTCTCGTCGTGCTCTTTACGGGAATGTAGGTGTCGAAAAGGTGAACTTAGGGTTTTGGGTCGAAAAATGCGTTTTTCACATTTTTGCCGATTTTTGGAAAACGGGCCATGCTGGGAGAGCGTGCTTGGATTCGTTTTTTTCGTCTCGTTGTGCTCTTTACGGGAATGTAGGTGTCGAAAAGGTGAACTTAGGGTTTTGGGTCGAAAAATGCGTTTTTCACATTTTTGCCGATTTTTGGAAAACGGATAACGTGATGATGACGTGCGTGATAGTATGTTTTCGTCTCGTTGTGCTCTTTACGGGGATATAGATATGGAATAGGTTAAAAGCTGGAAACATGTTTTTTTTAGTCACAAATGGGTTTTGTGATTTTCCCTTATATTGTGAAAACCGAAAACGTGAGAATGACGTGTGTGATAGTATTTATTTCGTTTCATTGTCCTCTTTACGGGGATATAGATATGAAAAAGGCAAAAAGCTGGAAACATGGTTTTCTTATGGAAAAGGTGTTTTTTGTTCATTTTCGCGTTATTTGGAAAACGAATGAGGCGATTTTTATGATGGTCATGTCGATGTATTTATGTCGTTCTGTTTACGGGAATGTAGGTATGGAAAACCTAAAATGATGGTTTCCGTTATTTTTTTCGAGATCGTTGAGGAAAACGGGGAAAAATGTAAGAAACCAGATTTGAAGTCACGTTAGGTTATGCGCTATGATGTTAGTAAAACATTTATGCATTATTATTATTATTATTTGTCTTGACTGGTCAGGGCTCACACGCAGAGAGAGAACATGTTTAATGCAATGAGAATTGAAAGCATTGAGACTGACCCACGGCGATCCAGACAGACACAGGTCTTATCATCGTACGTGCCTCGCAGCAGAGAGAGATAACAGCCTGTTGTTCGTATGCAGGTGGCTGTTATCTGACCCAGACGTGTTACTCGATATCTCGATGAAGGACATACAGCTCTGTCGAAAAGCTGATCATTGCATTCCCACGCATACTCATGCAGAGATTGCAAAAGCTTGTGAGAATCGCTCTGACTTGTGCGCTCCATGACATCCTACTCGTAGGAACAAAAAAAAGTAAAGTGTTAACTTTGCATCTTGTTGAGGAGACATATATGTTCTGAGGGTAAGAGAGACTCATCATTCTCGTGTTCATCTTTGAAGGTGACGGATGCAAGTGCCTTATGCTCTTTGTGAAATATTACGTGAACTGCGACCATACTTGTACTAAGGTAGGTTCATTATTGTTAATTATGACATGATTGGTTTTATTGTTATTTTGTGTATGCATGAAAAGTAAGTTAGTGACTGATGGTATTTTTGGGGGATTTCGTTTGTTGCAGATTTTTAAAAACAACATTATTAAGTCTGGGAAAGCAGACAGAGAGAGACAGTGACAGTGACAGTGGCGGCAAAGAGCACATTTGCTGAAAGTATTATAATTCATTATATGGTGAGTACATGTTGTTCCATTACTTTTATTGTTGTTGTTGTTGTTAAATGTATGTTATTTATTTCACGGAAATTTATATACTTATGGCGTGTATTTATTATTGTTTCAGAATGAAGATATATATGGAGTGAATAGGTTTTAACTACTTTGACGCTTTCGATATTAAAAAAAAGAGGTGAGTCTTTGTAAATGACTTTGTTATTTTCGAGTGAGTGTCTTATTTATGTGTGCACACTTGAAACCTTTTGTTTTTAGTAAGTCTTATGAATGAATGAATGAATGAATGAATGAATGAATGAATGAATGAATGCATGAATGAATGAATGCACATGTTTAATGTATATAACCATGACTAATAACGGATTGTATTGGTTTGTTTTTCAGATAAATCATTGGAAACAAAAAAAACAAGATAAACCTTGTCGTTGATATTAAAACTATATCAACCTTGTTGGTGATCATTTCCTGCTGGGGGCCCAAATTGCTACAACCATTGTGTACCTGTGAACGAGATTGTGTGCCAGTCAGTAAAAAAATCGATTAGTGTGGTCGTTTGGAATTGCAGATTTTGGATTAACCTATTTTAAGGTAAGGGTTGCACGTTTATTTGTCCATTTTATAATCATGTCTATATCGGAGAGTGAAGTGTTAGTGTGGCAGCCTTTGGCCAAATGTTTCAAAACGCGAGTATGCTCAGGCCGAATTTACAATGCGAATCACTGTCTGTCGCCTAAAGATTTTGTGGAATTATGTTTTCCCATTTTTTTGAGTGAATGTGAACAAGGCTTAAGATTGCATCAGGCTTTAAAAATAAACTTCGAACTACTATGTGAATTTACGTTGATAAAAAATAATGTTGAAGAGAAACACACCTTCAACCTTTGTACAAAAATGGAGAAAGTACTGATAGCCGATAATTTGGAAACGTGGTATCAGGAGAAAGCTATTCAAGCGCTTATCACTAAATTTGATAAGTTGCAAGAGGGTCCCAGTGGCTTGGCCCTCAATAGCATTGCCTATTTGCAAATCAATATTTGTAAATACAATCCATTGAATGCAGGAAGTAGCTATATTGCCACGCCGAGCTTTATCGCTTCGAGAAAGGCAGTGATCAACATACGCAACAAAGACGATTACTGCTTTTTGTGGAGTATAGTGAGCTGCCTGCAACCCTGTCAGGGCAGTAATTGTGATAGACCAGGGAAGTACAAAGAATTGTTTAACCGCATGAAACAAACTCTCAATCTCGAGCGTGTTTCATTTCCCATGCCTCTAGATAAAATTCATTTATTTGAGAAAGATAATCCAAATTTCTCTTTCATGGTGTATGGCATCGAAGGATCCAATATTGTGGGCCCCTTGTATGCCACCAAACAGGTAAAGCAACATCACATTCACCTGCTTTTCCTGTCTGATGGGGATAAAAGCCATTACTGTTGGATAAAGAATTTAAGTAAATTGGTGAGCAGCCAAATGTCAAATCATGATGGTAAGAAACATATTTGCGAGCGCTGCCTTCAGTATTTTACAACTGATGAACTTTTGAAACGACATACAGAAGACTGTGAAGGGCAGACGGCAGTAAAGCTAGTCTTGCCCGAAGGGAATGACGCAGTCTTAAAATTTAAGGCCACTAATAAACAAGAGATGGTACCATTTACTGTTTACGCTGATTTTGAGGCCCTTACTGTTCCCATTCAGGGATGTGAACCAAGCCCCCATACAAGCTCAACCTATCCAGTGCAGAAACATGAGCCTTTTGCTGTAGCCTATTATGTTGTCTGTCACTATGATAATTCACAATGTGAGTATGTAAGTCACAAAGGTCAGGATTGTGCGCGGTGGTTTGTTGATCAAATGGCGGCTTTAGCAGGCAAAGTAGAAACTATTTTGAACAACCCTGTACCAATTCAAATGAATGACGTACAGCAAAGAGAATATGATCAAGCCACCACCTGCCACATATGTGAAAAGCCAATCTTAGGCGGAGAAAAAAAAGTAAGAGACCACTGCCACAGGACAGGGCATTTTAGAGGTGCTGCCCATAACGAATGCAATTTGAAGTACTCTACACCTCGCTTCCTCCCTGTCTTCTTACACAATTTCTCCCGGTATGACCTTCACTTCATTGTAAAACAATTTGCTCATGTAGATAAGAGCAAATTCAGCATTTTGGCTAAGAACCATGAGAGCTTTACCTCACTTTCATGGAGAAAAGGAAGCATGAGCATTCGCTTTCTCGACTCATTCAAGTTTATGTCTAGTTCGCTGGATAGTCTTGTGAAAGGCTTAAGCGAAGATGAGTTGAAACATACCCATTCCCACTTTACGGATACAAATCAATTTAAATTGTGTGTTCGTAAAGGCCATTTTCCATACGATTATGTGGAAAGTTACGAGGTGCTTGAAGAAACGACTTTGCCGCCAAGAGAAAAATTCTTTTCTCAGTTAACACAAAGCACCATCAGTGAAGAAGACTATGCCCATGCACAGCATGTTTGGCGAGTGTTTGGCATAGAAACCATGGGCCAGTATGCTATGCACTACTTAAAATTAGACGTGTTGTTGTTGACCGACGTTTTTGAAACGTTTCGTCAGCTATGTCACACGATTTATGGCCTTGACCCCGCTCACTACTATACCAGTCCAGGGTTAAGTTGGGACGCCGCCCTCAAATTTACCCACATTGAGCTTGATTTACTGACGGATCCCGATATGGTACTCATGATGGAAAAAGGGATTCGTGGGGGATTCGTATCGCTCAATCAGCGACATGCCAAGGCAAATAATCATTACATGCCTGATTATTGTCCCGAAGAACCTGAATCCTATCTAATGTATTTCGACATAAACAATTTATACGGTCACGCTATGAGTCGACCACTGCCGTACAGAAACTTTGTCTGGCTGTCTGAGGATGAAATTAAAGATTTTAATGTGCATAGCGCTAGCAAGCAACAGGACGTAGGGTATGTTCTTGATGTCGACTTAGCTTATCCCCCCCATCTCAGACAGCGTCATGGTGATTTCCCCTTTTGCATAGAGAAAATGGTGCCGCCCGAGAGTAAGGGCAATCATAAGAAATTGATGGGTACCTTGTATGATAAAAATCACTATGTGTTGCATATTGACATGCTGGTAGAATGTTTAGCTCAGGGCTTAACCCTGAAAAAAATCCATAGAGGTATTTCTTTTTGTCAGAAACCGTGGTTGAAACCATACATGGATTTAAATACCAGTCACAGACAAAGTGCCACTCAACCATTTCAAATCAATTTTTTTAAACTGATGAATAATTGTATCTATGGCAAGAGTTTGGAAAATGTACGGCAGTATAGGGACATTAAATTGGTCAACACATGGCATGGACAATGGGGGGCTCAAAAATATATTGCAAAACCAAATTTCAAATCTTTAAACATTATTGATCATGATCTACTGACTATTGAACTTGCTAAAACTAAAGTGGTCATGAATAAGCCTATCTATTTAGGCCAAGTCATTTTAGATTTTTCAAAATTGCACATGTATAAATTCCATTATGGTTTTGCAATACAGCGATTTGGTACCATTTCCTTGTTATATACAGACACGGATAGTTTTATTTACCATATCCGTGACTGTGATCCGTATGTCGTTATGAAACAAAACCCAAAATGGTTTGACACGTCCTCGTTTAGTGACAAGAACGTGTTCGATATCCCCCGTCTGAACAAAAAAGAAATTGGTTTAATGAAAGATGAGTGTTCAGACACCATGATGACTGAGTTTGTAGGTCTCGCTCCGAAAATGTATAGTTTTCGACAGGTGGATCGATGCGAATCTATGCGAGCCAAAGGGATTAGCCAGCATGTGGTTAAACGTCTCTGTGTGGATGATTATTTACATGTCCTTCAGACCCACACAGCCATGGCACATAGTCAGTTTAGGATTCTCTCAAAAAATCATGATTTATTTTTAATGAAGCAGCGAAAACAAACACTCGCTTTGTTGGACGACAAGAGACAGTGGTGTCAGGATATGATGACAAGCGTCCCATTTGGTTACAACCAGTAGTGGTTGTAGCTATTGTTGTTGTACAACACGGCAAGTGTTTGGTTTGGTTGCTATCAAATGCGAGATGCCATCTTGAGCCTCGGAATAAAAATAAAAAATTGTAGTGTATCATATAATTTTTGTTTTTTAACCTGTGTGCATGGGTGTATGCATGGATGTGTAAATGTCTGTAAATAGTTGTACATAAACTGTATGTCTTGTGCTATTTGCCTGTCAACGCATAAAGAGAGCCATGCATCAACGTTTGCATGGTTCACTGTGCACAGGCTAGATTAAAAACATGTTGACTTCTTTAGGTTAGGTTAGGAAAAAAAAACAAACAAGTAGCCACCCTCACTATTGTTGTCGCTTAGTAGGCCTCATGTTTCGGCAAGGTGACCATTCACCCTCAGTAGGCATGCGGCTTAATAGGCCACACTAGGGTGTGGCTTAGTAGGTCTCATGCAAGAACAAAAGAATAATAATCTGCTGCTTTTACGGAGGACAAAACTCTCACTTTATGGCTAGAGTTATGAGTGGTGATATATTTGAAATATTTGAACAGAAATTGTTTCTTTAACCTGTTACATGTTTTTTTCCTAACCTAACCTAAAGAAGTCAACAGACAGATGGTTATTTATTTGTGTTTTGCTTATTTTTTATTTTATTTTTGCCATTGACTTAGGGGACAGACAGTGTATATAGTACATAGTATTTTTATTTATTCACTTAGTAAACGGCAACGACTACTTTTCAGATTCAATCATGAGCCATGATGAAGATCGTTTTATCGTCACAAAACACACCACGTTCAATGAATATGCCACGATGATGTCTCATAATCCTCAACGTGTGGCCTATCCTTCAGAATATAGAAACACGAAAGTACGCATTGATACCATGTTTTATGACATCATTATGGATGATGACATAGTTTATGATCCAGGGCATCACTTTTGTAAATCCTGTATGCTAAATTTTGACTTTGAAAATAATGTATCCACGCAAGTGATTCATAAAGCATGGTACGGTTTAACCATGAATCAAGTGATTGTTAAATTAGCTGACGAGGATCATTTTCCAGATTTCTGGTGTACAATATTTACAAAACCCCTGTTTAATGTTTATTTTCCAATAACTTTTCAAATGTTTTGTTTTCATTTTTATAAATTTCCTGCTGAGGAATCAATCACTTCGTATCGACAACAAGCATTTCGCCAACTTTGTCTTGGCTTACCTATCAATCAATATTCGCCTCATAGAATGAGATTTGTTAGAAACTAACCACATGATGTCATGATTATCGCTTTTTTTTGTTTACATTCGGCTTTCAGGTGCATACTTGACGTTTAGAATACATTTGGCTATTTTGTTTGTTTGTTTGTTTTAGTTTATCGTGTATTCACGTTGATAAACACATACACACTGGTTTAAATTTGTAGTTTTGAATTTTGTTTTGTTGGATGTAGACATGGTTATTAAATGCATAGCGTGTTAACTTTGCCTTTTTATAGGTTACCAAAAGCATTCCATGTTTGCTCTTAGTATTTGTTGATACTATTTATTTAACAGAATGTTGTGTGAATTTGCACAACAACAGAGCAAACGAATACAAGTCATTCGACTAGGGAATGATAGGCTAATTCCCATTCACAACAGAGACATGCATTTACCTCCAAGAGAGATTCACACTTAATTTTGATAAAACATTTCCTATTAAATAATTTCCAAATGTATGTTTTGACTGAAAAAATGATACAAACATTATTATTATATTTTTATCCAATACTATCTATCTACAACTTCAGGTCATAAACACTCAGGATTTAAAAAAAAAAAAACAATATACTTTAATGTACAAAGTTATTGCTATTGTAATATAAGAACAAGAGTGTTAGAAAGTAACACTCTTTTCTTTGGTTATAGACAACCATGGACGCCTTGAACGCCATTGGTCAAGATTGTGGCTTTGCACGCAAGAAAATGAGTGAATTGCCTACGCAAACACCCTTTCGCATACATAAAATTCAAAAACTGAAAACCAAATTTGGTGAACGAGCTCTTTGCATTTGTCAAGACTTTGAGACATTTCTTCCCACACGATTTAATAACCTACCTGATAATGTTATGGAAGATGTCAATTCCAGTATTCACCCTGTCTATTTAATTTATGAGGGTGAAAAAAATAATCGATGCATGGTTCGTTTTGTAAAAATTGAAAACGAATAATCATTGTACGCTAGCCGTAACTTTTTTGTTTATTCATGCCCTACTCTTTAATGACTATAATAAAATAAAATTATTTTTTGGGTTCAACAGTTTGACGTTTATTAATTGTTGCTCAACGTTTACCATGATAAATAATAATAAAAATAAATTTTCAAAACTTATGCTTAATGGTAGATTTTTTTGTTTGTTTATAGGTTTAGTACAATTACCATGTATATATAATTTTTTATAATAATAATGATGAAACTATTAGTTAAAATAATGGACTTTTGTCCTTTTTTATTGTTTGTGATTTAAAATAGCATTTATAGCAATTTTTATGCAATTTTTATTATAATTTATAATGATCAAATTCTAGTAACATGTTATTTTATTCAATAATAAGCGTTTAACAAAAAAAACTGGTTCTAGAGTAGATAAAGATTTCATGCTGACATTCGTTCTGCTAGACTGCTATTTGAAGCTGATGAATAATGATGGACTTTTGTCCTTTCTTTTGATTGTTTGTGATTTAAAAAAAATAGGTTTAGTACAATTACCATGTATATATAATTTTTTATAATAATAATAATGAAACTATTAGTTAAAATAATGGACTTTTGTCCTTTTTTATTGTTTGTGATTGAAAAAATAGATTTACTACAATTAGTAATAATTTTTAACGATGCACTGCTGTCCCTTTTTTATTGTTTGTCATTTATAATTATAATAATGAAACTATGAGTGAATAATAATAATGGAAAAAAACACAACATGGACTCTTGTCTTTTTATTTATTTTTTTGTCATGATAACAGTGATACTATACATTTTTTAAAATAAATTCATTACGTTAAAGTCCATATCTAGATAAAAGTAATTTGCTCTTCATAGCACCAATCACTATAAATGCTGCCATTCGTTCTGCTAGACTGGCATCTGAAGCTGTTAATCGTTGCTTGGCAATGCTTAACAAGACTTTGTCGGCAATGCGTCTTAGTGTGGGATCACTGTTTTCATAGGCTTTATCGTGATTAAGACATGCATGATCCAAAGCATTGATTCCCATATTCCCTCTCCTCAAACGATCTTGAAGACGAGTACCAGGGCCGCAAAAGCTGTAAGCAGGTAAGTGAGCTTCGAATGGTAAGTTTTTAATAATGTTATCAATAATTCCACGGCCAGTACACCTGGGACATAGAGGTTTCAATCGGTGAAAAACACTTTTTTTGTTGTTCTTCTTTTTCTTGTTCTTGTTCTTGTTCTTGCTGTTGTTGTTTGTCGGCAGCTCCTGACGAGCATGGTAGGTGGTGGTTGTTTTCCGCATGACAGCCATGGAATGATGAAACAATGTCTTTACACTGAGTTTTATGACCATGATATAATTTCATTAATTGGCATGTGGCACACTGTCGAATGGAAGGTATTTTTGCCATGGTTAATTGCTTGTGATGGGAAAAATGACTGCATGGTTGTAGTTCACTCAATACAGAGTCGTTAGTCCACTCGGCAGGCGCCTTTTCCCAAATTTCTTTGACAGCGTTGGCAGCAACATAAAAAAGAAATGATTTAGGTAGTGCTAATAATTCATGTTGTGTAAAGCTAATCAGTTTTTTCTTGCACACAAAGAACTTTCCAATAGCCTTGTCGATTGTAGTGGCGTCCATGTCTATAACGTTGATGTTATCACCTCACGTGTACACGTCTCACTGCTATCATTGGACGATACACTTTCAGTTTTCATTTTATTGAACAACTCCCAACATGCACTCGTGGTGAGCCAATGAAACAATTGCCATGCATGCGCTAAGGCTTTATTCTGAATATTGTCGCAAGGACAAGTGTCCATGAGCGTTTGCAGGGATGGACAACCCAGATCTAAAAGGTCAATACATTGACAGTGAGAGGGTAGAAATGGTTGAAGCCACTGGCGTTTTTCACTCCCTTTAACAAATAAGACATTGGCCGAGGACAAATGGGCTTTCATGACAATGTCAAGATACTTGTAAGAAATATCACCCTGGTTCCATGCTAACTGCAAATGATTTTCAATCCATTGGCTCTGTTTTTTATCTTTTTCACTAAGCAACTCGAAAGCATAGGGAGGTTTAAACACCAAATGAATAGGGTTAGACACCCAAAACGTACTACAATCGATAAAAGCAACTTCCTTAAATATAAATTTGTTGTCTGCAATTTTAAACCCCTGACAATCCACGATGAGTGTACGCATCATGCTTTTTTATTTTTACTTGTTACCTCATTGACGTCTAATCAACAACTAACCCATGCCATGGTTTAACATGGCAAAATCAAAGGACTTTAGGGGAAAAAAAGGAAAAAATGAATTGAACAACAGCGAAATATTTGTTGAGGTTTTATTCATAACAAAAAAAAACTTACACTTTTATTACAAACAAGTGTGTTGGCTTAATTTGGAACAGCATTCAAATGAATAGTTTGCACATACGGTCCACAGGTATCTCCTAGTTTTGTAGGGTCTGGTACAATAACCGGATAATTCAAACTCCGTGGAATATTGCCCACATCATAGCGATTGAGGTAAGGGCAGGATGGACTCCATCGCTGATGATCGCTAAAGGCTCGATCCCCTATTTCCCAGTTTCCAATTTCAATGTTGCAAAAAATACACTTGACCACATCCCCACGTTTTAAGTAATAAAATCCGCTCGCAGCCAATTCTCCACAATCCATAAAGGGAACTGTCCATGCTTCAAAAGTTTTCAAACGATTAAATTCACATTTTAAATTCCATGGTTTGTCTGTCACGTTGTTGTTGTTGCTGTTGCTTATTGAGGGACACATGATGTTTGTTGTTGTCGTATGTGCGCACAGTGCCAGAGCGCAACAGATACTGTGCATGCAGACGCTTATCATCAATCCTATGAATGATGATCTTTTTTTGTTTTCATTCGACCACAGATGGCTTACATGCTGGTGACATAATTGGACAAAGGATGATATTTCACTTGTCTAGCATGAATAATCAAACAGTAGGCACTGGTATGGTCTGGGACATTTTCTTGTGTTTCAAAATCTACCCTTAAATCAATGGTGGTGATTTTCATAGATTCTTCTAGATACGAACAGTCGAAAACAATCAGTGGTGCTTTTGCTTTAAACCCTTGTGGCGACAACATAGGACAATCCTGTTTTTCATAATAAGACGATTGAAATTTAGCGAACATGTCATAAAGGGGACCAAACTTATTTTTTGAAAAATTGAGTTCCAACCCCTCATAGGGAAAGCAAACATTATTTAAAAATAGTCGTATATTTCTCAAGTGAATGTGATCAAACAAGGTGACATCTTTGCTTTGTTGGTATTTTCTATTGGTTTGAAAACCAATAATAACATAGAGGGGTCTCTCGGTAGAGCGAGCCGATTTGACACTCCAACTATGAGTGTCAGTGGTAGGTAGCAAGGGGTATTCATGCAGACACCAACTTCGAAAGGCGATAGGCAAGGCTTTATCTTTTTGCACCAAATTTAACATGCTTAGCTTTTTACGATCCGATAGCGTCACATGGGGCACTTTCCATAGTAATCGAAGCAGTTGAATTTTTGAGTCTATCACTTGGTCAGAGGCTCCTTTCAGTGCATTATAATCACTGCGGTCTCTCACCAGATACAAACTTTGTCTTGCGTTTAAAATAATACGCTTGTGATCTTCGGCAAAGCCAAGGAGTAATTTTAAGGGTAGGAAGCCTGTAAAAGTGCCATCGGTATGAACTAGCCAGTTATTGCTACTGTTGGGACACCATCCTGCCATAGAAAGCGTTTTACTTTCCTCCTCGCTATAGGATGGATATAATTTCATAAGACTAGTCATGCCCACATTTCGAGTCATATCTATGACAATATCATTTATCACATAACGTACTTCAGAAAACAGAAAAGCCAAACCATGATTCGCCAACGCAGACGTTGTGGGCGTACTGCCATCTGCTTTCATTAATTTACCCTCAATTTGAAGGACACTTTCATGAGGTAGAGTAAAAATATCTTGATTGTTAATGATGAATTGAATCTCGTCATTGTTATTCAGACCTGTTGCTTGAGGTTGATAGGAATGCATATCAATGCGCACGACGCCATCTTCCACTTGTATGGGATTTAACACTTGCAACAGCTCTTTGTTCATGATTGGGGTGTAGCGTATAACCAAGGCGTTGTAAGCGTTGTCGGTTTACCCGTGTCAACCGTTTCATACACGGCGGGCAACTAACCGAGCTCGTAGACGTTGTTGTTGCTTTATAGATAAATTTCATAGCGTCTTTAAAACCAACTTGTAGGTCACAGGGGTGTTGGCGTCCAAAGCAATCAGTTGTTGGTTTCTATTCACTAAGCGTAAGGTAATATTACTAATATCACTGACACACACAGGATGATAGAGAACCACTGAAGGGTTTTCACGAATAATATAGCCGCAAGGAGAGGTGACAATAAAATCATACAGGGAATGGCATTGTTCTTGATTCGTAAATACGTCTCTAATAATATTGCAAGTTACAGAAATGTGATGGTCCTCGATGAATTTCACTGGATAATCTGATTCATGGGGTTGCTGAGCTGCCAACACTCTTGGTTTAAATCCTAATAAAGGACCAATAGAATGAACTCGTGTTTCAAAGTCAATGTTAAACGTAGAGAAAATGCGACAGCGATGAGTTATTGTATTGGCTGTAAGTTCAAATTTGTGTGTCCCATCCGCAAATGGTTTGACACCAAATTGTTTTATCATCGACACGCTAATGGCCTCATGCACATCGTCTATAGTATAACCTCCAGGGGGTAGTGTCAACATATAATCATCATAATAAAATTTGTCATTAATATCCACTTGAATATTGTAAATTCTGTTGTAACTTTCCAAAGAAATTAATCCTAGCACATAGGATTGTTCGGGATGCAATTCAATGGGAGGGAAAAAATCCAGGGACACTTCAGGCCCGCGACTGTGCACGGTAAAGGTCTTGGCGTTGACATTCATAATGATGAAACTGATGGCTTAACGCGACCTCTTATATAAAAAATGTAAACTCAAACGGCCACACTCTTGACTGTCAAAGGTTTGTTGACGATTCACATTATAGAATATCTTTACCCGGTTTCCCAAATAACGTATCAACTCGATCGGGGGTGGTAAATTTCCATAACTGTCAAAGTACCATACTGTGGAACCTTGTTTCACATAGGCTACAAAATGGGTTCCTGGGCCTGCATCATCATCTAAATTCATCATGGCTCGTTCTTCTTTCCACGGTGCTTTAGGTAATTCATTTCGCATAAATACACCTCGAAAATGAGAAATCTTTAGTTGTTTGGCATAGCTTTCCACTTCTTCATGGGTCATGGCATGACGAGGCAGTTGGCTTAAGCGCTTATCGATGAAGATGGACATTTTTTTTTTTCCTTAGACGGTAGGCCATTACCTTGTGGATAAAAGACTGGCTTTAAAGGGTTGCCATTTCTAGCTCCCATCGCAATGGCTTCTAACGTTTTATTGTGTCGCTCGCTTTCTTTGAGTTGTTGCTTGCCTTGCTCGACGGCTTTTATGGTTTTCGCTACAGCGCTGGCACCACCCAAAAGGGACCCCAAAGCTGCCAACCCTGCAAATAAAGCCGGCAAAAAACCCCCACGCTTAGCAACAGGAATGACTCGCCCACGTTTTTGCTTTCTTTCTTTTCTTTTTATCGATACATAATGCTGCGATTTCGGAGCTGTAGACAATCGCACCGCTTGTAAAGCTTTTTCGATAGCCACTCTTTTTAGATTTTTTTTAGTTTTTTTACGTTTTAACACTGGGTGTGAGGCAGATCGACTTGGTTCCCGACCTGGCTTTTTTCTCTTTTTGAGATTTGATTTTTTCATGTTCATAGCATATCTTTTTTTCACCATGCTGCTACTTGGTGAACCTTTCACAGCAAACATTCGATAACAACTAACGTAGAGAACCTTATTTCATAGCACTATATTCCAATTCTATATAAAGCGGAAATCATTCACCGTTTTCCCAGCTTCCTTTTCCTCAAACGTAAGCATAAGATGAAAGGATAATTCATCTCCCACATTTACTCTTTGATGGTTGTGGGCCAACACTCTATCACCGTTTAGTTGTATTTTTAAATGTTTCTCATCAGGCATGGCATATTTAATATGAATGACACCATCATAATGCAGTCGATAACGACTTAAACCGGAAGCAAGCATATAGGTAAGATCATCATTCACCAGTGGTAGTGGTGGTGGGGAATGGTTTTCGTCATTGTCCAGTTTTTGATTTGACAGGTACACTAAAAATACAGATGGGGACAAATTTATAAAGCCTTTTCATTTGATAGGTCACATAACGTTTCGTGCAGACATCATTTTCGTCTCGAGGCTCTTGCACATCAATAATACGATGATGATTGGCTGAATAGCCCTCAGCGGTTAGTCTCGGGGCCATGTGATAGACACTTTGCACTTTGCGATCGACATAGCTTTTTGTTGCCACCTCTCGTGACTGTTTTGACAAAGAGGCGGCCGTGGCCATGTTACACGAGCTCTCCCAAACACGTCCATGGTGATAGACGTTAACTAACCTTTCTTACTCACCGTTTGCCTATATATATAAACCTTATACACACATGAAAAAAACTCAGTCATCGACACAATGGAATTAATGAAACAACCCCATGCTTTGCCCGTCTCTGATTTGGTTTCAGAGCTATCACTGTCCGTGTGCGAACCTAAACGTCATGGCACCCTATTCCCATCTACCGTTCGATGTATTATGGTAGGGCCTTCGGGTTGTGGAAAGACCAATGTTTTGCTGAACATTATTACCGCACCTCATGGCCTACGATTTCAAAATATTTATATTTTTGCCAAATCCTTGTACCAGCCTCTGTACGTGTATCTGGAACAAATTATGTCTTCGTTAAATAAAGAAGCCATGGCTATTTTACATTCACCTCACCTCAAGATGTCATTCAACCAGACCGCATTCAACAGATTCCATTATAATTTTTGATGATATTGCCACTCAACGACAGGCCATTATTCAAGAGTATTTTAGTATGGGACGCCATAAACAAGTGGATTGTTTTTATCTAGCTCAGACCTATTCCAAAATCCCCAAACAGTTGATTCGTGACAATGCCAATCTCATCGTTCTCTTCGCCAAGACTCTAGAAATCTCTATCATATTTTTCAAGATCATGTGAATCCAGATATGTCCTTTACAGCTTTCACGCAATTGTGTGCTTCGTGTTGGAACCATCATCCCCATGCCTGTTTGGTCATAAATAAACAGAGTGAACGATGTGAGGGACGTTATCGCTTGGGTTTTGATCATTTTATTTCTGTTTAAAAAGACCTAGGGTTGGACATTTCCTGTTAGTGTGTCTTTACCTTTACCATGGCGAACGCCATAGGGTACAAGAAACATGTTCAAATCATGCAGCGTATTATTGAGGCACGAAATACGATTCGACATAAATTTCGTGAATTGCAACGTTTAAAAAACGTCAATCCTTTACCCATGATAAAACATGCTCCATCATCGGTTGATCCATGAGATTTAAACCTAATGCTTCTACTGCTACTGCTGCTGCTGCTGCTACCTCTCAAACCAAACCCATAACAAGTTCAAAATTTACTCAAACAGAATCCACACGACAGGTAAAATCCTCCTCTTCCTCCTCCTCTAATGTTAGTGAACAAGAACATCAAGAACATGAAAAGAAAGAAGAAAAAGAAGAGCATGAACAAAGTGAAAGTGACAGCGAAAGCGTA